>CM076678.1:67650895-69060895 GCA_038501925.1 Xenopus petersii
ATTCTCTGTAAGGCTACACATGTATTGTTATTGCTACTTTTTATTACTCATCTTTCTATTCAGGCCTCTCCTATTCATATTCCAGTCTCATATTCAAACCAGTGCATGGTTGCTAGGGTAATTTGGACCCCAGCTACCAGCTTGCTTAAATTGCAAATTGGAGAGCTGCTGAATAAAAAAGCCAAATAACTCAAAAGCCGCAAATAATAAAAAAAATTAAAACCAATTGCAAATTATCTCAGAATATCTCTATCTACATCATACTAAAATTTATCATGGTGAACAACCATGGTGAACAACCCCTTTAACAGGAGCTGGAGGACCACAAGAACATAGCAATATAGAGCTCTGGTTTTGCTGTTAAGTTCCCAGCCCATATGTTCAGTTTCTGTATTAATGATGGGATTGATATGAATTTATAAAATAGCTGACATGTTGATCAAATATAGTTACATGGGATATGTAACACATTCATACTTTTACACCTAAGTTCTTTGCCTTTGTCTAGCCTCCAGCTGACTATTTCTCTCATGATATATTATTGCAGGGATCCCCAACCTTTTGACCCCATGGGCAACATTCAGGAGTAAAAGGAGTTGGGGAGCAACAAAAGCATGAAAAATGTTCCCGGGTGCCAAATAAGGGCTGTAACCTACATTGAGACTGTTTGGCACCACCAAGCCTGGAATTCAAAAATAAGCACCTTTGAGGCCACTGGGAGCAACATCCAAGAGGTTGGAGAGCAACATGTTGCTCACAAGATACTGGTTGGGGATCACTATATTAGGGTGTCTGAAAGGAGCTCTCTGCACGAAAATTGCTTATTAATCATGAAACCATATAGTAGAGCTGCTGAACACAGCTGATGGAAAACTGATTTCTGTTTTCTGAAACCTCTGTATAAACACACCCTCCCTTCCCCAGCAAATTTTACTTTGTAAGAAGCTCCTGATACTGATGATCTTGGTAGACTGCTGATTTGTTTTGATCCTCGCCAGCTAAAATATGCCAGTGAAGAAAACATCAGCCTAATTAGAAAGCCTCACTGTGTTTTTATGCTCTTGCCCTTAAATTCCACTGTGCTGATCAGTCTAACAAAAATCCTGTTCCAGGATGCTTCCTGCATCTCTCATCCAGATACATGTTTACATATAGGGTGGTGGTTTGTGAAAACGTGACTGCTTTTTGTTCAGTTAATATTTCTTTTCCAGTTCTAAAGCTAACTTCCAGAATAAAGGAAACTCCTAAAAACTATATTGAAAGTATATTCTTCTCATAGTTCTTGTTATTACATTACCTAATGTCCTATTAGGGCTCATTTACAAACTTAAGCACAAGTTAAATTGATAAATTGGACACATAGATGAGCAGTTATGAATTAGGGTTCTTATTTTATAATTATTCATATCTACTTGCATGAGGTGCCATTATGCCTGCCCAACCTGCTCAGATGAATTGTGCACATGCATGCAAAGGAACCATGGAATTATCTGATGTAGGCTGGAACTTGCCATAATTCCAGGGTTCCTTTAGCAGGTTGTGTTTACACCTTCGACTGCATTGCATCTAGTGAATAAAACACAAATGTGGTTATTTATGCAAAAGAACGTAAATTATGCCAGAATAAGATTTCTTTGCTTGGCAGTCTACCTGTCTTGCAAATGTATTATTTGTCACTTGCAGATAAGATTCTGTATTTATTTTCTATTGCCATTACATTCCCATGATGTTCACAGTAAAGTTGATTAGATGGCATAGAAAGTGAATGATAGACAGTGAGGAACCAAGTATAGAAAAGAGTCATCTGGGAATTAAAGGAACAATAACACCAACAAATGAAAGTCTGCGAAAGTAATGAAAATATAATGTCCTGTGATGCTGCACTGTTAAAGGGGTTGTTCACCTTCCAAACACTTTTTTCAATGCAGTTGTTTTTAGATTGTTCCTCCAAAATTTTTTTGATTTTCAATTACTTTCCATTATTTATTTTTTAAGTTTTTTCCAAAATCTAAGTTTAAAGGGGAATGTTCCTGTCAGGGATGGGCGAATTTGACACGTTTCGCTTCGCCAAAAATTCGCCGCCAGCGAAAAAAACTGTTTTGACGCGCGTCTTTTTTTTTTGACCCACGCTGCCATACAAGTCTATGGGCGTCATTTTTTTGGCGAAACGAGGCGAAAAAATTCGCCCATCCCTAGTTCCTGTCTCTGGTGTTTGAGTCTGGCAGTTCATTAATTCAGGCACAGACTCTAAACTGTTAAAATTTTGCAACATTTAGTTGATACATTTCTCAGCAGCATCTCTGGAGTATTAGTAACAATTGTATCAAGTCTAACAGCTGCCTGTAATGAATCCAGAGATTCTGCTCAGCAGGGACAAAGATAAGAAATTTATCAACTAAATGTATCCTTTTAAAACAGTTTACAGGGTCTGTGACCCCCCTCCCAGAGCTGCTTCAGAAGGAGAAAAATGACAATTTACACTTCAATATTAGAAAAACCGTCACACATAGAGAATAGAAAGTCATTGGAAAAAGTCGTTATTTCTGGTGGTTATTTGAAGGTGAACCACCCTTTATCCCTTTAAGTGCCACAGAACGTAGAATCTACGTTCTGTGGAAAAGCAACTTGAAATGCCACAGAACGTAGATTCTACATTCTGCAGCACTGGAGCGGAGGAGCGGCTGTTAGAGACGCTTGCTCCGTTCCTCTTCGATCCCCTGCCCCTAGGCAATGAGCAGAGCAGGGGATCAAGTGGCCCCTGGGGCGCGATCGCCCAGGGGCCCCAAAGCAGTAGCAGGCACGTGTTACTTACGTGTCCTGCTGCTGCAGCCTGCACTGCGACGATCAGCTCCGCCCACACAGCACAGGGACACCAATGACGACGCAGATCTCTTCCTGGGGCCCTTCCAGATCGCCTGCAACAGTCTCCAGCGACTTTTTCAGGTTAGTGCAACAATTACACACACAAACACACCAACACACACTTATTACAGTAATACACACTTAGATTCACACTTACAAACACTTACACATACATTTTTGGGGATGGGGGGGTCACTTACTCTCACTGCACTCACACACACGTGCACACGCGCACATAACATGTAATTTACCAATTGTACACATGCACATACATGGCATTGTGGCTTTTTTTTTTTTTCTTATCGCATCGTCTCTTTTTTTGGATGAAAAAAAATGTTTTATTGCCATTACGAATAGCATTTTCGCTAACCGTACTGTGCAATACCTTTTGTATGTTATTTCGGTAATTATATTGCAATTTTGGGTATTTTATTGAATTTTTAGCCATTTTATTGCATTTTCAGCTCTGCATATGTTGTGTTCACTTGTTTGTAGCCGTATAACCTGTTTGGCCCAGCTAAAATATTCAAACTGTGATTCTGACGGCCGATAACACTAGTCTGGAAAAAAACATTGATTTTTGTGGTTTTATTGGATTTTTTTGCATTTCACTCTTTACTGCCTTATTTTGTTTTGCCTTGTAAATTGTATCTACTATATATTTGGGGGTCTCTGTGCGCCACATAGTTTGGTATATCTATGCATATTGGGCATCAAAGTGTTCAGTAGACCCCTGGCGTTCATATTTAAGATGTTTTATGCTGATAAGTTACGAAATGTGGGGCATATAATGGGGTAAAATTCAAGCTTTGTGCCGATTTTCAGAAATTTGATAAAAACCGTTATGTTCAGCATTGCTTTGCAGTTTGGCAGTTTCCAGTAGAAACACTTATTTACCCATATTGGATTCTTCAGAATGTGTACTTTCTGAAAATATATGGTTTTCTGGGGTCTCTGTACTGTTAGGGGGGTCTAATGTCGCATAATACACACACCAGGTGCTCATATTGCAGCAGCCAGCGCGTCAGCTGTGAAAATGTATATTCACTATTGTCATTTGGGGGTCTCTGTGCGCCACATAGTTTGGTATATCTATGCATATTGGGCATCAAAGTGTTCAGTAGACCCCTGGCGTTCATATTGGTGTCTCTAAATGCCAGATACTTTGGTAAACCTGTGCATAATGGGTATCAAACTGTTCAGTGGACCCCTGGCAATCATATTTCAGGTGCTTTTTCTTGGTACCTAATATAGTTTGGGATATGCAGAGCAGCAAATAAAACCTTTGAAATGATTTTTCAGAATTTTGAATTATTTTTTGAAAAACCGCTATGTTCAGACAAGCTTTTATGTTTGGTAGTTGGGAGTAGAGAGACATAGTTACCCATTTTGTAATCGTCAGAATGTGTATTTTTCAAAAATGTATGGTTTTCTGGGGTAAACCTACGGTTTCAGGATTTTTTGCCTTGGAATCTAAAGCATGCCGTTTTCTGCCTTAGTGCTTTCAAAATTCGGTAATATACTGCCGAGAGTTTTTGCTGTACAGAAGTCCTAAATCTCCCTAAAACTATACATATCTGGTATTGGCAAGTTCGAGAGACATAAGGCTTTCCAAAACAGTTGGATTTTCATCCGTAAAATGGTATAAATTGATATACTATGAAAAATTTTATTTTTTCATTTCTTTTGGAATTTAGCACTATAAATTTTTTTTGCACAGGTAGAAATACATGAAAACTCAGGCAGATTTTGGCATTTAGTTAACTAAAGCCACACATTGGGTTGCCACCTAGAAAAAAACTGTTTTCTTCCCTACTAGCATAAATTGTAATTTTGCATCAACTGGGCCAGTTAAAAGTTGCCCAGGTGGCAACCCCATACCTCCCAACTGTCACATTTATCGAAGGACAGTCTCCATTTTGACAGCACAGCCTGCAGTCCCAGGTTTGTTACTGGAATGTCCTGACTTTCTCTTTGATCTCCTGCACTGAACAGCCAGAAAAAGGTACAATGTTTTTAACTTAATTGGCTTTTGGCAGAGAGCCCAAAATACATACACTTAGATATTTTTGTAACAATTTAAGATAAGCAAAGAAACAATTGTAACTATTTAAGATACGCAGGTCTGATGGGGAAACTGACTTGCAGCTTAAAGGGCAATTCACCTTCATTAGCAAAACTGTTTTAACGCATAAAAACCACAGAAATGTGTTCAAACTTTCATAACCTGACAAATTATGTAAAATGGACATGGTAATTAGGGGATGTGGGCACAAAAATGGGTGTTGTCAAAAAATTCACACTGCTCCACTCACCAAATCTTTTTGTCCCTCTTTCTATTTCCAAAATTTTGGGAGGTATGCAACCCTAGCGACACATGCTTGGAGGATAGGCATGGTTATTATCTTATAAAGAAATTAACAGCCAGATGAGTGGAGTTAATGTGCTTGACCAAGCTGTATATTATCTTACTCTTAGGTTCACGGGGAGAAAATCAGGCAAAATATGGGAAGACGAGGGGCTGAGCTGGGTGTTGAGTTGCACAGTTTGCACAGTAATCCCTGGCTGATAGTACCAACTTGAAATGACTATAGAAATAGAACCCTAATGCCAAATGTAGTTACCTGCTCTGACTGCCACAAATTAGTCCCACACCTCTTGAAAAATGATACTATCCCCTGATCTTTGCTTCATTTTTTTTTCTTTTTGTACAAATTTGGTCTGGATATTTTTTATACTAATAGGTTAGATTTTCACTACATCTGTTATATCTTCAATATATTTTAAATACATCTGTTATATCAGGTGTAACAAGCTGTTTTTTTGGTTTGTAACTTGCTTACTCCAAATTTGATTTGGTATGATGCAGTCAATACACGGGTTTTGGTAAGGACCAACTGGGCATTATACCTGACTTTTTCTTCCATTTGTGGTTGGATTATTGATCAAGCTGGATCAGTATGACTGATCCAGTAAAGGAGTTGTTCACCTTTAAATTAACTTTTAGTATGATTTAGAGAGGGATATTCTGAGACAGTATGCAATTGGTTTTCATTTTTCATTATTTGTGGTTTTTGAGTTACTTAGCTTTTTATTCAGCAGCTCTCCAGTTTGCAATTTCAGCAATCTGATTGCTAGGGCCAAGATAACCCTAGCAACCATGCATTGATTTGAATAAGAGACTGGAATATGAATAGGAGAGGCCTGAATAGAATAAAAATAGAGTAATAAAAAGTAGCAATAATACTACATTTGTAGCCTTACAATGAATTTGTTTTTAGATGGACTCTGTGACCCCCAATTGAAAGCTGGAAAAGAGTCAGCAGAAGAAGGCAAATAATTAAAAAACTATAGAAAATGAATAATGATGACCAAATGAAAAGTTGCTTAGAATTGGCTATTCTATAACATATAAAAAGTTACCTTAAAGTTGAACCTCCCCTTTAAGGTACAGATCACATGATAGTCTCTACCACATATTTATGTTTTTGTATTTGAACAGAAATGACACCAGTGTCATAGGATGTCGCATAATACACACACCAGGTGCTTATATTGCAGCAGCCAGCGCGTCAGCTGTGAAAATGTATATACACTATTGTCATTTGGTGGTCTCTGTGCGCCACATAGTTTGGTATATCTATGCACATTGGGCATCAAACTGTTTAGTAGACCCCTATGTTTAGATTTAGGATGCTTTATGCTGGTAATGATACATGGACAATACGATGCTGGAAAGTTGAAGCTTTGAGGCAATTTTCAGATATTTCACAAAAACCGTCAATTTTGGGAAAGCCTTGCGACTCAGTAGTTTGGAGCAATAAGGCATGGGTACCCATTTTAGATTCTGTAGAATGTGTACTTTCCAAAAATGTATGGGTTTGGGGGGTAAACATATATTTCTGTGTTTTTACCCCACAAAAATCCATGTGTTGATCTTTCATTAGCTGAAGTTACCCACAGGACTATTTGTATGCGCTAACTTCATTTTGGGGCCTCTAAATGCCAGATACTTTGGTAAACCTATGCACCTATGGGCACCAAACTGTTTAGAGGACCCCTGGCAATCACAATTTGGGTGCTTTTTTGTGATACGTAATGATACATGGATGATATGGTGCTGGGAAGTTGAAGGTTTGTGGCAATTTTCAGATATTTCACCAAAACCGACAATTTTGGGAAAGCCTTGCGACTCAGTAGTTTGGAGCAGAAAGGCATGGGTACCCATTTTAGATTCAGTAGAATGTGTACTTTCCAAAAATATATGGGTTTGGGGGGTAAACATATATTTCTGTGGTTTTACCTCACAAAAATGCAGTCAATGTGTTGATTTCTCATTAGATGAAGTTACCCACAGGACTATTTGTATGCGCTAACTTCATTTTGAGGCCTCTAAATGCCAGATACTTTGGTAAACCTATGAACAATGGCCACCAAACTGTTTGGAGGAACCCTGGCAATCATATTTAGGGTGCTTTTTCTTGGTGCGTAACGATACATGGGTGATATGGTGCTGAGAAGTTGAAGCTTTGAGGCAATTTTCAGATATTTCATCAAAACCGACAATTGTGGGAAAGCCTTGCGACTCAGTAGTTTGGAGCAGAAAGGCATGGGTACCCATTTTAGATTCGGTAGAATGTGTACTTTCCAAAAATATATGGGTTTTGGGGGGTAAACATATATTTCTGTGTTTTTACCCCACAAAAATGCAGTCAATGTGTTGATTTCTCAGTAGCTGAAGTTACCCACGGGACTGTTTGTATGCGCTAACTTCATTTTGGGGCTTCTAAATGCCAGATACTTTGGTAAACTTATGAACAATGGCCACCAAAATGTTCAGAGGAACCCTGGCAATCATATTTAGGGTGCTTTTTCTTAGTACGTAATGATACATGGGTGTTATGGTGCTGGGAATTTGAAGGTTTGAGGCAATTTTCAGATATTTCACCAAAACCGACAATTTTGGGAAAGCCTTGCGACTCATTTTAGATTCTGTAGAATGTGTACTTTCCAAAAATATATGGGTTTGGGGGGTAAACATATATTTCTGTGTTTTTACCCCACAAAAAATGCAGTCAATGTGTTGATTTCTCAGTAGCTGAAGTAAAGTCCTGAACAATTTGGATGTGCTAAATTCATATTGGTGTCTCTAAATGCCAGATACTTTGGTAAATCTATGCGTAATGGGTATCAAACTGTTCAGTGGACCCCTGGCAATCATATTTCAGGTGCTTTTTCTTGGTACCTAATATAGTTTGGGATATGCGGAGCAGTAAAATAAAACCTTTGAAATGATTTCTTACTCATAATGCTTGGGGGTATTCTCCACTGGTGTTGTACAGCTGGAATAGCATTGTCAGAACCCACCAGTCACCTAAATATGCATTTTTCCCCATTGCACTTCTGATTTTCCCTCAATAAACTGGTGATGGCATTTAGTTAACTAAAGCCACACATTGGGTTGCCACCTAGAAAAAAACTGTTTTCTTCCCTACTAGCATAAATTGTAATTTTGCATCAACTGGGCCAGTTAAAAGCTGCCCAGGTGGCAACCCCATACCTCCCAACTGTCACATTTATCGAAGGACAGTCTCCATTTTGACAGCACAGCCTGCAGTCCCAGGTTTGTTACTGGAATGTCCTGACTTTCTCTTTGATCTCCTGCACTGAACAGCCAGAAAAAGTTACAATGTTTTTAACTTAATTGGCTTTTGGCAGAGAGCCCAAAATACATACACTTAGATATTTTTGTAACAATTTAAGATAAGCAAAGAAACAATTGTAACTATTTAAGATACGCAGGTCTGATGGGGAAACTGACTTGCAGCTTAAAGGGCAATTCACCTTCATTAGCAAAACTCTTTTAACGCATAAAAACCACAGAAATGTGTTCAAACTTTCATAACCTGACAAATTATGTAAAATGGACATGGTAATTAGGGGATGTGGGCACAAAAATGGGTGTTGTCAAAAAATTCACACTGCTCCACTCACCAAATCTTTTTGTCCCTCTTTCTATTTCCAAAATTTTGGGAGGTATGCAACCCTAGCGACACATGCTTGGAGGATAGGCATGGTTATTATCTTATAAAGAAATTAACAGCCAGATGAGTGGAGTTAATGTGCTTGACCAAGCTGTATATTATCTTACTCTTAGGTTCACGGGGAGAAAATCAGGCAAAATATGGGAAGACGAGGGGCTGAGCTGGGTGTTGAGTTGCACAGTTTGCACAGTAATCCCTGGCTGATAGTACCAACTTGAAATGACTATAGAAATAGAACCCTAATGCCAAATGTAGTTACCTGCTCTGACTGCCACAAATTAGTCCCACACCTCTTGAAAAATGATACTATCCCCTGATCTTTGCTTAATTTTTTTTTCTTTTTGTCTGGATATTTTTTATACTAATAGGTTAGATTTTCACTAAATCTGTTATATCTTCAATATATTTTAAATACATCTGTTATATCAGGTGTAACAAGCTGTTTTTTTGGTTTGTAACTTGCTTACTCCAAATTTGATTTGGTATGATGCAGTCAATACACGGGTTTTGGTAAGGACCAACTGGGCATTATACCTGACTTTTTCTTCCATTTGTGGTTGGATTATTGATCAAGCTGGATCAGTATGACTGATCCAGTAAAGGAGTTGTTCACCTTTAAATTAACTTTTAGTATGATTTAGAGAGGGATATTCTGAGACAGTATGCAATTGGTTTTCATTTTTCATTATTTGTGGTTTTTGAGTTACTTAGATTTTTATTCAGCAGCTCTCCAGTTTGCAATTTCAGCAATCTGATTGCTAGGGCCAAGATAACCCTAGCAACCATGCATTGATTTGAATAAGAGACTGGAATATGAATAGGAGAGGCCTGAATAGAATAAAAATAGAGTAATAAAAAGTAGCAATAATACTACATTTGTAGCCTTACAATGAATTTGTTTTTAGATGGACTCTGTGACCCCCAATTGAAAGCTGGAAAAGAGTCAGCAGAAGAAGGCAAATAATTAAAAAACTATAGAAAATGAATAATGATGACCAAATGAAAAGTTGCTTAGAATTGGCTATTCTATAACATATAAAAAGTTACCTTAAAGGTGAACCTCCCCTTTAAGGTACAGATCACAGGATAGTCTCTACCACATATTTATGTTTTTGTATTTGAACAGAAATGACACCAGTGTCATAGAAAGGGTAATTGCTATTCCCTCCTTTGTGTTAATAATTCAGCCTATTCTGATGGACTTGAATGTCTCTATTAAATATTTAAGGCATCCCTCCATCCAAAAACTATTTTCGCTTGGTGAAAGAACATGTATTTCTTAGAAACTCTACATTATACATTAATTGCAGATTTATCATGACTTTAAATTATTTGTAAATGTAATTGCTATCAAAAACAGTATTTGTATGTTTACATTTTTTTGCTCTGCTTGCTGTCTTTTATGACTCCTGATGCCTGCTATATTGTTTTTCGAGTCAGACCCAGAGAAAAGAAAGAGATAAATAAACACTGTTTTCTGTTGAAACTACTTGTATGCATAACTTTAAAACCATTTAAAATGTGTAATGATTGTATATTGGAAGATTCTTCCAATTACATTCTTTTTAATCATGCCAAAAACAGTTTTTGTGATGTGGAATATAAATCCATAATGAAAATGTTGCCTAGTGAAAGAAAGTATAAGCAACTTTCCATTATACATATAAAAATTGTTGGATATTTAAACTTATTTGTAATTGTAAACTCTGCTCCTTTTTTACACTGCTAATTCTGACCCTTGAAAACAAATGCAGTGATCTCCCTCGGCTTTTTCTGGCATCACCTAAAATTTTTTCTCCCACCACCTGGCTCGTTTCACACCCACTGCATGCACCATTAGAATTGTTTTTTCAGATGCTGGTAGGATTGCATGCTTTTTTTTGCAGAAGCACACGGTCCTACCAGCTGCAATAGCCTTACAGGGCAGTAGAGCTGAAGGAGGCAGGTGATTATCTATTTTTTCCTGCCGCTACTTTTATTTTCTGGGTAAAACACTGAATGTACCAGAAGTCAGCCAAGTTTTAATTTCTCACAATACCTTGCATGCGTGTACATAGATTTGTTTATCTGTTGACTTCTGCTACATTGTTTCAAAAGTCAGAAACAGCAGTTCAATAGGATGGTATAGGCAGATATCACTTTTAATTAAAATCTTTGACCTTTACATCTACTTTAGTAGTAACCGTATCCTCTTACATTAGGCAAAATGTTATTTTTTGGTGTTGCAACCTTATTTATTTATTGTTACAGACCACAAGATTTCAAAGCCCCCATTGGCCTATAACCTAAAGTTAAATAAGACAAGGAAAAGTGTGTCCTTGTTTTGATCACTAGAAATGTATTTTTGTAGGCAAATTATTCATTATTCTATATATATGATTATTTATACAGTTATATATGCTTGTCCTGTGTGGGCAATTAAAAGTTCTTAATATTTTACATAATTATTTATTTAGGAGCAAAGTCTGCTGTATTTTATGTATTTTTTAAATTAATAATAGTATATGTGCTTCTAATGTTTTTTTCCCCACATGTTTTTGTAGGAAATGAGCTGTGGATTTTTTTAGCTGACCTGAAGGGGACTCCATACTTTAATCCAAAAGTCAAGCTCTCACTCAAGTAAGTATTAATAAGCACATATTGAATTGCCTGTGATTTTATAACCACTGATTACTTTTTTCTCTTTTATACTGGATATCAAGGGTCATAACATGCAAGGTATATTTTCCTCAAGTATATTTTTAAGCGACCAAAGTTATTAATGCAAATTATTATTTGCTTTCATAAAATCTATGGGGTATAATTATCAAAGAGTGAAGTTAGAGGTTGCCACAGTCAGTGTCGGAGTGGAGTGGCCCAGCCATGTTTTCCCGATTGGGCTCCCCCTTAAAAAAAGTCTTGCTTCTGCGCGGTCTTAGGGTTCAACGACGTTTATGCAGGCGCGCGACACACTGGCGTTCGTGTAGACGCCTCACTGGTGTCTGTGCAGGTGCACGCAGAGGGAAGCTGGGAGGTGCCCCCCGGTGACTGCCTGAAGGGGCCTTCATGTGGCAGTCCCAGTGGGCCCCCATTACTCCTGGGGTCTGACCCTGGCCACAGTCCTCTAGAGCAGGGGTCACCAACCTTTTTTTTTTTTTCTACCCGTGAGCCACATTCAAATGTAAAAAAAGTTGGAGGCCAACACGAGCATGAGAAAAGTTCCTCAAGGTGACATAAATGTGCTGTGATTAGCTATTTGGTAGCCTCTATATGGACTGGCAGCCTACAGGAGACAATGCATCTAGTTTTTATGAAACAAAAACGAGCCTACAAGACTGGAATTTAAAAATAAGCACCTGCTTTGGGGATACTGGGTGCAACAACCAAGGAGTTGGAGAGCTACTGGCTGGGGATCACTGCTCTAGAGTGAAATTCCACCATTCTCTATTCATTTCTATGGGATTTTGAAAGGAGTATTTATCAAAGGATTTCATCCATTGATAAATACCTCCTCTAACTTCACTCTTAAAGGAATTGTTCAGTGTAAAAATAAAAACTGGGTAAAAAGATGGGCTGTGCAAAATAAAAAATGTTTCTAATATAGTTAGTTAGCCAAAAATCTAATGTATAAGTAACATGTCAGTCTGAACATTACTTCCTGCTTTTCAGCTCTCTTCGTTTACACTGACTGGTTACCCTAGCTACCAGGCAGTAACCAATCAGAGACTTTAGGGGGGGCCACATGGGTCATTTCTGTTGCTTTTGAATCTGAGGGTCAATTACAAACTCACTGAACAGAAATGTACCATGTGGCCCCCCTTCAAGTCACTGACTAACTCAGAGTTATAGAGCTGAAAAGCAGGAAGTTGGATTCTGGCTCTTTTATTGGACATCCAATCACTCCAGCCTTTATATATTACATTTTTGGCTAACTAACTATATTAGAAACATTTTATATTTTGCACAGCCTATCTATTTACACAGTTTTTATTTTCACACTGAACTGTTCCTTTAAGTGATAAATATACCCTTTTGTGTCACTGCTGGAAATGTTTGAGCATTTTTGGGCTGAAATCTGGTGGCAGATTCTATTGATGCATTATCATGTTCAGGCTATTCTCCGCCTGCATTTTTTAGGCTTGTGTGCCATGAATCTAATGGTTTAACTCAGCAATTGTTTTTTGTGACCTTTTATTTCTATTTACTTTGGCAGTGAAATGTGGGTAGGGCTAGAGCAACACATGGCTGTTTCTTGAGAATGTCTTTTTTCAGCCAGCTGTAGGTTGAATAATGAAGACATACATTTGTTGCCATGGGTCGCTGCCTGGGTGCAAATTTGCCCAGTGTTTTTAAATGAGCCCCCTGTCTACCAGCTGATGCAGTGCTTTGTCTCTGCATAGTGTCATTGCAGACAGCGGAACGAGCTGTGGGCAGATCGGCTGTTTCTTGGTCTGCATTTATACTCCGATAAACAAGCAATGTGTACCACTAGCCCTGTAGCTTTTACCATAGGCACAGAATAATGTGAACTATGGAGACCAGCTGCTATATATTCTTAAATTCTGCTCTGGTAAGCCTTCTGTTGGTATGCTCCCCATACACAAATTTTACCCTTCTTCTTTTTTTTTTTTTAAATTTATAAACTGGATTCAAACACTGTTGCTGCATATTGGAAGCATGATAATCTATTACAATTTTATTTGTGTATTGTATTTCAGGAGTGAAAATGTAGTAATAACAAGTGTGGTTCCTGGAGATTATGATGGTGATTCTCAGATGGATGTCTTGCTGACCACTATCCCAAAGGATAAAGTTAATAATAATAATGTTCCCCTAAATTCTGTAATTTACTGGGGACTGAATCAGACCCTGAGTAAGTATACTCATTTAACTTATTTTATTCCAAACTTTTCTTTTATTTAGAATCCCCTTTATGTACTGCCACCAGGTTGTTTTTTAAAATGGACCTGTCACCTACACATAAAAAGCTGCATAATGAAAGTCCTTTGCAAATTAAATATGAAACCCCAAATGTTTTTTTTTCATTAAAACATCCATACCTGTTATAAAGGTGTTTAAATGTCTAAACTGTCAATCAAATATTACCTGCCCCGCCTCTATGCCCGTGGCATAGAGGAGGGGCAGTCAATTACTTTCACTTTCCATTCAGAATTTCCTACATGTCACTGCTCTCCTCACATTCCCCCTTCCCTCCTCAGGCTCTATAATTGTGTAGGGCACTGCACATGGACATTAGGTCCCCCATTCTGGTGCATACACAAGATTTTGGGGTGATACACAATTTCCCTTAATAACCATGTCCACAAAATGGCTGCTGCTGTGATTGTATAATTCCAAGACAGAAGGAAACAAAACTCAAATAATAAATACAGTGTAAGTAAAGTTTATTTTGCTCTACTAACTTGATAGAAAAGAATTTGAAATTATTTCTTAGGGTGACAGGTCCCCTTTAAGGAATATTATGTCATTAAAAATGTCAACCACTTGTTTGTTTTAAATTTTTAGATAAATATTCTAAAGTGATGGGCAGCTTGATATTTCTTATGAGTGGATTATTTGTATTTTCACGTGTTTGAGTGCCAGATTATATTTAAATTCTGATGTCATATGAAGAAGTTATAAGCATACTAGGGGCATTAAATAAATATATATTTGGCCTGTACACCTCCAGTTGGGCATTGAGACAAAACATTATTCTAAAATGATGCACAATATCTCCATAATACCTTTACCACAACTAGATATAATTTAGACTAGTGTTGTACCCCTTCTATCATTGCCTTCTGACAGATTGGGGGTATTTTCCACGTACCCAGGCTTTTAACTGTTGAGTTCCAATGCAGTATTTTAATGTGTTCAACATTTTTTTATTTTGACATATATTGCCACTGCTTATGCACTTACTGAACAAACAATGGTGGGAAATACATCTGCATCTTTGCACTTGTGTCCATAGATTTTATTAGGGAGTTCCTTTATTTTCAAGTTTCAGATCCATCTATGCATTGCCTCTGCTTTTTGTAGCAGGTTGATGTTGCCTTGCTGTTTTCATTAAAATGGTTGTTAACTTTTAGTATGATGTAAAGAATGATATTCTGGGAGAAATTGTAATTGTTTTTCTTTTTCTATCATTTATGGTTTTTAAGTTATTTAGCTTTTTATGTAGCAGCTTTCCAGTTTGCAGTTTCAGTAATTTGGTTGCTAGGGTCCAAATTAGCCTAGCAACCATGCTTAAAGGAGCAGTAACACCAAAAAATGTAAGTGTTTTAAAGTAATGAAAATATCATGTACTGTTGCCCTGCACTGGAAAAACTGATGTGTTTGCTTCAGAAACACTACTAAAGTTCATATAAACAAGCTGCTGTGTAGCAATGGCGGAAATTCAAAAACGGCTATATAGCACAGGTTAACTAATGGATAAAAGACAACACCATTAGTCAGACAGAGCTTATTTGCTATCTGCTGTGTAACCTGAGCCTTTTTTCCTTTGAATGGCTTGCCCCCATTGCTACACAGCAGTATTTATATAAACAATAGTAGTGTTTCTGAAGCTAACACAGCAGTTTAACAGTGCATTATATTTTCATTACTTTAAAACACTTTTATTTTTTGACATTACTGTTCCTTTAAACAGGGGACAATACATCCTGTGTGTCTCAGGTAGAGACACACACTGTTGTGTGTCTCTGCCCTTACTGGTAGCCCTTATAAAAGACTGCATGCCATTCATTTGGGCTGTCAGTAATTATGGCTGGAGGACTGTGTCTTTCATAGATAATGCTTCCCATTTTTTATTTGTTACCGTTTTTAAAAAATCTAAGTTTAAAGTTGAATGTTCTTGTCTCTGGTGTTTGAATCTGGCAGCTCCGTAATTCAGGTGCAGATTCTGAACTGTTACAATTATACATTTCTCAGCAGCATCTCTGGAGTATTAGCAACTATTCTATAATTTCTAACAGCTGTCTTTAATGAAACCCAGGGAGTCTGCTCAGCAGTGCCAAAGATATGAAATGTATTAACTAAATGTTTCAATTTAGAACAGTTTAGAGACCCCCCTGCTTTAGAACTGTGAAAAATTAGACTAAAGGTGGCCATACAGGGGCCGATAGAAGCTGCCAACAGACCAAGTCTTATTGGCCCGTGTATGAGGCCCCCCGATCGAGATCTATTTCGATCGGATGGGACTAAAAATCCTGACGGATCGCAGCCTCATCTGTTCGTTGATGCGGTCCCGCGATCTGACCGCCCATAAAGCCACCGTTAGGATCCGATCGTTGGGCCCTAGGGCCCACGATCGGATTAGCCCGATATTGCCCATCTAGAGGTGGGCATATCGGGGAGAGATCCGCTTGTTTGGCTACATCACCAAACGAGCGGATCTCTCCGTGTATGGCCACCTTTACACTTTATTATTAGAAAAACAGTCAACATAGAAAATAGAAAGTAATTGGAAAAAGTCTTTATTTCTGGTGAACTACCTGAAACCAAATGAACTGAAAAAAGTGTTGGAAGGTGAACAACCCCTTTAAGTGTAAAAGTAATTAAAGGAAAGGCTGGTTCACACAAGGGTGCCAAAATATTAGACACCCTACAATGAATCCAAACATAACTTTTCTCCCAAAGGCCGATGTTTTATTTGGGAAAAAAATGCATATACTGGAGAAAAAAAACAAATGCATCACAATGCTGACTTGTTGAATTATTCCTGGGTGTCACCAGCTGGAGTTTTGGTTTGTGCATTCACACTAACAATTTCAGTTTTTATTATGCTCTGCTACACATGCACAAGTGTAATGCCTTAGTAGGAATGCCTGTGAATAATGTAAGATGCGTATTCTGTACTGATTTCATTTCCCCCTCAGGATGGTGCATTGTTTTCCATAAATGCAGCAATGATCCTGGAGAAAACATAATAATTGGATTCACTGGCTAATGTCTAACATTTTGGTCCCAGTGAATTCACCTGGCTTAGAAAAGACAAGTAGAAATAGAAGTTGCCAGGCATGCAAGCATAATATAGTGCAAAGCGAGGCCTGAAATTTAGACATTTCTATATTCATCACAAAATTGTCATTTAGCACTTTAGCCAATTTAGAGTGCTGCAGTAAATTCTCTGTATTTGGTATTGACTTATGGTGAATTGATTCTATAGTCAGTTCAGCAACAGCAAAGGCCGGATGCATCAGGCAGATCACTTCAATATTGAGTAGAACTCTATGGGGCCGATTCACTCAGCTCGAGTGAAGGGTTCGAATGAAAAATACTTCGAATTTCGAAGTATTTTTTGGGTACTTCGACCATCGAATGGGCTACTTCAACCTTCGACTACGACCTTCGACTTCGATTCGAACGATTCGAAGTAAAAATCGTTCGACTATTCGACTATTCGATAGTCGAAAGTACTTGCCCTTTAAAAAAAACTTCGACCCCCTACTTCGGCAGATAAAACCTACCGAAGTCAATGTTAGCCTATGGGGAAGGTCCCCATAGGCTTGCTAACCTTTTTTTGATCGAAGGATTTTCCTTCGATCGTTTGATTAAAATCCTTCGAATCGTTCGATTCGAAGGATTTAATCGTTCGATCGAACGAAAAATCCTTCGATCGATCGATCGCAGGATTAGCGCTAAATCCTTCGACTTCGATATTCGAAGTCGAAGGATTTCAATTCGAGGGTCGAATTTCGAAGTATTTTTAACTTCGAAATTCGACCCTAAGTGAATCTGCCCCTATGTGTCTGGGACTTAAAGGAGATCACCTTTACCATTTTTATTAAATTGAGGGAGAAGTTTTGTATTTAGCTTTTCTGTTAATTTTTTTTGTCTGCATTTTCTCTGTTTTTTTCTCTGTATTTAACTCTTACTATCTGATCTGAAGTTGCGCACAAGTTACCGATCGTTTGCGAAGTTGTGCTAGCAATGTTATGATCAGTGGTTCAAAGTTATGCTAGTGATGGCAAATTTGCATACGGCATGCAGTTAAAGTACAATGGCCGTATATGTAGCAGCAAACACATTACACTATACAAGGCCAGTGAACCTTAATAAATGTGTTCTAATGCCCTACACATGTGCCCACAGTATAGTTTAGGTGCCATATGTTATCAAATGTAGGGGGTGGAGGGTACCCTAAAAAAATCACCCTATGAAAAGTAAAAGACGCCAGCGTTTTTTTGGGACTTATAAAAAATGTAAAGTTTTTTTGGACCATCCCTATCTACTCTATTGCACTTCACCTGGTCTGAGGTGGCAAAGTAACCTTCACGAAAATCTACAACTTAGTGAATTAGTGTAGTTACGGCCCTTCTCCAGAGCGCAACTTCGCCTGGCGTAAGGGTGCGAAGTAGCGCTAGAGTAGATCCACTTCGCTAGCAAATTTACGCCAGCACCCGTTAGTAAATCGTCGAAGTGGCAAAATGACGTCATGCTGGTGAATTTTCGCTAGCGTTAGCCACTTCACCCTTTAGTAAATTTGCCCCTTTGTAGTTGGCCAGCTTAAATATATTGCAATATATGGACAAACAATCCCTGTTTTGTTTAAAGAGGAAGGCATTTTTAGTAGCTTAAGGCACAAAATGTTTCAATGTCCTTCATATATTGATAATGAGTTGAGTGAAGAGGTCCTCTTGTATTTGTCTATGTAAACTCTTACTATCTAACTGCTAGTTAGATTTGCTGTGGATGCTGGCAGTTTTATTTATAACAACTGGAGTGTGAGAAATCTTGCATCCATTGTTCAGCATTTGTAACTTCAGACAGATTTGCTAGCTGAAATATGCATTTTTATAAAAAAAAAAAACAAAAAAAAACATTCACCGCTATGATCATGGATCCTGGTTTACATGTAGGATTGCCACCTGGCCGGTATTTTACCTGCCTGACCGGTAAAAATTATGCTTGACCCCAATGTAAATATACAGGAATATACTGGTATTTTTTTCCAAAAAGGTGGCAACCCTGTTTACATGGTTTGTGAAGGCTTAAAACATGTTGCTGTCACTTTAAAGATGTGTGACACCACCCCTACTAAAATCTGCTGATAAAAACATGATGCATATTACAGCGGACCATTTTTAGTAAAATGAATGTGTTTCTTTGAAGAAATAGCCTTTTTAAAAATAAATATTGAATTGTTGGATTCAACTTAAATGAATAAACGTTGCTTATTGGCAAACTGCAGATGTTTACATTGGAATGCTGTTGCACTGCATGCTAAAAAAACTTTACTTTTGCAACAAACTGGAACTGTGTTTGTAAGGAAAGATTTTTTACATGAATAAATGTCCCTCGGTCTTAAGTTTTAGACATACAATGCCCGTACTTTCTGTAATTTAATTAAGATAAGCTGTTTGAAACAAGTCAGATAAAATGTTATAACAGTTAAACCTATCAGGCCTGAACAGTCTGTTCTGTACTGCTGATACTTTTATGGCTATTGGACCAAAAGGTATTTTGCCTTCCATACTTTACCCATAAAATGTATCAGAGGAGAAACACTGGCAATTAATGTGCTTCACGTCTAATTGACTTGATTGCAGATAGCCCAAAGCATGCCATTATCACTGAAAGTGCAGGCTGGTGAATTCTTGGGGAAAAAACATTTTACATGACTATTCGCCATCTACCTTCAAACTATTCTATTGATATCAGTAGTAGGTTATTTATGCTGATTCCCTGCACAACCTACATTCCCGAGGGCAAGTAGAAACAATTCTTTTCAGTTTATAGAATTGGTGCTGGATTTTCTGAAATGCGGACTAAATGAATAATGGCTTTTTCATTTCCTGGTTTTTCTTGCTCTTTAAATCTGAATCATCATTCTGATAGACTGCAGTATTACACAGAGTACCAAAAAACCTGTATCCCATCCTGTTTTGTACCAGTTTCGCACAAAAATATTTCATGTTTTTACTAAAAAAAGCAAAAAAAAATGGAACATGTAAATGCTTTATTATGTTTACGATTGGAAGCCAAAAATAAGGCTACAAAATGTTTGATACCTGTTGTTTTGGTGAAAAAATATTAGTATCAGTATCAGTTGAAGGTTATTCATATTTTATCAACAACACAGAGATTGAAGGAAGTATAGGGAGTCAGAAGGACACCTTGCTTTAAGCAAACCTACCGTTCTGCACATCCTAAATGACTTGGGTCAGTGGGCTTCCTAGATGGCCAGAGTTGATTATTAGGTTCTATCCATGCGGCAAATTCACTAAAGCGCGAAGAGGCTAATGCTAGCGCAAATTCGCCAGCGTGACGTCATTACGTTACTTCACCGATTTACTAACGGGCGCTGGTGTAAATTCTCTAGCGAAGTCAACCTACTCTAGCGCTACTTCGCACCCTTACGCCAGGCAAAGTTGCGCTATGGCGAAGGGACGTAACTACGCTAATTCACTAACTTGCGCACTTTACTGAACGTTACCTCTTGCACCAGACTTGGCTTCGCCACCTCAGACCAGGCGAAGTGCAATAGAGTGGATAGGGATTGCTTCAAATAAAGTTGAAATTTTTTCTAAGTCCCAAAAAACACTGGTGTCTTTTCCTTTTTTAAGGGTGATAGGCTGAAAAAGATGGTTTTGGGGGTACCCACCTTCCCCCCTACATTTCCTTACATATGGCACCTAAACTATACAGTGGGCACATGTATATGGCACAATAACAACTATTTTATTTTATGAAGTTTTCCCTGGCTTTTGTAGTGTAATGTATTTGCTGCTACGCATATGTCCATTGTACTTTAACTTGGTGCCGTATGCAAATTAGGCATCGCTTGCCTAACTTCGCTTTGCTTGACGAATTAATGCTAGCACAACTTCGCTACCTTTCGCCTCCCTGTGCACAACTTCGGATTTTAGTGAATTAACAGCGCCCTGGCAAAACTTCGCCTGGCCAAGTGTCGCGAAGCCTGTGCTAGCGCAACTCCAGATGTTAGTGTAAGGATCAGCCCGGGACTCGAACCTTTATTTCCCAGATTCTGGACATTGTGTGTTCTTTTGAGCCACTGGGGGCTCTTTGAGGCTGATCCTTAGCCTTGTATGTCTTGTGTTTCATGTACCTGTCAGTTTCTAGTGTGTTCCTCCCCATTCTCCACCCACCTCGTTTACCCTCATGTGTTTCCCATTCCCAATTACCGTCCCTTTATTAACCCCGCCCTGAGCTTTGCTCAGGGCTGAGTCATTAATTGTAATCGTATCCTGTATCTGGTCGCTGTATCTTGTTCCTGTGATTCCTTACCTGTATCCCAAGCTCCTGGATTCCAAGCTCCTGTGTTACCTTGTTCCAGCATTGTTTCCTTATCCTCACCTTCCTGGTAATTACCTTATTTTGAACTGTTCCTGTGTTCTTTGCAAGCTCCAAGTAAACCTGCTTTATTTTCACCATGTCTGCCTCCCTTACCATCTATGGGTACACCCCTGGGCTTCCGCCATATCCTCTCCCAATGGAATGGCTATCCACTATCACAGCGGTTCCACGCTGTAACCCTTACAGTTAGTGAATTTGCTCCCATAAATGTATCCATAGGTTTTTTACATAGCAATGCAATAGTTACATTTTTCACTTCACTATTGTTAATAAACAGCACTCTTGACTAGTTTTCAAAGGAAATTATTGTACTGCAAAGAAATTGGCAATTTCACTATTTATTGGCTTGCATTATTCCATTCTCCTATTTTACCTATGCATCAAGGCAATTTGCTGGGTTTTAAATTTGTGAAGCCTACAACTATTCTCTTGGTGAACGGGAGTGAAGTGGGGTTAAAGGGGCAATGTACCCTCCCTTTTCAGCATGAGTTTAATGAATAGGAGTTGTGGTCAACTTAAAGGAAAACTAAACCCTAAAAATATATGGCTAAAAATGCCATATTGTGTATATACTCCACTTATTGCAAGGGTCTAAAGTTTCAGCTTCTCAATAGCAGCAATAATCCAGGACTTCGAACTTGTGACAGGGGGTCACCATCTTGGAAAGTGTCTGCGACATGTACATGCTCAGTGGGCTCTGAGCAGCTGTTGAGAAGCTAAGCTTAGGGGTTGTTGCATATTATTAAGCAGAAAATGAGGTTGTCTTGTAATATAAGCTGATGCTACAATGATGAATATTAAATGCTGATGCTAATTGCACTGGTTTCTTAGCTTCCATGTAGTTATTATCTGTATTAATTACAAATCAGCCTTATTTTGTGACATTTATATTCTATGTGTACTGTATATTGTGAGTTGGTCCTTAAAGCTCAGTAAGTGACAGCAGCACAGAGCATGTGCAGTATATCAGCAGAAAATAAGATGGGGAGCTACTGGGGCATCTTCAGAGACACAGATCTTTACTGCTTAAGGGTTTTGGTTGTCTTGGGTTGTTACAGAAATCAAAAACATAATGTATACAATTTCTAGCCTACTACTTTAGTAAGCCTTTAGTTCTCCTTTAATTTTCACCTATTGTTTTAATTCAGATATGTTTTTTATTATTTCTTGCACTAAACTGGGGGAAAAAAAATCAAAAGTAATTACATTCTACTTCCTGTTCAAACAAGCACAATCACGACAAATCACCGTAGCCCTTTATATACTGTACTGATACTAATCTCAAAGACTAACAAAGGCAGCAGCTAATGGAAGGCAGGAGGAGTTTGTGTGTTATTGCATTGTTACAATGCGGTGTGATGACAATGCACTTTCTGAGATAATGAGTCACAGGTCACTACAGAGACATAATAAAATTCATAATCTAGGATTTATCGTATACATTTGCTTTCATTTTGTGGTTGAGATTTTATGATCGCAAAAAGAGTAATTTATTCTCCTAATGTATTTTTCTGTGATTTGTTTTACAGATATTAATTATAAAACACAGCTAAATAAAACCTATCTTGATGAGCCACTAATTATAGAGTAAGTATGTGCCTCACTCTTTGTGTATCTATGGATTTTATACATCTTGTCAGTTGTATTACTTTATTTTTACTGAAGAATGGCTTATCTGTTATCTGCTAGGTAACCTCTGCCTTTTCTCCTTTTTTCCATCTTAAATGGCTGCCCCCATTGCTACACAGCAGCTTATTTATATAACTATAGTTTTTCTGAAGCAAACACAACAGTTTTATCAATGCAGAGCAATACTGCATTATATTTTAATTACTTTGATACACTTTCAGTTTTTGATGTTACTGTTCCTTTAAGTGATCTTCATCAATTTTTAGGGCTATGACAAACATGGAGATAAATTTGCTCTACCTGGGTGACAATCTCCTGAAATTGCTTTCTGACCGTCAATAATGTAAATTGCTGTTTTGCGAAGTGGCCCGAAGTTGCCTTGTGAGGCAGCTAGGAAATCTGTATTCAAATGCCCATTGGCCTATTGTTTTACTTTCTCAGAAAGCTATAATCCAGTTCATTCAGAGAGTCCATAAATAAAGGCAATGGGCAAAATGTTTTAGCTGAAAAAAATGTATTCGCTTAACTTCACTTGCCCTTAGTATTATACTTGCTATGCATTGCTTCAAAATAGACGAGGTGTTTTAATCCAAGAACTGTTGATATCAAATTAGGAATCAGTTTTCCATACCCTTTTCACCTTGGCTTTTCATGTAGTAGGATGGAATAAGGTTTCTAAGCCACAGTTCTCATGGTTTAGCAACAACTACATCTGTACGCTAGAACAGGTACTGTTGAAATTGTTCAACCATTCGCTCTATAATATTTTCATTACCCCCCTCTTTTTTTAAAATATTTCAGCTTTAATGGGGATTTGATTCCTGACATATTTGGTGTCACTGAAGAAGGTCCAAAGCCTCTAATTATATATGGAGGAGGGTAAGTTTAAATACTATTTCTGGTTTGTGTCATAAACATTCTGCCTTCCTTATACTTATGGCACACTTAGCATTTCTCAACCAGCATATATTATGCAGTGAAAATAACGCCTGATAAACCACCCCATGCAACTTGATGTATATGGAACGTGCTGGGCATCTCTTATGATAGGTGGTTTTCTCCAGCAAACACTCAAATGTGCATGTTTGTCACTAGAAGGCTATTGGATAATTAGTTATGTGCTGCCAGATAAGCATATGATTATTAATCACAAATTTCTTTTTACAGACAAATGCTAGAGATCTTTGCAGAGTTAGTACCCATAAATATATTTATATAGTTTGCCATCTCATTTATTTGAATACAGTTGTCTTTTCTGGATTGAACGAGTGCTAAGCTGGCCATAGATTTTAGCCTCACTTCATAGGAACCATTGTACGGCTCAGTCTTCCAACTATCCAGATTAAATACAGTAGTAAGAACAGATCAGACAATGTTCTGGCCAAAACAGCAATCATATGAAAGTTATGTCTGACAAATACTAGTGACAGTCACCCATTGATATTGTCAGGCAATACATGCAGTGATATTAGTGTTAGCCAACAAATCTAAACCGATCACCATGGTATGAAAAACGCCAGGGCAATCAACACATGGTTTGAAAATTGTACGAAACTAATTTTCTTGCAACTTTATCTTTGTGTCTATGGCCAGCTTTAGGTTAATGCCACACTTGGCTGAAACTCTGTCTGCTGAAAAATGCAAGCCAAGAATTAGTCCCTACACAGCATTTAGCCCCTTAGCGAGTTTCAGCCCTATGTGACATTAACCTAAGACTATGTACCAAAGACCATTTGACCACTGAGGCCAACTGGCAGAAAGCTGCTGCAGTGTAAACATTCATGTACCACTGCATTATATTCATTCCAGTGAATCTCCTCACTTCTGATTTCTCTGCTAATGTTTCCATTGGCCCATAATGCACAAGTTAGTGGGGCTCTGTTTAAAAGACCATGGGGCAAATTCACTAAACTTAGTACTTGCGCCAGCGTCCGCTTCGCTGCCAGGCGTATTTTCGCCAGTGCTACGCAAATTCACTAAAATCCAAAGTTGCGCTCAGGGGAAGCGTAAGGTTGCGAAGTTGCGCTAGTGTTAATTCGCCAAGAAAAGCGAAGTAACGCTAGCGATGCTTAATTTGCATACGGCACCAAATTTAAGTTACAATGTAGGTATATGTAGCAGCACTACACAAGCCTGGGAAACCTTCAAAATAGCAATTAAAAATTTTTATTTTGCCCTACACATGTGCCCACTGTATAGTTAAGGTGCCATGAGTTAGGAAATGTATGGGGGAAGGAGGGTAGCCCCAAAAGTTTTTTCGATCTTTTTCAGCCGATCACCCATAAAAAAAGAAAAAACGCCAGCGTTTAATTTTTTTAAGCAATCCCTATCTACTCTATTGCACTGGTCTCTGGTGGCGTAGGAAGTCTGACGTAAAAGGTAGCGTTCAGAATAATTTGCGTGTCAGTGAATTTGCGTAGTTATGTCCGTTGCGCAAATTCGCCAGGCGTAAGGGTGCGAAGTAACACTAGCGAATTTACGCCAGCGTCCATTAGTGAATCTGCGAATTAAAGAAAATGCGCTACGCTAGCGAATTAACGCTAGCGTTCTTCTCCAGTAGAAAAAAACTTTCCTCTATTCAGTGCTTTCAAGTCACGGGATAGTTGCCTCATAGCTGCCCTAAGAAATGAGTTGTTTTGGGTGCCGATTAACCCTAATCATATTTTTCAAGCACACACAAAATGTGAAAAGCAACTGCTGATAGAATGTATGAAAATGTGATTTTCTTACAGCGGCATCTTTTTTTAAATGTTTATCCCTGTGTGTCTTCATTTTGTGGCGGTAGTTCTGCTATAACCCTTGTTAATTCAAATAAAATAAATGTTTATTGTGCAGAGCTCTTGTAGTTTACTGAAATGAGAAGAGTCTTCCGATGTTTAGCAATGCTTCCATCAAAAACTACAGCAGATGAAATGTTTGATTGTGGGTCCCCTGACCTGGTGCCCTAGAGGAATGCTCCTTTGTTCACTTATTAAAATAGCCCTTTATAGTGCATATATGGTATTGGCATAGGCACCATTTGATATGTGAATTGTGTGGCAGAGGCATGAGTAAAGCTTTAGGTATTTCTACATGGGTAAAGATTGCAAAGATGAACACATAAAATTATTTGGATGAACTTAATATGTTCCATACCTATGACTGTTTTAAATGTTAATATTCTTTTTCAGGAGTTTATCAGTGACAACAACACTGAACACCAAACAAAAAATGTTTACACCACATTCTCATGCCTTTGTAGATCTAACTGCAGATTTTACAGCAGGTATGTTTGTTTACAGCACTTGTCTCGGTTGCCAATAAAAGCGAGTTTATGGCGCACACATAAACTGAATGGGTTGTTTTTCCTTCCTTACATTGCTTATATGCTTGGCATCTTCTCAAGCCCCCAATAATGATACATCCAGAGAGTAAATGTTCAGGACCAAGACAGAAAACCTTAGAAAGGAAAATAAAGATTTTAAATGGAAAATTGTTCTCAATTGTCAAGGTAGTATCTGACAGCTGAGAATAAACATTCATTGTAAGAAGCTGTGTAGCATGTCCACTTAACACTATTATTATTTATTTATACTATCTACTACAGAGTCTGAATAATACATAGGATACAAAAGGCTGCAATTTAATTGCAGCAACAGAAGCCTAGCCTTTGTCATATATTAGCTACTGAGTAGCAGAATGTCACTATGAGTTTCCTGATTCTAGTAATGGTAACATTGCCTCTTTTCTCTGTAATTAAAAGTCACAGCTGCAAAGTCTGTAGAAATAACAAGTCCTGACAATATGAATAGCTAGTTGAAGTCCAATATAGCCAATCACATCAAATTCTATGTAATCTAAAACATCTTTGAGCCACATTTTTGTTTAATTAAATCCTAGAGCAATCACAACTCATGGCACAGCAGATTTTAGCCACCTACGAAGAGTAGGAAGTAAACAATGCACTGGGAGATGAAATTTCATGTTGGACATTTTGCCGACTATGTATTTGAAATGCGCAAAAACAGCCAAAATATTAAATTTACTGCTGCAATAGTGTTAAGGTGCAATCACCTGAAAACCCTGCACATTTTGCAACCACAGGTCACCTTAAAATTTATTTTACTGTGATGTATGCACAGACTAAAATTATATAATATTTGACAATGGTTTGTAATTGGTCTTTAGGTTAATTTTTAGTTGGTTCACTATTATTTTAGGTGTACTCAAACTTTAAATACATTGTACTGATGTGTTGTTTTGTGTTGGCCCTGCAGTTATTAATAACAATCCAAAGTAAAATATTTTCACAGATCCCATTGAAAGACACAGGAAAAATTAGTTTTTAAAGGGATACTGTCATGGGAAAACATGTTTTTTTTTTTTTTTTTTTTGTTTAAACGCATCAGTTAATAGTGCTGCTCCAGCAGAATTCTGCACTGAAATCTGTTTCTCAAAAGAGCAAACTGATTTTTTTTATAACTAATTTTGAAATCTGACAAGGGCCTAGACATATTGTCAGTTTCCCAGCTGCCACAGTCATGTAACTTGTGCTTTGCTAAACGTTAGTCATTCTTCACTGCCGTACTCCCCTCTCTTTCCCCCCCAGCAGCCTAACAACAGAACAATGGGAAGGTATCCAGATGACAGCTCCCTAACACAAGATAACAGCTCCCTGGTAGATCTAAGAACCACACTCAATAGTAAAAAGTTAATAAATATTGATCCTTTAGGGCAGGGATCCCCAACCTTTTGAAGCCGTGAGCAACAATCAAAAGTAAAAGGAGTTGGGGAGCAACACAAGCATGAAAAATGTTGGGGTGCCAACTAAGTGCTGTGATTGGCCATTTGGTAGCCCTTATGTGGATTGTCAACCTACACTGAGGCTCTGTTTGGCAGTGCACCTGGTTTTTATACAACCAAAATTGCCTGGAATTCAAAAATAAGCTCCTGCTTTGAGACCACTGGGAGCAACATCCAAGGGGTTGGAGAGCAACATGTTGCTCACGAGCTACTGGTTGGGGATCACTGCTTTAGGGTAAGACCACACTGGGCTTTTTGGGAAGATTTGGTGGTCTGGCGACTAATTGCCTCGTCTTTGCGGCAACCAATCTCCCCAAACGCTTTCCCTCACTCTGCGCCGGCTAAAATGAAAAAACGCCGGCACTAATCACATGTGGCAGTTCGTTTTCCGAAGTCGTCCAAAACTAATCGCCGCATTTGATTAGCACTGGTGTTTTTTCATTGTAGCCGGCGCAGAGCGAGGGAAGGCGTTTGGGCAGATTGGTCGCCGCAAAGCCCAGTGTGGCCTTACCCTTACAGTTGTAGAAACTGTTGAATGTTGTTTTTAAATTGATATGAAAATCAGACATGGTGAGCACACACACAGGAGCCATTTACTAAGACCATAAAGGATTCGCTCTATCTGGTTGTGCAATCCAGATGAGAATCATCCATGCAACACCTACATATACCCATACCTTGGATGCACACATTCTCCTTGCTATGCACTAATGTTCTTTACTGGTTGTAGATATTCTTATAATATAATTAACCTACCCATATTATCCTCCATTATCTATGGTTGCTGGTAAAAATTATACTTTGTATTATTGTTTTTAATTGGGAAGTACATTAACAATGAGGGAAAGGCTGGTATTTTTTCTTGAACAGGTGGAAACCCAATCTAAGCCGCACATACATCCAGAGGCACTTCTGGGTCGAACCAATGCCATTTACACTCCACGTTTATTTCCAAGTGGACCAGAGAGGAGGGATACATTTATTAATGTAAACAGGTATGGCACCTGTTATTCAGAATGCTCTGGACCTGCGGGGTTTTAGATAACTGATCTTTCCATAATTTGGATCTTCATACCTAAGTCTACTAGAAGATCATGTAAACATTAAATAAACGTACTAGGCTGGTGGAGAAAATGTTTTTAAAAAATAGGAATCGGATAAAATGAAATCTATGGGAGACTGCCTTTCTGTAATTCAGAGCTTTCTGGATAACGAGTTTCTGGACAACGGGTGCATGTTTAGGGTTAAAAAAATAGAAATTCATATGGTATGCTTCATTTTAACAACAAACATATTGCCAATTATTCTCTATACTTGTTTTTTTGTGTCTTCATTTAATGAGGCCACAAATGGGTCCTTTGCTTTTGGATATTTATGGTCTGAGGACTGTATGCATGGTGCTGTACATTTCTACAATACAGTATTACAGTGCAACACAGTAACAATATAAATAATAAACAAATGTTGCAATAGCTAAAAGCAAGTATACACTTAACAAAAACCTTAAATGGCTCATGCATGTAGACATCAGAGGAAGGAGGTACTTTGTCAGTACAAAACTGTGGTCAGCAAAATCCCTTTAATTACATTAAATCTGTTTACTCATATAAGATCAAATAATCATTTATTTTAAGATGGAGGCTTGTCAGCAGAAGAATGTATTTATTGGTGGAGTTTACATTTTTGTAGAAGTGCTCAAGAGCTGGCTATATGAAATCTTTCTAGTTATATGCATGCTCTGTCAGAGTTTAATATGGGATTAAAGCACAATAATTGAACTTGTTAAGGCCAGTGTTTATGTTGAGGCAGAAAATCGTTGTTCGCAGTGTATTGTGTATTGCCCTGGAATGCTTTTGAGCTTTGGCTGAAAACATCTATTTTTACACATTGCTTTTATAGTCGAAATTGGAGCTTCTGGTTGAATTGTACTGAAAGTGTAAACATACAGTATTTGCAATCTCTACAGTATGCTATGATTGCAAGTAATTAGCTTGCTGGGAGCAGTGCCTCTCTTCCAATTATTTGTTCTGCCTTTGCCTTGTCTTTTGAAACAGAGTGTGTGGGATGAAGAAACCTATCTTCACTGCTGTTTGCTTTCTGCATCTCCCTTTATAGCCTTTTTACTAAAGGCATTTCTCCTTGTTTTTCCTAGGAAGTAATATTGGACAAATGAGAGCACCATGTGAAAATATTTTTTTTTATATAAAACTGACTTTCCCTAAGTGGTTTGCAGAGAATGTTAGTTATACACATCAGTCCTTTCACCACAAGAGCTTTCAATCGAATTTCCCTCTTACATACACAGTAACACCCACCCACACTAGGGTCATTTTGGCCCGATGTAGCTTATCAGTTTATCAGTAGCTTGTGGGAGGAAACCCACTCAAAACATTGGGGGAACATAATATCTCTACATACAGTATGTTTAGTTTAGTAGCAAAGCCAAGACCGCAATATAATAAGGAAAAATTGCTAAACACTGTGCCTGTAAAGATTTTATAATATAATAGTGCTAGAACATGTTTTACAACTCATCACCCATAAGCCCTTTCTACAGCATATTTGTTTGTCGCTTGACAAAGGTTATAAAGTATAAATGTGGGTTCTACATCTCTTACATTGCTGCTTTTCACATCATTGCAGCAAATTGCACACTTAGCAGTGGTTCTGATCTGCAGAGATTTATTCATATTTTTCTCATTTTTAGTTTAACCATTTAAAAACTGTCGCTTTGTAAGTCGAATGGGGTTTGAGTACAGTGTAAAAAATAACGAGATATATGTATCAGCTGCTCAGGAATTGTAAAATGGGGTTCAATAAGAAACGCTCCAGTAACATATATGTATTTCACTCATACTTATACTATTTTATCTGCTTCTCTATCACCTGCTATAATCAACCTAAAGTATTTTTGGCCAAGAATAATCTGTAGAAATGATCAATGTGCTTGTCTACAATTTTCACAGGTGAAGGATTTCAATTAGCAGATTCTTGACTATTATGTACACATTAGGTTACATAGTCTAATATATTCAAAAAATGAGGATATTGTCATAGAATAGAACACATTTTATTTATATCATTATTCTGTATCAATAATCCTGCTACGTTGGTATTTCTACTGACAGGTAACCTCTCATCATTATTTAAGTCATATTTTAAAATGATAAATATTGTACATTTACAATTTTTAGCTCTTTGCACTATGGGTAAATGCATAAAAATTACCCATGTTTGATTAGAATGGTAAATGACTAAAAGCCCTGGTTAATTTTCCTGGCAGGTGATTATTGCTTGAAAACTGTCAAGAAAAGTTCTGGTGCTTTCAGATGATTGCGAAGTGAATAGGGGCAGTTTTCAGTGGCTTGTTCTGGCCCTCAGAACAGCAAAATACCCATCTTAATCCTCATATTATTGCCCTTAATGTGCACAATGATGTACTTTATGAGATTATATGTGTATTTAAATGCTATGGTGCCATCAAGATTTTAGCACATTATAAGAAGCAAGAGCTTAAAGGAACAGTAACACCAAAAAAGAAACCTGTATATAATAATAATGTACTGTTTTCTGCGTTGGTAAGATGTATGTGTTTGCTTTAGAAACCCTACAATAGTTTATATAAACAAGCTGCTGTGTTGCCATGGGGGCAGCCATTTAATCTGAAAAAGGCACAGGATACTTAGCAGATAAGAGAGACACTGTAGAATACAATTGTATTCTATTACAGTGCGTATGTGTTATCTTCTATGTAACTCAGCTGCTATGTAACTCTGCCCCATGGCTACACTGCAGCTTGTTTATATAAACTATAGTAGTGTTCCTGAAGCAAACACACCAGTTGTACCATTTTAGGGCAACATAACACTATATTTAAATTACTTTAATGTAATATCATTTTTTGATGTTACTGTTCTTTTAAGGGAGATGTAAAGCTTAATTTTTTAAGTGATCAGAGACCTGCACTTTACTGTGGGCCTTTCAGTTCCATGCAATGGAGTGTATCACCATCCCTTAAGTATAAAGGTGGCCATAGGCGCAAAGATAAAGTCACATGAAAATTTGTTTCGCACAATTTTCGGACGGTGTGTCCATTGTCCCAACATATTTGTACCATGGTGATCGGTCGTTTAGTTGATTGGACTGGTTACAAGATTTCTGTCTAACGATAATATCTCTGCATGTATTGACGATATCAATGGGTGACTGTCACTAGTATTTGTCGGACATAACTTTCTTACAATTACTCTCATGGCCAGAACATGCTCTGATTTGTTCTTTTACTACTGTATTTAATCTGAATGGTTGGTTGCAGGTTGAAAGATTGAGCTGTACAATCATTTGTATGATATGAGGCTAAAATCTGTACATCTATGGCCAGCTTAAGGCATTACTTTCTCTCTTAGCATGCTGGTGTCTAAACTCAGGCTGTAATAAACCATTTTGGAGAGCAAAGCTTGTATAAATAAAAAATGGTGGCATTCAAATAATATTTCCTGTTTTATTTGGTTTTTATCATTTATAAGTAGGTATACATCAAATCCAGGATTCGTTTCAGAATTTTGCTGAGATTCAGCTTTTTTTTTAGCAGGATTCAATCAAATCCAAGTGCCTGGCCAGATCCTTAAAGACAAGTGGCTTTTAGTCACACGAACAAGGAAATTGCTTTTTTCTTTTCTTGTCCAACCCATACCGTAACCGTAATTTGCATATGCATATTAGGGTTCTTAATCGGTTGAGAAATCTGCCAAATCCTAACATGGATTAACATGATAACAGGATTTAAGGAGATAAACTTCCTTTGTATAGTATAAAACAGGTTTTTAGTGTATATTTTTGTATAGTATTTTATTTCAGCCCTTGTAGTAAAATGATCTTGTTAAAGTTATTCTTTAGTTAACTTTAACATTGCAAAGACTTTTAAAAAATGCAGGTATTAACATTCCAAACGGGTTTTTTCTTTAGCCATAGAACAGCTATTACAATGCCATTATGGTAATGTTATTGTAAATCACATTTTTGGAATTACTTTATTGTTAGACTGTATCTTCTTTTAATTCATTTAGTTACTATTTAAATTAGATTTCTAATGTTTCTATTACTTGAAACAAAATAGTTCTTTACGACCTGGGCTTTTACGTGGTTATGTTTAATTAATAACTATTACAATCTTGTTCAGTGACCAGCCAACTGTTTACTGCATCTGATTGTAACATTATCTTTTCCGTATTAACTTTGCGTGTCTTGTGCTGCCAAATTTCAGTGTGTAGTTTGTGTTGCATAAGCCTTCATTACTCTAAGTCTAGGTGGGCAAAACATTTCATACAATGTCCCATTACCTTCACATATAGTTATAAAATATCCATGGTGCGAAGACTTCTTCTTGGGAGTGTGTGTGTGGGATGGGGATAATATAACAAGTAATAGTTAAACCACACTTATTGCCAAAACTGTTTGCTGTAAATTATTTGCAGTTGGTAATAGATAAATTACATAAATGTCTTGTGTTTTTGACAGATCTGTTTCTTACTACACTATCAGCTACTAATGAAATTCAGTTTGAGACATGGGAGAATAAGGTAAGAAGGCATCTTACAAGTGAAACACAGAATGGTGCTAAAACAAATGCTTTGTTGGAATTGTCATGTTGTTTGAGCATTAACTCGCCTCCTTTTGCAACTGCAAGATTAATGTTTTTTATCTTGAACATTTGGAGGACATACACAGCAATTCTAATTTTATTTTGAAATGTGTGATGTTTCCTTACAAAGACACAATTTTGCAATGCAAAGATTACTTCCTTAATCTACAGAAACCAGTGAAATATTTCCAGTTCTAGGCATAAAACAGCCACTTAATATATACTTTGACAGCAAGGTTAATAGTAGTGTAATATAGTGTGAACAGTGTGTACTGGCATTCCTATAATATTACATAGTGAGAGCAAGGGTAATGGCATCTCCAGTACATTTTTAAGTGAAACTAGTAGGTGAAAGTAACAGTAATGAGATATTAAGCAGTAAGAACAATTGGTAATTGCATCCAAAGCACATTATTTAGTGAATGGAATCAGTAATGGCAATGCCATTTTTTACATTGAGAGCGGTGGTCCCAAACATTATGGGCATTATTCAGTTAATGACAGAGCCCCGCCACCCAAGCAGATTATATAGTGAGAAGTATTGGACACTGTGAAAGTTGTGGCATCCCAAGCAAATTTACAGTGAAAAGCAAAGTGTTCTATCACTCGAAGTAAAGTAAATTATATACAGCAATAAATACAGACACTTATGGGCACATTTATCAAGGGTCGAATTTTGAATTCATGTGAGTTTTTTTTAAAACTCCCATCAACATAAATTTCACCAGTCGAAATGTATTAATAAAATCAAATTTTCTCAACTCTAATTCGATTTGAATTAGAAAAGCTTGATTCCAATTTAAAAAACTCTATTTGAGTTTTTTCAGAGATGGCTGCAAACATTACCAAATTGATCCCTGGAACTCTACCATTGACTTATACAGTAATTTGGCAGGTTTTAGGTGGTGATCCGCGAATTTGAGTTCTTAAAGGGCCAGAGTATGATCTCAAAATTTGAATTCAATTTAAAAATGTAATCAAGTTAATTCACAATTTCAATTTGAGAGTTTTGACCAATAAAAAAAAATGTGAAAATTCGAATTTTCACTTCGACCCTTAATAAATCTGCCCCTTAGTGCACAGATACAGACATTTCATGCACTTGTCAGCAGGTACTTGAACCCTAAGCAAAGGCAGTTTGTACTGGTCCCTAAAACATATTATATAGTGAGAGGAAGTGGGTAGTGGCACCCCAAGTACAAATTTTCAAAGTGATAAGCAGCGGCTATGGGCATATGATGCAAAAAACATAGATTGTGAATCAGTGTGTACTGACTACCTAATCACCTAATCTAGATTGAAAGGCTGTGGATACTCAGAAGTTCATTATTTGACAGAGGGAAGGATACTATACACAGTAAGAGACAGTGGGTACTGGTACCTCAGTCACATTATATACAGTTAGAGGCAATGGCTACTATCATTCCAGGCACATTATATACAGTGAGAGACAATCACACCCTAAGTACATTATATACAAGCAACAGTTGGTACAATAAGCACTTTGCCCTCAAAGTATTTTATACTTAAAGGAGTAGTTTGCATTTAGATTAACATTAAGTAGGTTAGAATAAAATTTTGCAATTGGTCTTCATTATACAAATATTGTATATTTTTGTGAATGTGTAAACAAAATGTACTTACAAAGCACACCTGCTTTGTGCATAAAATAGGCTCTCTTAAAAAATGTATATGCTATACAGTTTGTTCAATTTGTTTTATATTTTGTATATTTGTATTTTGTGCTAAAGTAAATTAAGACGAGAAGTGTTCACCATTTAGTAGTTAAATGATTAAAGGTGGCCATACACATTGCAATTACGATCTTACCAAAAAAAATAAATTGACTGTGAGACTTCAGATTTATTTGATATTTATTATTACTTATCTTTATATTAAGTTCCTCTCCTATTCGTATTCCTTTCTGGTTTCTTAACTGCCTCTTGGTTGCTAAAATATTTAAATCCTAGCAACCAGGCAGAACCTCAGCGAATAGTTAAAACTACAAAAAATTAAGCATGAAGACCAGTTGCAGATTACCTTTTAATATTGCTGTTTGTCTCAAACTATTATGAATAATGAATTTTAAGGTGAGCTAACTGTACATAGTGTTTTGGGATCGTTTTGCACCAATAAAAATAGAAGTTATGTTGATGATTTGCACACCATCAGTTGCTCTGCAGGACTTGCAGTATGACTGCCAATTAATCCAATCACTCTGTGTGTGTTAACAGGGATCCCATAGTGCTGTCAGCTGTTGTAAGAAGTTACTGTGATTTATTTTGTCTGCATGACAGTAGATTTAACAAAAAAAAGCTTTTCCAGAGGACTTATTCTTTGTATAGCCTTGAGGCCAAACATTTTTTAGTCTAGTTTTAGTTTAAGAAGCTACCTAAATGTCTAAAGGAATAATAACTTGAAAATGTGTTTGCTTTGAATGATGGAACTGAGGCAATAAAAGTCTTTGGATAGTCCCCTCTAAACCTGCACCAGCTGTGACAAAACTTGCCAATACTTTTGGGTCCTCCATCCAGCAGACGCTTTCGCAGTATTAAAGCCCGAACAACAAGGCTGTGCGAAATTGACAATATGTCTAGCCCCATGTCAGATTTCAAAATTGATTATAAAAAAATCTGTTTGCTCTTTTGAGAAATGGATGTCAGTGCAGAATTCTGCTGGAGCAGCACTATTAACTGGTTCATATTGAAAAAAATTTTTTTTTTCCACGACAGTATCCCTTTAAGCTAACATTTTTGCTGAATTGTGCATACAGCTGTGGTACATGGGATCTCATGTCACTGGTATGAGCAAAATAGTTTTGTTGCTGCATTGTCTGGGATTTTCAGCCAGCCTCACTCCCCTGTGACAGTGTACTATAACACCTTGCTGAGATTTTTTTTTTTAAAGTAAATTTAAAACATGCTGTTTATTTATATACCACTTTTGAATAACTAACCTCCTGACTTGTGCTTTGTGTTTTAAGGGAGGCAACTTTACAGAATCGACACTAATTATGCAGAAGCCAAAGGATGTGAAGGTAGTTGGACAGTCCGTTTTTGCAGATTGGTAGGTTAATTCAATTTTTTTTGGTTATTGACAACAATTCATATCCAATAAACATAGAAAGCATTTAAAATGGGTTATTTGGTCTAAGTATATGAGGTTTGATTTCCCCCCAGGAGATTATCAATGCTGTTAAATGTTTGATATCTTTGAAGAATATCTTGTCTTACTATATAATGGAAAGCATTGTATATTGCCCATGATTTGGGCATGGTCTCATTCTGGGAAGTGGAGAGCGTCAGATTTTGATACAATGTAAGAAGCAATTAAGAAATCAGACATCGACAATTTCAGCAACATATATTCATTGGTTATCTTGTAAAGAGTTAAATGTAGCTTAAAGCATGTTGTTATATGCAGAATTGTTATGTGACAGGCTCCATGCACTGTATAAACTTTGCAAGACTTCTTATTCACCCTTAGGGGCTTATTTAGTTGCCAAGTTTTTTCTGGCAACTTTTTGCAGGCTTTCCCTTTTATAAATACAGACTATTAGCGGTTCTAAGCATATACAATGTATTTTCTTGAATTCTGTTAATACCTACAAACTTGAATTTTGATAAATCATCCCCTTAATTTACCCAATCCTGTGGAAACTAGGGCCTAGAAAGGTCCAGTTACTAAGCCATACTATACCTGCTGCCATAAAGCCAATCATTTATGATTACCAGGGTTACCAGAACCTACCTCACAGAAGACCTGCAGCAAAATGGAGTATTAACCTCTATATAATCCTCTAAAGAGGAAGGGCCCAGCACTGAAACGGCTCCATAACAATATTCACCTATAAAACTCATGTAAAAGTACACAAATACAGGTATGGGATCCGAAACCTGTTTTCCAGAAAGCTCAGAATTATTGAAAGGCTGTCTCCCATAGACTCCATTATAATCATATAATTCAGATTTTTAAAATTGATTCCCTTTCTCTCTGTACTAATAAAACAGAACCTTGTACTTGATCCAAACTAAGATATAATTAATCCTTACTGGAAGCAGAACCCGCCTTTTAGGTTTATTTAGTGTTTATAATGTTTTCTAGTAAACTTAAGGTATGAAGATCCAAATTGCAAAAAGATCTGTTAACCGGACAACCCCAGGTCCTGAGCATTCTGGAAAACAGAATAAAAAGCTAAATGATTAAAAAAACACAAATAATAAAAAATGAAAACTTATTGCAGTTTGTCTCAGAATATCATTCTCTATATTTTACAAAAAATAACTCAAAGGTGAGCAACCCCTTTAATGCTATATACTGTATCATTCACATTACTCCCTGCACTAGTAGAGCTTACAAAATATTGAACTGTGGAAGAAAACCTGGACAAACTCCTTGAAATAATGGCAAATATTAACACATTTAATAAGCACCAATATATTGTGGCAACTGAACTACTACTAGGAAAACTTTGTATAATGTATGTATTTGAACATACTGTATATGATGTGAAATTATGTTCTTTTTTCTTGTGTTATTTCTCTCCCTAAAAGAAAGTGAGCTCTTAGATACGTAGCCTTTATTATGTGTGATAAGTAGGAATTTGTTGTTCTTATCCTAACAGTAATCCAAGGCACGTCTCCTAGATTGAAGTAGCAGACAGGTCATCAAGACTCTTGTGGCATCAGGGCATTGAGTTTTAACTATAAAAATTGGATTTTTCTTTCCTTATAGCTGCCCTCAAGTTGTTATGAAACAATGAATTTAAAAAAAGAAAAACAATTTTAGAGTCATCATGGCTTTCTCTTTTTATCTAAGCTTGACAAGTATGACTATAGATAGTGTGTATTATTATGGACACCTTCCTCTTTATTGCTTTAAAAAGTCCTGCAGATGTTGCTTGTGATGTTTGAGAGAAAAAAATCAATGAAAGTGCATCAACGCATCTACTCTAATTTCCTTGGGCCTATCCAGCCATTACACTCAAGCACATTTAGATGTTGTAAAGTGTGCTGTTATTCCATCCATGTTTCTTTTCTCTTTAAAACATTCCATTGATGTTTCCTAATATTCATTCCAGTACCGAGTTGAGATTAATTTATTTGTTTGCTATTTTACATTTATCAATATAATTATCAAAGGTCAACTTTTTGAGGTTTTTTCCAGCCTCGAATAAACTCACAACTCGAATGTTTGCTTAATTTAAAAAAAAAAAAAAAAAAAAAAAAAACTCGAATTTTGCAAAAAAAAAAGACAACTCAACCTTTACTAAATAACCCCCCACGCTTTGTCGGTATTCTCTGGTCTGCATTTTTATACCTATAACAGACATCGCTTGCTTATATACCTCTGACTAAAGTTTAAAAATTCCAGAATGTATGTTTAGGCATAGTCCATATGCTTATGGCAAAGGGGAATTGTCAGCATGAAGTGTTCATGTGATTTTAATGTGTTCTAAAGAGAGGATTCAGAATGGTTGCCCCTAATGAATGCATGCATGTTTTTATACCATCAGGTGTAATATAGAAAAACAAATATATCTAAGCCAACAATTTATATGGTAAAATATGAATGTATTCCTATGGAATCTTTAATAATGTTCACAATTATCTTCATCAGTAAGTATGTATGGCAAATATCTTCAAATCCTTATTGCAAACCCTTAAAGCAATTATAAAGCCCACAGGTGCTGATATTAAATGCTGAATATTTAGCAGCAATTTTTCTTACAGATCACTCTAACAAAAAATCTGTTTCTCTGTTAAGCTGATTGATGATCTATTCAAATCAGTCATATCAAAAGTTTTACCCTTCCAGGTATTTTAAATTTTTACAACCAGCATCCTCATCAAACTACTGGCTGGCTCTGAATCCTCTAAAGTCTAATTTGCAGCTGGAAAACTTTAAGATTGTCAATAATGGTTTAAAAATGGAGTGTAAAATAGAAAAAAGGGGCATTTCACATTTTTATTTAACTATTGGACAGTGGTAACTTTGCATTATCCCTGGTTCATCATTTGTAGTTTTAGCTACACACATGGGGAGCCATATGGACAGAGGCAGACATATGTTTGTACATTTGTGTCTAATCAGAATTTGCATATTGTTCAAGTTAAAATTTGTCATTAACTTTGGTTTCTTTTGCAAATAAAATCAATAGAAGTATGGGATCTTCAGATGTTTGGGTTTTTCCCAGATAAGACTTTTTCCTTATTTTGGCTCACCATACATTTAAGGCTACTAAAGCTTTTTTTTTTTTTTTTTTTAAAAACTAATAATTTTGTGCCACTTTGCTGAAAGGCAAAGTGAGTTGTGTAAAGTAGAGATGTCTAGTTGCTCAGAACACCTGCTGGCATTAGAAAAAGCAAGTTATGTGATCAAAATTAAATCAGAAACTTTTAACAATTCATATAACTATTAGCATTGGATGAGAACCCCATAGAGGTGCCAAAATATTCCTTCAGCTGCTACACCAACATCTTAAGTTGTGTTTCAGGGGCACATATAGCTCTGCCATAAATGACTGGGGCAATATTTGTGACATGATGTGCGGGGGGGGTGACTGTTCCTTTATATACAACAGATCACTATTGTATTATTTGCAGGCAGAGGTGACTGTATTTGTGTTTTGTTGGATAGTCTGTTGTGTACTGGGGGGCACACTTTTATAATATATATACTGGGAATACTCTGCCTTTTTTTTTAATCTAGGGGCAGTGTTGTTTTCCTTGTGATACTTTGCATAATATTCTTGGGTTACAGCATAACAATTTATAGTAGAGGTCATACTATGTGCTGGGGTCACTGTGCCATTTTTTTATTAGAAGTCATTATGCCATTAGTGATTAGAGGCTACCATGTTATTATTTATGTCAGATAATATACCCCTGCTTTATTATAGGGATATTAAGTCTCACCTCCTCATAGACAGCAATTGATTAGTCTGATGACACAAATTTGAAGCATCTTATCTAAAAAACTTTCCTTTAACAGATGTCAAAGTAACAGGCCTATAGTTTTTCAGGCTGAGAAATGGAACCCTTTTTAAAAAGTGGCACCACATTAGCAATTTACCAGTTTCTCAGCATAATTCCAGACCACAAAAAAATCCTGGAAGATTTAAGGGACACTGTTTTTTTCAAAACACAACAACTAATAGTGCTGCTCCAGCAAACTTCTGCACTGAAATCAGTTTCTTAAAAGAGCAAACAGATTTTTTTATATTTAATTTTGAAAGCTGACATGGGGCTAGACCAGGGGTAGGCAACCCGCGGCTCCGGAGCCTCATGCGACTCTTCATCCTGCTTGCTGCGGCTCAGTCTTGCAGCTTTGTCTATACAGACCTCGCACCTCCCTCCCTTCCCACCCACCCCCCAGCAGCCAACAGAACAATGGGAAGGTAACGAGATAGCAGCTCCCTAACACAAGATAACCTCCTAGTAGATCTAAGAACAGCACTCAATAGTAAAATCCAGGTCCCACTGTAACACATTCAGTTACATTGAGTAAGAGAAACCACATCCTGCTCTGGCTCTTTCTGAAAGCACATGAACAGGCAAAATGACCTGACATGGCTGGCTACACATCAATATTACAACTAAAAAAAACATACACTTGTTGGTTCAGGAATGAAATGTTATATAGTAGAGTGAATTATTTGCAGTGTGGTTTAGAAATAAAAACTACATCATAAAAATCATGACAGAATCCCTTTAAGTAAAGGGGTTTATCTAAGCTCAATAAGTACCCTTGGATGAACACCATGTGGTTATGGACCTTTGTTTACCTTTACATGTTATAGTCTTTTTGGATTTTCCATGTATCAATAATTATATTAAAATTTGGTCTTTTAAAAAGGAGACCTATATCTGGTTTCTTAGTTGTGCAGACAGATGAAAAATAACAGTTCAGAGTATCCAGAGTTTTCCTGCTCATCAAACAATTCACCTCCCTCTAATTTTAGGGGCCCAGCACTTTCTTGCTTATTTTTTTTTATCTGTTTACATATTTTTTTTTAAAAAAATGATAAAGAAATTACAAGTCAATACTGTGAGTTGATGAGGAGTGGCACATAGATTTTATCGATAAAGCACTAGGCCTTTCAAACACGATTATGTATGAATTATATAGCCACCTTTATAAAATACTAGCCTTTCTGTCTGTCTTGTTACCTCTGTTCACAATTTTCCATTTCCAACCAGTCCAGTAAAATACCAACCAGGTGATATTTTCTCTTGTATATAAAGAAGGTAGTATTCTGTTGTTTTCACTTTTTTCTGTCTGAGTGTTGGGACACAGTATGGCTGAATGTAGTGTTACTTAGGGATCAAGCATGTCAACAAGTTCTTCTGGTCCACAAATCAAGGATACAGGATTTCATACTTATACTTGCAACTACTTATATCCCATGCTCTACTATGCTGAACACTGGCTAAGCCACTTTTTTCAAAGATGAGTAACCAGCATACACCTGTTACTGTCCATGAAACACTGCATCCACAGTTTTACAAAATAACTATAAAAAAGCCTTTTGAATAATTTTATCAACAGTTTTTCTGATTATAAAAAAAATCCCAGCTTGTGTTTTTTTTTTATTTTAATTATTTTTAATGTCTTATATATTCACTTTCTGTTGCTATGGTGATTGCAATATGCTGGTTAAAATGGCATGAAATATATTAAGCTTTATGTGCTAAATACTAAGATCATTTTTGCTTTAGATCTACCCATAATGACTGCGTTACTGATTATTGGCAATAGCTCTTTGCTTGTGTGGACTGTACTGTGCAATGTTGTACAGAGTAGTAATGGAGTTTATCTTCCGCTGTTATTTTTGCTTTCAGACATTGAGAGCAGCATTTTGACTCTTTCTAAAGCTGCCATACACTTGCACATTGAACTTGCTTGTCTGGCGAAGTCACCAAACGAAAAGATCTTTGAGGTGGACAATATCAGGCTGATCCGATATTGGCCCTAGGGCCCACTGTTCAGCTTACAATCACGGAAATGCAGATGGCAATGCAGAATAGATTTTTAAATCTGTCCAACTGATATCTGTCCAATTTTCGGCCAGAGATTAGTCAGTGAATCTCTTCAGACGGCCCCATTCAGGGGCCAATAAATTGCCAACTTGCTCTGTTTACATTTGTCTAACTTGATCTGCCCTTCATAAAGCCATGCTGATTACTTCTAATAATGTCATTCTCTAGAGCAGAATCTTAAATGTGATCACTTAACAAACATTCAAATAATTTCCCCACCATATTTGTCAGACTATTTGATTTTTTTCCAATCCATAGCCACACTATACCTGATGAAGGTATGAAAAAAATAAAATAAGAAAAAGTAACCTGCTTAATACTGATCTAGGGCCCCAGAGTGGGGTGTGGTGGCCCGTTGGGTAGGAGCACCAGTGGGCCTCTTACACCCCAGTCCAACCCTATTTATTAACATTGGAAACAAACAGCACTGGTGATATTGCCCATAGCAATCTTTTACTGTTCAAATCTAATTTCTGTTTATTTGGTATGGGCAACATCAGTGGTGATGTTTGTCTTCAATGTTAATAAATATGCCTCTCAGTGTACAGGTATAGGATGTAATATACAGAATGATTTGGACGTACGGTTTTCCAGAATTAGGATACTGTAATTTGAATAACCATACCTGAAGTCTGCTATAAATTATTTAAATGTTAAATAAACCCAAAATGTTTTGCTGTCAATATGAATTTATGCAACTTAGTTAGGATCAAGCACAAAAAGGAAATTTTTTTAAAAATTAGAATTCTAGAATTAAAATGTTTGCTCATAATGGGGTCTATTGGAAATTGGCTTCCCGTAATTTAAAGCTTTCTGGATAAGGGGTTTCCATATAAGAGAATCCATATCTGTATTGAAACACTTCAAAATCCTGCCTACCATTTAAATTTAAAGTAAACATTATTACTGCCATCAATTATATTGCACAACCAGTGTATAGAAAATATAAAGTAAAAGGCACAAATTTACTTATGTAGGAAAAAAGGGCAAAATATCACATACAGCAGTGTGTATGTATATGTATATGTATATGTGTGTATATATATATATATATATATTATTGATTGCAGTGAGTAAAGCAGACATTTTAGCGTGTATTAAAAAGACCCCAAGCTGCATTAAATCACAAAATACATTGTCATAAAAATATTTACAAATGCACTCAAAACCATTGTGTGTGTGTTAGTTGTCCATTAATAAAATCCTTTTGAAACTCCGTCTTTCTTTACTGCTGGCAACTTTGAACAACCTTATGTTGGATATTGGAGTTCACTTTTAAGAACATTCGCTGAGAACAGAAACACACCTTATTAGAAGCTAGCAAAGAAATAAGAGAAAGAATTGTGCTTGCAGAACTATTTGACTGAGATCATTCATTATAGCTCACGGGGAATAGATTAACAAAGAAGACTGCTTCTTGGCTGTCAGATGAGAAATGCACAAATCTTGATGACACCCTTAGAATTCTGCTGACAGCTATACTCCTACATCAAATGTAGAATTTGCTGAAGTAGCAGGCCCAGAGAATTGCAGTAGCTGCTGGGTCCTCTTTGAAAGAGACTGAACAGGAAGTTCTTACTGTCAGTGGCGTAACTAGTTGTTACTGGGCCCCATAGCAAATTCAATTTAGGGCCCCAAAATATTTATAAGTTGGCCTATTTTACCAAGATATATTAAAATTGCTAATTAATTAGGGTCTCACTGGGCCCCCTACACTCCTGGGCCCCCCTGCAACCGCAGGGTCTACTTCCTCTATAGTTACGCCCCTGCTTACTGTTAAACAGGAACACAAACACATTTCAGAGCTGGTTGATGCAGGGCTGAAGGTTGATGATATGGGGCTCTTGGCAGTACAAAAATGCTGGGACCCCAATCTGACGTGGAACAGTAATAAAATAATTTAGGGATTTCATCTGCAGTTCATCAACTGTGGATGTGATGTCTCCTCATCCTCCCTCATCATACATCCTCATTTGTATGTTTAATTTACTGAAAGTATTTTAAAATTGTTACACAATTTAATATATTCTTTTAATTCCCTTTGCCCCTCAAAGGTCCTCCAGTGCTGTGGACCTAGGACAACTGCCTTCTTTGGCCTAACCCAATAATGAGTTAATTATGGCAAAGGCTGCCTAAAATAATATGGGTATTCGATATGTGGTTTACAGTAAGACTAAGACTTTGTACTCCTGTTTAAATGATTTGTTAGTAGATTTAAGGTATGTTAATTGAAATTACAGAAAGACCCCTTATCCGGCAAACCCCAAATCCTGAGTATACAGGATAAATGTTCCCATACCTCTATATACTTGCATATATTTGTGCTTGAAAGTTTGTGAACCCTTTAAACGTTTTGAAACAAGTCCTAAAAGTAAATGAAGAAAACCTAGTTAAACAAATGAAACACAAATAGTATATTTGATCATGTATTTATTCAAAATAATGATCCAATAACATATCTGTGTGTGGCAAAAGTAAGGGAATCCTTATGATTATCGTATAATTTGAAGGTGAAATCAGAGTTTGGTGTTTTCAGTCTATGGGTTGACAATCAGGTGTGAGAGTGAGACCCTGTTTTATTTAAAGAACAGGGATCCAGCAAAGCTAGATCACACATACAACACATTTGTGGATGTGTATCATGGCTGGAACAAAGGAGATGTCTGGAGACCTTAGAAATAGAGTTGTTTATGTCCATAAAGCTGGAAAAGGTTATACAACTATCTCTAAAGAGTTAGAACTCCACCAATCAACAGTCGGAATGATTGTGTACAAATGGATGAAATTAAAGACTGTTGTTACCCTACTGAGAAGTGGTTGACTAGCAACGATAACTCCAACTGCAAGGTGTCCAATGGTCCGAGAGGTTACAAAGGAACCCTGGATAACTTCTAAGCAACTGAAGTCCTGTTGCACATTGGGGAGTGAGTTCATGAGTCCACCATCAGAAGAACACTGAAAAGGAGTGATGTGTATGGCGGGGAAGCAAGGAGAAAGCCACTGTTCTCCCCCAAAAATATTGCTGACTGTCTACAGTTTGTTAAAGATCTTGTGAACAAACCAGAAGCTTACTGGAAGAATGTTTTGTGGATGGATAACGGCAAAATATAACGTATTGGCTTAAAGTCAAAGTCTTTCACTCCTTAAATAAGGAGTGTTACATTTGGTGAAAGAAAAACTGCATTCCAGCATAAGAACCTTATCCCATCAGTAAAGCACGGTGGTGGGAGTGTTCTGGTTTGGGTCTGTTTTGTTACATCTGGGCCTGGACGGCTTGCCATCATTGATGGAACAATGAATTCTGAACTATACCAGAGAATTCTAAAGGAAAATGTCAAGACATCTGTCTGTGAACTGAATCTCATGAGAGTGGGTAATGCAGCAAGACAACAATCCTAAACACACAAGTCGTTCTACCAAAGAATGGTTAAAGAAGAATGAAGTGAATGTTCTGGAATGGCCAAGTCAAAAGCATGACCTTAATCCAATTGAAATGTTGTGGAAAGACCTAAAGCAAGCCGTTCACGTGAGGAAACCCACCAAGAACTGAAGCTGTTAGACTCGGAGGAATTTCAGCCCATTCCTCCATACAGATGTGCAGGACTGATCAACAATTACCACAACCTTTATTTACAATATTTGTTTAACTAGGTTTTCTTCAAATACTTTTAGGACTTGTTTGAAAATCAAATTATGTTTTAGGTCATATTCATATAAAAATAACATTTTAAAGGGTTCTCAAACTTTCAAGCAAGACTGTGTGTGTGTGTGTATATATATATATATATATATATATATATATATATATATATATATATATATATATATATATATATATATATATATATATATATATATATATATATATATATATATATATATATATATATATATGTATGTGTGTATGTATATACACACACACACACACACACTAAAATAAGTATGCTTAACACCATTACTTGGTGATTTTATTGACTTTCTGTTGTTACATAAGGGCTAAACTCCGCAGGAGATTTTGTAGGATGGTGTGCGATCCACAAAACGCATCCTGCAAGTCGGATGTAGTCACAGGGGTCAAAATATAATGAGACTCTGTAAACTACATGGAAAATTTCCATTCAATACGACACGACTGTCGGATAGGAACGCTGCATGCGTCGCCCAGCGATAAAATCTGATGGTATACAACTAACTTTATTTCTCATTGAAATACAGTGACTGTCCGATATAGATGCATGAACAAACTACACCATTAGACTGTATCAGATCTGACTTTATATTTTATTGGGGGATCAGATTTTGCAGGATTTTAGAAATCTTGTGTTGAGTAGTGTTGCATGGTGTTGCATGGTTTTGGATGGCAAGATCAGATAAAATGGGACACTCAAAATCTCACAAGTAGTTTTACCCTAAATGACAGGGAAACCCCTGTTCACTAGAGAGTGCCAATATGTTTTTTATGTAATTTAAATCCTAAAACCTGTATTGTGACAAGCTAATGATTATGCTCTCGTTCTTACCAGATGGAGATGGTCAGCAGGATCAGCTTTTGCCAGCCTGTGAAGATGACAGTTGCTTAAAGAGCGCAATTTACCTTTTAAAACATGGATCAGATCAGGTGAGATAGGCGTGATACCCAGGGCGGATTTACATAGTGGGCGCCCCTAGGCTTGTTGCTGTTAGTCTCCCCACCCCCTCCCCATTATTCACACAAATTTTCATCATCAAGATTGGAGCAATGGGGTTTGGTACACGGGAAATTTTAAAAACTATTGTATCTCCTGCGCATCCCCAGTGTTTTTGAACCAATGTGGGTGTGGTTGGGCAGAATGCCGCCCCTACAAAATTCTGCTGCCCTAGGCCCCGGCCTTGGTGACCTTTCCACAAATCCGGGCCTGGTGATACATTTTTATATATGTGTGCAAAATAAATGCCAACATGTCACGCTTTAAACTGCATAAAGATCTTCTAGTCTGAAAAGCAAGATTATTGCTTAAAACCGCAATCTTAAGGGCTTTAGTGTTGTGTCGATTGTACATATTTATCACCTTGTTATATCTGCCAGGCAATTTAAAAATAAAAAAAAAATAGAAATTGCTTGGGTGTTGGTATGGAGATTACATTTAAAACAAGATATGGTATTTTTAGGTTGATGAAAAAGTGTTTCAACATTAAAGCTTCATATTTAAATATGTTTTGCCATTGCAGGCTATAATTCAGTGCTGTGCATGATATAAGTGAGCACATCCAGGGTTTTTCTTAACGTGCTGCTATCTAGACCCAAACATATTACACAGAGCTGTACATTAGACCGTGACTGACTGATACAAATAAAGGCCCTCTTTACCTCCTGTAAGTTTTTACACATATAGATACACATATGTGGGGGAAACGAATACAACTAATATCTCTCATATAAGTAAGAGCCTGTTGTGGAATACTGGATAATTTTTCATTGAGGAAAACCTTTAGACATTTGAGTGAAAGGTGATTTCATTTGCACCTTTTTCCTATAAAGGTTCAGTGACAGTTTTGGTGAGTTGTCATGGAAGGTTTTTTTCCAAGTTCAGCGATACCTGTTTTGCAGAGTGTACAGAGGCAAATCATCTTGGAATGTGGGAATATCCATTTCTGTTTGTATGCACTAACTGATATTTTTATTGGGTCAGGAACATTTTCTTTATTTTTATTTTTTTGATAATAAGGGTTACATTTTATTGGAACTCAAACTCTTGCATCCTGTTCTTTTCTCTTTTTATTCTGTGCGTGAGTCCTCTGTCAAAAGAAACACCACATTTCTTCCCTTCTATTGTGTACACATGGGCTTATGTATCAGACTTCCTGTTTTCAGCTGAAACCTCCAGGGCAGGGCTTGAGCATGCTCAGTATGCTCCTCTTCCCCCTCCCTCCTCCCATCCCTGCTGTAATCTGAGCACAGAGCTATGAGTGAGCAGGGAGAGACTCAGGCAGGAAGTGATGTCACACCAAGGTTATATGGCAGCTTCTATCCTAAACAAACAGAGACAGTGTCTAGAGCTGTTTACTCAGGTATGGTAAAGCATTCTGCAGAATAAATATAGCATTCTAGCTTGCACTAATGTGGCTAATCTGTTGGCAATAAACTGTCTTGGAGCTTTCCTTCTCCTTTAAGCACCCACATCAGATTAATTGTGTGCAGCTCTTATTTATAAGAGATGAGGATAAGATTTGTATTTTTAAAACAAAATCCTTGTTATGGGCGAATCTGATGCCGAAAATTTGCCATAGAAATAGTCTGTGGGCGGCAAAATTATTTTGATGCACAACAATTTTTTTCGCCCGTTGAAGTATATGGGCGTCCTTTGTCTTGCCGAAAAAGCTCATCACTACTTGTGACCACTGTTCCACATTTTGTAGAATGTCCTCAAATCTCACTTCTAATGCGCATTTGAGAAATTGGCCTACCTCCCTTTCTTTCTATTTCATATTATTTATGTAAATGCATTAATAGGCTCTTTTTTTAATTTTATAGTGATTTATTTAAATATGTATGCAGTTAATTGCTGTATTATTGGTAAGGATTTAGCTAGTAATAATTTAAATATGCAAGTAATTAAGATGTGCTTTAATTCCTTTCATACGCTTGAATAATTTTCTCCTGAAATAGTGTTTCTGGTCAAGTTTTCTTTTCCTGATAAAGATGGTACAGATAAAAAGGAAATCATTGCAAAAATTAAGAATTATATCCTGAATATTGTATCCATGAATATGGTTTTAATTTTATGACGTGACTAAAAGTTGTGTTTTTAAAAAAAAATTATGTAAGATTTGTGGATATTAGAAATCACTGTGGAGTTTCATGACCTTAAGGAATGGTGATCTAAATTACGGAAAGATCCTTAATGGGAAGAACCAAATGCATGTCATAGCCATAAAGGTTTTTCCTACCCATGTCTAAATCTCAAGCATTCTGCGCAATAGGCAGTATAACTCTTTTATTCTAGACACATATATAGAATCTCTTGTTTATTGCGATAAAAAAAATATATATATATATCACTGCTTTGGTTATTCTCAAGACGTTAACAGCCAGCAGTAAACTCATTATGTAAGTATTGTACAGCATATTTTTGGCTCTGGCTATCAGAATATTTTCCACCAGACTGAAATATTTTATTCAGCAATCCTCACCTTTCATTCAAGCAAAAAGTTAATAGACAGTATTAAACATTTGTGAAATAAATACTCAAAGGAATGGAGTATTTCAGAATTGGATTTCTTCAGGGCGCAGAATTGCTCTTTAAATTGTTCTCTCATAGTACAAAAGCAGATTTCTTTCTGTAAATTGTTCTCTTGTAGTACAAAAGCTGATTTCCATTACTTGTTCTGTAAAGATTTGGTAGCAAGACCTTTATGTTAAGATCCTTCAAACAATAGCTAATGTTTTTCTTCATTGTTCAGCTGTTTTGTAGTGCTTACAGTTCTCTATATTTAACAAGACATTACTGACTGTGAATCCATAAACCATTCTTAAAACTTTTTTTTATGTAATGATTTTTTTCCACACAAAATTCATTTTGAAACTAGTTTTTGCAGATACTAGTCCTCAAAATATGTTTTGAATTTTAGGGGCACATTTACTTAGCTCGAGTGAAGGAATAGAATAAAAAATACTTCGAATTTCGAAGTTTTTTTTGGCTACTTCTACCATCGAATTGGCTACTTCGACCTTCGAGTTGAACGATTCTAACTAAAAATCATTCGACCATTCGATAGTCGAAATACTGTCTCTTTAATATAATCTTCGACCCCCTAGTTCACCACCTAAAACCTACTGAGCATCAATGTTGGCCTATGGGGAAGGTCCCCATAAGCTTTCTAGCAAATTTGTGATCGAAGGAATTTCGTTCGATCGATGGATTAAAATCCTTCGATTTGAAGGATTTAATCGTTCGATCAACGATTATTCCTTTGATCATTCGATCGACCGAATAGCGGTAAACCTTCGACTTAGATATTCGAAGTTGTATGATTTAACTTCGAAAGTCGAATATCTTCGACCATTAGTAAATGTGCCCCTTAAAGTGTAGTTGCAACTGCTAGAGCAAAGAAACAAAATTTGCTATAATACGCTAAAGCATCTTCAGTCACAGGTATACTATGGGATTCGTTATCTGGAAAACCATTATTCAGAAAGTTCTTTTGCTTATTGTTATTTATACAATTTTTGTGTCCATTCTTGTTATATATATTTTTTTGTGGTGATATCATAGGCCAGTGCTGCCCAACTTCTATGGTACAGAGGGCCGGAATTTTTCCAATCTACATGGTGGACAGCCAATAACGGAAGCCAGTGTTGGCCACTCCCTGTTTTTAGACCATATCCACCTTAAACCACACCCATGTTACCGCAAGACCATGTTCACATTAATAGCACACCAAAAAACCAAATGGTTGGTGCTCACTGCAGGGATCAGGGCCGGAACTAGGGGTAGACAGAGTAGGCGGCTGTCTAGGTCGCCATCATTGAGGGGCACACTTTTCAAGCGTTTATTTAATAATTTGTTTCAGTGATATTGCAGTCACTGTTATTCTTTCATATAACCAACAGAGGGTGCACTGTTATTCTTTCATATAACCAACAGAGGGCGCTGTGTGACATTGCAGTCAGTGTTATTCTTTCATATAACCAACAGAGGGTGCACTGTTATTCTTTCATATAACCAATAGAGGGTGCTGTGTGATATTGCAGTCACTTTTATTCTTTCATATAACCAACAGATGGCGCTGTGTTATATTGCAGCCACTGTTATTCTTTCATATAACCAACAGAGGGTGCACTGTTATTCTTTCATATAACCAACAGATGGCGCTGCGTGACATTGCAGTCAGTGTTATTCTTTCATATAACCAACAGATGGCGCTGTGTGATATTGCAGTCACTGTTATTCTTTCATATAACCAGCAGAGGGCGCACTGTTATTCTTTCATATAACCAACAGCTGGCGCTGTGTGATATTGGAGTCACTGTTATTCTTTCATATAACTAACAGAGGGTGCACTGTTATTCTTTCATATAACCAACAGATGGCGCTGTGTGATATTGCAGTCACTGTTATTCTTTCATATAACCAACAGAGGGCTCACTGTTATTCTTTCATATAACCAACAGAGGGTGCTGTGTGATATTGCAATCACTGTTATTCTTTCATATAACCAACAGATGGTGCTGTGTGATATTGCAGTCTCTGTTATTCTTTCATATAACCAACAGAGAGTGCACTGTTATTCTTTCATATAACCAACAGATGGCGCTGTGTGATATTGCAGTCACTGTTATTCTTTCATATAACCAACAGAGGGCTTACTGTTATTCTTTCATATAACCAACAGAGGGTGCTGTGTGATATTGCGGTCACTGTTATTCTTTCATATAACCAACAGAGGACGCTGTGTGATATTGCAGTCTCTCCCCAAGTGAACTGTTGGTATAGGAATGATTAAAAGTGACTGCAATCTCAGCTACTGCCCACTGACTCGAGTATAAGCCGATGTAGACTTTTTCAGCACATTTTGGATGCTGAAAAACTCGGCTTATACTTGAGTATATACGGTAAGTCATATTAAGACATACCCATAAATCCATATGCCTCCTCCTCCCCTGTGTATAATACAGTACCCCAGCATATGATTAAACACCTTAGGGCCCACTAAAAATAATTTTCAAATACTAACAAACCCCCAGAACAAATACCAAAGTATGACACACACAGGAGCATAGGGAAGGCAGAACAGAGCAGGAGACAGGAATCAGTACCAGTCTAATATGTACTACATACAGTGACACAGTGCAGGTGCCCCATTAGCATTTTGTATAAGGTGTGAACAGGTAAACAATGTGGGCAGTTTCAGTCTGGGTCTCGGGTGTGAACAGTACAGGGTTTTAGGATATAAACAATAGAGGTGTCACAAGTGTGAACAATGCAGGAGGATCACGGGTGTGAACAATACAGGGGATTACAGTCTGAATTTGAGGTTTAAACAATGCAGGGGCCAGTTAATCTCTGTAGTGATACCTTTTAAATTTTACATATGGTAAGAAGACACAGCAGGCAGACTTTGATGTGGAGGGCCCGCGGGCCGCCAGTTGGACAGCCCTGTCATAGGCTATGTGTGTGTATGGATGCTGGGTTTCATTTGGAGGGGTTGCACTTGATGGTTTTTGTCTTTTTTCAACCTGATTTAACTACTGTATGTAACTATTTTTTTAACCAGTAATTTGTCCAGCCATTTTTAAGCATTTTTTTCACTTGACTTCTGCTCATTCAATCTGTGTTTGTTAACATTCACTGTGAGTGCGCCACCATGATTGACAATAATATGTCTTTAGTGTGGGGCAATGGTATGATGTCACTAGTGTGGGTTATATATATATATATATATAGAGAGAGAGAGAGATACACTGTATATATGTGTCTGTCTATCTATTTATTTCTGTGTTTGCTAATCTGTTTCACTATAGATTTCCTATAATTGTATTACTGTTATTTTTCCAGTGGGTTCCTGTGTTGAAAAATTTCAGCAATATAAACACAGTTTGGGGTTTTCTCCCTTCAACTTATCATTCTCTGTCAATACCAATTACGCTTCACATTGGCGATTACAATATGGATGGATATCCAGATGCTCTTGCCATACTTAAAGATACTTCGGGAAGGTATGTATCTTTTAATCAGTTCTTCAATTCAATCTCTATATCATATTCTTAGCTCGTAGCTGGTGTTTCTTGACAAATTAATAGAATTTAACTGTTTGTAAAGTTTATATTGAGTTTTATATGTCTGATTATTTCCTCCATATGAGTCTTTCCATCTCTTACACTGCCTCTCACAGAGCAGAGACCCAAATTCATAACCACTTTAATTGTTTAAGTCATATTGGTTAAAATCACTGTTACCAGAAGCCCGGCTGTTATATGTGCATCACAAATATGAATCCCACAAATTGGAATCTCTGTGAGCAGCATGTTAGAGAGCTATACAGTGGTGTGCAAAACTATTTGCCCCCTTCCTGATTTCTTATTCTTTTGCATGTTTGTCACACAAAATGTTTCTGATCATCAAACACATTTAACTATTAGTCAAAGATAACACAAGTAAACACAAAATGCAGTTTTTAAATGAGGGTTTTTATAATTTAGGGAGAAAAGAAATCCAAATCTACATTTTCATGTGTGAAAAAGTAAAATTGCCCCCTGAACCTAATAACTGGTTGGGCCACCCTTAGCAGCAATAACTGCAATCAAGCATTTGCGATAACTTGCAACAAGTCTTTTACAGCGCTCTGGAGGAATTTTGGCCCACTCATCTTTGCAGAATTGTTGTAATTCAGCTTTATTTGAGGGTTTTCTAGCATGAACCGCCTTTTTAAGGTCATGCCACAACATCTCAATAGGATTCAGGTCAGGACTTTGACTAGGCCACTCCAAAGTCTTCATTTTGTTTTTCTTCAGCCATTCAGAGGTGGATTTGCTGGTGTGTTTTGGGTCATTGTCCTGCTGCAGCACCCAAGATCGCTTCAGCTTGAGTTGACGAACAGATGGCCGGACATTCTCCTTCAGGATTTTTTGGTAGACAGTAGAATTCATGGTTCCATCTATCACAGCAAGTCTTCCAGGTCCTGAAGCAGCAAAACAACCCCAGACCATCACACTACCACCACCATATTTTACTGTTGGTATGATGTTCTTTTTCTGAAATGCTGTGTTACTTTTACGCCAGATGTAACGGGACGCCCACCTTCCAAAAAGTTCAACTTTTGTCTCGTCGGTCCACAAGGTATTTTCCCAAAAGTCTTGGCAATCATTGAGATGTTTTTTAGCAAAATTGAGACGAGCCTTAATGTTCTTTTTGCTTAAAAGTGGTTTGCGCCTTGGAAATCTGCCATGCAGGCCGTTTTTGCCCAGTCTCTTTCTTATGGTGGAGTCGTGAACACTGACCTTAATTGAGGCAAGTGAGGCCTGCAGTTCTTTAGATGTTGTCCTGGGGTCTTTTGTGGCCTCTCGGATGAGTTGTCTCTGCGCTCTTGGGGTAATTTTGGTCGGCCGGCCACTCCTGGGAAGGTTCACCACTGTTCCATGTTTTTGCCATTTGTGAATAATGGCTCTCATTGTGGTTCGCTGGAGTCTCAAAGCTTTAGAAATGGCTTTATAACCTTTGAAATTGAACTCAGGTGTGATAAACCACAGTTAAGTTATTTTTTAACAAAGGGGGGCAATCACTTTTTCACACAGGCCCATGTAGATTTGGAGTTTTTTTTCTCCCTTAATAACGTAAACCTTCATTTAAAAACTGCATTTTGTGTTCAATTATGTTATCTTTGACTAATAGTTAACGGTTTTTGATGAGCAGAAACATTTAAGTGTGACAAACATGCAAAAGAATAAGAAATCTACTTATGAGTTTGTGCCAGCATGGTTTTATGCGTAATAGATCTTGCCAGACTAACTTAATTTCTTTTTATGAGAATGTAAGTAGACACCTCGATTCTGGGATGGCAGTGGATGTGATTTACTTAGATTTTGCTAAAGCATTTGATACAGTGCCACACAAAAGGTTACTGGTTAAATTAAGGAATGTTGGCCTGGAACATAGTATTTGTACCTGGATAGAGAACTGGCTAAAAGATAGACTACAAAGAGTGGTGGTAAATGGAACATTTTCTAATTGGACCAATGTTGTTAGTGGAGTACCGCAGGGCTCTGTACTAGGTCCCTTGCTTTTCAACTTGTTTATTAATGACCTGGAGGTGGGCATTGAAAGTACTGTTTCTATTTTTGCAGATGATACTAAATTGTGCAGAACTATAGGTTCCATGCAGGATGCTGCCACTTTGCAGAGTGATTTGTCTAAACTGGAAAACTGGGCAGAAAACTGGAAAATGAGGTTCAATGTTGATAAATGCAAGGTTATGCACTTTGGCAAAAATAATATAAATGCAAGTTATACACTAAATGGCAGTGTGTTGGGAGTTTCCTTAAATGAGAAGGATCTAGGGGTCTTTGTAGATAACACGTTGTCTAATTCTGGGCAGTGTCATTCTGTGGCTACTAAAGCAAATAAAGTTCTGTCTTGCATAAAAAAGGGCATTAACTCAAGGGATGAAAACATAATTATGCCTCTTTATAGGTCCCTGGTAAGGCCTCATCTGGAGTATGCAGTGCAGTTTTGGACTCCAGTCCTTAAGAGGGATATAAATGAGCTGGAGAGAGTGCAGAGACGTGCAACTAAATTGGTTAGAGGGACGGAAGACTTAAATTATGAGGGTAGACTGTCAAGGTTGGGGTTGTTTTCTCTGGAAAAAAGGCGCTTGCGAGGAGACTGATTCAGTTAATGCCTTTAAGAATGGCTTGGATGATTTTTTGGACAGACATAATATCAAAGGCTATTGTGATACTAAGCTCTATAGTTAGTATGGGTATATAGAATTTAATTAAAAGTAGAGGGGTGTATGTATGGATGCTGGGTTTTCGTTTGGAGGGGTTGAACTTGATGGACTTTGTCTTTTTTCAACCCAATTTAACTATGTAACTATGTAAAATCAGGAAGGGGGCAAATAGTTTTGCACACCACTGTACATTTCATAGAAAGAAGTATAATACAAATTATTATTTATTCTTATGCCAAAATATATGAAGTTGCAAAAAGTGATCAGAAAAACAATAGGTAGTGCTTGACTTAAATGGGTCAAGTATGTGAAGATGACTGTATTCCATACCTTTTTAAAAATTCTGTTAAACAAAAACAACGATGTACCCAAATTTTATGAATTGTGAAATAATTTTTTGCTTTATAGCAAGAATTAGCGAAAGTGCACTCTCTTTTTATTGGGAATGAATCAGACACCTGCACTTATAGGAAACACGAACAGTGTAGTTTTAACGATTTTAATAATAATGGTTGGTGTTATGTTGTTTCCCTGAAACCCAGAAACCATCCATCAGCAGTCTATCTGATGCAGTTCCTTTGCATGGATGGCCACAAATGTTTATCTCTCTGAAATACCCAGATGGTTTTGAATGTTCTTATAATCCTTATGTAATCTCCTTTGTGATAAGATGGATGGCCTTCAAACCTGTTCCTTCTAATCCCACTTATCTGTTATATTAGTAAAGTAATTGTCACTGACCACTCGGATAAATGATTCACAACCTGGTAAAAGAGATTTGTAGAACAGAAAATAAATCTCTGTGAAGGCAGGGTTTGAGTGGCAAATACATTCTGAGTTGCTTATTGATTTTGGCATTTTATGTTAAATTGATTATCAAAGAGGTTTAATATGGTGTCAAGCAGTTAAAATGAGTTGCTGTTATATTACAATGAATCCTTTTCATAATGAAAATCTAGTAGAAAGAAGAAAAAATATTAGCTTGAATGCTCGTCTTTCGCTGAAAAATGTTAATTTATGCTCAAACTATAGCAATATACAGTACAGTTATTGGATCGATTATCCAGAATATTTGGAACTTAAAATTTTCCATATATACCGGAACTTTTATGTTATTTGGATCACAATATCATTAAACTTTACATATACTGCACCTTGCAATTCTAACCTCTGTGTCAACACGTCATGTAAAAACTATAAAAACACAATCTGATAGGGAAAATTTTAAAAAAATATATTTTTATTATTTTTTTATACCGGTGCATTTGGTATTTTTTTTAGTTCAATACCAAAAAGGAGCATTTATCATTTTGTAGCCAGACTTAAGTATTTAAACTATGAATTGTAGATGCAAACTGCAATGGCTGTCACTGGCACGGTGATAATATCTACTTCATATGCAGTATTAGTAGGTCATTTTAATGTATGTGTTCTTTTATTGCATTCAAAGTGGTAGGTGCTGCACAGTCATATTGCTTATGCAGTCTTTAGGGTTACCACCTCATTTTGCATAAGTTACATGGCAAAAGCAAAGACATTTCTGCACATCACATACATTATGGGTCAGTTATGTGCCACCTTCTTCTTCTGCCCACACATTCAATTCATAAGTTATATGGGAACAGCAAATACATTTCTGCACAGCACGTTCATAGGTCAGTTATGTGCATAATATAAGTGCATTGATATGCATATCTCTGCGCTCAATACTGGTGCAATTTCTATTTGCAGTATATGTCTGAGGTACAGTGTCTTAAATAACAAAGGATCCAAATATTGTTTGAAAGTGAGGTTAAAAGTCCCTTGCAATGTGAGGATGATTACTATACTGCTTTTCATCCCTCTGTCATTTATTCTTGAATGTGAAAGCCTTAAGTATCTGCCTGTCTTAAATAATTCTTCAGAAACAGTAATTATTTTTCCTCTTCGCATCCCTGGCACCACAAAATGGGGTTTGCCAGCCAATTGTGTCTGTGGCTGTAATTATTTCATCAGAATGTCACAGACAATTTGCAGTAGAATATAATAAGCCCATTATTGTTTGTTACGCCTCACACTTCCCACCACTTTATGGGGGCTGACAACTGCCGAGGAAGAGGTATATTTTGCCAGTAGATGGGTCACTTCATGAATAAGCAGATTTTTTTGGCTTAATTTGAAAAGTAGAAGATTGGACCATAATGTATAATGCTATCATTGAGACAATGAGTGTGCTGAAGATTTGTAGCTGTCTCTACTTGCACTGTGCTTTGTTCAGTTTTACCAAGGTGTGCTTAAAAGCTACAGAATTATTTTGTAGTTCTTCGGATCTTCTTTTGTTTTTATCGATTCAGAGCATCCTGGCAGGCACACAAAAAATTGCTACTACAATCATGGCCTCTTTTAAAGTATTTTGCTCAGGATACTATCTGACTGATATGTTTGCCTTAGTAAAAAAGCATTGATGAATGCATTGAGGGAACAGTCATTGCACTGAGGGCTGTGTCCTTGTGCTCTCTGAGCGACGCAAGCTTTACTTATGTTTTGAAAGTAAGAAGAAAACACCAGCTGTGTTTTTCATCTCAATTTCCCACTGTTTTCTTCAAATCTGAAACACAGAGAAGGCTTCATTTAGCAAGCAGTTGCAGAACATGCAGCATGGAAAGCTTTTAGGACCACTAACATGGATTTTCAGAGGCTAAATCTAAATCTGAAATTGTTTCTTAAAGTTGTTTTTCTTAAGGACAAATATTTTTCCACATGTAATAAACACTGAAACGTATGCAGAGCACTATTAACATATTCATTCTCTCTGTTACTGCCCATTGTGGATATATAGATCTATGTATGTATTTTCATGATATTTCCATTAATTGGCCATGACAAAGCAGTTAAAGACATGAATAAGTTCAGTTTTGGGGTTTAACAACCCATTGTTTATATTCTCTGGTATAGGTATGTCCAGATTACATTACTGTGGTAGTGCAAAAGAAGCCTTATTCTCGTTAATTTTGAGTTAGACTAAGAAGTCAGATCATTTGTAAAAAAACTCAAATTAGTCACTTTTCAGTGATCAAAATTGTTCATCTTTAACCATGGGCTGGTGACATGCTTCTTTAAAAAGTATAATGATCCAATGTGAGTGCCACACTGCCCATCTTTTTACTTCTCCCAGGTTTCCATTGCAGGATGTCACACGAGGCATACCTAGGAGCAGTCAAAAGATGATAGCACAGTGTTTTGTAGTAAAGGACACAATGCTATTTTGTTTTTAAACCAGGATGTGGTTGTCCTAGTGTGAGCAATTTTCATAGCATTGATAATAATTTTAACTTTAGGTCTCCTTTAACACTTGTCTATATAAAATCACAGTCGGATACAGAAAACTGAGAATTAAAACAAAGGAAAAAATCTCTACATTTGAATGCAGAAACCTAGGTTGATGTAACAAAATATTAGTATCAAATTACTTATCTGAAGAACACTTCTTAGGCTTGTTTAAACAGAGGGATTCAGTGGTATAACTAGTGGGCAGCCGGACCCACAGCCAAATGGGCCTGGTAAGAACCCAATCCGGGAAGGTGATCATAAAGAACACTACTGAAGAGGCACGTTTTTGCAGCTGGATGCCATGTACGTTAAATAATTCAGCTAGTGGGGAGCTGAAACCCCAGCAACAGAAAGCGGGCCTGGTAAGAACCTACACCAGGAAAGAAATCACACAGTACACCACTGAGGGGAGTGCTTTTGCACCAGCAAAACATGTAAATTCTTAGTATGTATGTGTTTTATTTTTATTTTGTCTATATGGAGGTAAAACAATCAAAAGCCTGGATTTAACCCACCTTACACAGACACCCTCAGTAACATCCCAGTCACCTGATGTCAGTAATTTGCACCCAATTGCTTTGCTTACCCTGCAATTAAGTAACATATGCTGGCCTGGATGAAGACTCTAATAAATTAAAGAAGCAAGTAGAAAGGAATAGTTTGACAAAACTGTAAAAAAAAAAAAAAAAAAAGTCATGCTCCTTGGAAAGACACAGTGGTGAAGTATGGCTTGATGCAAGCGTAAAATCATTTGGGGAAAATTCACTAAGAGGCGAAAACTCGACAGAGACGGCTTCGCAAACCATTGCAACATTTCGCCAGGCATAAATTCGTCAGGACAACGCTTATTCCCTGAAATGCGAAGTTACGTCCAGGGCGCCGAACGCTGGCAAAGTTGTGCTAGCATTACTTTGGCAAGCAAAGCGAAGTTATGTTAGAGTTGGCTGATTTGCATACGGCGGAAAGTGAAAGTTTAATGGACTTATATGTTGCAGCAAATACATTACATTACACAAGTCCAGGGAACCTTAATAAGATAAAATAAAGTTGTTATAGTGCCCTACATATGAGCCCAGTGTATTTTTTATCTTCCATATGAAAAAAAATTTACGGTCTTTTGCAGGCTATCACTCTAAAAAAAGGAAAAGGCGCCAGCGAAAGCAAGTCTGGCGCAAGAGATAGCGTTCAGTAAAATACGCATCTTACTGAATTTGTGGAGTTACGTCCCTTCGCCAGAGCGAAAATTTGCCTGGCTATAACGTGCGAATGATCGCTAGCGTGTTTATCTTTGGCTAGTGAAGTTACACCTGCTCCCTTAAGGGAATTGGGGAGTACCGAAATTACATCATGCCGGCGAATTTTCGCTAGCATTAGGCACTTTGCCGTTCGCCGTTTAATCTGCCCCATGGTGTTCAACTGCCTATGACAACATTTTACATTTCTCCCATAAAAAGCATTCTGAGGCATGGAATAACATGACAGATTTGCATGAATTGAAAAATTATTTATGAATTGAACATCTGCGTACTGTGGTGTTTTATGAACAAAGATATTTAGTGAAGCAGTATTCAGTTGTATGAAATTAAATCAAATGTAAAAAACTGTCTGCTCTATAGACGCTTATTGCTCCAGTGTTGAAAAGATGTGCATGGAGGAAGGGGGTGCCGGAAGACACAGGAGAAATCCATGCCTGAATAGTTATATATACTTATTTTATAATTAAAAAAAGTAGAACAAGACCTATTAACACAAGACCTATTTATGCTGCTCATAGGGTGCAAAGATGTAACCCTATGGGGTAGATTTACTAAAAAGCGAAGTGGCTAATGCCAGCGTTGCCACCTGTGAGGACATTGCCAATTTACTAACAGATGCAGGCGACAATTCACCAAGGAACGGGACTGTGGCTAGAGGTCATTTGCACTCTATCGCCAGGCGACTTATCGCTCTGGCCAATGACGTTACTCCGCAAATTCACTAAAATGCGGATTTTACAATGTGGGCACGATGCCCAACTGTTACCAGAACTACTTACAAAATCAAACAATATATTAATTGCTGCAGTAAAGGGATAGTGTATTTGATCACATGTATCAAGTGCGGTAAGCAATATATAGGCTGTACCATCAGGTCATTGAAGGAACGTATTAGGGAACATATCAATCAGATAAGTAATGCCAAACTAAGCAGTAAAACCAATGTCACCAGACACTTTCAGGAATGCAATAACAGCAATTTACAGTACTTTTCAATTCAAGGAATAGAACAAATTAAGACAGGTATTAGGGGGGGAGATCTTTTGACGAAATTGAAGAAAAGAGAAGTATATTGGATTTTTCACCTACAAACCAGGTTGCCACTAGGCCTCAATTATATTTTTGATGTGACTTGTTATATTTAACATTATACGTATGAATATGTTTTTTACGTTTTTGTACATGCCCTGTAACATGGATTATCTAACACGTAGATCATTGTGTCTGTATAAAGCCAGTAGCCCATTGGATGTTATTTGGCAATTGTAACATGTGCCTGTAATTGGTTTTATTGAGGGGAGGGACTATTTGGGCTAGTATTTAAGGAACAAAGAAAGAGAGACTAGTTGGATTCTGCCTATGACTAAGTGCTGGGTAAGCATGAAACGCGTCAGGCGTTAGAGGGTATACTCTTAATGTTTTTTAATTATTGATGTGAATAAAATTTATATTTTTTACTAATCAGCATATTTTGGAGAAAAGTTTTTGTACAATGCCTTAATTGCACCTGGTCTCATAACACCCACATTGATTTTGCTATTTTATAGCTCTTCTCTGCTGTATAGTTTGTGAGCCTTATGTAACAGGTTAAATGTATTAGTAGGCGCAAGTCTTTTGCCTGGCCACTTTTTATAGATTAAGTTCACTGACTTCTGTCTCTACAGAGACCTTGTGTAATTTAAAATTATAGAAATATTTTACATTGTGATCAAAGAATTATTACAGCATGTGTTCTCCCACTGTGTAAAAAACAGGTTACTGTGATGCCTGTGTAGTGACTCCATTCGGAAACTATTGTGATGTACTTTTTATTGATTACGTTTACTCACTTCTGTCTCTACTAAGACCTTGTGTAATTTAAAAGAATATAGAAACAGTTTAAAAAAAACGGTGCAAAGGTGTAACCCTATGGGGTAGATTTACTAAAGAGCGAAGTGGCTAATGCCAGCGTTGCCACCTGTGAGGACATTGCCAATTTACTAACAGATGCAGGCGACAATTCGCTAGCGAATGGGACTGTGGCTAGAGGTCATTCGCACTCTATCGCCAGGCGACTTAACGCTATGGCCAATGTACGTTACTCCACAAATTCACTAAAATGCGGATTTTACTGAACATGACCTCTTTCTCCAGCGTTGCCTTCGCCATCTCAGACTGAGCAGAGTGCTATAAAGCAGCTAGATCTTCCTCAATCTTCCATCACTTGCATCATATCCTGTGTGCCGAAAATGCATCAAAAAACGCTGGCGACTTTTCCTTTTTTTGAATCGGAATTGCCTGCAAAAGTCCTGACTTAAACTTTTTTTGGCTGATAAACTTTTTTGGGTAAACGGTTTTCTCCAGACATTTTCATAATATATGGAACATTCATTTTACAGTGGGTTCATTTGTAGAGCATTATATTAACTCTCTTTAAGGTTCCCTGGACATGTATAAGGAAAAAGTGGTAACTTCAAGCATTTGCACCAACATTTATAATAAAGACCTCCATACAACTTTAAATTACCCGCCATATGCAAATTGACCTAAGAGCAAGATCTTCACTATGAAACTGCTCGCCCAGCTGAAGTAATGCTAGCGAAAAGTCACCATCATTCGGCGCCCAGGACGGAACTTGGCCGCTCACACAATTCACCCTTTAGTAAATCTTGCCCTATATGTCTCTTTATATACTCAAATGCATGGAAGCATGCGTTTCTGTACATGTAGCTTTTGTAAAAAAAAAAAAAAACTATATGTTGTTAAATTAATTGTATACAGCCCTTTAAGTTCATGCTTTATAGTTATTATTGATATATGTGATAAAAGTCCCCATCTTAGCTAAAGAATTAAAAAATTCTGTTATATGCCAAACCATAAACTTATTGAAATTATTTTACAAAGATATTATATGTTATATATGGAGGAAAAGTATTTTTCAGTGCATTATACACCACATGAAATGACTGTGCAGAATTGGTGACACAGCTCTTTATGTGTAAGATGCCAGTCAATTCCATCTTATGGACAGATGTTTTTGCTGTCAGACTGTCTTGACAGGTCACTTTAGTTTATATTCTCCTGTGAGTAGGTGATTGCCTGTCTACTAGATTTCTATGGAAAGGATAATGGAACGTGCCAACCATTTATTTGCAGTGCAGACATGAACCGGAAAGGATCTATGGGAAACTCCATAATGTGTGTGATTTTAGAAAACAGTATGAGCCTCATTTGTTAAAACACAACAGACATAAGACAGTCCTATTTTTTTGCCTGTTGACTAAGGCCTGTTTTTTTGTACTGTAGTTTGCATCCTTTGAGTAAAAGGGACAAGCACACCTGGGAATGTTTCTGAGACAGGTATAAGTATGTCTAGATTGTGCGTCAGACTGCTGCCTGCTTTTTACATAGCTCCGTTCTATTGCTTATTCAGTCTTGTGGCTATGTGCTTTTAATTTCCTCATTTAATTATAAAACCTTGAGGAGGTCCTTGCTTCAAACTGAGAACTTGTAATTGGCAATGTGGGCACGATGCCTTAATTGCACCTGGTCTCATAACACCCACATTGATTTTGCTATTTTATAGCTCTTCTCTGCTGTTTAGTTTGTGAGCCTTATGTAACAGGTTAAATGTATTAGTAGGAGCAAGTCTTTTGCCTGGCCACTTTTTATAGATTAAGTTCATTGACTTCTGTCTCTACAGAGACCTTGTGTAATTTAAAATTATAGAAATATTTTAAATTGCGATCAAAGAATTATTACAGCATGCGTTCTCTCGCTGTGTAAAAAACAGGTTACTGCGATGCCTGTGTAGTGACTCCATTCGGAAACTATTGTGATGTACTTTTTATTGATTTCGATTACCCCCTTCTGTCTCTACTAAGACCTTGTGTAATTTAAAAGGATATAGAAACAGTTTACATTGCTATCATAGAATTATTACAGCATGCATTTTCTCACTGTGTAAAATAATTCCTGGGTAGTGGCTCAGTAAAAGCCAAGCCTTTCTACAGTTTTCACTATGGTTTACCCTCCGGAGTGAGAGCAGACATATAATAAGCTTATTTGGATGTGATTTTTTTTAATTATACTTTTCAGGGCAAAAAAATTGACAGTCCACAGCCCTTGCAAGGGAACTAACCTCTGTTAGGATCACACATGATCCTGAGAGCAGGATCATTTGTTCTGAGCCAGGACACTGGCCCAGCATATGGAGAATAAATGTTGTAATAGCCAATAACTTCAACATTGACTTAATGCCCTTAATGGATCAAGGTAAATGGTATAGCTTCTCCTGGACAAAGGGTTAATGGACTTCTAAAATAAATTAATTTCTCCTGCACCCGCAACAAGTAAATTGGGTTAGTAATCCAGTGGACTGACCAAAATGGCTATGGTTCTTCAGGGTGTTAAGCAAACCACTACTGCCAACTTCTTCTGTGGTGTATACATACATAGTTACAGTGTGTAATGCAGTGTATACATACAGTTAGGCCCATAAATCTTTGGACAGAGACCACTTTTTTTTCTAATTTTGGTTCTGTACATTACCACAATGAATTTTAAATAAAACAACTCGGATGCATCTACATTTTCAGGTAAGTCATGCAAATGTATGGAAAATGTGCCATATTGGTATTTACACAATTCCAGTTTTCATTAATATAAGAGATGAGATATTGATGGGCATATGCAAAATGAAAAGTATAGGGACTAAGAATATTGCCATCTAATTTCAGGCCCTTTTTCGAATGCTGCCATCCTAAACTAAAATGCTTGTTTTGTTCTTTGTATAATTTTACAAGCAAACAAGCCTGCTTAATCCCATATGACCCAGTAGGTCTCTCTATCATAAAATAATTAGTGTCCACTTTTACTCTACTTTGTTTGTTTGAATAATTCCCATGACTCCTTGATTGAAGCAGAATTGATGGTCAATTACCCAAATCATTTTCTATTGTCCTGTTTTAACAAGAATATATGAGTCCCTTTGGTGTAATACTTACTAAACAAATATTCTATGATTCTCATGAAATTAGGTATATAATTGTAAACTATAAATTATAATCCTGTAGCTAAAACAACAATATGTTTCTGCAGCAACCAGGGAAAACCATATACCAGTAAACTGTGTTTGCAGTATAGAAGCAAATAAAAAAACTGAAAACATAGTTGTGTTTTCTGTGAGAGCAGTGTCAGAATTACATATAGTGCATATACAATGTCTTCACCCCCTTGAATATGTTCTTGTTTTTAGTTTCATGGAACACTGAACACAGTGGATTTAATCTTATATGTAAGACTCTTCCTCAAAATTAGACTCAGGTCCAAGTGAAAACAAGTCTCCTCAAATAGTTCTCCCAGTGTAGGGGTGGGGTAATAGAAAGTGCACTGCAGCTGGTTGCAACAATACTATTTTTGACAGAAATTGCTCCCAGTGTGTGTTATATTGCCCGAACTTGGAGGGAGCTTCAGGATCTGGTGGCACTCTTGATCTGACACACACATGCATAGTGAGCAAACTGAGATTTTTCATTTCTTGCAATCGTGAAAAGGTGTTTGAAATCATACATCAAAGATTGGATACAAGAAAAGCCCAGGTCAAGTAATGGATTTCCAAGTCTGACTGAATAATCTTGGGGAACTGTTAAAGTAGAAGGAAAGTTTAAAACTAAGTAAGCTTTATCAGAAAGGTCCACCTAAATATACCAGTAAACCCTCAAAGTAATGCTGCTCTGAGTCCTCTGTCAAAACAAACACCACATTTCTTTCCATCTATTGTGTATACATGGACTTCTGTATCAGACTTGCTGCCTTCGGTTAAAACTAAGTAAAGGTGGTGATAGACATAACAATTACAATCTTTCAATTCTTTTTAATTCTTTAAAAATTAGATAAATATTGCAATGGATGACAGCACTCCAAGGACGATTTCAACATGGCAATTATGTCAAACAAGTGAAGATTTATTATGATCCTCCCCTGACGAAGGTGTATTTTTATATACAGGGGGCTATTTATATATATATATATATATATATATATATATACACACACACATATACAGATATGCCATTAATATATAATGCCATCTATATATTATATACACACATATATATATATGTGTACTATATATTATTTATATATATATATATATATATATATATATATATATATATATATATATATATATATATATATATATATATATATTATATAAATAGCCCCCTGCAGCTCACTTGGCTTCATGTTATGCATCACTTGAATACATGTCTGTATACAGCATAGACATTTGTATAATCCTATCCCTGCTCCAGAGAAACATGGGGGCAAATTCACTAAGACGCGAAGTTTCGCCAGGCGCAACCTCGCCACACTTTGCCAGGCGTATTTTCGCCAGCGATCCGCAAATTCACTAAAATCCGAAGTTGCGCACAGGGGTAGCGTAAGTTTCCGAAGTTGCGCTAGCGTTAATTCGCCAAGCGAAGCGAAGTTTCGCTAGCGATGGTTCATTTGCATACGGCGCGAAATTCAAATTTCAATGGAGGAACACGTATCACCACTTCAAATGCCTAGAAAACCTTCAAATCGGCAAATAAAATTTTTATTTTGCCCTACACATGTGCCCACTGTCTAGGTAAGTTGCCATGAGTCAGGAAATGTAGGGGGGAAGGAGGGGAGCCCCAAAAATATTTTCGATATTTTTCAGCCTATCACCCATCATGTAGAAAACACGCCAGCGTTTTTTGGGACTTAGAAAAAATTTTGACTTTTTTTGAAACAATCCCTATCTACTATATTGCGCTTCGCCAGGTCTGAGGTAGCGAAGGAAGTCTAGCGTAAAAGGTAGCGTTCAGTACACTGCGCAAGTTAGTGAATTTGCGTAGTTACGTCCCTAGCGAAAATTCGCCTGGCGTAAGGGTGCGAAGTAACACTAGCGAAACTACGCCAGCGTTCGTTAGTGAATTTGCGCAGTAACGGAAAATGCCAAACGCTAGCGAATTAACGCTAGCATTCGGTGCTTCGGCGCTTAGTGAATTTGCGCCATGGAGTCTAATTTTCTTACCACAGGCTAGTCATAAATATAAATATATGCTCATTGTCTGGTCTATCAGCAAATATTGTATGAAAATTTTTTTGTACAATATTATCTGTGTGTCTATGGAAACCATTATTTTGTTACATTGTACCAATTTCTGATTTCTTGGTAATGGCCAGGGGATTTAAGGAGGATGCTAGAAGTATGCATTTGAAGGCCTTCGGCAAGAAATGTTCTGTTTAGTTTGTGCTTTAATTAAATGGGATGTTCACCTTTACAAAGCTTATCCTAACTGTATATCAGTTTTCCTCATATAATGGTTGCAATGTACTGCCTTTAAAAAAAAATGAACTTTCTAATGTTATATACCATGTTACTCAGTATTTTTGCAGATCCACAGATCTATTTACCCCCTCTGGAAGAGGTCGCTGACATATAGTGCTGCGCATGCCACATACTCTTCATGGTGATTTGCATGCCCTGTATCCTATTGGATACATTACATTTCAAGTGATTTAGCAAACTAGATCAGTGTTATGCAGCTTACCATGAAGAGGCAGTGTATGCACACTGATGTTGATCGGTTTTAGGCTTTGGAGAGAGGGTTCAAACCTTTAGAGCTGCAATTATTACTGCTTAACTAGGTATATAAACAATGTCATTTTTAATATATATATTAATAACACATATAAACATATGTTTTATATAAATAATACAGTTGTTTAAGAGTACAACTAGTAAAGGCGTGCATGCCATTTAAGAAATAATACAAAAGAATATCGTATTGTATACTGGGGCTTGGAACAAGTGCCTGTCACAACAATGGATTGTGAGATAGATTTAGAAGTTCTAACAAGAGCATGTGGTATATAGCAGCGTTTTGATTACTGTCACAAATGGTGGCAAGAAAAACAATGCATGTGCCATATCCCTAAGTCAAAAATCATTATTTAGGACACATACAGTACTAACATTGATCTTGCTTATTTTAACATACCATTCTCTTTTTTTTGACAGCAGTCAACAAGCCTTTTTACTTGAAAATGTGCCATGTAAAAACAGTACCTGCACAAGAATGTTTGAAGTCCACTGGGAGATTTCTGATCTCAATCAAATCAAAGATGCAGAGGTGGCAACCTTCTTCGACATTTATGAGGATGTGAGTTCTTGGCTTTTCACCCTTGTGCATGTTTTATTTGCCATCTGTTTTTTATTCCTTGTAAGATTATACTCCAGTAGCTCTTTAATGTCATTTGTGTGCCAGAATAGATAATGAAAGCAAATGTCTTAATTAGGGAGAGACTTGGAATCTGTAAGCAGTGAAGATTTATGGAATATTTGCCACAATGATGCATTACACAGATTATCATTACACAGATTATCTTGTTTTTAAAAATGTTTTCTTAAAGTTCCAAGAGTTTAAACTTTTTTTCTCAGAAAGTATACTGAAAACTTTGAACCAATCCACATAATAATTAAAAAAAAAAAAAATGCTCGGGACCTGGGGCTTTCCGGATAATAGAGCTTTCCATGATTTGGATCTAAATACCTTAAGTCTTCTAGAAAATCATGTAAACATTCTATAAATACAAACGTCTGTTTTTGCTTCCAATAAGGATTAATTGTATCTTAGTTTGGATCATATAAAAGGTACGGTTTTTTACTACAAAGAAAAAGCAAATCAATTTAAAAAATTTGTATTATCTGGATAAAATGGAGTCTATGGGAGATGGCCTTTCTGTTATTCGTAGCTTTCTAGATAACGGGGCTCTGGGTAATGGATCCACATTCTAGTCACTCTAGCGACATTTTTTGAATTGTATTTAGCAATAGTTGAAAGTTGGAACTCACATTTTAATAAATCTGCCCCTTATTGTGTAAATCCAGAGGCAGAGCTGGGGATTGAGGTTTAATTTGCATTGCAGAGCATTTCTGGCAGAAATGAAGCCACGTGCAACCGGATGTGACATCATATGTGATCCATGCACATGGGCAGTTACCAGTTAGAGGCACACTTGCCTATGGTGACAACAGACCTAAATATAGCACTGGGAGAGGATATGCATAATTTATGTAGATAATGCTAAGGTTGAAACTCTAAACAACAGTTTTTCATCCTTGCAGGCTTTCTTAAAGGAAAACTATATCCCCAAACAATGTAGGTCTCTCTAAAAATATATTGCATAAAACAGCTTATATGTAAAACCCTGCTTCATGTAAATAAACCATTTTCATAATAATATACTTTTTTAGTAGTATGTACCATTGGGTAATCCTTAATAGAAAGTTACCATTTTAAAAAATAAGGGCCATCCCCTGGTATCCTACAATTCACAGTGCAAACAAAAAAACAACGTATACATGCTGGATCACATGAGCCAATTAACAGACAAAGTTCTGTCTTTTGCTTCCATACTTCTTCCTGTTACAGTTAGAGCTGTAGTGTTTCTGGTCAGGTGATCTCTGAGGCAGCACAGAGAATATCATAAAATGGGGGCTCAAGGGAAAAGATGTAAAAGGCTAATATTTACATAAATATGTATTTCTTAATATGCCATTTAATATGAAATAAGCTACTGTATCTGTTGCTTAAATATTCATTTTGGGGGTAAACTAGGTCAAAGAGGTGCAGACTAGACAATTCAAGATTCTTATCTTTTTATGGGAACTTGTATATTTCTTGTATAAGTAAACTGATAAGTCTAGCAGACTTTTACCATTTAAGATTGTCATCTACTTTTTTACTTTCAAGAGTTTCTGCCTAGAAATTCTTCTGACGATAATCAGCCATGCACTACAGTGCTGTCTCAAAAAATATGATCATATGATAATGATCATTTAAATCACTAAGAAGCAACCTGTGGCAAGCACCAGTCATCTATATCTGTAAAGTCAATCAAAACACCATGTATGTCTATGCACATAAATTCTACAAAAGTGTGAAATCTGAAGCTCAGACATCACAGAAAATAGCACAGCACTGTTAGTAGAAAATGAATTTTAATAAAATATTAAATCTACAGACTTTAAAACCAGTAATCTTGTCTGCATGTCAGTAGCACATCGGACAGTTTATGGCTGAAAGGAAGAACACAAAATGCAAATTTCAAGGACATTTTAAAAATGTTTGTTAGTATTTTAATGATTTGATTGGTATGCAGTCTTTATTATTATTATTTTCACTGAGTTATTTGCAGAACTTTTTAGGCAGGTTGCCTCCATTGTCTGCAGAGCCTACAATCTAAATTTGGCTTTTGTGGCACAGGTATTAATAGGTTGGATTTGTAATGAGATTGAATTTAAGGCTGAAACATAAGAGAATTACTTAAAACTTTTTTCATCAACGTTAAATCCTTCAAATGTATTCAATACTGACATTCCTCCACAGGACCGCCATCAGAAATCACAGGGCCCCATACAACAAAATTTCCTGGGCCCCCTAGGCTGCGCCCACCGCAAGCCCCACCTACAGGTCCGCCCTCCCCACCCCACAGGTCCGCCCCCCACCACACAGTAAAAAAACAAAAAAAATATTGGTGGCTAGGGTTCCCATATGTTAATAAAAAATAAAAAGATATTGGTGGTCAGGGCCCCCCATAAATAAACATTTGCGGCCAGGGCCCCCCATTAAAAAATATTGGTGGCTAGGACCCCGCATGAGAAAAAAAATCGGTGGCCAAAATTGGTGGCCAAGGCCCCCCCCATTATAAGAAAATTGGTGGCCAGGGCCCCTTAAACGTCCATGCCTTCCTGAAGTCAGCAACTCTCAGAAAGATGGGGGGCCCGGCTAATCAAGTAAGTGTGGCGTGGCCGGGCCCCCCTAACCCTCGGGGCCCCCTACAACTCTCCCCCCTGTCCCCCCCTGATGGCTGCTCTGTTCCTCCATAGCATTCGGAAACTGAAGTGTGAGGTACTGTATGGATTTTGAAAAAGAATAAAATTGATACCATGAGTTTCACCTTTAAATTAACTTCCTTTCCCATTTTTATCAACTTTTCAAACAGTCTTGACTTTTTTAGGATTTTGAAATTTAAATACCTTTTTTATGCTTCTGCTGACTTTCAAAATGGGGTCTGTTATTTACTGCGCTACGCTTTACTACATTTTACAGACATTTGCAGGGCTGGAACTATCCACCGTGAGTGGCTTTACAGCACTCAGATGTGGGTAACAATTATATTTCACTAGATGCTATCTTGTACAAGGTCCCTCAAAGGTTGTGTTCTGCACCTGAAAATTAAGCATGTAACTTACCGTAAATAAATTTCATTATTTTTTTCTGCATTTAATAGCATCTTGATTTTTTACCTTCCAAATCTCAGGAGTAAAATCTTTCAAGCGAGAATTAACCACATATACTGATGGATGTTTCAGAATTATTCATCCATTTATTAAATAACCTTTGCCCTTCCAAGAATAGCCTGAAAGGACACTTGCTCTGAAGCTTTTGCTAACAGTATGTTGAAGCCTTTAATAATGCTTTAATGGAATTGTAAATCCTGTTACAATTTATCAATATTATATAACATCAACCCTACATGTAATGTACTGCTATACTATAGGTAGTGCCTTGTTCCACATTGCCTAAACATCATGGAGCACTTGCCACAGTTCCACCACAGACTTTGGTTGTTTTAATTGCTTCTTTCTCTGCTACTAATCCCAGACTGGCTAAGCGATATTGAGGTCAGGTATCTGTGGTGACCATATGTGAAGATTTGAATGGGCAACTTATCTGTCTGTGTATAAGGCCATCTCATTTGCTTGGTCCTTCCAAGGGAAACCGTTAAACATAGATGAATGTATTCATGCCATTTGCCCTTGGTCATTCTACCTACATATTAGTACCACAGCATGAGTTCTGTCTTAACAGAATGAAGCCAACATTTAAGCAGTGTAACATCTTTGGGCAAGTGGGCCAAGGTAAGCTAACGTTGCTAGACATTGATGTGAATAGAATTAAATCTTTCCTGTTTACAGGTGCTACAATCAGCAGCAAATTGAATTGCCTTTGTGTCATAACACATGGGAAGTGTTGTGTTATTTAGAGGGGGGTAATATTTCCTCTGGAGAGAACCCAGGCCAAAACGAGCATTATGTGCTGTCTTAAGAACTAAGTAATTAGTTTATGTTTAGCCCTGATTTTGTTTGTTTATTTAAATAATTTAGTATATATCAGAAATTTACTGCTATTTTCATATTTCAGGGAATCCTGGACATTATTGTCTTAAGTAAGGGTCTTTCAGCTGACAACTAATACATCCATGTATTAGTGAATAACTTTGAAGCTGATGCCTACTTTGTCAAAGTCATTGGTAAGTGTGATAATAATACATTTACTTATTTTAAACTGAACTAATTCACAGATGCATTGATGTGTTCTTGGTTTGTGCTCTTATGCCACAAATAAATTGACTTTTATTCTGTTGAAAGCCACCAGCAATTCAGCAGCAGTAGCCAGCTGAGTGCTGTAAGCTTTATAAGCACTAATATTGTTTCCCTATTAAAAGTGCTAAAAATACCAAGCTATTCTTTGCAGCTGTACACTGAGATGTAAAACCTGAATTGCTTAAGTCAGCAGTTGGGGCATTGTTCTAAGTGTCCCCTAAATCTCTTTCACATTGGCAGGCACAACTAGAGACGGTTGTAACCATTATATTACTGCTTCTCCAGCATGGATCACGTTGTGCAGTACCATTTTTATAATGCTAGGGCTAACGTGGCAGCCTGATGTGGCACAACAGGTCTGCTCATGCATCAGATGGCATATTGATTCAATATGCATTTCCTACAGTCTGTCAAATTGTTGTTATTTTACGGTGCTCTTGTTATTTCTTTTATTTGGGTCTTTCTTTTCTGTTTCTTTAACTTTTCTCTATTTTTAACACTTATGTGATTTTAATAAGTTCTTGATATTATACCCATGTGGTGTCGGACTGGCCCACCGGGATACCAGGAAAACTCTCGGTGGGTCAAGGTGACAGTGGGCCTTCATCCGGCTAAACATTTAGCCTATTTCATGGCCATTCCCTTTTTCTATGAAAACAAAGAGGTCAAATAGATGGAATAATAAATTATAGTATTATAGTATGTAAAGAAAAGAGACTAGGAGAATAAAGGTTGAGTGAGGAGAGGAAGAATAATAGTTCTGAGAGTGGGCCCCTGGTCTAAGGTTTTTGGGTGGGCCTCCGATCTAAGGTTTTGTTGGTGGGACCCTGGTGTCTCAGTCCGACACTGTACCCATGCCTATCATTATTATATAGAATAATATATTATATGTTGTAGCAGGAATCCATATGTCACAGGTCTTATAGTGGAAAACAGCAAAGTTTCTATTTGGAATCTGATGTTTCGACTTCAACAAAAGTCTCTTTCGTTCCCCAAATAAAAATGTAACTGTTTCCACTATATGACCTTTAACGTGCGGATTCCTGCTACAATTGCTGTTCCTTGATGAACTGCACCCAGGCACATTTATCTTTTATATGTGAGTGCCGGCATCTTTATGTGGTTTCTAATAATGTATATAATATATGTAATTTGATGATGCCCCATGTTTACCATGTTGTCATCATTGGGACTTTTGGCTCCAAAAATCCTCTCGGGGTATATATACCCTGTGGGCAATTGCATGTTGTTTGTCTGCCTTAATAAGGGACCAAAACGTCAACTAATTTTTTTTTTTTTTTTTTTTTTTAAAGTCTCACGAATGCCCCATTTTTCTTTATTAAAGGGGAACTCCACAAAAACATAGCATTTTGAAAAGTAACCATAATTTCAAGCAACTTTGCAATATACAGCAATTAAAAAATATGCAGACTTTTCATGGTTTTTAATGGTTTCTGACAGTTCCCTAAGTCTAGCCCCCTGCTCTTCTGCTGATCTTTCTGTCTGCTTTGCTGAGCTGGCTGACTACTGTTACTTTGTTTCAACAGCCATCTGTCCTCAGCCTGCATCCTCCAAATCCCACAATTCCCTGCACATGTGATTTCAATAAGGAACAAAACATCATAGTGCAATGCATGTTGGTTATGTTACATAGTTAAATTGGGTTGAAAAAAGACAAAGTCCATCATTTTCAACCCCTCCAAATGAAAACCCAGCATCCATACACACACACCCCTCCCTACTTTTAATTAAATTCTATATACCCATACCTATACTAACTATAGAGCTTAGTATCACAATAGTCTTTGATATTGTCTGTCCAAAAAATCATCCAAGCCATTCTTAAAGGCATTAACTGAATCAGCCATCACAACATCACCCGGCAGTGGATTCCACAACCTCACTGTCCTGACTGTGAAGAACCCCCTACGTTGCTTCAAATGAAAGTTCTTTTCTTCTAGTCTAAAGGGGTGGCCTCTGGTACGGTGATCCACTTTATGGGTAAAAAGGTCTCCTGCTATTTGTCTATAATGTCCTCTAATGTACTTGTAAAGTGTAATCATGTCCCCTCGCAAGCACCTTTTTTCCAGAGAAAACAACCCCAACCTTGACAGTCTACCCTCATAATTTAAGTCTTCCATCCCTCTAACCAATTTAGTTGCTGGTCTCTGCACTCTTTCCAGCTCATTTATATACCTCTTAAGGACTGGAGTCCAAAACTGCACTGCATACTCCAGATGAGGCCTTACCAGGGACCTATAAAGAGGCATAATTATGTTTTTTTATGCAAGACAGAACTTTGTTTGCTTTAGTAGCCACAGAATGACACTGCCCAGAATAAGACAACTTGTTATCTACAAAGACCCCTAGATCTTTCTCATTTAAGGAAACTCCCAACACACTGCCATTTAGTGTATAACTTGCATTTATATTATTTTTGCCAAAGTGCATAACCTTGCATTTATCAACATTGAACCTCATTTTCCAGTTTGCTGCCCAGTTTTCCAATCTAGACAAATCACTCTGCAAAGTGGCAGCATCCTGCATGGAACCTATAATTCCGCACAATTAGTATCATCTGCAAAAATAGAAACAGTACTTTCAATGCCCACCTCCAGGTCATTAATAAACAAGTTGAAAAGCAAGGGACCTAGTACAGAGCCCTGCGGTACTCCACTAACAACACTGGTCCAATTAGAAAATGTTCCATTTACCACCACTCTTTGTAGTCTATCTTTTAGCCAGTTCTCTATCCAGGTACAAATACCACGTTCCAGGCCAATATTCCTTAATTTAACCAGTAACCTTTTGTGTGGCACTGTATCAAATGCTTTAGCAAAGTCTAAGTAAATCACATCCACTGCCATCCCACAATCGAGGTCTCTGCTTACCTTCTTATAAAAAGAAATTAAGTTAGTCTGGCAAGATCTATTGCGCATAAAACCATGCTGGAACAAACTAATAGTATTATGATTTGCTATGAAGTCCAGTATTTTATCCTTTATTAACCCTTCGAAAAGCTTTCCTACCACTGACGTCAGACTAACTGGCCTATAGTTTTGAGGATGAGAACGGGATCCTTTTTTGAATAGAGGCACCACATTAGCAATTCGCCAGTCTCTCAGCACTATGCCAGATCTCAATGAATCCTGAAAAATTAAGTAAAGAGGTTTGGCAATCACAGAGCTAAGGTCGCTAATTACCCTGGGGTGAATACCATCTGGCCCCGGACCTTTGTTAATCTTAACATGTTCTAGTCTCTTTTGAATTTCTTCATGTGTGAACCATGCATCATTAGTTGTATTACTAGAATTGGGACTATTAAGAAGGAAACCTTCACTTACTGGTTCCTCATTTGTGTAGACAGATGAAAAATATGAGTTCAGAATCTGCGCTTTTATTTTGTTTTCATCAACCAGCTGACCCCCCCCTCTGATAGTAAGGGTCCCACCCCTTAGTGCTTCATTTTTTTTACTATTAACATATTTAAAAAATAATTTTGGATTTTTTTACTGCTTGCTGCAATATCCTTTTCAATATCAATTTTAGCTTGCCTTATAGCTTCTTTGCAAGATTTATTGGCCTACTTGTACCATATAAATGATTCGGCTGTCCCAGCTAACTTGAAAGCCTTAAAAGCACGTCTTTTCTTACCCACGTCAACACCAACGCTTCTATTGACCCAAAAAGGTTTTGCTTTGCAACGACGTTCCTTGCTTACAAGTGGAATATACTGACAAGTATTGACAATGTAGTTCCCGCATGCTGTCTGTAAGATGTGGAGAAGTTGTTACAATTTGTAATATCAGTCCCCCCTTCCCTGCCAGGATTTCAAATGATGCAGAAAGAGAAGAACTGTTAACCAGCTGGATTTGAGTATAGAAAATGGCATTTATTCATACTTTTTGAAGAAACAGGTAACTGTGATGGATATATTAGGGTTTTTTGTGTTATGTGGGCCTCTTTATCAAATTTTGGTTTGGAAGCCACAGTTCCCCTTTAATCTAGTTCGTTCAAAAAAGGTAACTTTTTTGTACTATATGCTGCCACTGTCCTAAAAGGGATACTGCCATTACATAATGCATCCATCAAACAGAATTCTGTACTGAAATATGTTTTTAAGTGTCACACACTGCAGTGCTGGTTGGTAAAATATATCACAGTCTGGAGCCATAACGCAGGCAGTGGCTGGCTTATTATCCTTCAGGAATCACATGAGGTGATCTTTATCCGGTCCTGGCCTATGTCTCAGACTGCTGGCATGCACCAAATTATCCTGCAAATTAGTGGCATTTATTTTTATTATTGCAAAAGCTGAGGATGATTTGCTATTTCTTTCTATTTTAATTCTGTCTCTGGTTTTTCTTTTTCTGCCATATACTTGCATCTTCTGTAAAGCATGCAAAATAAAGTTACATTGTATGTCATCAAAATGAATAATCAAAGCTTTTCTTTTAAATGCATTTTTGTGTATTCCTATTTTGTTCATTATATTACTAGCGCATATTCCTCAAAGACAAATTGTGAATTAAGAATTAATTTGCAAGGTTCATAGATGGGGCATCTTATTAAAACATCTTCATTTAATCAAAGTATTCCCCTATCTGCTCTGGCTCTACATGTTGTCAAAAGGATAAAATGCTCTTGAGCAGATGTTGTGTGAGTATTAGCAGTCTGAGGAGTAACATCAAGGGAAAAGTTAATTGGTCATCTGCTAGAGTAAAGCTTTGACTTCAGTTTCATAGGCAGGGTACAAACTGTCATCAGTGAAGTACATGCAAACCAATCCCTAATTTCATTCCATACATTGCAAATATTAGGAAATAGATAAGAAATGTTTCAAGTGTGTTCTTCAGACTGGGGATATAATATGTTAAGGTTACCCGATAATTTTAAAAAATCAGGGACATTGCTAATAAATTTAAGTTGCTGTGCTACACTGATTGTTTACTGATTGTATTTAAATTCAGCAGAATCTGTGCACCCATTGTAGCTGGATATTTCCCAGTTTTTCAGATGATCTGGTAACCTTAATCTGTGCATGGGGTTTTTCTTTTATGTGTGGTGAACTACAACTTCCAGTATCCTCTAATAGCTTTTGGCATTCAGGGGGGTTAATATGAACTTCAGTCTCAATAAAACATTAATAAAGGAATAGCCTCTGGTTCAGAGATCATTTAGTAATTAGGTATATCAGCCAGATATAAAAATCTGTATAAATTTGGCAAAAGAACTTGATAGGATTTTATGGGGTCAAAAGCAGAGGGTCTAATAGAATTTAATTCACTTGCCCTGCCTGGTAATGTTTATCCATTTCTTTCTACAGTGCTGAGCGGGTTTTGTTCCAATGACTGCCCTCATCAAGTTAAGGTAGGAAGCTAAATATACAAAATAACCTTACGTTCTTTTTGTACTGTCTGGAAACATTGACTAACCACTCAATCACGTAAAGCTTTAAAGGAACATTAACATCAAAACATTTTACAAAATAGAACTAAAAAAAAAACACCAAGACAAATTAAAATTTAACATAGCAAAGCCTTTATTAAGAAATAACTTCCAGAAACTCCACTTCCTGTCCTCTACAGAAAAGGCGTCAGGGCGACCATCCATCCTGCGATGCTCAATTTCTCCTCCCTGGCTATTCACTGACAGCGTGTCCTCTGCCCCAATCTCCTTCTCCAGCTCTTCTTTATCCATCCAGAGGTGTAGGAGAGGGAGCTGAGTCTGTCGCAGAACAGCTTTGGAAGTGGCCGGTGAATGGGATGAGAGAGACAGGGAATGAGGCAGGAGAAGGCTGGGTTGGGTCACACAATGTGTCCAGTCTCACCAGCGGTCTGTCCTGTCTCCACAGCGCCGGCATCTGCCCAGCTCCGTATAATCAGGCTCAGTCCCAAGCGCCCAGCTGGTTCACTTCAATGGGGAGCCCGACAACATCGCCTTCCTACTGCTGCTCCCAGGGGTGCTTCGCCAATGAGGCAAGTTGAGGCTGTCACCTCAGGCAGAAGCGCCCCGTTAGGTACCAGGGGCAGCAAAAATGCTGCTCCTGGTACTTTAAGAGCGAATTTCCGGGGGAGGGTGGGCAGCAGCAATTGCTGCTGCCTCAGGCAGCGGATGGGCCAGGATCGCCCCTGGCTGCTCCTGGGAGGAGGATGAAGAAGAGCTGGAGAAGGAGATCAGGGCAGAGGACACTCTGTCAGTGAATAGCCAGGGAGGAGAAATCGAGCATCGCAGGATGGATGGTAGCCCTGTCGTCTTTTCTGTAGAGGACAGGCAGTGGAGTTTCTGTTAGTTATTTCTTAATAAAGGCTTTGCTATTTTAAATTTTAATTTGTCTTGGTGTTTTGTTTGTCTTAACGGATTTTTTTGTAAGATTTTTTGATGTTACTGTTCCTGTAATTTACCAACAGCAAATGTAAGAATTTTGTTGTTTAAGCAATGCTTTGTATTTTTCACGCTTAAATGCGCTATTATTGCTTAATTATTATTATTATTATTATTATTAATAGGTATTTGTAAAGCACCAAAATATTCCGCAGTGATGTACAATAGAATACAGAAAACATCCAAATTACATTAAAAAATACACAAGGTAAAAATGACCTGCTCAGTAGAGATTACAGTGTATTAGTGATTAGTGTATTTAGAATTACGCTTAAAATCGTTAATTTAATGCATACCTCCCAGCTAACAGAATATTAGCATTAACTGACACACTATAAGGAAAAAGATAGCTTTTAAATATCATAATCAAAGTGCTCCAACAATTTGGTTGCATTTTTAAAGTTACAACCTCCCTTTCAATAAACTCCAAGACAGAAGACCAAAGCCAAATATTTGAAAAACTATTTTGCCTTCTTCATCAGTTGTGTTGTGTCAATGGACTAGTCCTGTATTTCCTGTATCCAATTAATTATTTTATGTTGTGCTTTAAACATAAAGGGAAAGTAAGCACTTGCGTGACTACTATTGTTGTTTTCAATGTGTTCCTCCATACAAGAGCAAAGTAGATCAGTCTGCAAGAACCTCGATTTCCTAAATGCATGTCAGTGAGGCCTGCTTTCCAAAGCTTTTATATGATTGATTTTCTTGAAAGCACGAATCCCAAAAGAAATGCTGCGCTTGAAAAATCTGCTCCATTTTTAACTTTCTTTGAAGATTTCCATCCCTCTCAACTCAGTTCTTCTTTGCCTGCTTTTTTCTTCTGCAAGCATATTCAGCATAATAAATGGATAAGGGCTGAGTAGAAAATGTAACCTTTTAACCTGCCTTCATTAACTTGAACATATAAACCTCATAAATCCTTCACTGCAAGGCTGATCCTGAAATCAATACAGTTAAAAGGTATCTGAAACATATTAATATATACAATTGAGTCCTAATGTTTGTAAACACCTATGCTAAAATTGTTAATACAGCTGTACTTAATTTTCTTTGCAACTTTATATAATATTTAATTGCCTTAAAGTAAAATTGGGTACCGTATATACTCGTGTATAAGCCGAGGTACCTAATTTTACCTATGAAACCCAGAAAAACGTATTGACTCGCGTATAAGCCTAGACACAACTCAGAAAAGTCTCAGAAATATCAAACAGTCGGTTTAATGTTAAAAATCAAGCCATGATGCTTAAAACATTAATTCATAAAAACAAGCACAAGTTTAAAAAAAAAATGTAATTGATTGGCCAGGCAGCAGCTAGTCGTACCCATCTCATAACAAAGGGAACAAACATCCCAACAGATCCACTCAATAGCCACATATATAAATAAAATACAGGTGCTAAGAGCAGCAGTGATAGATAGATAGATGATAGATATGGGGCTAGCCAGGATAGTACAGTATGTAGTAGACAGTAGGAAGACAAAAAGTTAGGGGCCACAGGGAAACAGTAGAAGGCATGTTCCCCAGCGACTCTACCCCTACAGAGTGGCTGCTTCCCCCAGTTACCGTAAGTAGAAGGCGTCGTTAGGAGGTGTCAGGCCCCGTCATGTGTAGCGACAGGGGGTGCCGGCTTTACTTCTAGCCCCCAACCAACTCAACTGCACACACAACATTCCACCACCGGGCCCAAGGCGGCTTAGAGGGAGGCGGGGGAGCCATTTTTACTTCCCAACCATCTCTCCTGAAAGTTTTTTTTACACGCGATCGATGCCGGCATCCCTGCACTGCGAGGGAGAATAAAGAGCGACTGCGCCAAGATAGAAGGAAAGCACCGAATGTAAAGCCTACCTGGCCGCAAGCAAATCCGGGCGTAAGGAAGGTCCAGCGTAGAAATTCAAATCCCGTAATATCGGATCCCTCACCTCCCTCTCCCATAGCGCATCAGGACTCTGTGACTGACGATCGCCGCCCGGAGCAGGTCCAGGAGCTCCGGGCGGCGCGTCCTTCCCTGCCGGCGTCCTTCCAAAATGGCGGCGCCCATGGCCGCCACGTGGGTAGCGGCGCCGGCGCCTCTACCCACGTGGCGGCCATGGGCGCCGCCATTTTGGAAGGACGCCGGCAGGGAAGGAGGTGAGGGATCCGGTGAGGGATTGGCGTATGACCCGCGTATAAGCCGAGGTCGAGTTTTTCAGCACATTTTGGGTGCTGAAAAACTCGGCTTATACGCGAGTATATACGGTATCTACTTTATTTCTATATGTCATAGTTGAGAGACCCATGTATTTCAGCTTTTATTTACCATATACAATTTCCTATGGGTCTTAAGAGTACATACACTTGGTGGAATTGCTTTTTATTGCTTAACTTTAATCAAACACTTAAGGAAGCCACAAAAGTCTCACTATATTTTGCCCATTCTCCTGACAGAAGTTATTTAGGTTTGTGGGCCTTCTGCTCTGACAGTGCACAATGGAATTCAGGGCTGGGCTTTGTGATTGCCACGCAAATATTTTCACTTTGCTGTCTGTAAGCCACTTTGTTGCAACTTTGAAGGTATGATTTGGATCATCAGCATGCTGGAAGACAAAGTTGCAATCAGGTTTCTGCCTGATCGATTTTGAATTGTTAAAAACACCCCCACAACATGATGCTTCAACCCCATGCTATACTGTTGAGATGGTGTTCTTCAGCTTAAAAGCCTAACCTTCTTCCTCCATAAATAGTGATGATCATTGTGGCCAGTTATATCTTTGTTTCATCTGACCAGAGAAACCTCATACAAAATGATATCATGCAGCATCTGTGATTTCTAGATGTTTATATTCGGGTTTAATTGTTTGTACAGAGGCAGAGGGGACCTTTAGCATTTTGGAAATTGTTCCTATGGAGGAACCAAAATTGTGGAAGTCTAAATTTGTGTTTCTGAGGTTTTAACGGAGTTGCTTGAACCCTCCAATGGTATCAAAAAGTGATTCTTAAATACAGCCACACTATTAATTAAGACAGTTGGGTAATCAGATGCCACTGCTTCACATTTTGTTACTGTTTATAGAGACAGTCAACTTTCTGTATGTTAAATTTTTCCCACAAGAAATTAAATAAACTCAAATAAATCCAAGCTATTACAGGTATGGGATCTGCTATCCAGAAACCTGTTATCCAGAAAGCTCAGAATTACGGAAAGGCCGTTTGCCATAGACTCCATTTTATCCAAATATTCCAAATTTTGCAAAAAAAATTTCACTGTAATAATAAAACAGTACCTTGTACTTGACCTAAACTAGGATTTAATTAATCCTTTTTTGAATCAAAACCAGCATTTCAGGTTTATTTAATGTTTACATGATTTTCTAGTAGAAGATCCAATTTACGGAAAAATCCATTATCAGGAAAACCCCAAGTCCAGTGCATTCAGTATAACAAGTCCCATACCTGTACTTTGAAATTATATTACATAGAAATAATGTAGGTACTATATTTGACTTAACACAGACAATGTATAGTAACATGAAAAGTGTGACTTCAGCATAGGTGTGTATGTAAAGTTTGTGAATCTGTATTCTTTCTTGATTTCCATATTCCTGCTATGTAGATTTAGGCTTTGTAACATAATGGGGGTTATTTATAAACACTGGGCATATTTGCTTATGATTAAGGACGGCTGAACCCGAAAAACGTTAAGCAATACCATGCAGTGTGGCTTTTAAAACATGGATGAATTAAGATTTTGGATTTTAAATTATTCTTGTGTTCGGAACTCCATCCTCTGTTCTCCATTTTGTGCATCGTAGGACACGGAGGGAATCCAGCACCCTGTTGCCAGGCCTTTACTCTGGATGTGCGGTGATTCAGAGCGGTTACGCTCATCTGCTTTAATCTAGGCACTCCTACCCATTTTATGAAAATCTGTAAGCATATCTGGGAGAAACATTTATGAGCATTGCACAAATCCAATAAATAAAAATATGAATTTTTCCACAGACATTACATTAACAATGCTCTGCTAATTTGAAAAAGGAACATGATGTCTAAAACCAAGCCCTCGTGTCTTGTTTGTACAGGTATGGCATCCACTGTCTGGAAAACCAGTATCCAGAACACTGTGAATTACGAAAGTTATTTCTTTTTTCTCTGTAATAATAAAACAGTACCTTGTACTTATCCCAGCTAAGATATAACTAATCCTTATTGGAAGCAAAACCAGCCTATTTGGTTTATTTAATATTTAGAGAACAGAGGTTGGAGTTCTGCACACCAGAATACTTTAAATCCAAAATCTTTATTCATCCATGTTTTAAGACATGCTGCATGGTATTGCATAAAGTGTTTCGGGCCGCACTTAATCATAAGCACTGGGCATATTTGCACCTTAGCAGTAACCTTTGCAACCAATTAGTTGATTACCTTTGGTGCTCAGCCTGCAGCTGACTGAAAACAGCTAATCACTGATTGGTTGCCCAGGTGTGTATAAGTGCCCCCCCCCAAGATCTCACAAATGATTATGTGTATTTGCCCACCATCTAGAGAAATCCCCATGTCTACCCATCCTTTTTGAGTGCTTCTAGGTCTGCCATAATGAATTAAGTAGTGTGGAAACTTAGGGGCAGATTTATCGAGGTGAATTTTCGAATTCAAAAACTTTTCGAAGTAATTTGCCCAGTGTTGATAGATGAGTTCCAGTGTCTTTCTATTCTTGTTTAGTGCCAGAAATAACAGAAACTATAGATATTTCTTAATTAAAACAATAGGCAAAATGTGTGCTCAGCACAAGCCCTGTTCAGTGAGCTCATTTTACAGTGTCTTTCTGTGTCTTCATCTGTCTGCTTTCACTCAATCACTCTCCTTTATATTTGCATTGCTAGATGAAAGCACAGAGAAACATAGCTATTTTCTGCACCATTGGATAAAGAAGCTTAAAAGACTATACTGAGTGTTTCTGACTTTGTTGTGCTCTCCAGCTTCCTGACCTTGTGCATTAGTTCACTCTTTATGATGGAATCCATTCATCATATAATATGACTCCCATTCCTGTCCATTCTAATGGCGAAAATTGCCTGGGTTTGTTTGAAAAAAAAAAAAAATACATGGTAACGGTATAGGCTCTATCATGTGGAACGGTTGGGACTTGAAGTTTTCAGATAAAGAATCTTTCTGTAATTTGGATCACCATACCAATTTTGGTCAGCTAAAAATCATTTAAACATTAAAGGAACAGTTCAATGTAAAAATTTAAATCAAGGTAAACAGGCTGTGCAAAATACATTTTTTTATAATATAGTTAGTTAGCCAAAAATGTAAGCTACAAAGGCTGGAGTGAGCGGATGTGTAACATAACTCCTGCTTTTCAGCTCTCTAACTCTGAGTTAGTCAGCGACTTTAAGGGGGGCCACATGGACATAACTGTTCAGTGATTTTGCTATTGATCCTTAACATGCAGGTCACATTCAAAAGAAAACAGATATGACCCATGTACCCCCCTTCAAGTCAAGTAGTGTTCTGGCTATTATGTTAGACATCCAGTCACTCCAGTCTTTATACATTACATTTTTGAATAATTAACTATATTAGAAACATTTTTTATTTTGTACAGTCTATCTTTTTTTTTATACTGAACAATTCCTTTAAAGGAGAAGGAAAGTCGTTTTGCACTTGGGGTGCCAAATGATTGTATTTACTTACCTGAAACCCCAGGCCGGTTTTCTGCTGATAGGAGCACCGGCCTGGGGTTCTTCCAGTGAGCACCAGGGAGCGATCCTCTTTTGTCTTCCTTTTACTTCGCGCGGCTGCACATTTGCAGTAGAGCAAAAAGTCAAACTTTAACTAAAAAGTCACCTATTTGGTTGTACTGCACATGCGTCTGCCCTGGGAAATTTGAAGAAATAAGAAGCCGGAAAAGAAGTGCTCCGTGGAGCACTAGCCCGGGGTTTCAGGTAAGTAAATACATTCACTTGGGGGTGCCTAACATTTGGCACCCCCAAGTGCATAACAACTGTCCTTCTCCTTTAAGAGGGTTATTTATCAAAGGTCATCCAAAAAATCTAAATTTTCTGTTTTTTATGTGAAAAAAACTTTAGAAAAAAATGTACGGAGTTTATTATACCCTGAAGCTGTAAATAACTTGAATCAAAAAAAATACTCCAGCTAAAACCTGTTTTGGTCATGTAGAAATCAATGGCAGAGGTCCCTTGAACCCCGAAGATGTTATTAGCTTTCATGATGTTCGGGGTTTTATTGGTGGGTTTTGTTCAAAAACTGGATTAATTTGAGCGATTCAAGTTTTATTTAGTGGAAAACTAATAATTAGTGTTTTCGGTTTTTAACGCTTACTTCAAATTTTTATCATTCCTGTTTTTTCTTAAATTAGGAAGCATTCCAGTTGTGAATTTCATTCGATGTATAAAACCTGTATAAAAACACGCACGTGCGGGGGGTGGGGGGAGGTGAGGCCGGGACAGATGATTTTGCTCCTGCTCTCCTTCTCTTTCTTGACACCGTTAGCACCAGAATACCATAGGTACGTGCATGGGGGCCTGGTGGAGGTGAAGCCAGCACAGATGAGTTTTTGCGCCACAGATCAGTTTGCTGCTGGGGGGGCCCGGAGGATGGTGTGGGGGGCCTCTGAGGCTGTAAGCTGGTGGGCCCTGCCTCCCCTCCCAGTCTGACACTGGCTGTTTGGATTCAGATCAACAAAGCAGAGCACTAAACAGATCTGCTTCTCTATGCCTGCAAAAATATGCAGGCTGAGAACAGCTGGAGCCTGCTGCCTTTGTTCACATAGTCTAAACGCAGGGGTAGAAAATGCTGGGTATTTCATTAGCCTTAAACAACTTGCTTCAATTCCCTAAAAGAAACTAAAGCTTAGGCAGACGTTCTTTCCATGGAGTGGCTCAAGGACAATAAGGTGAATGTTCTGCAATGGCCTGGTGAAAGCCTTGATCTGAGTCTAACTTAAATAAGATTCTTATTTTTTGGGAAAGATCACACAGCAGGCAGACTTCTAATGTTTGCTTTTTTCTTTTATTTGAGCATTGAGACTAATTTTTGTCCCAAACGACTGTTCTCAATCATACTTGAGTAAGCAGTTCAGGTGTGCCTGCTGTGTGCTCCTTTCCAAAAAGAATTGTACTTTATTTTAGTTGTTCGATCAAAGGTGCAGGCACGTTCTGAAGTTGGTGCAATAAATTCAGTATATAAAATTGCATTTTTAGCCATATTCATTTTTAGGATTTAGTTCTCCCTTAACTTAGTTATACCCAGTATACAGAGGTATTGTGGAAGTTGTTAGTTTAGGTATTTTTCTGCACTAAGCAAAACCTAGCATGAATATGCTAGTGCCTTTGGAATGAGGCCACCTTTAAAACCACAACTCTGTCTGCACGCTTATTTGTGTGCAAGCACAAAATATTAATGGCAATTAAACTTTAAAACAGTGTTTTTGATGTACCATTATTGGATTCCAACACTGAAATGGTTTTAATGTCACTTTGTTCAGTTTCTTATACCATTGTCATCCAATTTTATATACATTAAATTGCTTTAAACCCAGTGGCGTAACTAGAAGTAACAGGGCCCCCCTGCAAAAGAAAAATTATGGGCCCCCCAACTTATCCTGGTCAATGCAACATAAAGCTCTTCTTAGTTCTTTCCTTATGATTTATTTAAATTTTTTTTTTACAATTTCCCATTCCCCAATTCTCTCCTCCTGTCCCCCATGTGTAGTAGTTTTCACACTTTCAATCAAATCCCATTCCCCTCAAAACGTTTGACCCCCCTGGCCCTGTCCCTGCAGCATCGTTGGTATTCTTTTCCGTTTTCCCAGTTCCCACACATTGATTTTAGGTAGTTTTTGAGACTCTACACTCTACAGACAGAGGCAGCCAGGCGGGCCTCTCCCTGCCTCACCTGCACCGTCCGACTCCCAACGTGCGCACTGCGTCCACACGGCACACGCCACTGACACAGAGGAAGAGGGAGGGCCTGGCGAGGCGCAGACGTCACTCAGACGAGCAGAGAGAGGGCGGAACGCGGAAGTAACATGCGGCGCAGTACGGAGCAGGGAGGAGGTAGGGCCCGGCCAGTGGCAGTGACTGGGGAGGACTGAGGACGGATCCGGATCCGACGGATGTCACAATGTCACGTGATGTCTGGTCTGAGACTGAGTCTGACGGACAGATCGATGCGATGCTGGCCTGGCTGCATTCATCAGCCAAGAGCCAGGAGGTCACTGGAGGACATCAATTTCGGCCGGGCCCCCTCTCCTCCCGGGCCCCCCCGCAGCTGCGGGGTCTGCTTCCTCCCTAGTTACGCCACTGTTTAAACCTTTAATTGAGGATACTGGGGCACATCGCATTCCTGTTTTGGGAAGTTCTCTTGCATAATGATTACTCTCTCTCATAACATGTGAAAACACTCTGGTAAAACCTAACAGGATATATAGCCTCACCTTGCTTTGAAAATTTCATTTTGGGTTGTTTGCATAGGTTTATTCCATTCTGCTTTGTTCTCTTCTAAGTCATAAATAGAATATTAAAATGAAGGGGAATAATATTACTTATCATATGAACAACCTTCCAAAAAAATGCAGTTACCAGTGGTCCTCATCCCATCTGTATTCAAAAACAACAGAAGGTGTTTCACATCTCCACCTAATTCAGACCCATATCTGGAAATCCCCATGTCCCAAGCAGATCCCATACCCGTATAAAATATGATCCTTTTCATTAAATTACTTCAAGTTGAAACGTTGCTTTTTTTCTTTTTTTTACAAAAATATATCTTCAAAGGAGGCACAAACTTTTTATATTAAATCTTATCAGACTTATGCCAGACTTTGAGAAATATCAGATAGTTAGAACCACTATCCATTCGAACACATTTTAAACTCTAAAGTAGGTTATGTTGAAATTCTCCACTGCTCCCTGCACTAGCCAGGCTGAGATAAGGGTTCCGTGTGCCATGCAGACTGAAGAGTTTTGAAGCTGACTTAGTTTTCTTTAAAACATCTGCATTCTTGGTGCCAATAAGTTCTATAACAACAAAAAATGTAATGGCAATTGTTGTATAAGTATCTTTGCATTAGCACAACATTTGTGTGCTGTTTATTGTATTAACATCATTGTACCCATTAAAAATAGACCCTATTCCTCACATGCTGGAAGTATACCCTTCACCCCATTTTATTTTTCCTTGGAATACCCATTACTTCCTTTTTCTATTTTTCTTGAGTACAGGTATGGGAACTGTAATCCAGAATGCTCTGGGTCTGGGGTTTTATGGGAAGGGGCCTTGCTGTAATTTTTATAACCATATGTTAAGCCTACTAATCATTTATGCATTAAATAAATCAATAGGATTGTTTTGCCTCCAATAAGGAAAAAAAGGTAATTGATTTGCCATTCCCATTGAATGTTTTGTAGTGTTTTAAAGAGCCAGTTTTGTCAAGGTTTTTCAAAAAATATATTTTAAATACAGGACCTTATTCACAATGCTTTGATGTATTGAATTATAATGAAACAAAGTTTTCACAATTACATTTTTATGCTGCACTAAAACATTTTGGGGCATGTTTACTAACATTGGAGATAAATATCTGGAGAGATTTCTGGAGATATTGCCCATGGCAACCAATCAGCAATTAGATTTAAACAGCCACAGCCATGTTAGAAAACAAAAGCAAAGATCTGATTGGTTGCTATGGGCAACATCTCCAGAAATCTCTCCAGATATTTATCTCCAATGTTAGTAAACCTGCCCCTTTGTTCTAACATGAAAAAACATGAATTGTAAATTCCTGCTTGCATACTGAATTGGTTGTAATATTTGATATGTTGGCTACTACTTCCATCCAATTCCAGCAGGACTGCAGGGCTCACATTTGAGTAGCAATTAACAAACAAGTTCTTTAGAATACAGTGAGTTTTTGTATTTAGGAGGCAATAAACCGTGGTCACTGACAGGTTAAAAGTATTAATGTATTAAATAGGAATATTACTGGCAAGCAATATTTTGGTGGTGCTTTACAAAGAGATTTAACCTTTAAATTCTAAATGCAAATTTTTAACCTTTGTTGCAAGTAGAATTTAGTGTGATAAAACTGTGAAACCATAAAATAAAATATTTTACAGGCAAAACCCTATTAGTTTCTTATCTGTATAGTAGATATGTTGGAATATGTTCAACAGAACTAGAGCTGCACATGCTCCTTGGTTTAGTCAGACCTCTGGTGAGATGCAATTATGGGGAACAGAAGTCTTCCAAATAACTGCTGTGCTTTGACCTGCAAATCAAAAACTGATCTGACATTAAGCTGAAGAGACAACGTCCTTTAAATATAATCTTAATGTGTAAATCAAAAATGGTTTAAGCCTTGTTCACACATGCAATAGAAAATGCACTTAGTTAAACCACAGTTATAGTATCGTGCACATCTACGTGATTGTTTGGTTTGGGCAAAGAAACAATATCATGTAACCTTGGCAGCAGCAGTGTAACTAGATATTACTGGGCCCCGCAACTATGCCCAGATTTGTGGAAAGGCCCCCAAGGCCCAGGCCTAGGCCGGCAGGATTTTAGGGGGCTGAATTCTGCCCAACCGCACCCACATTGGTTCAGAAACACTTTGTATGAGCAGGAGATATGATAGTTTTATAAATATCCAGTGTGATCCGGTCCTGATGATGAAAATTTGTGCGAATAAAGGGGAGGCAACAGGGGCGATGAACGGTAGCAGGCCCAGGGATGCCCGCTATGTTAATCCAGCCCTGCCCACAACTAATTATATTTCAGGCCCCCAAAATGCCTGGAGGTTGACATGTTTTACCAATATTTATTGAAATTGTATATGAATTAGGGCCTCATGGGCGCCTCATGGGCTTCCTCTGTAGTTACACCCCTGCACGGCAGTATCCTTCAGTATCTAACTGCTTGGGTTAAACTTAAGCTACAGTGTTCTGTAAATGTTAGTCGTGTTTTGTTTTATTTGGACCAATGTTGCAGAATCCTGTGAATATATACCCTGCTGCCTTTCTAAATATAACATTAAAGTGTAGAAATGTTCTAAATACACAATAAAGCAGACATTCATAATAAATAAATGAGCCAATCTATCTGTTCCACACCTTAGCCAGTATGGTTTAACTACACAGATATCAGTATCATCTGCTTTTCATTCAAGAAAAGATGGTTGTCAGTATATACAAGCATGGGCTCAGATTGTGCACAAGAGGCACATGTATTTGTATATTTTGATACTGTTAGGACCATTTACATATGCTTTAGGGTAAGGCCACACGGGCAGATTCGGGGAGATTTGTCGCCCCGGTAACAAATCTCCACTTCTTCGGGGCGTCAATCTCCCTGAACTACCTTCCCACCAGCTATATGGAAAATACGGAAAATGAAGCGCCATCCTGCTGGCGATTTTTCATTATAGCCAGTGGGAAGGTAGGGGAAGGCAGTTCGGGGACATTGTCGCCCCGAAGGAGAGGAGATTTGTCACTGGGGCGACTAATCTCCCGGAATCTGGCCATGTGGCATTACCCTTATTGAGAAAACGCTCTAAGTTGCATCTGCCGCAATTGTGCCCATTGCATCAAAAAATGCAATTGTGCTTGCCTTTTTCCATACATTGTGTGTAAGTTGTGGTTAACATATTCAGAGTGCACTTGCAACACTTCTTGTGCACAGCATTAAAACAAATGTAGTGTCTTTTTCTCTTGGTGCAGTCCAGTTGAGGCACATTTGAGCAACATTTAGTAGAAAAGTCAGGATGGATGCAGTAATGTTTAGCGAAGCAATACAAATGTGCAAGGGTTGATGGAAGTACAGGTACGGGATCCATTATCTGGAAACTCTTAACCAGAAAGTTTGGAATTACTGAGACCATCTCCCATAGACTCCATTATACTTAAATAATTTAGATTTTAAAAAATGATTTATTTTTTCTCTTTAATAATAAAACCGTACCTTGTACTTGATCCCAACTAAGATATAATTAAACCTTATTGAAGTCAAAACAATCCTGTTTGGTTTAATTCATGTTTAAATGATATTTTAAGAGGGGCAGATTTATCAAGGGTCGAAGTGAAAATTCTAAGTAAAAAAAAAAAAAGCGAATTTCAAGCTATTTTTGTGTTCTTCGACTATCGAATAGGCCAAAATTCCATTCGAATTTGAAAAAAAATTGACTATTCGAATATCAAAATTTATCATGTACTCTTTTTTTCCAAACCTTTGACTTCGACCATTCCCCATCTAAAACCTGGCAAATTGCTGTTTTAGCCTATAGGGAACCTCCTCGAACTAATTTGGAGTCATTTGGTGGCCTTTGAAAAATCAAAGTTTTTTGGGTAAAATCCTTCGATTCGAATTCGATCGAATGCACTAAAACTTAGATTCAAACTATTTGAATACAGCCTATTCAAATTGTTTGAATCTAAGTTTTAAAAAAAAGATTTAAAAATTCAAACAATTTGAATACAGCCTATTCAGGCTTCGATTTTTTAATAAATTTCGATTGGTCTTTTATTATTCGAATTTAGAAGTTATGGGAGTTCAAAAAACTCCCATCACCTCGAAATTCGACCCTTGATAAATCTGCCCCTTAAGGTATGCAGCACCAAATTATAGAATTATAGATCCCCTTATCCGGAAAATCCCAGGCCCTGAGCATTCTGGATGACTGGTCCCATACCTGTACCTTTAAAGAAATGTGTCAATAAATAAAACATGTGCACCTGTTTTAGAGCAACTGCACGAGCAGCTGTTTTAATAAATGATCCTTTATGTTTTCATTTCTAAAGCAAACACAACTTTTATACTGTTTCAGATTAGTGTGATTTAATTGGTAATCACTGTTATGAGAGCATTGCTACACTACCTGCAGTTTCCAAAATATCTTTACTAAATTGCCTTAAACATATTTTATGTTATTGGGCATGTAGAATCAGTTCCTAAACCCATATTCCCATTCTGCATATTTCTCCCAAATATTCTTTTATTTTTCTTTTATTTAATGTGTGCTGTATAATTTAAATGAATCTCTTTGAACATGCTATAATCCTTTTCAGATTTTTACAGTTTCTATCCCCATAAAGAAATGAAGGGTGATCTTAGGAGATCTACCTTAACAGTTGCAGCTCTAGGAAAAAAAACAGCTGTGAGATTTAATGTTCGGTTCTTCGAATGTCCTAAAATGAAATACACAGTTGTCGATTAAAAGCACAGATGTTCTTTGTGGAAAGAACTCTGGATTTGGCATGTAGATCTATGTGACTATAAAGCTGAATCTTAACTGCCCAGTATTTAGATTATACTCCTTAGTGTAGTAAAAGGCAGTGGCTGCTCACAGTAACTCATGAGCATATTTCAGGCACCAAAGGATTATACTGTAAGCGCCTTAGGGCAGCAACTCATGGTGCTTTGACTACTCACAGCAGATGTATTACAGCACCAATAATGTGTGCTAACAGCCAGAGATCTTAATGTATAAAGCCACAGTTTAGTATTTATGGAAAAGTCAGCAAAGGCCGATACACATTACCTTTTTAAGCTTTTGTGAATATATATATATACATAGGGAGAGAGAATGGCCTCCATGCTAACAACTTCTGCTGTGTTTTCTTTGGTTTGAATGTATATTGGGATATTTGAGGTCCCAGATTTGTTTTTGTCAAAAAAAAAAAAAGCAGTTGAGAAAACTTCATTAAAAGGTTTTTTAATGAAATCAAACTAAAAATTTGAGGGGTTATTTACTAAAACTCAAATTTATCTCATCTTTTTTTATTAAACCAAGGTCGACCAAACTCACATCCACGATTTTATCTTGTAAATGATCTGGGATTCAGTGCTCTGATATCTGCTAGAATAGGTAGTTCCCAAAGAAGCCTAAATGAAAAGACAATATATAGAGTAGTACGTCTGAAACAGATGGGCTGAGTTTTTTATATAGAACTACTCACATATTCATTGCTTAAGTACTGATATATCTTCTTTGATGTGTTCCTAAAACAAAAAAGGCTTCAAATAGTGTTATATCCCCGGAACTTCAGAGTTGGCCCAGCGGGCCGTTTGCACTTACCGAGAGAAGGGAGAGCCTGGTATATTTGTCTGTTCTATCGTGAAGTCTCCGCTTGTCACTGATCTAAAGGATGCGGAGTAGTACAGGCATGTGATCCTTTGCCCGCAGGTAACATGCACTGTCTCCTATTGAAAACGGCTGTTGGATCAGATGATGGCAGCGTCTCTGCACAGAGGTTGGCGTTTGTGCTAGTCTAGCGTTTAGGACACCTAATCATAGACCATCTGTTTCAGACGTACTACTCTATATATTGTCTGTTCATTTAGGCTTCTTTGGGAACTACCTATTCTAGCAGATATCAGCACACCGAATCCCAGATCATTTACATTGAACGAAGTGGACAAGTGGATCCCCAAAAAACATTGGTGCAGCTAAAGCCAATTAGATTCATTTTCTGCGCAAAGCTCAACCCCACGCAGTACGATTTTATCTTATTTATTAATTAAATAACTAAAATTTGGTGCGGGAAAAGACTCGATAAAATTGAGTGAAAACTCAAATCATAAAGATTTGAAGCCCGAATCGCTCAATTTTTTTGTATTATTGCCCAGACAGAAATTTTTGTATTATTGTACTAAACCCAGTGCAGATCACGATATCTTTAATGGGATACTGTCATAGGAAAAACAATTTTATTAAAAATGAATCCGTTAAAAGAGCTACTCCAGCAGAATTCTGCACTGAAATCCATTTCTCAAAAGAGCAAACAGATTTTTTTTATATTCAATTTTGAAATCTGACATGGGGCTAGACATTTTGTCAATTTCCCAGCTGCCCCAAGTCATGTGTAGGGATGTAGCGAACCGCCGACAATGTGTTCGCGAACGCCGTTTGCGAACACCGGCAAAAAATGCGAACAGTTTGCGAACTTCGAACATCCGAAAATCGTTCGATTCGAACGATCGAAGGATTTTAATCGTTCGATCGAACGATTTCCGTTCGAATCGAACGATCGAAGCCATTGGATCGAATGATTTCATTCAATCCAATGGCTTCGATCGTTCGATTCGAACGAAAATCGTTCGATTTTAGCGATCGAATGGTCGAACGATTTTGACTTTGAACTTGCGGCGGACGCGAACAGTCGAAGTTCGCGCGAACTAGTTCGCCGGCGAACAGTTCGCTACATCCCTAGTCATGTGACTTGTGCCTGCACTTTAGGAGAGAAATTCCTTCTGGCAGGCTGCTGTTTTTCCTTCTCAATGTAACTGAATGTGTCTCAGTGAGACATTGGTTTTTACTATTGAGTGTTGTTCTTAGATCTACCAGACAGCTGTTATCTTGTGTTAGGGAGCTGTTATCTGGTTACCTTCCCATTGTTCTTTTGTTTGGCTGCTGGGGGGAAAAAGGAGTGGGGTGATATCACTCCAACTTGCAGTACAGCGGTAAAGAGTGATTAAAATTTATCAGAGCACAGTCACATGACTTGGGGCAGCTGGGAAATTGACAATATGTCTAGCCCCATGTCAGATTTCAAAATTGAATATTAAAAAATCTGTATTAACTGATTCATTTTGAATTTTTTTTTCCCCCTGACAGTATCCCTTTTACTTGTAAAAGGGACATCTGCCATTGACTTCTACTTGACCTCTGCAGGTTTGAGAGGGCGGATTTTTGAACTTTTAGCAACTTCAAGGTATAATAAATAACAGAAAATTCTAGTTTTTTTTTCAAGGAATAATTAAAGTTTTTCCCACAAAAAAACCTCAGCCAGAAAAAATCAAGGTTTAGTAAATAACACCCTTAATCTCAACCTTTGATAATTATTCATTTAGGGTAATAGCATTTTGTCACCCTTTGCGTTGTCGCCCTCACAAGATTCAAATATCCATGTGTGGCTTTGCTGTTAATGTTGGGTGAACGTGGTAAGAAGAGGCAAATGAGCGAAATCAGCACTGCAATATCAAGCCTTTTTAAATTCCAGGCTTCCCAGTTCCATTGTGTTAATTTGCATTAAAACACCTCACTATTATAAATACAGATATTTAACCATGAAGTGTACTAGAAAAATAATAATGATAAAAAATAATATGCAATTAACATCCATTTATAACTCTGCCTTAGTAGAATCTGTGCAATATTTATCAAACTCATAGTATAGTGTCACACAACACAATGCATATCAAATGCGAACAGTCCTATGCTGTGTTTATAAACAAGAAACAAACAAAAATATTGTTTGACATAAAGCCTTAGCAGTTCATAAGGTGCAGCAATTTTACAAACAACAGGAATCCTATATTTCCCCATGAAGTAGTCTCAAGCTGTTCTGGCAATTGTAGTGGCATCCATCCTAACATGAAGTGGCAGTTGATGCAGTCAATAAATGCAGCATAGACACAGTAGTGCACAAGCTAATTTAAAAGGGTTTAAACAAAATCAGGCTCCTGCTTTCACTCTGACTAACCAGTTGCAAAAATAGAATTACTTTTATTGATTGATATTTAGGAAGTTAGCTAGCTACGTTTTCTGGGGTGAACCCATTAGTTACAAGACTTGTTGCATTCTCTGTATATATCGCAAGCGGTTTAATAAAAATGAGTGCCTGCTGTTACAGTAATAGTCCAGTCAATAGAGGGACATACCTCCTTCTGCAATTTGACTTTACAGCAGCAAGTAATGAAAGGCTGATACAGAGAAACATGTATTACTGTGTAGAGACTATTTGGACTCCACAGACATTTCCTATTTACAATGATGAGTATTGAACATACTACATGATGGACAGATTTTACATCCAATAATTGTTTAATATAAATAGGTCTATGGAACCCTTTAGATTCCTGTGAAAGGAGGAGCGGTATCAAGGAAAATAATGATACATTTACCATGTAAGATTTTTAATCAAATACACAGGAAAATTCTAAAGTAAAAGTAAAAATGCAAAGTAATTATTTACTTATTTAACATGTAGGAAGCGCAAATCAATACTTTCAGTGCTATTGTTGGCTTACAAATAAGAGTCTTTTCAGCTGAGTAGAGTCCTTTGTCATTATCCACAATGTGACTTTTTACAGGCATTTTTTTTTTTTGCTGAGGTTGCATTTTAATATGTGATATAAAAAATAAGCATCCCACGAGAATAAATCAAATAGATCTGAGACATGGTTACTTAAACACAGATACTGCTGAGCATCAGCCATTTGTCAAACATATTTCATGCTGGTAATTTGTGCAGTAGCTAGACAGAAGGTATGTAGAACAGTATTTCAGTAGGGCATATACAAATCAAAGTGAACTGAAAACCTATACTCACTCGCTCTTGCTTGTTTAGCAGTGTGCATACACTATTTCTCAACATTCTCGTTTTTGTAACCACAAAAAACACATTTTCTCTAAAACCACAAATGCCAAGTAATTTATTGAAACAGCCTCATAAGAAAAGCAGAGACATATACAAATGAATCCCAATACAAAAAGCCTGAATCACCCTAATGTTTTGTGCAAATACAAACAACCCCCCACTCCTGAAAACCTCTAAGGGCAGAGACACACGCTGCGATTCGGGGAGATTAGTCACCTGGCAACATATCTCTTCTTCTTTGGGCGACTAATCTCCCCGAACTGCCTTCCCACCAGCTAGATTGTAAATTTCCTGCGGGATGGCACTCACAAGGAAACTTCGGGTAACTTCAGAAAACGAAGCACTTCAAGGGCAATCCCGCCGGTGATATATATTCTAGCTGGAGATTAGTCTCCCTGAAGAAGAGCTTCAGGGAGACTAATTCGGGGAGATTAGTCGGGCGACTAATCTCCCCAAATCGCAGCGTGTATCTCTGCCCTAAAAGCTGGAATTAAAGAGAGATTTTACATTTGGAAAAGGACAAATCTTATTAACTTCTACATGACCTCATCAACTTGTAGATGGTGACTTTTTGTACTAGTGTTTTTGTGATTTTTGTTTTGGTGGTTTAAAGTAATTAGTATAATCCACAATTTTTGTAAAATTAAATAATATGATTCAGGGAACCGATTGACATACAAACTTTAGTAAATCGTCCCTTTGTCTCATTTATGATGCCAAAGCTGCCTTATGGAATGTGTGAATGTGTAATATGCAGTCCTTGTCTTCTATACACATTGGAGTTGCCCTGTACATCAACTGGTGCCTGCTAATCAAATATATATGGTTTTGTTCTGTGCCCCCATGCATCTGCTAGAGCGTTTAAGGGCCAAAAGCATTCAGTCATTAGCTATACAGGTATAGGATCTATTCTACAGAATGCTTTGGATTGTTTTTTTTCCAGATAAGAGATCTTTCCATAGAAGTTTGATAACCAGTGTATTGAATTTAAAGCTCCTTATCCCCAAAGCAAATGGGCATGCTTCCACCAATTCTTGTGCAGAAGAATTGCCTACTTACAATCTCTTAGTTTTCATCAATGTAAACCATTTAATTACTTTCTGCAGGGTCTGTTTACCAATTTGCTTTCCATGATAAAAACTTGGTTGTACTTTATATTGGACATTGTAACATGCACAAAGAATTTTATTGAATTTATTCTGACCTGAGCACACTGTTTTTAAAAACTGCGCACGCAAGTTTAAAATGTGCACACAAAAGAACTTTTTTTTTTCGGAACCTCTATTGCAATATGTGGACAAATAGCAACCCCTGTTTCGTTTAATGGGAGAGGACATGTTTGTAGCCTAAAGGGGTAGTTTACCTTTAAGCCAAATATTAGTATGTTCTTGTATGAGACATTCTTAGCAACATTTTTAATTGAACTTTATTTTTTTATATATATATTTTTTTTTAAATTATGTGCCTTTTTCTTCTGCCTCTTTCCAGATTTCATATGGGGGTCACTGACCCCAGCAAAAAAAAAAAGAAAAAAATGTTAGGCTACACTGTTTATTATTACTTTTTATTATGTGTCTTTCTATTCAGGCTATTCTATTAATATCCCATTCTCATACCCCTGCTTGGTCACTAGGGTCACTAGGGTCACTAGGGTAATTTAGACCCTATCAACCAGATAGCTGCTACATAATTCAGAATCCACACATAATAAATTGTTGTTTCAGAATATCACTCCCTGTATTATATTAAAAGTTAATTTAAAGACGTGCAACACTTTTATTGCAGAGGATTTCTTGTCTTTGCGTGAATTTTGTGGTTACACCCTCATTGCAGCCCTAAAAATGTTTAATGGTGAGCACACCTCTTCTTTTTTACGAACATAATTATATAAGTAAACATTTAATTGTATGCCAAGCCTTATGAAACCACTACTATGATATATATATTCATGTAGAAAGCTGACGCACACTGGGATTTATCATAATAAAACTTGTTTTATTGGATCGACGTTTCAGTCCACACAAGGACCTTTATCAAGATAAATACAAAGTGCAAGTGTAGACAATTTTATAGACTCACCCACCAGTGAACCTTCACCAGAACACCCAGCGAAGCATAAAGATGTAATCCAATTATATTGTAAAGTATAATATAAATATATATATATAGTTGTGTGTGTGTGTGTTTGCTTTATAGTTGGATAACAGCTCATGTTTTTGTTGAGTGGACAAGCTGTTTACCATTTGAACTCCCCAGCAGTTCAAGCAGTGAATAACATTAATTACATGGTGTAGACAATTTCCATTTTTACTGTGGGTGGTGAGAAATGAGTGCATTTTCCCTGCAGACTGTCAATTCAAGGGTGTGAAGGAACAGATTTTTGAGCTATTGGAGAATTAGACACTTTGTTCATCGTCTCTGTGACTAGCAGTGACAAGCAAATTACACTGGAACAGCAGTGTTAATGATAACCTGTCGCATCCTGCACCCAACAGCCGGATACCAGCATAAGCATATTTATATCAAAGTCTTACACAGTAAGAAAGGTTTTAGATACTGTCCTAAATAAATCATACATTTTCAACCGTTTCATCTAATACATAATCACAGATAAAAGGTTACTCTTTTAGACTAACAATAATGTTACATCACTTTTTATGTTGATTTCCCAAATTTCATATTTCCCTGTTACTTTTTGTTTGACATAACGTGGACCTGTTTCTCCTCTACAGTTGTTTGGCTTGCATTGAAAGGGCGTGATCTATTAAACCAGCAGGCTGTGGAATGCTAAAGGGAGTTAACTCTACTAGAGAGAATAAAGCTGATTTCCATGATGTATGACAGATTAGACTGTAGATTATTGTATAACATAGCCATAGATTGTCAAATTGCACTGGTCAGATTGCTACTTATAATTGCTAGCCCATACATTTCTCTTCTGTGTGTGCATAAATTTACTGGTGAATGTTTATTGTAATGCACACTCTTGGAACATGGTTGGAAGGTAAACAGAGGATATTGAATGTATCTTAAATGTTAATGGTAAAGGGACAGAATAGTCTTGAGACAAAAATGTCAGTATGACTGTTTTGAACACTAATCAGCTTTTATGAAAGTTGTGCCTTAGTTGAGAGTCAGTATAGCACCTCCCATTCACACATATATAACAGTTTACAGAAAAGGCTTGTTTTTTCACTGTAACAAACAAATTACACTGGAATGTGCTCTGTGTCGTGTTTCTCATGTGTTAATGACTTTTAAAGGGGAACTAAGCCCCCGGGCAAATTTAAATTTATTAATTCCTCTCCAATCATGTCACCTTCAATACCCCAAGATTACCATATGCCCATAGCAACTGAAGTATTGTTGGCAGACAGCATGTTTCACAACATCACTTGGATTCACAGTTGTATGGCAGTGAATGGCTAGCAGCAGCAAGCACACTGGAAGCCGTAGCCCAGCTCAAAAAATACCTATAGAGCCTGCCTCATAGTCTGCTAGCTTGCTGTTTGGTCATTTGATCGGCAACGTGAGGTTTTTTCACTGGCAGTTTAGGGAGGTGGCTCGCAGTCCGCATGTCTATTTTATGTCTTGCTTCTACAACCCGCTAGAAGCAGGTTTCCTCTTTTTAGCAGTCTCCTCTTTTTAGGTTCATTATCAAAGCTTTTACTCTGAAGCTCTTAATTATTTCATATCGTTAAATAAGTTCAGGTGAACATTTTCACATAGGCCATGTGTTACCTGTAAAGGTTTAAAATGCTGGGGAATTTCCTTTCACTCAGTATTGGATAAGTGTCTAACCTTTTACTGATGTTTAGTTGATTTAGACTTCTCACTAGCAGATATGTGTAGAGTATAGGTGATCAGACTGTGCAGTGTAATGTTTGTTCAATGCCTCTCTTGAAAAGTAAATCAACTTATTTACAATTTAATACATTATTGTATTGATCACCCTACAAAAGTTCAGGGCCTATCTAAGAGGCAACCTCACAAAACTCTCTTATCATCCTAATGTTTAGATCAGCCCCACAGTCTGGTTTGGATGTTTGGTTGTTAAACAGGAAAAATATATTTATATGAAAACTTTATAGGCTATCTGAGTTGGATATTTTCCAGGCTTTTAGGATAAGTAGGTTGAGTCCCAGAGGTTACCTGCCTGTCAAAAAGACCTAGTTTTCTTGAATGGTTGAAAAAATTGAAAAGTCCATTTTCAAAGATGTCTTGTGATAGTTGAATTAGCGTTGTTATTGTTTTTTTTATTTAAAAAAAGATTTTTCTGTTTATAACCACTGTAATTTACTATATCATTCATGTGTTTGAGCAGGAACTCCAGGCACTTTGCACAAAATACACTTCTAATATGCTCGGGTTTGTAAATAAATATTGTATGGAATTTTGGGCTGGCTAATTTGGCCTGGTTTTTGAGGGATGAGGAAAGAATATCAGGCTATAATGGACAAACAGAAAACACCTCTCTCTGTAAAGTATAAAATAGAATGCAGGGTTAATCCCTATATGTGAACGCTAAAAACACTGGTAGACGTAATGAAGGCACTCAAGGTTATAGATAGCAGTATTAAAATCGGTACAGACTAGAAGCACTCTCACTCCATTGTTCATTTTCAGCTATAAGTTTGTAATGCTTCCTTAATAACACTTTCCTGTCATTGTATAAGCTCATGTTAACCAGTGCGCTCAGTGTACCACATAATGACTGGTATCCAGTCAAGCAAGCACTAGTACAATCAATAATCATATTAGCAGTGGGGGATAGCCTTCCACCTTTGTGGGCGGTTAGATACAGGCTTTAAGTATGCAGCTTCCCTGAACATTTAAGGTTCTTGAGTTATACTGTTGGTGCTTGCCCTGTTTTTATTCTATAAAATATCATCCTACTTCAGTTGTGATTCCATGGTGTAACATGCTTTCTTCCATACTTTTTTTTTTTTTCACAAATGTTTTTATTCGTTTTTCAATATGCATATAAGGAAAAAAAAAGAAACAGAAAAGAAAATAAGGTAAACAGTCAAGTACAGATTGAAATGCAATAAAGTAGGATAGACAATAATAATCCAAAAACTAGTCAAGTGATCAGGAAAAGGGGGAAATGGATAGGTACACTCCTAGTAGTAGATATTGAAAGTTACACACTGTGTATTACCTGTAGACCATAAGACAGAGCCCGAAGGGTTATAATCAAGGTAGGGCGGCAGTAAATAGTCGATTGAGATGATGACTCCTGGGGGGTTCCAAAACAGCTGATTGTTGCGGAATTCCCACGGAGCTTAGCAGTTGGTTCGCCCCACAGACAAGCTCGGACCCTGCTTTCTTCCATACTTAAATGTTATGGACATTTAGCGCACAGCTAAGTTTGAATGAAGGAGTAAGAATACAACTTTGTCCGGGCCATTAAATTAACCAGCTTTCAGTTACTTTCTTGATTCTCAGAAGATTTAGTGACAATAAAACTCCATGTAGACATGATCTGCATCACCTGTTTATATCAGAAGTCATGTGGCATTACGCACATTGCATTAGGTACTGTAGCATTGCTTTTATCTCCTCCACTTACTTACAAACCTGTGATTTTATCCATTTAAAAGTCATTGATCCTACTGTGACATTTTCTTTACCCACAGATTATTTGGAGTTTCATGTAGCCAAGCAGATTTGTAATTGCATGAATTGTGGTTCTCACATTCAACCACTGTGTGTGTGTGTGTGTGTGTGTGTGTGTGTATATATATATATATATATATATATATATATATATATATATATATATTCTGCAATTATTGAATAATGCAGTATTTGAACTGTAACATTCTGCACAAGTAATGATTTTTTTTTAGGTTTCAATTGTAAGAGTGTTTATTTCTTAACATTTCAAATATTAAATATTTCCTGACTATGAATGGGAGATAAAAACAGACACATATTCAGTTTCTATTGACAGCCATTATTTTTCTTTCTTTCCAGCTGGACAGTTGAGCCAGTCAGCTCACTTAGCTCTGCAACTGCCGTACAACGTTCTGGGGTTAGGCCGTAGTGCTAACTTTCTCGATCATCGGTATGTGGGAATTCCTCGTCCTCCTGCAGAAAAGGTTAGAACAAATGTTCTCAATAGTTCACATCCAGTCTGTAGGTTGATGCCTTTCAGTGCTTTTGCAAGACTAATCCTCCTTTCTTGGAGATGTAAGTTAGTGTTGGATAAATATGGTTAAAATTTCAGCTCTTCTTCGAATAGTCGAAATATTTGAGGAATTTTTTTAAAGAAAATATTTTAAAGAATTTCAGTTTCAGTTCCCTTTCATTTATCTTAGTATTTTTTTTTTTTTTTTGCCTTAATGGACTTAAACAATTCTATGTTTTTTAACTAGTAACCCCCTTGATCAATTTTCCCTGTCCTCACCCCAGCTGCATCAACCTGACTGCAGAAAATAGTTGCTCATACTTGGAGAGCCTTGCAACCAAACTGGCAGGATGGGCTGTATCTGTTCTGCTCCACTGCAGTGATCATTAAGCAGCAACATGCTTTAGTGGGGATACAATAAGGACTGGAATTTATTCCTCAGTAATCCACCAATTGACTTGAATAGACAGACTCTTCAACAGAAACATGGAGTAGCCATCTCCACAGCAGTATCATATAGCATAAGGAACTCTGGAGAGTCTTCACAACTGTGATACATTTAGTTTTTATTGATGCACTACATGTTTCGGACCCAACTGGTCCTTCCTCTGGTGCATGTTGGGATACTTCTGGTCAGAGACACCAGCCTTGGACACAACAACCCAGGCTAGCTGGAACATCACAATTTAAACACAGTTTTACCAAACTTTTGGACTATTTTACAGTCAGGTTAAAGTGGTTCGGGAGGGACTGTCCAGGGGTCTAGTAGTAGTGTCAGTATACCTGCCCCCCCCCCCCGTGTAATCGAACTTAGAATTGCTTCATTTTCCTGTTTTCCCTGTTAAGAAAAAGAAATAACAAAAACATACTTTTGCCTATTGTTTTAACTATGGAAACATATGTTTTTTGTTATTTCTTGAGCTAAACAGGGAATTAAAGCCACTTCATATGTGGTACTTGCAAGGTAAACAACTACCACGGGGGGGGGGTTTATCTGTGCACTGGTAACCTATCTACCTTATAAGGACCAAACATGGAGTATCTTCAGTTTCCCTGGTTGCCCATTTAGCTCAAGAAATAATAAAAATCATGTTTTATTCATGATTAAAACATGTTTTTTCCATGATTAGGCAAAAAGTATGTTCAACACAAGCCCTATTCATTGAACTAATGTTGAAGAAGGTGATATCCTGTCCCTTTGTACATTCCATACCTTTCTATTTCTGTCGCTTTGCTGTGGCTATTCTGGGTAGCGTAAAAATGGTAGGTGATTATAGTCTGGACCAGTGCTGTCCAACTTCTGTGGTACCAAGGGCCAGAATTTTTATGGCCTACTACAAGGTGGAGGGCCGATAATGGAAGTCAGGTGCTTTTACACCACACCCACTTTCAACCACACATATGTCACCACAAGTCCATGTCCATATTAATTGTGGTAGCACACCAAAAAAACAAATGGTTGATGCTGCAGGGATATCATTTATCATATGTGAAAAAAGTTGTCATATTAACATATACCCCTAAATCCATATGCCTCATCCTCCCCTGTGAAAAACACAGTATCCCCCCCCAGCACATGATTAAACACCTTAGGGGCCCCTAAAAACAATTTTCAAATGCCTACCAGGCTTATGTTCCACAGGCAGAGCAGGGCACACCGAAAGAGCATAGGGCAGGCAGAGTATGGCACACGTAGGGAGCATAGGGCTGGCAAGAGTATGGCACACCCAAGGAGAATAGGGCAGAGCATAGGGAAGCCAAAATAGAGCAGACCGGGAAACCTATCCTGACCACTCTGATAGATGAACTACATACAGTGAGAAAGTTCTGTTGTCCCATTAGTATTTTGTATATGGTGTGAACAGATGAACTATGTTGGCAGTTTCAGTAGAGGTGTTACAAGTGTGAACAATGTGAGGGGGGGTTAAATGTGTGCAAGGAATTTAAATTTGTGCAGGAATTTATAGTCTGAATTTGAGGTGTAAACACTGCAGGGGCCAGTTAATCTCTGTAGTGATACCTTTTAAAGCTTACACATGGTAATCAGACACATCAGGCAGACTTTCATGTGAGGGGGCCACACAAGGGGGGCAGCCTGCGGGCCCCCAGTTGGGACAGCACTAGTCTGGACAATGAGTACAGGAAAGGTCAGTTATCAGTTTAATTGTTTGAATCATTCTAGAGGATTACAATTTCTCTACAAAATACCATTGTGTCCAGATTTCTCTTCTGTGTCTTAAGGATGATTCAACAGCAAAATAATCAAGCATGAACCACAGCTGTTGTTTGTGATTGAATATGTTTGATTTCCTGTCTTTAAAAACAAAAGATCTATTTGCTCAGTCATTTGTGAAATATTGTTTCCTTGTATTATAGCAAATACGGATGCAAGAATGGACTGCAATCATCCCAAATTCCCAGCTAATTGTCATTCCATATCCACATGATAATCCCAAGAGGTAATACTGTACAATGCCTTTTTTCAAAGACAAAGGTTTATTTTTTCCCCCTAACGTTATAGATGATTCCAACCACTTAGTTCATAATATGTACCTGTTTTCTGAATAGATTTGGCCATAAATCTTCATTTTCTTGGAGCATGTTTTGTTACATAGTTTTTTGGATGGTTGGAAATTATAGGAGAGGCAATAGCAGTCTGCATAAATACACATGCTGAATAAAGAGGAAATTATATTTAAATGAGAGAAAGAAAAGGAAGTTAATGTATTCAACAATGATGTATTCTGAAAACAGAAAAGTATATCCAGTATATTCAACAGAGAAGAATTCAGATATCATTCACTGAAGGTTTTACGGGTTAGAGCATCTCTGAATAGCACATAAGGTCTAACCGATAAAGGAATGTATTATTAGTAAGTAATACATAGTAATCTCCTAGCAGCTCAATTGTTTATCTTTGTGAAGTGCTGGAATAAATGCTCCTTTTCAGTACCTGGAGACTGAAAGACATATAGTTTATGAAGTTCTTGCATGGGCATTAGAGCTAAATTATTGGGAAGCTTTGCCTATTTTATTCAACGTATCACCCATCTGTTACCTATATTAAAAATAACATTGAGGACATGGGCATATGAGTGGAAGCTACCATAATGCAACATGGAAGCTCCTCCTTATGTTAAACTTTACATACATAAAAAGTGCCCACCTTTGAAATTATTAGACAGATCAAATTTTCCTTCAGATGATTTTATTTTGCCCAAATTGCAACTTAAATGCAGATTTGTAACTTTGCCTGCATTTTCATCTTTATATGTTTTGCCGTTGGAAATCCAGACTATATGTTGTATCTGATTTTTAATTACGGTTCATTGTGGACAATTGTTATTTTGTGGAATCACTTTGCGGATCTATTTATATTTAAATTTCTTTCATAGAGAAGAGCGATAATCAGTCTTTGGCTAAATGGGTTTAAATAAAGCAAAATTGCATCTGAATGGGGTGTTTAGACTGATTAACCTTTCAAGGGCTTCTAATATTGCAATTGCCAAAATAACCTTTCTCTTAATACCAGAGAGATCAACAATGGAAATGCATCTCAGGTTCTCCTGGCGACAGAATAGTTACATAAATTGAATTCCTGCTGTTCATGTCCCCAGCAGCCAGTTAATTCCTGGAACTTGATAGTATCTTTCCAGATGCGTCTTTGTTAATATGTATATATTGATTTTGTTCCTGTGGTTTGTTTCAAATCCAAGTTATTTGGCATAGTCTTGAGTCCAAACCTTTACAATTAGCCTCTAAATCTTAATCACAATGCACTGCAATTTTCAGCAGGGAAACCTATCTTAAAAGGCTTTTTTTGGCTAGGTTAAATTTGCAGTTAACAAGATGGAGGTTAAAAGAGCACTAAAGCCCCAGTTTCATCCTTCAGTATCTTTTTCGAAAGTTGGCTGGTAAATGATTCCGGCAACTTTCCTCAGTAACATTCTCTTCTTACTAGGGGAGCAATAGATGCTTTGCAAATTGATAGTGATGGCATTTTGTATCTTGTTTCTGGCTCTGTGCCTAGAATGGTTCCCCATTAGTATTGCCCCTTGTCTGCCTGCAGCACTCTCACTGCATATTGTAATCAAGCATGTCACCCCTTTTTCTAAAGTTTGAAACATATTTGCTTTCTGCAGCCAGATTTAGATGGTACCGGTTTGAAAAAATGGTTGATGGCACTGGCATATCTATTTTACAGTAAATTGATTCAACAGTTTTCTGGTGTGTAACCATCTCTTGTTATAAAAGCACTTGGTATCACTTGTGTTCCTTAATATGTGCATAAGGGACTCCAGCAGGGTCATTTGATCCTGGACAACCAAGTTTGGAATGGGACAATGTTAGCGGCCTTTGTGCAATGCACACTTTTGTCCGAAGCTCAGTTTTGTCTGAAACCCTAGGGTGTCAGTGCTGCAGATAGTTTGCCATGTACACATGCTTATTTAGAAGTGACATTGAAGCAAAAGAGAAAACTAAAAAGCCTTAAGTATCTCTATGTATATCCACCTGGATTCTCTCTGCAAGAGTGCAAAGTCATGGGTGGTTACAAGACCCATATAGTGGTGGTTCCCAACCTACAACATAGGAAAGGGACTGGAGAGCCTTCAGTGTGAAGTAAATGTAGTTTTTATTGAAGCACTACATGTTTCGGACCACACAGGTCCTTCCTCTGGTGCAAGTAACATTGTGCAGGCAGAATTTGGGTGAAGTCAGACAGGCAGGGGTCAAAACCCGGGAGATCAATCAAGACAGGTCAAAAAGGCACGAGTCGGATTACGGAGTGTAGAATAGTTGGATAACAGGCCAAGGTCAGGATTACAGAAGTCAAGGAAAGTCAGGCAGGCAGGGGTCAAAACAGGATTCAGACAACAGAATAAGTATCAGGAATGCACCCAGGAACCAACAATAGACAATGATAAAAACAGCAAGTCCCCTTTAATACTGTTTGAATTTCGCGCCATTGCGCGCTGACGAAAACACTCAGCGCATGTGTGCCTATAAAAACCCAAAGTGCACGCCGCTCGCGCTCTAAGCCACAGTATCACCAACGTTAGAAGGAGAAACACCATGCGACGGGCGTCCCCTCCGCCCCACTGGACCACCAGGGTAAGTTTTCGTCACACCACATTAGTAGATATGCACGTAAGTATGTTGTGTATTTTGTACCATTTACACGTGTTGCTTGTGATACAAATCTGGTCCCATCAAGGCTGCACATGGCATTTATAATGCCCAGGGTACTTGTGATGTCAACCAATAGTTTTTATGAAGCCAGCTTTTTTATAATCCGTTCAATTCTAGAAGCTCCTGTCCTTACTATATAGCCCATGATGGGTCTAGGGAGAGAACATTGTGCCAGAGACTCATCCATGTTTATAGTTACCATTTTTGGAGTTAGTTTATAATAGAATATCTTAAATCTGTAAGAGCTGAGGAATATCATATACTGTATGGCAATAAAAGAATGTCAGGCCTTGCTGCAGAATGTCAGTGACAGTGATAAGACTCTATATCGATTTACAGGGTATATGTTTAGACAGACTTCACATAGAGGCTAATTACTGTTCTTATTCTAGAATATTACATTGTTAACAATGAAAAAATCCTTGGCTTCAGTGGGGCTCATTTATAAACTTCGCACAGGGCAGATTGGTTTGCACAGTGAAAAATTTGCCCTGCACATGGTTACATTTATAACACTGAATAAGAGTGTGCAAACAGAATTGCAATTTTTTTTCACAATGTGAATGTTTATAAGAGCTTTTTAAATATGTCAAATTGCAAATATTTATGTGCACACTCTGCAATTGAATTACACCCCAATTTTGGTGGCAGAGAAAATATTCGTAAAACAGTTTTGCAAATTGTGAATTAAGGTTACTGTCAACGCTATTTTCGCGCACAACAACCTCGCACAGTGGGCGCACTCACACTCATTTGCGAGTCGTTTGTGAAAATTTATTTACAGTTCGCAAAAACCGGAGGGGCAAAGCAATGCAATATATTAGCGTTCAGGAAAAAACATGGGCAACAAAAATATGCGCTGCGTGAACTTTATGACTGACCGCCAGTGAGTTTAAAATATGTCCGGAAAACAGAGACTGCTCTGGTACAAGGAGGTACGGAAATGCTGTACACCTGGAGCAATAATAAAAGGGATCCCTCTTCATTCTGTATTGGATACCATCCCAACCCTTGTTAGGATAACAATAAATTCTCATCCCTTAGTAAAAATGTTACTGCAAAACTTCATTCGTGATCAATATTTACATCATTAAATATTGATAGACTGAACGTAGGTCATTGCTCCCCCTGTCTAAAACAGTGAATTTCCAGACCTGTCAGCTGACTCACCCCAACACTGAGTGTTTTTAGTTTATGCTGTTTGGCCTTCAGATGCTTAGGGCAGGAGCAGGGATGGATCTGACAGAATTACCCATTTATCGACCTTTGTGAAGCTTCTGATCTAAAATATATAAGAAGTTAGTGGGCTGGCTGAAATCCCAGTGCATACTGTTTTATCTGTTCCTTTCCTATGTATCTTGCAGCAGAAAACTAAAGATAGAAATGAAAATCATTGTTTATACAGATGCAGCCACTTTGGTTTGTCTGTTTGACACAGAATAACTAAACACATATATCCCATTTATCTCATTTAACACAGAAAACTGCGTCACAACATCCCATCTAATTAAAGCATTCACCATTGTGAACAATGGAGCTTTGGTATGCTAATGAAAAGGTTAAATGCATTAAATGAGTTAAGATGACACAGTTTCTTCAATTACCCCTGAGTCATGACGCATTTAACTCACAAATCCAAGTGGCTTCATCTGTATTTGCAGAATTCAATGCACGGTTATGCAACTGCAGCATTTTTAGCAGTTTAATCTGTATGACCATTTTCAGCTATGCGAATTGCATTCCAACACCGTATGCCATGCTAGATATTTATTCTGCTCACAGACAGCATGTCTAGGCCAGAACATATTTAAAAGGTTGCTTTCTGTCATTGCAGTGCATGATATTTTTCATGTAATCCCATCGAGGCATTTGCTTTGAGAGATCCAGCCTGCAAGGTTCTGAATAGATGGCATAGTTTAGAACATTGCCCTTTTCTTTGTTCATTATTATTTATTATTACTTTATATAGCACTAACCCCTTTTTACACATTACAGAGCAGCAGAGCTTACAAGCTAAGGTCCCCTTCATATTCAAACAGAACACACACACTGGTCAGTTTTATCAGATGCCAGTTAGCCTGCCTATATGTTTTTAGAGTTTGAGACAAAGTCTGGTAAGGCAGCGGAAACCCACAAAAGCTCAGGAAGATCTATAAACTCCATGATCTTTGTACAATATTTCTAATTGCTCACATCATAAAGAGCTGTATTGACAAGTGTCCATAAAATTAGTTAAAATGTTCATGTGACCGTAAGGAAAAAGCCAACATCAGTAAAATAATTAGATCAACTTGGAATGCCGTCGTATTCAAATTGTTTCACTTTGTTACCAACCTTCTTAGACCACCGGCATCTGAGCAGCGCATGATTGCTGTAGCCATTATCAATGATCTTATGGTGCATTCAGGTTTCATTGGATAAAAATTCCAATACAAATTCCCTGTACAATTAGAAAGGGAATTCAAGGTATTCTAACCAATATATGTTGACAGTTGCCTTATGTATGCTTAAATTTTGCCAATTTGGAAACAAATATATGTATAGGGTGAATCAAAAGTAAGTCCCCTGGGTAGGTAGGATGTGTGTCTTTTTATTTTTATTTCCCAATGAACGACCAACCAATATCTTATTTTTAGCAAAATAATTTACATTCCTTGTTTGCAGAGGATTCATTGGGATAAATTACAGTACAGACCCATCTTAACAGCAGATGATGCCATCTCTAATGTTGCCTACTATGCACAACTTGTAGGAATATAATATTTATGTACATTGAGCGTAGCACTGACATTTTTAAGAATTACGCTACAACACAATGTGGGCCCATCATTAATCAAAGCCTTTCAAATTCTCAAACTCACCAACATTTTCCCCTGTGTGAGAGGAGTGGCTTTACTGTATTTCATCTGCTAGTGTCGTTCAACAGTGCTAACCAGACTAGTAAGGCACAGGTCACTTACAGAGAGAAGTATATATCTGTCCGAGGTATTACAGAAAATTAAAAATATGTGAACAGAATGCAAGCCATGGAGCTCCACATACTGTACACGTGAGGATATTTATTTGGAATTTATTTAGCAATATTATACCAACAGTTTCTGTCATTACATTTTGAGGTTCTGGTTATTTAAATCTGTTGTGCTGGAAGTATTATGAATACATTTTTGATTCAAAATGCATTTGAAAGCTTTTTTTTGCAAATCAATAATGCCATCAATAAAATCATTAGCTTATTTGGCATGAGTCAACTGTGTTGATGAATACTACACCTTATAGAAGCCTTGGAATTACCATCAGATCCAGGTAGCCAGTAGTTCCAGGGATCCCTAACATACAGAACATGCACTCAGTTCTTCAGGGCAGACTGTAGGGGCCCAAATACCTTTGCAGAAGTAGAAGCAAAATTGAGTGTGCACTGACATTTTTTCTTGTACTTTACAATTTCTTTCTTGCCTTTGTAAATGAGAGCTACTGTTATACAAGTAAGCTGCAATCATACATTTTCTATGTATATTTGTATTTATTTGACATTTTTGCATTCTTCTTACCCACAGCTGGAGTGCCAAGCTGTACCTGACCCCTAGTAACATTGTGCTGTTGACAGCTATCGCCCTAATTGGCGTGTGTGTTTTTATTTTGGTGGTAATTGGCATCCTACACTGGCAAGAGAAGGTAAGTGTAATGAGATGGATTTGCAGTATTATGCAGCAACGTCTTAGTGGCTACAGAAATTAGAATACTCAGTTTTTTTATTTATAACTGGTCTCTATTTTTTCATTACAACACCGAAAGAGTCTTGTAATTGAAGGCAAAACTGTAGCAGAAGTTAACCGCTGTTATTGTGCTATAGGCTGCAAGATCTGCTCATTTTGATAGGTTGCTAAATGAGTGGATTTCAGTCCAATGTGACCAACCACGTATTCTGGCAAATTGGGTTAATACCGTCATTGGTCACAGAGCCAAACATTGAGTCAAACAGTGAGGCCTAAGGTGGTTGGACAAGGGCAGCATTAACAGAATTAATATCTGGCAAAGTTAACAACCAGATAACAGTTGGGCAGGCCCCATCCATGGACCAATAAGCTGCTGACTCGATCTGAGAGGCTCATTTTATCAGCACTTGTATAGCCAACTTTAGAATTACCTTTTTATTACCAGTTAAATGCCATTAAAGCATTCTAACAGGGGTTTGGCAAAAAAAAAACATCATCTCGGGAATGAATATTAAGTCACTAGCAATTGCAAAGGCAGCTACACTTGTATGTCATATTAGGTGGATATTAGGTTACCAGTTAGCATATTATAAGTCAGTGTCTGACAATCAGCATTCTCATGAGTTTGTTTTTAAAATAAAGAGCACTCTCATAAAGTAGTTTTCAAACTTCTATAAGAGCCAACTGAACGAGTCAGTGTCCATGCCGAATTTCAGGTGTATTTGTCACAAATATTGCAAAATTATCTAATTATTATTTTTAGTTTGAGGGGAACAGTTACAAAATTCATGACAACAGATGTCAAACACAACCTACTTGTAAACAGAAGTCGCTGTTTTAAAAACTAAATACACAATATTTAAAGAAGAGCTCTCCATAACTGTACTTCTTACTAAAACGAAGACTTCTTGTTATATTATTTTTTTAGTGTAATGTGCTGTTCCTGGTGCTGCATTGGATTCGGAAGTATTGCTTAGTAAAGCGCACTCGAGTGCTAGCGCTTTGTAGACAAGTGCCTTCCTTGCTCTTAGCCATCATTCTGAAATCTTCAAGTCCCAATATCAACTTATTTCCACCTCCTTTTCATCCACATCTTTAGTGGTGCCTCGGTTTCCTGGATGTCTGGCTAGTCATTACCATCTGACAATCTTGAAAAAGTAATAGGAAGGGCACTTGTGAAGTTTCTGGCACTTTGCCTTCATTTAAATTCCATGTTTCACTGGGACAAAGCCTTCCGTGGTCAGGAAATGCTAAGTGACAGATTGCATTAATTCCTGTCACTACACCAACGGGAATGGTGCAGGCAAGATTAGCAATGAATGCCATAGGAACTAAAATGAGACGAGGTCCAGAAAATAATTGTATTTATTCTCCGTAAGAAATGTTGCTTTCAGATAGAATTCTTGTTCTATTAATCTATTTTAATCACCTTGACTGCATTTTTTTAAATTTAATAATACATTCAGGAGCTCATCCCTGCTTCATAAAAATCAATGCGATTCATCATCATTGAATGGAAATCTTTCTTTCACTCCACCTACTCAAGAATTCTCAAGAGTTGTCAAAAATTGTCAAATTCATTTTTGAATTAGTCAATCTAAACCTAACCATAAAATGTCAGAAAAATGTGGCGTGCTTTCATGTTTGAGAAAAACCACTCAACAAATGACAAGTAGCCAAGAATAAAAGAATTCAAGAAGTTTGCCTCAACATTTTGAGATTTTTTATACACCTCGCCCTGAGTGTTGGTACAGCATGTGCCAAATATCCAGACGTTATTGATTGGAGAGAAAAGTATCCCTTCTTTATCAAATAAGTATCTTAAGTCCTTAAAAACTTATGTAAAGCGACTTCTTGAGAAGAAAAAGGATGATATATAATAACACGTATTACTAAATGATTATTATGTTTAACAATTCGAAAGATTGTCTCCTTCGGTACTACTTAATAAGAAAAACCATTATAAATATTCAATTATTTCAATATAGAATAAAAGAATATTTATATTTTTTGCACTGGCACTTTATTAAACAAATGTTTTTTTGTTATTACGTAGTATCAAAGGAGACAATCTTTCGAATTGTTAAACATAATAATGATTTATTAACAGGCGTTATATATCATCCTTTTTCTTTTCATACAGTCGCTTTACATATGTTTTTAAGAACTTAAGATGCGTCTTATTTGATAAAGAAGGGATAATTTACTCTCCAATCAATAACTTTGAACACACTGACGTAAGTCAGATCCCTTCTTTCATCAATCGAATTAATATATCAGTGGATAGATCTTTTTCTCAACTAACTAAAATATCCAGATGTGTTACAGCTATGATCCTGTTTCACCAGCACAATGTCCACATAAGTGAATAAAATGTTATTTAAGTTGATGGGTGATGTGGATTTTGCTGTAGGTTCCTTGTAGTCACTGTTGGTTCACATAGCTGAAGAAAAAGTGGCTTGTGTTAAAGCTCTCATTTTAATGAATCTCTGCAACTGGGCATTCTGAAAATACTTTGAATTATACATGCGTTTATGTCTGCGTGTGTTTTTGATTGTCAGGTTTGAGAAACCCTTAGCTGCATTGCCAAGCTACATGTAGTTATTTAGTGTACAAGTGCACCATTACAACTCTCATTTTTATAGCAGCAAAATAACCTACACCTGCAAATGACTTCATTGATTGGCTTATTTCCTCTCCGGCACCCTGGTTTGTACGCTCAGCATGTTGATTGTTCTTTATTCTCTCTACTGCAGGCATCATAGTCATCTGTAAGGCAGCTCATTTTAACCCAACTTGAATGCAGCTCCTTATGCTGCAATTTTCTAGCACTTTCTCAAAATTCAATCAAATGCTTACAAGTACTGATAATAGATAAATGCAATAATAAAGATTTGATGAAATGTACGGGTGTATCTTTTTCCCCAATGTATAATGCGTCATCTTCTGGCACATGTACAATTTTCCATAAGTATATGTACAGCCTGATATCAGTAAAGGCAGGGATCAATCGGCATTATAGGTGTAAGTGCTGAATGGAAAGTGAAATTAATTGCTTGCCTCCCTCTATGTCTAAGGCATAGAGGAGGGGCAGGCAATATTTGATTGACAGCTGAGATTTTTAAATGAGTTTACAACAGCTATGAACGCTATAATAAAAAAAAAAAGAATTTGGATTTCATGTTTAATTTGAAAAGGACTTGTTATCCAGTTATTTATGTCTGGCTGACAGGTCCACTTTAAGTTCCCTGAGAATAATGTTTAAAAACAAATTAAAATGACTATGTATAGTACTGCATTTGGCCGTAGCAGTTTCTACAGTGTATTACTTTAGCAGGTCCAGATTTGAGGATTAACTGAAAAAGGAAAATGTATTCTTCTGTGCTATATATATATACACACACACACACACACACACACACACACACACACACACACACACACACGCGGGAGATACCAGCACTCTCAATGGTGCCTGGGTGCAGTAGCCAAAATTGTAGTATAGCCAGAATAGAGGGTCTGCACACTCAGGACTTATGAAAAAATAAAAGGTTTTTATTAAGTGAGGCAAGAACTAATGTTTCGGCCAGCAATTTTATTAGGAAGGGGCACCCTTTTGCCTTCAGAACAGAACCATCTTTTTTGGAATGTGGTTGTACTGAAGTGTGTAATGTGGGATATTGAACTAGTTTGAACTAGGAATGTGGAAATCTACTTTGTGTGGCCTCAAAAATGCTCCTGCCACTCTGTGCTCCAGAACTGTATGTAAAGGTGGCCATAGACGTCACAATTACAATCTTTCCTGGAAAAGACCTTACCAGCTGAGATTGTTTGTTTCAATACACACGTGTAGAGGTGAATCATTAGATATACAGGTAGAAACAATAGAATTCTACTTGTATCTGACAATTCAGCACTAACAATGGCTGATGTTCGGGTGCCCTGAAAGGCGCCCGACCAAAACTTTCCCGCCAGCCCAATAGACGAACTGACCAATACCCAAGTCCTCTGCCGATGTCAGTCAACTGGTCTCTCACCATATACACAACGATTATCGTACCAGAATTTGTTTCATACTATATTATCTGTGCATCTATGGTCACCTTAAGGCCTTGATTTCATCCTGCAGTTGATGAAACACATGCTACCTCACCCTGTTTTTATTCAGTTAGAACCTTACATTGCATGGAGAAAAACTTTCCTTTTGCAGAACACTTTAGAAATGACTTTGTGCTTAGTTCTCAACGGCTGATAAAGAATGACTCTACTACAAGAACATCACATTATTCCATGACATCAATTGATCTGTGTTCTAGCCTTACTTCTCAAAAACAAGCAATGCACTGGATATTTTAAAAGTGTATTGTAGTTAATAATTGCTATTTAAATATTCAAAGGCACATGTCAGAGCCGTTGCTATCTAGCCAATCTATGAAGCTTGGGTACAGGCCAGTCAAGTTCCTCAACTTTCATCTTAGAAAGCCCGTTCTGTACCATCCTCACTTTAAAGGCCTCCTTCCAACTTTTACCAGAAAGTAGGAAGGGCATTGAATTATCCAGAATAGCATTGTATCATGTAGCAGGCAGGGCAGCCATCAGGGGGGGACAGGGGGGAGAGTTGTAGGGGGCCCGAGGGTAAGGGGGGCCCCGGCCATGCCACACTTACTTGATTAGCCAGCCCCCATCTTTCTGAGAGCTATTGACTTCAGGAAGGCATGGACGTTTAAGGGGCCCTGGCCACCAATTTTCTTATAATGTGTGGGGGGGGCCCTGGCCACCAATTTTGACCACCAATTTCTTTTCTCATGTGGGGCCCTAGCCACCAATATTTTTTAATGGGGGGGCCCTGGCCACAAATGTTTTTTTATGGGGGGCCCTGACCACCAATATCTTTTTATTTTTTATTAACATGTGGGAACCCTAGCCACCAATATTTTTTTTGTTTTTTTACTGTGTGGGGAGGGCGGACCTGTAGGTGGGGCTTGCGGTGGGCGCAGCCCAGGGGGCCCAGGAAATGTTATCGTATGGGGCCCTGCGATTTCTGATGGCGGTCCTGGTAGCAGGTTTGCTTTTATCTGGACCAGAGGTTCTGCCCTAAACAGTAAATAAAAGCATTCCAGCAGGTAGCATTTTCATGGCATCCTCCAACTCCATATTCATTTATTAGACTGCCAGATGGTGTATTGCAATTCATCATTCTAATTCACTATTCCTGAGCCTAGTACTTTATAATTCTGCATGATAGGGGTTGTTGAGCAGGCTGTATGTTGGGTCCTGTAGCATTACTGTAGACTCCAGTTCAACTTAGGCTGGCTCTGGGTGGATGTCCTAATCAATACAAGCTATACTCCTTACAAAAGCTTTTTAAAAAATATATACACTTTGTAGGAATATACAGTATTTTTATTGAATTTACTTTAGCTCACACGGCAACAATATGGATTTCCAAACTGGATATTCAGCCGTTGGCCTATGTAGATTGCAAACCAATAGTTACTGTCATCTGCTCATTTGATCTCTCAAGTTGCAAAAAGGGCATTCAATTGCACATTATTAGTGCTTATTCTTGCTTATTTTTGAATTGCAGGCTTGGAGGCAAGCTTGGTTTGCATAAAAACAAGTGCACTGCCAAATAAAGCCTCCTGTAGGCTGCAAGTCCACAAAGGGGCTACCCAATCACAGCCCTTATTTTATATCCCCAGGGACATTTTCATGCTTTTGTTGCTCCCCATCTCTTTTACCTTTGAATTTGACTCATGGGTAAAAAAGGTTGGGGACCTATGGTCTAAGCTGTATTTCATGCCTCCTAAGTGCTTGCTCGAAAAATAGAAAATTTTGATTCATTAATACTTCAGTGAAATAATTATCATTATCACCTTGGACTAGTAGCATAAAAGAGATGTTTCATTTCAAAGAATCTTCAGTGTGAAATCATAAATGTCTTAATTATGTTGAATTTAACATCAAGATCCTTTAGCATATTTAATGACAAAGTTTGTTTGCATTTTTCAGAAAGCAGATGACAGGGAGAAAAGACAAGAAGCTCATCGATTCCACTTTGACGCAATGTGATGTGACACATGAAACCTTCTACTGTGCATTCAGTACATTGCAATCATCTCAAGCAGTGGAAGGGTTAGAAGCACTAAGGAACCTTTACAATGTGCAGGGCACAGTTCTGACCAATGGAGAAACGGTCAGGTTATGGTCATTGGGGGGAGGGGAAGCTCTGTTTGTATATTTTGTGTTATTTATAAATTTATTAGTGAACATTAAGAATGAGCACCTTGGAATCAATGCCAGCCAATCTGTAACAGGTATGGCTAAATTTGGGGTTTGGGTAGTTTGATTTTGTTTTCCTTGAAGGTGTCCAACTATGGGTTAAATATTTTCAGTGCCTGAACTAAAGCATCAAGGATGTAACCAACTAACCCTTCATTTCTCTATTTTAGAGTATTTAATGCTGTTGAAACGGTTTATTTTATTGTTTCTGCACTAGGAAACCATTTCAGTAGTTGTATAAATCTGTGGAAATGTTCAATTTAGAAATTAGTGCAGTCAAAACAGATGTGTTCAATGTATAGAAATGTTAACTAGTATTGCCGACAATGGGGAGAATGCACAAACAACTCTTCAGAGGATCTGTGACTAATGAAGGAGTTACTTAATGAATAACCAAAATCATCTCCAAACATTGTTTTATATTTTCTACTGTAGTCCGTCTTGATATATAAGCCTCAGTGGTTGCTCCTAAGTTATGTTTATATATCAATCATAAGTGCCAACAGTGACCAATTGTTATATACTTTACATGGCTATTTCTTATTTGAGATGCTTACAGGAGCCTTGTGATGCTCACATCCAATAGTAACCACCAAACAGTTCTGCAGCGGCCAATATTTAGGGGCAGATTTATTAAAGGTCGAATTTAAATTTGAATTTTCAATTTTTTTTTATGGGCAAAACTGTCAAATTTGACTAGGGAATTATCCAAACTCGATTCAATTTTTTATTAAAAATTTGAATTTGATTTTCGAGATTTATCAAACTCTGGCCCTTTTAAGACTCTGAATTTGAATACTTGTCACCTAAAACCTGACGAATTCATGTATAAGTCAATGGGAGAGGTGCAGTGACCAATTTGGAGATGTTTGTAGCCTTCCCAGCATTTGAATTTGATTTCAGTTTTCAGGTAAAATATTCAAATGTTTTCATAAATAACCCCCCAATTGAATTTAGAAGAAAATTGAATCTAATAGAGTTGAAAAAAAAAACCTCACATGAATTCAAATTTTGATAAATCTGCCTACCGTGTAGTGAGAACACATCCTAATTGGAGGATTCTGCCAGGGCCGGAACTAGGGGTAGGCAGAAGAGGCACGTGCCTAGGGCGCAAAGTTGAAAGGCGCCAGGCACGGTACCTCTTCTGCCGGATTCCCCCTAGTTTGGACCCTTCTGCCCCCACCTGCGGCAGCAATTCCAACTGCTCGCGCTCCTCCATGTACGCATTTCCGGCGAGTGCGCTAGTCCACGCATGCATAGATGCTTGTTCCTGCGCACTCATGGAGGGGGGGCAACATAGTTGGCTGGGTTGCCTAGGGCGCCCGGCTGACTCGGCCGGCACTAGATTCTGCATGCATCTTAAAGGACCAGTAACACCAAACTTTTTTTAAAAAAAATTGGTTAGTATACATCGAAAAATAAACCAAACACAAGTTAAACTTTTAAACTGCAAAGCCTTTATTAAAAAATAACTCACTGAAACTCCACTTCCTGTCCTCTTGAGAAAAGGCGACACGGCGACCATCCATACTGCAGCAGTTGATTTATTGTCCCTGGCTATCTCTCCTGGCCGGCCTATGTCTGGAGCGCTCTTCTCTGCCGGCAAGATTGACAGCTGGTACTGGTCTATGGAGCAGTCATGGTTGGCAGGAAATCGGCGTGTGCTGTCCTATGCCATACCCTTTCTTTGCAGGATCAGGACGATTTCCTTCTGACTGTCCCAGCAGAGATGTTTCCTTTCCTCCCTTGTCGCTCTGAGCAGTGAGACTGACACGGACTCAGGCCCGGACTGGCAATCTGTGGGTTCTGGCAAATGCCAGAGGGGCTGCTGTATGGTTCCATAGAAAGTTACCATATAGTGGGCTGGTAGGAGGCTGTGTGGGCTGGTAGGGGGCTGTTTGGGCCTCTGTGTACTTAGAATGGCAGGGCCTATTTTGACTCCCAGTCCAGGCCTGCACGGACTACACGGTGCACAGGACACACATTACAAGCGGATCTGCCAGCATTTGTGCGTAGAAGAGCGATGTGCACAGAAGAGTGATGCGCACAATTTGTTCATTAGTACCGATAAAGCTTCGGGTCGGGGGCGTGCTCCGGTCAGTTGTTGGGATATATCTCTTATACCAACCTAGCTGGTAGCTGGAGCAAGGTCTGTAAGAGTTACCCCCTGTGATTTTGGATTGCACTTCGCAAGTGCTGGCAGATCCGGGTTACAATTTACACTTCCTTGCTGTAATGTGTGTCCTGTGCGCCGTGTAGTCCGTAATAGGTTACTTTCTCCCCCTCCCCCCCCCCCTTTTTTTTTTTTTTACATTTGTATGATCGATTAAAATGGTGTTGAAGTGCAAGTTTATTTAAATTACCAAGCACCCAAACAAGTGTGGGAGTGTTCATTGATTCAGTGCCCCTTGATTCCACTTGGCTGTGACGCCTAGCACAAAAATGTTAGGCTGGGAAATGCATATGTATTTTCAGTTATTATTAATATGCACCCTGTAATATAAGGCAAGCTTGTTTTTAAACACACTTCTGAGGGCTCCATTCAGCAGATGTATGTTTGATGTTTGTAACAAAGCTATAAATAATGTACTGCTGAGCGTGAGTAATACTTGATCATGTTACAGCTCTGTGTTTATGATTAGTGACAGAAAGTGCACTTTGTCTGACACAGCACCAGCTTTCCTAGTCCCACGCTCGGCACAGAACAAGCAAAGGCCCTATGCTGTTGCATTTACATTCTAATTGAGAGATTTGTTTTCGAGGCACTTTATTTTTACCAATAATAAGTTTACATTATGCCTTTCCCTGTGCCTCGGCTGCTATCTATTTTTACCCTTTGCCCAGATAAGCTGGCAAATAGTTAAACACTAATATGCATTTGCATCCATGCTGTGTAATGGGGTTTGAAGAAAAAAACAAAACTTTGCTTCATCTTGTATAATTAGAGCAGTTATACTCCATCTGCATATGATTAATTAGCCATGTTCTTTTATCCTGGGTTACTTTTTGGAATGATGAAAGACTGTGTCGCTATATTTATGTTCAACTGTTGGTGTATGCTAATAAATGTGCTTTAATAAAAATAAAAGTGGGACCATTACTATTTTGTCTACTGTAAATCTTTTTTGTGTAAAATGGCTACGGCAGTCACTGGGTATTTACTCTAATCTGTTTCCATTAGAATAACAGTAAACATGGTGTTTTTGGCACCTACAATCAACTATTGCCTGCAACTCATTGAGATTCATATTTCCAGCCATGTGCAAAAATCCTCAGGGATTCATTCCAATTTACTATACTAATGAGTGATTTTGGAAGCTATAGTTAACTGATGTAGGTGCATGGACGGGAGAGCTAAGAACTGCTAAATAATAGTCTGAAGAGCCCCATGCAGAAAGCAATAAGCAGGACTCCACCGACACACATGACTTGTATATTCTGAATGATATACATGCTGGAAGTATACTAGGGAATTCCATGGGAAACGAAAACCTTAATGCAGTTTCACCAGTAGCTCGTGAGCAACATTTCTCACCAACCCCTTTGTTGTTGCTCCCAGTGGCCGCAAAGCAGGTTCTTTTTTTTTTGAATTACTGATTTGAATGCAAACTTTATGTAATAAACTTACCTAGGGGACGGCAGGGACGCCTCCGCCGATGCGGCTAGGCCCCAGGCGCCGGCTCCTATGGAGCGCGCGGCGCGGTTGCGCCAGAATTAAAGGGGCAGGCACGCTGGCGTGAGTGCGCTGGCGTGTTTGCGCAGGCGCTGACACTGATTCGCCAGCGTCCAATGGCGACAAATTCAAACAGTTAAATGGCCATCAGTCCCTTTGTGCCTTGCCCAACGTAGGTTCTGTTTATTGTTCCTGGGTGTGATATTCTGTGATTCTTGTTGTGACCTTTGGCTATTCCTGATTCCTGTTTGATTTCCGCCTGCCCTGACTCCTTGGCTTGTTCCTGACTACTCTTTGGATTCCGTTCTGTACTCCGACCCTGTTAGTTGCTGACCTGGCCTGTGACCTCGATTACTCTGCTGCTTACCGATTTTGTACTGCATTTCCGATTGGTTTCGACTCGGCCCGCTCCTGGACTTTGATAACCTTTACGTTAAGTTCCCTTGCTCGCCTAGAGTTCTTCCCTCAGTCTCCTCACTATTAAGTCCTGGCGGCATCCGAGTAGCGGAGGGCTCCACCCGACGTGAAAGGCGGCGGTTATAGGCCAAAGCGTGAGCCGAGCCCGGGACATTGGGGTTTACTCTGGGTTGTGGGATACTGAACGTTACACTTTAGTTGCATAAAACCAGCTGTACTTCCAAACAAAGCCTCTTGTTGGCTGCCAGTCCACATAGGAGCTACCAAATGGCCAATCACAGCACTTCATTTGCACCACCCAGAAACATTTTTTATTTTATTGTCTGACTTGTCCTCCCTGTGTTTACTTTTATATATTGTACTTTTATGCATTGTACGTCACTGCGGCTGCTTAACAACGCTGTATAAATAAAGTTATACATACATACTAAGAAGCTACTAAATAACCAATAACAGCCTTATTTGACACCCCAGGAACTTTTTGTTCATGGTTGTGTTGCTCCCCAACTCTTTTTACATCTGAATGTGGTAGTTACACCACTCGTTTCTATGTATGGTTGTAAAGATGAAAAATGAGGGCCTATATAATGTAAAAATTGTTAAAAATGTGTCAGACTAAATTGTTAATCAATAAACATGATCTTTGTGCTAAAATCTTTTTTTTTTTTTGTTTTGAGGTTGTGACCTGTTGTATTTACAGGGCAGGGGGGACAGTGTTAAAGATGTGGTGATCTCCCTAATAATTCTCTGTCTGGCACTGGTTAATTTGTACAGCGTTGATTAAGGGTAAAAAATAATGTTCAAAAAACTATTTCTTTAGTGCTAAGGCCCAGTTGTCATGCTGGGTTATGAGATTAAGGATAAACTCAGGTCCTCTAGCCTTGCCTATGGAGAGAAAATTATAAGATATGCTCAGATCCAGATGAGAGCAATTTAATATCATCTTGAAAACTTAGGAAATGTACTTGTAAGTTAAGGGGTTGGTCAAATGTATATTACAGTGCAAAAATGCAATTTCCATAGAGCTATGAAGTAAAAAAATGGCATGGCTAGTGCACCATGGTACAGATTATGCAAATATCTAGAAGACTCTTTAAAGGACACGCCACCATTCCTCTAGAAGAAATCCCAGCACTTGATGTTTTGTTTGGTGGTGGTGGAAAGGGATCAAGTATATTCTTATTTAAGTTGACATATCACTGGAGCAGCCATACTCCTAACTGATTATCTCTTTCAGATTTCATGCCTTAGTCAGTGTCAGAGCTCTGCTTCACCATATCCCATTCTAAACATATGCAACAATCAGTCTTTGTTGTCTGATCCTTGATCCCAACAGTGCTTTAAAACTGACAAAAGCATGGGTGTATCTCACATTGTGTGCTGTCTAGTTACTCATCTTTTGTTATTGGAGGTTGAAGAATTTTTCAAGATCTTTATCAAAAGTGCATGCTTAATGGTAACAAAGCATAGTTGCTGCTCTTATGCTATAATAAAAGTACGTTCTTTGGTGAGAGGCATGTTGCAAACCTATACTCTAGACCAGGGGTCCACAACCTTTTTTATTACCTGTGAGCCACATTCAAATGCAAAAATTGAGAAGCAACACAACCATGATAAAAAGTTCCTGGGCTGTCTAATAAGGCTGTTATTGGCTATTTAGTAGCCTCTAAGTATGTATTTATGTATAACATTATTTATAAAGTGCTGTTAAGCAGCTGCAGTGACGTACAATGCATAAAAGTACAATATATAAAAGTACACACAGGGAGGACAAGTCAGACAATAAATACAATAAATATACACAGTACACAGAGCTCATATAAGGAGACTTAAGTGCTATGTGGTAAGAGCCACAGTAGGAAGGCGTCCTCTTGAGGCATCTATACTCGTGGGCCCCCATCGGGCCCAGACTGACAACATGTGGTTTCTGACAAATTCCAGATAGGCTGCTGTAAGATGCCATATAGACCATTTAGTGGGTTGGGCTGTATGGGCCTCTGTGTACTTAGAATGCCAGGGCCTATTTTGACTCCCAGACTTGGCCTCCAGAAGCCATTGGGTCTGCTGTGTTTTTGTTATTATGCCCCTGACTTTATCAGTTACTTGTGCAGTCGTGAGCTTTTGTCCTCACATGAAATTGCAACAGAAAGCTTATTTATTTTATGTATATAAAGTGTTGTGAAGCAAAGACAAAATGCTTACAAGGACTAAGACAATATTACATTTATAAGTACAGACCTCCTTTTATTTATTGCTAATGCCATTTGCCTTTTAACCCGGGTTTGTTTGTGCTCTTATGTAGTCCTCTCATAAAGTGTATTTATTTCTAAAATACAAGAGTTTTTGTATTGTTTTAATATAAATGGACCTCTGTAGTGTGCTTCAGTTCAGAGAAATGCTTTAGCTTAATAGGAAGAGAGGCAGAGGTTATGTTTAGTTGAAAGGGGACTAAAGCCCTCTCTCTACTCTGTGGCACTGAGCTGTAAATCCAGCTTTGTTTGTAGCGAAAAAGTCCCTTTGAGTAATGGAGAGTTGAAAAGTCAAGGATTCCTTCAATATCCCACCCCCATACCCTGCCTTATAGTACATTAAGGTTTAGTCAGCTTTTCCCCTATGATGCGATAACATTAAATTTAACCTGGCAGCAATATTGGCTAAAGCTCGGTGCTCTTTAATAAGATATTCTATCATTTAGGAACTGCATGGTAAATGAGGAGGGTTATAAATATAGAAAATATATATATATAAAATATAAATAAGTCTGAAAATATACGTCCAGTACTCGTAAATTGATTCCACCAGTTCAGCATTGCTTCCCTATTCAACTGTATCTAGTCATGCACCAGTTTGGCTCTTAAAGTAAAAATCTGATACAACTGGATTCATTAATCCTCTCATCTGGGTGCCTGCAATTAGCTTGACTTACTGTAGGTAATGGTACATGGTGGAACAAATGGGATCATGGGGGTGATACTGACAGCTTGTCATGGAACTGGTGAGCACAAGCTTCATGTATACGCCTACCCCAAACAAACTAACCAAATGGCCGTGCAAAGCTGCAGCTGTTTTTGGAACCACAATAATAAAATGCATAATAAAACATTACCATATAGTTTTAAACAAAACTAGTCTTAACACAGGTATGGGACTTGTTATCCAGAATGCTCGGGCCTGGGGTTTTCCAGATAATGGATCTTTCTGTAATTTGGATCTTCATACATGAAAATCATATAAACATTTTACCTCCAATAAGGATTAATTATATCTTAGTTGGGATCAAGTACAGGGTACTGTTTTATTATTACAGAGAAAAAGGAACTTAATATCCACCGTCAATTTATGGCAACTCCTGGATACAATGGAAATATTTATACCTAGATTCTGTCTAGAAAGAGAAAATATGATCATTTCCCAACACTGGGCACATTTGCACCAGCAGAACAAATCCAAATGTTGCTTTTTTGACCTGCATGCAGCTGGTTGAATAAAACAAATCACTGATTGGTTGTTATTAGATGAGTATTGCACAGAGAGAGAGAGAGAATCATTAACATCCATTACTGGTAACAGAGAATAAAAGCATGTATAAAGCATAGCTGAGATGAAAACAAGTGGGTGTCATGGGTCATATGAGCTATGATATCACTGTACAAAAAGGAAATGTCCAGAACAGATAGTTCAGGGCCAACAAATATCACATTAAAGTCGCTTACTGTGCAGGTTTAATAGTGTACAAATGACAGAAGATCTAGGCAGTGTAGAGATGTTACAAATGTACTGTAGTGTAGTGTAAATGAGGTACCTCCCCATGGCATTTTTATTGCCCCCAGAATTCCTAAAGCTTTTATAGATTTATTTGCATGACACCATCATATTATTTTATTATTATTGTTTAGGGATGTACCGAATCCAGGATTCGGTTCGGGGTCCAGCCAGGATTCAGCCTTTTTCAGCAGGATTCGGATTCAGGCGAATCCTTGTGCCTGGCCGAACTGAATCCGAATTTGCATATGTAAATTAGGGGCGGGTAGGGAAATCACTTGACTTTTTGTCGCAAAAGAATAATTTTTTTACACTTTTTCCTTTCCTGCCCCTAATTTGCATATGTGATTCAGATTCGGTTTGGTATTTGCCCGAATCACAAATAGTGGATTTGGTGCATCCCTATTATTATTAACCTGTATTTTTAGAGCACCAACATATTTCATACAATATTATATGTACTAATGGTATGTCAGGCAACTACATGGAAATAATTGTACTGCTCAAGTTCTACTGGGGGCCTGAAATTCCCCTATATTCAAGACTATCCGACAGAAATGTGGGTTGCAAAACAACACTTCAGCTTTTTCTAAAGTTTTCCATGCTGCACAGAAATAGAGAATTTACAACAAGGACATAATGGTACATTCTGTGTTCCGCAAGGGCTAAAATCAGAAGGTTCAAACTGCTGCCAGCCTGCTGTTATTAAACTGTAACTTATTGCACGTAGCTGTCAAGATGCTAGGAAGTGTAATTCAGCAACAGCCAGGGAGCTGTACACCAAACCCCACGTATTCAAAGCTTCTCAGCCATCTGAAGAAGGTACAGCGAAGGGCAAGCAGCAGCAGGAACTCTAGCTTTGTAGCACACATCTAATAATCAGGCTCATGGAATTGCACAGCAGAGCGTTGGAATGCTCAGTTGCAGACTGGACTCTGTTTTTTTGAGACTGGAGATTTAAAAACAACAAAACACCTGCCAAGGTGATAGCTGCTAGCATCTGGTCATGCTGCTGCTTCATTGCTTCCTGCCTGCCAAAAACTCATGTTGTTCATTCATGTGTAATGAGCAATGCAGAGGGATTATTGACTGGCTTTTGAAACGGCCTGTCATACTCCTGAGAAGCGGGCTCATTGTCCAGCAAGAGTTCCCCTATACTGATCTCATTATTGCACTGTTACTCAAATGATCCCACCAAAAAATACATTGCACCTTATATATGTCTGCTGATATTACAGCGACATTACGTTATTGCTGTGGTTAAGAGTAACCCAATAATACACCTGAAAAGCAAATATATCTATTTAAATATGATAAAAGCTCTACTGTAGCTGTAAAGCTGCCATATATATATATAGCAGTATATATACCAAATTAAACCATAAAAATATGTGAATATATATATATATATATATATATATATATATATATATATAAGTAGTCTTCAATTCCAGACGCACACAAGGATTTTTTATAAAAGTAAAAACTTTTATTTAATATAAAGTTAAAAGAAAACAGGCCAACGTTTCGGTCCCCATCTTGGACCATATATATATATATATATATATATATATATATATATATATATAATTTGGTCTGGGCAGCACTCTGCTTCAATCTTTCTACCAGGGTGCACGGCAAAAAAGTTCATATATGTCAATGAAGACCAGCAACTCCAAGATTTTTTTTTTTTTAAAAAAAAAACAGGTGTGTTAGGAAGTGCACATACAGCCAACATAACGTTTCAGTCCCTATTGGGACCTTTCTCAAGGCAACACGCTAATTCTCTAATCAAATATATATACCCTCGGTGAACCAGTCAGTCAACAGTGACATCAGCAACTATGGTTCCTGTTTAAAAACCATTAAAGTGACATGTGCTACAAATGTAATTTACATGAAAATGCCTGCAGTATTAAAAATTCAATAAATAGTTAATGATAATGTGCATAGTTTTGCTCCCAATATGTTGATGTAATCAAAGTGCTAATATTAGTGCAGGATATTTAAAATTGCATATTTTATTACACACATCCCTTAGTTTAAAAACAAATCTAGAGGGCGTACTAGTAACTGAGGGTGCCAAATTATGTAATCTTACTTCCCATATCAAACAATAATATATTTAAACAACATTCCTTACGCTTCATTATTGCAGTCACTAGAAGTTATTAACTGTTATTTGGACCCTAGCAACTAGATTGCTGAAATTGCAAGCTGGAAAGCTACTGAAAAAAATGCCCAATAAATCAAAAACTTCAAATGATAAACAATTAAAATGAATTGCAAATTATCTCCGAATATCAATCTCTATCGTCTTACTAAGAGTTAACTCAAAGGATAACACCACTTTTAAAGGTCTTATCACATCTTCAGAAGAAGCCCATATTGACTGTTTTTGCCTCTTATTGCCTCTACTATTCCAGTGTGAAATCTTCAGAGGATCACAAGCCTCACAGGTCTTCTTGGTGTCCTGTGACTGCTCAGTATTTTAACCCATGCAGGTCATAACTGAGAACTGTTCCATGCTTACAAGTAAAATTGATGATAATCCAGATCAAATTAGACCACATATAGAATAAAGTCAGCTATTGCAATATGCACTTCATTACCTTCATGCACGGAGTTAAGTGCAAGGACACCTGTAGAAAGACAGTAGAAAGTCAGCACTATCCATGTTTTTGTATTTTCATCACATCTTCTAGTGAAAAGCATCCCATAGGACAAGATCACAGAGATCAAGACCAAGAGCAGAGGTCTCTTTTAGACTGAAAGAACAACAATCAACATCTTCCTGCTTTACTCTTTGGAAATCTAAAAAGTAATTAACCAGCAACACTAGGGCTCATGGCAGAAGGGACACATTCTCTGCTGCCATTTTTTTTTAGTCGGTGGAAAAGCTCCTAAAACTTGCCAAGTAGCTGTTACTAGCTTTAATGCAACTCAAAAATTGGCATTTTCTGATCAAAATCCACCTGTCATCAGTTTTGACCATTTAATACTAATGACCCTCCCCCACAATTTGAAATTATAACAAAATATTTTCGGATGTAGTAAAAAGGCCAGTGGCACTAAAATATATATATATAATGTTCTCAATAGCCACAACAAACATAAAATCAGTACTTATTTTTTCCAGTACAGAACTATAAATTATTTGCTATTCAGTATAGAGAAAAACTACACTAGACAAGTTATTCACACTGGTTTTGCCCAACACTACATAACCTAACAACTGATCTTTTATCAAAACCTGTAAAGTAAAAATCCTGATGTAAAGTAATGTTTCCTTCCCAATCTGCGCTCAGTTTTAGAAATTGCAGAGGGAAGGATACTATGGGCCACACGCACAAATGGTGATTGTCTGTATATTAAATAATTCATATTATATAATATTATATTAATAATAACTCTTGTAAACTGATTACCTTTTTATTCACAGCAGCCAAATGACATTGCAAAATCCTGGCTCTGCCTTACACCCTTCTTTTCAATCCCTTTATTGAAAGCTTGTATAACTATAATGACTGATGAAAACTTGAAATTGATTATTTCTGGCACTCATGACAAATTTCTGAAAAAGAAATTGTAAACCATGGGCCCCACAGGCCACCTTGCTGGGACTGGGACTGGAACTATCCCTCCTCAGGGCTGGAACTAGGGGCAGGCACAACAGGCACGTGCCAAGGGCCAAAGCTTGTGGGGGCGCCAGGCACTTACCTTATATCCACCCTACCCCTAGTCCGGCACAACCGCTCACCCGCCCTCGGCTGCGCACGGTTACGCACAATTACACACGCGCGTCCTCGGTTGCGCACGGTTACGCACAATTACGCACGCGCGTCCTCGGTTGCACACGGTTACGCACAATTACGCACGCGCGTCCTCGGTTGCACACGGTTACGCACAATTACGCACGCGCGTCCTCGGTTGCGCGCCATTGCGCACAGCTGTGTCGGGGACAGAAGTTGCCAACTGCCAGCTGGGTTGCCTGAGGCAACTGACAGACCTGGCCCGTCACTGTCCCTCCTTTCCAGATAATTTTGTTGGGAGGCTCATCAACCCCTTATAACTTCAGTTATTCCAGCGCTCTCTCTAATATCAGGTGTATCACTGTGGTTCTGTGTATATTTTGGATTCTTTTTCACAATACCAGTTTTATGTAGTGAATGAGTCGGGCAGCACGTTTGTTGTAGCTCTTTATTTTTTGTTTTCAGTTGCAAATATATTACTAAAATATTCATCACGATTATTAAAGGGTTTAGATATCAATAGCAATCCTTTAATTTCTGGTTGTTCTTGTGGAAATTCTCTGTGACCCTCCTGTGATTTCGTTTCTACCTTCGAGTGTTTTGCTTTTGCTTTTGCATTCTGAAAACCCAATAAAAATATATAAAAGCAAAAAAGTGGAGGAAATGGTGGCATAATTCTACTCGAAAAGTTTCAGAAAAACATTTATCAGTGGGGTCTTATATGTTATATCTTCCATGTGCTCTAATTATACGAATTCCAAACATGGCTCACAGAAGAAAAGATCAGCTTCAGGACCTGAGTCATTCATTGCCTTTATTAACAAGAAGAATGTGCTTGACCCAATCTATGGATTAACTTGAGCACGTTTGGGGGGTGATGACTATGTATGAGTTAAATGATAGGCAAACACCTCCACAATTTCTATCTGTAAGCCATTTGTCTAAACAGGTTTATCTCACTAGAAAATATTCATTTTAAAGAACTGACCCAAAAGTCAACAACAGTTTGAACCAATTTGTAATATCCCAGATAAGGTTAATTATAGATCTTCATCTGTTGTCTGTTATGTCTGTTATGGATTTCCACTTTTCTCTCCTATACAAATGATCTAACTACTTATTTAATACACCCTCCATCTAACCCTATTGTCATCTACTCACTTTTCTGGTTTTACTCTTAAAGGGGTTGTTCACCTTCCAAACACTATTTTCAGTTCAGTTTTCTTCACCACAAATAAAGACTAATTTCAATTCATTTCCATCTTTTATTTTTTGTAGGTTGTTAAAGTCTAATGTCCCTGTCTCTGGTGATTCAATCTGACAGCTCAGTAATTCAGGTGCTGATTAAACTGTTACAATTTTGCAACATTTACTTGATACATTTTTCAGCAGCATCTCTGGAATATTAGCAACTATTGTATTGATTGTAACAGCTGTATGTTATGAACCCCACAGATTCTGCTCAGCAGGAATAAAGATAACAAATGTATCAACCAAATGTATCAATTTAGAGGGTCTGTGACCCCCTCCTCCAGAGCTGTGTGAATGAAAAACATGAATATTGAATGAAATAAGTTGTGACTACAAGGGCTGAAATGAGTGGTCTTCAGTCTCACAATACAGCAGCAACGCAGATAAAGAACTTACATTATTATAAGGACGTCAGCACACCAGATCCACAAACACAAAAAAATCCATTTTATATCTAGGTCTGACCAAGCTGGCATTCATTTTAAAACACAGATACGCAATTTAAGACACCCACCCAGGTCAACTTACTCACATACTCACATGACAGAGATTTATGGCAGTCAGCATATAATAGGAGACAATGAGGCCTTTTATACTCTCTGTAAATTTCATTAGTGCTGTTTAAAGCATGGAGTTCCTCATTACATACACACAATTTATTTAGCTGGCATGAGATGTCATATACTGGAATATGAATGTATATCATTATATAGTGAATAAAGTACCCCCTATTGTAAAATATAAGGATATTATGTTACCTCGGAGTTCCATGACCATATTAAAGCACAACGCCATATATATTCCAACAAGGGGTACTTTATTTATTATAATACACAAGTTTTAGTGAGTCATGTGACAAAAATGACATTACTGCTCACCATTTATAACTGATGACATCACTAGTCACCATTTATAAGGATATCATTTACAGGATATTCATGGCTTTTGAGTATTATAAGAATTTATAGAAGTTTGCTAGGAACCCAAGATGGACCCCATATTGGTTCTGAAGTGGAGAGTCACAGGATTCTCAACCTGAGCATAAGCAAAGAAACTGCTTCTTCCCCTTTTGAACAAGAGGATGTTTACAGACTTCTAGTCCCTGCTGTTAAGATGAAATTCTAAGGAGCTTTGTATTGACTGTTAATGGTGAAAACAGATAAAATGGTCCTAGGTATCTTCTATAACTAACTCTGATAACCTGCCTGGAGTTAAACCAGGGACCTGGTGTTCCAGTGCTGTCTGTATTTCCTCTATATTTCCTCTGCTTTATGCAAGCAGACAGCTAAGGCCCTAGTTCTAGTAACTGCTAGTAAGCATGGCTTGTTTCACGTGTAGCCAATCTGGCCACAGGGGATCTATGTAAGCAATTTGACTGGCTATAACATCCCCTACTCAGCTTTAACTCACTGGTCAGTATAGGGCTATGTTCCATATCATATGATCCTGTTATTTGACCAGTGCCTGACCTTGACCCTTGCTGTTCTGCTGCCTGTACCGACCTCTGCCTGTTCTTTCCTGTGACTATTCTGCTGGATCCTGTTACTGTACTGCGAATATGTTTAGTTTGACCTTGGCCTGTGAGTCCCTCGACTACGCTTCTGCTTCCTGATTTGGTACCATATTGTCTGTTTGGCCTGTCCCTTGTCCACGCTCCTTGTTCCCCGTCCTTTCTGTCTATGATTGCAATCCGAAATCCTTAGCTTCATGAAAAAAAAACAGAGGAAAGGGGCAAATAGAAAGACAAGCACTATCAGACATGCATTTATGTATTAAATGGTTGATTCACCTTTAAACTTTTAGTATGTCATGGAATGGCAATTCTAAAGCAATTTTTAATTGGTCTTAATTATTTATTTTACACTTCTTGAATTATTTGCCGCCTTCTTCTGACATTTTCAAGCTTTCAAATGGGGGCCACTGACCCCATCCAAAAACAAATGCTCTGTAAGGCTACAAGTTGTATTTATTGTTACTTTTTAGTACTCATCTGTTCAGGCCCTCTCCATTATATTCCAGTGTCTTATTCAAATCAATGCATGGTTGCTAGGGTAATTTGGACCCTAGCAACCAGATTTCTGAAATTGGAAGCTGGAAAGCTACTGAAAAAAATGCCCAATAACTCAAAAACTTCAAATGAATTGCAAATTATCTCCGAATATCAATCTCTATCGTTTTACTAAAAGTTAACTCAAAGGATAACAACACTTTTAAAGGTCTTATCACATCTTCAGAAGAAGCCCATATTGCCTGTTTTTGCCTCTTATTGCCTCTACTATTCCAGTGTGAAATCTTCAGAGGATCACAAGCCTCACAGGTCTTCTTGGTGTCCTGTGACTGCTCAGTATTTTAACCCATGCAGGTCATAACTGAGAACTGTTCCATGCTTACAAGTAAACTTGATGATAATCCAGATCAAATTAGACCACATATAGAAAAAAGTCAGCTACTGCAATATGCACTTCATTACCTTCATGCACGGAGTTAAGTGCAAGGACGCCTGTAGAAAGACAGTAGAAAGTCAGCACTATCCATGTTTTTGTATTTTCATCACACCTTCTAGTGAAAAGCATCCCATAGGACAAGATTACAGAGATCAAGACCAAGTGCAGAGGTCTCTTTTAGACTGAAAGAACAACAATCTACATCTTCCTGCTTTACTCTGTGGAAACCTAAAAAGTAATTAACCAGCAACACTAGGGCTCATGGCAGAAGGGACACATTCTCTGCTGCCATTTTTCAGTCGGTGGAGAAGCTTCTAAAACTTGCCAAGTAGCTGTTACTAGCTTTAATGCAACTCAAAAATTGGCATTTTCTGATCAAAATCCACCTGTCATCAGTTGTTTTGACCATTTAATACTAATGACAGTCTCCTCCCCCACAATTTGAAATTATAACAAAATATTTTGGGATGTAGTAAAAAGCCCAGTGGCACTATAATATATATAATGTTCTCAATAGCCACAACAAACATAAAATCAGTACTTATTTTTTCCAGTACAGAACTATAAATTATTTGCTATTCAGTATAGAGAAAAACTACACTACACAAGTTATTCACACTGGTTTTTGCCCAACACTACATAACCTAACAACTGATCTTTTATCAAAACCTGTAAAGTAAAAATCCTGATGTAAATTAATGTTTCCTTCCCAATCTGCTCTCAGTTTTAGAAATTGCAGAAGGAAGGATTCTATGGGCCACACGCACAAATGGTGGTTGTCTGTATATTAAGCCCAATATAATCCATTACACATGTTCATTTGTGGAAGGACTCTTGGAAGGCCTTCTTTAACTTATGGCTGCCTCATATTAATAATAATTAATGTAAACTGATTACTTTTTATTCATGGCAGCCAAATAAATAATTGCCAAATCCTTCTTTTCAATCCCTTTATTGAAAGCTTGTATAACTACTATAATGATTGATAAATAATTGAAATTGATTATTTCTGGCACTCGTGATAACTTTCTCAAAATGTAGAAACCGTGGGCCCCACAGGCCACCTTGCTGGGACTGGAACTATCCCTCCTCAGGGCTGGAATGAGGGGTAGGCACAACAGGCACCTGCCAAGGGCCAAAGCTTGTGGGGGCGCCAGGCACTTACCTTATATCCACCCTATCCCTAGTTCGGCAAGTGTTCTGTGAAGTCGAAGTTCTTTGCGCACACCACACACGCGCGCCCTCAGCTGCGCACCGTTGCGCACGCGCGTTCTCAGTTGCGCACGGATACGCACAATTACGCACGCGCGTCCTCAGTTACGCACAAATACGCACGCGCGTCCTCGGTTGCGCACGGTTACGCACAATTACGCACGCGTGTCCTCAGTTGTGCACGGTTACGCACAAATACGCACGCGCGTCCTCGGTTGCGCGCCATTGCGCACAGTTTTGGCGGGGACAGAAGTTGCCAACTGCCAGCAGGCAGACCTGTCCCTCCTTTCCAGATAATTTTGTTGGGAGGCTCATCAACCCTTTATAACTTCAGTTATTCCAGTGCTCTCTCTAATATCAGGTGTATCACTGTGGTTCTGTGTATATTTTGGAATCTTTTTCACAATACCAGTTTTATGTAGTGAATGAGTCGGGCAGCACGTTTGTTGTAGCTCTTTATTTTTTGTTTTCAGTTGCAAACACATTACTAAAATATTCACCACGATTATTAAAGGGTTTAGATATCATTTGCAATCCTTTCAGTTCTGGTTGTTCTTGTGGAAATTCTCTGTGACCCTCCTGTGATTTCGTTTCTACCTCCGAGTGTTTTGCTTTTCCTTTTGCATTCTGAAAACCCAATAAAAATGTATAAAAGCAAAAAAGGAGGAAATGGTGGAATAATTCTACTCTCACAGTTTTAGAAAAACATTTATCAGTGGGGTCTTATATGTTATATCTTCCATGTGCTCTAATTATACGAATTCCAAACATGGCTCACAGAAGAAAAGATCAGCTTCAGGACCTGAGTCATTCATTGCCTTTATTAACAAGAAGAATGTGCTTGACCCAATCTATGGATTAACTTGAGCACGTTTGGGGGGTGATGACTATGTATGAGTTAAATGATAGACAAACGGCCCCAAGATTTCTTTCTGTAAGCCATTAGTCTAAAAGGATTTATCTCACTAGAAAAAAAATGCATTTTAAAGAACTGACCCAAAAGTCAACAACAGTTTGAACCACTTTGTAATATCCCAAAAGAGGGTTAATTATAGATCTTCATCTGTTGTCTGTTATGTCTGTTATGGATTTCCACTTTTCTCTCCTATACAAATGATCTATCTACTTATTTAATACACCCTCCATCTAACCCTATTGTCATCTACTCACTTTTCTGGTTTTGCTCTTAAATGGGTTGTTTACCTTCCAAACACTATTTTCAGTTCAGTTTTCTTCATATAGTTCACCAGAAATAAAGACTTTTTTCAATTCATTTCCATCATTTATTTTTTGTACAGGTTTTTTCAAAATCTAAGTTTAAAGTCTAATGTCCCTGTCTCTGGTGATTCAATCTGGCAGCTCAGTAATTCAGGTGCTGATGAAACTGTTACAATTTTGCAACATTTAGTTGATACATTTCTCAGCAGAATCTCTGGAGTATTAGCAACTATTGTATCAATTCTAACAGCTGCCTGTAATGAAACCCAGAGATTCTGCTCAGCAGGGACAAAGATAAGAAATGTATCAACTAAATGTATCAATTTAGAGGGTCTGTGACCCCCCCTCCAGAGCTGCTTTAGAAGGTGAAAAATTAGACTTTATTCTGCAATCTTAAAATAATGGTCACACATAGAAAATAGAAAGTATTTGGAAAAAGTCTTTATTTCATAGTAACATAGTAAGTAAGTAAGGTTGAAAAAAGATATGTCCATCGAGTTCAACATTTTTTTTTTTATTAACTACCAATCTGCCAGTTGATCCAGAGGAAGGCAAAAAACCCATCTGAAGCCTCTCCAATTTGCCTTGGAGGGGGAAAAATTCCTTCCTGACTCCAAAATGGTAATCGGACTAGTCCCTGGATCAACTTGGACTATGAGCTATTTCCCATAACCCTGTATTCCATCACAGATGTCAAGCTTACTGGCCTATAATTGCCAGGCTGAGATCGTAATCCCTTTTTAAATATTGGAATAACATCAGCTTTTCTCCAATCCATAGGCACCATACCAGATGACAGTGAATCTGAGAAAATCAGAAATAAGGGCTAGTCTAAAACTGATCTAAGCTCTCTTAGAACCCGGGGGTGTATGCCATCAGGCCCTGGAGCCTTGTTTACATTAATTTGTATTAAAGCTTTTTGAATCATATCCTGAGTCAGCCACTGACTAGATTTCTGGTGGACTATCGGAAACCAACTGAACTGAAAAAGTGTTGGAAGGTGAACAACCCCTTAAAGTAGCAAACAGCTATAGAAATTGTGTTTTTCTGTAACACAAATGCACCTCACACGTTGGATTCTTACCTGGGTTCTAATTATCATACTGTTATATAAAGGGAAATGTTGATTTCTCTGTACACATAAGTAGTTACATCTAATGTTATCTCTCTAAGCTGATCTTTCCTACCTCATTTCTCCATGCCTTGCTCAGATGGCCTCCAACAGGTCAGACTTTAATGGTGTCCCTTATTGTTGTCTGTCATTGTTACATGCCATATTGAGAGAAAAAGAAGAGACAGTCATCTTACAGTCACAACAAGGTAAGGAACAAGTGGAAATGATAGGAGCAGATTTCATAGAAATTAATTTCTGGTGAGGCAGAAATATTGACAAGAGCTGGCCATGAAATAGGAGAGTATCACAGCAAGAGGTGTGATAGTAATTGGGGGATATACCAACCCAGGTCAAAACATTTCTCTACCAACACCCTTCCCCCCAAAAATAGACCATGAGGCTATTTATACTATCTGTAAATTTCATTAGTGCTATTTAAAGCATAGAGTTCCTCATTACATACACACAATTTATTTAGCTGGTATGAGCTTTCTCTGTAGCTCTGGAATATATTTTCAGTTCAAAATAATTCCCAAAGTCCCTGTGAACATTTTCATACCACGGTAACTTCACCGCTGTGCAGACTTCACAATGTTCTGTACTATACAGAGTTTACAGGTACAGTGTTAATCTTCATACAACATCTAAGTGTAGTACTACTAATGGTGAAGCCTGTTGTCCTCCATTGTCTGTAGTTGAGCCACACCACAGCAAGGAAAGGTGGTTTTATGGCTTATAGAAAGGGTTACTTAACTGTAGTCAAATTGTGCGGTTCCATTACGATGGATTAAATAGTGATGTTGATAAATAGGAAAATAGGAAAAACATGAATATTGAATGAAATAAGTTGTGACTACAAGGGCTGAAATGAGTGGTCTTCAGTCTCACAATACAGCAGCAATGCAGATATAGAACTTACATTATTATAAGGACGTCAGCACACCAGATCCACAAACACGAAAAGTTCCATTTTATATCTAGGTCTGACCAAGTTAGCATTCATTTTAAAACACAGATATGCAATTTAAGACACCCACCCAGGTCAACTTACTCACATACTCACATCACAGAGATCTATGGCAGTCAACATACTGATATAATCAAATAATCAAACACACTCAAAGGGATCAATATATTGACACAAGGCAAGATTTACTAAGAGCTGAAATGCTATGAGATGGCAGTTATATGGAGATAGTCAGTGCATTTTTTTAAACATTTATCTACCAACACCCTCCCCCCCCCCAAAAGGAGACAATGAGGCCTTTTATACTATCTGTAAATTTCATGAGTGCTATTTAAAGAATGGAGTTCCTCATTGTTCGTTGTTTGGATTCCTTAGCTTCATGAAAAAAACAGAGGAAAGGGGCAACTAGTAAGACAAGCACTATCAGACATGCATTTATATATTAAATGGGTGATTCACTTTTAAACTTTTAGTATGTCATGGAATGGCAATTATAAGCAATTTTTAAATTGGTCTTAATTATTTATTTTTTACACTTCTTGAATTATTTCCCGCCAACTTCTGACACTTTTGATCTTTCAAATGGGGGTCACTGACCCCATCCAAAAACAAATGCTCTGTAAGGCTACAAGTTGTATTTATTGCTACTTTTTATTACTCATCTATCTGTTCAGGCCCTCGCCATTATATTCCAGTCTCTTATTCAAATCAATGCACAGTTGCTAGGGTAATTTGTACCCTAGCAACCAGATTGCTGCAATTGCAAGCTGGAAAGCTACTGAATAAAAAGCTCAAAAACCTCAAATGATAAAAAATGAAAATGAATTGCAAATTATTGCCGAATATCACTCTCTACTTCATACTAAAAGTTAACTCAAAGGATAACAACACTTTTAAAGGTCTTAACACATCTTGTGAAGAAGCCCATATTGCCTGTTTTTAATAGTTAAAGGGATTCTGTAATCGGAAAACATGTTTTTTTCAAAACGCATCAGTTAATAGTGCTACACCAGCAGAATTCTGCACTGAATCCATTTCTCAAAAGAGCAAACAGATTTTTTTATATTCAATTTTGAAACTGACATGGGGCTAGACATTTTGTCAATTTCCCAGCTGCCCCCAGTCATGTGACTTGTGCCTGCACTTTAGGAGAGAAATGCTTTCTGGCAGGCTGCTGTTTTTCCTTCTCAATGTAACTGAAGGAGTCTCAGTGGGACATGGGTTTTTACTATTGAGTGTTGTTCTTAGATCTACCAGGCAGCTGTTAATTTGTGTTAGGGAGCTGCTATCTGGTTACCTTCCCATTGTTCTTTTCTTTGGCTGCTTTGGGGGGGGGTGATATCACTCCAAATTGCAGTACAGCAGTAAAGAGTGATTGAAGTTTATCAGAGCACAAGTCACATGACTTGGGGCAGCTGGGAAACTGACAATATGTCTAGCCCCATGTCGGATTTCAAAATTGAATATAAAAAAAATCTGTTTGCTCTTTTGAGAAATGGATTTCAGAGCAGAATTCTACTGGAGCAACACTATTAACTGATTCATTTTGAAAAATGTTTTTTTCCCATGACAGTATCCCTTTAAATATCTCAGTTACAAGATTTAAGCCCCTTTTCCAATTTTTATTAGAAAAGGTCCCCCGAAGAACACATTCGCTGATGACTTGAGGATTGTATAGATTTATTGTAAATAAATGACACCGAGCTACATTGTTCAATGTTCCTTACTTGCCATGTGCCCAGATTTTACTAGTTCCAACCAACAACCAACGTGGCTCATACCCCCTATCTTGCTTATTAGTTAAGACATAAAACCCATTTCACCAAACAAAAATAGTATATGGCAGAATATTTGACAGATACTGTATGAACAATGACCTCTACTATTCCAGTGTGAAATCTTCAGAGGATCACAAGCCTCACAGGTCTTATTGGTGTCCTGTGACTGCTCAGTATTTTAACCCATGCAGGTCATAACTGAGAACTGTTCCATGCTTACAAGTAAACTTGATGATAATCCAGATCAAATTAGACCACATATAGAATAAAGTCAGCTATTGCAATATGCACTTCATTACCTTCATGCACAGAGTTAAGTGCAAGGACGCCTGTAGAAAGACAGGAGAAAGTCAGCACTATCCATGTTTTTGTATTTTCATCACACCTTCTAGTGAAAAGCATCCCATAGGACAAGATTACAGAGATCAAGACCAAAAGCAGAGGTCTCTTTTAGACTGAAAGATCAACATCTTCCTGCTTTACTCTGTGGAAACCTAAAAAGTAATTAACCAGCAACACTAGGGCTCATGGCAGAAGGGACACACTCTCTGCTGCCATTTTTCAGTCGGTGGAGAAGCTTCTAAATCTTGCCAAGTAGCCGTTACTAGCTTTAATGCAACTCAAAAATGGGCATTTTCTGGTCAAAATCCACCTGTCATCAGTTGTTTTGACTATTTAATACTAATGACAGTCTCCACCCCCACCATTTGAAATTATAACAAAATAATTTGGGATGTAGTAAAAAGCCCAGTGGCACTATAATATATATATATAATGTTCTCAATACCACAACAAACATACAATTAATATTTGTTTTTTCCTGTACAATATAAATTATTTGCTATTCAGTATACAGAAAAACTACACTAGACAAGTTATTCACACTGGTTTTGCCCAACACTACATAACCTAACAACTGATCTTTTATCAAAACCTGTAAAGTAAAAAATCCCGATGTAATAATCCATTACACATGGTCATTTGTGGAAGGACCCTTGGAAGGCCTTCTTTAACTTATGGCTGCCTAATATTAATAATAATTAATGTAAGTTTTTGCCAAGGGCCAAAGCTTGTGGAGGCGCCAGGCACTTACCTTATATGCAGCCTACCCCTAGTTCGGCAAGTGTTCTGTGAAGTCGAAGTTCTTTGCGCACAACCACACACGCGCGCCCTCAGCTGCGCACCGTTGCGCACACACGTTCTCGGTTGCGCACGGTTACGCACAATTACGCAGGCGCGTCCTCGGTTGCGCACGGTTACGCACAATTACGCAGGCGCGTCCTCCGTTGCGCACGGTTACGCACAATTACGCACGCGCGTCCTCGGTTGCGCGCCGTTGCGCACCGTTGCGCACGACTGTGTCGGGGACAGAAGTTGCCAACTGCCAGCTGGGTTGCCTGAAGCAACTGACAGACCTGGCCCGTCACTGTCCCTCCTTTCCAGATAATTTTGTTGGGAGGCTCATCAACCCCTTATAACTTCAGTTATTCCAGCGCTCTCTCTAATATCAGGTGTATCACTGTGGTTCTGTGTATATTTTGGAATCTTTTTCACAATACCAGTTTTATGTAGTGAATGAGTCGGGCAGCACGTTTGTTGTAGCTCTTTATTTTTTGTTTTCAGTTGCAAAGACATTACTAAAATATTCATCACAATTATTAAAGGGTTTAGATATCATTTGCAATCCTTTCATTTCTGGTTGTTCTTGTGGAAATTCTCTGTGACCCTCCTGTGATTTCGTTTCTACCTTCGAGTGTTTTGCTTTTGCTTTTTTGCATTCTGAAAACCCAATAAAAATGTATAAAAGCAAAAAAGGAGGAAATGGTGGAATAATTCTACAGTTTCAGAAAAACATTTATCAGTGGGGTCTTATATGTTATATCTTCCATGTGCTCTAATTATACGAATTCCAAACATGGCTCACAGAAGAAAAGATCAGCTTCAGGACCTGAGTCATTCATTGCCTTTATTAACAAGAAGAATGTGCTTGACCCAATCTATGGATTAACTTGAGCACGTTTGGGGGGTGATGACTATGTATGAGTTAAATGATAGACAAATACTTCAATTTCTGTGTGTAAGCCATTAGTCTAAATAGATTAATCTTACTAGAAAAAAATGCATTTTAAAGAACTGACCCAAAAGTCAACAACAGTTTGAACCACTTTGTAATATCCCAGAAGAGGGTTAATTATAGATCTTCATCTGTTGTCTGTTATGTCTGTTATGGATTTCCACTCTCCTATACAAATGATCTATCTACTTATTTAATACACCCTCCATCTAACCCTATTGTCATCTACTCACTTTTCTAGTTTTGCTCTTAAAGTGGCTGTTCACCTTCCAAACACTATTTTCAGTTCAGTTGTCTTCAGATTTTTTATTACAGTTTTTTTAAAATCTAATTTTAAAGTCTAATGTCCCTGTCTCTGGTGATTCAATCTGGCAGCTCAGTAATTCAGGTGCTGATGAAACTGTTACAATTTTGCAACATTCAGTTGATACATTTCTCAGCAGCATCTCTGGAGTATCAGCAACTATTGTATCAATTCTAACAGCTGCCTTGGGCACCTTCCAAACACTTTTTCAGTTCAATTGTTTTCAGGTTCTTCCCCAGAAATAAAGACTTTTTTTCAATTACTACCCATTATTTATTTTTTTACTGTTTTCCAAAATCTAAGTTTAAAGTTTAATGTCCCTGTCTCTGGTGTTTGTCTGGCAGCTCAGTAATTCAGATGTAGACTCTAAACTGATACAATTTTGCAACATTTAGTTGATACATTTCTCAGCAGCATCTCTGGAATATCAGCAACTATTGTATCAATTGTAACAGCTGCCTGTAATGAAACCCAGAGATTCTGCTCAGCAGTGACAAAGATAACAAATGTATCAACTAAGGGGCCCATTTACTTGGTTCGAGTGAAGGAATAGAGGAAAAATAGTTCGAATTTCGAATGTTTTTTTTTGGCTACTTCGACCTTCGACTTCGATTTGAACGATTCTAACTAAAAATCATTCGACTATTCGACCATTCGATAGTCGAAGTACTGTCTCTTTAAAAAATACTTCGACCCCCTAGTTCGCCACCTAAAACCTACCGAGGCCAATGTTAGCCTATGGGAAAGGTCCCCATAGGCTTCCTAACAATTTTCTGATCGAAGGATAATCCTTCGATCGATGGATTAAAATCCTTCGAATCATTCGATTCAAAGGATTTAATCGTTCGATCGAACGATTATTCCTTCGAATTGCGCTAATTCCTTCGACTTCGATATTCGAAGTCGAAGGATTTCAATTCGGCAGTCGAATATGGAGGGTTAATTAACCCTCCATATTCAACCCTAGGTAACTTTGCCCCTAAATGTATTTATTCTGCAATCTTAAAATAACGGTCACACATAGAAAATAGAAAGTATGTGGAAAAAGTCTTTATTTCTGGTGGACTATCTGAAACCAACTGAACTGAAAAAAAGTGTTGGAAGGTGAACAACCCCTTTAAGTAGCAAACAGCTATAGAAATTGTGTTTTTCTGTAACACAAATGCACCTCACACGAAAGTCGGGCAGATCTCGATCAGATGGGACAAAAAATCCAGTCGGATCACGCCCGCATCTATTCGTTGATGTGGTCCCGCGATCCGACCGCCCGTTACTATTCGTTAGGATCCGATCGTTGGGCCCCAGGGCCTTCGATCGGATCAGCCCGATATTGCCCGCTTGTTTGGATCTCTCCGTGTATGGCCACCTTAACTCACATACATGACAGAGATTCCTGGCAGTCACCATACTGAGACAATCAAATAATGTACCATCAAACACGCTCAAAGTGATCAATATATTGACACAAGGCAAGATTTACTAAGAGCTGAAAAGCTATGAGATGGCAGTTATATGGAGATAGTCAGTGCATTTTTTAAAAAACATTTCTCTACATTTTTTAGCTGGTATGAGCTTTCCCTGTAGCTCGGGAATATATTTTCTGTTCAAACAAATTCCCTGGCATTTTCATACCACGATTACTCTACCGCTGTGCAGACCACACAATGTTCTGTACCATACAGAGTTTACAGTTACAGTGTTAATTAAGGCATGAGGCCTTAAAAACTCAAAACACTGGCTCCAAAAGTCCTCACCAAAAATTTTAGTTTAGCATGTTTTTTATAATATGTAACCGTACTTCATGTTTGGTCTCCCCCCCCCACTGGTTTCTTGTTGTTGCCTTTTGTTTTCCCTTCTCTACAGATAAGAGGTTTCAGAGGATAGTGCATGTCTTAAACAGCAGCAAAGGTAGTGTATTATTATGTTATATTACAATGTAGCATGTTTAGAATCAAAACACCAGATCCACAAACACAAAAAATGCCATTTTATATCTACGTCTGACCAAGCTGCCATTAATTTTAAAACACAGATATGCAATTTAAGACACCCACCCAGGTCAACTTACTCACATACTCACATCACAGAGATCTATGGCAGTCAGCATACTGATATAATCAAATAATGTAGCATCAAACACACTCAAAGCAATCAATATATTGACACAAGGCAAGATTTACTAAGAGCTGAAAAGCTATGAGATGGCAGTTATATGAAGATAGACAGTGATTTTTTAAAAAAAAACAAAAACAACACATTTATCTACCGACACCCTTCCCCCCCAAAAGGAGACAATGAGGCCTTTTATACTATCTGTAAATTTCATGAGTGCTATTTAAAGCATGGAGTTCCTCATTACATACACACAATTCTTTTTTATCTGGCATGAGATCTCTTATACTGGAATTTGAATGTATATCAATATAAGAAGTTATAGAAGTTTGCTAGGAACCCAAGATGGACCTCATATTGGTTCTGAAGTGGAGAGACACAGGATGCTCAATATGAGCATAAGCAAAGAAACTGCTGCTGTCCCTGAGCTCCTCTTGATTTCTCTTCTTCCCCTGCCGAACAAGAGGATGGTTAAAGTCCTCTAGTCCCTGCTGTTAGGATGAAATTCTAAGGACCTTTGCATTGACTGTTAATGATGAAAATTGAAAACAGATAAAATGGTCCTAGGTTCCTAGACATCTTCTATAACTAACTGTGATAACCTGCCTGGAGTTGCATCAGGGACCTTATGTTCCTGTACTGTCTGCATTACCACTGCTCTATGTGAATGGACAGCAATGGTTCACTCATATGGCTATGCTTAGTAACTGCAAGTAAGTAATAAGCATGGCTTGTTTCACCTGAAGGGCCGGGCCACGACACACAGGCGCCCAGCTTAGCCTGTGCATGCACAAGGTGGTGCTCTCGTGTGCATGTGCAAGAAAGACTGTTTTTACTTCTTTTTTTTTCACGTCGTGAACATGTGCATGCACATAATGACGTGAGCCTGCGTTCGCACGCATGCTCTGGAGCGCAAAGAGAAGTAAAAAGAGTCAAGCACAGAGGGGACCAGACTAGGGGTAGGCGACAGAGGAGGTACGTGCCTGGCGCCCCCCCATGCTTTGCGCCCTAGGCACATGCCTACTCTGCCTACCCCTTGGCTCAGCCCTGTTCACCTGTTGCCAATCTGGCCACAGGTGATCACAGGTGATCTGTGGAAGTCATATGACTGGCTATAAATTCCCCTACTCTGCTCTGACTCATTGTCCATTATAGGGCTATGTCCCATAGTTCCTGGGTGTGTTATATTGTCTGATCCTGGTATTTGACCACTGTCTGATCTTGCCATTTGCTGTTCTGCTGCCTGTACCGACTTCTGCCTGTTCTTTCCTGTGACTATTCTGCTGGATCCTGTTACTGTACTGCAAATATGTTTAGTTTGACCTTGGCCTGTAACCCCAACCACGCTTCTCTTGGTTGATTTGGTACTGTACTGTCTGGCCTGTCCCTTCATCCTTTCTGTATAAAGTAACAGTATATAGTGTATATATCTATATCTATTTCTATATATCTATATATATCTATGTCTATATCTCTACACATATATATATACACATATATATATATATATATATATATATATATATATATATATATATATATATATATATATATATATATATATATATAAAAAACAAGATTATAGAAAAATACCCGCACTCCTTCACATGCGCTTTTTTGCCGGGTGCATGGTCAAATATAGTTATATAAAAAATGGCAGAAAGGACCAGCACTCCGTGTTCCAAAAAAATCAAATGGTTTATTCAAAACTCACAGTGTCTCCAACGTTTCGACCCTCTTTGGGGTCTTTATCAAGGATAAAGTGCTGTGACAAGTTTGCAGCCAAGTTTGGGAGTTTTACTTTGAAAGCAGCTAGTAAGTTGCAGGTAAAACTTAGTCCCTTTGTAAAATGTATAATGAAGCAATTGAATTCTTGATGAATCAGATGAAAATTAAGCGTAGGACTGGCCAGATATGGGATGACTTTGACGTAGTTGGCCAGCTTAAATATATTGCAATATATGGACAAACAATCCCTGTGTTGTTTAAAGGGTAAGGCATTTTTTAGTGGCAGTATGCACAAAATGTCTCTGTCTTAAATATATTGATAATGGGTTGAGTGCAGAGGACCTCTTGTAGTTGACTATACATATATATATATATATATATATATATATATATATATTTATATATATTTAATTTGTATTGAAGGCAAAACAATACTGTTTATTTAATGCTTACATTTGTTTTTAGCAGACTTAAGGCATGGACATCCAAATTAAAGGACAAGGAAAGTCTAATAATAAATACATCTTCTATGAGAGGCATACCCCTATCTTGTCATCCTTTGTTTAAAGATCGCTCTGTCTTAAGCCATTTGTCAGATCTGCAGCATTGAAGAAAAAACCTCAGAGTTCTAGAAAAGAAAGTCCTATCATGCAACAGTCCTACACTAAGACCAAGACGGCGAGTCTGCACACTTGCTCAAACATGAAAGCAGCGCATTAAGTAAAGCTTATGAGCATCTTTTTACTAGACCTACAACAGCACATGAGATTTTGGGATGTGCTTGCGTCTAGGGGGAGGTATAATATTGACATATGCTCGTTTCAATCGCAAGCGCCATCTTTATTATGTCATGTAGGATAAATGTCGGTGCAGATAAAGATAAGATAATGTTAGCTGCCTTCTATAGAGCAGTACAGGAGAACTGAGCGGTTGCATGAAAAAAGATCTTGGCGATCAGTTACATGCAGGGACACTCTATTTCGCAATAAGAAAAATACGTGCCTTGTCCTTTAATATAAGATCCCTCATCTGGAAAACCCCAGGTCATGAGCATCCTGGATAGCAGGTCCCATACCGTGTGTGTGTGTGTGTATATATATATATATATATATATATATATATATATATATATATATATATATATAGTCCTTCCTGAAGACGGCTTGTGTTTAGGAGCTGAAACGTTGAAATAAACCACAGGATAATATTAAACAAATATTAAATGAAATAAATATATATATATATATATATATATATATATATATATATATATATATTTATTTCATTTAATATTTGTTTTTTTTTTCATATTTCTTATTTGTCAACCTCACTATTTAATCCATCATGGTTGAACCACATAATTTGACTACAGTTAAGTAAGCTGTGGTGTGGCTCAACTACAGACAATGGAGGACAACAGGCTTCCCCATTAGTAGTACTACACTTAGATGTTGTTGTATGAAGATTAACACTGTAACTGTAAACTCTGTATAATACAGAACATTGTGAGGTCTGCCCAGCACAGTAATCGTGGTATGAAAATGCTCAAAGGGACTTTGGGAATTTGTTTGAACAGAAAATATATTCCAGAGCTAAAGGGAAAGCTGGCAACCAGTGAAAGAGATGTATTGATTTCCTGAGGATGTAAAGCAGAACTTCATGCAACAATAATGTTGCTAAAAGATTCTGGTTGAGTCATTCGGGACGACAAAACCCTGGGAAACACAGGTCACAATAAATGCACATGAATTAATCATGTTTCTCTATTCGTTTGTTTGCAGCACTTCACACCAATTCTTCTTTTCAGCTGAACGGTCTCCTGGAAAACCCCTATAAACCCCTATTACTGTCTCAGACTCTGCTGTGTTTATTTCTCAGCCATATTCCATATGAATAATTCAAACATACTAACCGAGTATTGTGCACTATTATACATTAACTTCTCTAAAACATTCAGGGTCTCAATAACATGTCTCCTTATGCTCAACATATATGGTCACTCATACCAGGGTGGTGCCATATACTATAATGTTTTCTGTGTAGAACAATGGCTGACCCAATTCTTAGCAGAGGTGTATGCATATTAAATTAGTCTGTAAACTGGAGCAAGCATTGCTTCATTTGGCATAGCATTAAGGCCACCTTTGGCCACTGGATAAGCTTTATAGCTTTATATGAGCATAGGCCCACTAAAAAGGTAATTGTGCAAAATGTGATTTCCTGAGAATATAAACAATTTATTTTGTAAATATTTGTAACCAAGGGGGACACTGACAAAAGGTTGGACCACCAAGGAAAGCTTGAGCATTGAATAGTCGACTGCTGTCAGCAGGCCTATAACCTTTCATGGCATGCAAAGAAACACTTAATAACATTGTAGTAACATGCTCCATAGTAATTAAGTAGACATTTGTAATCGTTAGGTCTACAGGAGGATTAATAGCTGCACTAGTCTAGAAATTCATTGTAGCAGTCCAGTTTTCTTAACCACTGCTATCTTTATGAGGGACTCTAAGCACTAGAACATTTGGGTTGGACTTTTAAATTGACAACCTGCATTCAATACAGGTTACTGAATCGGAATTCATCTAGAGATTATTTAGCAAAATCTGATAAACTATCTAGAATACAATATAGTTATATAATAAAAACAATTGGATGTTTTGTTCAACAAAACCTTCTTATAGAAAATGTGAATTTAAAGGAAAAAGACAAGCCAAAATAAGCTATGAAAGCTATAATTTCACGATACATGCAATATAGGTACTGTATAGTTAAGGGAGTTAGTGGACAGCACTAAAACAGGAGTCTGTTTAGGAAACTCCTGTAACTGAACTGGAGTAGAAATGATAAGGCTCATGTATGACTGCAAGTACAGTGTGCAAGGAAATTTTGGATACAAATATTATTTTCCCGAAATGCAGTGATTTCTCCCACAATTTAATTGTCATTGGAACTGAGCAAAATGCTTAAGTCTGTTGCACCTACCGAAACATCCCACTGTTGGAATCCTGGAACTGCTGCCATTTTTTTGGGTTGGCAAGTGGGCACTCAGTTCACTAAATTAGAAGCATGTTTAGGTACATCAGAGCTCAGGTGCATTTGCATTTGTAAATGAGGCCTTATGACTATAGCAATCTGCACCCCTGCTTTTTTCTAAAATCTAAAAACTGCAGTTTGAAATTGATTGTTGGTGAGATTATACAACCAGCTGAACAGGTTTGTTGAGCCTAATTTATATGTAAATACATAGTTCAGTTAAGAATATTGGACACCTGTCTTTCCTTTGCTATATGCAGAGTCATTTCTTGGTGTTGTTTTTTTTTGCAAGGAAATGACACTATAGATATTTAATTATGTGCTGTAATCCTACCAATCTTTTATAAAAATGGATTGCTTGACTTGCTTTCAGGCACATTGCTATGGAACTCTTTAACCATTGTGATTTATTTAATTGTTGGTACCTACATAGAACACTAACCACTTTAGAGTTGAATGCAAAATTGCATATTATAAATATGTATGAACACATGATCATTAGTATGCTGAAATGCAGAAATGGTTGCTTAGTCCCAGAACAGATTTAATAATATTTAAATGGTTTAAATGCTTGAAGATCTAAGTCATTTTATTACCTTGTATTTATGTAGTACTGAATGTCTGAACAGAGCAGGAAAATGAAATAAAATACAGGCATGCTTGTTTATAACACACAGTAATCTGGGCAAAAAGGCAAGGCAATATCAGTTCTGACATAATGTTCGTATGTTCCAAAAAGTGGCAGGGGGGGAGTGGTTGGAGGATAGAAATAATACATTATATATGAGCCATCCTTTCCGTAACAGAACATGCAGTTTTAATGGGCCTGCAATCTGTAGGCATGCTTTCTTTTTACAGGTTCACAGTATGTAACACATTCATTCTAAAACTAAGATTCAAAATTGGAAGTCTGCATTCCACCTTAATAAAGTACATCTGTCTACAACAGTAGTAGCTAAAATAGGTGAATAATCATTTCCAAATCAATTATTGCTACAACTCACTACAGTGTGGATCTCTGAGAAGCGAAAATCAACTCATGCACCTCACCATAAACACAACAGTAACTGAGGCTTGGAACCACCCTAGGGTGAGGTAGGTAGAGTTCAGGCACAGGAGTAAACAGGCAGAGATGAAGGTGTCAGGCTCTCCTAGGATTGAGCCAGGGACCTTTGAGTTTCTGGCTCAGTGCCTTGGCCATTGGGCCAGGTGAGCATTCAGTAGACTGTCCCATTATCTATTACCTGTCCCTAGCTCTGATTTCCTTTTCCGTTGAGCCAGCCTTGAACCATGTATATTGTTCCTTTCCTTGTCCTGTCTGGCCTTGAACCTACCATTGCCTTGCCTGTCCTGGCCTTGTCCTGACCTTGCCTTGGTTTGTTTACCTTGCATTGTCTTGACCTTGCCTTGTCCTGACCTTGCCTTGCTTTGTTTACCTTGCCTTGTCCTGTCTGCCTTGCCTTAACTGGCCTTGCTCCTGCTCCAGCCTTGAACCTTGAACCTTGCATTGAACCTTGCTATCCAGTCCAATCTGCTCCTGTTCTGCTATACCCGCATCACCCTGCCCTGTCCAGTCTGCCCAATCCTTCCTGTCTGCCCCTGTTCTGATATGCCCACTCCGTCCTATCATGTCCAGTCTGCTCCTGATCTGCTACACCCAGTCCGTCCTGTCTAGTCTGCTCCTACTCTGCTGTCTGACTCATCGGCCTCTTCACCCCGTTCCTGTCCTACCTCTCTGTTCCTTATGCGTACAGCCATTCCCTGCCTTAAGGACTCACCTTCCCACATCTGCTTCCACAGCACCCCCCTAACCCCACCCTTGACAGGAGGCAGACAGAGGTCAAGCAAATCAAGAAACAGGCAAGCACAGGAAAACAATGGCAGAATAAATCCAGGAACAGCAGCTAGGTCTATGAATAAGCGCTGATTACTTTATTTGGAATAGATTTTGTTAATGTTTGCTGCATGAAAAACTGAGTGGATGTTTAAAGAGCCTTGAAACTCCAACTCAGATGTCAATGGATTGATAACTTTTTTAATTGAAAACTGACCTAAACATTTTGGAACCAGTTACTTGGATGGATTATAAGCATGTACCTGAGAAACAGAGGATTTGGCAGCCAGATGGGACAGTTCTTGGGCACAGTTATGATGTCTAAGTCAAAGCCTCTTCTCGATGGACAAAGTCCTCTGGACAACCACAGTTTGCACAGATTAATTTTAGAGAGTGAGGTAAAACTGACTGGTGGAGGAGCCTTGGGAAGCAGCCATGCAGGTAAAGAACTGTATTTCCTTATGTATTTTCCTAAGACATCTATCAATCTGGACCAAAGGCTAAATCAGACCAAGGTGTCAGGAACACCAGCTTTAGCAATTTCCTAGTCATGGAGGTCAGAAAGTACTAAAATAAATTGGTGTTTAAGGTCATATGATTCCACAAGGCATTAGTAGATCAATGACAAAATGTTACACTGTATTCTTCCACCAGTCTATGTCTCTACTACTAATACAGGTGAATGGAGAGCACACAAACAAGCAGATGAACTGTAATGGTGAGGTTTATTTCAGGCTAACTCACTCACATAAACTTGAAATAAACCTCACCTTAGCAGTTAATCTGCTTGTCCGAGTGCTCTCCTTTCACCTGTATTAGTAGTTTATTCAAGGCGGGTGGTACGCCATTTAAAGGATTTTAAATTGACTGCTTTGGTAGTTCACTGGAATATACAAGTTTGCAGTCTATGTCTCTGTCACGCAAAACCAATAACAGCATATGCAGGATCAGTACAATGTGGACCATGATACACTGAGACCAAAGCTTACTTGAAGTTGTTAGAATTGGCTAATAGTTGACATTCTATTCTCCCAGCCTGTGAGCCCAAGCCTGAGGCTGCACCTGAAGGAAGAAAATCATGACCCTAACTCTGATTAGCTCTGTCGAAGTTACAGGACCTGATAATGCAAATTTTTTCTAGGATATGTGCTTTACACATGTAAACACATGTACTGAAATGGTGCATAATAAGGCTCTCACTCCTATACACCCAGACTTCTCACAGCCACTGGGTCTGCTGCTGGCACATGTACTGCTGCTGGCTGAATGGTTTTATACAGAGCAAGAAATTCAGTGGTCAAGTTGAAGCCTGTTTGGATTGAGGCTGCTTAACAGTGTTTTAAAAGCATTGTAGTATACAGTAAAACCAAGATATAAACATCTCTGCATAATTCAAGAAATTAAAATAATATTTACTGCACTTCTTTAAATAATAACTACCAATCTATGATGGTTAAATACCCATTTATCACTATAATGTAAGCACATGGGAAGCTGAGCATATTGTACAGAACGGGATTCAGTAAAGCATGTCTCACGATATTGAACACTGGAGTCAGGCAAATTGGTTGGCATGGTGTGAATGAACAGAATTCTATAAAGAACCCTGCATTTCCCTCTAGAACATGTGAGCATGGATGGCAGAAATCTAACTGTAGGATGGTGGTACTGAATTCTTTATGATGTGTCCCTGTAATGTATAAACATTGGAGGCAGAGACAAAGTGGCTAGCTTGGAGTGGCTGAACAGAATTCTAAAAAGAACCCTGCTTTTCCCATATAATGGATGGACATGGGAGGCGGGAATGTAAGCTACTGTGCTTCAGTTTCTCACTATAATGTATAAACATTGGAGGCAGGGACAATTTAATAGCTTGTTGTTGCTGAACAGAATTCTAATTCTATTCTCTATTGCCCTGAACATGTGGGGCAGAAATGTAAATGGTGCTGAACGGGATTTTGAATGGGAGTTTCTTACTATAATTTATGAAAAATTGGGGCATGGACAAACTGACTAGCTTTGTGTAGCTGAGCAGGATTCTATAAAGAACCCTGCATGTCAGTCTTAAAAGCATGAACGTGAGGTGCAGGTGCTGAATGGGATTCTATAAGCAATTTCCCACTATTATGTATAAAAAAATGCAGGCAGGGAGCATAGACTAGTTGTTGCTGCTGAACATAATTCTATAAAGAATCCTATATTTCTCTTTATAATGGAATGTAACATCAGGGTGGTGGTGCTGAAAGGACAGCACAGAAATCTCCAGCCTCAGCTCTATTAGTGGAACATTACTGAGCAAAGTCTCCCAACCCTACATTGGCAGGGTAAACTAGGCACCATATAGAGGAGTAGGGAGTGTGACTGCTGGGCAGGGGGAATTCGGTTCCATATAGGGGAGAGGAGTAGAGATAGAGAATGTGACTGCTGCACAGGGGGAATTAGACTCCATATAGAGGAGTAGAGTGTGACTGCTGGGCAGGGGGAATTAGGTTCCATATAGGGGAGAGGAGTAGGGTGCATGGCTGCTGGCAGGTCCGGACTGAGAATTAAAATAGGTCCTGGCATTTCAGGTACACAGAGGTCCAATCAGCCCACATAGAGGCCCAAACAGCCCCCACCAGCCCACTAAATACTGACTTTCTATGGGACCTTATAGCAGCCCCTCTGGCATTTGCCAGAACCCACACATTGCCAGTCTGGGCCTGGCTGCTGGGCAGGATGAGTAGGCTCCATATAGAGGAGGAGAAGGAGGGAGTGTGACTGCCGCTATAATGAGAGAGATAAGCTGTCTCTTCTCTATCTAAAGTCAGCTGGAGTGTGGAAGCTGTAATGAATATAGAGCAGGTTACACCAGAAAACAATTCCAGCGCTAATAGATTTCTGATGGGAAATTTGCTGTGTAGATGCAGTTTCTATGCTGCCAGTATAGTGCGCTACAAGGTGGTTTTATCTGTGATGTTTGTAATTTGTACGTGTGACTTGATCACTCTGTCTCAATGTAAATGCCGATTGTTGCTACTTTTAGCCTGTCCCATAAAGCTTGCATTCTAATTTATAGCGACTGAGATGCCGGACTCCCAAAGGCTCATTGTGGGTTTGGGAATGACATTGTCTAGTTCCCTCATCATCACTCATTCCAAACAGCTATACTATGTTCAAATCCTCCGCACACGTAGCTAGAATTATCAGGAGCGGCTGCGTGTATTTGTACATGTGGGGGAATGAGGGCGCACACAGAACAGCAGCATCAGTCGCATAGACGCAGCAGGCAGACGCTCACTATCGCACTGTATGCGCGGCGGGTCAGGATTGCTGTAGGTTCTCCCCGTGGATGGCAGAGAGGGGAGGGGACATGCGTACAAGCTGCTCATTCAGTGTCGGAGTCTCACATCCTAAATGAGCCTCACTAGTTCATTTCAGCTGGAAACCCAATGACACTGAGTCGCTGGCTGCAACTCCTGGCACCTTGGCAACGGCTTCTCACCTGTGAGCAATGAGCCAGGGATCGGGATAGATGCCCCGGGGCACAACTAAGCCTCATGGAAAGTGGGGAGTTTTGTGTGAGAGGGAAAGTGCTGTTTACTCCTGATGGATGTGCTTAGTGCTCAGCACACGACTGAAGAGGTGCCATTACTGCAGATCTGGGGCTGTTTCTGCTGAAGCCTCTCTTCTGTCCCCCTGTGGTACCACATTAACCTCAAGCTGCCTCAGGAGGACAACTTTGTTGCTGTGGCCAAGAGCCGGGGGCAACAACTTCCAGCTGGGAAATGAAGCCTACTGAGAGCCAAATAGAGAATCTTCTATACAGTTTGTACTGGATGTCTCATTGATCAGCCTCACTGGCCATGTACCCTCCTCAACAAAAGATTCCAGTCTAAAGTCAGGCTTTGTGGTGAGTTCTTTTGGACAAGGAGCCAAATCTGCAGCAAAATGGTGTTGGAAAAAGTCTACTTTATATTGGAAGGTAAGATCTTTGCCTTTTTTTTTTTACATGGCAGAGCCCCCATTTTAGAGAGGACTTTATTATATATATCTATATCTATATATATATATATATATATATTGAATACATAATCCTGTTTTGATAACATGCCTGTGGGAAGAAATAGGCACCTGATTGGAACAATAGAAACAAATGAACCAGTATCCCTATTATTAGACTGGAGATGATTTCTCCTGGTTATAGCAGTACAGTGGTTGCCCTTACCCTTTGATCAGCAAGCCAGAATTTTTCTGTGTGCATATGTAATGACATGTGTGAGGTGAGTGGGTTATGAGGGAAAACCATTGTGATCAGGCAGCTCAGAGGTTCCCCCCATTTGTCTCACAGTGAAATGTCTAGTTCAACATAACATTGCTATCTAGTCTTAGATGGCCCTCTGCTGGGGAGATTCAGACCAATTTGAGCAATGATATATCACCTAAGCTGAAGCAAGAGCAGAGGACATTGATCCTATGGTGGAAGCTACAGTTTGCACCAACAGCTCAATGCTTGTTACCCTCACCCTATAGCTGCATATTAACTATCTTTTAAAGCTTACGAGAGCTGACAGATTAAACTGTAGTAATGGCACCATACTGCTGAGACATCCCCCCTTCTTACACCATCATCCATCCATATTGCACAAGTACGATGGGTGAACTAATGCTGATCGTAATCCCCGTAGGGGCTTTATAACACAAAATGATCCTTCTTAGGATTTAACCCTTTGGAAATTGGCAGCCTGGTACTAGGCAGATGATTAGGAAGCAATTTTGGAAATAACCTTTATTTGCATGGCGGTAGTGTTGTGGGTTCCTATCTGAAGGTCTTGTGTAATTGGTCTCATTGGTATTCCAGCCTGTTGATGCTTTGCTGATTTTTGGCACAGGACACTGCATCTTATTTCAAGCTAACACAAATCAGACACTGCACCCTTATCCAAGCTGTAGATCATAGAGATTTCTTACTCATCATAAGGTCTTATATCTGTACACTTGACTCAAAAAGTTATATATATGACAACCAACAATTTAAAAAATGGTTTAAAGGTGGAATGTAGCCTTACTCCAAAAAGACAGCAGCAGAATGATGAAGAAATAGCAGAGATGCATTTTTCCCACTATTGCTACATTGGATTTTTTCCCTTTCCCAATATGTGTGTTCTTCATCCTCTTATACTTTTTTTTTTTTTTTTAATTTTTACATTTTCACAAATTCAATTCCCAGAGATACTATCTTACATCCAGAAGCAATTATGTGATTTCAGAGGAGAGAAGTGCTATAAGCATTTCACTTCAACATTCTTGGGAATCTCCATGGAGATTTCCAATTCAAATGCAAAAACCCTGTGCATTTATTTTCCTGCCGATGTATTGAAATGACACAGTGGGTCAAAGGATGTTTGTTAGGGAGCCCTTTCATACATAACCCTGAAGACAAACAGTGTTGTGTCAATGGACGGCACTATGTAAGCCATTGCTTAGTGGACTGGGCATAGACCCAAGGAATTTTTTTTTTTTAACAAGAAAAAAATGACAGCAACTAAATCTAAAATATTTAAGAAGCATTATAATTATTCTCAGTGTCACACAACTTTCCTTTATTTTATCCTTAATTAGCTGCTATAGAAATAGGCTGAAAAACAATGCACAGTTTTGGTTGGAAAAATAGGACATCTTTATTATGAGCAATGGTGGTCAGAGTGTCAGGCAAATCTCCTATTAACAAAGCCTAAAGCCTATGGGGAAGCAATATTCTCAGTCAGTATATGGTAACAATAGATTGTACCCCTGGCATAGTTTTTAGTTCTGCTGGGACCAATGATCTCCAGTAGGTAAGATCTTCCTTCTATGGAGTTTGGTACTAATGTATAATCCAAGACCACTTGCAAAAACAATAGTCAGTGTGCTGTGCTAAGTCAGATCTGCCTTATTTACATAAATTATCATATATGCAATGATCAGTTTTGGTCACTTTGGTTTTTATAGTTCTTCTTGGCGGTCATCATACAGGAATAGGAAACTGCAAAATTTGAATAAAAATGTGGTACTGGGCTGTAGAATTGGGATTATTTAGCAAAAGCCTGTAATAACTGCGCATTTGTGGTATAAAAGCTAAATCAGAACAATAGGTGATTTTTCTTTTAAATTTGAGGTTGAACGGTAAAAATTTCCATCTTGCACCCTAAGAGTTAATAAAGTTCAATCTGGGCTCTGGATGTAAACCACATAATTAAACTAAATGGAATCATTCTCTTTAAATGCAATTGTCCAATGGAAACGTGTCCTTTTATACCAAACTCTACATTAACCAAGGGCAGGAACTAAGCACAGGTTAATCCTTCTCCTATTTTAATAGCCAGTAGAAACACTTGGCACAGTACTGGTCAACTAGAACCTTAACCAGATGAAAATGATAAACTTAGCCATGTATTAACAAGCCAATCCATTATTAGTATTTTAGTCACATATTTCTCTCTCCATTATTATCTGGAAGATGTGCCCATTTTTTAGATGCCATTAGTAAATTGAAAATATGTTTTAATTATCTGGAGGTCTCAGATGTGTGAATGGGGCTCATGTCTCAACAATACATGAGCTTCTCATGTCCTTCCAGTGTTTGCTGAACAGTGAAACAGGGTATGGTGAAATTCAGCTTACACTTATATCTGTTACTGGCTGGTTGGACTGCAACTGTAGTATTTAGTCTTCTTATGGTAGTATTAGTATGAAGAGGAGGAGTGTGCTGAGGTCTGTAATGAAAGCAACAGCATTGGTTTCCCTTATTGTCCCTCTCTTACTCCTCTGTTATTGTGACCCGTGTTCCTTTCAGAATCCACTTTAAAACAAGTGCTCTTATGTTCATAGTGTACATACAGAGACATATACAGGTATGGGATCTGTTTTCTGGAAACCCCTTATCTAGAATGCTCTGAATACAGAAATGCCATCTTCCATAGACTCCATTTTATCAAAATTATCCACATTTTAAAAATAATTTCCTTTTCCTCTGTAATAATAAAACAGTACCTTGTACTTGATCCAAACTAACATATAATTTGTCCTTACTGGAAGCAAAACCAGCCTATTGGGTTCATTGAATGTTAACATGATTTTTGGGTAGACTTATAGTATGAAGATCCAAATTACAGAAAGATCCGTTATCCTGAAAACCTCAGGTCCCAAGCATTCTGGATAACAGCTCCCATACCTGTACATCAGAATATCAGATATGATGTATAAAACAAGTTGTATGCTGTTTTTCTTCTATCGGTTTCTTCCGCAATCTCCTCTGAGCAAACCTTTTAAAAATCCTTCCTAATACTAAGAGGTTGCCTGCCAAACGTCAGATTTCCATTAGGTTCCATATTACTGATTTCTTAATGAAACCATATTTTTTAGCTCTATGTTTATTTCCTACTGGCTCCAACTCAATCATTTTTCCATTAGTGCAGCTGTGCAGCTAAACCACAAGGTACTGTGTGTACAACAATGTTGTTGCTGCAAGACTAAAACGCTCACTAAGGACTTGCACCCACTTGCCACTAACGCATTTGTACTGTTATTCCCACCTCCAGAATCCTATATACACCAATTAGCATTCCTTTTGTATTGCTCTGCTTTTCTTGAATATACTTTTTGCTTGTTGCTTTAATCATGAAATATCTATGGTTTTGTTATTTCTGGACCAAAATAGGAAATCTGAAGCTCCTCCATGTTTGGTACTTGCAATGCAGAGAATTACACTGTAGATTACTTATAAGCAACCCCTCCCTTTACTCCTTGTTGTGACTGTTTTGTAAATAAGAGTTGGTTATACAGGGGGATTATCTGTGCACCAGAAATCAAATTATCTAAATCCCACGGACCAAACATGGAGGAGCTCCCAGTAACGTAACTACAGGGAGTGGGGCCCGGGTGCAGGCCATGCAGCCAGCCCCCACCCCCCTCCAGAAGAGATCCTTTTGTCGGATTCACGTTCGCTCGAACCACCGGCAGCCTGAGGGGTGCAGGCCCTGGTGCAGTCACACCCCCCTGCACCACCAATAGTTCTGCCACTGGGAGCTTCAGTTTCCCAGTTTGTCTTAGGAAACAACAAAAAACATAGATTTTTCATGAATAAACAATAGGAAAAAAATATTCAAGCCCTAAACATTTTATTCAAGGTGAACAAGGGAGAATATTGCTTCTTTAATTGTCGATTATTAGCCTCATGTTGAGTGTGGAAAATACTTAGATTACCCAGATACCTAGATTTCTGAATGGCTAAGACTGATATAGTGGAACTCACAGGGCATTTGGACAGACCTACTTCCTAATTCCTTCGTTTTCAAACACCAAAGGTTGAGGATTGCAGTGCTAACTTTGGTTCAGTGGGACTGAATGGGCACTATGGACCATTGACTTGAAATATTGTAGACTTTGCAAGGCTTTCCATTTGTGTTTGGACTGTAATTGACCTCAGCTATTTCCTACCTTTATATTGCATAACTGATGTCCTTTCTTGCAAACCATGGGTTAATAAGGGGCAGTATGGGCCCTAAACTGAACTTTAAGGTAAACACATGTAGCAAACTAAATTTGCATTTTTTATATAGAGCGACTGAAAGGTAGGACTTAATTAACCACAGAGAGCTGTAAAGGCGTCATTAATTTTCATTTACCTGCAGTAATTGTTTTTAAATGATTATAAAACACTCTTGCCAAATGGGCTTGTACAAGAACAAAGAACCTTTATTAATAATAAAAGGAAAGCTGAATAATACTGGTTGCCCCACTGTAAGAAGCTCCAGCAATCTATTTGGACGTCAGTAACAAAAATGACTTGGCACAAAGTGTGTCGTGCTTTTGAATTCTTTTGAGTCAGACTCTAATCCCTCTTAATAGAATGCATGTGGAGACTCATTAGTCTCATTGTAAGGATATGATATGAAAATATGAGTAGAGCAGGTACAGAACAATATATTTTTAATGGGTAGATTTATTAAAGTCCTTAAATGAGCTCTTCATGTGTTTTATGAATGATTTACCCTGTACAGGCAAGGTTTCATGCATGCTGTATGCTCATTCACCTGATTGCCATAAAGCATGGACTTTATCAATGAAATTATTGTGGAGGTCCAATCTACCAACTGCACCAGGCAGCTAAGCAAGGGTTTTCTGACTAGGATGCACTTTCAGTCTATTTTTCTCCTAGCATTAGTTAAATCCCGTCTGTACCCATAACTGCTATAGACTTTACTCTTTACAAATACATTAGAGGACATTATAGACAAATAGCTGGGGACTTTTTTACCCTTAAAGAGGATCACCGTACCAGAGGCCACCCCTTCAGACTAGAAGAAAAGAACTTTCATTTGAAGCAACGTAGGTGGTTCTTCAGTGAGTTTGTAGAATGCACTGCCGGGTGATGTTGTGATGGCTGATTCTGTTAATGCCTTTAAGAGGATCTTCCATGATTTCTTGAACAAGCATAGCCCCAAACCCAAATAATCTAACTATGTAACTATGGGCTGAGACATATCAGTTGTCCAGAATTAGATTTACCTTCTACAATAGAACAGTGAACATATAAAACAAGCAGCTTACATACAAATACTAACGGGTACATGAAATAAAGCGGCCATGCAAACAAGAGCCTATCTTTGGAGAAAGCACTTCTCTACCATCATTCTTTAAATTGTTATGAAATAAAAGTGGGTAACGGAAAAAATATTCGCAATATTCATTGTTATGTTTGCTCCGAAAGATTACCACACCTTCAGGCAATTCTTAATGTTTTGAAATGCGCAATCAAAATTCGCAATGTTTTAACAGTTTAATGAAGAGTATAACATTAGGAAATGAGACTTTTTATTCGTATTTATACTAATTGTTTTGCGCTTTGCGACTTTCATTAAATTCCCCCCTTATTATTGACTGTCATACATTCATACTGCACAGGCTATGTAACTTAAAGAGCTTTATTTATCTACATTACATATGAGTCACCATTAGGTCAGACTGTAGGGATGCAATGGCTCGGAGTTAGTATAATGCTTCCCTGTTTTTCATTAAAGGGATCCTGTCATCGGAAAACATGTTTTTTTCAAAACGCATCAGTTAATAGTGCTACTCCAGCAAAATTCTGCACCAAAATCAATTTCTCAAAAGTTCAAACAGATTTTTTTTATATTCAATTTTGAATTCTGACATGGGGCTAGACATTTTGTCAATTTCCCAGCTGCCCCGGGTCATGTGACTTATGCCTGCACTTTAGGAGAGAAATGCTTTCTGGCAGGCTGCTGTTTTTCCTTCTCAATGTAATTGAATGTGTCTCAGTGAGACATGGGTTTTTACTATTGAGTGTTGTTCTTATATCTACCAGGCAGCTGTTATCTTGTGTTAGGGAGCTGCTATCTGGTTACCTTCCCATTGTTCTTTTGTTTGGCTGCTGGGGGAAAGGGAGGGGGTGATATCACTCCAACTTGCAGTACAGCAGTAAAGAGTGATTGAAGTTTATCAGAGCACAAGTCACATGACTTGGGGCAGCTGGGAAATTGACAATATGTCTATTCTGCTGGAGCAGCACTATCAACTGATTCATTTTTCTACACAGCTCCACTTAAAAAAAAAAAGCTGTCCTTTTAAGGCTTACATTGTCCATTTTATTCAGTGACACTTGAAAAAGAGGTTATGTCCGTTCCAATGTGAATTCTATAGTACATAGCATTTTACCCTGTCTTGTGCAAGAGATTTGTAAGCTACTGAGTGTCCCAGCCCTGCGGCAATCAGAATAGAAATTATTTCCAAAGGTCTCATGGACCTAACACTACTCCGAAACCTACAGGTATTCCTTAATTAGTATTCATCGTAGCTAAATATTTACCTAAAACATTTTAGTAAAATCCCATATGCATGGAAACATTTAATCTTACTTTAATGTACTTTGTAAAACAGAGCCTATTCATACAACTTTTCTTGTTTATGTTCCTTTATTTAGTAATGTTTGAATTCTTGTATATTATATCCAGGATTGGGGCCCACCGGGACTAATTTCCAGGGCTGCCTCCGACCACCCGCCCTCCTATATGGCGCGCTGAGTGTGCATGGATAAAGGCGCCACTCTGCGCGCCTGCGTGAAGATGCCGTAGCTCTCAGCGCTCCTAAACCAATAGGTGCTGCGAGCATGCGCAGATGGCATTGCGTGGCGCCTGAAAAAACTTTCCCCCCCCCGAATCTTATTGGGAGATGGGACTGGCCCTGCGGGGGCCCATTAAGGGTCGGGGGCCCACCGGGTTTTTTCCCGCCGGGCCAGTCCGACACTGATTATATCTACATGATTACCCTGCAGGATTTTGTTTTTAATAGTCTTCTTTTACCAGAATCAGGAGTAGAGGCGATTGCACACCATGCTAGATAAGAGAGCTCTTCAGTTCTGTTGTTACCCATCATAAACACTAACAAGCTTGAGAGAATAATATTACCACCATGACATGCCTCACAACTTAAGGCAGGCATCTGCAACATTTTTAAGATCATTTTCACCCCATTCCAGTTAAAGGGATTCTGTTAAGGCAAAACATGTTTTTTTAAAAACTCATCAGTTAATAGTGCCTCACCAACAGACTTCGGAACTGAAATCTGTTTTTCAAAAGAGCAAACTGATTTTTTCATATTTAATGCTGAAATCTGACATGGGGCTAAACATGTTGTCAGTTTCCCAGGTGCCCTCAGTCGTGACTTGTGGCTCTGAAAAACTTCAGTCACTCTTTACTGCTGTGCTGTAAATTGGAGTGATATCACCCCCCCCCAGGAGCCTATTATCAGAACAATGGGAATGCAACAAGATAACAGCTCCCATAGTAAAAATCCACTGTAACTTCTCCATTTACATTGAGCTGGGGAAAAAATAGCTTAACTGAAAGCAGTTCCAACATGAAGTGCTGGCTCTTTCTGAAAGCACAGGATCAGGCAATATGACCTGAGATTGCTGCCTACACCAAAGTAAAACAATACACTTGGTGGTTCAGGAATAAAATTTTATATGGTAAAGTGAATTATTTGCAGTGTAAACAGAAATGAAAGCTACACCATAAAATTTATAACAGAATTCCTTTAAGGACATCTGCATGTATAGCATGGCACCATAATCATATTAAAGGGGAACTATCGCAAAAATGAAAATTTTATAAAAGCTTGTTTCAGCTTACTGAAATAAGAATCTTTCTAAATGCAATCAATTAAATATTCTGTACTGTTTCTGAAATAATCCAGTTTATCTTCACTATTCCTCTCTCACCATAAGTTTCTCTTCATTCTCTCTTCATGCAGCAGGGTGTCAGATAATCATTGACAGTTAGATCCAATATATCTTATGGGGGGGGGGCTCATTTTGCCTAGAAGATGTATTGGAGCTCACTCTTTTAAAATCACCAGACATCAAGTCTCTCTACATGCAGGATTTGTGCAAAAGGCAGTTATTTTTGTTTGTACTGGAATAAGTTATTTGAATGAGCTCTAATTCATCTGCTAGGAAAGGAAGCCCCCCTATAAGATATACTGAATCTAACTTTCAATGAATATCTGACACCCAACTGCTGCATGAAGACCAAATGAAGAGATACAGTTGCTGAGAGAGGGATAGTGAACATAAACCTGATTCTTTCAGAAATTAATCATATTATTTAATCGATTATATTTACAAAGATTCTTATTTCACTATGCTGAAGCTTATATTAAATTTATATTTTCCTTTAAGGCAGTGGTTCCCAAACTGTGGGGCTGCTTCTCCAGAGGAGTTCAAATCTGTGGGAGGGTTCCAGCCTAAAGGCCCATAATACCAAACCACAGTAGGGTTGCCACATTTTAGCCCGATGGAGATTGGGCAGGGGGTGGGGCTGTGATGTGGAGGGGGCGGTCTGTGGTGCATAGGGGGTGGGGCCCGGATGCGGAGGGAGCGGTCCGTGATGTTGGGGAAGGGGCTATGCCTCTGTTATTGGCCGATTGCCGTGTCAGTCTTATAGAATCCTGGCCAATTTTCCTAATTTGGAAAACACGGCAGGCAGTTTTTGACACGGGCAGCCCTTCAAATTACCGGGCTGTCTGGGTCAAAATTGGATAGGTGGCAACCCTAAACCACAGTCAATTATAAGCTTTAAAAAAAGACAGTCACAGTGCTGGTTTTTTTTTTTTTTGCATTGAGTGCCAGGAAGGAGATTTAATAGCACAGCAAATGAAAGTATTTAAAAAGTAAAGAAGAAAACTGTGGCTGTTTCTTTTTGTGTCCTGGCCATAATCCTGTATATGATAAGTGGTTTTTTTTTACGAAAAATATGAATACATGGCTTTTCAGCAGTGCTAAACACTGCACCAGATTTATCTAGTCTTATTTAAACATCCAATTCAGTTTCAGTCAATAATTGTGAACTGCTGGTGACATTTCTCTGGCACCTTACCACTGTTTGAAATACTCTTTCAAAATTGTTCATGAAATAAAGGCTGACATTTACTTTGCTCATGGAGCTTAATAAAATAAATGAAGACTTAATCCTAATAGCTTACAGCTAAAATCAATTCATTCGCAAATTTGAGGATCCCGACAGCTTGTATCACCCTTCCTACATTGAAAAATTTCAAGAAATATATTTTTAGGCTTACCTTGAATATATTTGTGAATATAGCATTCTGGATAACAGGTTCCATACCTGTATTGATTCTCTTCTGTTTGGTAACAGTCTCTTTCCATAGACAGCATTAGAACAAGAATGTTCTTCACTTTAAAATTTGTCCATATTATTGCACATGTTGTTGTGCCAGCCTCTCAACATGAATCAGCTCCAAAGCAGCAGGAGAGGTAATGCAGTAAATTTACCATATTTGGGACTAAAATGTGTTTACATTTCACAACCAGCACATAAATAAAAATATACAATATAAAGGATTTTCCAAACCTAGGTGCTCATTGATCAACAATGTGCTACGTTTATATTGTGTTTATTTCTGCTACCAAAGGGCAGTAGTTTCAGGGTCCTGTGGACAACACACTACCTACTGTACTGTATATGATTGTGAAGAAGGACATATTCCCAGAATACTTGGGGGCACTCGAATAATTTTGTTTGAGGTGTATTTTAAATACATTAAACATGCAACTGTTTTCTGCAAAACTGGTAAAACGATAAATAAGTTGATATTCCGCATTTAAGGAATTGTGGAAAGACACATGCAAAATGGTAATATGTCCATTCCAATAATGTAGCATCCAGTGCAGCAATAACAAGAAATACAGTGATAAGGGACATATTGCTACTGTGCTGATGCATCACATAAGACTACTGCCAGCTGAGGAATATTGCGAAACACCCTCCACACTGGACATAACATAGGAAACTGGCCGCCCCATTACAATTCTGATAATAGTTAAGAATGGTCAATAACCTTCCCACAATAAATATATTCAAAAGTACATGAGTACCTGATCACGTTTCAAATACCTTTTTCAAACAGTTTGGGGAATAATTATGATTGTAAAGGTTCTCCTGCCTCTGACCTGCTTTCCCTGCTCTGCAAGCACAAAAGGCTTCACTTTTCATTTCAGGTACAGACAGTTATTCTCAAATCAGAAACCTTGCACCTTGTGGGCTGCTGCTTAAACTTTGTCTAGTTGATTTGGGCTTCAAATGTAAACACATTTTAGTCCCATATATGTAAAATTTACTGCATTACCGCTCCTGCTGCTTTGGAGCTGATTCATGTTGAGAGGCTGGCACAACAACATATGCAATAATATGGACAAAATTTGAAGTGATGAACATTCTTGTTCTAATGCTGTCTATAGAAAGAGACTGTTACGAAACAGAAGAGAATCAATACAGGTATGGAACCTGTTATCCAGAATGCTTGGGATCTGGGGTTTTCCGGATATCATGTAATTAAATGCATATTAAATGCATATTAAATAAATGCAATAGGCTGGTTTTGCTTCCAATAAAGATTCATTATAACTTAGTTTGGATTAAGTACAAGGTACTGTTTTATTACTACAGAGAAAAATAAAATCATTTTTAATCATCTAGGTTATTTGGCAGTTGAATGGGGAGGCACAGGTCCCCATATTGCGGCTGGGCGGCATGCCGTCCCTAATTTTTTGCCGCTCTAGGCTTGGGCTTTTGTGGCCTAGCCACAAATCTGGGCCTGTTATTTGGATAAAATGGATTGTATGGGGGACGGCACTTAACCCATACCTCCCAACTGTCCCTTTTTCGGAGGGACAGTCCCTCTTTTGACATCTCGACCCGCAGTCCCTCATTTGTACTGGAAAATCCCTCTTTTCTCTGCACTGAACAGCCAGAAAAAGAAACAAACTTTCTAACTTAATTGGCTTTTAGCAGAGAGCCCAGAACAGGTAACGTGTGCAAATAAGATACTTTGTAACCATTTTGAGACACAAAAACACAGTTTAGATAAGGAGAAATATTTTCAAACTTTCATAACCTGCCAAATTTTGTAAAACAAACATGGTAATTAGGGGGTGTTGCCACAGAAGGGGTGTGGTCAAAAAATTGCTGCGCTACGTGCGGAAATAAAATTTTGTCCCTCTTTTTACTTCCAAAATGTTGGGAGGTATGCCCATACCTGTACTGCATATGGTAAAACCTTTAAATAAATGAGCTCCAACATACTTAAAACAAAGCATTATCAAGAAATGGCATATTCAATTTGCTAAGAGTGCGTATATCCCACTGATACATCCTTTATACATTGCATGATGATTTCACATATCTTTAATTCAAGGTAAGCTACAAAATACTCTTTCAAACAGGATCAACATGCATGTTAATAACAGGTTTTTCAACACTGGGCCCCCGAGACATTTTAGCTGGGAACAATGTTCTGCCTACTGAATGTCAGCTGGAACACTTCTAAATTTATTATACTGAGCAGCTGCTGCATGACGGATAATCACTGGCATTTTGAGAACAAAACTGGACAGTGTGTATAACCCCCTTTGCCAAAATGAAACCCTCAATATCTTTTTTATTGCCTTCTTACAGGGTCCAAACTAGGGGTAGGCACAAGAGGCAAGGGCGCAAAGCTTGGGGGGGGGGCGCCACCAGGCACTTACCTGACATGCAGCCTACCCAGGCAAGTGTTACCTCAATGAAAGTGGGTGCGCTCTGTGAAGTCTAAGTGCTTTGCGCACGATCACACACGCGCGCCCTCGACTGCGCGGCGTTGCGCACGTGCGACCTCGGTTGCGCACGGTTACGCACGCGCGTCCTCGGTTACGCACAATTACGCACGCGCGTCCTCGGTTGCGCACGGTTACGCACAATTACGCACGCGCGTCCTCGGTTGCGCACGGTTACTCACAGCTGCGCGGGGGGTAGAAGTTGGCAGCTGGGTTGCCTGGGGCAACTGAAAGACCTGGCCCGTCACTGAATGTACTTTTGAATATATTTATTGTGGGGAGGTTATTGACCATTCTTATCTATTATCAGAATTGTAATGGGGCGGCCAGTTTCCTATGTTATGTCCAGTGTGGAGGGTGTTCCGCAATATCCTCAGTAGTCTTATGTGATGCATCAGCACAGCAGCAATATGTCCATTATCACTGTATTTCTTGTTATTGCTGCACTGGATGCTACATTATTGGAATGGACGTATTGCCATTTTGCATGTGTCTTTCCACAATTCCTTAAATGCAGAATCTCAACTTATTTATGGTTTTACCAGTTTTGCAGAAAACAGTTGCATGTTCAATGTATTTAAAATACACTTCAAACAAAACTGAGTTCCCCCAAATATTCAGGGAAGATAACCTTCTTCACAATCGCAAAGTGAATATATTTGCCCTGTGCATGGTTATATTTATAAAGCTGAATAAGAGGGTGCAAACAGAATTGCAAATTTTTTTTCCACAATGTCTAAAAGAGCTTTTAAAATATGTCAAAAATTAGCAAATTATGAATATTTATGTACATACTGGTGCTCATTTATAAAGACTGGGCATATTTGCACCTGGGCAGTAACACATAGCAACCAATCAGTGAGTGGCTTTTTAAAACCAGCTGCAGGTTGAACAATGAAAGCAGGCCTCTGAGTGGTTGCCATGAGTTACTGCCCAGGTGCAAATTTGCCCAGTGTTTATAAATGAGCCCCACTCTGCGACTGAATTACGGCACAACTTTGGTGGCGGAGAAAATATTCTCATAAAAGTTTTGCAAAGTTCGAATTTAAGTTACTGTCAACGCTATTTTCGCGCACAACAACCTAGCACATTGGGCGCGCTCGCGTAAAGTGCACCATTTGCGAAAATGTATTCACAATGCGAATTCACAAAAAACGGAAAGACGGGCACAGTAGAGCAATTTTTTGCGTTCAGGAAAAAACAGGCAATACAACCATTTGCGAAAAAATATGTGCTGCGCAAACTTTATAAATGACCCCCACTGTGGTTAGTGTATTTCGCCTGCCAGTGTTCTGCCTACTGAATGTCACATGTAACACTTATATATTTATTATACTGAGCAGCTGCTGCATGACGGCTTGTCCGTGCTAATCATTAGCATTTTGGGAATAAAACTGGGCAGTGTGCATAATGCCTTCTTACTAATCAAAATGATTAGATTCATTTTTACCTTTAGCTTGCTGTTCACTGTTAAATGAATTTACTTCAGGTATGCAGAAAAAATGATGATAACTTAGATAACACTGCACAAAGTAAATCACTTTCAGTAAAACTACTTTCCGATTGCATTAAAGTCTCCTTGCCCAGACTGCCGCTATACAGTAATGATAAGCACAAAGCTGTAGCTACGTCTGGGACAAAGATGCTCAGTCAACAGCTTTCTGATGGATAACTGTCACTGCTTCGGCTTACTGTCAGAGGCATTCTTGCTTGTTTACTTTCCTTCTGCGTAATGCGCGAAAATCCTCTGGAAGTTTGATTCTAATGCTAAACATGAAATGTCTTCTATTTGTGTGTGTATCTGAGTGTTCTACTGTACAGTAAATAAGCTGCAGAGAAATTGGGCCGTGCAGCATGCAATAGAAACGGTGAGAAAGGATTTGGCTGCTTACTTTTTTCTTCATTAATATAATGCTATATTATAATAGCATTGAAAGAAGTGATTTTTATAACATTTTGCAGTGTATTTATATGGCGCATATGGATTATTCTCTAAGGTCATCATCACAAACACACACTTTGGTCAATTTTATCTGATGCCAATTAACCTGCCTGTAAGGGACAAAACCAGAGTACCCTGAGGAAATCCACTCAGGCACCCATTTTTATTCATTTGCATTTCGGGGCAGATTTATCAAGGGTCGAATTTCGAATAAAAAAAACTTCGATATTTAAATAAAAAAAGACCAACATAAATTTATTTTTAAAAAAAAATCAAAGTTTTTTTCCCCTCGGTGAATACGGTAGGCTGTTTTCGTTTGAATTAGAATCGTACGAATTGAAGTAACATTGTATTCATTCGAATTCGATTGAACTTTTTTTTTTTAAAAAAAAAAAACAACTTAGATATTTTTTAACGGCAGAAGTAGGGTGTTGTTTTCGTGTGGATTGTATCATATTATGTATTTATTGAATGACATACGCACTATGGACACTTTGCAACTGAATTTTTGCACAGCTGATACTAATTGTATCTTTTTTTGGCAACACTGCACAGAACAGCACTTATGAATAAGATTGGACAACTCACAAGTAAAAGACATGGAGAAAAGTTTCTTTTAAAAGTTTTTTATGAAAAAAGTTTTTTATGGAAAATGTTTTTTAGATTTTTACCTTTAATTGTATCTAATTATCCAAGATTGGATGTTGAAGATCACATGGGTGTGAAGGGTGTGTTTATAAGGTTCACTGTATACCTGTAAGTTTACACTTGAGAAAGGGCAACACCTGCCCGAAACATGTCGTGTAAAGCAGCATGAATAATAAATAATTACAAGCGGTTAATCTGCGTATGAGTGCTCTCCTCTCTTTCAACTTTTAGTGGATATCTTGGGATGATTGGTACATCTCTGTGAGAGGATTGATGCATACAGCTGAGAAGTAAGGCAGAGCGCAAATCCACACAGTTTCTACTTAGATATTTTGAGTCTACCAATTGACTCCAAATAAGTTCTAGGAGGTCCCCCATAGGTTAAAACAGCAATTTTTTAAAAAGACAATACATGATACATTTCTATATTCAAATTTTCAAATTTTTTTCAAATTCAAATCGAATTTGGACTATTCCCTGGTCAAAGTACAAAAAAATAGCTCTAAATTCAATTTTTTTTTTACTTTGAATTTTCACTTAGACCCTTGATACATCTGCCCTTATATAAAGTTAATTTTAAAAAAAGCAAGGTCTGGTGATGTAACTGTGCTAAAAAAATAGTGAGCAAATAATTGTCATGTGTTTTTGCTCTGCTTAGAAACATTACAAGACTTTCCTGTTATTTGACTTACTTAGTCATATATATTGTGTAAAAACTTCTAATATCTTGAAAACTCGAAGAAAGGACTCGAGGGTTCTGTGGAAGGGATCAACGAGCCTTTGAAATAAATACACCACACAACCACAAAGGCTTGATAAAGGGTCCAGTGTGGCCGAAACGTTGCCAACATTTTGATGTCTGCTTTGAGCCAATAAAAGCAGTTTTCTTTGCACTACAAATTGGATCAGTGTGCTGCAGTTTCCTTGGACTTCTTTGAAATAAAAACAATGAGAAACGCTCAGAACTTTTATAGAGAATAATCAAATTCAACAGATTAACCCCCATATTTAATAAAAGGCAGGAGACGTAACTCATAGTAACCAATCACATATTTGCATTTAAACAGGTGGTCAGTAAATTCTACCTGCTGATTGGTTGCTATTAGTTACTGCTCATGGGCAAACTTAGTGCCTTCTTTTATATAACCCCATAGGGGTGGCATATTGTTTTGCTGTACAGGTATTGGATATATTATCTGTAATGCTTGGGTCCTGTGGATATCATTTGGAGAACCATTCCTAGCGTATGGTAAAAAAACTTTTAAACATGAAAAGACCCCAGTAAAATGGTTTTGTGACCACCAAATCAAATTTATGTTAGCCTAGTTTCATAAAGTCAATGGATACCTTCTAATGGTGCCATTTCTTGTTGGACAGTTCCAGTTTTTGGACCTGAAAAGGGGTGTATTCACATGAAATGGATGGTGCTTTGGGTAGATTGGGGGCTTGTTGAGACAAACTTTGAAATGCTGTGAGGTGTGAAAATTTACTTTTTAATTATTACTAAAAAAAAGGAAATCACAAATTGTTTGTTAAAATAGGATATGACATTTCTAAGCTTGATGGTTAATATGATAACACCATTTTTTCTGGTCCCCAGGGGTTCTTCTGTATGTGAAAACTAAAATTATCTGGTTATTAAATATTCACATTTTACTTGGAGAGAAAGCATGTGTCATCTATCATAATATTGCTGTCTACTTTAGATCACTTTCCACTGAAGTTGGCACAGACTTGCAACTGTATATTGGTGTGTATTCAGGGGATATTGACACATATAGGAGTATAGGAAGCAAGCTGTGATAGGTAGGGAGCATATTGATTGGAGCTATAAGTAGCAGGGGGGGCTGCAGGCTGGATATTCCTGATATATGCACTACAAATATGTCATAACATCACATTTATGAAGTGTGGGGCAGGGTGCAAAGTTCAAAAATTGGGTGCAAAGCGCCACGCATTGCAACTTTAGGTGCAGGTTTTTGTGCTCCAAAATGGAGGTTAAAGACTCATTCCTCTTCCATGGATTCAGCATTGTATTTACAAGGGGTGGGCATGGATACCTCATAGCTTGCTTGTCATTTATTTGTGCATACTAGGAACATAGTTGCATAGTTACATAGTTAAATCGGGTTTGCATTTGAGTGAGCTGCACTCTGCACCTTATGCGAGATTTTTAATCTGGTGCAAACTGCAATCAGATTGCCTGAGATGCAATTGTGTGCCCCTTACAGTTCTACTTGGCATGGTAAATGATCCCTATTGTGTACTTTGTACTCGTACCCACATTTTCCCCTTAAGGGATCTTTTAATTATGCACTACTATAAATTGGCTGCACATCTCATATCAGCATTTGGAGCTATCTGGCTTGTTGTTATTTTTAGTCTTCAGAAGTACTTTTAATTTAGTTTTTAAATGATTTTTTTTATCCAGTGTCTCATTGAGACCATGTTTTCTAGATCTACACTGATAAGGTTGACCACAAGAGCCTTGAGCACAATAATAAGAATGATTTGATGTTGATAAGTATGCTTACACGTGGATTGACGTGCAACATCTTCTTTTCTCTTGCAGTGTTGCTGATAACTATACTAGTGGTGGAAGGCATTGCAGTGGCCCAGAGAACACAAGGTACTGACAAAATAAGCATTTTTTCCCTGTAACACTGTGTCTTAAAATTGATTTGCCTTTATAACATGGCCCTTGACTTACACAATAAAGGCCAGTCTTAGGTAATATTCAACAAAGAAAAGCAGAGTGATATACAGTATCAAGCACATACTAATAACTGTGATTGAAGAGAGAGAGCATCTGCGATAGTCCCAACCCCACACAAGGAGTAAAAGGCAATAATATTCACCTACACAAGGAGTAGTGATAATAGGACCAGCATGGCAAAGTCAAGGAGGGCCTGTATTGTATCATTCAAATAATTATGAGCTCTGAGTACAGAAGGAACCATCCCAGGGGTGCTTCACCAATGAGGCTAGTTGAGGCTGTCGCCTCAGGCGGCAGCGCCCCACTAGGTACCAGGGGCAGCAAAAATGCCACTCCTGGTACTTTAAGAGCCGAATTTCCGGTGTTCAAACCGGAAATTTGGCTCTTCTAGTGCGGAGAGCGCAGTTAGGCTCTCTGCACTAGTGTATTGGCCCTCTCCGCTGGCCTTGTGGACCCCCCTGGACGCCCTCAGGTGCAAAAAGGTAAGTGCACGGGGGAGGGGGGCGGCAGAAACTGCTGCTGCCTCAGGTGGCAGAGGGGCCAGGATCGCGCCTCAACTATCCGCTGCCATGGTTGTGACTGCAGGGCTTCCTTTGGTCCATGCAGGGATACCTGCTTTGCATACTGGAGTAAAAACCTTGCTCTGTTACAAAATAAAAATATAGCACTAGGTACTTTGCTCATAAATAAGCCTGTAAATGTCTGACTCGTTTATTTCCCGTGTTCCCAAGCAGTGTAGCAAGGTCTGCCTCTCATTCAGATGCTAGATAATGATTTGATAGCATCCATTTGTTAAGCATTTTTAGGTTTAATTTAAAATTCAGAGGTTCCAGATTTTTTGGTCCCACCAGCGGGGGGAGCTTACAGCCATTTTGATGCCAGAGACAGGTTTCTTCTGCTCAGCATCCTAGTATTCCTTTGCCGTTATATAGTAGGAATTCAATCTGTGCCTTCCTTCTCTCATTGAACTAGAAGAATTTTCCTTCTATGGATGCCCTACCTGCATCGCTTACATTTTACATTTTTTAATTTTCCTTAAAAATTAGAGACCCCGGTGGTCATCTTGATGCACTAAATATGTCACAGAAGTTAATTAAAATATATGCTATATGTCGATTCTGAAATATAGAAGGGTGTTAACACAGATTTAAGTAAACTGTCACCTAGAATGATACTTTCAATATAGAAAAAAAACAAATTGCCAGAGATTGAAAAGATCAGTGTTCTTGTACCAGGGAGAGATACTGTATATTGAGTGGTAATTGGTGTGTTATTGAACATTTGATGATCGGAAAAGAGCATACTCTGGATATATCAGAAACTGTTTTTGTTGCAGGTACATTTAGAATGGTGAAAAATCAGGATTTGCTTCATTCTGCCTTGTAAAAAAAATCTTTGTTTATAGATGTCTGTGCAAATACATGTAGGAGGGTTTCCGATTTTACAGTATACTGGGCCCACAACCCCTTGTATGACTTCACAGGGCCACACACTGGTACTCACCACATGGTAAACTGACAGGTTCCACCAGCAGCTTTTATGCACTGAAACACACCAGAGTCTTTCCATTCAGGCACACGTTCCACACATTGTAATTTTTCTTCAAACACAGCAAACGTATAACACTTCCATAAAACCAGTTTTCCTTGGTTAGGCACACCTTCTTCCCCGTTCCTTAGGAATTTGGCTCCCACTTAACCGACTAGTGGTCCGAAATATGCTACACTCGTATCCCTCCACTCTCCAATAGTGGTCTGATACCTTCAAGGTGATACCCCTCCACTCTTCCATGTTAGGCCTTTTTAACCAAACCCTGACCTGAAGCCCTGGTGTCCTTCCTACCTATTCTTACACTTTAACTGGTTCCCTAACTAACGGAGTGTCCATTGGAAACTAATTCCTCTTCCTCCTCGATGGGGCCACAACTGCCCTAACTAAATACCCTCCCTAACTCTTGCACCTAGTGCTCGCTCACTTAGGATCTTCTCTATTCTAACTTTTGCTAAGCTAAGCTGTTGGGTCCTCACTTACCCTGCCAGGAGATGTTATTCCGGTCACGTCCTCCTCAAGTGGCTTCACTTAGGCACCTCCTTTTATGTCCTTCTCTGTCCCACAGTGGCCTCTGGTGGCGGGGTAAAAACTACACTTAAAATTAATGGTCTAATGCTGCTTCACACAAATTACACACAACACACTTAAACATATATACATTTCACATACAACACATTTCGTCACATAAGGACATTTTGTCCTTAGCAGCCATTAAAAGGATTGTTATTGTGAAGATTACCAAAATACTATCTTTTACAGGAACAGTCCCTGGTTTTAAAGGCCAACTGCACCAGTGAAATGTAACAAGCAGTTTTTAGTGTCTGCTTTTACTCTATAGCCTATAATTATTGAAATTACCTCCTTTAAACTAAATTGCATAAGTATAACTGTTACCATCAAGCAAGATTATTATGGCTGGTGTTACATTATACCCATTATACACTGTTTTATGGCACAAAGAATGCCAGCTCAGAGAAATTCACAAATCTCTGTTAATTTTTATGGGAATCTTAGTGGTTTTTTTAAGGGTTTTTTTAAATGGTGAAAACTCACATTCATCCATTGATAAATAGCTTTCTCAAAATCCTATAGAAAAAGGATGGACTGTGGAAGCTCAGTTTTCATTCTTTCATTAATATACTCTAAAGACTCAAAGACATAAACATGTATAAAAATGTGCAACTGTGATAGTCGTAGAGCTTGCATATAAAGTGGTGTAGTGAGCAACAATGGTTAGTTCACCTTTAAGTTAACATTCAGTATGTTGTAGAATTGCTAATTCTGAACAACTTTTCAATTGGCCTTCATTTTTTATATTTTTTGAATTATTAGCCTTCTTCTTCTTCAGACTTTCTACAGCTTTCAAATGGGGGTCACTGACCCCATCTAAAAAACAAATGCTCTGTAAGGCTACAAATGTATAGTTATTGCTGCTTTTTATTTTTTTTTATATTTAGGCCCTCTCCTATTCATATTCCAGTTTTTTATTTAAATCAATGCATGATTGCTAGGGTAAGTTGGACCCTAGCAACTAGATTGCTGAAATTACAAAGTGGAGAACTGCTGAATAAAAAGCTAAATAACTCAAAAACTACAAATAATAAACAATGAAAGTCAAGTGCAAAATATCTCTGAATATCACTCTCTACATCATACTTAAAGGTGAACAACCACTTTGAGAAACTTGCAAAGCTTGCTAACAATGCTTATGCAATTTTACTCCCATTGTTTTCACTGGACAGGGAGTTACAAAATAACCGTATAAATACCAGTGCAAATGTGTTATAAAGGGGCACTAGTGATTGTAGAATAAATGTGGAAATGGAAGCTCAGCAGTCTCAGCTCAGTTCAGGGTGCAGATTTATAATATGCAATTCGTTTTATAACACGTTGCACTTTTTGGCATTGATATTAAATTTGCATATTCATAAATATGCCCCAGAGTGTCCCTGGACACTGTCATAAACAGCAGAGGAGACGAAGCATCAATAAAGACTTGGCTTTTGATATGTTTTATGATTACTTTTTCATCAAACCAATCTTTGTTTCATCTAAAAGCTCAGTTGTAGCCGGGGTGAATAGGTTTTTGCAGTGTTTGGTATTTTGTGTTAAATATTTCAATAAAAGAAGCTCCTGGCAGCTCTGCGCTTTGAAGTTGCCAATACTTTATATGTATTTTTTTAATTTCTGGGCATTTAGCAGCAGTGCTAGTCCTTGGCTGTGAATACTGAGAGAGAAGAGCCCCAGGATAAGTATCTATACTATGCAGCCATTACTCACAGTGCTTCTGCTTCCTGGACAATTACTTTTAGGCTTGTAAATCTGAAACATCAAACTGTTCATTGTTATAGCATTTCGTTTTGTACAAGTATTTGTTTCCAGCTGAACAGACAGTATCCTCATGTGCCCACTTGTAATAACTATGCTTTACAGTAAATCTGTTATCTGCCAGTTCTTAATCCTAACTGTCCAGAACACAACATCTTGCACTGGATTTCTCTGCACCAAAGTCAACATTTCTCAGTCATTTTGTATCAGGGGTATTATTTTGCAGTATGACAGGCAGTACAAAATCTATTTTCTCTGTTTTTAGAAGGACAAAACATAGGAACTAAACACATTCCAATGCCCCAGTGTGGTACGTGGGTTCGGACCATTAATGGAGGTCATTTTGCTTCACCAAATTTTCCAAACACCTACCCTCCTAACAAGGAATGTGTCTATATTTTAGAAGGTATGTATAGTTTTCTGATATGGGATGAATGTCTTTAAATGATGATGATGATGTAAGATATAATAACCGAAAAAATATTTAATGCAGAACAGTGTAAAAGCTACGTGAAGGGTCTTGGCCCCTCAGATCACCAGTTTGACATGCTGGGGCTTGGCCAGGGACCTGACTGGGTATGACTTAGTTAAGCAATGTGACCTTCAGTTTGGCTAGATTTTAGGTCTCAGCTTTCCTCCAGATAAGGACAGCTGAATTATGTTCTGCAGCCCTGAAGATGTGAGAGCCCCGTAAATTAACTGAAGAATTCTGATAATGATATCGCAAACAAAAAGATTAGTAGTAAATTGAAATCCAGAGGTGGCATCTTCTTTTAGGCTGCAATTTCTGCAGAATGACCATGTGGGAATAAACCTATTATATTGCATTAAAATGATAAAACGTGCATGTATAATTATTATGGATGTACAGCACGTGCTGCCTTTTTAATGACAGAAGAAAGATTAACATAGAAATGATGGAGTGCCTCACAATTACATTTTATGCACTATACCTGTACAAACATGCAAAATGAAGCATTTTTTCTTTAAAAGGCAAAATTGTGATGCAAAATTGATACATTGGCTACATGAAAAAAAAAAAGATATATATTTAACATTGCTTTAATGAAGTAAATCTGTCGCCCAGAAATAAAATTGCCTGGCTTAAAAGAGCTACATTCGAGTAAGGCTGAGTATTTTCAGTTGAAAGCAACCATGGAGATATACAGTATATCTCTGAAAGTGCAGCCTCAGGCAGTAAAAGCTCATTAATGTGCCAACTGAGCCAACAGAGCTCATTGTTAATCTCAAACCCCATTTCCTCTCTTAGTGAAACCCCAGGTGTCTTTGCTAACAGGTGGGTCGAACAATATGATATTTTGACATGTAGAAAGGGCACTGCCATTCCTTTCTTAACATAGGAATGAAGCAAAGTGATCAAGTGTGATCAAGCAGAAAACAACGCATTTTTAATTTACCTCGATATCTGCTAGGGATGCACCAAATCCAGGATTCGGTTCGGGATTCAGCCAGAATTGACTTTTTGTCACAAAACAAGGAAGTAAAACACGTTTTCCCCTTCCCACGCCTAATTTGCATGTGCAAATAAGGATTTGGATTTGGTTTGGTACTTTTGCGAAGGATTTGGGGGTTCAGTCGATTTCACAATAGTGGATTCGCTGCATCCCTAATATCTGCATGCTGCTGAATCATGTGTTTACCTTGAAATCACTTTTCATAGTTATAATGCATCTGTATCTGCCAAAACATGTGAATGGGTACAGAGAAGGGCTAAAGGAAAGCAAAAAATTGGGTGTAATGCAGTTCTCAGTTATTATTCCTCTATCATTCTTTGTTACATCAAACATTTTATTTAAGGTACTGTTCTACTTCAATCCAAAAAGGGCCAACCTAACCCAGACAAGTTGGATGTTGAATGTTGGTTGGCTTGATTTAAAGGTGTGGTTCACCTTTAAGGTAACTTTTATTATGTTATAGAATGGCCAATTTGTTTATAGTTTTATAGTTATTTGCCTTTTTATTCTGACTCTTTTCAGCTTTTTAATGGGGGTCACTGACCACATCTAAAAACAAATGCTCTGTAAAGTCTACAAATGTCGTTATTGCTACTTTTTATTACTCATCTTTCTATTCAGGCCTCTCCTATTCATATTCCAGTCTCTTATTCAAATCAATGCATGGTAATTTGGACCCTAGTTACTAGATTGCTTAAGATGCAAATTGAAGAGCTGTTGAATAAAAAGCTAAATAACTCAAAAACCACAAATAATAAAAAATTAAAACAAATCGCAAATTGCCTCAGAATATCACTCTCTACATCTTACTAAAAGTTATCTCATAGGTGAACAACCCCTTTAATAAGGTTACAATATAATATCAGTTTGGCATACATTAACTCCAGATTGGAGTAGAGCCATGTTGGCTGTGTCGGGTGGATATAGGCATATTTATGTATGGAAGAGATAGATGGTTGGATGGAGTCCAGCAGCTACAATTAATTATAAGTACAATTATGCACTTAAAGATAGGCATCCATTTACAATCTCTTTATATTTTCTGGATTGCCGCTGACATCTCCGTGGACCATCCAGCTTCCATTCCAGAATACCACACTAAAAATCCTGGTATGCACATTTTCATTAATACATAAAGACTATAAGCAGTTCACAAGAGGGGCAGGACAGACTGAGCTGTGCCAAGCACAACTACTGTATGCAGAAGTACAAGAAATGCCTTTAGAAGCAAGTACCTTTAATCAATGAGGTTATTTAGTGCAAGAACTGCTATAATGAACCTTAAAAGTTAGTTTTATTGGAGTAGATAACATTTTTTGCAGAACTGGTGGGCAGAAATGGAAACAGGAGAATGTGAATGTTCAATTAAAGAACAGAAATGACCATCCAGATTTTTATGTCCCGTGGAGGCCATAGGGGTTATTTATTCAGTCCCCATTCAGAATTGCAAGAGCTGCTGGTCGCATTTAGTCAGAAGGAATTTTTGAGCAGCCGTTTCTTACCTGTTTATGTTTCTAAAACAAAAATATTGTTTTTTTTCTGAGTCTAATAATATTCTATTATTTCCTTGCTGTGCTCCAGCTGCTCCACGCCAAAGAATTGAGCTGACCTTTGATGAACCTTATCACATAGAACCTTCCTTTGAATGTCGTTTTGATCACTTGGAGGTACGAGATGGTCCATTTGGCTTCTCCCCACTTATCGATAGATACTGCGGTCTTAAAAGCCCAACACCAATCCGATCAACGGGAAGATTCATGTGGATCAAATTTTCTTCTGATGAGGAATTAGAAGGACTAGGTTTTCGAGCAAAATACTCCTTTATACCAGGTAGAGAATCTGTAGGCAGCGTGATGACATTTGAATTTTAAACTGTTGTATATGTAATACTGGCTTTATTTTATAGTTCATATATAATGTAAGTTCACAGATCATTAAATACTGCCCAACTTTTTGGGGTATTGTTACAAAGATTTCTTTGTGATCTATTTAATTTGCCTGCAATCATTCTCTTACATCCTCTTTGCATGCATCCCCTTTTGTCCCCAGCAGGCTTTACTGACTATACAGTACTTATTAATAGCAGGAATCAGTGGGAGCACACAGGTGACTATGCATCACAGTACATTGCCTGCTATGCTGCTTGGCAGAAATGGGAAGCATATTGCGAAGTTTCCCTGGGGATCAAAATGCAAATCTGGCTTGTACAGGGAAACTTGACATACTTACCAAACAGTGCAGTCTACAACAATGATATATCTGTCCCATTTATTAAGCACCCTGCAACAAAGGGAATTTTGCTAGTTTTACATTCCAACTAATGAGCTTCTAACATAGTTGTGTCATATTTCATGTAGCTTGCAGTACACATGGCTAATGGGCCAAACCTCAACCCTTTATGGATTTGGATAAAAAGATAGATCGGTTTGGCATGTAATCTTTCTTTCTTCTCAGAATGATAATTTACAATAATCTCTACCCATATCTACTCAAGACCAGAGTATACTAAGCAGGTACAGGCAGCTGAGCATAGGGAAAGGGTCTTAAAAAGATCCGTGGGGCTGTGAAGCCTTTCATTATATTCTGCTTATGCAGAAATATAGAATTATAAAATGTCATCTAAAATACTGGTATAGGGTCTATTATCTGGTGTCCTGATCTGGTATCTAAAACTCACACAATAAATTTATTTTTATTTTGTCACAGATCCTGACTTCAGTTACCTTGGTGGTATTTTAAGTCCCATACCCGGTAAAGTATTTTTGCATGTTATTAGATTGCTGGATGTTGCATTTACCTCATTGTTCCACTGACAATATCTTTCTGTGCCCTTCTCATCATAGACTGTCAGTTTGAGCTCTCGGGAGCAGATGGAATCATTCGCTCCAGTCAGGTGGAACAAGAAGAGAAATTGAAAACTGGACAAGCACTTGACTGTATATGGACAATTAAAGCCACTCCAAAAGCTAAAGTATGTAATGGGGGTCTGCTTAGTTAGAGGGAGATTTTATCTGTCAGTAAAATGATGTATCGGGCATTTTGTATAAGCCATACAAATAAAACATCTTTTTTTCAAATATATACTACTCTATACTGCAAAGAAAAAAAGCCTTAGGTTGCAAGAATGACAGAAAACCGAGAAGGTTGTGAAGATGAAAACATTTGCCAACATGGCTGCACTAAGCATAAATGAGAGGATGTGACACGAGGGGAAGGGAGCTTGACATCACCTAAGCCTGGGGAAAAATATAATCCATGCCAGTATTCTTCAGATGTGTTCAGTTTTGTTGTTAAGAAGGCTCTCCATAGTTTAGTTTTATGCATAATTTTATATACATATTCCACTGGCTAACACATTATGCTGTAGGATGGATACAACTAGAAAATTGTACATTACACGCTACCTTACCTAAACATTGGTTCTCCTTAAACTGTCCCATACTTGTCTGTCCTATAACCTGGCATTCATATGTTCTATTCACAGATTTACCTGAGATTCCTAGACTACCAGATGGAGCATTCGAATGAGTGCAAACGAAACTTTGTGGCTGTCTATGATGGTAGCAGTTCCATTGAGAACCTGAAGGCAAAATTTTGCAGCACTGTTGCTAACGACGTGATGTTACAGACAGGCACCGGGGTTGTGCGGATGTGGGCGGATGAAGGAAGTCGGTTAAGCCGATTCCGGATGCTTTTCACATCATTTGTGGAACGTAAGTAAAGTGGATTCTTGGTGCTCAGTAGTAAAATTTTAATGGTAAAATCAACAACACCTGAGCTAGATCTTGCCTGTGTTATTTTCTATATAATAATATACAATCCCCAAGTTGTGCCTAAAGCTGGCCATAGACGCAAAGATCTGATCGTACGAATCGAGGATTCGTACGATTTTCGGAACGTGTGTGGAGAGTCCCGACATTTTTCGTCCGGCGGAGATCGGTCGTTTGGTCGATCGGACAGGTTAGAAAATTTCTGTCGGCTGCCGATAATATCTCTGCGTGTATTGCCGATCGTACAATTTTCAGTGGGAGACACTAGCTTTGGTTGGATCGTACGATTGCTGTCAGGGGCAGAACATTGCTGATCTGTTCTAAACTAATCTGACTGGTAAGACTTTGATCTGAATGGTTAGTGGCGGGTCGGGAGATGGGAAAGTCCGATCGTATGGTGATTCGTACGATCGGATCTTTGCATCTATGGCCAGCTTTAGGCTTTGAGTGAGCTGTGCTACAAATTCTAGGAATGAGTGAATGGCCAAAATGTAAATATTTAGTTGTGGTTTCAACCTCAATCTGCTGATAGCTAGTATTAAAAAAAATGTCTTGCAGAGTTTTATGAGGTTTATCATTATTATTCTGGCCACACGTAGTCAGATGTGTTGGGTCAACCTGACTAAAATTAGTCAATAATTCCAAGTGAATACCATAAATTAGCCAAAAATAGCAATCACAAAAGAGGGAACTAGGCCCATTCCATCATGTCCACTTATATGGGCTAACAAAGAATAGATTTTCCATCGTATCACTTTGATCTTAGGTAGTGATGGGTGAATAAATTCGGCAGGCGCAAATTTGCGGCAAATTTCCACGTCCTGCTGTCAGCAAATAAATTTGCAAAACTGCAGTGAAAATTCACAGGCGTCAGAAAATTTTGGAGGGGCGTCGGAGCAGTCAATTGCGTCAAAACTGGAGTGCATTAACATTATTCGGACGCCCATTGACTTTAACGCCGGCGTCAAAATCATCAGAATTTACATGGGCATCAAAATTAGCTTTTCGCTAATCTTTTGGCTTTTCGAGATGCGAAACGGGACAAATCCACCCATCACTAATCTTAGGGAGAACTTCTACTGCTTGTGATTCCCCAAATAAGGCAGATATTGGACAAGAATTAGATGACACTTCCCATCTCTATTTGTCCAGCTTTCATGTATTTCTTCACTAGAAACTACATACATTCACATATATAAAGCTCATATTTTGTTTCTTTTAAATCTGTGTATATATATATATATATATATATATATGTGTGTGTGTGTGTGTGTGTTATACTTTAGACACTGAAAGATAGAGCAAGCAAACCAGTATATCTCTGTTTTGTACACAAGACTGAATGTCAGGAAGCAATTTACAGATGAAATTATAAATGATTTCCTATTGCTGTTTTGTAGCAATTGATGCATTTGTATTGTAAGCTAAAATATATCTGAAATATACATCAGCACTAGTACAATGAAGTTAGCGTGAAACTGGAAATATGGAAATGATAGCACCATCATATGATCTAATTTTTCCATTCTGTCTCTGTAGCTCCCTGTGTCGGCAGTACTTTTTTTTGCCATAGCAACATGTGCATCAATAATTCTTTAGTGTGCAACGGTATTCAGAACTGTGCCTACCCCTGGGATGAAAATCATTGCAAAGGTAGGTGTGCGGCTGCAGACTACATTGTATCCCAGCACTGCCTCCTGAATCATCCACACGCAGGAGCACAAAACAATGATATGGATGAGGTGGGGGTTGTGGGTTGATAAAGGTTGTGTGTGTTACAGTACAGCACTAAATGCTGATCTCTCCTCATAACACAGAGTTCTTATGGAAGAGACAGTGCTTTATAGCCCAGCATGGCTCGTGTATTTTATTCATACAATATTTCTTTGTGTGAGCACATGACACCATACTGCTTTACTCTTCTGTAGAAGGACTGCCTTGTATTGTAGCATTGCTAACTGAAGACATGTTTATCATAGGGTTTTTAATCATGGCCTCATGGCAGGTTTGGTGTCAGGTTTGGTGTCAGCTCTGTGACTAAACAATGTCCTATATTTTATTATTAATCCTAGGGATACAGCCCTATAACCGTTCTTGAACTACCGTTCCCAGTGCCTGCTCAAAGGGAACACTGAAAGCAGTAGGTCAGAAAAATGCTGGGGATGAGACCAGAGTTTGGGCATCCCTAATTTAGTTGACTATTTCTCAAGTAGGTGATCCCAGCTGTGCTGCATTGCATAAATTGCTTAATAACTTATGGGATATCCTCTACTTTTATCTGTTTTCCTTGAAACAGGGGTCATTTGCAGAAGGTAAAAGAACCTTCTGAAATGACCCGTTTCAAGGAAAACAGATAAAAGTAGAGGATACCCCATAAGCTATTAAGCAATGTATGCAATGCAGCAACAGCTGGGATTTGTCTTTCATGTCACATAGTAACTGCCAATTATTCATAACATTATTCATCAATATTATTACTAAGAGTGACAGCAAATCGTATGTCCACCTCATTTAACTTTTCCAGAACATTTAGCCTCTTTCAGCACTGCATAATGCTCACATACTAGCTGGAGCCACGTCGTCTCGTCTCACTGTATATTTGTATACTGCTGAGATGACAATAAAGTTTACTTTGACTTTGACATTTTCTTTTACAGAAAAGAAAGAAGCGGGGCTGTTTGAGCAGATTACAAAGACCCATGGGACAGTTATTGGTATCACATCGGGAATAGTTTTAGTCCTCTTAATCATTTCTATTCTTGTTCAAGTGAAACAGCCTCGCAAAAAAATCATGGCAAGGAAGACTACATTCAACAAAACTGGATTCCAGGAGGTATTTGATCCACCCCACTATGAGTTGTTTTCACTAAGGGACAAAGACATTTCTGCAGACCTGGCTGATTTATCTGAGGAACTAGAGAACTATCAAAAAAACAGGCGCTCATCCACAACTTCTCGATGTATCCATGAACATCACTGTGGGTCACAAACAGCATCTTTAAAACAAAGCAGGACCAACCTAAGCTCAATGGACCTTCCATTCCGCAATGATTTTGCACAGCCTCAGCCAATGAAAACATTCAATAGTACCTTCAAGAAAAGTACCTATACTTTTAAACAGTCCCACGATTGTCCTGAGCAAGGTATAGAAGACAGGGTAATGGAAGAAATCCCTTGTGAAATATATGTGCGTGGTCGAGAAGATTGTGCTCAGGGTTCTATGTCCATTGACTTCTAAACGCCTCCCATTATGTGGTTCCTTATAGAAAAAGCTATATTTTTGAGACTATATCCAACAGTCATTACATTTTCTAAAGCCAAGAAATGGAGACTCAAACAATAATTGTAAAATAAAACTCTATATTTTTGAGCAGGAACATCACGTCGTGCATGACATACTGTATAAATCCTACTGAATTATACACAGCACTTATGGTGGTTAAATATATTTCATTGATATTGTCAAAATGGTCTTTTTTGTTGTTTTTGCATATTTTTTGTTAACTATTTTACACATTTGGTTAATAAGGTGCTATTTTCATCGTTTTGTTTTTTTTTCAATATATCACATTTTTAAAAATGTATTTCCCTCACTCAGATATAATAAACCATTATCAGGGAAAATTTCAACACAACTGGATACTTTTTAAATTAAAATTTTAAAAATTTGAAGCCAGTGAACAAGGAAATATCTCATATAGTGGCACACACATGAAAAAGGTTTGAATCTGTGCCTGTAAAACTTGTGTAACATTAAGTAAAGTAGAGTGAAATAGAGTTATGTTGTGAGTAATGTGTTTTTGTTTCTTAAAATCAAATCTTGCTCTTCCTACTTGCCGGAAACATTATTTCTTTTATTCAAAGCAAATTGTTCTAATTGTTAAAAAGGTCTATTTACATAAGAGAGTGATGGAGCCTGGAAGTGTTATTACATAGATATATATGCATTCCTACATATAGCAAAAGTACCATCTTGCCTGAGTGCAGGTGAAGCCAAATTTACAAGAACACAACACCCCATTTTACAGGGACTATAACTTATAAGTGACGTGCTGTGTACTTGTGTGTATATATATATGTGTATATACAGTACATATTGTATGTATGTATTAATTATGAGGTTATTCAGGGAGAGCCATGCTGGTAAAAAAAAAGGCCAATACGTCTCTGCAGCATAAGAAAAATACTACAGCACTCCTTTTGCAAAGTTAATTTATACTGGTCAAAGACCAGGCAATGTTTTGTGTCTTATTCTGCTGTTTCTGACTAATTCAAGAATACTTCAACAATTTAATCTCTGGGAGACAGTATACCACAACAGAATCCACCCCCAAAATCCATAGGGATAGATACTGTATAGATAAATAATGCATATGTAGAAAAATAGTCATGTGTAGGAAAAAATAGCATTACATAGTCCATACACAGCATTAGCCCAAACCAAGTGTGCTCTCCTGTTCAGTAAGAAGTAGGTAATCTCCAACCTCCAGTAAATTCAAATGTTCCAAAAAATGCTACTGATCGTGCCTCGAAAAATGGAGAATGGAGAAAAAAACAAGAAAATATAGTGCAGTATTCTTAGTCAAATCACACCTCAATGTGATTTCAATTATCAGTGTTATATTCCCCACCTCAAACCTTTAGTGCAGGTGAAATTAGTTTTTAGTGCAGGTGAAATTAGTTACATATATGCTCAAACACCATCAGATATAGTGTGCTGTGTTCATTAGTAAAGAAAAGAATTTTTAGAGGTGAATACCCACACGGTTTAACCCTGTTTCTGGTAGTAGATTATACTCACAGACGGCCAGAAATTTATTTCACATATCAAGGGTGTAGTTGTTCCCCGAATCCTTCCTTTAGACAACAAAGAGTGGCATGTGCGGAAAGTGTTTTACGGTACTTTAATTAAAAATATATTGCACTTTCAATATTTCCGCTATGAAATCACTTAAAAATCAAAAGCCGATCTCCATGAATTTATACTGGGATGTCTGCTCGTTCTTTTTTTGAGAGGCGTCTCCTTTGTGAGTGGCTGTCCCACCGTGTGTGCTGAGATGTCCGCAGCGTTCCTCAGGCCTCACTGCGCATGTCTGTGTTGCTTCCGCTTACGTCACCACTGATGCGTTTCGCCAAGTAGGCTACTTCCATGAACGATGACGGTTGCTCCTTGCCTCCACTCTTAAATTGCCAAAGTCTTTTGAAGGTTAAAACTTTATGGATAAGATGTCCCAATTCCTGGCATTTGAGGCATAAATACTTGATGACAAAAGTCTACGTTAAGACCGTTAGGGGATAAAGATTTAAGTTGTATCCACCAGCTTTCTCGCTGCAGGGTGCTGGTTATCAGATCTCCTCCTCTACAATGTGGCTTAACTCTTTCTATGCCATACTAGATTAAACATGTTGAACATTTATTGTGTTTTTCAGCAAAGTGTTTTGATTACAAGATGATTCATATAGTCCTTATTGATATTATTTATATGTTCCCCTATTCTGTCCTTTATTTTTATATTGGTTTTTCCCACATACTGGAGGCTACATGGGCAACTCCAGTACATATATAACATCAATTGTATCACATTTAATTAAATCTTGGACACTAAATGTTTCTCCAGTTATCTTACTATTGAAAGTTTTGGTCTTTTTTGTGTGTCAGCAAGATTTGCAGAGATTACACAGAAAAAAAACCTTTAAAGCAATTATTAGAATTTAGCATGGCCCTTGCTTCCTGCAAATACAAAAGTGAGAAATGTAAAAAGTTACCTTTTACCTATGAAGGATGTTCTTAGTCACACACCTAAGTAATCTTCCTAAAGCAGTTCCGGTTTTGGCACAACATTTTACAAATCATGTTAGTATTTGGGTAGTTCTTTCACAGTAAAAGAGTCAATACAATTCTTTTGAATCTTGCTGTTTTCTCTGAAGAGGCTTCTATAGGGCAGATAGACGAAAACTCTCATGATGTAAAAGAATGTGTTGCTTTTTAAAACCACTTCAAAGCTGGCCAAGTATATATTGGCGTATGTGAGCACATTGCTTCCCACTGCTTTACACATAGTAATTGTCACCAAACAGAAAGTAATTGTCATATAATACAATTTGCAATAAACCAAGTAGCAACATTTGTTCCTCAGTATTATACTCTGACTCAGAATATCTGATATGGCCTGGAGATATGTGGTATCAAAGTGTTCAAGCTGCTTACATTAAGACTCACTTGATGAATGTTGTCTAGCTGACTTATTAATGGCATGGTAAGGAAAGGTTTTGGATTCATGTGTCAAATGATTATAAAGTTAGGTCCAGAAAGGTTGCTATAGAGGAAAAACTGTTTCTGTACCTACTGTTATAGGCCTACCTGGGTGAAGCTGAGGATCCTGGGTGATGTTGGACTGGGTTGTCCTGGGTCCATCTGTCCCCCCACTGCATGCCATGTTGAGTTCTGTTACTTGTGTCACTTTCTATGGCGGTGATGGCCTAAGATGCTGCTAGGGATCGGGCCTGGATCAGCGGGACCCAACAGGTTTTTTCCCAGTGTCCCGCAGGAAAAACTGGTGTAAATGGATATATAAAAATTTCAACAGCTTTTTGTAATACATTTTATTAAATCCTGTATTTCAGTTTGTATTGTTGCTTAATTTCTGTCATTGCTCAGTTGTTGTAGTATTTCACTAACATAGTCTGTTCATTATCCATTATCACCAAAACTTCCCCTTTTGCAGCTGGTTTAAGGATTAAATAAGGTTTATCAATATTGATTTGCAACTGTTGCCTTTCTAACTTAGACAAACAGATTTTATTTGTTAAATAGAGGAGCTGGTGTTTATTTTATTTTATTATTTGATTTATTTATTTATTTTTTGGATATTTCAGTATCCTGTTATATATATATATTTCAGCTGCATAGTTAGCAGAAGGAAGAATGAATGTACTTTAATGATAATGTCTCCTCGTTCCTGCTGTGCTTGGTGTACTGAAGCCTCTTGCTCTTTCATCTCTGCCATTTCAGGTGTATTGAGAGCTGCCTCCTGTCTGCAGCCACTTCAGTGACGGCCAGGCCTGTCAGTTGCCCCAGGCAACCCAGCTGGCCGTTGGCTACTTTGGTCCCCGTGCGTAACCGAGGACGCGCGTGCGTAATTGTGCGTAACCGTGCGCAACTGAGAACGCGCGTGCGTAATTGTGCGTAACCGTGCGCAACTGAGAACGCGCGTGCGTAATTGTGCGTAACCGTGCGCAACCGTGCGCAACCGAGAACGCGCGTGCGTAATTGTGCGTAATCGAAGACGCACGTGCGTAATTGTGCGTAAACGAGGACGCATGTGTGTGATCGTGCGCAAAGCACTTCGACGGTCTTCACAGAGTGCACCCACTTTTCAATATGGTAACAGTTGCCGGACTAGGGGTAGGCTGCATAAAAGGTAAGTGCCTGGCGCCCCAAGCTTTGCGCCCTAGGCTCGTGCCTCTGGTGCCTACCCCTAGATCCGACCCTGAGCCACTTCCCATTAATATGGTGGATACTGGTACAGTCAGGTGAAGATCACTTTGGAATGCTCATTTAGTTGAATGGAAAATGGATGCAGGCGAGGAAAGCACTGCAGCAGTCAGTTCTATGTGTAACATAGCTTCCTTTGTGTAGCTGAACATTGGCACAAAAAGAGCTCATTGGAAAGGAATGATTTCAAGGGACATACATATTTTACTTCACTAATTCACGATTATATTGACTTAAATATTTGTGACTGCACAAGGAAATATAAACAGTAGAAAGTCAAATACATATAGATCTATATACACCGTAAAACTCTGCACACGTCGTTATGTAATCATTCACCGGGTGCTGTGTATAGATTGCCAAATCCAAAACTCCAATAGGTTGTCATGATTAATTTAGAAAAGGTAATAAACATTGCATCGACGTTTCGGTTCTTGGTTCAGAACCTTTCTTAAGATAAGTATGGCATCTTGAGAAAGGTTCTAAACCAAGTACCGAAACGTCGATGCAATGTTTATTTATATATATATATATATATATATATATCCACTGGTGACAGCACTCCAAGGAAAGTAATAAGAAAACAAAATAAATTAAACTAAATCAGGTTTATTAAGTCCAACGTTTCGGTTCTATATTAGAACCTTCATCAGGGAAAGGAACCATAACAGTGCACAGAATAGCGATTTAAACATATAAGTTTTAGCGCCAAAAGTAGTTGCCAGGTATCCCTAGCTACCAGTGTAATAGGGAAAGGTAAGTGGTGTCAAGCACCGTGTATGGGAAAGATAAATAAAATTGATACTGAATTGTGATACAGGCTCATCAGACCCCCGTAGATGTCCAGATCATAGAAGCGGGCAGTAATACTTGCAGAACCCAAAACCGCTGTGGGGAATCCATGACCTGTCCTACCTACTATAGAGGTGGACCAGAACTTACACAAGAACCGGGCAGAGTAGCGAGCAGACTTGTAGACACGTTGCCTAGCAACCCATTTGTAAAGTTCGTGTCTATGCACTTTACGTAGCATGCTAGAAAGGCTAATACAATGTGCATACCTCCCAACATTTTGGAAGTAAAAAGAGGGACAAAGTTGTTTTTCCCACGTAGCGCAGCAATTAGTTTGGCCACGCCCTTTCTGAGGCCACACCCCTAATTACCATGTTCATTTTACAAAATTTGGCAGGTTGTGAAAGTTTGAAAATAATTCTCCTTATCTAAACTGTTTTTTTGTGTCTCAAAATTGTTACAAAGTATCTTATTTGCACTTGTTAGCTGTTCTGTGCTCTCTGCTAAAAGCCAATTATGTTAGAAACTTTGTTTCTTTTTCTGGCTGTTCAGTGCAGAGAAAATAGGGACTTTCCAGTACAAATGAGGGACTGCGGGTTGAGCTGTCAAAACAGGGACTGTCCCTCCAAAAAAAGGACGGTTGGGAGGTATGACAACAGGAATTGCTCTACTTAGGAAAATGCACTGGTCTAGGTGGGGGCATGATCCACTAGTTAAAGCAGAAAGAACCCCCCATGCTTCTCATGTTTCTGCTGTGGGTTATTATCTCAGGGAGCTTCTACTGCCCGGAACATATTAGAGGTGACAAGCATTCTTAAAGGGGAGATAGCGGTAATAAAGAGTGAACTGTTATCAGCTATACACAGTGGGGTAACTGCACACAAACAAATTATTACAATGTAAAACATTATCCGTACGACAGAAAAGGAGGTGAATGAGCAGGAAATATTCAATTAACTGTATACCAACTGAGCAGGTTATAAAGAGGCAGTCACGTCAAACAACTCAAGGGAAGTGTCTCATTAAGGCCACGAGGGGCCACAGTGTCCAGTTTGTAGATCCAACTGGATTCTCTTCTTAGAAGTGCTTGGTCACTGTTGCCACCCCTATCCAAGGGGGGCTGAAAGTCAATTGCCATGCAACGAAAAGTTGGTAAAGAATGTCCTTTTAGTAAAAAGTGTTTGGCCACGGGTTGGAGAGCCTTACCCTCCCTCAGGGCTTTACTGATTGCTGATCTATGGTTGCCAATCCGTTCTTTGAGAGTGGTGCATGTCTTGCCAACGTAGTATAGGCCACATGGGCACGTAATTATGTAAACCACGAAAGATGATGTGCAGCTGAGCCTATGCATGATTTTAAATCTTTTTCCTGTATGAGGGTGTGGGAAGTCTGTGCCAGTGAGTAAGCAGTTGCATGTCACATAATCTGGACATTTATAACGTCCCATTTTTTGTATAAAATCAGTGTGTACGAATAGGTCCCTCAGGCTCCGGTCTCTTTTGTAGCCCAAAAGTGGGAAGTCCCCAAATCACTTTTGAGCTACAAAAGAGACCGGAGCCTGAGGGACCTTTTGGTACGCACTGATTTTATAAGATTGGAACAAACAGAAACGAATTGGCTAACCACACAGAAAAAAGATAAGATGCCATTTTGTGTGGAATAAATCACTACATTATCACAAACAACAGAGAGTGCTGATCCTGCTTTTACATATATAACCAGTGCGGCACTGTGGGACAATTATATATATATATATATATATATATATATATATATATATATATATATATTCTTTTTATATGCTTTTTTGCAGCTGTTTAAAGCAATTCTGTCATGGTTTTTATGGTGTAATTTTTATTCTTAAATTACACTGCAAATAATTGACTCTACCATATAAAATTTTATTCCTGAACCAACAAGTGTATTTTTGTATTTGTGATATTGGTGTGTAGGCAGCCATCTCAGGACATTTTGCCTGATCCTATGCTTTAAGAAAGAGCCAGAACTTCATGATGGAACTGCTTTCAGATAAGCTATTGTTTCTCCTACTCAATGTAACTGAAGGAGTTGCAGTGGGACATGGATTTTTACTATTGAGCGCTATTCTCATATCTACCAGGGAGCTGTTATCTTGTGTCAGGGAACTGCTATCTGGTTGCCTTCCCATTGTTCTAATGTTAGGGGGAAAAGGGAGGGGGGATATCACGCAAACCTACAGTGCAGCAGTAAAGAGTGACTGAAGTTTATCAGAGCACAAGTCACATGACTGGGGGCACCTGGAAAACTGACAATATGTCTAGCCCCATGCCAGATTTCACAATTAAATGTAACAAAATCTATTAACTCTTTTAAAAAAAAACAGATTTACTGGTGGGGTTTCCCGTGACAGAAACCCTTTAACATCTACTTTATGTTAGTACTTCAAACCAAAACATCACTACCACAAAAAGAAATGTTAGCTATAAAATGATGAGGCTTATTTGTCAATGTTTCTGATATAGTTAGTTAGGCTAAAATATAATGTATAAAGACTGGATAATATATCAGTCAGAACACTACTTCCTGCTTTGCAGTTCTGTTGGTTTCCACTATTTGATTACCAGGCAGTAACCAATAAGTGACTTGAGAGGGGTCACGTGGGTCATAACTGTTGCTTTTGAATCTGAGCTGCATGCTAAGGATCAATTGCAAACTCACTGAACAGTTCTGTCCCATGTTGCCCCTCTTACTAACTAACTCAGAGTTAGAGAGCTGAACAGCAGGAATTAGTGTTCGGTTCTGTTATGTTAGACAGCCAGTCAGTCCAACCTTTATACATAACATTTTTGGCTAACTAACTATATTAGAACATTTTTTATTTTGCACATACAATCTATTTACCCAGTTTTTATTTGTACACTGAACTGTTCCTTTCACAATTTATTTTCTGTGCTGGAAATTGTTTGTTAAAGGACATGTCAACTCCTACAACAAAAATTTTATAAGCGATATGCCTCGTTACATGTTTTACATACCTAGTATTGCAGCCCTTGCAAAGTGATCTGTTAAGCAGCTCTGTTGATTTTGGCTGCCTGCTGCTGTCCTGTACTATCTGCCTCTCTCCCCCCTACCTTCGGAATGCGAGCTGTAGTTTGGCGAGACGCACATGCGCACTTGTCTAAACTAATCTAGCACATGCGCAGTTTAGTTGAATCAGCCTTGGCAAAGCCATCCAGCCGCATCATGAGTGACCTCTGTGTCTTCATTCTCCCAATCAAAAAACAGCATTGGCGGTTGCTATGGTGACTGTATTCTGCCAAGCTTTAGCTCTCTGCTCCCCCCCCCCTTCTAGCACATATTTCTTCGTGCTGACTGCAGGGAGCAGAGCAAGAGAGCGGAGACATTAACTATTACACTGCCAACCAGGATAACTACTGTATGTAAGTTGTTAGCAAGTCAGACGGATGGGAGTATTGGCGCATGCGCATCGCTAATAGTAAGAGCGCAAGCATGAAAAAATGGCCGATGGGTTAATGAAGGCGCAGGGAGGCAAACAATGCGTCGGTGCAGGGAAGGTAGAGCGTTTTTCCAAGTGAAAATAATGCGGTTCGATTGGGGCTAAGGTAGGCTACACAGGCATGTTAAAAGTCAAAAACGGCTTGACATTTCCTTTAAACTATGGTAAATATTGTCTAACTCTTTTCCCCTGTGTCAGATATGCATCGGGGAGTAAGTATTTGAATGGGTGTTCGTGCTAAGCACTGATTTTGAGTAGCTCTGAGTACTACCAGGCCATCAGGTAGAATGGCAGATGACTGCTCAGGGTGCTAAGACATATTCTGCGACATTAACACAAGTATCAGCTTTTTTATGAATGCTTTTTTATTCAAATCTTTCCTGACTGTCATTGAATGTTCATGACAGCCAGGAAAGATTTGATTAACGGCAAATTAGAGCCAACTGCTGCAAATGCTTCTGTATCCCCCAGCTCAGCATACGATTAATCAAACCCTATTCAATTAAGGCTAAACTATTTTAAAAAATTCAAGCCTACACAACTTCATTTCTACATTTTCCTGAGTGTTTTCAAATTCTATGTAGCAGAACTGGTAATAAATCTTTATGTTCTGTCAGACAGTGTCGTCTTCGTAGCTCAACATGCACATTTGGGTCACAAATTGTTTAGTGATTTCTTACATTGCATTTATGAGAACATCACTAACAATTCCAAAAAGAACTAAAGTTTACTCACTGTGCTCATTTAGACTGAAAGCACTGCTCACAGTACAGCTATAAGTGCCAATTAAAGTTCCACTTTATCTAGATCCATCTGGCCCACTTGACAAAGTTACTTAATGGGTGCCTTTAATTACTGTCTTTCTCTTCTGTGCGTTTGTAAAAATAAATGTCAAAACATTGATTGTTATTTCTACTTCATCTAATTTATCACTGATAATTTTTGTAGCATCTGGTAATAACCTTTTACAGGTAATAGAATTACAATCCTGTTAAAGTAACAAATGCATTTTAAATTTTTACCTTGTGCAGCTAGTTATTTTTGTTCCATCAAAACAAGGTGGACACCTGAAAACCCTTAACTGTATTGTCACTTAATGGGAAAGACTGATAAGGTTTAAACTCTGTCTGTGATTTATAAGGTGCTAATATGCTATTCAGCCTAGTTATCACCATTTCCAACTTATGGTGGCCATTCACGTTAAAATAAGGATTGTTAATTTATCTACTAACTCCTAAGAACTACATTGTCAGATATACAAATAGAAACAAAAGAATTCTACCTGTATATGATGATTCAGAATTAAAGTTTGTCTAATGTTCAGGTTCCCGATAAAATTTTCCACTTGGTCAATCGACAAGACAACCGATATCCAAGCCTTTTGCCAATATCGCTTGTCTCATCTCCCACCATACATATAAGAATATCAGTATGAAATTTTGTTTAGTACAATAAAATTCATGTGTGTATGGCCAGCCTTAGTCAGATTTTCCTGCTTGCCCCCCAACAACATACACAGTGACATATTTGGCATGTAGCTCCAGTGTCACAATCGACACCCTAAATCCAAAACAGGTGCTAGGCTCCCTGGTCTCGGCTCTGCTTCTGACTGTAGCAGCTGCCTTTCACTTCGGGAGGAGCCCTACGCTAATCGGATGCCACCAGGTCTTTATAAGAGAAGAGCCAAGTAAGAGTTCTGGACTGGAAAAGGGGCACGGGCTTTATCAAGGTTTTGGATGGAAGGTACAGTTCAAGGAATAGACAAAAGCGTAGTCAGGCAGGTCGGGGGCGGTGCCGGCAGAGTTCAAGGATAATCAGACAGACAGGCAGGGATCAGGATTGGAGATCTTAGAATAGTCAAGCAGACAAGAGTCAGATTGGCAGTGTTCAGAGTAGTCAAGCAGGCAAGCAAGGGTCAATACCAGGATATACAAGTAGGTTTCACAAGGAAAAACCACCCAGGAACTAATAAAATTAGACTTAACAACGGGCCACAATTTTCCATTCAAAGCCAATGCAATGACGTCATCATGTCAGCATGTAAAACTCGGAAGTGCGTGTCACCTGCGCCATAGAGAGACAGGCATTGAAGACACAAGGAGAGGCACGGCATGCATCCCCACTAGACTACCAGAGTAAGCGATCCTTACATGAGCATTTCAGTGAGATGGATCATAAGAAAAAGCTGTGTTTCACAGATGCATGCCATACCCCAACCTGAAACAAAGGGAGAAGTGTCACGTTCGGCACCCTAAATCCAGAACCAGTGCTAGGCTCACTGGCTCGGCTCTTGCTTCTGCCTTTAACAGCCTCCTTTCACCTCGGGAGGAGCCCTCGGCTAATTGGATGCCGTCAGGTCTTACTAAGAGGAGCAAAGCTAAAGAATCTGGATGAGCAAAGGGGCACGATAGTTTCACCAAGGATACTGGATGGAAGACAACACAGAGTGGAAACAGGCAGGAATCAGCACAAACAGAATAGTCAGGCCGGAATCAGGATTGGAGAACGTAGAATAGCCAGACAGGCTGGAATCAGGATTGGAGAACGTAGAATAGTCAGACAATCCAATCAGGATTGGAGAGTGTAGAATAAACAGCCAGGCAAGGGTCAGGATACAGAGTTCAGAATAGTCAGGCAAAGCAAGGGTCAATACACAGGAGATCAGTAGAATACACTAGAATTAGCACTAGGAACAACTAAATAGAACCTAACAACAGGCAAAGTCTATAGTGCTGAATTCCCCTTAAATACTATTTGAATTTCGCGCCATGCGCAATGACGTCATCACGCCAGTGTGCGCAAAACCCGGAAGTGCGTGCCACGTGCAGCATAGGGGAAGTCTGTGTCTTGATTTTGACTGGATAACTTTTAATTATCTATAAATATATAGTAGTTGGTCTCAGTTTGGGGCGGCTAAGCTCCCTAAATCATTATTCTCCACCTACGCTGACTTGTTTTGAGTCCCAAAGCCAACCTTTCCACTCTCAATAACTGTACTACCTGCTACTTACCATACTGAATGATTACCTTTTATTTATAAAGCACCAGCATGTTTGTATCAAAGTGCCTTTGTGCTCAAAGGTAAGATTCTCATTAGAACTAGACTTCTGTATTAAAGTTAGTGGAATAAGAAACATGTCACAAGGGGAATTTTCATTTATTACATAAGAAAAGAATGACTATGAAGATTTGCTTTCATCCAGGTCATGGTATGTCTAGTATAAGTAATGCTAAAGCAACTGGACATTCTGCGTTTCACTACTCATCCAAGCAGCTTCTTCAGTTCAACTGACTGGTTTGGGAAGTCATCGGCATATCCTTCCTCTTCCACTACTCCAATCACAATGACGCAATGTAACTCTTCAGAGAGGTGACATCTGAAACTCACAGAGATGTGATTCTGTGGGGTTACTGTGCTAAAATTTGCATGTATCATGCCACTCCTAGAAACAAGGGTTACTGGTAAGTGTTGCATGAATGGATGTGTGAAGTGTTCTGAAATCACTGGGTTACAGATGTTAGAAGAGCATTGTATGTAGCAGACAGGTGGTGTCAAAGGCCCCCGCCATTGTTTAGGGATGCTTTCTCCACCTTGAAAATAATCAACTCTTTCACCCCTTGTTCAAACCAGTGTGTTCTTTATCCAAGATTTGGACATTGTTATCTTCAAAGGAGTGTCCCTTGTCTTTTAGGTGTAGAAAGACAGCTGCTTTGTCTCCACAATGGCCAATGTATAGGTCAGTGCACTCCTCTCTACACTGGACTACACATGTTTTTCTATAGGCGTTGGATCCTGTGGGTGTACCCGTTTTTGTCTCTGTGTGTTGCTAGGTTTGAAAAACACGGACGTGGTGTTTGTTGAAAATCCTCCTGAGTTTCTGTGACACTCCAGCTACATATGGGATGACTATGTTTCACCTCTATGTGTCTCCGGGTGGTTATTTCTGTTGGGCTTGGTTGCTGATGTTTTGAAAAAAATGTACAGTCTGTGTAGCCACACACTTTCAAGGCTCCTTTGAGATGTGAAATCTGTATCAGTTGTCACTTTCCACCTTGACACCCAGCAAACAACAGATATTGATCGTATGTACCCCCCTCTTGGATGGATATCAAACAGTCCAAAAAGAAGAAGACGTTGCTCGGATGACTAGTGAAACGTCTTCAATGATTACTCAGCAAGTCCAGTTGCTTTAGGTAGACATAAGAAAAGAATGTGCTGGAATTTTGCCCAGTTTTGACATTTATTATAATTGCTCATATTGATTTGATAGAACAGCTAGGTGAATTGTTCTACTGAACTGTAAGAAGTGGTGTTGGACTGACGAGTTTGGGGCTCACTGGGGCCACCACCTTAAGGGCCCACCATCCTCACCCCTTCGCAAACTCCTGCTCCCTCAACACCCTGTGTGTACCTCTACTCTCCTCTTAGGCCCCACAGATTTCAGCTAGCGACTGATGGTAGGGCTAAAGATCCTGGCCAACAGGGGTGTGTTGGGGCCTGCAGATACCAGCCAAAAGGAGGGTGTGGGACCTGCAGATCATGGCCAGCAGGAGGGTGAGGGCAGTGGTCTTGGGTCAGCAGATCTCAGCAAGCAGAGGGGGCAGCAGGTGGTGTGGGGGGCTAGGGTCCTAGGTCAGCTGGGCTCATGAGGGTCTGGGCCCACCAGGTTTTTTTCCCGGTGCCCCCTCGGCCCAATCTGACCCTTTTAAGAAGAAAGATGAATTTCAGAGAGTTTTTTCATCCCAGAATAATGAGAATAATACCCTTAGAAGAGTTCCCAAGGGGCAAATATATCAAAATGTGACAGAGTTAACCACAAAAAAACTCACCCACATTCTATTCATTCCTTTGGGATTTTTAAAAGCTTATTTATGAAAAAAAACATTTACCCATTAATAAACACACTTCTAAATATCCCATGGGAATGAATAGAAAGTAGGTGAGTTTTTTTGAACTCTTATCTGGCATTTTGATAAATAGGCCCCATAGTGTATTAAAGCAAAAAAAAAAAAAACAGGCTTTAAATAATACAGAAGTGCAAAAAATACTGCTATCTCATCTCTGTGTTTGTAAAATAGTTATGTAAAATGTAAGGTCCCTTAGGGACAGTAATGGGATGTTTGAAACTTTCAAAGGAACAAAATATTTCCGTCTTACAAGACATTGCATGTATAAAAAAATAACACGTGTTGGGCTAATAACAGTACGGTACATACAGTCTCTGCTTTTCTCATTTTAGCCAATGAGATCTGGAGTGTTGATTGTGTGAATGATTGGCCAACATGTGAACAACAAGAGATGTACTGAATGTGTTCATAAGTGAGACATACTATAATATACCACAAGTGCAGGAGAATGGAGCAGCATCCATTTACTGAACAGTTTTCTGTCTTTTTAAAAATCTGGAAGTAAACAGGTTAAAACATTGGTTCTATCTAGTTAGTATTTAAAGCCCTCCAGCTATACTAGATATGTTCTCCCCAGATAATAATCGTTTTACTTGCCTAAGAGTTCACTGGACCATAAAATGGAAAAATAAAATGAACCGGCTAACAGCTAAAGGCAATATGGGCACAATTTATGTGCTAAAACATCCCAAAACAGTTCATATGAAACCATGTACTGTAGACCTTGTAGCCTCCAGAAATCTACATTATGAGAACAGCTATCTAAATTGTTATTAAATTAATAAAAATATATCTGTGGGGGCAAATAAACAATAAAACTGCAGAGGCAGTTTAGATGAAAAAGTAAATGAAGAAACCGAAGGGAGCCCGTAGTAATTACATTTTTCTTAATTGCCATTAATTGCAAAGTAGTTTCCTGCTGTGGAGTTAATTAAGTAATGGGAGATAAATAAAATATAGAAGACTGTTGAGTTGATTTGAATGACCGCCTGATCAACACATAAAAGAGCAGATGATCCATATGTCTCTCTCTCTGTTAATTTACAATGAAATATCAGTTCCCTATGAACTGATTGTTTTGAAGGACTCACATTTACCAAACCAGGTAAGATATTCCATCAGTTACAATTACTTTGGTGTTCTAAGATCCTCCCAAACTGGAAAATTCTATAATTCATCTATGTATTTATATAAAAGTATAGAGCAAAGAAATCCGCACTCATAGGTCTTTTGTGAAGAAAAAAATGGTTTTATTCAACCTTTCGGCTGAGCCTAAAGTGAACGTAAAAATTTATACACATACAAATTGCAGAAAGGGCGCCAAACAGCGCCAGTGATGTGATAAGTGGGCGTGGGTACGTGACTGGCATCATAAGTGGGTGTGGCTACACAAGTGACATCATAAGTGGGCGTGGCTATGTTACTGGCATCACAAGTGGGTGTGGCTACGTAGCTGACATCGTAAGTGGGCGTGCCTATGTTACTGCCATAAATGGGCGTGGCTACGTTACTGACATCATAAGTGGGTGTGGTTATGTTGTTGACTTCATCTGTGTGAGTGACATACAACAAAACAAATCGTGTGCAGGTAATCAGTGATGTGCCACCACTGCGACCTTGGTGTAAGATCGGAGAAAACACCTTCCCTTATGATGTCAGTCACGTAGCCACGCCCACTTATGACATCACTGGCGCTGTTTAGCGCCCTTGTGCAATTTGTATGTGTATAAATTTTTATGTTCATGTTAGGCTCTGCCCTTCCAGATGACGGCTCGAGTCTAAGAGCCGAAACGTTGAATAAACCCATTTTTTTCTTCACAAAAGACCTATGAGTGCGGATTTCTTTGCTCTATATATTTTGATATATGTTCCAGCATCTAGGCATTTCCATTGTTTTCTGAGTGCACCTATCTAGTAGTTTATTTATATAAAAGTGTAGCTTTTGCAAAGGTTTTTAGCACATCACTAAAAATAATGAATGTATAAACAAAAATACTTGGCTTTCGGCTCATTCTCTAATAAAATGTAAGTTATAACCATGTATTAAGACTAGAAAGGGGGCATTAAAGCAATATCCCTTTGCTCTGTTTGTTGACTCACAAAGCTTCGTACAGCATTTAAATCTGTAAATTAAATTATCATATTTGCTGAGTAAGTAACAAATCTGCATCTATCTCACATAACTTTCATGGAAGGTTTATCATTTGAATGAATTTGTTTTAATGCTCTTTCCTGTTTATGTAGGGCCAATATTTTTACACAACCACTCTCCGAGATTGTTCATCATTCTCATCAGTGCCTGCCCCGGCTGAGCTTTACAATCTAAGGTCCTTCTCAACTACATACAACAAATGACTGTTAGTTTCATAAGGAACAAGTTAACCTGCCTTTATATTTTTCAAGTAGGAAAAAAAGTACTGGGAGGAAAGCCACACAGACATGGGGCAAAATCCTTGTAGAAAGTGTCCAGGTGAAAATCAAAATCAGGACCTGAGTGCTGCAAAGAAGCAATGCTAACCACTGCACTACCAGTTCTTGCTTTAGAAAAATAGGAATATTTATTATTAACATGGCTCATTTGGGCAGCAGTGTCAATCTATGACAACAAGACCAGCAAAGCCTGCCCTGTATTTATACACATACAAATTGCTCTTGTGGCGTATCCTTTGCCCCAAGCTCCTTGATGCATGACTTTTGACACATGCCCTTTGACCGCCAGCATGGGGTTTGTTTTTTTCTGAACTAGACCACCCAGTCAGCCCTCACTCTAACGGAGTGTCTTTTGAGTAAACTTCAATTTAAAATCTGGGTATCTTACCCATGACTATTAATCCATGTTTTTTGACCCTACAGGTGATAACGACCAGCATTCACCTTGCTAATAAGTGCCAAGTTAAAATATGTATGTGAGTCAATGAACATAGATTGGACAAAATCCCTCCAGAATGTGCAACTGTGCCATTATTTGGACAGTGAATCTGTAGATCAAAGAGCAAAAAAGGACCGCAACTGCTCACCGCTCTCCCCTCAGGCCAGGTGCTCAGTCAGACAGTGTCCCCACTGTAAACACAACAAAACTCGAAAGGCAGACGGCACTTCTGAAAATGGGGTTTATTGGAGTTCCTGCTGGAAAAACCTAACGCGTTTTCGGGAGTTATCCCTTAGTCATAGGTTGAACCTATGACTAAGGGATAACTCCCAAAACACGTTAGGTTTTTCCAGCAGGAACTGCAATAAACCCCATTTTCAGAAGTGCCGTCTGCCTTTCAAGTTTTTTTGCATTATTTGGACAGCCTTCAATGCCATTTGATCCATGGATTTTGACTAATGACCTTTGACAGCCATCATGGGGTTCGGTTATCAGCCTTGGGGGTTCTTGCAGTCATCTGTTTTGGCAGATTAACGTATGACCCATGACCTTTAACCCATGACCATTGATCGCCATCATGCGGTTCGCTTACCTGCCTTGAGGGCTCTTGCGTCGGATTGATGTATGACCCATGACCTTTGACCCATGCCATTTGACCCATGACCCGTTGGCCGACATCATTGAGTTCACTTATCTGCCTTGGGGGCTCTTGCAGTCATATGCTTTAACAGAGTGTCCTCTGACCCATGCCCTTTGACCCATGATCATTGACTGCTATCATGGGGTTTACGTATCAGCCTTTGGGGCTCTTGCAGCCGTCTGCTTTGGAGGAGTGCCCTCTGACCCATGACCTTTGACCCATGGCATTTGACCCACAACTTTTGACCCATTCCATTTGACCCATGTGCTTTGACCACCATCTGATGGTCACGTATCTGCCTTATATTCCTTTGCTAGACCACCCAGTCAGATCCCTAACTGTGCCCTTACTCTAACTTGTCTATTGAGTAAACACCAATTTAAAATCTGGGTATTTCACCCATTACCATTAATCCATGCTCTTGGATGCTACAGGTAATACCGGCCTGCACTCACCCTGCTAGTAAGCACCAAGTTAAAATCTGAGTATGGGAGTCGATGAACATAAACTCAGCACACCAGAATGTGGTGCAACTGTGCCTTTACTTGAACAGCCTTCAATGCCATTTCACCCATGACTTTTGACCCATTACCTTTGACAGTCACAATGAGGTCCATTTATTCTTGTGCTAAGCCACCAAACCAGACCCATTACTCTGCTCTTACTCGGCCCTTACTCCACTCTTGCTCACTTCTCCTTCCCTTCATGGTAAACCTAACACTCAACTATCTGACTGAGGCATCTGCTTTAGGGGGTCCTCAAGCCATCTGCTTGGGCCCTTACCCATTGATCCATGACCTTTGACATATGCCTTTTGACCCGTGACCTGTTACCGCCATCATGAAGTTTTCTTACTCCTGTGCTAATTCACCAAGCCAAACCCCTTAATGTGTCCATTCTCTCCCCTTACTCTGCCATTACTCACTTCAATTCCCCTTCCTGTTTAATCAACCCCTCAACTATCTGACCCAGACATCTTCCTTGAAGAATCTTCCAGCCTTCTGCTATGATGGAATATCTTTAAACCCATGCCCTTTGACCCATGCCATTTGCATATGACCTTGAACCCAAGCCGTTTGTCCACCATAACGAGGTTCACTAATTCCTGTGCTAGACAACCCTGCCAGACACCCTACGCTGCCCTTACTCTGATCATACTCACTTCACCCCCTCTTCCTGGTTAACCTACCCCTCAACTTTCTCACCCAGGTATCAGCCCTGGGGGGGTCTTCTAGCCATCTGCTTTAGTGAAGTTCTCTTTGACCCATGCCCTTTGAACTATACTATTTGACCGATGAACTTTGACTGCCATCATGGGGTTCGCTTATCTGCCTTGGGGGTTCTTGCAGTTATCTGTTTTGGCAGATTGACCTATGACCCATGCCTTTTGACCCATGCCATTTTACCCATGACCTTTGACCCATGACCGTTGACCAACGTATCTTACTTCGGGGCTCTAGCAGCTATCATCTTTGGTGGAGTGCTCTTTGACCCATGACATTTGACCACCATCATGGGGTTTGCTTATTTGCCTTGGTGGCTCTTGCAGCCAAATGCTTTGTTGGAATACCAATTGGTCCATGCCATTTGACACATGACTTTTGACACATGACCTTTGACCCATGCCCCTACAGGTGGTACCGACCAGCATTCACCCATGACTTTTGACCACCATCATGGGGTTTGCTTATCTGCCTTTGTGGCTCTTGCAGCCACCTGCTTTGTTGGAGTTCCCTTTGAACCATGACCTTTGACATATGACCTTTGACCCATGACCTTTGACCACCATCATGGGGTTTGCTTATCTGCTTTGGGGGCTCTTGCAGCCATCTGCTTTGGCAGAGTGCCCTCTGATCCATGACCTTTGACCTTGCAATTTGACAAATGGCATTTGACCCATGACCTTTTACCATCACCACCACGACCTTGGGGGTTCTTGCTGTCTTCAGTTTTGGTGTATTGACCTATAACCCATGCCATTTGACCCATGACCTTTCACCCATGACCATTGACTTCCATATGGTAGTTGCTAATCTGCCTTTGGGGCTCTTGGAGCAGTGCTTTGGCGCAGTGCCCTTTGATCCATGCCATTTGATCCATGACCTTTAACCCACAAACTATGTCCACCATCATGGGGGCTGCCTTTGGGTCTTCCAGAAATGTTCTCTTGTGGAGTACCCTTTGCCACATTCTTGACTCATGCCATTTGACCTATGCCCTTTGACTTCTATCATGGGGTTTGCTTATTCCTGTGCTAGACCATCCAGTCAGACCTCTTGCTGTGCCCTTACTCTTTCAGATTGTCTTTTGAGTAAACACCAATTAAAAATTTGGGTATCTTACAATGACCCTTAACCCATTCTCTTTGACGCAGGTGATACCAGCCCGCCTTCACTCTATTAGTAAGCGACAAGTTAAAATCTGTCGATGAAAATAAATTTAACAAAATCCTTCCAGAGTCTCCTTCTGATCAGCACAACAGAATGTGCAACTGTGCCTTTACTTGGACAGCCGTCAATGCCATTTGACCCATGGCCTTTGACCCATAACCTTTAACCCATGAACTTTGACTGGCATAATGGGATTCAGTTTTCTGCCTTGGTGGCTCTTGCAGCCATCTGCTCTGGTGGAGTGCCCTATGACCCATGACCTATGACCTTTGACTCATGCCATTTGACCCATGATCGTTGACCAACCTAATGGGACCAGCGGATCTGCCTTGGGGTACTTCCAGAGATTTGCTCTTGTGGAGTACCCTTTTCCCCATGTTCCTTGACGTATGCCATTTGACCCATGCCCTTTGACCTCCATCATGGGGTTTGCTTATTCCTGTGCTAGGCCACCCAGTCAGACCCATAGCTGTGCCCTTATTCTAATGGAGTGCCTTTTTAGTAAACGCCAATTAAAAATCTAGGTATCTTACCCTTGACCCGTAACCCATGCTCTTTGATGCCGGCCCGCCTTCATCCTGCTAGTAAGCTCCAAGTTAAAATATGAGTATGGGAGTTGATGAACATGAATTGAATAAAATCCCTCTAGATTCTCCTCAGAATATGCCTTAAATTGGACATCTTGACCTTTGAAAGCTATCATGGGGTTCGGTTATCAGCCTTGGGGGCTCTTGCAGCCATCTGCTTTGTTGGAGTGCCCTCTGACCCATGACCATTGACCCATGCCATTTGACCAATGACCTATGTCCGTCATCATGAGGATCACTTTATCTGCCTTGGGGGCTCTTGCAGCCATCTGCTTTGGCAGATCCATGATTTTTGACCAATGTCATTTGACAAATTACCTTTGATCCATGACTGTTGACTCTCATCATGGGGTTCGGTTGTCTGTCTTGTGGGCTCTTGCTGCCATCTGCTTTAGCGGAGTGCCCTCTCTCACCCTAAACAGGTTCGGTTTTCTACCTTGCTACTCTCCAAATCCTACCCCCTCAGAAGCCATGTTCCAATATCTTGCACAGATGAGCGCTTACAGGATCAAAACAAGGCTGTCTGCAGGTTTAGATATATGGCTTTGAACCATTAAGCTGTATCTGTTCTATAAAACCAGTGGTTCTGGATTTATAGTTGGTTAAAGGGACATAAAGCAGTGATTTGTATGTCTCTGCCGTGACAATATTTTTTGAATCTGCACTGCAGAAATCGCAAGGGCTGTGACTGACTCCAGATGAAAATTATAACTGGATGTTCCATTGTGCCTTTACATCAACACTCATTGGCAGCAGCCCATCTTCTGCCCAACAGAGTCAACGCGCTACCTGGGTTGCTGAGCACACGTTGTTGGGTTAGCAGCAGTATCTATGGTTGTGAGTTTGGTTCCCGCTCTTACTTTCTAAATTGAATATGTTATATGCACAGTTGAGAGATGTTTATTGAGAAAGTTCGAATTATTACATGAAAAAATAATACAGTGACTTCCATCTCTTGTGGTCCCCTGAACAATGACAAAGCTATGGAAGTCAGTCTGAACAATCTCATTAAGTGTTTCCATTATAAAAACAGGATACAAATGAACCTCTTTTTATTTAGGGTATTCTAGATTAAGGTTGAGACAGCTTCTCTTTTTTAAATATATGCCACTAGTTTTGAAGCTTGAACATGTCCTTTTATGTCTACCATACCCTGGCTTGTCACAATGCCATAAAATCCTTTTCACACAACTTTTTTTCTGCAGCCAGTTAGGTTATTGCACTAAATTTAATTTCTCCTACTTTATCATTTTCTGGAAGGGTTAACTTTATACAAGAACTATATACACGGCAACCTTGAAAAATGTAATACAATATGGCAGCTATGGATCAACTAAGTAACATTCAAATTCATGATTGCCAAAACTTTATAATTTGGATGTCTCGAATTCTGTTATATCAACTTAAGTTAACAGTACCATATCATGTGTACTAGACTGCTGTTGTTTGTTTTTTCGTAGAGGTTGACAATTTTTTGTATTCTGTTAATCCATTATACAACACATGTTATTGTATGATTATCTGTGTTTATATAACATGACAATTCTGACGCCTCGTATATATGATATTACCAACATTTTGGTTGAATTTTAAAAAATCATTTCACCGCACTTTCTTCAGTTTTTCTTTTTTCGAAAGGGCTTTTTCCAAGGCTTTTTTTTTCTTGTAGTGAGCATTTCCTTCCACTTAATAAATGGGCTTACGCACAGATGAAAAAGCAATTTGCAAGTCTGTTATGACAAATAATGTAAAGTCATTATTTTAGAAGCGGAAACATTCTCATAATGAATATGTAGCATCATATTGTCATGAATTCTGTTGTCTGGCAAATGTATTCAACGCTGTTTATCTATTTACCTGGGCGTAAATGTTTTCTTTGAGATAAAGTATTTCACTTTTAATTTTTTTTTAATCTCTTTTCAGCTGTGACAAGATCTAATCAAGTTGTAGATTTGGCTGGCAGCATTATCCATGGATTCTCACGCTGTATCAGAGCAGCAGAATTTATCAAATCGGTTTGTTACAGAGAACAGGCTATAACACTGCACCAGATTTATCAAAGGGGAAAGGGAAAGCCTTGCTGATTTCAAATGGAATAATGCCCTTTTTTATGAATTTGTTGTAGTTTGTCATCATAGCATTGCAGCCAGAACCTGTGTGTCGCATGCAATTATCCTGCTGTGTCTGGATGAGATGCACTAAGCAGAACATCAGCAACAGTAAAAGACATTTCCTTCCTAAAAACAATCTTTCATTTTTTCCATAGTCCTTGGATCTTGCCATCAAAAGACAGTCTGCTATTTCCCACTGTAATGATGCAAGCTTTCTCACATCATGGGAATGATAGAGGCTAGAGGGGCTCGACAGACTTCCATATTATGCTATCTTGAGATAACTCCATATTGCTATGAAAGATGAACATTATTTTATAAGCACTTCAGCTTAAACAAACATACAACCTTGCCATAAAAATCCATTTAAATGTTGATACAAACTCAAATGAAAGCTAAAGCATCTTCTTAAATTTTGAAATGTTCTACCAGGAACTGGCCACTTGATTATATCACTATTTGTTCAGTTACTAATGAAAGCATTACTATCAGACTGTAAGCATGATCTCCAATTATAAAACAGTTTACAGGTAACTAATTAAAGGGCCACTCAAAACACTATCTTGGCTAGGCAGACCACAAAGGGGTTAATGTCCAGCTAGTGATAAGAGCATGGGTTACATGTGACTCAAACACTCCAGGCTAGGGCGTTTGGTAAGTGGTAGATTTCAGGAGCGGTGTAGTGCAACTACAACTCTCAGGCTACTGTGCAGTAAAAATATGAACAATGGATGCCAGGAGGTTCTTATAGTGAAACAAAGGAGTAACAAGCTTATTTGTACAAGACAATTATCCGCAGGTTTAATTACAGTCATGAGGTATATGCAATATATTAGCAGGCTGAAACAGGTTGGATGACACAGCTGAGGAATGTCACTCCCATAGACATTGTAGTCCAGCAGTAAGGAACATCACCAGGCAGATATACCTCAAAGTGGTCCTGATCCCACCCAGTGTAGTGGTAAGGGAGAAGGAGTCTACGCCTGACGCCCTATCCACTGTGGTCCCTTCACTAAAGGCAGTCTAGGAGCCTCGGGAAGCTCTTCCCTGCTACAGATCCTTGATGGAGTACAAAGCTGCTCTTACTATCTGAACTAAAGGGCGAAGTGACTGGCGCGAATTCGCCAGCATGATGTAATTTCCTTACTTCGCCAATTTACTAACGGCGCTGTCGTAAATTCGCTAGTGAAGTGGACTTACTCTATCGCTACTTCGCACCCTTACGCCAGGCGATGTTGCCCTATGGCGAAGGGACGTAACTACGCTAATTCACTAACTTGCGTATTTTCATGAACGTTAACTCTTGCGGCAGACTTGCCTTCACCAACTGAGACCAGGCGAAGCGCAATAGAGTAGATAGGGCTTGCTTCAAAAAAAGTTGAAATTTTTTCTAAGTCCCAAAAAACGCTGGCGGGGGGGTACCCTCCTTCCCCCCTACATTTCCTAACATATGGCACCTAAACTATACAGTGGGCACATGTGTAGGGCAAAATAACAACTCTATTTTATTTCATGAAGGTTTCCCAGGCTTGTGTAGTGTAATGTATTTGCTGCTACATATACGTCCATTGTACTTTAACTTGGCGCCGTATGCAAATTAGGCATCGCTAGCATAACTTCGCTTTGTTTGACGAATTAACGCTAGCACAAATTCGCTACCGTTCGCCTCCCTGAGCGCAACTTCGGATTTTAGTGAATTAACAGCGCCCTGGCGAAACTTCGCCTGTCTAAGTGCGGCAAAGGTGCCGCTAGCGCATTTTCAGCTGCTTAGTGAATTTGCCCCTATAACAGATATAACCTGTTTCTAGCTAAGTGCGTTCCCTGGTCCCGACTCAGACACTAGAGGTGCTGGTCCCTCTATGGCAATGGTTTTACTGGGCCTTGGTGTACCCAGGCTCAATGGGAACAACCAGTCGATCAGGACACCAGCAGCCAAAGAGGAGGAACCACCCCTTTCCGAACACTATATGGAAGTCTGGTAGGAAGTGGTCATTACACCTCTTGGCCAATAACACTGGATATGTAAATACTTAAACTAGACACATGGGCTTTTGCCCAGCAACTAGAGAGAAGGAGGAAGGGTAGGGAATTAAAGCCATAGGGGCATTTTAACCGTATGGGTCCCTACATATATTATTTAAATTTTGATTCCTTCAGTCTTGGAATTACACAATCACAGCAAGCATGCAGGAGCCATTTTGTGGACACTCGTATTAAGATAAATTGTGTATCACCATGTGCAAATCTTGTGTAAGTACCAGAATGGGGGGCCTAATGTCCATGCACAATGCCCTACATAATTATAGAGTCTGAGGAGGGAAGGGGCAATGTGAGAAGTACAGTGACATGTAGGAAGTGCTGAATGGAAAGTGAAAGTAATTTACTGCCCCACCTCCATGCTGGCATAGAGGTGGGGTACATAATATTTGATTGACAGCTCAGATATTTAAACACTTTTATAACAGTTATGAATGTTTTAATGCAAAAAAATATTTGTGTTCCATGTTTAATTTGCACAAGACATTCATTATGCAGCTTTTTATGTGTAGGTGACAGGTCCACTTTAAAAAACTGAAACCACAGTAGTTAAATATACAAACTTTTCTTTAAAATACTATCACTTTGTGTTGATTTGTTTGCTTCAGTTGCTTTCACCAGTCACCACCCTATTAGTAAGCTTTGGGCATAGAGTTACTGAAGGCAAAATATGATTGCAAGTTATTTTTAAATGAGTTTATAACAGGTATGGGTCTTTTAGTAAAAAAAAAATTGGGTATCATATTTTGTTTGAAAAGGATTTTTCTCATACAGCTTTTTCGTCTGGATTACAGATCCTCTTTAAACCACTAAAAAACTACTTTTTAAAATATGAATGTACATTCAGGGGCAGATTTATCAAAGGTCGAAGTGAATATTCTAATTAAAAAAATTAGAACTTTGAGCTAATTTTTGTGTACTTTGACTAGGGAATAGTCCAAATTCAATTTCAATTTGAAAAAAATTAGAAAATTAGAATTTCAAAATTTATCATTTGCTGTCTCCAAATTGGAGAATTGCTGTTTTAGCCTATGGGTGACCTCCTGGAGTCAATTGGTGGACTTTGAAAAATCTAAGGTTTTTTTGGGAAAAAACTTTGAATCGTACGATGCAAATGCGCTTTTACTTCGATTCGTATGATTCAAATGCGATTGAAAATGGACCTATTCACTTAAGAATTGATTTTTGACTTAATTTTGGTTGGTTCGAATTTCGAAGTTTTCCAAATACGAAATTCGACCCTTGATAAATCTGCCCCTAAAAGTTATCTATAGGTCATGTTATCGTCTTTTTGCTAAGAGGTTTGTTATGTAAGTAATTGTTAGTTGAAGTTCCTAAACCTGACTGTTTTGCCAACCTGACTGTCCCATCTCAGCCTGTCAGTTAGAGTTTCTAACGGACTCCTGATGCATAAATATGGCAGCCCCCTCATACAGGAACATGGGACATCAGACAGGTAATGTAAAATCATTGTGCAAATACTTTATGGCATAGTTAAAAGCAGTTTTAAAGGCAATATTATGATAGATGTAAAAAAAAAGTTTAATTTCTGGTGTCAGTATCTCTTTAAGAACCAGTGCAGAGTAGAAAAGTCCAGCTGACATACATTAGTCATTTTTTCAAAACGGATGAAAGATTTTGCCCACTGAACACCATTGAATCTCCCACAGTAGGTTCAATCAAACTGGTTACCCAAAGAGAAGGAGAAGAAGAATACATTGTGGGACAGTCAAGCATGCTGCTATTGCCACAAGCACACTACTCCCAGTTCAGGAAGGCTTTCTGAGATTGGAAACTCTGATCTGTGCTCATTCTTCATACTGTGGTGCATTGTTCCTTCCATGTGTGATTGTGCCTTCCTGAGCTAGAGTTCTGGATTTCTCATATACCCTACTCCTTTCTGGTATGTTCTTTCGGCTCAGTTTAGCAGAGACATTTCCCAATTAGTTATTAGCAATGAGCGAAATCTTTCGAGTTTCACTGCAAAAATGATGCCCATAGTCTTCAATGGGTGATTACATTGTACAACAAAAAAAATTGACACCCCTAGACTTTAATGCAATCAAAATGGGTCAGATAAGCCCATCACTATTTGTTATCTATGGATTCCTTTCTATTCGTTGGCCTTTGCAAAACTAAACATGCTGATATCCAGTGGAGTTACTTATTCTTAGTGTCGGACTGGGCTGGTGGTAAGCCAGGAAAAAAACAAGTGGGCCCGGCCCTCTTGGGCCCCTGCCGGCCCAGACCCTGTCCTAGATTGGCCCCCCAAATGGAAAAAAAAGTTGTGCGTCGCAGAACGGTCGCAGTTATCGCATGCACGTGGTGGGCCTGTCATGCGCGCTGTGTGTCCGTCATTCGCACACGCGCACGGTCTTTTGCGCATGCGCACTGGGCCCAGAGTTTCAGAACCCGGTGGGCCCCGATTGCTCCAATCCGACCCTGCTTATTATAGAGCATTATTTCTATATACACACTATATAGACAATATAAACAAATTTCCAAAATATAAACAATTTAAACAAGTTTCCAAAAGCTATGTGTACACCAAAAACCCACACAAAGGGGCACATTTATTAGAGCTTGCGTTGCAAAATTCTGATATTTTGGAAAATCTGGAGAATACACCATTATAATTGTAAGTAGAGAATTTTATATTTGCAAATGAAAAACCTTGTTTATAAATGTTATACATATTGTATGTGTATAAAATGCTCTTGGTTGTGCTATTTCAATACTTATATTTAAAATTACACTTGTTTGCACTCATTTTAGTTTTTATGAACGGTGGCTTGTTATTTCAAGGTTATGCAAGGCACTGCTGCCGTATATTTCTGATATTTTCTGATTAATTCTACAAGTGATGCAACCTTAGAAAATGCTACTGGTTATAGAATGGTCTGCATATAAAATATTTCATTTCATCTGCTGAACTCTTTAAAAACAATGTGGCTTATCCTGTCGATTTGACACATGCACACACACACCAGCTTTTCAAATATCACATGAGATGTGAAAGACAGGAAGAGAAGAGACGTGTACCTTTATTGGCACTGATTTGGGGGATACTATTATCATAAAAAGAATAAAAATCTGTCATTTATGGCTGGTAATAGGAAAAAATAACCTTGGTTACTTTTATCTGTCATTGAAATATAGGCCATTCCTATTTTATTTTAATTTGCTTTGAATTTATTTTAGGGACTTGTTCTTGGGTTGACTTTCATCAAAGACAGTTTTTCTTATTTTCCTTTTAACAGAAATTACAGTGTTCTAGCCCAGAAACCCCCACTAAGAGAATGACACAGAAACAAAGATGTAGTTTAAATGTTCGGTTAACTACTTCAGCAAATGAATATATGAAGAAAAAGGGAAAAAAAACTCAAAATATTTGGGTTTATAGAAAGAAAAGATTTATTATACCGGATGCTGGAAATAGCCTGAATCCGAAAATACTCCAGCCGAAACCCGTCAAAGTCATGTTGAAGTCAATGACAGAGATCCTCGAACCATTTTAAGATGTTAATAGCCATCATGATGTTTGGAATTTTTTCGGTGGGTTTCACTAGAAAACTCGATTAATTTGAGCGATGTGCAGGGGCGTAACTATAGAGGAAGCAGACCCTGCGGTTGCAGGGGGGCCCAGGAGTGTAGGGGGCCCAGTGAGACCCTAATTAATTAGCAATTTTAATATATCTTGGTAAAATAGGCCAACTTATAAATATTTTGGGGCCCTAAATTGAATTTGCTATGGGGGCCAGTAACAACTAGTTACACCACTGGCGATGTGAGTTTTTTACCATGGAAAACAAGATTAATTTGTGTTTCAGGCTTTTAATCCCGATTTCACTGATTAGAGTTTTTTCCATTTGAGCTTTTGGTTAAATTAGAAATCATTCAATTTGTGAGTTAATTCGAGGTATCAAAAAACCTTACAAACCTATAAAACTCGACCTTTGATAAATAACCTCCTTAATCACTTGTTGATGGACATCTAATGGAGTAATTTACTAAGATTTGAATTTATGTCATCTTTTTATTAAAACAAGCTTGATCAAACGCTCAACCACGATGTTATCGTATTTATAAATAAATTCCCTGCTTGTATATCTTTTTAGGTTTACATTTACATTTCTAACAGTGAAATGATTTTTATAGTGTGACTCTGAGCCTTGTGACATTCTCAAGTGCTATACACTGGAAATGACTCAATTAACTATAATATTCAGAATGAAACACTGCCTACGGGAATAATATACTAAAAAAAACAATTCTGCCAAATCTTTTGGTTGGTAATGGAGTTGTTCACCAAATTATATTAAAAGTAATATGTTTTGTATGATACATTGCCACTGGAGTTCAATATTATTGTGATTGTTAACGATTAGTATGATGAAAATAGGGTTCAGTATGGTTAGTATTTGCAGGTGGCTCATAAGTTTAAATTGGTATTGTTAATTTATGTGAAATTTGACATTTTAAACCAGTCTGGTACTCTAAAAAGCTGGACACCTTTCTCAGACACAACACTTATCCTGTGCACAACACTGACTCTAGATACAGTACACTACAGTAAGTCTGGTACTTCTGCAGAAATATTGGGCAGTTTAGTAAAGTTCTGTACATTCACATCCTGCAAATAAGTCTACTTGAATTTCTCCTTTTTCACGAGGAATGAACTTAACATTACACTGTTATGGGTATACATAGCATGAATTAATGAATAACCTTTAATTAACCTAGCCGGGCGACAGGTCAATTTTCGAATTCATGTAAGTTTTTAAAAACTCCCCTAAACTTCCATACATTCGATCAATTGAAATTTGTTTAAAAAAAATAGAATATTTTAAACTCGGATGAATTAAAAGGACCCGAAAACTTGAATTGAATTCAAATCTAATTCGATTTGAATTTAAAAAAACTTGATTTCAGCTTTTTCTCTGAAAAAAACTCAAATGTCAGGAAGGTTGCAAACAACTCCAAATTGATCCCTGACTTAAACAGCAATTCGGCAGGTTTTAGGTGGGGAATAGTTGAATTCGAATGGAATTTGAATAACTCCCTAGTCAAATTTGACAGTTTTGACGATAAATTTTGTTTGAAAATTTGAATTTTTAATTCAACCCTTGATAAATCTGCCCCTGAATGTCTGCAATCCAGGAACCTTCAAGTAAAATTCTTCTGTATATCGCAACAATATCTTTAGCCAGATTTGTGTCATCTGGAAATACACAGACGTCAGGGTTGAAAGGGCAATTTCCATGCCATTAATAAACACAAAAACGTAGTGACCCCAATTGTATAGCGATTTAGTGCAATCAGAGGAAACAACTTTCCCTTTAGATGGCCAGTTTTTTTTGTTTTGTTTATGTAGTGTTACACAACTGCAAACCATACGTAAATTTAAACAGTATGCATACAAATGAGGAGAGGTTCTCCAATATCACAGTGCTTTTTATAAAAATGTATCTACCAATTTGTTAAAAAAAGAAAGAAAATGGACATAAATGGAATAAATTACATTTCCTGCAATCCATTGACTCAACACCAGACATAAAAGTACAAGAGGAATGACTGTAAAAATTATATTTTGATTATATGTTTAATGAAAAACTCTTTTGAGAAGGCCCTGCAAGAAACCCAAACAAGAACATATTAAAATGTGGTTTATTTGATTAAATTTCAAATTAAAACTGAGATTTGCAAAATCCTTTGGAAAACATGGTGTATCAGCATATAAAAATACAAATACTTACTGTAAAAATCCATGTTGCTGCCATTTAAAAATTGCTTCCATTGGCAAATGATGCATTTTTTTCTTCCACAATAGAAAAGCTGCAGTAATATCTCATATTCTTGTTGCAAATAATCTTCAAGATTTGTATCAGGCCATAAAAATGAGGCTGCCATGGCTTCTTCTGATACTGAATTTACTATATATAAAGATTTATTCTGATATAAGAGATAAAAACATAGTAACGTATCCCTAGTGCATAGTCATGCAGTAGCACTATTATACTTTAATACAAATAAAATTACAGAAGATTTTTTCTTAAAATGAATACCTTTTTATGGTTTAATACTGATGTAATCATAAAGATCCTTGGAAGTTTGTTATATATATATTCATCGTATATATCAGCAATCATTATAGCCATCCATTGCTTTGTTTTTGTAGGACATGCCCTTAAATCCAAATGACTCATCTTCCCCCGTTGGTAACACTGCACCCCAGCACATGATTAAATACCTTAGGGGCTCCTAATGTTGCAACAATGTTCAATTGCTAACAACCCCTACCAGGCCTATGTTCCACACATACACGTATGGCACACACAGGGAGCATAGGGAAGGCGGAGTATGGCTCACACACACGGAGCATAGGGAAGGCAGAGTATAGCACGCAGGGAGCATAGGGCAGGCAGCGTATGGTACATACAGGGAGCATAGGGAAGGCAGAGTATGGCACACACAGGGAGCAAAGGGAAGGCAGAGTATGGTACACCTAAGGAGAATAGGGCAGGCATAGTATGGCACACACAGGGAGCATAGGGCATGCAGAGTATGGCACACACAAACACAAGCCAGTTGGACAGCACTGGTCTAAGGAAATCTTGTAGACTGAGAAATTTCCAGAATGGACATGGCAAGTACTTATTATTTTCAAATAATGGCTCCATCTATAATTTCCATTTGAGCTAGGGTGTGTATTCTCTCAGTATCCACAATAGCTTTGTTAAAGTTTTACAGGAATTTGTGGTCAATATTTTAGTACAACCAAATAATTAATGGTATCATATTATGGTAGAATACCACCCTTCACATACAATAACCTTTTTATTAATGACTGCAGAGATTTAAATATATCATGTCTTGTGCATTTTATTTCCAGCACATATGCGCTTGAAAAAAGTTCCCTGTATAGGCTGTATGTGGATGCTGGCTCAAAATTTATCTGGATTTGCTTTGACTTTATCCGTAAAAATTATGCTGTACATAACAGTTTTTGAAAAACTCTTTTCCATCGAATTACCACTGAAATTACATTCCAGGCCGAATGGCTTGGCCTCTTTTCATCAGGCAAGCAGTTAGGGTTGCCACCTGTCTGGAGTTCACCCAGAAAGTATGGTTTTTGGATGGGCTGTCTGGGTGAAAAGTGCCTATCCGGATTTCCAAATTAGGAAATCCGGAAAGGACATTGAATCGACATGTCATCAGTCCTGCCCCTGATGGCATTGGTCCCGCCCCCCAATGTCACTGACCTGCCCTTTGATGTCACTGGCCGTCCCCCCAACATCATCAGGGTGGCAGCCCTATAAGCAGTGTTTCTATTCCACTTGCATTATACATGGTACAACCCACAGTGGACTGTTGTGAGAATATAAATTCTTGCCTACTACAAGTTCAATTCTCAAGGACAAGTCATTCCTAGAAAACAACAATAGTATATGTGTTGGTGCAAATTTGGTTATAAATTAGGGGATGGCCTTTATGTGAAACCCTGTGCTATGTCATATGTTTACTAACAGAGAAAATGTAGGTAGAATTTTTATAGCACTTCTTCTATCCCAATTGCATAGCACTACCTTGACCACAAGGATTTTCCTATAAACAAAAGTTTTTGGATGGAGAAAATAGCAAATATTTAATAGGCAATTTGGGTGCTTGCTTATTCGCTTTTTTGCTCAGCTAATTCTATTTAATTTTTGCTAATGCTACAAAAATCCTGATTAACATTATGATGTTTACCTCTGTTTGGAATTGATGAAAGAATGTTGCCTTCCTCATCACTGACTTGTCAGCAAGTCATATTGCTTTTTTTAAAACCATGTGCAGATTTGTTCTATTGCTTTTGTTTACTTTTTTTGTGCTTTCCAGACCATGTCATTCTAGTGCTAGAGGGGTAAACAGTACACTGATTTATAATGTACTACAGACAAAGCTAGCAAAAGTAAAAAATACTTCAGAAAGAATCAGGAAAAGTAGCTTAAATAGCCTGATCTTTTACCCAAATGCTGTCAGAATATATACAGCAATGACAGAAATGCAGTCATTAATTCAGTAGAAGTTGGTAATTATAATCTGTTATAAAGGGGCTTGTTAGAAATAACTTAGTGTCACAGTATGTTTCCATAGTAATGAGGTTGTAAAAATTGTATTAGACATTAGGCACCTTGCAAATGACAGCATGCTGATAATTCTTTATTGAAATCTAATGCCTGTTCTTTACCTTATTAATGTGAAAGAAGTGGTTTGCCATAAAGTCATATCCATGTCTTTGCACTGCCTGAAATACTTTGTTAGCCATACATTTGATATGATCCATTTGGCTCTTCTGTGTGGTACCATATTAGTCCATCCTATCAGGTTCCATCCAATCACATGCACACCCCAGTTTTGCAATTGCATTTTTAAGAGAAAACCATTGCTCTTGTAGAATCATCCATTTAACTGTAGCATATGTTTAACAAATGTTTAATAAATTGTATATTTTTACAGATTTATTTAAGCCAAAACTGACACACTCATGCTTTGAGTCTTTGCCAAATTTCATCTGCTGTAATTGGCTTAGTCCAGCATGAGTCAGCAATTTGTAATGATCTCCTGATTAACAGCATGGTTGAGTTCTTTGCAGTAGCAAATCGAGAATAATGTTAAAAAAATATAAGGTAAATATAATAAAAATCATTACATTTTAGTTGCATATGGCTCTAAGGCACTGATTACCACACCCTGCACTGATAAGTTCAGTTTTTCATGATATAGTGACTTATTTTCATTAATAGCTCTAGGCCTATGCTGGTCCTGAATTTATATGCAGCTGATTGGGAAATACATACCCTGATTAAATTAATGAGTGATCAAAGCAAGCAGGATGTGTAGGAAAGGACAGAGTTTCCCAAACACACTAGAACCAAGTTTGGAGTTGTAAAGATATTTCTTGCTCACTGAGGAATGAGACACAAATATGAGTTTGAGATAGCTATCACAAGTACTACATGAAAGTGGACCAAACAAATGGGAGTTATTGGGGTGACATATTTGGTGTCAGGGTCTCCTTTATAAACAACATATTTGGTGTCAGGGTCTCCTTTATAAACAACATATTTGGTGTCAGGGTCTCGTTTATAAAGAACCAAGGCAACTGTCAACGACCCATTCAAAAGCCATAGATGTTGTAAAAAGCAGGAATAGAATTCACAACCTTCTTTTTAATAGGGTGTGGCTTTACCGACTACACTATCTAACCACATTGCCTAGCTTGATTCATTTTGGATTTTGGCTGTTAGGTGTTCATTTATAAAAAAGGCAACTGTCAGCAATGCATCCAAAAGCCACATATGTTGGAAGAGTCAGGAATTAAACTCACAACCTTTTCCTGGCTCTGACCATCTTTGCAAATGTTATAATATTTGGTATCAGCTGCTCCTTTATAGAGAACCAAGACACCTTTACTGCACCCTTGCGCTCAGGCCTGGATTTGTAGTGAGGCCACAAAGGCCCGGGCTAGGGCGGCAAAGTTTTAGGGCTGCCCAGCTGCAACCTACTGAGTGTTGGGGATGCATCCTTCTGCAATCCCCCATGCTCCAACGCATGCGTACACAAGTGGAGGGAGGGGGTGCACAAATGTGGCCACAGGGCACTAGGACCCAGTGGCTTAGGGGCACCTCGGCCTAGAATCTGGGCCTGCTTGCGCTAGAAACAGGGCCAAAGATTGAGCATCAAAAGGAGGCAGGCAGACAAATTAATGGTTAAAGCAATTGCCACCAGTGCCAGTGTCCAGAGCTTGGTTCCTGTCTATGCTGCACAAGATTATAGCAACTTTGCATATATTAATTACTCACACGCGACCGGTCCGCATATATCCTCGTGGTGGCCCTCAGTCAGCCGGACTCCGCTCCTGGCAAATTGGCAGCATCCAAAACAGCAATAGATAGACTGGAGCCAATAGACACGGGATATTAAGATAAAAAAATGTCTTTATTTCCAAGCATCTTTAAAAACACAGACAGGCATTCTCCTGAGACTGTTCAACTAAACCATGACGTGTCTAGTCACCTGACGCGTTTCGTGCCTCTCTTTGGCACTTCATCAGAGGTGGGGTCTATTCCTAGCTCTCAGCCTTATATAGTAAATACAATTAAAACAACACACCCATTAAAAATAGCATATTACACTCATGGTTTGTTTTCAGGCTATACTTTCAATATACATTTGTGGGAATATTTGGTCAAAATTTATATAATAATCAGAATCCAAATGAACAGGTATTGTCCTGATATTTTTAAGTCACTTCAATTTAAAGGAAGCATGAAACCTCCCAATCACTATTCAACCCTTGTGGGAGGCGTGTTTTTAATGTAAAAATCCAATATACCTCCCTTTGATCTATCTTTTTCTGCAAATCTCCTCCTCTCACTCCTAGTTTAACTATTTCTATACCTTGGAATTTTACTAGATTGAAATTACCATTATGTTTTAACATAATATGTTTGCTGATAGCTGATATTCTCCTATGGCTATAACTAGTGTAGACCAAGTTATTCAAATTAATGGGTGTGAGATGTTCTCGTACCCGTTCTTTTAAAGGTCGGCAAGTGCGACCTACATATTGTATGCCACACTCACACGTGGCTAGGTAAATGACACATTTAGAGTCACAGTTAATGTAACTGCGTATGGGGTAATCCTTTCCAGTTACACTGCTCTTAAAACTTTCCTTTATCATTATATGTTTACAAACCTTACATTTCTTTTTAGCACATTTATAACACCCATTTTTGTTTAGCCATACATTACTTTCTTTTCTAGTTTTTTTATGTGAATATAGACTGGGAGAAACATCACTTGCAATAGTTCTATTACGTTTGAATACATATCTGATATTATTCAGGATAGATTGGTCCAACAATGGATCCATTCTAAGAACGTCCAGTCTTCTTTTGATTATTTTCTTGATCTGGTTCGCCTGGCTGCTATAGGGAGTAATAAACAATGTTGACTTTTCATTAAAGTGTCTTTGTGAGTTATTTCTTTTATTTGCCTGCCTATTGCTCAATTTCCTATTTTTGACCCAACTTAAGAGGTCTTGTCTGGAAGTGGCCACCGCTCGCTCATAGGCTTCTTTAATGTCTTTCGTATCATATTTCCTCTCCAGTAGTCTATCCCAAAGTGCCATGGCCTGGTCCTGAAAGGCATCCCAAGTGGTGCAAATACGTCTAAGACGCAAAAATTGCCCCACCGGGATGCCCCCCAGGACCGATTTGGGATGACAACTGTCAGCTCTTAAAATTGTATTTCTCATAATAGGTTTCATATAAACATCACATTCAATTTTTTCCTTGGTGACACCCTTCAAGGAGATATCCAAAAATTCAATTTTATTTTTTTGCCAATTATGTGTAAAATGTAAATTATAATTATTAGTATTACAGTACTCCACAAATTTAGTAGCTTCCTGCTCAGTACCCTCCCATATTATAATCAAATCGTCTATATAGCGTTGGTAACTTTTTATGCAGTGTCTGAAGGGGTTTAATCGTCCATAGATGCTGCACCGTTTCCACCAACCCATTACTAAGTTGGCATATGTGGGGGCAAATTTTGCCCCCATTGCGGTGCCCCGTCTCTGGAGGTAAAAAACCCCGTCAAACATAAAGTAATTATGTGTTAGAAGGTATTCAATACTGAGCAGGATAAACTGTTGTATATCTGTATCATAAATATTCGAATAAAGTAACCAAAATTCTATGGCCTTCATCCCTGTTTCATGCTGTATACTGGTATATAGAGAAGTGTCATCTAGTGTCAGCCAACCATATTCATTAGACCACTCAATGTTTTCCACTATTTTTAAATAATGGCCAGTATCTCTCACATATGATGGCAACAGTTTAACTATGGGTTGTAACATGGTGTCAACAATACGAGAGAGATTCTCATTTAGACCATCAATTCCAGAGATTATAGGTCTCCCTTTGATCTGTTCAACCCCTTTATGAACTTTTGGCAATGCATGGAAAATAGGTATTTTAGAATTGTTTGGTATTATTTCGTCATGTTGATCTTTGGTAAACACCCTTGTGTAATGGAATCTACCTCTGGTCTTCAAGATGGCGTCCAAGATGGCGTCCAAGATGGCGACCGCCTGCTTCACCACATGGCTCCTGCTGGGCAGAGGTCTATGACCTCATCTTGTTCCCACTCCAGGATTGGTCGTCGGCAACGGAACGGACGCCGGCGTCGAGACGTCAGCGTGAGGACGCTGGGGTCTGCGTCTGACGCAAGTGCGTCAAAATTTGGCGCCAACCCAGAGACTATTTAAACGTACTTCCCCTGCCAGTCCTTGCCCAACTATAGGTTCCTGCTACAGAGTTCCTGGGTGTTATTATCTATATTGATTCTTGTGTACCGATTCCTGCCTGTTCTTCGATTTTGCTTGTCTTCTGCCTGGTCTGACCTATTTGCCTGTATTTTGACGATTCTTTGGATAAACCCTCTTGTACCTCGAACCTGGTCTGGTCTCCTCTTTGGTTTACACTATTACTGTGCCTTCGGGCCTGTTACAGTATAGTTGGGCCATGGACCCTTTGGAGGAGACTCCAGCTCCACCTGATGTCGGTGGCGCTATCCGCGGTTTGGCTTCCCGCATGCAGTCATACGAAGCCCAGCAATCACACTTCGGTCAGGCTCTTGAAGCTATTCTGGACAAGTTGTCGGCATTGTCACCTGTGGCCCCGGTCCCTGTGGCCGTTCCTGCAAGCCCACTTCAGCCTTCGGAACCTCGCATTCCTGCGCCTCCCCTCTACAGCAGCGATCCTGATGCATGCAGAGGTTTCATCAACCAGTGCGAGATCCAGTTCGCCCTGCTGCCAGGTCAGTTTGTATCCGAACGAGCTAAAGTGGGGTACATGATTACTCGCCTGCAGGGGAAGGCTTTGGAGTGGGCATCACCTCTGTGGGAGAAGAGGGACCCTTTGATTGACAACGCCACTGCCTTCATCCGTGAACTTCGGGTTGTCTTTGATGCCCCTGGCCGAGCTACGGCATCCTCTGCTCGCCTGTTCCAGATCCAGCAAGGCACTCGCTCTGTTCTAGAGTACGCTATTGAGTTCCGCACCCTAGTAGCAGAGACCACCTGGAACAATGATGGGTACCATGCCGCCTTCTACAACGGCCTAGCCATGTGGATTAAAAACGACTTGGTCTCCCTGGAAATTCCTTCTCTGTGGGAGGATCTGGTGGCGCTGGCTATAAAGGTTGACACCCGACAAAGGGAATTTCAACTCGAGCTCGACAGAGAGCGTTCGAAGAAGTATCCCCGGTTCCAATCCACCCTGGCTCCTCGCTTCCAGAGACCCCTACTCTTCAATCCGGCTTCTGCTTTCCCCTCTCCTACTCCTGCGGCTTCTGCTTCCTCTGCTCCATCTACTGAGGAACCCATGCAGATCGGACGGGCTCGTCTTTCGGAACAGGAGAAGCTACGGAGAAGGGCTGCCGGCCTATGCCTGTATTGTGGGGGCAAATCGCACTTCGCCCATGAGTGTCCTGTGAAGCCGGGAAACGCCAGCACCTAGGTAGGTTTGGGGAGACCTATCTGGGTGGTGTTTGTCATTCTCCCCAACCCTCTACTCAACGCTTCCTTCTTCCGGCACAGATCCAATTCGGTTCCCAGAAGGTCCCAGTGCAAGCTTTCCTGGAATCTGGTGCTGCCGGAAATTTCATGGACAGAGTTTTTGCTGCTCGTTATGCGGTTCCCCTACAACCCTTGGCCTCTCCTCTGCGAGTCTTGGCTATTGATGACCGCCCTCTGTCTTCGGCCATTATTTCTCAAACCACCGCTGAACTTTCTCTTAGAGTGGGCACCATGCATCTTGAGAGATTGGCCTTTCTACTCATTGACTGCCCTTCAACTCCACTCGTTTTGGGGCTCCCCTGGTTGTGCACCCATAATCCAGTCATTGACTGGTCCTCCACTCAAGTCTCCCGCTGGAGCCCCTATTGCCAACGGAACTGTTTGCCTGCTGTACCCCTTATCAAAGCTTCTTCTGTTTCTTCCAAGTTGTCCCTTCCATCCATCTATCAAGATTTTGCTGATGTCTTCAATAAGGGCTCTGCAGAGACCCTTCCTCCTCATCGACCCTATGACTGTCCGGTCGAACTTCTTCCTGGTTCCATGCCTCCCCGGGGTCGCACCTATCCTCTTTCCCCCTCTGAGACGGCTGCCATGAAGACCTACATTCGGGAGAATCTCCAAAGAGGCTTCATCCGCCCTTCTTCCTCCCCTGCTGGTGCTGGATTTTTCTTTGTCGAAAAGAAGGACGGAGGTCTGCGACCATGCATCGACTATAGGGGGTTAAACAAAATCACCATTAAAACCATGAATGATATATTCAGAGACCTGTTGGGGCAAAGTGTTGTCGTCTATCTGGATGACATTCTTGTCTTTTCCAAAAATTTCCACGAGCATCGCTCCCAAGTGAAGGAAGTTCTTCTTCGCCTAAGAAAGAATAATCTGTTCGCCAAATTGGAAAAGTGTTCGTTTGAAGTGTCCTCCATCCCTTTTCTTGGGTACATCATCTCCCAGCAGGGTTTCAAGATGGATCCAGCCAAGGTTTCAGCAATTCTTGATTGGCCCCTCCCCACAAGTGTCAAGGCTATTCAGAGATTTATTGGCTTTGCCAACTATTACAGACAATTTATTAAAGGTTTCTCTTCCAAGATCTCTCCCATTTTGGCCCTTATCCGCAAAGGGGGTAAACCACAGCACTGGCCTCCTCTAGCCTTAGAAGCCTTTGAATCCCTGAAAACTGCCTTTTCTTCCGCACCTATTCTCAGACACCCTGAACTTCTTCTTCCCTTCTTCCTTGAAGTCGACGCCTCAGATGTGGGAGCTGGAGCTGTCTTGTCACAGAGATCATCCTTGGATGGGAAGTTACATCCCTGTGCATTCTTTTCTAAGAAATTTTCCTCCTCCGAGCAGAACTACGATGTGGGGAATCGTGAGTTATTGGCAGTGAAACTCGCCCTGGAAGAGTGGAGACATTTACTGGAAGGATCCTCCATTCCCGTGACCATCTTTACAGACCATAAGAACCTCGAATTTATCCAGTCCCTCAAACGTTTGAATCCTCGACAAGCCAGATGGTCACTGTTCTTTTCCCGTTTTAACTTCGTCATCACCTTTCGTCCTGGCTCTAGAAATAGAAAGGCTGATGCTTTGTCTAGAAGTTTTGTTCCTGAAGTTCCCTGCTCCGAAGATCCTGAACCCATTGTGCCTTCCTCCAAGTCGTCGCTGCCCTATTTCCCTCCTTGGCTTCGCAAATCCTTTCCGCTCAGGCTTCTGCTCCTGACAATATTCCTCTAGGGGTTGCCTTTGTTCCACCTGATTGTCGCCAGTCTATTCTATCCCAGGCTCACAGTTCTAAACAGGCCGGTCATCCTGGAGTGGAGAAGACTACCGAACTCCTTTCTCGCCTGGTGTGGTGGCCATCCATGAGAAAGGATGTCAAAGACTTTGTTTCTTCTTGTACCATCTGTGCCATTTCCAAGTCTGGACATTCTCCTCCCAAAGGGCTCCTTCTTCCATTACCCATTCCATCTCGTCCTTGGACTCATCTTGCCATGGATTTTATTGTGGATCTGCCTGTCTCCTCTGGTCACACTGTTATCTGGGTTGTCGTTGACAGGTTCAGCAAAATGGCTCATTTCATTCCCCTCCGCAAGCTTCCCTCTGCTCCTGAACTTTCCAAGCTTTTCATCCAACATATTTTTCGTCTCCATGGGTTTCCTGCCGAGATCGTCTCTGACCGTGGCTCACAATTCGTGTCTAGATTCTGGAGATCCTTTTGCAAAGCTCTCAACATTTCTTTACAATTTTCTTCTGCCTATCGCCCACAGTCCAATGGAGCCGCTGAGAGAGTGAACCAGGCTTTGGAACAGTTTCTTCGCTGCCATGTTTCCCTGTGCCAAGACGACTGGTCAGATCTCCTTCCCTGGGCCGAGTTCGCCCATAACAACGCTTTGCATTCTTCCTCGCATCAGTCCCCTTTCTTCTGTGTCTACGGTCAAAATCCATTGGCGTTCCCTCAGGACCTTCTCCTCACCAATGTTCCTGCCGCCAATGATCAGGCTGCCCACATGATGGCTATTTGGGCCGCTGTTGCCTCTAATCTGCAGAAGAGCTCCCTGGTCCAGAAGAGGTTTGCCGACAAGAAGAGGATTTCCGCTCCACCCTATGCTCCTGGTGACAAAGTTTGGCTTTTCACCCGTAACATCCGCCTGAAGATTCCTACCCCAAAGCTTGGTCCCAGATTCATCGGTCCCTTTCCTGTCATTGAAATCATCAATCCGGTGGCGGTTCGTCTTCAACTCCCTCCAGAGATGCGGATCCCGAATGCCTTCCATGTCTCCCTCCTTAAGCCTGCTGTGTCTTTTTCTTCTTCTTCTTCTTCTCCCCCAGCTCCAGTCCTGGTTGACGATCACCAGGAATTCGAGGTGAAAAGGATCTTGGACTCTCGTCTTTCCAGGGGCACTCTTCAATATCTCATCGAGTGGAAGGGGTTTGGTCCCGAGGAATGCTCCTGGGTCAGGAGCTCAGATGTCCATGCGCCCATCTTGGTTCGTAGATTCCATAAACTATTCCCTCTCTCCCCTAGACTCGGTGGTCCTGAGGCCCCCCCTAAGGAGGGGGGTACTGTAATGGAATCTACCTCTGGTCTTCAAGATGGCGTCCAAGATGGCGTCCAAGATGGCGTCCAAGATGGCGACCGCCTGCTTCACCACATGGCTCCTGCTGGGCAGAGGTCTATGACCTCATCTTGTTCCCACTCCAGGATTGGTCGTCGGCGACGGAACGGACGCCGGCGTCAGAATCGGGCACCGGCGTCGAGACGTCAGCGTGAGGACGCTGGCGTCTGCGTCTGACGCAAGCGCGTCAAAATTTGGCGCCAACCTAGAGACTATTTAAACGTACTTCCCCTGCCAGTCCTTGCCCAACTATAGGTTCCTGCTACAGAGTTCCTGGGTGTTATTATCTATATTGATTCTTGTGTACCGATTCCTGCCTGTTCTTCGATTTTGCTTGTCTTCTGCCTAGTCTGACCTATTTGCCTGTATTTTGACGATTCTTTGGCTAAACCCTCTTGTACCTCGAACCTGGTCTGGTCTCCTCTTTGGTCTACACTATTACTGTGCCTTCCGGCCCGTTACACCTTGTACCCACTCCAAAATCAAATATTGTTTCCAAAATAGCTCTGTAATCATTGGTTGGATCACCAGATAGCGGTTCATATGTCTCACAGTCATCTAATTGCCTGGAGCATTCAGCAAAGTATTGTAATCTATCCAACACCACCACTGATCCGCCTTTATCCGAATTTTTTATTATAATTTCTTTGTTTTGGGACAGCTCTTTTAATGCTTTTTTTTCCCCTTCACTGATGTTGGAATTAACTTTATATTTTTTCTTTACATAATTTGTTTTATGTGACAGTTTTTCCAGATCCTGTTCAACTAATTTTTGGAACAGCTCAATATACTGCCCTCTATGTTGGATTGGGTAGAAGGATGAGGACCGGATCTTATCAATTTTAGTTGGAGTCACTTCTGTAAATACATTTCTGTCTAAGTTCACATCAACAATGTTACATACATCAATAAAATTAAAGCCATCAAATGTCATATTGTCATTTTTTTCATGTGAATTAAGATTTCCATCTGAAACAGATTGTAAAGTGTCGTTAAATAAAGTTTGATCCACATTATGTGTTTGTTTGTGAAAAAAACGTTTTAAAGTGAGTTTTCGTGTGAATCGGTTCAAATCTAATATAGTGTCAAAAAGCGAAAAATTATAATCAGGTGAAAAATTTAGACCCTTATTCAAGAGACTAATTTGTGATGGTGTTAAAGTGTTAACTATCACTATCAAATCCTAGGTATCGTAGTTGTTTGTCCGGCAATCCTTAGGGGAGACGCAATAGTTGTAAATTGCTTTCCGCTACAGACACGATTGGATGAATCTGGCACCGCGTGTTCACAACATACGCAGGGGGGAATACGCCTATCTGTAGCGGAAAGCAATTTACAACTATTGCGTCTCCCCTAAGGATTGCCGGACAAACAACTACGATACCTGGGATTTGATAGTGAGACAACGCCGCAAAGAAGGGTAAGCTGGACATTGCTTAATTTATTGCACGATACCGGGGGAGGGGGCCATCTTTGTTTTTACTGGCTATTAGATACGAAAAGACTTACATCTTAACGCTTACAATGGCGGACCAAGCACACGAACAGGCATCAGAGTCTGTTAATGTACAGGCTTTTTGTATGAATGACATTGAATTTTTAAATAATACAAGAGGGAACAAAGCGGATCTTTTATTTACCGCAGGTGCCATAAATTTCTACAATTCAGAATCCAAATCAGTGTCTGCAATCTTCTACCAACTGGAAAAGCTGATGCTGGCTGAACAAAGGACTTGGTGGGATTATACTACAATGGAGAGGTATATAAAAGAGAAACGTATTCCTAGGGGGTTAAGAATAAATAAATATCCTGCTTTTAGAGTTGACCCTAGAGATCAGGAATTCATAACAGCTTGGAATGAAGCATTGACCATTTGCTCTATAACTTTGATGACACTGATTGCTAACAGGGAAAAAGTGAAACATGCTTTTTTAAACGCCAAACGCAAGAGATTTCTGGACAGTGGGGACCCAGGACTGGGGATGGGGGACAGAGGGGATCAGAGATAAGTATGGAAATGTCTAAGCCTAACAATGTTATAAATTTGTCTTCTAACACTTTAACACCATCACAAATTAGTCTCTTGAATAAGGGTCTAAATTTTTCACCTGATTATAATTTTTCGCTTTTTGACACTATATTAGATTTGAACCGATTCACACGAAAACTCACTTTAAAACGTTTTTTTCACAAACAAACACATAATGTGGATCAAACTTTATTTAACGACACTTTACAATCTGTTTCAGATGGAAATCTTAATTCACATGAAAAAAATGACAATATGACATTTGATGGCTTTAATTTTATTGATGTATGTAACATTGTTGATGTGAACTTAGACAGAAATGTATTTACAGAAGTGACTCCAACTAAAATTGATAAGATCCGGTCCTCATCCTTCTACCCAATCCAACATAGAGGGCAGTATATTGAGCTGTTCCAAAAATTAGTTGAACAGGATCTGGAAAAACTGTCACATAAAACAAATTATGTAAAGAAAAAATATAAAGTTAATTCCAACATCAGTGAAGGGGAAAAAAAAGCATTAAAAGAGCTGTCCCAAAACAAAGAAATTATAATAAAATTCGGATAAAGGCGGATCAGTGGTGGTGTTGGATAGATTACAATACTTTGCTGAATGCTCCAGGCAATTAGATGACTGTGAGACATATGAACCGCTATCTGGTGATCCAACCAATGATTACAGAGCTATTTTGGAAACAATATTTGATTTTGGAGTGGGTACAAGGGTGTTTACCAAAGATCAACATGACGAAATAATACCAAACAATTCTAAAATACCTATTTTCCATGCATTGCCAAAAGTTCATAAAGGGGTTGAACAGATCAAAGGGAGACCTATAATCTCTGGAATTGATGGTCTAAATGAGAATCTCTCTCGTATTGTTGACACCATGTTACAACCCATAGTTAAACTGTTGCCATCATATGTGAGAGATACTGGCCATTATTTAAAAATAGTGGAAAACATTGAGTGGTCTAATGAATATGGTTGGCTGACACTAGATGTCACTTCTCTATATACCAGTATACAGCATGAAACAGGGATGAAGGCCATAGAATTTTGGTTACTTTATTCGAATATTTATGATACAGATATACAACAGTTTATCCTGCTCAGTATTGAATACCTTCTAACACATAATTACTTTATGTTTGACGGGGTCTTTTACCTCCAGAGACGGGGCACCGCAATGGGGGCAAAATTTGCCCCCACATATGCCAACCTAGTAATGGGTTGGTGGGAACGGTGCAGCGTTTATGGACGATTAAACCCCTTCAGACACTGCATAAAAAGTTACCAACGCTATATAGGTGATTTGATTATAATATGGGAGGGTACTGAGCAGGAAGCTACTAAATTTGTGGAGTACTGTAATACTAATAATTATAATTTACATTTTACACATAATTGGCAAAAAAATAAAATTGAATTTTTGGATATCTCCTTGAAGGGTGTCACCAAGGAAAAAATTGAATGTGATGTTTATATGAAACCTATTATGAGAAATACAATTTTAAGAGCTGACAGTTGTCATCCCAAATCGGTCCTGGGGGGCATCCCGGTGGGGCAATTTTTGCGTCTTAGACGTATTTGCACCACTTGGGATGCCTTTCAGGACCAGGCCATGGCACTTTGGGATAGACTACTGGAGAGGAAATATGATACGAAAGACATTAAAGAAGCCTATGAGCGAGCGGTGGCCACTTCCAGACAGGACCTCTTAAGTGGGGTCAAAAATAGGAAATTGAGCAATAGGCAGGCAAATAAAAGAAATAACTCACAAAGACACTTTAATGAAAAGTCAACATTGTTTATTACTCCCTATAGCAGCCAGGCGAACCAGATCAAGAAAATAATCAAAAGAAGACTGGACGTTCTTAGAATGGATCCATTGTTGGACCAATCGGTCCTGAATAATATCAGATATGTATTCAAACGTAATAGAACTATTGCAAGTGATGTTTCTCCCAGTCTATATTCACATAAAAAAACTAGAAAAGAAAGTAATGTATGGCTAAACAAAAATGGGTGTTATAAATGTGCTAAAAAGAAATGTAAGGTTTGTAAACATATAATGATAAAGGAAAGTTTTAAGAGCAGTGTAACTGGAAAGGATTACCCCATACGCAGTTACATTAACTGTGACTCTAAATGTGTCATTTACCTAGCCACGTGTGAGTGTGGCATACAATATGTAGGTCGCACTTGCCGACCTTTAAAAGAACGGGTACGAGAACATCTCACACCCATTAATTTGAATAACTTGGACTACACTAGTTATAGCCATAGGAGAATATCAGCTATCAGCAAACATATTATGTTAAAACATAATGGTAATTTCAATCTAGTAAAATTCCAAGGTATAGAAATAGTTAAACTAGGAGTGAGAGGAGGAGATTTGCAGAAAAAGATAGATCAAAGGGAGGTATATTGGATTTTTATATTAAAAACACGCCTCCCACAAGGGTTGAATAGTGATTGGGAGGTTTCATGCTTCCTTTAAATTGAAGTGACTTAAAAATATCAGGACAATACCTGTTCATTTGGATTCTGATTATTGTATAAATTTTGACCAAATATTCCCACAAATGTATATTGAAAGTATAGCCTGAAAACAAACCATGAGTGTAATATGCTAATTTTAATGGGTGTATTGTTTTAATTGTATTTACTATATAAGGCTGAGAGCTAGGAATAGACCCCACCTCTGATGAAGTGCCAAAGAGAGGCACGAAACGCGTCAGGTGACTAGACACGTCATGGTTTAGTTGAACAGTCTCAGGAGAATGCCTGTCTGTGTTTTTAAAGATGCTTGGAAATAAAGACATTTTTTTATCTTAATATCCCGTGTCTATTGGCTCCAGTCTATCTATTGCTGCACAAGATTATAGGCCTGTAAATTTGACATCTGCAGTGGGAAAATAACAGTTGGTTAAAGATATTTAGATATAGTTAGTGACCCCCATTTGAAGGCTAAAAAGAGTCAGAAGAAAAAAAGCAAATAATTAAAAAAAACTATAAAGAATAAATAATGAAGGCCAGTTGAAAAGTTGTTTTGACTTGGCCATTCTATAACATACTAAAAGTTAACTTAAAGGCGAACTGTCCCTTTAATCATGTTTGAAGGACAAATTCTATAAAAAAAATGTAACTTGCCTTTATGATATTTTATGTTAGGTCCATGGCACACCAGGAATTATATAGATACAGGGACCTGCCAGCTAACTATACTGATGGCATATCAATTGATGGCCATGAACAGTAAATTAACACCAGTCTTTGCCATTCCAGCTTTGTGTACAGGTAAATATCATGAAGCCAAATGAAGCAGCAAATCACTAATTGCAATGGAAAACTGGCTCTGATGTGGCATCGACTGCATATAGCAAATTCCTGGTGTGCATGGTCCTAACAGACCAATATTTAACAATGTGAATTTTTATGTGGCGCTGTTTTAAAAGCCTTGGAAAAATCAAGTAGTAGGCCATACCTAAGGCAACACCACTGGCCAATGAAACCCTTTCTCTGTAGAGCTGTGGGAGGTATTGACTCTCTCTATATATATATATATATATATATATATATATATATATATATATAATAAGCATGCACAAGGTTTCAGGGGTGCCAAATAAAAGCTGTGATTGACTATTTGGTAGCTCCTATGTGGGCTGGCAACACCACTTCATTATAGAGGGGATTTACTCTGTAGCCTTCGGACCATGGCAGTTTTCTTTCTATAAGAAGTTTCTTTCAGTATTTCTGTCATATTTTTATTTCAAGAACATGATTCTGCTTTTTTGTTTATTTTTAGGCATCTTCAATGGATTTCAAGCCTTTGCTTTTATTATTATGGTGGATGCCTTGTTGTGGGTTTGGGGGTCTTCTTTATCTTTTGGGAGGGGGGCAGGGTTAGGGAGTTGGTGGGCTCTGGATATTTTGGTTTGGTGGAGAGGAATGGAAGCCAGATTGGACAGAGACAAGACTTTGAAAATGGCTATCCATTGGGTGTTGTTGGAATTGGTGAGGGTGTGGGGAGGGGAGGCAGTCAATATGGACAAAGGGGTGGACTTTGATAGTTGGCCGTCCTCATATGGGTGGAATGGGGAGGGAGTCTTCTGGTGGTGAGGATCTTAAGTGGACTTATTTTAACTGCCATTAATTTTATGTTAGTTTAAGAATTGTATTATGGTTCTTTTTATTGTATGCATTTATTTTATTAAAAATTCCTATGTGGGCTGGCAACCTACTAGAAGCTCTGTTTGGCAGTGCATGTGGTTTTTAGGCACCCAAAGCTTGCCAAAACTTGGAGTTGAAAAACAAGCACCTGCTTTGAGGCCTCTGGGAGCCACATTCAATGAACTGGTGAGATACATGTTTCTCTCGAACCACTGGTTGGGGATCAATGATGTAGACAAATATATTGTAAAACAAATTGAATGCAAAGTACAGTATCCCAAACCCAGAACTAACACCATGGTCCCAGTCAAAGTAAAAAGACGCTGGTGACATTCCCGCGCGTCAAACCTGGTAGCCGATGTGCACCGAAGAGGAGGCAGACGTCCCCGCAGTGAGAGTGGCGGAGCCACCCCACTAGACCACCAGGGACCCTCACACTACAATTGGAGAGAACCTATGTAGAAAAATAAGCAATAGGTTACATTAACAATAACAATGTTGCTGTCACGAATCGGCACCCGGAATCCAGAACCAATGCTAAGCACCCTGGTCTTGGCTCTTGCTTCCGCCTTTAACAGCCGCCTTTCACCTCTGGAGGAACCCTAGGCTAATTGGATGCCACCAGGTCTTATTAAGAGAGGAGCCAAGCGAAGGTTCTGGATGAGCAGTGGGGCACGATTGTAAAGCAAAGTCTTTGGGCAGAAGGTCACAGTACAAGGATTAGACGAATCGTAGTCAAACAGGCAGGCAGAATTCTAGCGTAGTCAGACAGGCAAGGGTCAAAGCCGGCAGGTCAATCAGAAGAGTCAAAACAAGCATAGGTTGGATTACAGAAGTTAGAATAGTCGGTTACCAGGCAGGAGTCACGATCACAGAAGTAAGAGTAGTCAGGCAGGCAGGGGTCAAAACAGGAATCAGATAATCAGGTTAGAATAGATAAAGCACCAGGAACCTATAATGGGCAATGATCATAGTGCTAAAGCCCCTTTAATACTTTTGAATTTGGCACCACTGCGCGCTGACGTCACACGTCAGTACCAATGCGCCTATAAATAAAGGAGCTGCGCGTGCACTAAGGAGCCGGCACAGCAGAAGTAAGGCAGCGTGGCAGGCGTCTCCACCGGGAGCGCGGCAGGCGTCCCCACCGGCCTACTAGGCCACCAGGGTGAGTACCCATACAGTTGCCTTGGAGGTTGCTGTTTTGCCAGGGTCAGTGACCCCAACAACCAGATATCAACACATAAGCATGGCTTTAAATATAGGCCTAAGCCACATCCGAGTGCATTATTACACATAAGTTTTGATGCTGCTACTAGTACATTTTTTGAAAGCCAAGCTCCACTATTCTCCCTTACCTTCCTCTAACCCTGTTACCTTTATTTCTTTTAATTTAAATTAAGAGGCTTCAGTTAAACATTAGCACTGTACAAGTGCAAATGCGCCTTCAAGCAAATGCCTAAACCGTAGGTGCTGTATATTTACAGTATATGTATTAGACATGAGAATGACTGATTCTTTTCTGCAGCTCCAATTGTATATTATTTGTAGAAATCTTCATCATTTCCATAACTGGAAAAAAGTAATTTGTAAGAAGATTGAAAAAGAGAGTTCACAGAACAAATCTGTGCCTAGATGAGCTTATAAAAAAGAAGGACCCTCACATATAGAAGAGCAGAAAATTAATCACAAGTTTCCCAATGATATATGGTTCTGAAATATCACTACAGAGATCTTAATTCAAAGCAATCTAGCCCATTCAGTTACTTGCGGATCATAGATATATACATCATATCTTTACTGGCTATTGCTTCATTCAACGTGGTGATGTATTTGAGGCAGCCTTATATAATTGTATTATATTATACACAGCCAACAACAAAAGTACAAACAAAAAATATATATAACTACCTGTGATCATGTGTTGGAGACAGGACAGTACATCTGGCAAGGGCACTAACATCTTTGTGTCTTGACTGGCATGAAGGCACATCATTGAACCCAGAGCCAGGATGTTTACACTGTTCTCAATAAATATTCCTACTGGCTGATCATGTCTGCATTTACATAGTGAAGACCAAAGGTGCTTCAAGCAGCTAGTTTAATCACTAAACAGGTTGTACACCCCCCTAGTTTTCTATAGAAGCTAACAAACGACGTAACTATTGATGCAAGAAATTTCCCCACTATTGATCAAAAAATTAATTATAAATGCAAAAGAACTGACCAGTAAGAACTCCGATTCCCAGCACTATGTCAGGTATCTTGCTCTTATCTTACATATAGAGATAATAATGTAATTTTTTTTCTTGATGATATCACTCTGGAATCAAAGATACAGATAAAGGACTTCCTTGTTCAGAGCTGGGAAACTGTACTTATAGCTTTCAACCCCAATTACAGGAACAAAGAACATGGAACCAGATTTGTATAGATCATCTGGGATTCTTATTGGAGGATTTTTTCCATTTTAGTGCAGCTGCTGGCAGTGGAGATTTGGGGGAAAGGTTTGGAAAAGTTTTATTGTGCAATATTGATTTAAGAATACAATCCTGATGTCGCTGGACAACAACTCCCAGCATGCCTCAACCTTCACTATATGTTACATTATTCTGGGATTTGTAGTTAATCAACAACTGCTGCAGTGCCGCAGGGTTTACTGTTGTTTAATAATATTGAAGCAATCCATTTATGTTAAACTATAGTATTTGGAAAAAAGTTTCCTTAGTAGTACTTAGTTAAAACTGAAAGACATATATAAGAAAAAGAACTGGCTCAAAGTAACTATTTGCAGAGAGTAAAAGTATACATAAATGACAAGTCCTGGGAAAAAAACAAGATAAAATAATCTCCAAATATTCCAAGGAATAGATACAAATGATTTGATAACTCCAAAAAATGTTCTGCATGGGGTGCTGCAGCCTTAATCTGCTGGTCCCAGGCAGGCAAAGATCTAAAAATAAACATAAAAGAAGGGGCTCGTTCCCACCATGTAAAATTATACCAACACCTTTATTCAAATAAAATTATATTGTACTTACAATGTAGCAGTGAATAAATTGCTCAGAAGAAAAATATATTTACTTTTTTTATTCTCAGTTTTATTTGAATAACGGTGCTGGTACAATTTTACACAATGGGAATGTGTCCCTTTAAAAAATTTGGGGGGGAAGGAAGTGCAGTATGTGAAATGATTGCTATGCTAGTGAAATAGAGAAGTGATGGGCAAATCTGTTTCTTTTCACTTTGCTGAAAAATTTGCAAAACTCCAAAAAATTCACAACGCATTGACATCAGTGGGCATTAAAATATTTTTGATGCGCAACAATTTTTACGAGCAAAAATTTTTCCACACAAATTTTTTGGTCCAAATGCATTAAAGTCGAAGAGCATTAAAATAATTTTGACACAACATTCTTTACATACTTCATAATTCTTTAGTCAGAGCAAATTTTTGTAAATGAAGGAATCGCAGTGGAACTTGGGTGCTATTTTCATATCTATCAGAGAGTTGTTATCTTATGTCAGGGAGCTGTTATTTGGTTATCTTCCCATTTTTATGCTGAAGGGCTGCTTGGGGGAAATGGAGGAAGTGATATCACTGCAACTTGCAGTACAGCAGTAAAGAGTGATTGGAGTTTATTAAAGCACAAGTCACATGACTGGGGCACCTGGGAATCTGACAACATGTCTAGGTCCATGTTTTCAAAATTCAAATATTAAAAACTCTGTTTTCTCTTTTGAAAAATCGATTTTCAGTGTAGTGACAGAATCCCTTTAAATACGTTTATAAAAGATACTAAAATGGGGCAACATACAGGTGCCCCTACTTGTAGTAACTGCCAAATTTTTTTTACATACAATATCAAGGGATGAACAGAATTCTCTGTTCTCTGCTCTGGTTCTAGTCACTGTGAACAGCCTATATCTCTTCAGAGCAGAGCAGAGAACTAATTGTGAAATATACCTTCTCTAAAATTGAAATAGGAGTTCCCGTGGCAGTAATGGAAGTAATCATTCTCTGAAAAATCCTCTATCTAGAATTATGTGTATTAAAGTTATAACATTGTAATATAGACTCATTTCTGGGGAAATGTCTGTACATTTGTAATGTTTCCTTTCCGTGAGCATAAATGTCAGCATTGCAAATCATGGCCCGGGATAAAGAAGAACTGCACGTTCCAGCCTAATGGCAGCTGCTACAGGAAGTGAGAGATGGGATCTTACCTTCTGAATAATGTGTGTTTAATTCTGTGATCCGTTCAGTCAAATACTGTAAATCAAGCCTGCCGAGAAAATTCAGATATCTGTAAATCAACATGATAAGGAAAATAAGTCGCCTGAAAGGAAAAAGCTGCATAATTGCTGGCAGAGTTTTTTTCTTTAAAAGGAAAGGTGATGGGAAAGTCATGCTAAAGAAACTAAACAACTAAATGGAACTGCAGCCATTTCAAGAATAGAATCTGGCATTAAAGGGGAAGGAAACCTAGTCGGCGCAAAAACCCTCCCCCCTCCCGTGTGTTGCCCACCCTCCCTCCTCCCCCCTGGCCTACCCGTCCCGCTGGGCAAATGCCCCAAATGCCCCCTTCTACGCAGGTCCAGTCCAGGGAGTTCACAGACGACATCTTCTTCCACGCGATCTTCTTCCTGCTTTGAACGGCGTTTTGGCACATGCGCAGTAGGAGCATTTCGCCTGTACGGATCTACTGCGCATGCACCAAAAGTCACGAAGTTTTCCGATTTCACTTTGTGACTTTTGGAGCATGCGCAGTAGATCGTACCGGCGAAATGCTCCTACTGCGCATGCGACGTTCAAAGCAGGAAGAAGATTGCGTGGAAGAAGATGTCGTCTGTGAACTCCCTGGACTGGACCTGCGCAGAAGGGTAAGTAACAAGTTAGGGGCATTTGCCCAGCGGGACGGGTAGGCCAGGGGGGAGGAGGGAGGGTGGACAACACACGGGAGGGGGGGAGGGTTTTTGCGCCAACTAGGTTTCCTTCCCCTTTAACTACTTACCATAGGCTTACACTGTTTTAGGGTGCTGGATGTGTCCTATCTTAAAGGAAAACTATACCCTCAAAATGAATACTTAAGCAACAGATAGTTTATATCAAATTGAATGACATATTAAAGAATCTTACCAAACTTTAATATATATTTACATAAATATTGCCCTTTTACATCTCTTGCCTTGAACCACCATTTCGTGACTCTATCTGTGCTGCCTCAGAGATCACCTGACCAGAAATACTACAACACTAACTGTAACAGGAAGAAGTGAGGAAGCAAAAGGCAGAACTCTCTCTGTTAATTGGCTCATGTGACCTTACATGTGGTTTGTATGTGTGCACAGTGAATCTTACGATCTCAGGGGGCGGCCCTTATTTTTTAAAATGGCAATTTTCTATTTATGATTACCCAATGGCACATACTACTAAAAAAGTATATTATTATGATAATGGTTCATTTACATGAAGCAGGGATTTACACATGAGCTGTTTTACTCAGTATCTTTTAATACAGACCTACATTGTTTGGGGGGTATAGTTTTCCTTTAAGTGCAAAGATGGCAAAATAGTTAACTTATTTATTTCTACTAGGGATGCACCGAATCCACTATTTTGGATTCAGCTGAACCCCCGAATCCTATGTGAAAGATTTGGCCGAATACCAAACCGAATCCTAATTTGCATATGCAAATTAGGGGTGGGAAGGAAAAAACATCTTAGACATCCTTGTTTTGTGACAAATGTCACGTGATTTCCCTCCCCGCCCCTAATTTGCATATGCAAATTAGAATTCGGATTCGGTTCTGCCAGGCAGAAGGATTCGGCCAAATCCGAATCCTGCTGGACAAGGCCGAATCCCAAACCGAATCCTGTATTCGGTGCATCCCTAATTTCTGCTTGGTTACATTGATATTTGAACTTTGGTATTGGTGAGGGAGAACCATCTTCTGGTTTAAAAGACTTAGGGCCACCATCAGAAATTATGGGTCCCCATACTACTGAGCATGGGTTTCTTCCATCAGGGGCCCCAGTAATTAGCTCATCGCCCACCTGAGCCCCGTGGGTGGTGGGAGAGTTCCCATCTACTAGCCCCCATTGGCCCCTTCCCTGGTTTAGCATAGCCCACTACTTAAAAAGGTGTTGCAGAAAGTCACACAGACCTCTCCATGCAGAGCAGTGCAGTAGAGCTCACTGGCACCATCTTCGGTATTTTTTTTGCGCATGCACAGTTGGAGTAAGTTTGGTGTCAGCATCTACTGCACATGTGTTGGAAAGCTCTGTAGATAGCCAAAGGGAAGAAGAAGATCCGAAGATACTAAAGATGTCACCTGTGAGCTCTGCTGCACTATTCTGCATGGAGGGGTCTAGGCAACTTTTTGTGACACTTTTTTAACTATTGGGCTATGCGGGGTGGAAGCTGGGAGGGGACCAAAGGGGGCTATTAGATGTGGACTCTCTCTTGGGGGGGTTAGTTCTCCTTTAAGTACACTGAGGCCCCAAGAAAAAAATAATCATGCCTGGCCATAGTCAACCCACCCATCCATGCACCATTATGCCTAGAACATGCCCAATATCCACCCAATCCCTGCCTCACTTGCAGGCTATGTCCATTAGTTGCCCAAGATAAATTCTCACACGAAAGGTCTATAGTAAGACTTGGACTATTAAAGGAAAACTATACCCCCCAAACAATGTAGGGCTCTATAAAAATATATTGCATAAAACAGCTCATATGTAAAACCCTGCTTTATGTAAATAAAACATTTTCATAATAATATACATTTCTAATAGTATGTAATCATAAATAGAAAATTGCCATTTTAAAAAATAAGAGCCAACCTCTGTGATCGTACGATTCACTGTACACATAAACATACCAAACAAACTATACTTGTTAGGTCACATGAACCAATTAACAAACAGAGTTGTGTCTTTTGCTTCAACACTTCTTCCTGTTACAGTTAGAGCTGTAGTATTTCTCAGACCATCATGAAATGGTGGTTTAAGGCAAGAGATGTAAGAGGGCAAGATTAACTTAAATATACAGTATATAGACCAGTTTGGTAACATTCTTTAATATGCCACTTAATATGATGTAAACTATATGTTGCTTAAGTATTCATTTTGGGGGTATAGTTTTCCTTTTAATGGGAACCGCTGCTTTTATAAATATTCACTTATGGATATTCAATAAATCTATTTCATTCTTTCTTTCTTATAGTCTTATTTTATAATATTTAAAAATCTATTTGTGACTTCCTCCACCCATTATGTTTTCCTCTTGCTGGAACCAACACAATCATGCTTTGAGTCAATGACAGTTTTCACCTACTCTAATTGGCTGAAGTAAGCATACTGCAATGCACTGCCGACAAACAGCATGGTTGAGTTGTTAGGTTGAGAAAACAAAGATACATTTATATCTAAAGAAATAATTTATTATCTAAAAATTAACCTATTTGTAAAAAATACACTGCAATTTTTTTTTTTCCCATTAAAGCAAAGTTTACCGTTAATATATCAAACAGGCTAGGATTAGAACAGATACATGTATTTTTTGCTGTATTTGCATTTTACATCATTTACTTAAAATGAAAACATAACAGCAAAGGGGTTGCATAATTGTAGATGGTATGGTTTATCAGGCATAAAATAGTTTCCCTGTTACAAGGCCACTCAACTGTTTCACATTATTCATGGTTTCTTCTCAGAAAAGATGGCAATTTAATTTCACAAATATATTAATCAAGAGCTACGGGTACAGCATATTAAAAGTACCAAATGCTATTATTTTTTCCTGTTTAATTCTGATGTGAAAGAAATATTCAGTTTAGCCATTTCATGTTAAAGCTGATTTATGAATCACTTGCAGAAAATTTCTGATGAAAAAAAGAGAGATTGAGGGATTTTAATTTGTCAACACAAAACACTGATTAGTAAAATGTCACATATCATATCATTTTCTGCTATTATTAATCTCCTTTTTTTTCTTAGGTTGGTAGATTTTCTCAGCGCAGGTTGAATGATTTATGAAGCAGAAAAACACCATTACATTATATTGTGTATTAAATAGGTACCCCTAGAAATATATATCTTGCCAGTGCTATTTGGACAGACAATCACAGCTAGCTCTACTTAATGTAATGTTAAAAGAAAATGGGATATGCAGATGAAATCCAAACTCTAAAATAGTATGGTAATAATTTGTCATGGTGCAAATATAAAGAAAAAAATCTAAAAATGAATCAAAGTTTTAAGAAACATTTAAAACAGTTGAGAAATGATGTATCTTCTACAACTACAGTGTCCAAATATTTCTGTAGTGAGCAACTGACCAGCTTACATTGATGTTATATGGTGTAGGATCAACAGATGTTATTGACATCAGCCAGATCTATATCAAGTCAAGGAGACCATAGGGCCTATTTACAATGCCCCACATAATGTTCAAAAAAGGCCAAAATCAACCATTTTTTCCACATATAGCCCACTGTGCTGAGCATTGCGCAAATACCCCCAGGCCTCTAGGCTCCAAACAGAATGCGGAATGCTCTTTGAATATATCATTGGCACTGTATTCAAGAGAGATATGTGGGGGAGGCACGTAGGTGTACGGAGAACATATGCGTTGTAACAATAGCACGCACATACCCAGCCCTTCCTGCACCTTGTGCCCGCCCAAGATCCCTGCACCCTGATGTGCGCCCAAAGTAGGTAAGAGAGTGGCCGAGGTTGCATATCTTAAAGTTTTAGAGAAAGCAAACCCAGATAGTCCAGCCCCCCTGCCCCCTACGACACAGGCTCTGCTTCCTCTATAGTTACAACACTAGAGAACATTGCAATGATTGTTCCAATAAAAACACAATATAGATTAGTATTCTACTCTGAAGGTTTCTGAGGTCTGCCAGAAGACCGCCCACCAACTTAATGCCCAATAAAGGCTAAACAAACAAAAATAATTGGTGAACCATTTGATACCCTGAATATCAAAAGACTGATTTATTATAGTCCCCTCATGGCAATGTTACTGATTTTATTGATCATAAGCTTTAACAAGAAATAATAAAAGGTTGTCAACATATAGGGCTAGTTTAGCCTATGAAACTGCCTGATATATAGAGTAATGGATTTGTTGGCTTCTTGCGAATAGCAGTGGTGACTGAGGCAGTCCTATCAAGTTTTCCTTGTCAGAGGGAAGCAGATTAGAGGTGGGAACGGAAAAGTGGAAAAAAAAAACTTTAATTCCTTGTTTTGTGTTTATGTGATTTCCCTTCCGCCCCTAATTTACATATGCAAATTAGGATTTGGATTCAGTACAACCAGGCACAAGGATTTGGCCGAATCCTGCTGAAAAAGGCTGAATCCTGGATTCAGTGCATCCCTAATTTTTACTAGTAAGTTTAGAACAGCAAATTACAAAAAAACATCAATATCTTTTCACTGAAACAATAAAATGCATGTCCCACACAAGACCTATATACTGGGCTTATGATAATTGCAGGTGTATAATATTCCTTAAATTCTAGTCCTGCTTCTCAGTCAAGGAAGACTACTCCATAAAAATGATATTTTTATTGAAATACATCTATATTCTATTTTTTGCACTAAAATGATTTGAACTTTTGATCACAGGTTGATCACTAGAAGTACAGGAAGAGATATTAGCCCTAGCTGTTTCATATAACTATATACAGGGACCAACAATCTATTTACCTTGAGTAGTTAGAAGGAGCCCTCCACTACTCTTGTGTCACCAGGTCTAATATTGGGAGGACCAGGGAGAGAGTTCTTGGCAGGTAAGGGAACCAAACATTTACAGAAAGAATGGGGAACAAGCAGCGTGGTCATGAAACAAGACTGGTCTATATCAAAAGGTCAGTGCAGTACACAATCAGGAGAAAAGAGTATAATCAAGGTCACAGGCTGGGTAAAAAATACCAGTAATACAGAAACAGGATCCAAGAGACTAGTCAATAAACGGCAAAGGTCAAGACAAGCAGCAAACTAGTCAGGGACAGGCAGATCTGAAACACTAGAAATCGCACCAGGAACTATTGAAAATAGACCTACATTGGGCAACAAGAAAAAGGGACATGTGCCTTTAAATATTCTAATTTCGGGGCAAACATGATGATGTCAGACGCAGCTCTCGCATCAAATAGGGAAGCAGAGGGAGGCTAGAAACAGCTGTAAGACCCAGATGCCAGTTGGCTGCGGGCTGTCTTCCTGTAGCCTTTAACATAGTAGCACATGCCTGAACATAGTTGATTTTACAAATGTACCATCAAAATGCCTGTACACAAAGTGTCAGTGAACAGAATGTATAATGATGCAAGAAAAGGGTTTATCATGTGAAAAGTCATGAATGTGATTCAATTTGAGATGCACTTCAGTTCAGAAAAACTTATCATGGTTTATCAAGTGAAAACTCTATTGAAGTCTATGGGAAAAAAAACTGGTACTGAATTTGGAAAAAAAAGTTTTTCTCCTCAAATTGAATCTCGTCCATGACTTTTCACATGAAAAGTGAGAAAACTTTTTCTCACTGAATTGAATGAGGCCCATGGAAAGAATAAATGAAAATATAAGGAAAAAGCAAAGAAAAGCAAAGAGAGATACCTTAAGAAGCTTGTTCTATTTTCTGTTATGTTTTAAGTGAAATGTCATAGTCATTGTGTAAAATAACTTTTGGCCATGGGAAAATATCTTGTCTTGAAAAACTAATAAAAAATATAGTAATATAGTAATATATAATTACTAATAATAATATATACATAATATATATATGTATATTAGGATATACCACTATAAATACAGTGTTGACATATTAGCTTTTGTAACTTTTGGAAATAATTTTCGCATTAGCACATGCCAGAATGTTTTCTTAATAATGTACAATATACCACTCTTCTTATGCTGCACATACATTTAAGTATAAATATGTGGAACCCATAAAATTCCAATATGACATTTGTGTGGGAGGGAAGGGTTATTTTGTTGTTTTTAAAATGCCAAAATGCTCCCAAGTGCTGTGCAAAGTATAGAGAGACAAGATAAACACTTAAAGGACATGGACACCCCATTGGTTACATCCCAATTATTTGGCACATTACCCCCTACCAAAGTGGTAAGTTTAGGTTTCTCAAACAAGATTACAATAGCTTATTGCATTATGCACATGCACTAAATTCAGAGCATCACTTCTGTGCCCGCATCTACTGTATGTCTGAGCCTCTGCAGCCTCGGCTTAGCGGAATTGACAATAAATATGGCTTACCTGATCAGTGCTGAGCCAATCCCATGGGCCAACTCTTACCTGGTGACAAGGGTGGGGGGATGAGGGCTGGACTAGGTGTGGGTAGAGAGAAGATGTATGTGAGTAATGCAACCCCACCACTAGGCACATACCTCTTTTGCCTACCCCTAGTTTTGGACCTGGATCTAATCATTTGTCAAGGTTTCAACTTTCAGATTATGCTGCGACCTACTGAGACCCATGTTTGAAGGCAACATCAATGCACTAATGCAGCTCCTGCCAAACAGGATTTGCAGTCATGAATGATCATGACAGATAAATAAAGTTGAGAGGCCCCTATACGTGTACTAATAAACTGTTGACTGGAGTTAGAAGGTTATCAGCCAAAGTTTGGCAATTTTAAGACATACATGGGAGAGTTTGAGCAAAAGATTGAAACTTCATAGGCCTTATTTCTGACCTCAACTTAGTTGTAGTCATTCAAAAATGCATGCAGTGTTTGTTCAAAATGATGTCATTCATAAAGGAAATGGCCTTGAGTTTTCTGGATAATGGGTTTCCAGATAACAGATCCCATACCTGTATTTTCTTGCCACTCACCTCTTTTTGCAAGGTGTTTGCCACAGTCTGTGCCATTTTAGATTACTGTTCAAGGCTGTATTGTTTTCTAACAATATGACTGAATTAATTACTAATCAGCCCTACTGCAAGTGCATTCCTTGTGGATGCATACAAGGTATTTTGGTTTCTCTGTTACTGACCCTTTAAGAAAATATACATATTGTTCTCCACTTCAAAGAAATAGACTGAATATATATATATATACATAGCTTTAGGAAAGCTTAGCACCAGGAATGTATAACCTATACGACACTTCTTTGAAATGTTATGCATTAATATTTTATAGAAAGCATTTTTGAATCCCCAGTCATGCCGTAGTCTAGTAATGAAGTTTACTGAGTTTTCAGAACCTTGTTGACAGTGAACTCTATATGATTCCCATCCGCTGCAACATTTTGTCTGTATTAAAATATGTAAAAATATAAATATCCTCAGAAAAGAAATTAATTGATTTTTTTTAAAGAAATCTGTAAGGATGAGGCAATTTGTCTCTGAATGTGTTCCACAGCAATACATCAATGTATATAGGTCACACTGAAAGCTGCATGATGTTGCCACGAGGCATACTTGGGAAATCTATAATATGCACGGCTAATGTTCTCTGTTGGGGAACTCATGTATATGCACAAAAGGTTTGAGGCTAGAATTCACAATAAATTCTGGTGCAGGCAGAGAATATTAGTGTGAAAACACATACTTTAGTGCTTATTTAAAGCCAACCATTCTATTTAGTAACATCTTGTGAAAGATCACAGCCAAAACGAAAAAGTGTCCTGCATATACTTAGTGCGGGCCATTGGATTATTCCTGCTTGTAATGAAATAAGTAACATTACTACACAATGTTTTATTAAGAAAATAACACACTTCAATACCGTTTTCATGTGACAGTGAGATAAAAAATAATCTGGAATTGTATGAGGAGTACAGCTTATCTTTAAACTGAATCCGGCCCAAAGTTCCTTATCTTTCCCCTCCATAGTCTGCTAATTGAATATGAAAGTGGTACACTACTAAGGGGCCTATTTACTAACATTGGAATGTCTATTTCTTTCACAAATTGACTAATTTCTTGTTTTTAATTTTCCTAAAAGTCCAAAAATTTGAGATGTATAAAGTGGTAAAACCATGAAAGACTCTAATACAAAATTGCTGCAAGTAAAAGCAGCTGAGGTCATATAGAAGTCAATGGGGAGAATGCATTATCGGTTGCTAATGCAAAAATCGTTCACAGTGCGAATAAGTGTTCACAAAGTGAAAAACTTTGTACCTCGTGCAACAGTAATATAGCGGGTGTTTTTTTTTCCGAAATAATATTTAACGAAACTCCAGAGCAGGTGTTCATTTATTTCTTTAATGCAGAGTTTGGCAGCAAGTAATCAGTTTTTGCTGAACTGATAAATGTAGGAGACAATTCCTTTCTGCAAGCTAGTTACATGCAAAATGATGGACATCATAAATACAAATAAGGTTACGCTTTTGCTGGTTAAAAAATGTTTGGTCTACAGAACAAATTGGAACTGAGCTAATTGAATGTGTGTTTCAGAACAATGCTGATTGCCAGCTATTAGATTCAAAGACCAGCAAATTGCTGCCATACATTAAAAAACAATATTTTGTGTCGTTATACATTCTTGGAAATACTCCAAGTCAATATAAAATATTGTTTTCTGCATCACTTTATGTACATTATGGAAAATAAACAACCACATCAAAAACTTGCATGGAAGCATTAATGCTTTACTCTTGTATACACTGAGGAGGCAGTAAGATGATCAATGTTGAAATACCAACTACCCTGCAAGAAAACCATCCCTATAGCCGCATACATAATGCCAGGGGTGTGGTGTTTATACAAATGGCCTGTAGAGGTCACTGTGCTCAGACTAATACTGTGCATACTTCCTGGACAGCTTAAAAAGTGAAAGTAAAAGTTACTGTTGTATAATGGCTGCAAGAGTCTGCTAATAAAGCACTGTTATACTCTATTCATCCTCGGCTACCCAAAACAAATTGACGACAAGATGGCTCATCTACCTCTGCAGCAGCCTGCACCTTTTCTTCCAAACCCTGGTGAGCCTACCATACCTTTTAATCACATTATTGCTGCTGACCAAGGGGAGATTTCTGCTGCTAGAAAGTGTGCTTTACTTATTCACTGCCTGGGAACAGAGGGACAGGGTATATTTTATTCATTAACATTACCTGATGATACTTATGAAACTGCTGTTACTGCTATAAAGTACTTTTTCGTGCCAAGAGTAAATGTGGTTGCTGAAAGTTATTAATTCCGCCAACGTGGACAAGCTGTTTCTATACTACCAAAGGATATTTTCTTGAAATACTTTGCAAAAGATCCGCTTGTTACACCTGCCCTGAAACTGGTCAGTTACTTAAAGGATCCAATCCCTGTGCTTGGTTGCTTGCCAGTGACAGTACAATTTGAATCAAATACTGCAAAATGTGACCTTTACATTGTGAATAAGGGTACTGCTATACTTGGAAGGGATCTCTTTGCTGGATTAAACCTACAATTAGTTGATGGTCTCATTACTACAGCACCAGTGCCTGACACACAGCCAGTGTCTAAAATTTCACCACAAAGCAACATTTCACTGGGTGATGAAAAGAACTTTGTACACAAAGTTAAGTTGAGACCAGTTGTAAAACCAGTACCACTTCCTGATTCAGCATGGGAAAAACTTGCTATTGATATTGTGGGTCCTTTTACAGATGCTCCTATAGATTGTAGATTTGCTATAACCTTGATAGACTATTACAGTAAATGGCCTGAAATTGCATTTGTTTCTCATATAACATCAGCTACTGTAATAACATTTCTGTCTACAGTCTTCAGCAGAGAAGGTAATCCAAAGGAGTTAATATCAGACAACGGACCATAGTTTGTCTCATCTGAGTTTGAACCCTATCTGAGACAGTGGAATATTGTGCATAGGAAATCTTCAGTGTATTACCCACAAGCAAATGGAGAAATCGAGCTATTCAACAGAAGTCTGAAAGAAGCACTACAGCAAATCTTACTGGGAAATCTTGGAAAGTATTTACAACAGAGTTCCTACATAACTACAGAGCAACGTGCCATGCTACAACCCAATCATCTCCTGCTGAATTATTAAATGGCAGACAGATGCGTACTAAGTTACATGTTGCAGACATAAAACTTCCACAAAATACTGTGGCTATAAAATCATCTACTGCTGACATTGTGAAACATCACTAAGCCAAATGCATAGCTTATTCTGACAGAAAACTTGGTGCCAGCACACTTTCAGCCTGGATTTTTAGTCAGAATTAAGAAACCAGGAATACTGAAACAAGGACAATCTAAATTTACTACACCACTTGAAGTGAGACGCCAGCGAGGACCATACACAAATGAATTGTCTGATGGACGCATATGGAATGCAAGTCATCTTGCTCCTGTTAGATATGACTTTGGAGAAGCTCCATTTGATGAAGAACATTTTCCTACTCCTTATGTCAACTGCAATAGTCCTGAAGAAAGTGAACCTATAGGGTAAACTGAGAGAATCAGAAAACTACCTGCATGGACCAAGGGCTTTCTTATTTGAAGAATGTATAATACTTTTTTTAAAATGCATACTGTTAAATTGTTGCTGTTCATTATAGTTGTCCACATGCTTTCCTACTAGAGGGGGAATATGTGGTGTTTATACAAATGGCCTGTAGATGTCACTGTGCTCAGACTTATACTGTGCATACTTCCTGGACAGCTTAAAAAGTGAAAGTTACTGTTGTGTAATATCTGCAAGAGTCTTCTAATAAAGCACTCATCCTCGGCTACCTAAAACATAACAAAGGGATACAATGATATGAAAGTAATTAACTTCTATGTCAGTATGGTGATATGTATAACTTTATTTGTAAAACGATGTTAAGGAGTCATAGCACAGTACAATGCATAAAAGTGCAATATAACTAAAAGTACAATATGTAAAAGTGCAATCAGGGAAGACAAGTCAGACAATAAATACAATAAATATACACAATACACAGCACTCATATAAGGACACAGAGCTTAAATGCTAAGTGGTAAGAGACACAGTAGGAAGGAGGTCCCTGCCCAGTCTAAGTGAGTTAGTGGCTAACAAACAGGCACAATTTGTAGGGGGAAAAGTTCACAAGGTAAAGGCATTGCCCAATAGGTACCAGGACTAGACTAAGGTTCTAGTGCTCCAAAAAGTAATTTTTTCTTGAAGAGGTTGGGGCAACGCGGGCGAAGTTGCGCTCTGGCGAATGGACTTAACTAAGCAAATTCACTAAAATGCGGATTTTGCTGAGCGTTACCTTTTGCACCAGACTTGCCTTTGCCACCTCAGACCAGGCGAAGTGCAATAGAGAAGATAGGACTTTCTAAAAAAATAGCTGAAATCTTTTCAAGTCTCAAAAAATGCTAGCGTCTTTTCCTTTTTCAGGCTGAAAAATAGTGTTCCCACTTCCCCACTACATTTCCTAAATATGGCACATAAACTATACACTGGGCTCATGTGTAGGGCAATATAACAACTTTATTTTATTAAGGTTTCCTTTGGCTTTTGTAGTGTAATGTATTGGCTGCAACATATATGTCCATTGAACTTTAACTTCCCGCCATATGCAAATGAGGCAAAGCTATTGCAACTTCGCCAGCATTCGGTGCCCTGGACTCAACTTTGGATTTTAGTGAATTAGTGTTGTCCTGGCGAATCTACGACTGGCAAAGTGTTAGAGCTATGTAAGAGAAGCCGTTGCTGGCGAATTTTCGAAGGTTAGTGAATTTGCCCCTTTGAGAAAGACGAGAGGTAGCAGTGGATGTGGATATTGAGAAAGTGTGAGAGGAGTAGAGTAGATGGCCAGGAACGTACAGTGAGACAAGTTAAGAAATGTAGTGAGGAGCAGAGGAGTGAAGGGCTTTGAATGTTAGCATAAGGGTTTTGTATACTATCCTCTGCTTAACAGTATTCTATGCTAAGGATTTGTAGTTGGCATTGGACAGGATCCCTCTTAGTAAAGAGCATGAGGATCCTAGTAGCAGAGTTTAAGATTGATAGAAGGGAAAAGAGGTGGGAGTCAGGAAGAATGGTTAGTAGGACATTGCAATAGTCAATAGAAAGAGGTGCATCTTGGCTATATTGCAAAGGAAGAAACTTCAGGTTTTGGCTGTAGTATTAATATGATTAGAGAAGGAGAGAGACTGGTTGAAGATGTCCTCCAAGCAGCATGCTGAATTACAAGGGTTATGGCTCATGCCATCAATAGTTATGGTGAAAGGGAGAGCTCAGTTTTGGCCAAGTTGAGCTTGAGATGGTGTTGGTTCATCCAGGAGGAGATAGCTAGTAGGCAGTTTGCTATCTGGGTCTGAATGTCAGTGGTTAGTGAAGGGGTGTCTAAATATATCTTTATCTGCATAAAGATGATATTTAAGGCCAAATGAAGTTATAAGGTCTCCTAAAGAGAGAGTGAGAACAACAGAGGACCAACTACAGAACCCTGAAGCACCCCCACACTAAGATGAATGGGGAAAGAGGATTTGTTAGCAAGAGTAACAGAGACTGAGCAGTCAGAAAGGTAGGAAGAGAACCAGGATGCAGCTCAATCCTGGATACCAACTGAATGGAGTATTTGCATTGGAACATAATGGTCAACAGTATCAAAAGAAAGAGCGAGAACCGCTCCGACTCACCGCAAGTTGATTTAGAAAACAGCCGGCATGAATCCAGGTTTGGGTGCTGGAAGTTCGGCGTCCCACGCCGTGAGCAATGAAGATAAATGGAGGAAAACGATTCTGCGCACCAGGACGTTATTTAAAATCAGAAATCTTTATTTAGCCATGTTTTCTAAAAAGTACACGCTGTGTCTTAGCTTGACGCGTTTCGGGCTCAGCTGCCCTTAATCATAAGCATAAAGAAAAAAAGTAAGAATCTCAACTTAAATAGCCAATACCCACAGTGACTCCTAGTGGTCAAAGCAGGATAATAAGTATAACATATAAAGATACATTATGATTAACCACTCAGATTACTTAGGTAAAATAGGAAATATCAAATCTAGTGTTTAATCCATCTGGATTGCATGTATGTAAGGTTAAAATCCAATAGACTTCACGATTATTTAATGAGAGCAGTGGATCGCCGCCCCTTATGGGCATGGGTACTCTTTCTATTATTTTCACTCCCAAGTCCTGTGTGCCACGTTTGCTGCAGAATTTAAAGTGTTTGCCAATAGGGGATTTTATATCCCCTTTTTCTATGGCAAGTAAATGTTCCCTTATTCTATCCTTAAGGGGGCGGATTGTATGTCCAACATATTGTTTCTTGCAGGACTTACACTCCAACAAGTATATAACCCTATTACTGCAACAATTGTTGTAAGTGTGGTTACTATATACTTTTTTTGTGATATTTGATTTAAAGTCTGTACTTATGGAAATGACTGAACACGTTTTGCAGGGATATTTTCCACATTTGTAAGTACCCTTTGTTGTTAACCAAGTGTTGGCCAAAGGGGAATCTCGGTTGCAAACCATACTCGGCGAAAGCCTATTCCCCAAGGTGGGAGATCGTCTCGAGATCATTTTAATTGGGTCATCATTAAGTATTTTCTTCATAATGGGATCATTAAATAGAACCGGAATACGTCTACATACAATCTTGCATATCTCATTGTATTCCATACTATATTGTGTACTAAAATAAATTGGAATTTTGCTGTTCTTTTTAGATAATGGGGTATTAGCCTCAGTTCTCAATTCCTCATTTAAATTTTTATCAATTTTATGTTTACTTTTGTTTCCATTTTTATTATTGTCATTATTCTTTTTATTGAAAAGGAGGTTTTGTCTATCCCTGCTTCGAGCCTTCTGGTAGGCTATTTCCTCCAAATTGGCAGAATAACCTCTATTTATTAGTTTTTGCTTTAGTGTTATAGACTGTTCATCGAAAAATTGAAGTGTTGAACAGTTCCGTCTGAAATGTAAAAATTGACTAAAGGGAATACTAGTCTTCGTGTGGCTGGGATGACAACTGTCAGCCCTAAGGATAGTATTACCTGCTGTAGGTTTAGTGTAGACCTTAGAGTCAATTTTGCCAGTATCTGAAGATCCAATTAATAGAGTATCCAAGAATTCAATTTGGGTAGAATTTTGATTCATAGTAAAGGTCAAATTGAAAGAATTGGTATTGAGATATTCTAGAAACATGGTAAGTCTAATAGAGGACCCACACCAAATAAATATGAGGTCGTCTATAAAGCGACCATACCAAACAATGGAGTCACTGAAAGGGTTACTGTCACCAAAAATATGGATTCTTTCCCACCAACCCATGTATAAATTCGCATAGGAAGGTGAGAAGGCAGCACCCATCGCCGCTCCTCGTCTCTGAAGATAGGAAGACCCGTCAAAATAGAAATAATTATGAGTTAGCAGAAATTCCAAAGCCATAGTCAAAAAATTTACACAATCCTGAGAATATAATTCTGATTTGCCAAGAATGTGATTGATGCTATCCAGCCCTTTGTCATGGGGAATGGATGAATACAGGGATTGGACATCCATAGTGACCCATTTAAAATCATTAGACCATTTTATGTCTTTAAGAATCGATAACAGATGACCAGTGTCTTTAAGATAAGATTTCAAATTTTTGACAATGGGCTGGAAGCATTTATCAAGCCAAATGGAAAGGCCTTCATTAAGAGAACCAATGCCGGAAACAATGGGTCTGCCCTGTGGGCGGGTCATGGACTTATGGATTTTGGGTAGATGGTGAAAAATTGGAGTAATAGGAAATTCTCGAATCAGAAAAGGTATATCTCTAGTGTTAATCACTCACATCAATGTTCCAAATTTAATTAGGGCAACAAGCTCGGAGTGGAAATTTTCAGTAGGATTTTTTGGTAACTTCAAATATGTGTCACAGTCCGAAAGTTGGCGTATTGCCTCAGAAATGTAATCAGCAGTATTTAATATCACCACAGCCCCTCCCTTATCTGCTTGGCAATGGTGATATTGGAATTATCATGAAGTTGTTTTAATATAAATTTATCTTGGGAACTAAAATTAATCGTCCCATTTCTATTGTTGATTTTAAATTTAGATAGTTTCCACAGATCTTGTTCTATAAGGTCTTGGAAAACATCCATTGAAGGACAGCGTGAATTGATGGGATAGAAAGTACTATTTGGTTTTAAACCCAAAAGTATTTGTGTAACAGGCTCCTTATTAGTGGAATTCCCTTCAGACATTAAATCTTCCAAATTTTGGAGACCCTTCAAGTCAGAAAAATAGGAAAGGTTAACATCATGTTGATTCACTTCAAAAACATTGTCAAAAACCTCAACAGGATCAGATGTTAAAACGGCATTAGTTTCCTGAGTAGCATCAAAATTATTTGGCTGTATATTATCAGGAGAATCATCAAAAAGTGGCTCGGACGATGACGCCTCATATGGGGTAGCGGATTTGGAGCCCTTTTCATTGCAGGAAAACTGACGAAGTCCATCAACAGATTTTGCTATGAACACACCAGATCCCAGAAATCCAAAAAACTACGGACCCCAGATCCAAGGACGAACAACCACGGACGGGGGAAAAAAGAAATCCAAATGGAAGCGACCTATATACGATCTGGGAAGACAAGAAGAGGGGGCAAGAAGCACAGGCGAAATGCGATATCAACTACGAGATGTTTCGCCCCACGAGGGGGAGGAAATATTAAATGTAGTTAATCTTTCTTCTTTTCCCCTTTCAGTTCGACAACGGGACATTCTTAGCAGGGGTTTATCTTTTGCTCCGGACTGCCATTTCAATATTTTTAACACACTGATTGATGTAAATCGACTGGTAAGGAAATTGACTTTACGCAGGCATTTTTTTGATGATTCTCCTGATAATATACAGCCAAATAATTTTGATGCTACTCAGGAAACTAATGCCGTTTTAACATCTGATCCTGTTGAGGTTTTTGACAATGTTTTTGAAGTGAATCAACATGATGTTAACCTTTCCTATTTTTCTGACTTGAAGGGTCTCCAAAATTTGGAAGATTTAATGTCTGAAGGGAATTCCACTAATAAGGAGCCTGTTACACAAATACTTTTGGGTTTAAAACCAAATAGTACTTTCTATCCCATCAATTCACACTGTCCTTCAATGGATGTTTTCCAAGACCTTATAGAACAAGATCTGTGGAAACTATCTAAATTTAAAATCAACAATAGAAATGGGACGATTAATTTTAGTTCCCAAGATAAATTTATATTAAAACAACTTCATGATAATTCCAATATCACCATACGCCAAGCAGATAAGGGAGGGGCTGTGGTGATATTAAATACTGCTGATTACATTTCTGAGGCAATACGCCAACTTTCGGACTGTGACACATATTTGAAGTTACCAAAAAATCCTACTGAAAATTTCCACTCCGAGCTTGTTGCCCTAATTAAATTTGGAACATTGATGGGAGTGATTAACACTAGAGATATACCTTTTCTGATTCGAGAATTTCCTATTACTCCAATATTTCACCATCTACCCAAAATCCATAAGTCCATGACCCGCCCACAGGGCAGACCCATTGTTTCCGGCATTGGTTCTCTTAATGAAGGCCTTTCCATTTGGCTTGATAAATGCTTCCAGCCCATTGTCAAAAATTTGAAATCTTATCTTAAAGACACTGGTCATCTGTTATCGATTCTTAAAGACATAGAATGGTCTAATGATTTTAAATGGGTCACTATGGATGTCCAATCCCTGTATTCATCCATTCCCCATGACAAAGGGCTGGATAGCATCAATCACATTCTTGGCAAATCAGAATTATATTCTCAGGATTGTGTAAATTTTTTGACTATGGCTTTGGAATTTCTGCTAACTCATAATTATTTCTATTTTGACGGGTCTTACTATCTTCAGAGACGAGGAGCGGCGATGGGTGCTGCCTTCTCACCTTCCTATGCGAATTTATACATGGGTTGGTGGGAAAGAATCCATATTTTTGGTGACAGTAACCCTTTCAGTGACTCCATTGTTTGGTATGGTCGCTTTACTATGAATCAAAATTCTACCCAAATTGAATTATTGGATACTCTATTAATTGGATCTTCAGATACTGGCAAAATTGACTCTAAGGTCTACACTAAACCTACAGCAGGTAATACTATCCTTAGGGCTGACAGTTGTCATCCCAGCCACACGAAGACTAGTATTCCCTTTAGTCAATTTTTACATTTCAGACGGAACTGTTCAACACTTCAATTTTTTCGATGAACAGTCTATAACACTAAAGCAAAAACTAATAAATAGAGGTTATTCTGCCAATTTGGTGGAAATAGCCTACCAGAAGGCTCGAAGCAGGGATAGACAAAACCTCCTTTTCAATAAAAAGAATAATGACAATAATAAAAATAGAAACAAAAGTAAACATAAAATTGATAAAAATTTAAATGAGGAATTGAGAACTGAGGCTAATACCCCATTATCTAAAAAGAACAGCAAAATTCCAATTTATTTTAGTACACAATATAGTATGGAATACAATGAGATATGCAAGATTGTACGTAGACGTATTCCGGTTCTATTTAATGATCCCATTATGAAGAAAATACTTAATGATGACCCAATTAAAATGATCTCGAGACGATCTCCCACCTTGGGGAATAGGCTTTCGCCGAGTATGGTTTGCAACCGAGATTCCCCTTTGGCCAACACTTGGTTAACAACAAAGGGTACTTACAAATGTGGAAAATATCCCTGCAAAACGTGTTCAGTCATTTCCATAAGTACAGACTTTAAATCAAATATCACAAAAAAAGTATATAGTAACCACACTTACAACAATTGTTGCAGTAATAGGGTTATATACTTGTTGGAGTGTAAGTCCTGCAAGAAACAATATGTTGGACGTACAATCCGCCCCCTTAAGGATAGAATAAGGGAACATTTACTTGCCATAGAAAAAGGGGATATAAAATCCCCTATTGGCAAACACTTTAAATTCTGCAGCAAACGTGGCACACAGGACTTGGGAGTGAAAATAATAGAAAGAGTACCCATGCCCATAAGGGGCGGCGATCCACTGCTCTCATTAAATAATCGTGAAGTCTATTGGATTTTAACCTTACATACACGCAATCCAGATGGATTAAACACTAGATTTGATATTTCCTATTTTACCTAAGTAATCTGAGTGGTTAATCATAATGTATCTTAAATGTATCATAACTGTATGATGTTGCACTTAATGGATACTTTTAAAATGTTTTGTAACTTATTATCCTGCTTTGACCACTAGGAGTCACTGTGGTTATTGGCTATTTAAGTTGAGATTCTTACTTTTTTTCTTTATGCTTATGATTAAGGGCAGCTGAGCCCGAAACGCGTCAAGCTAAGACACAGCGTGTACTTTTTAGAAAACATGGCTAAATAAAGATTTCTGATTTTAAATAACGTCCTGGTGTGCGGAATCGTTTTCCTCCATTTATCAACAGTATCAAAAGCAGAAGATAAGTCCAGGAGAATGAGATAGAGTAATGGTCCTTGACCTTAGCAGTCTAGAGATCATTTGGATGATCACTGCCTATGTAGCAGTCATGCTGCAAAAAATCTTTAAACTACTGTCCAAAAAGTTCCACCAAGAGATCTGTATTATACACAGACCTTATCCAAAAAATCTTTCTATAAAAACAGAAGCTGCTGTTAGCAAACTGACTGTACCCATAGCAGAACTGGCATTCTTTGATTTACAAACATATATGTATACATTTCAAGAACATAACATGAGATATGTAAGGAAGCCTGTCAGCGTCCTGTCCGGCGCAGGCGCGCTAATGCGCGTCGGCGCGTGACGCCGGTGACGGTCGCGGGCGCAAGGACGTAGGCGGAAATGCCTAAGACGGACGTAGTGACGTCAGTACTGCGACGCCAGCGGAATTACGCCGGTTTGGCACCAAAGTAACAGCATTTAAACTTGATTCAGTTTAGGATGCATTGCCTGGTTATTAGGTTCTTACAACTGAAACCCTAGCATTCTACACTTCGGAATTCCTGTTATTGACCTTGCCTGTACCTGGACTACGATTCTTCCTGCCTGTCTCGACTTATCTGCCTGCCTTATCGTTTACGAACCTCGCTGCCTGCCTTCTGACCTCGGACCTCCTGACCACGCTTTTGCCTTATCCCTTGTACTGCGCTTGACCGTCTCATTGGCTACTCTCCACAATCCTACTCCCTGTTCCACTCCCAGGGGGTAGTGGTTGTGTGAGGCGCTTGTGGGTTCACTATCCATCGCTCCAGCCCCTTCTACGACTGGATTATACTGGTAAGTCTGACAGAGATAGATGAACTTGCTCACACAATGATTTCTCACGTTCAGAAGCAGCAATAGGATAAAGAATACACAGCTGTACAGGATTCTACATAATCCTACAAGAACTAGAGAGAAAAGCAAGAAATTGTGCTTTTCATCTGTGTGCCAACGAGAAGGATAAAAAGCTGTTTATTTCTATAAATATGTATGAGAAATGCATGCCTGACATGTACCTACCTTTTGAAGCAGATTTTTTTATGTCTTTCTGAGGAAGGAAATAGAATTATGGAATGGAATAGCACAAATGTATGAAGACTGTTATTCATGTCAGTCACTGACATATGAGTATTCATGTAAAATTCATTAGTTGCTAAGAAACTTGTGAATCTTCCTGCATATATCACTCTAAATGGTAAGGGACATATTTATAGAGCACTGGTTTGCATGTTTTGAATATAATTGAACATTTATCTATTTGGTGTTTTTGAGCACAATGCTGCAAATTTACATTCATTTTGTTTTTTTCCCCATTGCTACATGAACATTTATCATATTCCAGGGCAAAATCTAAAGTTATATAAGGGTCTAGGGATTAACCTTCTCCTGTTATTTTCAGTTCCCATTTAGTTTAATAGCTTTTGATAGAAGGCCTGCATTATGGATAGGAGGAGATATAGCCACATCCCTGCATTAGCTTGTGCCTTGAGAGGTCTATATCATCACAGAGAAGCCAGGTAGTATCCACTAACATTACAACATGAGGGTTGCAGCCACCTTCAGTCTCTCAGATTCCCTATGGAGGGTACCTGTATTGCTTTAAAACTGGATATAGCAGGAGCTGCATTTGCCCAGAGCCTCTTCAGAGGCATTCATGTAGTAATTAATGTAGATGTGAATTGTCAGGTTCTGCTTATTCAAATACCAAAGTTCTACTGTAGAGGAAGGCTATAGTTTGCTTTTTAACTTTGCCAATTATAGAAGCTAGAAACTTGAGTGGCCATTACAGTTTGTTATAAATCTTAGCCCTCTATAAGATTTTTTTAATTAAAAACGAGTGTGTTATTTCTTCAATACCAGTAATGTAATGCAGTCCATACTTGTGGAAGTATAAGATCCTACTATAAACACTTTTACATAAGCGCATTTATGATGGGAAGAAGTGACATAGGGGGAGGTGGGAGAATGAGTGGGAAGAGGATATTAAATAAGGTGATTTAGGAGGATGTACAAATTGAGGGGTGTAAGATATGATATGATGGATGAGAGGGGACGATGTCTCCTTAGTTGAAAGAAAGGAAGAAGAAAAATGGTGTTAAATGTTTCAAATTAAAAGAGGAAAATTATGAAATCAAAACTGTGAAAAGAGTTGGTTTATTAACTGGGATGGATTGGGAGTAGTGAAATATTACTTGAGAGATCTGGTTAGAAGGAAGAGATGGCATATTAAGTAAACATAGTGAAGAGACATATTTTACTTTTGACCTTGGCACATTGCTTAATGAAGACAGTGTCCTGTACCAAGCTTAAAAAGAAAAAAGGATTTGAGAAATGATTAGCAAAGTTCGGTTACTCGTTAATGTAGCCTGAGGAAAATGCAGCTTTGGCGCTTTACCAAACTCTACGTATCTGTCACTTGTTAATGGAGCCTGAGGAAAATACAACCAATGCCTTTGAGTTCAACAGACAGGTACCAAACAGGTCTGGAACTAAGGGCAGGGATATAGGCGATTTGCGACATGCTCCAAAGAGCAGACAGGGGCATGGGTGGAGAGATTTTACCGAAATGAAAATAGAGGTTGCACATGAATGCAGCATGCAGAAGACGGCACAGATGAACCGGCAAGGTGGGGGTGAAGCTTCTCGGCCTGTGATGGATGGAGGGGCCTTGCTGAAAAATAACATGGCAGCTTCCTTTGCTGAAGGGCTGTCATGAGAAAAAACTCCATTTGGCTGCCCTATTTCTTAGAGATGTTGCTTGTGCAAACCCCTGCCCGGCCCCGCTGCCCTTTTTGGGGTGTGCCTTGCATCTGTTCGCTGTTGACCTTGGTAAATTGTTTAACAAAGACAGGGTTCTGTAGAAAACTTGAAAGAAAGCATTTGACAAGCTGATTAGTGAAGGCAGCTTTGGTGCTTTAACAAACATTAAATATTAGTTACTCATTAATGTAGCCCGAAGAAAAGGCATCTTTCCCTGAAATGTACCCCCTGGGGCTCGCACACTGGGCCCTTTGGGGCATGAGCTATAGAAAAGCCGCATGGGGGTACTGGTTTTGCCGACTCCAAAGTAGCAGTCGCTCTTGAATACAGCCTGAAGAAAATGCCACCGCTGAGCCTGCATAGAATAGAGGGTTCTGTACAGGCATAAAGAACCCTGAAAGGTCTGGAAAATCACCCACCCAGGACTCCACAGGTGGAACACAAATGCTGTAGGGGCTGCCCCACACAGACTGACTGTCTTAACCTGTTGTCCCCTTGTGTCTCTGCATTGAATGGCAGTGCCAGAAGTGCATCTTCTGCCTAATAGAGTCAATACCAACCTGAGGTACATAGTTAAAGGAGGATTCTGCAATAGCAGAGTCAGTAGGGCACGTGCCTGCCCAAAAGGCCTTGGGCTTGATTCCCACCTGTGCCAAAACAGCTCTGGTTGGTTGTGCTTCAAATAGCTCTGGACAGTGATGGAAAGGCAAGTAACAGATGTCCATCATTTGACTGCACCTTTTTCTTACAGAGGTTGTCCTTCTAAGCTACCCAGGTATCTCCTTCAGGCCAGGTGTTCCCCATCTAGCACTTTGTATCAACTTGGGTCTTTTTTCCCCCATACAGAACCCTTTTTGGGGATTGCCTAGCATCAGCCTTGCCTAGCATCAGCCTGAAGTTGACCTTGGCAAATTGCTTAATGAGGACAGTGTTCTGTACCAAACTTTAAAAAAAAAAAAAAAGGATTTGAGAAGCTGATTAGCAAAGGTTGATTACTCGTTAATGTAGCCTGAACAAAATGCAAGTTTGGTGCTTTAACAAACCCTACGTGTCTGTCACTTGTTAATGTAGCCTGAGGACGATGTGACCTATACCTTTGTATTCAACAGACAGGTATCAAAAGTTAAGGGCAAAATGCCAGATGGGGAAGACCTGGCCTGAAGGAGATACCTGAGTAGCTTAGAACCCCTGTAAGAAAAAAGTGCAGCCAAATGGAAGGCAGATGATGGACAGAATTAATTAGAAAATACCGCATTCCGGGTTCTTGTTGGGGCTTGCCTAAAGGTATAAGTCAGTTTTGGTAATACTATCATCTTCAATAAATGTATTCATACTACCCTTGGGCGTCAGGGTTGCCCAAGCCTCCCTTTTTTTTCTGGTGGTAGAGCATCTATGGGAAAAGATTTCCTCAATCTTTTGTTGAAAAAGTCCCAAAAACGCTGTCGTCTTTTCCTTTTTTCAGGGTGATAGGCTACAAAAGAGCGTGATTTTTTTTTTGGGGTAACCCACTTCCCCCCTACACTTCCTTACATATGGCACATAAACTATACACTGGGCTCATGTGTAGGCCAATATAACAACAATTTTATTTTATGAAGCTTTCCCAGGCTTGTGTAGTGTAATGTATTTGCTGCAACAGATACGTCCATTGAATTTTAACTTCCCGCCGTATGCAAATTAGGCAATGCTAGCGCAACATCGCTTTGCTTGGCGCAGTAACACTAGCGCAACTTCGCTGGCATTCGGCACCCTGGACGCAGCTTTGTTTTCTAGTGGATTAGCGTTGTCCTGGCGAATCTATGCCTGGCGAAGTGTTGCGCTGTGAGCAAAGCTGTCGCTGGCTAATATTCGGAGGTTAGTAAATTTGCCCCTTAGACTCCATTTTAATCAAATAATTCAATTTTTAAAAAAAATATAAATATATATTTCCTTTTTTTCTGTAATAATAAAGTACTTTTTCTTCTACTGATAAAGCTTCTACTTTATCCCAACTAAGGTAGAATTGATCCATATTGGAAGAAAAATAATATTATTGGGTTTCATTGATGTTTAAATTACTTTTTTAATGGACTTAAAGGAAAAGGAAAGGCAATTTAACTTTGGGGTGCCAAAATGTAGGGACCCCCCAAGTGATTGTATTTACTTCCCAGATACCCCAAGCTGGTGCTCCTGTCAGCAGAAAACTCCAGCAAGCACCATGGAATGATCCTCTTCCTGCTTCTTCTTTCTTCTCACGAAGTGAAAAGCCAAACTTTAAAGAAAAAACTGGGTACTGCGCACAGGATCAGACTGGTTGCTGTCTGAGGGGCCCCTGTCTGACCCCCCTGCCCATACTGCAAAGCACCCTCTGGGCCCCTGGCATGCACATACTCCGTCCCAGATCTGCTCCCTGTCACTGCTGCCCCAAAACTCCTCTCCTTCCCCCGGGCCACACTTGGTAAAGGTTACACGCGCATGGGGGGTGGGTACAAGTATGCATGTGGGGGGGGTTTGTGCACACCAGGGGCTCAGAGGGGGCTTTGCAGTAAGGGTGGGGGGGTCAGAGGGGGGCCCCTGAGACAGCAGAAAGTGGATCACTCCGTGGTGCTCACTGGAAGATCCCTGGGACGGTTTTCTGCTGATAGGAGCACCAGCTTGGGGTATCAGGTAGGTAAATACAATCACTTGGGGTGCCTAACTTTTGGCACCCCCAAGTAAAATTGCCTTTGCTTTTCCTTTAAGACATGAAGAGCCAGATTACGAAAAAAAACAGCAATCTGGATAACAGGTCTTATAACCGTATTGTTGAAATTAAGATCTAATATCTGTAAAACATTATGAGGCTGATTTAGTCGAGTAGGTGCTGAAGTTTGAAAGTATGGTTAATCATAGCAACCAAGCAATGTTTTCTTTTATTTTTCAACCTGCATGAATAATAATTATTTGCTTGAAATTTTGCACACATTTTTGTCACCCAGAACTGTGCCTAGCAATTGAAAATTAGCTGTGTGAAACCAACCTCTATTCAGCAGACATTTTTTTAGCTATGGTTTAACTTTAATACGCATAGCCTGCCAGAAGCTTATATCATAATTCACAGGCTAATAGACAGTTAGTGGTGGCTGTAAGGTTAAAAACAGGAAACTCAGCGTTCAGCTTTTGCTCTCATAGTCTGGGTTATATTGTATACATAAATGTTCTTGCAGATAATAAGCTCATACAAACTTTATTTCCTTCACCCAGCTATGTCTAGAGGTTAAACACACATGGCAAAGTTGGGACAGAGAATAGGGCTGGAGTATCACAAAGAAGTGATCAGTGGGTTGTGGATTGGGGAGGATTAAGAATTTATTGCACTCATAGTTTTTATATAAAAAATAGAAGTCTTATGTCTATATGTTTTTTATTTTGTTTTGACTGATGATAACAATCACTACACATAAAATCAAAACAGGGGAGAGCTCCTAAAGAGAAGAAGCAGATTGAAGCAACCAAGAAAGCCAGGTTGGATGGACTAAAGTGCAAATAATATAGTAAAAAATCCATAAAACCATTGTTCTGTATATGATGAACACAGTGTTACATTACCATCAGCCATGCCCTTTGCCCCCTGTCTTGCACTTAGTAATTAACCCCTTGTGACAATGCCAAAAAATCAAAAAATTTTCGACCATTTCATTAAATGAAATAATGGCATTTAAAGCATAGTGGGTCTGTGTTCATAGTGGGTTATGGGGGGTGGGATGCTTTTTACTTGGGGGTGATTTAGAGACAAATTAATAGCATTTCAAACTTTAGGACAAAATAGTATAAATAAGGGGAACAACCGTTGTCTGGCCCTTTGTGACCCCTTCCCACAAACACCAGAATCCTTTCACAACAAAACACACACGTGTAATATATGGATAAAAAAAACTGTGATTTATTAATTTTTACACATGATCATTAACACATTCTTCTAACAAGAGTAGGTATTGCTAAGCTAACATGCGATCTCTAACTTATGTGAGAAAACTGGCAGATGGTCCATGGAAATGATTGCTAAACAAACCAAAATCTTTAGCAGCCAAACCAACATATTAACCACTGACCAACTGCTAATCTCCTATCTTCATCCATCAAATGTTTCCCAGTCAACCTGTGACATCATATCAGCACAGAAATGGAAGACAGAACAAAAATTCCTGGTCACTTGCTTGCTCTGAAGTAATATTTGCTTGATAGTACACTTTCTTTTTAAAGTCCAGGGCATACCCAGAATCTTTTACCTTTACCTATCCCCTGTTCTTACCTTAGAGAGGTTTAAATTAAGGACAATATGGTTACAATTTTGCAGTTCATTTTGTGTTTTGTCCTGCTTGCTTCTTAAATGAGCTCTGCTATCCAACAGATATCAAATAAGCATTTTACGCCTAAAAATACAGGCAAATTATTAATTAAATTAATTGGCTAGAAAAAAGTGCAGGAGCAGAATTGGGTGCCATAGATCCTCTTACAGAAAACACTTTTTTTACTTTGCACCTTGCTCCTCTGTTTGTACATGAGCCTGCATGTCTCATTTGCATTCAAAATAACATGCTAATGGAAGCTAAAGAAGAAGGCGTCTCTTAAAAATCACTGATGTTAAATTGATGAGAAGATATATATTATACATACATTATACACATTTGCTCTCCTGGATAAATGCTTGAAATGCATGGAAAGACCTGCTTGAAAGTCAGTTAGGGTGAGATGTAGCGTGAATATTAGGAATGCATTGAATCCAGGATTCTGTTAGGGATTCGGCCAGGATTCAGCCTTTTATAGCAAGATACGAATTTCTCTTTACCATGGAAATGATTCTGCGATCATCCACCACTGTTGTCTACCATGAACGCCCAGGTCTTTTTGTGTTGCTGAGTTCAACAGTGCTTTCTTTCTTTCTTTCTTTCTTTCTTTCTTTCTTTCTTTCTTTCTTTCTTTCTTTCTTTCTTTCTTTCTCAGAATGCACCAAACTGTAGATTTTGCCACTCCTAATATTGTAGCAATTTCTCGGATGTTTTTTTTTCTGTTTTTGCAGCTTAAGGATGGCTTGTTTCCCCTGCATGGAGAGCTCCTTTGACCGCATGATGTCGGTTCACAGCAAAATCTTCCACATACAAGCACCCCCCCCCCTCAAATCAACTCCAGAGCTTTTATCTGCTTCATTGATAGACATAACAAAGGAATTGCCCACACCTGCCCATGAAATAGCCTTTGAGTCAATTGTACAATTACTTTTGAGTCCCTGAAATTAAGTGATTGATTTATTTCTTTTTATTTTATTTAAAAAATCTGTGCTGTGCTGGTTCTGTGTCTGGTTGGAAGCAGTACCTGCTTGCAGGGAGAAGATTAGGCAGCCAGATGGCAAGGCAGCAACTTGCAGGCTCATGTGTGTCTGTTTGGTGTGTCCACCCGAGCAGCCTTGCCTCCTGGCTGCCTAATCTTCTCCCAGCAAGCACGTACATACCATGCATTGTATCTGACTAGACCCCGGCCCAGCACAGAGCAGATAAAAAAAAAAATAATAATAGAAAAAAAAAAAAAAATATATATATATATATATATATATATATGGAAAAAGTAAATCATATCAAAGAAGAGAATATACAAATACATTTTTAAAAAAGCCATGACCCTGGCCCAACAGCGCAGATAAAATATAAAGAAAAGAAAATACAAATAATAATTGAAAAAATGTGATGGGCCTCTTATGTTTCCAGGTGCACCCGTGACCCTGCACAAATAAAAAGAGAGAGAATGAGTCACTCGTTGACTGTGCATTAATCCACCCTGCCTGCATTATAAAAAGTAGCTTCATAGGCTGTAAAGAAAAAATATTTAACTTTTATTTCCAGACCAGTATAGCACCTTGCTAGGGTGGCCTGTGGAAAGTGTGCCTCACTAGGTGCCTCATATCTCATTAATCTGCCACTGAAGAAGAGGTTTAGAAAATATAAGAGATGTGAGAAAATATATATCAAAACATGAAAGTACTGTTTTCACTACTAAATGAAGTATGGTACACAAAGGGGGTTATTTATCAAAGGTCAAGTTGATTTTTACTTGAAACATTTGAGTTTCCGAAGTATTTTTCAGTCAAAACTCGAATTTCTGGGTAAAAAAAAAAACTAATATTTTTCATGCTTTATTTTAAAAAAAAAAATGTTTTTCTAGACATATTATACTCTGAACCTGGAAATAGCTGAAATCCAAAAATACTCTAGCTAAAACCTGTTGAGGTTATGCAGAAGTCAATGGCAGAGGTCCCTTGAACCATTTGTAGTCTTCATGATGTTCTGTTTTTTTTTTTTTTAGTGGCTTTCACTAGAAAAGTCAATCAATTCGAGCAATTCCATTTCTTTATGTCGAAAACTCAGTTAATTCAAGTTTTTGGGTTTTTCACCCCAAATTCAGTGTATTGAATTTTTTCCATTTTTCCATTTTTTCCATTTGAATTTCCATTTGTGTTGTGAGTTCATTCAATGTATTAAAAAACTCACACACCTCAGACAAATTACCCCTAAGGTACTGTAAGATTACAAATCAGAAAAATACAGCCCGACTTACATCTTAAAATAACTGACAAAGAAAAAAAGTTTTATTTTTAAGGCACCCATTACATACAGAAATAATCTAGCAGATGGAAGATCTGGGTATAGCACACCATACGCTGTATATATTAGCAACTAATATTGTACATGAAATTATAATTGCAATTACAATGCTTGAAAACATATTATATATCAAGAAAATGCAAATGTTTAATACCATCAGTAAAATATGTCTATTTAATTTACCGTAATTACCAGTAACTCAAATTAACAGTAATTGTGAACTTGTGAATATAAATTAGAACACACTGGCAGAACTGGAAGGAAATTAAAAATGAATATAATGGGCAGTGGGCAGTCAGTGAATCTTGTTCAGACTCAGTTAATTAGTCTAGACACTAAAAACCAGTTGTGATTTCCTTAGATTAAAAGGTAGGTTGTCATGACTAAATCCACGTATATATACTGTATTTATAGCATTTAATCATCATCATTTATTTATATATAGATACGCAGTGCTTTACTGCAGTTATAGCAAACAGGGAATAAATGGTGGATTACAAACCAGGATTACAGAGTACAATAGGGTTAGAAGGACCTAGAGATTAGAGTTTACAAACTATAGGTTAGGGTACAATTGAGACATTAGGATTATATAAACACTTTGTCATTTTTGATACAGCAATGATTGATTAAGGTACATCGACTAAGCCTCTTTAAACAGGTGGGTCTTTAAGGAGCGCTTGAAAGTTGGAAAGAAGGAGAAAGTCTGACAGCTTGTGACAGAGAGTTCCAGAGAAAAGCAGAAGCCAGAGAGAAGTCTTTTAGACGAGAATGGGCAGAAGTAATCAGAGCAGAAGTGAGGCGAAGATCAGAAGCAGAGTGAAGGTTTCGTGAACGAGTTTATTTGGAGATTAGAGATGAAATATAGGGAGGGGTTTCATTATTAAGGGCCTTGAATGTGAGTGTAAGTAATTTGAATTTGATTCTAGATGAGATTGGGAGCCAGTGAAGGGACATGCATATGGGAGCAGCTGATGTTGAGCGGCAAGCTAGATGAATGAGTCTAGCGGCCGCGTTTAGAACAGATTGGAGTTGTGAAAGGTGACTTGTTGGAATACCAGTGAGGAGTAAGTTGCAGTAATCAAGGCGGGAGATGATGAGAGACTGAATCAGTGTTTTAGTTGATTTTGAGCTGAGATATGGTCGTATTCGAGCAATGTTGCGCAGTTGAATATGACAAGATTTTGCAAGTGTTTGGATGTGTGGTGAAAAAGACAGATGAGAGTCTAAGATAACTCCCAGGCAGCGTGCCTGTGTGGTGGAATGAAAGGTGGTGTTGTTTACGGTGAGTGATATCTGAGGGACAGGGGAAGATCTTGGAGGAAATACAGTATAATGAGTTCTGTTTTAGAAAGGTTCGGTTTCAGGTGGCGCTGTGACATCAAGGAGGAGACAGCAGAGAGACAGTCTGTGACTTGGGAAAGGACAGGATTAGAAAGATCAGGAGTAGACAAGTAGAGTTGTGTGTCATCAGCATAAAGGTGATACTGAAGTCCAAATGACTGAATAAGTTTTCCTAGTGAAGTTGTATAGAGCGAGAACAGCAGGGGGCCAAGAATAGAGCCTTGAGGAACTCCAACAGAGAGTGGGAAAGTAGTAGAAGTAGAGTTAGAGAAGGAAACTTTAAAGGAATGGTCAGACAGATGAGATGTAAACCATGAAAGAGCAGTGTCCCGAATGCCAGATGAGTGTAGAATGTCAAGGAGTGTGTGGTGTCAAAGGCTGCAGAGAGATCTAGAAGGATTAGAATGGAATAGTGACCTTTAGACTTTGCCAATAGAAGATCATTGGTTACTTTGGTGAGTGCAGTTTCAGACGAGTGTGATGGGCGGAAGCCAGATTGCAAGGAGTCGAGGAGGGAGTTGTGAGTGAGATGCTGGATCAGGCGTTTGTAAACAAGCCTTTCTAGTAATTTGGATGCGAATGGAAGAAGGGAGACCGGTAGATAGTTAGTGGGAGAGCTGGGATCAAGGGAAGGTTTTTTGAGGATAGGAGTGATTAGTGCTTGTTTGTATAATGATGGAAAGGTACCAGTAGAGAGTGAAAGATTAAATAGGTGGGTAAGTGCAGGAGAGAGTGTATCAGAGATTGGGTGGAGGAGGCGAGAGGGTATGGGGTCGAGGGAACAGGTCATTGGTTTTGAGCAGGCTAGAAGTTTGCTAACTTCATCTAGAGTTGCAGGGGTGAAGGAGTGCAAAGGAGATTTGAGTGGACTGCACAAATTTAATGAATTTCCAGTGGGGGAATAACCAAACAAGCCAAAATGTCCACACTAATATGGGATGCATTTTTGGGCAATCAGTTAACAAACAAAATAGATATTTTTTGTTTTATCTGTTAAACATTTTAAAAAACAAAATGAGCATGTTGTATTCTTCATGAAAATATATATTTTTTTAAATCTGGATGTGGCCTATATGGAGGGCTCTTCTGACATCACAGAATGCTCACTACACATGCACTTGGGGCCTTGTACTGTAGATGCTCAATGTACATGCACACAACTAACAGACTGCTGTACACTATATTCAGGTATTATCTAAATGCACATGCCTTAAATAAAAAATAAAAAAAATTTCCTCCTGTAACAATAAAACAGTACCTTGTATCAGATGGTAACTAAGATAGAATTGGTCCAGGTTGGTGGAAAACAATCACCACTGTGCTCAGACTGTCACAAATGTATTGAAAAGTGTTTGGCCAAGGAATGAATGTAAAATAGGACTATTTCGTTTTTAAATCGGTGTAAAAAATGTTTTGTTGTCCCATTGACTTAAGTAAAGTAAAATTGTGGTGTAAATTTCTGGAGTCAATTAAAATACTCACATATTCACTTTTATAAAGTAGAATAGCAAAATTGCAGTACTGGGAAAAGCAGTAATTGTCATTTCTAAACACAAACCTGTAGCCAATAATTTGGAAAATTGTATTGAACAGAATACATATCAGCGCTGTCATTCGAAGACAAAGTACCAAAATGAAGATGAATACTCTGAGGAGGAAAACACTTTAGCACCTTTCCAAAGTAATGCTATTCTTACAGCAATCACATTCATCATTTTCCACATGAGTCAGTGTTTTAGACTTACAGAATTATTACCATTACATTTTATTTACAGAATGGCCATTCTTCTTCCTGCTGTCCAATATGCAAATTAGGCAAATAAAATGCAAGAGCAACAAACATGAATATACTGTCGCAGATAAACTGCAATGTGTTTAGCTAAGGAATACATGAAAGAGAGAGGACTATTCCTAAAATATATTTATATAGTGAATAAAGTACCCCCTTTTGTAAAATATAAGGATATTATAAGTTACCGAGGAGTTTCATGACCATATAAAAACACGAGGCCGAAGGCCGAGTGTTTTTATACAGGTCATGGAACGCCGAGGTAACTTCTAATATCCTCATATTTTACAACTGGGGTACTTTATTTATTATAATACACAAATTTCAATGAGTCATGTGACAGAAATGACATCAGAACTCACCGTTTATAACTGATGACATCAGAACTCACCGTTTATAAGGATATAATTTACAGGATATTCATGGCTTTTGTGTATTATAAATGGATAATCACCCTAAAGGCTAATGGCAGACAGGACATTAATCAGTGTTAAAAAGTGGTTGACTCGCTTCTCCTTTACTGCTCATCAACTCATTTGACCATTTTTGATCTTGCTATTAAAGAACATTAAAGGGCCTATTTATTACACGGTGTAAAAGCAATCTGCCAAAAATAAAATCTAAAAAACTTTGTAAAATAAATGAGGAATTTATCCTGGTTTGCATCCTGTCCGAACGCCAGTTTTCACATCATTTTTATTCGCTGCTTCAGAGGAAGTTGTTCAAGGAAAAAGTGAAATGGATGAACCCTGCCCTTTCCAATAACATGTTCAAGAGGTTGATTAGCGTTACACTGGATCTGTTACTGGTATGCGGTTGCCAAAAATCTGTACAAAACTTGATAATTTTTTAAGCAGCAATGTGTGGCGAATTTTGTCGCCATTTTTTACACAGCATAATAAATAGACTCCTATGTGTGACGACAGCTGTAGGGAGACATTTTGAATGCTGCTGTTATCTGTAGGAGGGCACCAGTGGTGAAAATGATCTTTAACCTCGTTAAAAATCTGCAAAATCTTATTCAAAACTGCTACTGGAATGAACTGAGTTAGTTGATGATTTTTAGGGATAGATGCCATCACTTGACACCTGTTTTAGGGCTCTTACACGTATTTCATCCTGCACACCTGCACCTGCTATTCTACCACATAAAAAAGTAGCAGTTAAAAAACCATCACGTTGAAATGCCAAACACTGATGGCATGTCTGCTGCCTCTGTAGTTATGCCTCTGCCCCTTAGTGCTCACTTAAAGGAGAACTAAACCCCCCTTTAACCAAAAGTCCCCACTGGTCCCCCTCCCTGCCTCCCCCTGCACAGTGCTACAGCACATTATGTCTCCCCACAAGGAATACTGACCCGCACCTGCAGAAGAGCACAACGGAGCTCGTCACAGGCGCCATCTTCCGTGATTTGGTAATCTTCAGGTCTTCTTCCTTACCTTCGGCAATTTCCGTCTCTTTCGGCGCATGTGCAGTTGTATTGAACGGGAAGATTGCTCCAACTGCGCCTCCACCAATACGCCGCTCACTTCACGAACAATACCGAGGTGACAAAGATGGTGCCCATGAGCTCCACTGCTCTCTTCTGCAGGTGCGGGTCAGTATTCCTAGAGGGGATACATAATATGCTGTAGCACTGTGCAGGGGGTTGGCAGGGAGTTAGGCCTAAAGCGGGGCCCTGGGGTAAGTTGTACTCTTCCTGTACACACACAAACATACAGTAGAACCCCCATTTTAAGTTTTTCAGGGGACCAGAAAAAAAATTATGTAAAATCCAGGAAAATGTAAAATCAGGGAAATGTATTATGCATAATATATAGGTGGGACCACAAAACAACAATGTAAAATGAGGGGAAACTTAAAATCAGGGAATGTAAAATGGGGGTTCTACTGTATATGTACATGTAAGAGACAGGCAACTGAACTGGTAAAAGGGAATGGCAAAATTAAACTGTGAGGGTAGACTGTCAAGGTTGGGGCTGTTTTGTTTGGAGAAAAGGCACATGTGAGCAAACATGATTACACTTTACAAGTACATTAGAGGACATTATAGACAAATGGCAGGGGACCTTTTTACCCATAAAGTGGATCACCGTACCAGAGGCCACCCCTTTAGACTAGAAGAAAAGAACTTTCATTTGAAGCAACGTAGGGGGTTCTTCACAGTCAGGACAGTGAGGTTGTGGAACGCACTGCCAGGTGATGTTATGATGGCATGTTCTATTAATGTGATGAGTGGCGTGCATGATTTCTGGAACAAGCATAGTATGTTCTTAAGATCTAAAGTTAGTATAGATATTGGTCTATATATGCGTTATTATGTATAGATTAGGCAGTTTGAAAATCAGATCTCAAATGTGCATTCTTGGCTTTTATTTTTAAAATCGGAGGTTATATGTGCTAAATACTTACAGTATTTATTATTTCTACTGGGTTAAATGAACAGACTGCAAACGCTATACTGATCCAGTTCTTATGTAATGCAAAGGCTCCCCCTACTGTTAATAACGCACATCATAAAGCACAAACTGAATGCAGAGCTGGTGAAAGAAGCAACCTAACTGGCAGGTTTTGGTAGTGTTTGACGCAAACAAAAAGGTCATATGTACTTTTGCATTTCCATGTACAGGTTAGGGCCTTTTCCAAACAACTATTCATTTTCTTTCCTTTTTAAAAAATAAATGTTTATTTTTACTTATTAGCATTTCTATTTTGCTTATGTCCACCTGCAACTAAAAATGCTATTATGGCAAAGAACACATGACAACATTCTCCTTTAAAAAGGGTTAAACAATGAAGTGCGCGGATCTGTGTTGAAATCTGGTTAACCCTTCATTAGGTATACAGAACTACGCTATTTAAATATAAAAGTTTGCATGTATGCAAGTGAAATATGTTAAATGCACTAATTGCATCTGTTTTTTTGCAAACGTTGGTAAGTCTCCTCATTTTAAAGAGAATGTTGGTTGTTAATGAATATGAAAGTGCATGATTATTTCTGTTGATTGATGAGTCTTGCAGCAGGCACATAATAAAAGCATGAGACAGCAGCCCTGCTCATAGTACATATTAAAATAAATAAAGCAAGGCTGTGCAATAGCCTACTTTAATGTAATACGTTTAGTTCCCATTAATCACATTTAAATAGGTATTTCATTCACATCCATGCTGCACTTGTTTTGGTATTAAACCCACATAAGTGGAACTTAAAAATATTATTGTATTCATATAGCTAATTAAAAATATTTACTTGCCATGCATGGTGGCATTTTCTATATATGTGAGTAATGAAAGGAATGGTAAGGCAAACCTAAACACTACAATACAAACCCCATATAAAATACACCTGCTGCATGGCTGATTATTCAGCACAAATGCATGCAGAGTTTTTTTGAAAGTAGTGGATTCTGCAGCATGCATTTGTCAGAGGCAATTAGGAGCATAATGATCCAGGCCTGAATTTCTGAAGCTGCTGTTTGGGTGAACACTGTCCTAAAGATATCAGGGTGCTGCAAACAGAAGCTGTTGTTGCACTATAACTCTCAGACAACCCTAGACTACAATTCACAGAAGCGACATGCTATTGTCACTTGAATATGTTGAGGTGGTTCATGCCTCATTTAGGCCCACCTCTAGCAATGAAATGGAATGATATGCCACTCCCAAGCTTAGCCTCTTTCCTACGCAGGCATAAAAAAATCAATGAACCAGATGAAGTGAAATCTCTAAACCAGCAACATTTCCCCCACTCTATCGCCTCCATCTCCCTGTTATAAGCTCCTATTTCCTGCTCCAGGCTGGTACTAGCAGAATAGTCATAGTATCCTCACCAAAGTAGTAAGGCTCAGTAACGCACGCGCTCTCTACCAAACTCTGCTTGGTCATACTTCATCTGCAATATATATTTTCCTTATTGGCCAGAGATCTACCTTGTAAATTAACTTAGAGTTTCTAAAAATCCACTGTTGTCTGTAATCTGGTTAACAGCTACACATGCGCCTTCCCCACCTCCCTAATCTTCTTGCACAACAAGCCTTATGATGAACATTTCCATGAAGTGCGTTGGCAATGTCCCACTCAGGTATGTCCTTTTTCATGATGTAATTTGCAAATAAATATTTTACCACTGCACTGCTGTATAGTAATATGAATTGATCACGCTTGGCATTGCCTGCATATAAATTGCAATTTCCAGGAAGTTCTCAATGGCAGAGGATGCTAATTTAATATCCAAATGACTGTTGTGCTGTGGGATTTAATGTGCATCATAAAACCATATTTCTCAGGCTATGGCTACAAACATTCTTATATTTTGTACCTTAATCTAAGCAAATCATCTTACTAAATAGGGACACATAAAAAACAATAGCTGTAGGGATGCATTTTAATCAGCACTTCCCTGCAGTGTGCTCTTGATTATTAGTGTTCCTGATTAAAAAGAAAATCTGGTCAGCTTTCTGTTGCACATATGAGAACAGTATGTTTGTGGCATATTGGTCCTGCTAGAAATCTTTTAAGGGCAGAGACACATGTGGAGATTCGGGGAGATTTAGTTGGCTTGGGACAAATCGCCTCTTCTTCTGGTGACTAATCTCCCCAAACTGCCTTCCTGCCAGCTACAATCTAAATCACCAGCGGGATGGCATTGGGAGCGCTTTGTTTTACCAAGTTGCCCAAAGTTTCCTTGTGAGGCAACCTCGGAAAATGAAGTGCTCAGAGTGCCATCACCCCGGCGATTTAGACAGCGCCGATTCTGGGGCTGCTGCCGCCTGAGGCAGAAGCCCAGATGCCGCCCCCCTCCTCTCCCGCTCCGCGCTTAAAAATTTGCGTTGGAGCGGGTTTCAGGGGGCAGTATCGCTAGTGCATTGAGCGCTAGAGTGCTCTTTGCACTAGCGGAGCCGAATTTCCGGGTTAAAACCCGGAAGTTCGGCTCTTAAAGTTACAAGAGGCGGCTTTTTGCCGCCCCTTGTAACTGGCCGCTCGCTGCCACCTGAGGCAAGGATTTCACCTTGCCTCATGGCAGAAGCGGCCCTGGATTTAGATTCTAGCCGGCGGGAAGGCAGTTCAGGGAGATTAGTTGCCCAAAGTAGAGGCGATTTGTTGCTGGGTGACTAATCTCCCCGAACCTCCACGTGTGTTGCTGCCCTATGTGTTTACAAATTGTTTGTAGGTGAATTCACTGTTGCCTTCATCATGCAATGAATTTATCCTTTGCTGCCATACTGGCATTGCAATGGAGAGGCTGTACAAACTCTGCATTTTATCTGACAGTAAGACTGTTTTAATTAGTGAGGTAAGTTAATCAAACACGTGACCCTCATTTACCAATTCAGGTATGGGATCTATTATCCAGAATGGTTGGACTTGGGGTTTTCTAAATAAAGTTTTTTTTCCATGATTTGGATCCCCATAAATTAACTCTGCTTAAAAAAAAAAACATAGGACCATTTTTGTTTCTAATATGGATTCATGGAGCTTAGTTAGGATCAAGTACAAGGTAATTTTATTAGAAAATTTAAATTTTTAGATAAAAGCTGGCCATATATGTCATACGTTCTGTTCTACACCAACCGAGCCAGAGCATTACACAACATTCACAGGGCCAGAGTCAACCTATTATCGGGTTTGGCCATCTTGTGATCAGCCAGATCTCTAGTGAAGATTCTGACTCATGCAGTATTAAATTCTATATTTGAATCAGTGCAGAAAAGGAAAAGCTCTCCATTACCGATGATTCTGCGCTCACAGACAAAAAAGCATGTCGTTTATAAGAAGTTTACTCATATCTAATCATATGTAGCCTCCCTGTCTCAGATTAGTGAAGCTTTCCCATATAATGAGGTGGGAGAGGGCAAAAACCTCATTCCCCATTTTTCAGTCATGTACAATGCAATTTTAGTTGTTAATTCCAATTAACATTATTTGTAACTGTGTCCTCAAACATCACAGGGATTGCTGATTGTAATAGGTATTGGGACACAGCATAACTGCATGATAGCGATTGGGACTTGGGACCTGAAATACCTTAAAGGGGTGGTTCAAAATGTAGAGCTGCTGAATAAAAAGCTAAATAACTCAATAAAAAATGAAACCAGTTGTAAATTGTCTGAGAATATCACTCTCTACATTATACTAAGTTAAATCAAAGGTGAACAACCCCTTTAAAGGAGAACTAAAGCCTAACTAAAGAAGTAGGTAGAAATGTTGTACATTATGTTTTGGGCTTCTGTAACAGCCCAAGACAACCACAGCCCTTTAGCAATAAAGATCTGTGTCTCCAAAGATGTCCCAGTAGCTCCCCATCTTCTTTTCTGCTGATTCACTGCACATGCTCTGTGCTACTGTCACTTACTGAGCTTAGGGACCCACTCACAATATACAGTACACATAGAATAGAAATGTCACAATATAAGGCTGATTAATAAATAATACAGATAATTACTACATGGCAGCACAGAAACCAGGGCAACTAGCATCAGAATTTAACAATCAGCCCTGTAGCATCAGCTTATATTACAGACCAATCTCATTTTCTGATTGATAATTAGTGACGACCCCTAAGCTTAGCTTCTCAACAGCTGCTCAGAGCCCACTGAGCATGTGAGTGTCGCAAACACTTTCCAAGATGGTGACCCCCTGTGACAAGTTTTTAGTCCTGGATCATTGCTGCTATTGACAAGCTGAAACTTTAGGCTGGTGCAATAAGTTTACTATATAAAATATGGCATTTTTAGCCATATTCATTTGTAGGGTTTAGTTCTCCTTTAAAGTGATACTGACAATAAAATCTACTTTTTAAAATATGAATGTACATTAAAAGTTACCTATAGGACACGTTGATCGTTTTTTTGCTGAGAGGTTTGTTTATTTAAGTTATTGTTAGTTGAAGTTTCTAAACCTGACTGTTTTGCCAACCTGACTGTCCCATCTCAGCCTGTCAGTTAAAGTTTCGACTTGCTGCTGCACAAATATGGCATCCCCCCTTATACAGGAACATGGGGAGTCAGATAGGTAATGAAAAGGCATTGTGTAAATACTTTATGACAAAGTTATAAGCTTTCAAAGGCAATATTATGACAGATATAAAAAAGTTTAATTTACGGTGTCAGTATCTCTTTAAGACAAGAGGTCAGTTTAGGTCTTTGGTGTTGCTTTTCTTCCATAATATGGAATGTGTAGTATTGTAATTACAAGATGCAATTCAACATTCTCTCTATTCTGCACATTGGAGTTACTGATAGGAATTCCTATAGGAAACTGTCTCTACAGTCACAGAAAGCAACAATTTGGACACTAGAGGCTGTTTTGAATTGGTGATTATACCATGTTTTAAGTAAAAATCATGTATTTAAATAAAACATGCATACACTGAACACATGCATTTTTTAAATAGTGGCGGTTCTCAAACATTTGTGAGGCTGGCATCCTTGGAGATTTCAAAAGAATACATTTTTTTTGGAGGGGGGCTACAGACTAAAGGCAGGTTAAGCTGAAAATTTAAATTTTGAAAGAAAAGGGACAAGTTATAATTGGGTTTTCCTGTTTAATTAACTATTCATTATCTAAGAGGCTGAGCAGAATTCTGAAGACCTCTATGCTACAGTCAGTGATATGTGTTGTTTCTAGCCATGGGAGGAAGTAATTCTTCAATGAAAATAGCAAAAGCAGATAATTCATTAACGTAGTTAACTTTGCTTTTTGTGAGTGAGAAATTGTTTTTTTAAGACTGCCTACGTCTAATAAAGCACTTTTCAGTCTGACTCGCTTATCTGGCTATATCTTTTCATTTGACTCTTAAATATTACTTAAAGGGTGTCCAGTAACACTTGTAAGATTTAATTTTTTCAGAGGACCTCAATGAATATGGTGAATTCACTTTGTGACCCAAAAATAGCCTAGCGTAGAACGAACTTCATTTATTTTAATTACCATGTTCCATTTTAGGAAAAAAATCACATAATCAATCAAGTAGCTGCTGTAGAGAAACACCCTTATAAATGCAACACACTTTTCAGAAGAAATGGGGTAAGCATTGGCAGTAAAAGATCTGATGCTTCTTTAGAGATGTGGAAGCTGGATATCCATATTAAAATTTAACCTGTTTCAGGAGGCGCTGATGCAATTTTTTTGCTCCGCTGATTTAGTGCTGATATGAAGAGGATTATTAAGCCAGACTTTTAACAAGATATCCGGATCACGTGCTAAACCTTGAGCCTATTTATTGCATCTTTTCATTTGTGCAGTATGAGATTTTAAAGCAGTTGGCAAGCACATGCACTCTAGTTACAGCGCATTACAGCCTGCTCTTCTCCAGGAATTATAAAATAGTTTGGCAGCTATAAAGAGGCACAAAACGGTAAAACTATATGATCTGCTTCTATTTCTGCTTGCTATGCCTGTGCTAGCAAATCATCTGAGAATTGCTGTTTAGTTTTACAAAAGTTAACACACTAATCTCAAATCTATGCGAACGCTGTGTTTATAGTCCTATCATTCTATGAGTGATGTGCACATAACATTTACTGGCACAGAGATTCTTCCTATATGCACTTGTTAGCTATGTTTATTTTAGATGAATGATATTTAAAATGAAACGCATTGCTGTAGTTCTTTGATTACATTTAAATATAAAAAAAAAGATGTGGTGCGCATGACAGTGCATTCAAATTCTATTCAGGATGTGTTTGTCTATATAAATTCACACAATACTGCTAAACAAAGGCTGCAGTTTGTAACACGTATTGTTCTTATACCTCCTAATGGTCATGAGGTACACAGGACAGTCCTGAACCATGAAACCCAAAAGGGACAGGACTCACCAGAAAGTGGGTGTGCTTCTGGATGGATTGGTTCATATCATAGCATAATTGGAAAACCTGAAATGTCCCAACCTTTTAGTTTCAGATGTTGGGATGTCCATGTAACATGCTCAAAGCTGGTCAGTGTCGGACTGGGACGCCAGGGGCCCACCCAAAACCTCAGACTAGGGGCCCACCAAAAGACTATAAATCAGGGGCCCACTCTCAGTACTATTATTCTTCCTCTCCTCACTCAACCTCTATTCTCCTAGTCTCTTTTCTTATGCTATAATCTATTATTCAATCTATTAAATCTCTTTTTTCTCATAGAAATATGTAATGGCCATGAAATATGCCAAATGTTTTGAAGCAGGAGGGCCCACTGACACCTGGGCCCACTGGGAGTTTTCCTGGTATCACTGTGGGCCAGTCCGACACTGAAGCTGGTCCAAGAGCTACTTGCAAGCAAGGTAGTTACTGCTTGATCCAGCTGCCCTCCTGCCACAGCCGCTTGCTTGCCAGTTCCTCCTTCCTCTCATTACCTCATTACCCTTTCAGAAGGTAGCAAACCAGAAAGAGAGCAAATATTGAACATTGTTCGTTTTTTTTGAATTGCGTCCCCAGCTGCTCCCTAGGCAGTTTCCTCTTCTGTCTACCCCTACTTCTGGTCCTGTATATAATTGAATTTTCATACTTTATTCGTGTCACACAATTCCCTCATTTTTTACACATCACAGGTTGGGGCTACAAATGAGCTAACAACTGATAAGTACCTTTATTCCAGTAAAATCTGTCTTTTTTGGTCACTAGTGAAGAATATATATGCTCCTAATTAGTTTGTGTTCTCTCTGTGGGTTTCCTCTGCGTACTCTGGTTTTCTCCTGAACTCTTAAAACATACAGGGGCTCATTTATTAACGCAGCGCAGCGCATAAGTGGACGCAAAAGATTGTCTGCGACATCACGAGTGTGATCGCTAATATATTTGCGTGATATTGCGCATAACACAGAGCTTTTGCGATGGTTTTGTTTATGCGCATTGCGCAAAAGATTGGGCATTTATGTCGCAAACGATGCCGTGGTTGTTAGGGGCGTGGCTGTGGGCGTGGCTACAATGCGCTTGCACTGCGGCCGTCGCAGATTTGCGTCTGTATATGTGCAAAACTGCACCCGGTCAACAGCACCACAATTTTTACGACTGCCTGTTTGTGGCGTAATAGTAACGCTCTTCAAAATGCGCATTCCTGCCCAGCTGCGCTAGCAGAGCCACACTGCTAAACTGGGTTCTGGCAAATACAATGGTGCTGCTGTTGGTGGGGATGTTTGTTAACTCAAAGTTTACTCAAAGATGAACAACCCCTGTAAAGTGCATATTAACCACGCCTTCCACCCAACATGTTTATATTGACCAAGGTTCCTTTAAGGGTATCAGGTAGGCTAAACACCTTTGCAACCAGATGCGTCTAAGTGAACGCAATATGCGCAATATGTGACGCAACTAATTAAAGCAGCGCATTCATACATGAGCACAACTAATCCTTACCTTTGCGGTATCTTCCTGTGCGCACAATTTATTATAAGCACTGCGACAGCTGATACGCAGTTTCACACGTCGCACCTGTCTGTGTCTACATTAGCGCACAAAATTGCACTGTTAAGGTATCGTGCGCTACATTATTAAATACTCGCATGCGCTGGGCAAATGTCAGGCCACTGCGCTCTTTTTAGTACTGCGCTGCGTTAATAAATGAGCCCCACAGACCGCTAAACTGGCATTAGATCAAATTGACTATAATGTTTATGAATGTGACATGGACTTAAGATGCAATATACATAAAGAATAATAATAAATGTAACTGGCATTGTGTATTTTTGTATAGGAGAAGCTCCATGGCTCAGCTAGAGAAGGAAGAGCACATCCTTAAAGAAGACCTGAAGTTTTACTTTATGAACCCATGTGACAAGTACAGAGCGAGGCACCAAATACCATGGAAACTGCTTTTGCAAGTGCTGAAGATAGTAATGGTGACTACACAGGTAAATAAAAACAGTTTTATAAATTGTACAATGTACATGTACCAGCAACCTGGTTAACTGCATCCACATACATACACTTAGTTCTTGGGATATTAGAAAACCATCATATAGAAGACTTCCTGTAACATTGTGAAATTCAGATTAGACGGTCATGTAATATATTAAATGTGGTTTTCAGATTATTCACTATGTAGGAGTACCAGCTTTTTTTTAAGAACAGGATGCCAATGCAGAAGAAATATAGACCGATATTAATTATCACCTAGTTAGGCTTTGCAGAGAGTCTGTTTTACTGATTTGGAGTGATCATGGCTGACCCCACTCACATGCAAAACCAGTGCTCATGACAATCTGGGTTAGTCTCTGAAAATTGTTTTCTTTTGCCTGCTTTATTACACCAAAACTGTAAATATTGTATATTTGGGTTTTTGTTTTTTTGGATTTTCCAGCTTGTCCTGTTTGGGTTGAGCAACCAGCTAGTTGTTTCTTATAAAGAAGAAAGTACAATGGCTTTCAAACACCTGTTTCTTAAAGGATATACTGGCAGAGATGAGAATGATTGCAGCCATACTGTGTATACACAGAAAGATGTCTATGACAGCATATTTTTTGCTATTGAACAGGTAACACAATTTTTATCAGAATACTCTATCTTATCTTTAGAATTCTTAAGAATTATAAGAAGAATTTATCCTATTTTGGGAATTATTATCACAATAAATTCAGCATTTGTACAGGCTGTTTTTTTCCAGGACAAACCAAGTACAAAAGAAGACTTTTAAATCATTATCTGTATCTATAGCAGTGCCGTGCCAGTAAGCAACCCGCCGGCCACTTCGGCCCCCGTTGCAGCAGTAGGCAACCAAGTACGCGTGTGCGCAACCGGGGACGCGCGTGCGTAACCGTGCGCAACCGGGGACGCGCGTGCGTAACCGTGCGCAACCGGGGACGCGCGTGCGTAACCGTGCGCAACCGAGGACGCGCGTGCGTAACCGTGCGCAACCGAGGGCGCACGTGCGCAAAGCACTTTGACTTCAGACAGCGCACCCACTTTTTACTGAGGTAACACTTGCCGACTAAGGGTAGGCTGCATGTGAGGTACGTGCCAGACGCAACAAAACAAGGATGGTATTTGGTAGGTTGGTGGGCAAGATACACCAGAGATGTAAAAATAGAAAATTATGGATGTGGGTGGTATAATGGAAATGGCCCTAATTCCAGTATGATTTATTTATGTAGCACGCAGTGGATTTTGCTGAAAAATTTTAAAAGATTGAACACAATATCCATTGCAAAAGTTAAGTTCCTATTGTTTCTGAAAATGGTCACAGCCAACAGTAATGCATATTAGTGTATAACACGGTCCAATTTTGATGTTCCTTTTATGTCTAATTGTTGCTATTCTTTGTGCACATACTGCAACCCTTTGATTCTGCTTCTGCATTCATTTTCTCTGGATAGTACCGCCGCCTAAAGGAAATATCACTGGGGACAGTTGGCTACGAGCGGGGTGAAAGAAGAGGTCTGAAAGTTTGTAAGCAACATTACCATCAAGATTCAATCCATCCATCCAATGACACTTTTTACATAGATCCTAATGTTGAAACAGGTAACTTTTGACACTGTGACTGTGTTATTTGTTAAGTCTTTGAGCACCAAGAAGCTGGATAATGTTAAAACCCCAATGTGAGGGCATTCTTTCAAATTAGACAAATTATTTAAATTTTTTAAGATGTTTTCACAAAAGCATACCAGAAAAATCCCCAAAGATATAGTGCCCAGAACCAAATAAATTTGTTATTGAAGATGTATACAGTGGCATGTCAGAGAACTCTTGCTTAATACAAGAGAAACTCTTCTAAACCGTTAAATGGGACCCGTCACCCGATAAAATTATTCCAAATCCTATTTTGTGGCGTTAGTCAAGCAAAATGAACTTTAATTACACTTGATAAATTATTTGAATCTTGTTTTCTTTGGTATGGGAATTCATAACGATGACAAGGAGGCAGGAGCCATTTTGTGCACACTGTTATTAAGGCAAGCCTTGCATCATCTCAGAATCTTGTTTGTGCACCAGAATGGGGGACTTGATGTCTATCCCCATGCCCTGGCTACACAATTAAATGGTGAAGAGAGTGGAGGGAATGTGGGGAGTGCAATGACATCTAGGAAGTGATGTATGGAAAGAGAATGTAATGTTTAATCATTATTTTCCAGCACTTCACCATTTTCTAGCACAAATATCATATTTTTATAATGACAGTTCTATTAATTCTTCTTGATTCTGACACCCTTCTTATAAGCAGCAATAACAAAATAGAAATGTTTCTGGTATCTGTGGTCAAGTGTTTATAACATACTTTATATTGTATAAAAGGATGTGGTAGGATCTATTATTCAGAATGCATGGGACTTGGGGTTTTCCAAATAAGAGGTCTTTCCATCATTTCGATCTCCATACTGTTTAGTCTGCTAAAAGAAAGAGTTAAACATTAAATAAATCCACTGGTATTGTTGTGCCTTCAATAAGAATCTTCGTTGGGATCAAGTACTGGGTACTGTTTTATTATTACAGAGAAAAAGGAAATCATTTTTAAAAAATTTAATTATTTGATTAAATTGGAGATGTCTTTCCTATAATTTGGAGCTATCTGGATAATGGATCCCATTCCTGTAGTGCAAAAGAAGCAGGGATGCTCAGTGAGACAAATATGTTAAGAATTTGCCACAATGATCAGTTTTGCACAGAACTAGCAGAAGGCAGAATTATAGATCAATGTATTCATATAGGATATTGGTCTAGACATGTTTTTATTTGCCATCTTACTTACCATTAATTCTTATTTCTTCCTAGAATGCTTACATATACAACATGAGGTGCTTACTTCTCAGCAACCCCACAACATGTCTGCAATAAATTCGACTTTCTTTCATCTGGAATTGTACAGGTAATGCCTTCTCTCCCACTTTTCTATTCACCCGGTTCTATAGGGTTTGGCATAACAATGATGCTTTATTTTAGGCTCATTAAAGTGGAAATCTCCTTTAAATTGAAAGGAATTGATTTGCAGACTATGAGAGTGCGTGAGTTGCCAGACTGCTATGTATTTCACAATAGGGTAAGTGTTATGCTAGCTTACTTTACTAATTTCCCTATACTGGGCAATGTTATTGCTGGGGCTCTAAAAAATTTCTCCATAAGGATTTTTCAAAGATTTTATTGAGGCTATGGCATGGTGCTTCAATGTCGAATAAGTGGCAACATGAACAGTGTTAAAAAACTGTCCTGCTTATTCATTTAATTAAAAAAGTAAACAAAAATGGAGAACTTGCTGTTGAACTAATTTAGTCAGACAAAACAATTTACTCTCTTAGTGAAATGGCTCCCCAAGTCAAAGGGGGATGGAGATTGAATAAAAATTACAGTTTCTATGTACAATGTGTAATAGAAGTTCAGCACAACGTTTCATCACCGCCCTTATTTATCAGACTACTTATTTAGAAATAGTGCCTCTTCCGCACACACAAGTAATTACATGAAATCGTATCTGTTTTAGATACTAATATATATCTGCTACAGCAAAAGTCTGTCTTATTATACAAGCCACAAACCACCGAAAGACATATATGAAAAAAACTTGAAGGGAGTAATATTCTCTGTACTTTATGCTGATATAGTTTCATGTACACCTAGGGGCAGATTTACTAAGCTCGAGTGAATTTTCGAAGTTAAAAAAGTTCGAATTTCGATCAAACGATATCTGTTCGAGCGCTAAATTCGGTGAAAAATCCTTCGACTTCGATAGCGGAAGTATTTCAATTCGAGAGTCGAATTTCAAAGTTTTTTTAACTTCGAAATTCGACCCTTAGTAAATCTGCCCCTTATAGTTTCATTCACACCTTGTGACAAATCAGACTGACTAGAACTATGGTTATTTAAAAAACAGACAGAACATGTCATTTTACTGCAATTCATAAAACAGATTTTTTTTTGTTCCATATTTTAAAAAAAAAAAAAAAAAAAAAAATATATATATATATATATATATATATATATATATATATATATATATATTGTTTTTATATTTCTATAATGGTGTTAAATATTTGGCCAACTAAACTGCAAAGGAATCCATGAAAATAAAGAAGATGCTGCCCTGCTACATTGCAGTGGTGAGTTATGGCCTAACCAACACATCCATTTATCAGTTATTACTGACTAATTATAAATGTGGGTTTTTCTTTTCAGATTATCTTTAATAACCAGGCACACAGTGGCAAAATCAAATTATTTTTTGAAAGCGAGGCTTCTGTTCAAGACTGCAAAGATTGGCATATCTCTGGATGCAGTGAGTTCCTTCATATTTTTTGTGCAAAATATTTATATTTTTATTCATATTAATAGAGGTCACCTTAGACATTTAACAATTTAAGGCTATTGGCACACACCAAAATCATGACCAGTGAATGTGCCAAAAACTACACTGTGCCTTTAGCTTTATTATCATACTCTTTTATGGCTAACACTGTACCAGCCTTCACCTATATGATTTAAGATGAGCAGTATTCAGTATCTGGTACAACTTCTGGCTAATGTTTTAAACATCTAATGTTCTAAAGCACCAAAACTAAACTTGTAATATGTAATAACAAGAACTGAAAATGGGTATTTCTGTTTTCTGTACTCAATGAGCCACTTAATGCGGCCAGACCTACATAATGGATTATTTTTTAAAACAAAATTGTAATTCCTGAAAATACTTCATGACTTTACTTTTCCCTCTTTTCTTTACATCGATAGCTCAAAAGAACACCCATTATATTTTGCTTTTTGATGGATTCGTTATTTTGACATGCCTGGCTTCTCTTATCCTTTGTACAAGGTCAATTGTTCTTGCCATCAAGCTGCAAAAAGTAAGTAATGTGTATGGTTTCCAGAACTAACACCTTGCTTGCCTTCCATGTGTTTTTTCTTCATTATCTGCTTGAATGGATACTGAACAGTACTGATACTGAATGAGTCGGGGTGTAACCGTACATACTGCTTTTGAAGTGCACACAAGTAGCTGTGATTGATGAGCCATTTCAGCATATGTAGGCAAATGTATCATCATTCCCAAAATTTAGAGTGGTAAGGGCCTAAAATGTTTTTAGTTAGACCAACTAACCAAAAGATGTTAAGTCCCTAAAAGTATGTTTTTCATACATTCAACATTCAGTTACTTAAAACAAACAACAAGTTGTTTTCAGATAGATCACCAGAAATAAGAACTTTTTTCAATTACTTTCTATTCTCTATGTGTCACTGTTTTTCTAAAGTATAAAATGTCATTTTTCATTTCCAAAAGCAGCTGTGGAAGGTGGGGTTGCCGACCCTTTATTCTAAACTGATACATTTAGTTGATACATTTCTTGTTTTTGTCCCTCTTGAGCAGAATCTCGGGGTTTCATTACAGGCAGATGTTAGAATTGATACAATAGTTGCTAATACTCCAGAAATGCTGCTGAGAAATGTATCAACTAAATGTTGCAAAAGTGTAACAGTTTAGAATCTGCAACTGAATTACTGAGCTGCCAGACTCAAACACCAGAGACGGTAACATTAGATTTTGGAAAAACAGTAAAAAATAAATAATGAAAAATAATTGAAGAAAGTATATTTCTGGGGAACAATCTGAAAACAAATGAACTGAAAAAAAGTGTTTGGAAGGTGAACAACCCCCTTAAAGTTGCCATTTGCATCCACTTTGGTTATCCACAATGCAGAATGGCATGTCTAGAATATCAATGATGAGAGGCCAGTTAGTGAGCAAACCAGCAGGGTATTGGGGGACAGAATAATGCAAAAAACCTGATGTAGTCTGTAAACATAAACAGATTGTGGGAGAGTGTTACCAAGAAAATGTATGTGTCTAAGTATGAATGCGGACAAGGAGGCAATATTATTAGGAGCTGATTTAAGATGGGTTTTTTTACTGTGCTAGCCACAGCATGTAATAACATATGTACATGTTATTGTTAACTATTGAAAAAACAGCCACAAAACAGTCTAACAAATACTCCCCATTCTAGTTGTGCAAGATATTGCAGTTTTGCAATCCATGTAATCAGCAGTATGATTCATACAGCATCACGATGCAAGGAAGATTGTCACATATATAAATATATGCTTGTTTGTCTTCAGTATTACAAAGGCATCTTGTATAATATTCTTGGGCAAACAAGTAAAATAAAAGTCAGGTCCTTAGCCGTTAAACGTGTTTAGGAAGTTTACCCATCTCTTTCAACAACAGTGCACATTGCTGAATTGCCTTAAGAATCCACTTCAAAACCAAAAAAAATCCAACCCCAAAGTACAAACCCATGGCTGACAGGTCTGGTCAAGTCTATGCCTTGGCCACAAAATACATGTACTGTACCATGACCAAATGTTGCCCACCCTTGTGTGCTTAAGCCATGTGTATTAAAGTGTGTGGACAGGATTATCCCACTTGTACCAGGGCAACTCCCAGTACCTTGTGTGCTCCTCTGGGCAGAATGGATTCCAGTCACAGAGATTTCTTTGCAGCAGATGAACTTGTTTATTAACATTGAGCAACAACATACTAAGTGCAGCCAGTAGTCACTTCTTTTGAGGTAAGTTCGAATGCAATAGTGACAGATCCTTCTCAGAGGTAAAGTAGACAGAGTATAAGTTACCACACTCCTGAGGCAACTTCTCCCTGAGGGTAGAGCACTGGTGCTTTGGGATCATCAGCCTGGGGTTTTGTATCTTGGCACTCTAACTGGTCCTCCCACTGAAAAATCTAAAAAAATAACAGATGAAAGAAAATCAAAATTGTCTTTTTAAGTAAAAATGAGCTTCAATCACAATTCAAGCATTCCTGCAGCACATGTGGAAAGAGAAGGATTGGCCATGAATGTGAAATTTCAAAATTGCAAATGTATTTATGCATGTGAAAAATAAAAGGAAGAATTAAGGAGTATTGAGTATGTCACGGAGTTGACAATATTCAAAATGTATATAAAGAGATGGAATGCAGTAGGCAACAAAGTTTGATATTCTGTATAGAAAGTGTGCACACAGAAAACCTTTACACTGCAGAGCTATAGTTTCACTTCAGTGGCACACAGGCTGTGCAAGTTCAAAAATACAGCATATATACAGGATATATTCCTTAGCCCTGTTCTCTGGATTTCACATCCCCTTTATTCTTGGCAATCTATCTAATATATTGGTGTATAATGCATGTGTGAGCTGGGCTCTATGCACAGTCCCTATAAGTAAACAACAGCACAGGTTTTATGCCATATTAAATAAGAAGCTGGGGGCTTGCCAAAGACTCCTGTTAACCACTAAATTATAGGTGATTTGAAGGAACAAATTACCTGTTTCTTGCTGCATATTCATTACTGTTTTTGCATTGCAGAGATTTGTGAACTACTTCTTTGAAAGATACAAACGTTACATTTGTTCTTCTGACAAGTTAGAGTTCATAAATGGTTGGTATGTTATGGTGATCATAAGTGACTTGATGACAATTGTTGGCTCAATAATGAAAATGGAAATTAAAGCCAAGGTAAGAACTCAGGAAGCTATTAAATAGCCTTGTTAAACTTGTAACAAAAAGAAAAAACAAAAAAGCAATTTAAAGACCGTTTTTCTTTCAATTTAAATAACATCACTGAAGTTCAGAGGTAATAAACTTAGAGAAAACTTTCTAATATCTGTTTTAAAAAAGGTTATCGACCATACCAATTATTTTGCTTTGATTAAATATTTCCCCTTGTTTGCTCTTTTTCTTTCTTTTGTTTCTAGAATATGACTAGCTATGATGTTTGCAGCCTTTTACTTGGAACATCTACCTTACTAGTTTGGGTTGGGGTCATCCGATACTTGGGATACTTTCAAAAATATAATGTAAGTAATATTTAACAGTATCTGCTTTGTAGGATACCTTTTCAATTTTGTTGCTAATCTATCTTTTCTTTTATAGGTTTTGATATTAACTATGCAAGCTTCATTACCCAAAGTTTTAAGGTTCTGCTGCTGTGCTGGAATGATTTACTTTGGGTACATTTTCTGTGGCTGGATTGTATTAGGACCTTACCATGAAAAGGTATGTCTGATACTGATATTTTCTGATTGAAAAACGTACATTAATGATATCCAAAATCATATATTTTTATACACACATAAATGTTATTTGACAAGTTAGTCAATACATATGCTAACATATCATAGATTTCATGAATTGGGGTCATGAAATATGGTCACTATTGAGTTTTAATTAGATACATTTTGTATTAAGCAAATTCTTGACTGAGAAGGACCTAGCAAGAAAATTCAGGGTTTTTCAACTATTATGAGGTGACAAAACCTGTGAGGGGACATGATTACACTTTACAAATATATTAGAGGACATTATAGACAAATAGCAGGGGATCTTTTTACCCATAAAGAGGATCACCGCACCAGAGGCCACCCTTTTAGACTAGAAGAAAGGACTTTCATTTGAAGCAACGTAGAGGGTTCTTCACAGTCAGGACAGTGAGGTTGTGGAATGCACTGCCGGGTGATGTTGTGATGCTGATTCAGTTAATGCCTTTAAGAATGGCTTGGATGATTTCTTGGACAAGCATAATATCAAAGGCTATTGTGATACTAAACTCTATAGTTCTTATAGATATTACTATATATAATTTATGTGAAAGTATGGAGGGGTGTGTGTATGGAGGCTGGGTTTTAATTTGGGGGGCATTCATAGCTGTTGTAAGCTCATTTAAAAATTTCAGCTGTCAATCGAATATTGTCTGCCCCTCCTCAATATACTTTGGTTTTAGGTTACAACCTAGCTTCAAGCTCCATAATGTTCTCTTTGTTTTTGCAGTTTGAAGACCTTAACACAGTTGCTGAATGCCTTTTTTCCTTAGTCAACGGTGATGACATGTTTGCAACATTTGCAGAGATTCGGCGGAAAAGTACCCTTGTGTGGTTTTTCAGCAGAGTGTACTTATATTCCTTCATTAGTCTGTTTATCTACATGGTTCTGAGTCTATTCATTGTGCTTATAACAGACTCCTATGAAACAATTAAGGTTAGTTATTGGCTGTGTCTCATCTAAAACCTAGCAAGCTTTTTAAAAGTATCCAAAGCAATTGATTGCAGAAAACTCAAGTAAGTTAAAGAACTCATGAATATCGGCAAGCACTCTGCAGTCCACTCGTTGGGTAAAAACATCAAGTTTATTTTAGTAGATTAAAAATATCTCAATCCTGAAGCGTTTCATATCACAGATACGTAGTCATAGGTATAACATACATTGTAACAAACGGCTATTTGAATTTGTAACCCGGAAATGACTTCATTAAACTAATTGGAATTTATTAAGAACAAAACCCAAAACATCAGTTTACATCCCCTAGTCCAGGGGTGCCCAAAAGTTAGATCTGGATCTACTAGTAGACCTTTAGCTGGTTATCAGTAGATCTCAAGACACTCAAGCCCAGGGCCAAAACTAGGGGTAGGCAGAAGAGGCAGCTGCCTTCAGTGCAATAATAGGGGAGCACTGGGCAGCTGCCTCTAAAATTGTCTTCTGCCTACCCCTAGTCCGCACCTCTCAGTCCTCTTCCTTCCCTCCTGACACCCTCCCCTCCGTTGCTGACCCTCCCTCCCTTCCATCGCTTACCTCTCCCCTCCGTCCTTCCCCTCCATCGCTTACCTCTCCCATTCGTAGATGTCCCTCCGTCGCTTACCCCTCCGTCCCTCCCTCAGTTGTGCACACGCGTGGGGACGGGGCTTGCCGGCCGGGTTGCTTAGGGTTTAAGAAATATATTCCATGGAACAGAATGCCAACAGTGATGTTATGGATGTAGATCATAATGGGACAGCATCACTAAAAGTAGACCTTGCATTAGTAGAGTATGGGCACTTCTGCCCTAGTCTCTTTAATAGACTGAAACAGCTTGAAACATTGTATTAAAAACTGATGGCTTTGCTACACATTAAATCGACTTAGTGTATTAAACATTTTACAAGAAAATTGACTAGGCACTTTGCCACAGTAACTTTATACAAAACCGCATAATTGCGATATTCTTGTGTAATTGAAACGGAGGGTGCAAGGAGAACCTGGCTGCACACTAAAGAAACCTATAAATGTGGGTCAAATAGGTGCGTTACCTGTGAAAGGATGTATATTTCATCCGTTTTTTGTAAGCAGCAGTACAGGGAGGACTTTTGATATAAAAAGCTACATTAATTGTAATACCAAATTTGTGGTGTACATGCTAAGCTGTTAAAAATGTGAAATACAATATGTAGGCTGTACCACACGTAGTTTGAAGTGCAGAATGAGGGAGCACATTAATCAGATAAATTCAAGAGTATGGTGGTATCTAGACATTTTTTGGAATGTAGTGGAAGTGATGTTACAAAATTGAAAATACAAGGGATTGAAAAGATCGAATCCTCTGTCAGAGGTGGTGATCTGACAGCTAAGCTTTTTCATTGGGAAGCCTTCTGGATATTTACATTGGGGACGCGACAACCAACAGGGCTAAATTTGAAGTTTGAAATAGTCTGTTGCGTTTAGGGATAAGAAATCTCCCTTTGGCCAAAATTAAAATAAAATATATGGCCCAATTAATGCACTAGTAAAAATAAAATTGATGAAATTGAAATTTATAAATTCATATTTTAAATGATATATGAAAATAATTTGAATAGTAATCAAATAGAATTAAATAAATTACATTGGATCAAGTTTAACATTTATTTAAAATGAATAGTTGGGCATTTGAGTTGCGCCCTTTCAAAAAAACAAAAATTAAATAAGCTAAAGGTTTATTTATGGGTGTAACATGGATGAAATGATTTTGTGTATTGTACATTATTATTTAAAAAAGGTTTATGAACATATACTACTCACCCCTTGGGATATTTGAAAATGTAATAAGTTAATATTTATTAAGAAGGTGAGGATAGTGAATAAGGAAGAAACTGCCCTATAGCTCAATAGTAGCATTTTTCTAACCGTTTTCCTCCATATAGGGTAAAGATATATATGTATATATATATATATATAATTTATTTATTTTTTTGATCGCGAAGGAGATCGATTTAAGTAAAACAAGAATAGCGCAATTATGCGGTTTTGTATAAAGTTACTGTGCCTTGTCAATTTTCTTGTAAAATGTTTCAATACACTGGGTCGATTTAATGTGTATCAAAGCCATCAGATTTTAATACAATGTTTAAAGCTGTTTCAGTCGATTAAAGAGACTAGGGGATGTAAATGGATGTTTTGGGTTGTGTTCTTAATTCCAATTAGTTTAATGAAGTAATTTCCGGGTTGCGAATTCAAATAGCTTTTTGTTACAATGTATGTTATACCTATGCCTACGTATCTGTGATACGAAATGCGTCAGTATTGAGATGTTTTTAATCTACTGAAATAAACTTGATGTTTTTACCCAATGAGTGGACTGCGAGTGCTTGCCAATATTCATGATTTTGATTGCACACCACCTACAGCTACGGGATCGGGGTGATGCACCCGGGCCACTCATCTGCTTTGGTGAGTGTGGCCTTTTCTAAACTTTCACAAATTGTATGAAGAGTTTGCAAACCCAGGAGCGTGGGACCTGGGGTATTTACACCCAGGTCATTGGCTAGAAAGGGTGAGCACGTTAGCTAGAAGAAGGCTATTAGTTGATTCTAAAAAATAATACATAGAATAATTATTAAATAAAGTGGGATTGTGTTACCCCCAAAAAAATTTCTAAATATGCTAAATGCCTTATAAGAATCAGAGGTTGAGTTTGAGCTTATTTTTACAGTTGAATGAAGTATTTATATAGTAAGTTAAAGAACTCGCTCTAAATTTCTGCAATCTTTTGCCCAAACAGAGAATATCTGCCCCAATGTGTTTATTTTACATGAAAACTAAAAAAAGGTAGAACCCCCTCATTTTACATCGACAAAAAATCATCTAAATACAGAGAGAATGTAAAACCAGGGAAATGTCTTGATGTAACTGAAACTTCAAATAAAAGCATGAGTGTTTTTCTTTTTTGAACTAAATATAATATATTACTAAAAAGGTTTAAGCAGTATAGCATTAAAGTTACTCTATGGGACAGCATGGCTTTTTGAGAGTCAGATGCACAACCTAATGCAGTATGTATTTTGTGAATTTCTATATGAGTTTCATGTTACTATAACGCAGTTTATTAATTAAGTGCCCAAATATCTCATATCGCATTGTGCAAACCAACTGTAGTTCACTAATCATGGAAGATCCCAGCATAAGATATGCATGTGGCTAGTATATTAACAATTTAATTTCACTAAAAATAAGTGCTAACCACTGTGTACAAAGTGGAGTGAAACATTACTGATGGTGATATTCTTAGCAACCAATCGGATCTTTGCTTTTGTTTTGTACCTGATTAAATTTAATTGCTGATACTGGTAATGCTTCATTCCACTTTTTACACAGCATGATAAATTGGCGTCTCTGTGACAGCAGACATCAAGTTGGTGCTTCTGTAATCATAAGAGATGCTTAAGACATTTTCACAATGGAATACTTTTATGACATTTCCGGTTTTAAGTTAAATACAGAAACTTCCTAACTGTCTCACTGTACCATAACCTCTATATAATTATATACAAATGTGTTGCTAACCGTGAATATATAATTTATTAGAAATACCAGCAAAATGGTTTCCCATCAACAGACCTCCACGAATTCCTGCGGGGAAATGATACAATAGCTTGTGCACAGAACAGTGGAAAAAAGGCAGACAATTCTGTGACCCTTATCTGCTGCTGTAGAAGGTATAGTAAGAATTGACTTAACTGAGCTTAAAAAAGAAAATACTTGTATTGTACCTTGGATCACGTGTCTGTTTATATATAAAGCATACTTCACATCTATAATGCAACAAAAGTTGAATGTCAGGGTATTCACATTATTATCAAAGCATTTGAATGCGTTAAGCATTTCTTGCTCAGTAAGTCATTCTTTTGTTGTATCTACTGGTTTGAATAATTTGCAAAGCAATGATAATTGGGGCTGAGTTATGCATCAGACATTAGCATCTTTAGCATCTCTTTCTTCCCTTGAGACAGATGACAAAGAAAGTGTGTGATTTTGATGCACATGACCAGAATATGTGGAAGTTGAGAGGAGAGTAGGTCTTCAACTTTATCAGTCATTGACTCCAAAAGCATGCAGCAAATGTTCTCATTACTGACTTGAGATCTGATGGGCTCCTAAAATTGACTAAGGTCTCTGTAAAACTACCAATATCCCTCTATGCATATTGGGCTTTATTCAGAAGCATGTATATTACTTGTGCCTATAAAAACAATAAGATAAAGAAAGGGTAATAAAAATAGTGCATTTGTTCATGTATTAAAGGAGAACTAAACCCTTATGGCTAGAAATTCTGTATTATAAATGACTGTACCAAGAGCACATGTATCAGGTTAGCAGTTCTAATCACTGGGGTGCCTAACATTTGGCACCCCAGTGACTTTATCTCTAGTTCTCCTTATTTGCCTATCGATAATGGGTAATAGGCAGAAAATAAGTACAGCACAAGCCCTATTCATTAAACTTGCATTGAATGTGGAGGTATATGACCCCAGGGCCGGATTTACCCTCCTTGCCCCCCTAGGCCCAGCTACTGTGCGCCCCCCCCCCCCCCCCCGCGCGCATTTTCTGGATGTGAATCTTTTTCCAATCAGGACATTTATGCAAAAGTGGATCAGATGGATCAACTAGCAGTTAGGCTTGTTTGCGATATATATATATATATTCTCTATATATAGACACCTTTTTATACATAGATGCAGAGAGAGATGTGTCCCTTGTTTTGATAAGTTTGTCAATTGTGCTCCAGTGGGCAGCCGCAGCATCAGTTAATTATTTATTATAAAATAAAAAAGTCAAATCTTGGCAGCAGCATAATCTTTGTAGTTCCTATTTCTCAGCAGACATTATCCCTTATAATACATGAGTGATACTCAGAGTTCCCTGTATAACTCAGCCTGCAGCCTTGTGTCTTCATATGGTCACAGAGCAACCCCTCAGTGACTTCTTATATCCTTATCATTTACAGTAAGGGGTACATTATCCATTATAATACATGAGTGATACTCAGAGTTCCCTGTATAACTCAGCCTGCAGCTTTGTGCCTTTATATGGCCATAGAACCCCTCAGTGACTTCTAATATCCTTATCATTTACAGTAGGGGGTACATTATCTCTTATTATACATGAGTAATTCTCAGAGTACCCTGTTTCCAGTTGAAAAGATAATTTACAAATAGAACAAACTGTGGGGCATGTTTACTAACATTGGAGATAAATATCTGGAGAGATTTCTGGAGATGTTGCCCATAGCAACCAATCAGATCTTTGCTTTTGTTTTCTAACATGGCTGTGGCTGTTTAAATCTAATTGCTGATTGGTTGCCATGGGCAATATCTCCAGAAATCTCTCCAGATATTTATCTCCAATGTTAGTAAACATGCCCCTTAGTCTGATGTTGCACTTGGTACTGCAGCGCATCTGTTCTTATAAGAAGCAGTTTCTTGCCGTATCTGCTGCTGCAGAAGTCTGGATGTCAGATAACAGAAAACCAATATGTTCTGCTGAACCCTGCAGTTAAGATGCAAGTCAATCACATTTTGTAAACAAGGGAAAAGTGTAAGGAAGGAAACCTAATTCTGTAATAGGTTGAAACGAAAAAGGTCCCTTATGTCGCACTCTTGTAAATTTCTTCTTAATGAAATATAATAATCATTAATTAATTAAATGGAGTAAATGGATTTAAATTAATTGAGGTTTTTAATTTCATCACACAATATTTATAAAATCATGTACAAAATTAATTTATCAAGTTTCATATGTAGCCATTAATTTATATCATTAAATTCATATTATTAGTTTGTTTATAAATATTTATTTCATCTTGATTATTGTAGCAGTAACTTAAAGCATAAAAAGTTCTATATTAAAAATAGACTAATTGTGTAATAGAACTGAAATGGTTTTCATTTTGTAGGAAGCAGAAAAGGGCCATAAAAACATCTGTAACAGGTTTAGAACACTTGTGATTCTGCACCTCCAGCAAATCTGCAAGTTGACTATGACATATTTCTCTATATGGCATAGAATGGAGTGGGAGGGGGCGGAGCCACAGCGGGAGATAGGCTGGAGGAGCGGTCCTAAAGCCAGCCGGATCTATCATGAGCAGCCGATTTACACAAGATGTTAGGGGCGCCTTCTTGCCGCCCCTAACATCTTGCCGCCCTAGGCCCGGGCCTAGGGGGCCTTTCCCTAAATCCGGGCCTGGATGACCCCCTTTTAAGTGCTGTTACACAACTGACTTTTTTTTGTGACTTTCACCAGACGGGAAAGCAGGAGTTAACTGACCTCATTCTTCACTATGAGCGCTATACTAAGGGGTATATTTATTATACTTTGTAGAGTGTGGAGTAAAACATTACCAATGATGTTGCTCATAGCAACCAATCAGATCTTTGATTTTGTTTTCTAACTGTATAAATGTAATTGTTGATTGTTTTTTCTGGGCAACATCACTGGTAATGCTTCACTCCACTTTTTACACAGCATGATAAATATGATAGCGATACCCCGTATAGCAGCACCTTGAGCAGTATGCATTTTATATGTATGTAGTTTGGCAACAAATGAGGAGTAACTGCAAGTCCCTGATCCAGGTTATCCTATAGAAAGAGAATTGATAACTAAAACTGATATTTATTTTTACTTTGCAGACCAGCTGTAGAAGATGACTTCATACTTATTAACTGAGATGTGGCAGTTCCCGAGACATAGGCACTTTGCACTATATGCTTTAACTAGGTCACAGTTGGCAAAGTATATATAATATATTTATTGCATTGTATAAAATATTTTCACAGGGTGGGGCTTTGTACCAGGTGCTTAGAGCAAATTCTTTACATTATAAAGACCTTTTTAGTGTTATGTTGAAGATTTGGCACCTTGGGAACACTGTTGATTCCTCATTTTTAAAGAAAAAAAAAACATTCTTTCCATTCTAACCAGAAAATCTCCTTCTTGGACCATATTCCCTATGACAATGTTTAATGATTCTTTTAAAATCCTTAATGCATCTGTCCAAAAATCCCTTTTAATGGGGCCAAACTGTTTACTGCATGATAAATCAGTTTCCCCTATAAGCAGCCTCTACAGCAGTGATCCCCAACAAGTAGCTCAGGAGCGACATGTTGCTCTCCCATTCATTGGATGTTGCTCCCGGTGACCTCAAAGCAGGTGTTTCATTTTTAAATTCCTGGCTTGAAGGCAAACTTTACTTGCATAAAAACCATGTGTACTGCCAAACAGAGCTTCCTGTAGGCTGACAGTCCACACAGACCAGTAGCCAATCACAGCTCTTATTTGGCACCCCCAGAAACTCTTTGAATGTTTATGTTGCTCTCTGGGTAAAAAAGGTTGGGGACCCCTGCTCTAGAGATTCAATTTATAATGCAGCACATGTGTCGCCTAAGAAATGTCAGTCTTTTATAAAAAGGTCTTTGCAACTGTATTTCACAAATAAAATTAAAGGCACTTTATTATGAAGTCTCTGTTTTTCTTTGTAGAGTTATAAAGCTTTGTGATTGTTTGATAATGTGCAGATGTGTGTGATATCTGAAATGCTAAACATGTCATTTTGTACAAAATCAGAGCTGGAGAGTGAGGAATTTTATCTCAATATAAATCTTGAATTTATGAAACAAAGAGGAGATTCATATTCAGATCCGTAAATTTTATTTCAAATTTATAACTTCTTATTTTTTTTTAAAGTGTTTTTCTTTAACCCTGTGTTATTTTACAGCATATGGTTTGAAGTAAGCAAAAACTGCTGATTCAAGGAAAGTGAAATTCCTAATTTATTCAGTAGGTGCTATAGACCTGTAATGCTAAACATGAACATGTTTGAGATTGGTAAATGTGTGCTGTTTATTATGCTTTGGTGCTGAAGCACCTTATCCCATGGTGGTACCTTATTCTTTCTTTTTGTATTGTGTTGTTGTCCTTAGTTTTTGATCTTATTACCATCTTTGCCAGCATGGACCATGCTCATGATTGCTGCCCTAGAAAGTGTATCCGTTTGAGTTTGCAGGTGACACTCATACATATTTTACGTGCTTTCCTTGAGGCCTGTAACCCTTTTACATTTTTTTTTTTTACTTATTGTGAATGGTACATTGGGTTGCCATCCTTCATGGCAAAACGCACTGGCCAGTGGTGGGGGGAGTGGGTGGTTATGTCACAGGGGCAGGGCAATTAGAGGTGAGTTTTGTGTAGAGTGGGAATGAAGAGCTTAAAAGTGAATGCAGCTGAATACTTTGGGTAAGGAGTTCAAATTATACATTTACTAAATTTATAATAATTTTATTATGTAATTGGTGGAAAATTTGTAAAACCAGCCCGTCAGCTGGTGATTTCCTGGCTAGACAGGTGATCTACCATAGTACAGTTATTATTATGAAATCACTTATTGTTCAATTAACAGTCAATACATATTGATTGCTTCCGTCTCTGTTTCCAGATGGGAATGATGCATGTACTCAGGTCCATAGTACCCTTAATTGCAGGTATTGCTCAAAGCATAGCAGTAACCAACTACTGTTTTCAATGCTTTTTAATTTGTGTTTTAAAACCGAAAGTTATGACCGCAAAATGCAACACTAGGACTAGGATAAGCGGCCAAGCAGTATGAGTGGTAACTTGGTCTGCTAGAATGATGTTTTTGTCATTTATTCTGACCTATGCGGACAGTTTTTAAAAAATGCACACATGCGTTTAAAATGTGCGCACAAAATAATTTTTCGCAGCATTTTGCTCATTCCAGTGTATATTTGGTGAAGTTGTTTCTGCCACAATTGCACCCAATGTGTCAAAACAGAAGCAATTACACTTGCATTCTACTGCAAAATGGGTGCAAGTTGCATCCAATGTGGGCGTTGCATTAGTGTGTGTTCAAAACAGTATTTGCGTCTGATTCAATAGATGCATGATTGTGGGAGGCACAGCGCAGGGAGGGAGGATGAATGCAATGGCAATCATGTGGAATTGCAAGGGTGTCTTTGAACACGTACGTTAAAGTGATACTGACACTAAAAATCTACTATTCAAAATATTAATGTCCATTAAAAGTTACCCATATGTCACATGGATTGCTGCTTTTGTAAATAATTGTTAGTTGAAGTTCCTAAACCTGACTGTTTTCGCTATGCTGCCCTGCTGTTGGTAAATAAAGGCAATTTTTTAACTTTATCCTGGAGTGCTGCCCATATCGTCTCTGATTCCTAAACCTGACTGTTTTGCCAACCTGACTGTCCCTACTCAATCGGTCAGTTAGAGATTCTAATGCTAAAATACAAATATTAGTGCAAGGCACGCTTGTATACCACAAATAGATTAGACCAAAAGATATATAAAAATTGAAACCTTTATTGTACAAACATATAATTAATATGCAAAGACAATGTTATGATAGATGTAAAATAAGGTTTATTTCTGGTGTCCATATCTCTCTGATGCATTGTATCTATATTTAAGAACTAACTTGCCTATTAAAAGGCAAAGGAACCCCGATTCACTAGGGGGATAAAACGGCAATGGCCTGGAAAAAAACAAATGCAGCACCGCCATCTTACTTTCCCAGGTGTTCTTTTCTAGCAATCTACTGGATATACATGAGTCTCAACAGGCGAAATTATTCAAAATTGAGATTGTGATGTTTCCAAGAATCAAGAAAATCACAGCAAGAAAATGCTTTCTCAAATCCACTAGTATGGTTTTTTTTTTTGTACAACTCGCTGACATGCTCCTGTGTAAACTACCACCACCTATTCAAAGCATCTTGTTTAAATTTTGGCTTGCTAAATATGTCTGCAACAGAAGCCGATGAGATTCTAAAAATGTCATTCATCCGTATTCTTATCACAAGTATTTGAATCACATTGAGGCTTATTTACTAGGAGAACACTGTGTTCTACCAATAAAGTGCCTGCAATCCTTTTGCCTTTTTTTTTTGGGATTAGCAGGGACCTACAAGATGCTGGCGAGTGCTAAATGTGTCGCACTGCTAATGTGATGCCACTAACCAGCACCTTAGGGTGTTCACCGATCGTCCTTGTGTTGCTGAGTTCATTTACTAATATAGGTGGTAAACTACCATACCTCCCAACATTTTGGAAGGAAAAAGAGGGACAAAAAGTTTTGGCGGTCGTAGTGTGGCAACATTCTTGACCATGCCCATTTTTGTGGCCACACCCCCTAGTTACCATGTTCATTTTACAAAATTTGACAGGTTTTGAAAGTTTGAAAATATTTCTCCTTATCTAAACTGTTAGAATTACTTATTTTCTCAAAATTGTTACAAAGTATCTTATTTGCACCTGTTAGTAGTTCTGTGCTCTCTGCCAAAAGCCAATTAAGTTAGAAACTTTATATCTTTTTCTGGCTGTTCAGTGCAGAGAAAATAGGGACTTTCCAGTAGAAATAAGGGACTGCAGGTTGAACTGTCAAAAGAGGGACTGTCCCTCTGAAAAAGGGACAGTTGGGAGGTAAGCACACCACTGTTGTAACCCGCAACGCCATTAGGGGATTAGTTGATATCAATTTGATGCAAGTTATAAGTTATGCATGTAGTACACTAGTAAATTGGTTATATAGCAATACAATTGTCTTAAGCCCCCCCCCCAATTAATAAAGTGTACACACTGTCTGAGAAACAAATGCTGGGTATATCAGTGACATTCTTACAAAAAAAGCTAATTTCTGTGAACAGGGACAGTCAAATTTGGGATCAACCCTGTGCACGTCACACACTGACTCTGGTTCTAGCTGTCACCCTACCAGCCTGGCAATAAGTACCACAAATAAGGGCAGAACCGCTGGCGCCAATTTTAAAAATGGCCGCTGTTAAAAATTAATGTTACCATAGCAACACATTTACGGTAAAGCGTTTGCCTCTTTTTTTTTGGTACAATTTGATATGCGAATGGTATTTGGTACTGTAGTCGCCTACATAACGCATTATAACGGAGCCCATTGTAGTCGCAAGACTGACATTCTGGTAAAACGCTACCACTTTTCAGGTAAGTTCCTAATGCGCCATAGGTAGAGGGGCGGGTTAGTGACGACAAAAGGCGGGGTCACGTGTGAGTGATGCTGCCGCACAGCGTTTCCGGTCTCTCTCTTTCAGTTCTTGTCCCTCACGGAGGGCTGTCGGCTTCTTCCTTCACCCTGCTATCTAAAGGCCCTCCGCCTTCTTACAGCAACCAGCCATGTCCAACGTCGCGGACACAAAGCTCTACGACATCCTTGGGGTGCCTCCCGGAGCAAGTGTGAACGACTTAAAGAAGGTATGTGCGGGGTGTTTGGTGGTAGAGCACACCGGCTTTTTGAGGCCCTCGCACTTTCGTGAAATAAAGCCACAAAGATCTAGTGACTGGGAAACAGGCGTTATTTTAGATTGTACAGGTGCGGTGAACGCTGGGTTGGAGACCCAGTACTCGGCCCCTCCCCCATATTGTTATTTCTTAGCTGAGTCTGGTTACGTACAAGGCCGAGGCTGGTTGTTATCAGCTGATTGTAAACGCGTTCCCAGGTATTTTATCAGACTAACAGGGAAGGTAAAGTCCCCCATATCCTATACCCCAGCGGCGTCACGCACGCACCCTTTATATAAAGTTTACCTGAGAATTCTGGGAATTGCAGTACAAGGACACCTAGGTGCCCCCATTTGGACCTGCGTTATCCGTTTTCATTTGTGGCTTATACAGTTCGAAGTATTAATCCCAGAAAGCAGCTTCCATCTTGAATGCAGTTCCACATTCATCCTTCTTGTGCAGATTTCCTCACTTTGATGTCTCTTGGCTCCAGTGGAAAGATTGTGTTGCTGGAATAACTATCCCAAAATAATAGGCTTTGGACTGAAGTTCTTATGTGATGCAAGCTCTAATACAGAAAGCTGGGCTCTTTGTTTGGAAATCCGCTTTTGTTATGACCCCATCGTTGAAAACGATATCTTAAGCTGGCCATACATGCAAAGATCCGATCGGACCTGCCACTAACCATTCCGATCAAATAAAGAAGTAAAAGAACAGATCAGCCGATGTTCTGCCCCTGACAGCATTCGTGCGAAAGTTATGTCCGACAAAGTTGGTGACGGTATCCCACGAAAAACATCCGATCGGCAATACACACCGAGAAATTATCGACAGCCGACAAATCTTCTAACCAGGGCGATTGTCCAAACGACCGATCTCTGTGGGACGAAAAATGTCAGGACTCTCCAAACATGGTCCGAAAATTGTACAATTGGATCTTTGCGTCTATGGCCAGCTGTAGGGCGTTTTTAATTTACATTTCACAAAGAACTATTGTTTCTGCTGCACTTTACAAAGTAAAATATTAACATTTTACATACACCAACATTTTAAAGGGATCCTGTCATCGGAAAACGTGGTTTTTTTCCAGTTAATAGGGCTGCTCCAGCAGAATTCTGCACTGAAATCCATTTCTCAAAAGAGCAAACAGATTTTTTTTATATTCAATTTTGAATCTGACATGGGGCTCGACATTTTGTCAATTTCCCAGCTGCCCCTGGTCATGTGACTTGTGCCTGCACTTTAGGAGAGCTGCTGTTTTTCCTTCTCAGTGTAACTGAATGTGTCTCAGTGAGACATGGGTTATTATTATTGAGTGTTGTTCTTAGATCTACCAGGCAGCTGTTATCTTGTGTTAGGGAGCTGTTATCTGGTTACCTTCCCATTGTTCTTTTTGTTTGGCTGCTGGGGGGGTGATATCACTCCAACTTGCAGTAAAGAGCACAAGTCACATGACTTGGGGCAGCTGGGAAATTGACTAAATGTCTAGCCCCATGTCAGATTTCAAAATTGAATATAAAAAAATCTGTTTGCTCTTTTGAGAAATGGATTTCAGTGCAGAATTCTACTGGAGCAGCACTATTAACTGATTCATTTTGAAAAAATATTTTTTTCCCATGACAGTATCCCTTTAAGTGAGTAACAACATGCAGTTGTAACAATGGGCAACTAACTCCCTTGTTGAAGATGAGTTCAGTGAATGGGGATTGTGCTGAACATGTTTTGTTTTTATTTCTTGAGCTAACCAGGGAGTTGTAGCCGGACTTTGCTAGTCTTTGTGAGACAGATAACTACATCACCAATTCACAGGTAGTACCTCCTGTATAATAAACTCCTGCTTATTTGTAAGCCGAAACTGTCAGGATGGGACTTGGTGCAGTGCGAAGTAAACATGGAGTGGCTTCAGGTTTCCCTGTTTAACTCAAGAAATAAATACATTTTATGTAATTTAAAACAAGTAAACAAAATAAAAATAGGGGTGGGGTATCTGTCTTGCAAGAGCTTACAATCTAAACGTGAGATGTAAGGTAGGGGTAACAAAGTGTAGGGGGTTAAGGTCTTGTTGGTTATGAATTTTGAAGTGAAAATTGGTAAACAGTAGTTCACTTGTGTGTAGGGTTGCCACTTGGCCGGTATTTACTGGTCTGGCTGGTAAAAATGATGGTTGATCCCAATGTTATTAATAGGGAAAAATGTTATCTATATAGGAAGGCCGGTATTTATTTTTTCTAAGAAAAGGTGGCAACCCTCCTTGTGTGGGAGAAGAAGAAAGTGGTAAAGTTGAAATATATACCTTCGGAGATTTTGCTTGTAAGTGTTGCACAGTTCCCTCGAGTTATGTTTTGCATTTAATGGAAATTTTACACTGGGGATTTTTTCGGCTGTTCTAGGCTATCCGAACTGTCACAACATTTAGGGGCAGATTTATTAATTTTTGAGTTGTTTTACATGAAAATATGAGTTTTCAAGTTGATTTCTTTTTTTTTTTTTTTTTGGTCAAAGTAAATTTTTTGGTTTTTGAAAAAAAACCTAGAATTGTTCAAGATTTATTATACCCTGACCCTGGAAATTACTTAAATCTGAAAATAAACCATCTAAAACCTGTCTGTCATGTAGAAGTCAATGGCAGGGGTCCATTAAAAATAAAAAATTCCATTATTTATTATGTTTTTTCCAAAATCTAAGTTTAAAGTTGAATGTTCGTGTCTCTGGTGTTTGAGTCTGGCAGCTCAGTAATTCAGATGCAGACGTTAAACTGTTACAATTTTGCAACATTTAGTTGATACATTTCTCAGCAGCATCTCTGGAGTATTAGCAACTATTGTATCAAGTCTAACAGCTGCCTGTAATGAAACCCAGAGATTCTGCTCAGCAGGGACAAAGAAATGTATCAACTAAATGTATCCATTTAGAACAGTTTGCAGGATCGGTGACCCCCCCCCCTCCCAGAGCTGCTTCAGAAGGAGAGAAATGACATTTTACACTTAAATATTAGAAAAACCGTCACACATAGACAATAGAAAGTCATTGGAAAAAGTCATCATTTAAAGGAACAGTAACACCAAAAAAATGTAAGTGTTTTAAAGTAATGAAAATATCATGTACTATTGCCCTGCACTGGTAAAACTGATCTGTTTGCTTCAGAAACACAACTACAGTTTATTTAAACAAGCTGCTTGGGGAGCAATGGTGGAAATTGAAAAACGGCTAAATGGCACAGGATTACTAATGGATGAGTAGATAACACCATTAGACAGACAGAGCTTATCTGTTATCTGCAGTGTAACCTGAGCCTTTTCTCTTTTGAATGGCTGCCCCCATTGCTATACAGCAGCTTATTTATATAAACAATAGTAGTTTTTCTTAAGCAAACACACCAGTTTTACCAGTGCAGGGCAACACTGCATTATATTTTCATTACTTTAAAACACTTATTTTTTGATGTTACTGTTCCTTTAAGGTGATCTATCTGAAACCAACTAGTTGATTGAAGGTGAACAGCCCCTTTAAAAGCAACAGTTATGACCGATGTGCCCCCCCCTCAAGTCACTGATTGTTTACTGCCTAGTAACCAGTCAGTTGAAACCAAGAGAGCTGCAAAACAGGAACTAGTGTTCTGGCTATTATATTAGACATCCAGTCACTCCAGCCTTTACATTACATTTTTGGCTAACTTTATTGAAAACCTTTATTTTGCACAGCCTATCTATTTACCCAGTTTTTATTTTTATACTGAACTATTTTTTTAAAGAATAGCATTATCTATCTTTAGTACCAGTAACGGCAACATATATGTATTTTGATTTCCAACAATAAATCTATTTCTAGGCCGTTCTATTTTATATGAGTGGCATTTGGCCCCTCTTTATCTTCCTATGTAAGAGCAAAGCCTGTTGTATTCTGCACATCTTCTCTTTTTTTAATGGGATTCTGTCATTTGAAAACAACATATTCGTTAATAGTTCTGACCTCTACACTGAAATCTGTTTTTTAAAAGAGCTGTTTTTTATATATATATATATATATATATATATATATATATATATATATCTCTATATATATATATCTATCTCTATATATATATATATATATATATATCTCTATATATATATATCTATCTCTATATATATATATATATCTATCTCTATATATATATATCTATCTCTATATATATATATATATATCTATATCTCTATATATATATATATATATATATATATCTATATCTCTATATATATATATATATATATCTATATATATATATATATATATATATATATATATATATATATATATATATATCATTTTGAAATCTGACATGGAGCTAGACATGTTGTGTTTCCCAGGTGCACACAGTCATGTTACATAGTTAAAAAAGACAAAGATCCTCAAGTTCAACCCCCTTCAAATGAAACCCAGCATCCATACACACACCCCTCCATACCTTTACATAAATGATATATACCCATATCTGTATTAAATATAGAGTTTAGTATCACAATAGCCTTTTAAATTGTCTGTCCAATAAATCATCCCCTTCTTAAAATCATGAACAGAACCAGCCATCATTTGTGCTGTGATAAACTTCAGTCTTTCTTTACTGTTGTATTGTAAGTTGGAGTGTTATCAACCCCCCCCCCCAGCAGCCTAGCAACAGGACAGTGGAAATGTGTCAAGATAACAACTCCCTGATGGATATGAGAATAGCACTCACTCAATAGTAAAAAATCAAAGTTTCACTGCAATGCTTCCAGTTGTATTTGAGAAACAATATCTTATCTGAAAACTACACTATCATTTATAAACATGACCGAATCCTTTTAAATGGCTGCCTACATGTCTACGCAGCAGATTATTTCTATAAACTGTGCGAAAACAAACATGCAGTTTTGTATCAGTGCATTTTACATAGCGCATCTCATTTCAATTCTTATGAACAAATGTACTTTCTTTAGTGTTACTGGTCCTTTAAGAAGTATAATTATATAAGCAATGTATAATTATCGTTCAGTATCCTCTTGCTTATGCAAATGATTCCTGTGAGACATTGTTTTACAGTTTCATCTTAAGAAAAACATTGAAAAGAATTCATAATTGCTATTGAGCAAAGATAGCAGAAACTGGCTTCCTGTATATGCAGGCTATAGGCACACCTAACTTATGTTCTAGAGAGGAAAAGTAGTAACTAGTTTAATGAAATGCTGTTTGGTGATATGTTATTAGGCAAGGATATCTGGTTTGCAGATGTGTACATCAATAGCACTTTGGCTACATCAGATAGAGAGATGTTTGTTATTATTGGGAAACATTTATCTCATGGTGGCAATGACCCATACAGAAACCACCTACAGTAAAATAATCAGTGGAGTTGCTGCACCTTATTAGGAAAGTATAAAGCAATAGTGTGATACAAGCTTGTCTCTCCATGTGCAATCATAGGAAATCCGTTCTGTCTACTGAGACTTAAGCTGGCCAGCTATATCCTTATGACGAACGATCGTGCGTTGCAATCTCCTGACCTACCACTAGCCAGATTAAATAAAGTAGTAAAAATAAGAAATCAGACAATGTTCTGGTCATTACGTCACAGACGGTAATCGTATGAAATAGTCATGATAATTAGGGATGAGCGATTTTTTTTTTTTTTCGCCTTGTTTCGCTGTGCAAATAAAGTCCATAGACTTTAATGGGCGTCGGCGACATTTCTCTGGCAGCAAATTTTTGATGAACCGGGTCAAATTTGCCCAAGCCTAGTGATAATCACACATTGATATCATCAGATAGGCAATACATGCAGATATATTATCGTTGGCTGACAAATCTTCTAACCCAGGAGTGCCCATACTTTACTAAAGCGAGGTCTACTTTTAGTCATGTTTTCCCATTATGATCTACAACCATAAAAGCATTGCTAGCATTCTGTTCCATGGAAAATATTACTTAAATATTAAGTTACTTAAATATTAATAAAAGCATGAAATAGGAGGCTGATTTAGACAAACTGTTTTGTTTGTTGTCTACTAATCACCAACTAAAGTTCTACTGGTAGATCCCGATCTACCTTTTGGGCACCCCTGTTCTAACCTGCCTGGTCGACTGAACGACCAAACTAAGATTTGTATACTTTATCATTGTGTCTATGGCCAGCTTTAGGCTCTATGCAGCACTCTTCCCTTTTGCAGTGTAGACAGCAATACACATGGGAGTGTCTTTGTTTCAGTAGGGTTTTAGTTTAAGAAATGAAAAAGTCTTCACGCTTGCCCTTTCTCAACAGCTCATATCTGACCAGTTAGATTACAATTATATATGTATTTGCATTTGGAGGTCCAGGAGGGCAAGAGCATGTTGGACAGTATAGTTACATCAGCCTCAGGTTCAAATTTAATCGAAATGAAACCTGCCAAACTGCTAGCTGATCCAGAGGAAATCTGAAGCCATCTTCGATTTGCTTCAGTGAGGAACAACATTTAGTAACTAGTCTCTGTAACCCTGTATTTTCCACTTTGCCAATCTTTAAGTGCTTATTAGTTGAAGTTTTCATATACAGTGCTCTTGTTCTGAAAATGAAAGATTTTATTGTAATCTAAACTGTGAAGGAACAAGTTTGAAAAAATGACACGGTGTAATATGGTATACCTTGTCTTTTGGTAAAAATAAAAAGCACACAAACAAACAAGTCTTTTTTTCATTTGTACAATTTAAATCCTAAACACTTTAAAAAAAAAAAAAAAAAAAAGACAATGGTTCTCCTATAACGTGGTGCTGCATTTACGGGGGGAACCATCTTGAAAGCTGTTTTTGATAATATGGTCTTTGCTTTTGTAGAGTTTATTGTGGGGCATCCAGGTAACAGTTTGCTTTTTTTTTTTTTTTTAATTAAAAGAGAATGCTAACCCTGGGGTACCGTATATTTTCCCTGTACTTGTATTGTCCGTGCATTTTGTCATTTCTTTGGCCTTGTACTTTTATATGGTTATGGAACTTTTCAGTAACTTATAATATCCTTATATTTTAACAATAGCGGGTGCCTTATTCACTATATCGTTGTAGGATATGTATGAAGTATGTGAATGTTTTGCCACAGTTCATTTTCTTTTATCTAACATTTTTGAAAATGTCAGGGCCATGCATAAGATAATAAACAATATATTGTTCAGGTATAGGATCTATTATCCGTACTGCTTGGGACCTGAGATTTTTCAGATATGTGATGCTTTTCTAATTTGGATCACCCCTTTAAAGGGATTATGTCATGATTTTTATGATCCAGTTTTAATTACTAAATAACAGTGTATATAACAAATAATTCATTCTACCATTTAAAATGTTATTTTTAAACCAATTTAAATGTATATTTTTTTTAGTTGTAACATTGGTGTGTAGGCAGCCATCTCATCCTGTGCTTTAAGAGAGCCATCTCTTCACAACGTAACTGCTTTCAAATAATCTATTATTTCTCCTAACTGGAGGAGATTTGACTTGGGTGAACTCGACTTGGATTTTTACTATTGAGTGCTATTTTCATATTTACCACTAGAAGCATTTTTAGCAATGCAGGTGTCAGGGAGTTATCTTATGTGACTATTGTTCTGCTGGGAGAAAAATGTAGGGGGGTGATATTCCAACTTGCAGTGCAGTAGTAAAGAGTAACTGAATATTAACAGAGCAAAAGCAACATGGCTGGGGGCTCCTAGGAAACTAAGAACATGTCTAGCCCCTGTTAAATTTCAAATTTGAAATATTTTAAAGAATGGGTTTCAATATAGAATTCTACTGGAGGATTGTTTTGCCACTAGTATTAGGATCAAACACAAAGTAAAGTTGTATTATTGCAGTTAAAAAGGAAATAATTTCTAAAAAAATAAGTATTTTCTTAAAATTGACAGCATGGGAGATATGTATTCTATAATTTGGAGCTTCCTGGATAAGGAATCATGCTTGTTGGTGGCAAAGCCATCTATTGAGTTAACTTCTAGTTCACTTAGTAGCTGCAATTTCAGATGGTTTAATGAACTTTTATATTGCAATAGTCCAAATCTTACTGGTGTGTTTGCTTCAGAAAGACTACTATAGTTTATATAAACAAGCAGCTGTGTAGCCATGTGGGGCAGTCACTAAACAATCACATAGTATAGTACAGAGCTTATATGTTATCTGCTGTGTATCTATCCTGTTCTTGAATGGCTGCCCCCATGGCTATGCAGCAGCTGGTTTATATAACTATATTAGTCTTTCTGAAACAACCACAACAGTTGTACCATTGCAGGGCAACTGTACCTTATATTGACATTCATTGAAATGCTTTAATGTTTTGGTGTTGCTGTTCCTTTAATTTGCCAGATCTTATCTGGTTTGTCAAGGAGGTTCAGATATTGGAATCTTAATTGCATCTGAAATCTAAAGGAGTTACTGTTTGATGCTTTGTGTTATCCAGGTATATAAACCACCTAGCTCTTTCTAATGAGCACATCTAACTTGTATCATTCACTGCATTGTCTTTCAATTTAACATTTTCTCTGTGATAATAAAACAGTACTTTGTACTTGAGCCCAACTAAGAAAAATTAATCTTCATTGGAGATAAAACAATCCTATTGGGTTTAATTGGTGATGTTTATTAAACAATATTTAGTAGACTTGAAGTATGGTGATCCAACTTACAGAAAGACCCCTCATACGGAAAACACCAGGTCCCAATCATTCTGGATAACCGGTCCCATACCTGTAGTGACTTTACTACAGAACACAAAAAATATTAGACCACATACCAGAGGCTGTACTGAAATGATAGAAATTTAGGGGCAGGTAGGGGAATGGGAATAGGCTCAGGAGTGTATGCATATGTTTGCGCCTGTCCCACTGAAGGCTTAAAATGGTTATAATAGGCAGAATTGGTAACAGACTTTGCCACCATCACTCCGTCATTTGCCCGTGGTGCATTTTACTTATTTTCCCTATCCATTGTTTTGTAGCAAATATGACTGACCACAATAAAGGCCAAGAAGTAATTTATCAGGGAATGCATGTACTGTTTAAAGGGCTTTTATATGCATCCATTTTCCTGCTGAATTTACTTTGTTTTAGGCATACGGTAACACAACTTTTATTGCTCGCTGTAAAGATTTATTTTAGCTGTGTGTATGAAAAACCATTAATGGCCTTGTTTTTTTTATTATTCTGCTAGGCATACCGCAAATTGGCTAAGGAATATCACCCTGACAAGAACCCAAATGCAGGAGATAAGGTAAGCGACCATTTGTTTAAGACTTAAAGGAACAGTAACATCAAAACATTTTTTAAAAGAATTCGTTTGTATAGAGGAAAAAAACCAAGACAAATTAAAATTTAATATAGCAAAGTCTTTATTAAGAAATAAATTACATAAACTCCACTTCCGGTCCTCTTCAGAAAAGGCAACATGGCGACCATCCATTCTGCGGTGCTTGATTTCTCCATCCTGGCTATTCTACTGACAGCGTGTCCCCCGAGAAGCCCAGCTTCATCTGTCAGTTCACAACATTGGGGGAAGTGTGGCTGCCAGCTTGCTCGTGAAGACCAGGGAAAGTCAAGTGGCCCGTGGTGTCAGCGTGGGCTCCTGCAAAGCGAAGAGACTGTGCTGGACGCTGGCGGCCTCCCCGAAGCCCCGTTTGCGGAAGCATGACTGCCTCGATTCACATTGTGCCCCCTGCAGCCGTGTCACTCGCAACTTTCCAACAATCTCATCCAGCCAAATGAGGACGGTTCTTTCAACAGCAAAATAAACAGATACCGGCAAACTGGTAAGATCATCCTCAGAAGCAGATTGTTTGCCGAGTGACACGGCTGCATGTGTGAATCGGGGCAGTCCTGCGTCCGCAACCGGAGTTTTGGGGAGGCCGCCAGCTCCCAGCTTTGCAGGAGCCCACGCTGACACCACGGGCCACTTGATTTTCCCTGGTCTTCACGAGCAAGCTGGCAGCCACGCTTCCCCCCCCCCCCCCCCCAATGTTGTGAACAGACAGATGAAGCTGGGCTTCTCGGGGGACACGCTGTCAGTAGAATAGCCAGGATGGAGAAATCAAGCACCGCAGAATGGATGGTCGCCATGTTGCCATTTCTGAAGAGGACCGGAAGTGGAGTTTATGTAAGTTATTTCTTAATAAAGACTTTGCTATTTTAAATTTTAATTTGTCTTGGTGGGTTTTTATTCAATCTATACTTAAGAATTTTTTGTAAAAAAAATTTTTTTGATGTTACTGTTCCTTTAAGAGAAATTGGAGGGTTTTATAGGCACTTTGCTGGATTTCATTTTCACACTATAGCTCTCCCTCCTTTGGATTCAATTGCAAACTTTCCATGAGAATAATTTACTTTTTATACATTTATATTGTTATCACAAAAAGGTGGACAATGGCATATGAACATCAATAAGTATATTTTGCATTATAAGCTACAGGTGTCTAAGATTAAATAAGATATCTGGTTACACATTTAGAATATCTGTTAAGATGGCCATAGACGCAAAGATTCGTACTATTTTTGGACCATGTGTGCAGTGGCATTTAGTCGATTGGACAGGTTAAAAGATTTATATTGTCTACCGATAAGATCTCTGCGTGTATTGCCTATCTGATCAGTGGGAGATTGTCACTATTATTTGTCAGACATAACTTTCATACAATTGTTGTCTGTAGGGATGCACCGAATCTGGGATTCTGCCTTTTTCAGCAAGATTCGAATTCGGCCGAATCCTTCTGCCTGGCCAAACAGAATCCGAATCCTAATTTGCATATACAAATTAGGGGCGGGAAGGAAATTGCATGACTTTTTGTCACAAAACAAGGAAGTAAAAAATTTTTACCCTTCCCATCCCTAATTTGCATATGCAAATTCCGGTTCGGTATTCGGCCGAATCTCTCGCAAAGGATTCGGGGGTTTGGCTGAATCCAAAATAGTGGATTCGGTGCATCCCTAGTTGTCTGTCCCTCAATAGCCCGAGCATCATGTGATTTGTTCTCTTTACTACTTTTGAATGGTTAGTTGCAGGTTGGAAGATGGGCACAGAGGATCGTTCTTCCGAAATAGGCTATAATCTGCATGTCTATGGCCAGCTTTAGTCTAGTTCTTAATGCTATGAACCAATGTCTAGATTTTTTCTTTTCTTCTGCTTATCTTGCAGTTCAAAGAAATAAGTTTTGCTTATGAAGTTCTGTCCAATGCAGACAAACGCGTACTATACGATCGATATGGAGAAAAGGGTCTAGCGGGTGAAGGTAGTGGGGGGAGCGGCATGGACGATATATTTTCACACATATTTGGCGGCAATCTCTTTGGCTTCATGGGTGGACAAAATCGTAGTCGCAATGGAAGAAGGAGAGGCGAAGACATGATGCATCCACTTAAGTGAGTGTTTTGTTTTTTTTATTCAGTTCTCTGCATTCAAAGTTAGGAATTTACATCTGTGCCGTTCATGTGCATGTTTTTGTTATTGTATACATTGTGGTCAGTAATAGCTTGCGTATTATTGTAATTGTATTGCAACATTGTAGTATAATTATATAGTACAGGTAGTAGTATGTGGACTGGAGTGATTGGATCACATGCTATTTGGCTATCCATTGAGATTGCCAGATTGTATTTATGCAGGTAGTTTAGTTGACCTATCGTACTAAACAATGAAGTTTTAAGGGGGGAAAAAAAGCGTTGCTAAAACACGTTGAGAGACACCTTTATCTTTCTGCCCAAAAGTCCTTCCCCATCCACCCCCCAACTAAAGTATCTGTTTATCAGTTGTTGTAGCTTCCAAACTGAAGATTGCAACATAAATTCTACTTAGATTTATGAATATATATGAAGACAAAATCTATTTTGGATTGTTGGTTTTAACTTGCAATAATCCATAGCTAAAATATAAAAGGTTTCAATAGCAAAGTCCTGTAAAATATGTACAAATCGATAAAAGGAAAACAGGATTTCGAAATCTTATTTGATTAATTAATTTGATACCCAAAAGTACTGTATGGCATACTATGCCGCAGTCGTATTGTGGAACTGATACACTTAATGGCAACAAAAGCCCTTAAAAAGCATACTTTCCATTTAATGTGTGTGTTAGTGTGTAAGTGTAACAGCCTACAGGTATATAAAAGTTAGCTTTCAGGACAGCTACTATGTTTGGCAGAACATGCACCAAGTCCTAGTAAAAAATGTTTGTGTGTGCTTATGTATATCTTGTTTCTTTTCTTATTCCAGGGTGTCTTTAGAAGATTTATACAATGGCAAGACAACCAAACTTCAGCTTAGTAAGAATGTTCTGTGTAGCTCCTGTAATGGGTATGTTATGCTTTATTAATATAGTTGCTTTACTTTATAAGTTCAGTCACTACGCAGTAGTTATTAGCAATATTTGTTGACAAGTTTTGCCATGAAAATGACACTCAGACTCTAATAAGTGAAAAAAAATGATTGTGCATCAAAAAATTATTCGCCCATAGAATGAATTTCGGCAAATTTTCGTTGAAGCGTAATGGGTCAGATACGCCCGTCACTACTAAGCAGTGCTCCTGCACTTGGTATTTTATTAGCAGAATCCTTTTGCTTTCTCATTGACCGGTTTATTTTAGTATCAGGTGTACTTATTTGCAGGGTACAGTATTACATTTAGTATATTTATAGATTATGTTTTTGATTCTATCCATCATATTAGCTGGACTTAGGAAAATGTAACTGAAAATAATCTGTCAAATGGAAATATAAAGTCAGTTAAAAGCACTGGGAGAGGCTTTTATCAATACCACGCCACTTCACTAAATATCTCCGCTGCTTCCTTTAATTCCAAAGTTGGTCAGTGCTGCAAAGTATTTAAAAGAGAAGGAAGCGCACATAGGGCAATACTGTTTTATGTTGTCTGATAAGGGCAATCCAGCCAAATAGGGTGAAAAGGTGTTCAGAAAAAAAAAATTTAATTGGATCCACCCAAGGTGCACACATGAATCAGGCTTCCCTTTTGGGCATGTACTTACAGTCAATGTTCAGCTTGCGTGTCATATATTTGTTTTGTGTTCCGCAGTTCATTCATTACTCCATACACGAAGTGGAGATAAAAGAGAAAATAATAGTAGAATTCCGTTTAATAAATATTTTAAAAGCAATCACAAAACGCCAATTGCCTACTCAAACAGTTCAGCATCAAAAGCACATCACATTCCAAGGTAAAAGTCCGGACTCCTCAGAAGGATCTGCTGTTTGGAGATATGGTGGTGTTCAGGGAGCAGTAATTGGTGCCACACTGTCCTCCTATCCTATGAGTTTCACAGTCTCTCCGGTCTGCTTCCTCCCCATATCTCCAAACAGCAGGTCCTTCTGAGGAATCCGGACTTTTTCCTTGGAATGTGATGTGCTTTTGATGCTGAACTGTTTGTGAGTAGGCAATTGGTGTTCATAAAACAGTTTTGTCCTATGTGCGCTTCCTTTTCTTTTAAATGGAAATATAACTCAGTGTTAAGCAGAGTGTACTAGTACTAGTAGTACTAGCACTAGTATTTAGGCCTCTTTTTCTCTTAGTCCCAGTTAACTTCATATATAGCAAAGTCTTAAACTTTTCCGAAAATATTTACTAGACGCTAACTTCCAGCAGCGGTCTACATCTTCAATCTGCATCAACATATAGTTCTTTGATTTTCATAACCGTAGTTGTTTGTGGAATTGGTGGGCTTTATTTATAAAACACACTGAAGTGATTAAAATTGAATATACAAAATGTGGGGAAAAATAGAAGAATGTGCCAAATTCAGGATTAAGATTTGAATGAGCCCTGAGTCTCTGGTGTAGGAAATCTAAACCATTAATGTCACGTGACTTTGAAGCTGTGGCAAATTTGGAGTAGTATGTCAATTTTTTTTTAATTACCTTTGTGTTCAAGTACAAATATTCAAAAGGGTTGGGATGCCATTCGGTGTTGATTTGAATTGTTTATGGACTATTTGTGTTTTCTTTTAGGCAAGGTGGTAAAACGGGTGCAGTTCAGAAGTGCTCAGCTTGCAGAGGCAGGGGTGTCCGTGTCATGATAAGACAGCTGGCTCCAGGCATGGTACAACAGATGCAGTCTGTGTGCTCAGACTGCAATGGTGAAGGTAAATTATCTTCAACTATTAATGCCTGAAGTGTCCTTTGCCAAGTCTGAAATAATGTTCCATCTCATGTATGGTTCTTGTTCTTTTTTTGATCATGGATTAGAAGGTATTACTGTTGCTTAAACTGTACTCTCTGTGCAAATGTAATGTAAGAGAAGTGCTCAAACCATCAAAAACACATCTGCACTGATACTAGCACTTTTCAACCCAGAGATGCATCTGGGCTCGCTTGTGGTGTTGTGGCCATGTAGCAGCAGTGATTTTGGGCACTTCTGCTGAGCATAATGCATGAGTGCCGTGGCTCTGAACCTGGGACATTGGAAAATACCGAAACACATCTTGACAGACTGGGCATATTTATGCTTTTAATACATACAGTATGCGCACAATACTGCTTCTTACTTGCAACCATGTCCAGACAGATTCAAATAGACCTTGGCATTTTAAGTAATCTGATGCCCAAACAACTGCAACAAGTCCAATAAATACTGCAGGTCTATGGCATGTTTCAGGAGCTTCTTCAGATTGCTATTACTGTATCCCAAGTTATTTTGTAGTGATGAGGGAGCCTGGAGTGGAGTTTTGGGCAACCCTATCACTACACTCTGGCCTCACCCAATATGATGACATAATCAAATGGAGAGTACCTTAAAGAGGCAGGCATTACAAACAGATGTTACCCTGCCCGTTTTCCTTGCCCTCACAGCACTAATAGCCCAGCCTTTTAATTAATCACACAGACTGGCCACACTTGTAAAGCAGTAGAAAAGACTGCAGAGAATGCTGGCCTCATTATATGACTGCAGGGAGAGATTTTGATCAGTTTTATTGCTGAGTAGGTCTCCTGTGTCTGAACTTCTAAACATCATATTCTTTACAAATATGGTGAGAGTTGGTGAATGAAATGTATGTTGGTAGGGGTCACTTACAAAGCTTGTGCAGTGCATATTTGTTTCGTACAGTTGGTTTGTGCATCGTTCCCTTAAATGGCTACATTTTGCACTGATTTGCGCGGCTTTTCTTTTTTTTTTTGCATAGCCTGGTGAAATGTTCAGTGTGTTTGCCAAACCTTGTGGATATAAAAACAAGATTTGCAAAATCTGTTCCGCGAATATTTTTTTTTAGTCACAACAGTGTGGCGTAACTTGTGGCATAAAATGTCTCAATTGTTTGTGCCCTATTGAAAAAGCTCTAATGGATATTCGCAGCATGCCAATTTGCGATTATGATTCATATTTAATAAAACCAAATTTGTCCAGCTTTGGAAATGTAAACAAGCGCAGAGCAAATATGTGGTGGATCATTGTGTGCTGCAAAAGGTGAATAAATGAGCCCCACTTTGTTTATGCAGGTACTCCTGTATTGTTTTGTATTTATTAATCACTATAGTAGACTTCATTTTTGTGCTTTTCCAAAACCAATCAAATCTAAAGTCTTCCGGTCTTCTATAATGCCTACCCTGTCAAACATCTGTATGTGTTTTATTTCTTTTTTTTCTTTTAGGAGAAGTAATTAATGAAAAAGATCGTTGTAAAAAATGTGAAGGCAGTAAAGTAATTAAAGAAGTTAAAATTCTAGAAGTTCATGTTGACAAGGGCATGAAACATGGTCAGCGAATCACATTCAGTGGGGAAGCAGATCAAGCTCCAGGAGTAGAACCAGGAGATATTGTTCTAGTTCTACAGGAACAGGATCATGAGGTAAGATGCAAGCAGTTTTAATTCATGACAATTTATTGTTCAAGAACCTTTGCTTATTAATCATTATTAATAAACTTCTCGCCGTATGGAACACTTCTGTAAATGGTAGTTGTGGGCCTTTTCTCTTTTATAGCTTCTGTACAATCTTCTCACCAAGTAATTGTCCTAATTATGGAAAATTGCTTTGATTTATTTTAAGGTTTTCCAAAGGGATGGAAATGACCTGAACATGACGCACAAGATTGGACTTGTTGAAGCCTTGTGTGGCTTTCAGCTCACATTTAAGCATCTTGATGCTCGTCAGATTGTTGTCAAATATCCTGCAGGCAAAGTTATCGAGCCAGGTAATAAGAACCCCCAGACCCTCCCATAGCCCCCCTCCCCCCCTCCTTGGTGAGTGAGCAATTTATAACTGCACCACTATTTTGCACGTAACAGGATTATATTGCTTTAAAAAGCATGGCTTCATTCTGCATGTTTGTGTGTTTTACTTTTAGTGAAACTCTTGTCTTTCCATACACAGGCTCTGTTCGTGTAGTTAAAGGTGAAGGGATGCCACAGTACCGTAACCCTTTTGAGAAAGGTGATCTCTACATCAAATTTGATGTTCTTTTTCCAGAAAACAACTGGATTGACCCAGAAAAGCTTACAGTGAGTAATGATTATTGTCAGATCCAATTATTTTACTAGTTTGATGTTTTTAGAAAGTTTAACTTCGACGCTCCGACTGCTGTGGGCGGATCAGTTCTTAAATATAGGTAACTATGTGGAACAGCAGTTCATGTACAGTGATGTGATTGTATTATTATTGGATTGGTCCATATTTTCTGCAAAGGCAAAATATGGCCCTTGCCTAGGGCTGCAGCTTTGAAGGTATGGCTCATCTTTTTCTCGAGACGTTAGCAGAATCTCCGCAGGAAAGAAACTTTAGCATGACTCTTTTCTCCGAATTTAAATGCTCATTTAGAGTTTGACAGATTAAGAAAAAAAATAAAGCCTCCCCTTTGGCAGAAATCACAGCCTCCAAAGATTTATTCAAGCCTAATATCTTTCTGCAAGGAGGTGGAAAAAAAATGCTAGTTTAGAACCCCATATGCATTAAAACTCTACCCCGCCTTGAAAAAGTTTTTTTGATTTTTTGTCTCGCTTCAAATGCTTTTTTTTTTTTTTTTTTTTTTTTTTTTTTTTTTTTAGGTGATTGTAGCAAGGTAAACGTGGACATCTTAAAATATAAAATTTACACTAGCAGCTAAAATGGAAGGATGGCCAAACTTTTGCATATACCATGTGTTTTTATCAGAAGGGACTAGGGATCTTTAAAAAAAAAAAGAATGAATACTGCAAGAAATCTACTGAATGCTTAAAATGTCCTTGCCGTTCAGTTTGCAATAATATTATGGAAATATACAAGTTTATCTAATTTGTGATGTTTTAATAATATTTGGTTATTTTTGTATATTGTGACACCATTTTCAATGTTTCTGTACAGGAACTGGAGGATCTTCTGCCATCTAGACCAGAAGCCCCCATAATAGCTGATGAAACAGAGGAAGTAGACCTTCAGGATTATGAGAACACTCGAGGGTCTTCAGGTGGTCTGAGACGTGAAGCTTATAATGATAGTTCTGATGATGAGAGCAGCCAACATGGTCCAGGAGTACAGTGTGCACACCAGTAAATATTCGGGATGGGGGAGAAGTTACACAAATGGAATTCCTTTCAAATTTTGCCTGGTTTTGTTTCTGAGATCCGGCTGAGTTGCCCAAACAATCCATATCTGATGGACATTTTTGTTGCTGTATGTGTACCTTTTTAATTGGTTATATAGTATTTACCGAGTGTAATTTAAACTAACCACAACGCTTACATGCAGTTTTGACTGTTCCATCGCAAAATAAAACACTCGAAAGAAAGCCACAAGACTTGTATTTCTGGTCTTGGCATCCCATGCTTGATTTTTCACCTGTTTATGTAGATTTTACGTTTCATATTTTAAATTCATACATTGTAAAAACAAAAAAAGTGTACAATTTTTTGTCCTGGTGCGTTTGTATTTGGCTGCACTTGCATAAGCTGCTACAAATAGAATAAATAATTTCATAACCTGTTTCTATCAGAGATGCACGGGAATTATGTTGGTCTTGCACAGTGAGTTTGGGGTAGAGATGGGTGTATGCGGGGAGAAGAGAAAAATATGGTCCATTTCCTTTAACCTCCTTGTCAATAATTTCTCAAATGAAATAAAAACAAACTTGGTGTGTAAATTTTCTTGAATTCACATATTAACCCATTTCACCATTCCAAATATTTTGTCTAGATTTCTCAAAGAAATGAAAAAAAATGCACATTTTTTTTTCTTAGAGGCACTGTATCCCACTGTGCTTGCTCAGCTTAAACAATGGGAGGTCTGGTGCTGTTCAGACTGCTAGAAACCTACAACAGGATCGCCAATTTTTGATACCTTGGCATTTGAGATAATCCATGTGCCAGATTGCTCATGGTTCAGGATTCTCTATAAATCACAAAAAGTTGCAGTGGTGCAGAGTAACAAGCAAATGGGTTTTATTAAAGGGGAACTCCGTCTTCCAAATCAAATTTTGATAAAGAAGCCCACATAACACAAAAACCCCTAATCTATCCATCACTCTTTCTTCAGAAAAAAAAAATTCCATTTTCTATGCTAATATCCAGCTGTTTAACAGTTCTTCTCTTTCTGCATCATTTGAAATCCTGGCAGGGAAGGAGGGACTAAACACTGATGTTACAAATTGTAACAACTTCTCCACAGCTTATAGACAGCATGCAGGAACTACACAACCCACAATGCATTGCACTGTGAGTCCTGCAGCGTGTCAGGTACCCGCAAAAACCTGCGGGTTTCAGGTAGAGGTTGCGGGTATAGACGCAGTTCTGCAGGTCGAGCCGAGGGCCTTCTCAATAGTGTTTTCTACTCCTTTATTTCTGATTAAGTCTACTTCCAATGATGTCACTTGGTTTACAATGACAGCACTTCCAGAATCTTGATGGTCAGCGGGTCCGGGTTGCAGATAAGGTACTTGAGGGTCGGGTAGCGGGTATGAATGCGGGTCCCGGTTGCAGTTTTCGGTATGGGTCAGGTACAGGTTCCAAAAAAATGGACCCGCGCAGGACTCTACACTGTGATGTTCTGATCCGTATTGAAATCACGTGCAGATAATTGTGGGGTTTGGAGTATGCAGGTTGAGGACAGATGGCTGCTGATACAAAGTAATGGTAGTCAGTCAGCTCAGCAAAGTAGTCAGACAGATCAGCAGGAGAACAGGGGGCTAGGCTTAAGGAACTGTCAGAAACCATTAAATATCATGCATCTTTTTTAATTGATGTATATTGCAAAGTTGCTTGAAATTATGTTTACTTTTGAAAAAGCTTACGTTATGTTTGTGTGGAGTTCCCCTATAAATTAAGTGGTCACCTGAATAGGAGGCAAATACCTAATCAATTGCTGTACACAAACCAGGCCTGGTGAATAATCCTACAAATATGGCAACAACAAACAAAAGGACGATGCGGCTAATGGCGGAGCTCACCCGTAAGACGCCGGCTCCTGCTGAGTCGCAGCTCTCGCGATACAACGGCTCCTTCTAGCTGGCTTCACATATACTTCAATGGTACCGCTCTGGAGCGCCGATCAAGGCAATTACGGAGTCAGACGTTTGGATATCAAAAGGTTGGCTTTATTAAGCGCATTAAAATTGCAATGGAGGGGGATAACAACTAACGCGTTTCGTGTCAGCAGACCTGACACTTCATCAGAGTTTTACTCTGATGAAGTGTCAGGTCTGCTGACACGAAACGCGTTAGTTGTTATCCCCCTCCATTGCAATTTTAATGCGCTTAATAAAGCCAACCTTTTGATATCCAAACGTCTGACTCCGTAAGTAAATATGGCAACAAGAAGCATTCTGGTGAGGCGTTTTATTTAAAAAATGTTATGTCCATAAGCAATACAATTGGTCTCTGGGTAGTACCCTCTACTTACCTATTGTTTGTCAGTACAGGTATGGGACCTGCTATTGAGAATGCTTGGGACCTGGAGTTTTCCAGATTTAGGGATCTTCCTTTAATTTGGCTCTCCTTACTAAAAAAAAACATTTAAGTATTCATTAAACCTTATAGAATTATTTTGCCTCTACTAAGGAGAACAAGTAAAAGGTGCTGTTTTATTACTATTGGATAAAAAGGAAATCGTTTTTAAAACTTTGAAGTATTTGATTATAATCGTCTATGGGAGCTGGCCTTCCCATAATTTGGATCTTTCTGTATAATGGGTTTCTGGATAATGGACCCTATGCATTTATATGTTTGATGTACATGCTGTCTATTGTACAGTGATGGGCGTCTTTTATGCTGTCTTTTTAAATACCTTACACAAATCAAGACATCTTGGCACTTGTTACAAGATGTCTTAAAGGAGAACTAAAGCCTAACTAAATAAGTAGCAAGAAATGTTGTACATTATGGTTTGGGCTTCTGTACCAGCCAAAGGCAACCACAGCCCTTTAGCAATAAAGATCTGTGTCTCCAGAAATGACCCAGTAGCTCCCCATCTTCTTTTCTGCCGATTCACTGCACATGCTCTGTGCTGCTGTCACTTACTGAGCTTAGGGACCCACTCACAATATACAGTACACATAGAATAGAAATGTCACAATAATAATAATAATTAATTAGGGATACATCAAATCCACTATGTGGGATTCGGCCAAATCCTTGGTGAAAGATTTGGGCGAATACCGAACCAAATCTAAATTTGCATATGCAAATTAGGGGCAGGAAAGGAAAAAGTGGAAAAAATGTATTCTTTTGTGTTGAAAAGGCATGTGATTTCCCTACCACCCCTAATTTACATATGTAAATTAGGATTTCGGATTCTGTTTGGACAGGCACAAGGATTTGGTTGAATCCTGCTGATAAAGGCCGGATCCCGAACCGAATCCTGGATTCAGGGCATCCCTATAATTAATAGAGATAATTACTATATGGCAGAACAGAAACCAGTGCAACTAGCATCAGAATTTAATAATCAGCCCTGTAGCATCCGCTTAATAAAAAACATTTTCTGCTTGATAATTAGTGACGTCCCACTAAGCTTAGCTTCTCAACAGCTGCTCTGAGCCCACTGAGCATGTGAGTGTCGCAGACATTTTCCAAGATGGTGACCCCCTGTGACAAGTTTGAAGTCCTGGGTCATTGCTGCTATTGACAAGCTGAAACTGGTGCAATGAATTAAGCTTTAGCTATATTCATTTTTAGGGTTTAGTTCTCATTAAAAGAAACGGGGCATACAGTATATGTTGAATAAAACGTATCATTTCATAGGCTAAGGCAATAGCAGTGGCTACATTTTAGAATTCTTCACTCTTGCTGTCCAGCCACACAATCTTGCAATGCAACTAGTATTTTATTACGTATAATATAATGAATCCAGGTAGCCCAGAGGTAAGAAACATTTTCTCTATTCCCAGTGTTGCATATTTTAGATTTTGTAAGGATTGCCATTTCATGTCAAAATAGGTTCTCTAATAAAGCCGGCCAACACTCAGTTGGAGATGTTGCCAAATCTTGCCCTGATATGCCCACCTTCAGTGGAAGGTATCTGGCTGATCCGATTGTGGGCCCAACGATTGGATCACTATGCCAGTAATGCAGGAGGTCAGTCTGAGGACCACATCAACAGACTGATGCGGGCCGTGATCCAATGGTATTATTTAAACCTGCCCTAATTTTGACCAGATATCAGTGGGGGAGGCCCTCTTACACTCGCCAATAAACTGCCGCCACCTTTACAGACTGACAGCACATGCCCAGCTAGTTTCCCTCCTAGTTCAGTGGATATGCTCATCAGGTTTTCTCTGAAGTTAAGCTTATATTAGGTCCCATTTAAAAGGGACAATATACACCTTAAAACACCTTACTAAAAATGAGTGCATTAAATAGGACACATTTGAAAGTTGGACTGTGTTCACTAAACTCCTCTGCCCCATCCTTTATAAACAGGGCAATTTGTTCACAGCTGCTAGTAGACCGCTACGAAATAAAACTGAAATTAAACGTGGCCCATTTAACAAAGTTTGAATTCATGTGAATTTATTTTAATTATAATATACTCACAATTCAACTGGGAGGTTAAGAAAAAAAATTGAATATCTAATATTCGATCTAATGGTTCCGACCCGCACATTCGAATCATATGATTCGTATTCAATTCATATGAAAAAAAAAAAAAAACGTGAATGTCAGGAAGGCTATTAACATTTCCAAATGGCTCAACGGACCTCTGCCATTGACTTGTATAAGAATTCAGGTGGTTTTAGGTGGTGAATATACAAATTGGAACCGTTTCCATAGTCGAGCTGTGATAAATCTCACATGCAATTTTACATTTGAATAGGGGGATTACAATTCTGTGTGAATTTTGAATCTGAAAAATTATAATTTAGTATTCGACCCTTGATAAATCTGCCCTACGTGTGTTTTAGCAGACATTTATCAGTATTATCTATGGCAGGGTATATTCTGGTGTTTTGTAGCCCTTAAGGCACTGAGGCAACTTTGGAAAAAAACTAAGGGTAGATCTACACGGATGTTTTGACATGCGATACCTTCTGTTCCGACGCAAATGTTTAATTTTATTGCCAGCAGGAAAACATTTGGAGATTGGTTGCAGGCACCCTTACACAAACCTCTCCTTTATCAAAGCAGGAGCCTTTGAGTGGCTCATCATTAGGGGCTTTTAAGTGGACCGGTAATTCGTTGAAGCTCCTAGGGACCCGTGTTATAGGAAGTTATAGGAAGAACTAAAGTAAAACTGGCTTTATATTCTTGTTTAGTGCCAGATATAACAAACCATAGATTTTTAATTAAAACAAAAGGCAAAAAGTACTTTCCACACCAGGCCTATTTGTTCAGTTAAGCGTTGAAAAAGGGGGGTATACTGTCCCTTAAATTTGTAATAGGTTTGTAGTTCCACTAACTACACTGAATAGCAACACAGTTTGATCAGGCTGGGAGCAGAGAGGCAAGGGCGGGGCCTGGGCTGCTATTGCACAGTTATGATCACTTCCTGTGGAAGAATGAAAGGACACGCCCACCTCATTTCTGCCTAGACACGAAGCAGAGAGGCTCTCTGGGAAAAATTCACAAGCGATGGCTTCGCTCACATCGTAACGATTCGCCAGGACAACGGTAATTCCCTAAAATCCAAAGTTGCTTCCAGGGCGCCAAAAGCGGGTCAAGTTGCGCTAACGTTACTGCGCCAAGCGTAGCGTTGGCTAATTTGCATACGGAGGGAAGTTGAAGTTGAATATGAAGTTATATGTTGCAGGAAATACATTACACAAGCCCAGGAAATCTTAATAAGAGAAAATAGAGTTGTTATATAGCGTTTTTTGGGACTTAATCCTAGGGTTAGGGTTAGTGTATTAGGGTTAGGGTTGGTGTATAAGGGTTAGGGTATTAGGGTTAGGGTATTAGGGTTAGGATTAAGACTTCCCCTGCACTTCGCCTGGTCTGAGGTGGCGCAGGCAAGTCTGGCGCAAGAGTTCATTAAAATCTGCATCTTAGTGAATTTGCGTAGTTACGTCCATTCGCCAGAGCACAAATTCGCCTGGTGTTAGACTTTAGCTGTACTTCGCTAGTGAATTTACGCCAGCGACCATTGGTAAATCGACGAAGTTCTGAAATGACGTAACACTGACGAATTTTCGCCAGCGTTAGTCACTTCACCCTTTAGTAAATGTGCCCCTCTGTCTCTGATGTCTCATTACATTTGTAAGAGGTAAAGCAGGATTTAAATCATTTTATTCCTAGGGCACTTTACAATAAAAGGAAGGAACACATAATCCTAGGAGATTAGCACAATATTTCTTCTTTTAGTACAATAAGATTCTGTAAGCAAATACAATTGACCCACCCTTTAGATAACCAACATCCTATTACCTTTCAGTTCTATAAATCGACATCCCCCCGCTACTAGAATAGAAGATGGGGATAATAAACCAGCACCACCTTTCCATCGTTATTCTTGCACAGTTTGGACACCACAATTGTTTTGCAGGTTATTAGGGATGCACCGAAATCAATATTTGGGATTCGGCCGAATCCTTGGTGAAAGATTTGTCCGAATACCGAACCCTAATTTGCATATGCAAATTAGGGGCAGGGAAGGAAAAACTGGAAAAAAATCTTCATTTGTGACGAAAAGTCATGCGATTTCCCTACCCGCCCCTAATTTACATATGCAAATTAGGATTCCGATTTGATTCGGACAGGCACAAGGAATCCTGCTGAAAAAGGCCAAATCCCGAACCGAATCCTGGATTGGTGCATCCCTACAGGTTACAAGTATCGCAAGGATGGAGACCAAATCAAAGTGTGTTTTTATTAGTACACAAACCATTACAGATAAAAAGTAGACATTAATACTTTGCAGAATTTGTGGATTGAGTCAAAGATTCCTCGTGCAGAGTCAGAGGGTATTCCCATGCTGCTGATTGGAAGCTTTGGCACATGGGTTGGTTAGCTGGCCCTGAAATGAATTACAGTTGGGCAAGTGGACTCACTGAGTAATATTACACAGCTAAAAGCTAAGGAAACTATTACGTATGGATAAGTAAACGCAATTCCCTGTCCCCTTTATAACTAGTTGGATATTCTGAGAACAATGCAAATATGTCTGTATGAATTCTCCTGGATATAGAAGTTGGAGAAGTCTCCTCTTTCTGGCTGAAACCAGCAAAACACACAACAGGGACAAGGAGTAATTGACTTCTTTCTTACCACCAGGTTGTGAATGTGCTGCACTGTATCTCCTCTTAGTAACTGCACGTTTAGACTGTCCAAATCATCTCCAGCTGAAAACACAGTCTGAACACACACAAAAATAGAATGGGCGGTTACCATCAATGGCTGAATTGCACCGGCATTCCAATGGCCCATTTAGGGGCAGATTTATTAGAGGAGAAGTAAAGCTACGGAGGCATTTTATTGCAAATAGATTAGCTGCAATAGTACAAGCTAGAATCCTACATTTATTCTGTAGAATGTTTTACCATACCTGAGTAAAAAGCTCTAGAAGCTCTGTTTGTTTAGTATAGCAGCTGCAGTATTAGCTTGATGTGACATCACTTCCTGCTCACTTATAGCTCTGGGCTCAGATTAAAGCAGAGAAGAGATGGGGGGGGGAGCAAACTCACGCCCGGGGCAAGTAGGTTTAAGCTGAAAGAATGAAGTCTGATACAGAAGCCCATGAGTACACAATAGAGGGAAAGAAATGCAGTGTTTCTTTTGACAGGGGACTCAGAGCAGCATTACTTTAAGGGTTTACTGGTATATTTATACAGACCTTTCTGATAAAGCTTACTTACTTTTAACCTTTCCTTCTCCTTGTAGAATTTAAATTTTTTTTTATGGTCAAAACTGTCGAATGAAGTTTGGATCACTCCCTAGTATAATTTAAGTTTTTTTTATAAAATTCGATTTTAGAGATTTATCATACTCTGGCCCTTCGACTATTCGCCACCTAAAACCTGCCAAATTGCTGTTTAAGTCAACGGGGCGAGGTTTGCATTTAAGTTTTTTTTTCAGAGACAAAACTTGAATGAAGTTTTTGGGTCATTTTAATTTCGTCACAGTTGGAAAAATTTGATTTCAGTAGATTTCAATTCGTCGAATTTTGAATGTATGAGAGCTTTAAAAAAAACAAAAAACTCATGAATTCAAAATTCGACTCTTGATAAATGTCCATCCCAAAGTCACTATTTAATTCATAATTCTATCACCTTTGGAGGGGTTTGGGGCAGGAAAGCAAGGTCATACTTACATATTTCCATGAGACTGAATGGAAAATGCATTTGCTTTATCCTGTAGGAGTTCGTGTGTGTTCTGGGACAGATGACCGTAGGCTTACCTAGATTTAGGTATAATTGCCAGGATCATGGAGAAATTGGCCCCCAGGGAGAAAGCAAACCTGTCTGCTCTATTTGTACCTTTATAAAGCCCATCAAACAACTGCCACAAGAACCAAACAACTAATATCCAATGCTCATATCCTGCTTCTATTAAGAGATAATGGACCGGTTATACAGTTGCTAATAACCCGTTTCATAGCTTGCCAGCAGAACTGAAATGTTAGGAAAATTGTTTTATACGTCTCCATAGTTTAGCCATCATGCCAACTCCTGAAAACTGTACCTCAATATCTAACCAAAGAAGCCCACAGCTATCTGACTCAAGGTCCATGAACCAGACCCTTCAGTGCCAGGATAAGGCTACTCCATTCTAGGGAAAGGAAAAATCCCCCATTGTTTAATATGTAGGTTTTACCTGCCCATCAGCCAGTGGTATCTTGACATCTTCATCCAAAAAAGCATTGTCTCCAAAGGTGAAAATCACATCGCTCCGGGCAGAACGAGATAGTGGAGTTATTGCTGTCCTGGCAAAGTAAAAGAAAAAAAACACTATTTTCAAACAAGGGTCTAGCAGGACATACAAATACTGAATTGTGAATTCATAAAAAGCAGACCTGAGTATGCAGCTTTAGAAGCTCTCTCTGTTTGTTTAGGATAGCAGCTGCCATATTAGCTTGGTGTGACATCACTTCCTGCCTGAGTCTCTCCCTGCTCACTCATAGCTCTGGGCTCAGATTACAGTAGGGAGAGAGTAGCAAACTGAGCATGCTCAAGCCCTGCCCTGGAGGTTTAAGCTGAAAACAGGAAGTCTGATACAGAAGCCCATGTGTACACAATAGAAGGAAAGAAATGTGGTGTTTCTTTTGAGAGTGGACTCAGAGCAGCATTACTTTGAGGGTTTACTGATGTATTTATAAAGACCTTTCTGATAAAGCATACTTAGTTTTAGTAGTTTTAGCCTTTCCTTCTCCTTTAATGCTCCCAAGTACCTATGGCTAATTACTCTTTTGGCCCCTCCCATTCACCATTATAACTGACCTAGAAAAGGACCATGTACAACTCATTTGTTTCTGCTATTCTAAGAGATTTTATTTTATGTGCCAACTCTGAAGGTGGCCATACACGGGCAGATAAAGCTGCTGCTATCGGTCGTTTGGACCAATTTGACAGCTTATCTGCCCGTGTATGGGGGCTTCCGACGGGTCTTCCCGATCAATATCTGGCCACGATATCGATCGGGAAGGTTTGATTTTTAACCGACCGACCCGTTGGAGCCCCTTGGCGTATCGTAATTAGATTGTTCGGCCATATGGCCGAACGTTGGAATTACCCCCGATATAGCCCTGCCGTTAGTGGCATATTGGGGAAAGATCTGCTCGTTTGGCGATGTTGCCAAACAAGTGGATCTTTGCGTCTATGGCCAGCTTTAGCCACAGCGCAATTTTTTCCCTAAGAGACTTACAAGCAGTTCATTACATAATGATCCTTTACTGTACTTAAATACCTTCACACAGACCAGCTTTGTGCATTAACCCCTTGTCTCCCAGAGAATGAGATTAGTTTATATGCAGAGTGTGTATTTATTTTAGCCCCTATTGTGAAATAAGGATGTTCTATTTCACCAGGAGTTACATGACCAAATAAAAGCATATACACACGTTTCAGTGAGAAATTACATCACTAAGCACTGTGTATAAGGATATTATTTACAGGATATTCAGAACGCATTTATAAATAAATTTGGAACTGTGGTTGTATTTCTTACAGAAGGTCTGCAACTGACTTTTCCCTGTAAATCCATCAGCCACTGTGTTGTTAAGAAACAAAAAGGAAGGGAGAGGGGAGTTCCAGGGAGCCAAGTGAAATAAGGAAGTCATTAGTGCAGTCAGATCCTGCGGTTCCACAGGAAGGAGGAAGCCCTGGGTATTACTTGCTTCCCTATAATTACACTCACTTGTCTACTGTGTATTCAAATACTCTACAACAATAGGGTAAGGCATTTATCTGCAGCCTAGTCCTGCAAGTGTTACCACAAAAATGCTTTGAAGTGCGAAGCGCTCTGCGCACTACCAAACAAGCGCGCACTCGGCTGCGCACAATTACGCACGTGCGTCCTCTGTTGCGCACGGTTACGCACGCGAGTCCTTGGTTGTGCGCCCTTGCGCACAGTTGCGGCGTGGACCTAAGTTGCTAACGGCCAGCTGGGTTGCCTGGGGTAACTGACAGACCTGGCCCGTCACTGAGGTAGGGTGAGGAAAGCTGAAATGAATTTGACTTTACCTATTTGGAACTGGTGAAATATGCAGAAGTGAAGGGGTGCTTGTGTACATAGTACAGGTATTTAAGGCTGAAGCTAGCATTTTGCCAGTGATGTGCAGCCTTATGATGGTACCATAACAGGACCATGCAATACACAATCCATATCTAGATGGAGTTTACCTGGATGACCACTGGGCTGGTTTGCTGGATGAATTGGGCACCAATAACTTTTTAGAAGCTTTGTCTATAGGAGTGGAAGATACAGACCTAGAAGCACAATAAATGCATTACTATTTTAGTCACAGCATTTGGTTTATAAATTGTGTAGGAGACTACTGCAAGGTTGAGATGGAGCTGTTCTTACTGGAGCCTGAGGGTCTATGGTTGTTGTAAAGCAGCCACATCACAAAACAGACATCCAGTCACTTCAGCCTTTACACATTACATATTTGCCTAACTTAAAATCATTTTTATCTTGCACAGTTTATATTTTTATACTGAACAATTCCTTTAAGGGCAAATACTGTACATGGATACAACACTACTGTGCCAGAGATATAGTACCTGGCAGTGTTATTTGATTTTAAAACACAGTTATAGACAAACACCACTGCTAGTCTATCTAAAGCATGTCTCGTGCAAGTCATAAATACCTGGTTACAGTGGTAGTTTTCTTGCTGTTTTTACCAGTAAGTGAAAGCATAGATTTGCTTTTTGGCACCTAAAATAAATTCATAGTAAATAACTAATTTTGTGAAAATGGGGTGCTTTAACCCTTTCCCTGCCAGCCGTTTTGTCCTAGATGCGAACATCTACTGCCAAGCAGTTTTTAGATATTTTGCACTCTTTCACTTTAAGGGCCTTTCCTGGGGTGGTCTTTTAGTTAACCCAGGAAAACAATATATTGTTTTTTTCAGGACAACCTGAACTTTCACAATATGCAAGAATTTTGGTGTAATTCTACTTCTCTAATAAAATATTGGATTCTAAGTGTCAAATAAAATTAAAAAAATCATGTTGCACGAAGAACAATCACATATATCAGAAACATCATTCATTTTATGTACGAGAACACAGCCGATTTAGAAAGGTCTATGTCTCCTGAACGCGACAATACCAAATATATATAGTTTTATGGAGATTTCTCACTTGTATAGCTCAAAATCTACAAGCAGTACACAACCAAATTTCCAAAGCAACACTTCCCAAACGGCATACTTTTGATTTCAAGGCCAAACATTCCGCTAACAGTAGGTTTACCCTAGAAAACTACCCATTACTAGAAAGAACAGATTCTGGTGAATCAAAAATGGGTAGAAATATCTTTGTACTCCAAACCACCAAGTTGCAATTGTTTCCTAAAGTTATAATGTTTTATAGAAATTGGTGAATTTTTTGAAAAATGACCTCAAAGCTTCCACTCTACAGCAACATATCTCCCACACATCATTAGGTATCAATGTAAAACACCCCAAATATAAAATCCTGGGTCCACTGAACAGTTTGATGCCCAATATGAATAGATGTACCCAAGCACGTGGCATAGGAGGCCCCAAAAGGAAGACCCCCCGTTTGTTCTGTCATTTCAGATACTGCAAAATCAACACATTTATATCGTTTTGGGGGGCGGCAAAGGTAGAAAAAAGTATGTTCACCCCAGAAAACCATATATTTTCGGAAAGTACACATTCCCCTGAATCCAAATTGGGTATGCATGTCTTTCTACACCAAAGTACCAAGCGGCAAACCATTCCTAAAGTTGGTGATTTTGGCGACATTTCCAAAAATCACTTAAAAATTTCTACCCTGCAGCATCGTATTATCCACGTACTTTTAGGTATCAAGACAAATCACCCCAAATATGAAAGCCTAGGGTCCTCTGAACAGTTTGATGCCCAATATGTATAGGTGTACCCAAGCAAGTGGCATATAGAGGCCTGAAAAGGAAGACCCCATATGGTCTGTCATTTCAGATACTTCAAAATCAACACATTTACATCGTTTTGAGGGGGGCAAATGTAGAAAAAAGTAAGTTCACCCCAGAAAACCATATATTTTCGGAAAGTACACATTGCCACGAATCTAAATTGGGTATGCATGTCTTTGTACTCCAAAGTACCAAGCCGCAAATCATTCCTAAATTTGGTGATTTTGGTGACATTTCCAAAAATCACTTAAAAATGTCTACCCTGCAGCATCGTATTTCCCACATACTTTTAGGTATCAAGAGAAATCACCCCAAATATGAAAGCCTAGGGTCCTCTGAACAGTTTGATGCCCAATATATATAGGTGTACCCAAGCACGTGGCATATAGGGGCCCCAAAAGGAAGACTCCCATATGGTCTGTCATTTGAGGTACTGCAAAATCAACACATTTACATCGTTTTGGGGGGGGGGGCAAAAGTAGAAAACACTAAGTTCACCCCAGAAAACCATATATTTTCGGAAAGTACACATTCCAACGAATCCAAATTGGGTATGCATGTCTTTCTACGCCAAAGTACCAAGCCGCAAATCATTCCTAAATTTGGTGATTTAGGTGACATTTCCAAAAATCACCTCAAAATATCTACCCTGCAGCATCGTATTACCCACATACTTTTAGGTATCAAGACAAATCACCCCAAATATGAAAGCCTAGGGTCCTCTGAACAGTTTGATGCCCAATATGTATAGGTGTACCCAAGCATGTGGCATATAGGGGCCCTAAAAGGAAGACCCCCATATAGTCTGACATTTCAGGTACTGCAAAATCAACACATTTACATTGTTTTGGGGGGGCAAAAGTAGAAAACAGTAAGTTCACCCCAGAAAACCATATATTTTCGGAAAGTACACATTCCCACGAATTCAAAATGGGTATGCTTGTCTTTCTACGCCAAAGTACCAAGCCACAAATCATTCCTAAATTTGGTGATTTAGGTGACATTTCCAAAAATCACCTCAAAATATCTACCCTGCAGCATCGTATTACCCACATACTTTTAGGTATCAAGACAAATCACCCCAAATATGAAAGCCTAGGGTCCTCTGAACAGTTTGATGCCCAATATGTATAGGTGTACCGAAGCATGTGGCATATAGGGGCCCTAAAAGGAAGACCCCCATATAGTCTGACATTTCAGGTACTGCAAAATCAACACATTTACATTGTTTTGGGGGGGCAAAAGTAGAAAACAGTAAGTTCACCCCAGAAAACCATATATTTTCGGAAAGTACACATTCCCACGAATTCAAATTGGGTATGCATGTCTTTCTACGCCAAAGTACCAAGCCGCAAATCATTCCTAAATTTGGTGATTTAGGTGACATTTCCAAAAATCACCTCAAAATATCTACCCTGCAGCATCGTATTACCGACATACTTTTAGGTATCAAGACAAATCACCCCAAATATGAAAGCCTAGGGTCCTCTGAACAGTTTGATGCCCAATATGTATAGGTGTACCGAAGCATGTGGCATATAGGGGCCCTAAAAGGAAGACCCCCATATAGTCTGACATTTCAGGTACTGCAAAATCAACACATTTACATTGTTTTGGGGGGGCAAAAGTAGAAAACAGTAAGTTCACCCCAGAAAACCATATATTTTCGGAAAGTACACATTCCCACGAATTCAAATTGGGTATGCATGTCTTTCTACGCCAAAGTACCAAGCCGCAAATCATTCCTAAATTTGGTGATTTTGGTGACATTTCCAAAAATCACCTCAAAATATCTACCCTGCAGCATCGTATTACCCACATACTTTTAGGTATCAAGACAAATCACCCCAAATATGAAAGCCTAGGGTCCTCTGAACAGTTTGATGCCCGATATGTATAGGTGTACCCAAGCACGTGGCATACAGGGGCCCCAAAAGGAAGACCCCCATATAGTCTGTCATTTCAGATACTGCAAAATCAACACATTTACATCGTTTTGGGGGGGGCAAAAGTAGAAAACAGTAAGTTCACCCCAGAAAACCATATATTTTCGGAAAGTACACATTCCAACGAATCCAAATTGGGTATGCATGTCTTTCTACGACAAAGTACCAAGCCGCAAATCATTCCTAAATTTGGTGATTTAGGTGACATTTCCAAAAATCACCTCAAAATATCTACCCTGCAGCATCGTATTACCCACATACTTTTAGGTATCAAGACAAATCACCCCAAATATGAAAGCCTAGGGTCCTCTGAACAGTTTGATGCCCAATATGTATAGGTGTACCCAAGCATGTGGCATATAGGGGCCCTAAAAGGAAGACCCCCATATAGTCTGACATTTCAGGTACTGCAAAATCAACACATTTACATTGTTTTGGGGGGGCAAAAGTAGAAAACAGTAAGTTCACCCCAGAAAACCATATATTTTCGGAAAGTACACATTCCCACGAATTCAAATTGGGTATGCATGTCTTTCTACGTCAAAGTACCAAGCCGCAAATCATTCCTAAATTTGGTGATTTTGGTGACATTTCCAAAAATCACCTCAAAATATCTACCCTGCAGCATCGTATTACCCACATACTTTTAGGTATCCAGAGAAATCACCCCAAATATGAAAGCCTAGGGTCCTCTGAACAGTTTGATGCCCGATATGTATAGGTGTACCCAAGCACGTGGCATACAGGGGCCCCAAAAGGAAGACCCCCATATAGTCTGTCATTTCAGGTACTGCAAAATCAACACATTTACATCGTTTTGGGGGGGGGCAAAAGTAGAAAACAGTAAGTTCACCCCAGAAAACCATATATTTTCGGAAAGTACACATTCCAACGAATCCAAATTGGGTATGCATGTCTTTCTACGCCAAAGTACCAAGCCGCAAATCATTCCTAAATCTGGTGATTTTGGTGACATTGCCAAAAATGACCTCAAAATATCTACTCTGCAGCATCGTATTACCCACATACTTTTAGGTATCAAGAGAAATCACCCCAAATATGAAAGCCTAGGGTCCTCTGAACAGTTTGATGCCCGATATGTATAGGTGTACCCAAGCACGTGGCATATAGGGGCCCTAAAATGAAGACCCCTCCTTGTATGTTCTGTCATTTCAGGTACTGCAAAATCAACACATTTACATTGTTTTGGGGGGGGCAAAGGTAGAAAAAAGTAAGTTCACCCCAGAAAACCATATATTTTCGGAAAGTACACATTCCCACGAATCTAAATTGGGTATGCATGTCTTTCTACTACAAAGTACCAAGCCGCAAACCATTCCTAAATTTGGTGATTTTGGGGACATTTCCAAAAATGACTTCAAAATTTCGACCCTGCAGCATCGTATTACCCACATACTTTTATGTATCAAGACAAATCACCCCAAATATGAAAGCCTGGGGTCCTCTGAACAGTTTGATGCCCTATATGTATAGGTGTACCCAAGCACGTGGCGTATAGGGGCCGCAAAACTAAGACCCCCATATGGTCTGTCATTTCAGGTACTGCAAAATCAACACATTTACATTGTTTTGAGGGGGGCAAATGTAGAAAAAAGTAAGTTCACCCCAGAAAACCATATATTTTTGGAAAGTACACATTCCCACGAATTCAAATTGGGTATGCATGTCTTTCTACGCCAAAGTACCAAGCCGCAAATCATTCCTAAATTTGGTGATTTAGGTGACATTTCCAAAAATCACCTCAAAATATCTACCCTGAAGCATCGTATTACCCACATACTTTTAGGTATCAAGAGAAATCACCCCAAATATGAAAGCCTAGGGTGCTCTGAACAGTTTGATGCCCGATATGTATAGGTGTACCCAAGCACGTGGCATACAGGGGCCCCAAAAGGAAGACCCCCATATAGTTGTCATTTCAGGTACTGCAAAATCAACACATTTACATCGTTTTGGGGGGGGCAAAAGTAGAAAACAGTAAGTTCACCCCAGAAAACCATATATTTTCAGAAAGTACACATTCCAACGAATTCAAATTGGGTATGCATGTCTTTCTACGCCAAAGTACCAAGCCGCAAATCATTCCTAAATTTGGTGATTTAGGTGACATTTCCAAAAATCACCTCAAAATATCTAACCTGCAGCATTGTATTACCCACATACTTTTAGGTATCAAGACAAATCACCCCAAATATGAAAGCCTAGGGTCCTCTGAACAGTTTGATGCCTGATATGTATAGGTGTACCCAAGCACGTGGCATACAGGGGCCCCAAAAAGAAGACCCCCATATAGTCTGTCATTTCAGGTACTGCAAAATCAACACATTGACATCGTTTTGGGGGGGGGGCAAAAGTAGAAAACAGTAAGTTCACCCCAGAAAACGATATATTTTCGGAAAGTACACATTCCAACGAATCCAAATTGGGTATGCATGTCTTTCTACGCCAAAGTACCAAGCCGCAAATCATTCCTAAATTTGGTGATTTAGGTGACATTTCCAAAAATCACCTCAAAATATCTACCCTGCAGCATCGTATTACCCACATACTTTTAGGTATCAAGACAAATCACCCCAAATATGAAAGCCTAGGGTCCTCTGAACAGTTTGATGCCTGATATGTATAGGTGTACCCAAGCACGTGGCATACAGGGGCCCCAAAAGGAAGACCCCCATTTAGTCTGTCATTTCAGATACTGCAAAATCAACACATTTACATCGTTTTGGGGGGGCAAAAGTAGAAAACAGTAAGTTCACCCCAGAAAACCATATATTTTCGGAAAGTACACATTCCAACGAATCCAAATTGGGTATGCATGTCTTTCTACGCCAAAGTACCAAGCCACAAATCATTCCTAAATTTGGTGATTTAGGTGACATTTCCAAAAATCACCTCAAAATATCTACCCTGCAGCATCGTATTACCCACATACTTTTAGGTATCAAGACAAATCACCCCAAATATGAAAGCCTAGGGTCCTCTGAACAGTTTGATGCCCAATATGTATAGATGTACCCAAGCACGTGGCATATAGGGGCCCCAAAAGGAAGACCCCCATATGGTCTGTCATTTCAGGTACTGCAAAATCAACACATTTACATCGTTTTGGGGGGGGCAAAAGTAGAAAACAGTAAGTTCACCCCAGAAAACCATATATTTTCGGAAAGTACACATTCCAACGAATCCAAATTGGGTATGCATGTCTTTCTACGCCAAAGTACCAAGCCGCAAATCATTCCTAAATTTGGTGATTTAGGTGACATTTCCAAAAATCACCTCAAAATATCTACCCTGAAGCATCGTATTACCCACATACTTTTAGGTATCAAGAGAAATCACCCCAAATATGAAAGCCTAGGGTGCTCTGAACAGTTTGATGCCCGATATGTATAGGTGTACCCAAGCACGTGGCATACAGGGGCCCCAAAAGGAAGACCCCCATATAGTTGTCATTCCAGGTACTGCAAAATCAACACATTTACATCGTTTTGGGGGGGGCAAAAGTAGAAAACAGTAAGTTCACCCCAGAAAACCATATATTTTCGGAAAGTACACATTCCAACGAATTCAAATTGGGTATGCATGTCTTTCTACGCCAAAGTACCAAGCCGCAAATCATTCCTAAATTTGGTGATTTAGGTGACATTTCCAAAAATCACCTCAAAATATCTACCCTGCAGCATTGTATTACCCACATACTTTTAGGTATCAAGACAAATCACCCCAAATATGAAAGCCTAGGGTCCTCTGAACAGTTTGATGCCTGATATGTATAGGTGTACCCAAGCACGTGGCATACAGGGGCCCCAAAAAGAAGACCCCCATATAGTCTGTCATTTCAGGTACTGCAAAATCAACACATTGACATCGTTTTGGGGGGGGCAAAAGTAGAAAACAGTAAGTTCACCCCAGAAAACGATATATTTTCGGAAAGTACACATTCCAACGAATCCAAATTGGGTATGCATGTCTTTCTACGCCAAAGTACCAAGCCGCAAATCATTCCTAAATTTGGTGATTTAGGTGACATTTCCAAAAATCACCTCAAAATATCTACCCTGCAGCATCGTATTACCCACATACTTTTAGGTATCAAGACAAATCACCCCAAATATGAAAGCCTAGGGTCCTCTGAACAGTTTGATGCCTGATATGTATAGGTGTACCCAAGCACGTGGCATACAGGGGCCCCAAAAGGAAGACCCCCATTTAGTCTGTCATTTCAGATACTGCAAAATCAACACATTTACATCGTTTTGGGGGGGCAAAAGTAGAAAACAGTAAGTTCACCCCAGAAAACCATATATTTTCGGAAAGTACACATTCCAACGAATCCAAATTGGGTATGCATGTCTTTCTACGCCAAAGTACCAAGCCACAAATCATTCCTAAATTTGGTGATTTAGGTGACATTTCCAAAAATCACCTCAAAATATCTACCCTGCAGCATCGTATTACCCACATACTTTTAGGTATCAAGACAAATCACCCCAAATATGAAAGCCTAGGGTCCTCTGAACAGTTTGATGCCCAATATGTATAGATGTACCCAAGCACGTGGCATATAGGGGCCCCAAAAGGAAGACCCCCATATGGTCTGTCATTTCAGGTACTGCAAAATCAACACATTTACATCGTTTTGGGGGGGGCAAAAGTAGAAAACAGTAAGTTCACCCCAGAAAACCATATATTTTCGGAAAGTACACATTCCAACGAATCTAAATTGGGTATGCATGTCTTTCTACGCCAAAGTACCAAGCCACAAATCATTCCTAAATTTGGTGATTTAGGTGACATTTCCAAAAATCACCTCAAAATATCTACCCTGCAGCATCGTATTACCCACATACTTTTAGGTATCAAGACAAATCACCCCAAATATGAAAGCCTAGGGTCCTCTGAACAGTTTGATGCCCAATATGTATAGATGTACCCAAGCACGTGGCATATAGGGGCCCCAAAAGGAAGACGCCCATATGGTCTGTCATTTCAGGTACTGCAAAATCAACACATATACATAGTTTTGGGGGGAGCAAAGGTAAAAAAAAGTGCATTCACCCCAGAAAACCATATATTTTCGGTAAGTACACATTCCCACGAATCCAAATTGGGTATGCATGTCCTTGTACTCCAAAGTACCAAGCCGCAAGCCTTTCCTAAATTTGGCGATAAAAGCAACAGTTTTTACATTTTTGAAAATTGCCTAAAAATATTGCAATTGGCCGCATTTATCTCACCCAATTTCTTACATACAATTCTAAAACACCATAAATACTGATGCCAAGGGTCAATTGAACCGTTTGATGCCCAATATGCATTGATATACCAAGGCAGCTGGCATGTGCGGACCCAAAATGAAAATAGTGCATATGATTTTTCTCCGCTGCCGATTCGCCTTCTGTGAACATAGACCCTTGACTTCATATTATATGCCTCAAGACCCTCCTAACAGCAAAGACCCCCGCAAAACCATATATTTTTGGAAAGTACACATTCTGACGAATCCAAAAAAGATAAAGACGTCTTTCTACACCAAACTGCAAAGCTTTTCTAAACGCAGAGGTTTTTACATTTCTGAAAATCGCCTAAAATTGTTGCAGTTTGCCGCATTTATCACACACAATGTTTTACGTATAAAGAAAAATCACCCTAAATATGGACGTCAGAGGTCTACTAAATAGTTTGATGCCCAATATGCATAGATTTACCAAAGTATGTGGCGTGTACGGACCCCAAATGAAAAACATGCCTATGAATTTTCACGCTAGCCAACTAAGCTGCAGAAAAGAGAGCCCCAACTGTGCGTTATGTGCCTTAAGACACCAAAACTGTAAAAAGACCCCCAGAAACCCATATATTTTTGGAAAGCATATATTCTGGCGAATCAAACTAAGTAAAATAAATCTTTCTATACCAAAGCACCAAACAGCAAAACTATACTAAAGATACATAAGGAACAATAATGCATGGATAAAATTGCAATAAAACCACAAAAATAGCGTAAATCAATGAAATAACAAAATAATTGATCCGGCAGCGTAATTAGTGGCCGAAATCGATTATCCAATAGTCACGCTGTCAAAATAACATGCTAAATTTTAGGCAAAACAAACAGTACAATGAATAAGTAAAAAAAAAAAAAAAAACCCCTGTTTGTGAGTTTTTGTGTATACATATTTGTGCACTAATAAAAGTTGTCTGAGTGTGCAAATACATGTAATTAAGTGTAAATAAGTGTACAAAATCGACTAAGTGTGCTAAAATAAAAAAATAAAAAATAAAAAAACACAAATTTTTACTAAAATGTTCATGTAAGTGTATTAATGTACTGTAGGTATGTGTAAGTGCAGGTAAGTGTGTAAAAAAAAGTGCACTTACCGTTTTTGTAGCAGGAGGATCGCTGGAACCGAAGGACGACTCCTGGCAGCGTGTCTGCAGAGTTACTGCGCAGCAGGAAGTGACTGGGCGCGTGGTGCGACGAGGAGGAGGTAAGCCAGCAGCAGCAGCGCTTACATTGCGCTTCTGCTACTTTGAAGTCGGATCTGCGACAATCGCGTCGCAGATCCGACTTGACAGCCCCCCAGCCACGTTGCCCAGGGGGCTGTCTACCCTCCTGACTCTCTGCAGAGGCGGCAAAAGCCGCCGATGCAGAGAGAAGGGCTCAGCTGCAAAAGAACGTACGAGGTACGTTCTTGGCAGCCTGAGCCCTGAACCGCCAGCACGTACGCCGTACGTGCTTGGCGGTTAAAGGGTTAAACAGACAGACATTGGTATAAACAGAAGTTAAACCATTTAGCTATTGCAAAGTTCTAGCATCAATTCTACAGACGATACCCGGCCATATTCCAGCATCAACATGTTTTTGTTGTTTTTATAAAGTTTTTAAACTTTACCCTACCTGTGCTATTGAAGGTTGCAAAGTAATATTTGCAAATACAAATATCAGTGGGGCAAAAAAAAAATAAAAACATATAAAAAAAAAATGTATGCTAGCGACTCCAAAAGCAGAACAAACTTTTAGAAGCCAAAACGCATTATTATAATGTGAGCAAGTTGATTCACACAGTGGAAATTCAGGGCAGATATTTTCAATTAATAAGTTACATTTGCCGTCTACTACACGGTCTATATGGACTTACAGCCTACAGGAGATTCTGTTTGGCAGTGCACCTGGTTTTTATACAACCAAAACTTGCTTCCAAGCCTGGAATTCAAAAATAAGCACCTGCTTTGAGACCACTGGGAGCAACATCCAAGGGGTTGGGGAGTAACATGTTGCTCAGGAGCCACTGGTTGGGGATCACGGACCAAGAGTAGGATTATGACGTGACACTGTCTGGGGGTACAGATGTCAGAAAACATTTGGGACTTTTACCTTGCAGTAACCAAAAGCCATATATATTTTAGGTTGTGCACGGATCAGATCTAGAATGTCTTTTGCGCCTTACCACAGTAACATCAAATACTGTACAGCACATGGGCGTCCGCAGAAATTTTTTTTGGAGGGGCAATTGGAGGGGCAATTTTTAGAGACAGTACATGATAAATTTTGATATTCTAATTTTCAAATTTGAATCGAATTTGGACTATTCACTTGTCGAAGTACACAAAGAAAATAGATCGAAATTCTAATTTTTTTCATTCGAAAATTCACCTTGTCCTTTGATAAATCTAAGTTGATACATTTCTTATCTTTGTCCCTGCTGAGCAGATTCTCTGGGTTTTATTGCAGGCAGCTGTTAGAATGGATACGGTTACTAATACTCCAGAGATGCTGCTGAGAAATGTATCAACTAAGGGGCATATTTATTAAGGGTTGAATTTTGAATTAAAAAAGACCAACTGAAATTAAGTCAAAGTTTTTTTTTGGTCGAATAGGTCCGTATTCGGCCGAATTTGAATAGAAGGAATAACGCATTTAAAAGATTCAACGTTTTCCTCAAAAAAATCTTCAACTTTTCAAAGTCCACCAATTGACACCACATAGGTACTAGGAGGTCCCTCATAGGTTAAAACAGCAATTCCGAAGGTTTTAGATGGCGAATGGTCGAAGTCGGATTTTTAAAGAGACAGTATATAATAAATTTCGAATTTTTGAATTTTTTTTCAAATCGAACTTGGACTATTCCCTAGTAGAAGTACACAGAAAATAGCTCGAAATATGACATTTTTGAAAATTCACCTCGACCTTTGATAAATCTGCTCCTAAATGTTGCAAAATTGTAACCATTTAGAAACTGCACCTGAATTACTGAGTTGCCAGACTCAAACGCCAGAGGCAAGTAATTGAAAAAAGTGTCTATTTCTGGTGAAAGTGAAAACAATTGAACTAAAAAAAAAAGTGTTTGGAAGGTGAACCGCCTCTTTAAATTTTTCCATTTTTTTGTAGTCCCACCTATATATTATCCATAATACATTTCCCTCTCATAATAACCAAGATCGACAGGTTTTAAGCAATTCAGGTAACTTGGAAAGTTACTTAAAGGATTCATATTCTCCTAATGCCAACCACATACAGCAGGGCTGTCCAACTGGCGGCCCGCATGACCCCCCTTCTGTGGCCCCCCACATGCTGTGTCTGTTTACCATATGTAAAATTTAAAAGGTATCACTACAGAGATTAACTGGCCCCTGCATAGTTTAAACCTCAAATTCAGACTAATCCCCTGTATTGTTCACACTTGTGACACCTCTATTGTTTATATCCTAAAATCCTGTACTGTTCACACCTGAGACCCAGACTGAAACTGCCCTCATTGTTCACCTGTTCACACCTTATACAAAATGCTAATGGGGCACCAGCACTGTGTCACTGAATGATAGTTTTCCCTGTCTCCTGCTCTGCCTTCCCTCCCTGTGTGTGCCATTCTCTGCTTGCCCAGTACTGCCTCTGTGTGCCATTCTCTGCTTACTCAGTGCTGCTTGTGTGTGCCATTCTCTGCTTACTCAGTGCTGCTTGTGTGTGCCATTCTCCGCTTACTCAGTGCTGCTTGTGTGTGCCATTCTCTGCTTACTCTGCTGCTTGTGTGTGCCATTCTCCACTTACTCAGTGCTGCTTGTGTGTGCCATTCTCTGCTTACTCAGTGCTGCTTGTGTTTGCTATTCTCTGCTTACCCAGTGCTGCTTGGGTGTGCCATTTTCTGCTTACTCAGTGCTGCTTGTGTGTGCTATTCTCTGCTTACCCAGTGCTGCTTGGGTGTGCCATTCTCTGCTTGCCCAGTGCTGCCTGTGTGTGCCATTCTCAGCTTGCCCAGTGCTGCTTGGGTGTGTCATTCTCTGCTTGCTCAGTACTGCTTGTGTGTGCCATTCTCCGCTTACTCAGTGCTGCTTGTGTGTGCCATTCTCCGCTTACTCAGTGCTGCTTGTGTGCCATTCTCTGCTTACTCAGTGCTACTTGTGTGTGCCATTCTCTGCTTACTCAGTGCTGCTTGTGTGTGCTATTCTCTGCTTACCCAGTGCTGCTTGGGTGTGCCATTCTCTGCTTACTCAGTGCTGCTTGTGTGTGCTATTCTCTGCTTACCCAGTGCTGCTTGGGTGTGCCATTCTCTGCTTGCCCAGTGCTGCCTGTGTGTGCCATTCTCAGCTTGCCTAGTGCTGCTTGGGTGTGCCATTCTCTGCTTGCTCAGTACTGCTTGTGTGTGCCATTCTCTGCTTACTCAGTGCTGCTTGGGTGTGCCATTCTCTGCTTGCCCAGTGCTGCTTGTGTTTGCCATTCTCTGCTTACTCAGTGCTGCTTGTGTGTGCCATTCTCTGCTTGCCCAGTGCTGCCTGTGTGTGCCATTCTCAGCTTTCCCAGTGCTGCTTGGGTTTGCCATTCTCTACTTGCTCAGTACTGCTTGTGTGTGCCATTCTCTGCTTACTCAGTGCTGCTTGGAGAAAGGCTATGATTGCTCTAGCATGAGTAGTTAGTCTAGCAAAGGGTTACTTTTTGTGTTGAGTATTGCAGCTTTGGTAAGGTTTCATACTACTTGTGTGTTTGAATGCATTACCCCTTGTACATTTGCGCTGTCAGGTCATTTCAACACGTGAATAACTGCTAGTACAGCGACAGTAGCCACAAGCTGTTCTTCTAGGATACCTTTTGTACAGTCCTGTTCTTTGCTGTGGTCATCATCAATTTTGTTCTCACATCATCCTGATATTCTACGTTTGTGGTGACCTTAACTGGAATAGGAAAAACAAAGGTTTTGAATCTCTCAACATATACAGTTTTTCTAAATGACCTTTTATTCAAACCTACCCTTCTTACTGCTTTTCCTGACTAGTTTTGGCTCCGATAATTCATCAACGGAATAGTCAAGCTGTTAAACACAAAACAAAAATGTCTTATTAAAGATACAACACGCTGTTAAATAGCTAGTTATATCTGTGGTGTTGATGGAGTTAACTCTGTCTGGTAGGCTTTCTTAAATACAGTCACAAAAAATATAATTAAATATTTAATAAAATATATTGGGGAAATGTAGAGAGTGAAGAAGAAGAACTGGAGCAATGAGGACATAAACTTTAGTTCTGGAATGTTTTATGATTATGTTGTTTTGTATACCTTCTAAATGCACAGACAGATTTGCCAGCTTGTTCCATTACCCCAGTTGTCTTCTAGACAGATGTATTGTCACTAGTTAAGTTAAAGGGATACTGTCATGGGAAAAAAATTTTTTTTCAAAATGAAAGTTAATAGTGCTGCCCCAGCAGAATTCTGCACTGAAATCCATTTCTCAAAAGAGCAAACAGATTTTTTTATATTCAATTTTGAAATCTGACATGGGGCTAGACATATTTCCCAGCTGCCCCAAGTCATGTGACTTGTGCTCTGATAAACTTCAATCACTCTTTACTGCTGTACTGCAAGTTGGAGTGATATCACCCCCTCCCTTTTCCCCCCAGCAGCCAAACAAAAGAACAATGGGAAGGTAACCAGATAGCAGCTCCCTAACACAAGATAACAGCTGCCTGGTAGATCTAAGAACAACACTCAATAGTGAAAACCCATGTCTCACTGAGACACATTCAGTTACATTGAGAAGGAAAAACAGCAGCCTGCCAGAAAGCATTTCTCTCCTAAAGTGCAGGCACAAGTCACATGACCAGGGGCAGTTGGGAAATTGACAAAATGTCTAGCCCCAAGTTAGATTTCAAAATTGAATATAAAAAAATCTGTTTGCTCTTTTGAGAAATGGATTACAGTGCAGAATTCTGCTGGGGCAGCACTATTAACTTTCATTTTGAAAAAAGCATTTCTCTCCTAAAGTGCAGGCACAAGTCACATGACCAGGGGCAGCTGGGAAAATGACAAAATGTTTAGCCTAATGTCAGATTTCAAAATTGAATATAAAAAAATCTGTTTGCTCATTTGAGAAATGGATATCAGTGCCAGAATTCTGCTGGAGCAGTACTATTAACTAATGCGTTTTGAAAAAAACATGGTTTCCGATGACAGGATCCCTTTAAAGACAGAATAATTACATAAAGGGTGGCCTACTTTTTCACCCCAACACACAAACATCATTGTTCACCTGACAATACTCCACTCACAGGCATACACTTGATCATATCATTTCTACAGGTGCCCAGCTTCAGCCACAACCTACCCAGTACCTACCCATTTTTTTTTAAACAGTTCTTTTATTGCATCTTATTGTACATATGGAAACATTGTAAACCCAGGTTGTTAATTGCTAATTGTACAGTAAGTTGGATACAAAATAAACATTAAAAGAAAATATAAAACAACAAACATTACGGTGTCATCAATCTCGGTTATGCATATAATTGCTGAATATCCTTCCTTACCATGCCATCCTAATGCTAGGCGTTTGCCTGTATATATATATTTTTATTGCCATTATGCTAGAAGTTATGTGTAGGAAAATTATATATTATTTCAGGGGTACATGCTATTATCTTCCAGATCCGTCCATATTGCCCATATTTTTTAAACTTTTGTGGACAACCTCTCCTCATGTATGTAAGCTTGTATAGCAGAATGGCTTTATCAATCCTATTCTCTCAAGTTGTAACCTTTGGACCCTTGGCAGATTTCCAATGTACTGCTATTGTTTTTTTGGCATACATGCATAATATAGTGATCAAAGTCCTTTGGGCCCTCCTGGGTGAAAGATCTTCAACCTGATTGAGTAGAATTACCATAGGGTCAATCAGGCCAGTTTTGTCTGGTATGATTCTTGCTACTTTCCCTCCTGAAGCGTTGTGCCCTAGGACAGCTCCACACTAGGTGGAAAAAATCAGCTGGGGAGTATTGGCACCTGGGGCATTCTTGCACGATTGCAGGCTTCATTTTATGTAACCTATGTGGTGTAAGGCAAGTACGGTGAAGATGTTTTAGTTGTGTTAACCTATCCATACTAATAATAATCCCATCAAAAGTGGCTTAACTACCCATTTATAGCTGACAGTTTGTCTAGCCATTGCTCAAACCAGCTGTGATCAAGCTGGTTTACAAGCCAGGCCAGTGGCGTAACTAGTTGTTACTGGGCCCCATAGCAAATTCAATTTAGGGCCCCAAAATATTTATAAGTTGGCCTATTTTACCAAGATATATTAAAATTGCTAATTAATTAGGGTTTCACTGGGCCCCCTACACTCCAGGGTCTGCTTCCTCTATAGTTACGCCCCTGAGCCCGGCACAATCACATCCCTATTCTTGCAGGGACCCAACCTTACCACTCTTCTTGTTGTAGTCATGAACTGCTCAGCTACCCTACCCCTACAGCAAGTGTTTACGAGACTAGGCCTACTGCAAGATCTTCCACCCAAGATGTAAGTCCTCTTTTAGTACTATAGAGCAGTTCCTCTCATCCACGGGAGTCTACCGGAACCTCCTCCCACTCATGCCAACTAGTCAGGAAACACCTAATAACAAGTTGTACAAAAGAGACTGCTTACAATTTGTTTTCATTTTTGAACATGTATGGATAACGGATTTGTTAGTTGTTGGAATCTGTATTTGTAAAATACAAGGATTCAGTAACTGAAAGGTTTAGGCTAGTAGAGATCCATTGTGGCTACTGGTGTAAGCACAAAATGAAGAAAAGTAACAAGTTGCAACATACTGGGCTTTTTCTAAGTTTATATTCATTGTAGTTTTATCCAAGTATAATGTGTGATTTTGGAGCAGAGTTAATATTAGGAAGAAATTTATTTGAAAGGGCAAGACTAGGTTATAAAATCTTAATTATAATGAGATAAAAATGTAAAATAAAGGAATATACTGAATAGTAATTTATGGTCACCAGAGTAGTAGTCATTTATAGTTTCAGATGACTATAAAGGAAAAGTAACAAATATGAAAGGGTTCTCTGTCCATTTTAATGTAATGCACTATTAACATCGATTTGGCACAGATTGTATATTTAGGAAAGACTTTGACTGCCAAGTCAAGCTCAGAAGCATTGATTCAAAACTGGAGGATCTGTACAACATGAAGGAGGAAATGTGAGGTAATATAAGCACTTTACAGCTTTACCACTTCCATAATCCAGTGCTAATCACTCCTGCTACCTTCTGATAGAGTAGTACTGGCTGCTAAAATCATTGTGGGACATCAATGGTGAACAGCAGATTTTGGCACTCAATAATGGGCAGCAATAAAGTTTAGCGGTACATGGGGTGCTCAGATTGCTGCAGCTCTAGTCAAACACCATCCCCCGGCTGTGGAACAGGGCCGGAACTAGGGGTAGGCACAAGGGGAACGAGCCAGGCACTTACCTGACATGCAGCCTACCCCTAGTCCGGCAAGTGTTACCTAGACTCTGTGAAGTCTAAGTGGTTTGCGCACGATCACACACGCGCGCCCTCTACTGCGCACGGTTACGCACAATTACGCACGTGCGTCCTCGGTTGTGCACGGTTACGCACGTGCGTCCTCGGTTGCGCACGGTTACGCACAATTACGCACGTGCGTCCTCGGTTGCGCACGGTTACGCACAATTACGCGCATGCGTCCTCGGTTGCGCACGATTACGCGCGCGTGTTCTGGGTTACACACGCGTCCTCGGTTGTGCACCGTTGCGCACAGATGCAAATGACAGACCTGGCCCGTCGCTGCTGTGGAATACTTTCATAAAAAGAAAATCACCACAAATTGTCCAGCCAATGTAGTTCTCAGTATACTGGGAATAGGAGACTGCACATGCATAGGAAATATTGCACCAGACGTGGCCCTGTACACATTCATATAGTATTTCTAAACTACAACTACCACTTCCTGCCTTGAACAGATAAATCAAGCACTGTAAAGGAACAAAAATGTGCTACACTAGTGCAGGCTATGGCCCTGAATAAATAATGCAAATGAGGGCCTTCAGACCTAGGAACTGCAGCATAGTCACCAACTCATGTATTTAAGAATGTACATGAAAATTCGACCTGAGATACAAAAGGGCGATTTTTTGGAATACTCCACCAGCTGTAAATTTGCTACCACTACGCCAATTCACTAAAATGCAAAGTTGCTTCTCAGCAGCCGAATGCTGGCAAGGTTTTGCTAGCGTTCATTCTTCAGCAGTGGCGTAACTAGACCTCTAAGGGCCCTGGTACGTAAATTTACAACTGGGCCCCCCTATGCAACACTGACCCCCCCCATGCTTTGGACTAAAACACAGTCTCCCATAGACTCCATTATAATAAAATAATTCAACTTTTTAAAAATGATTTCCTTTTTCTGTGTAATAATAAAACAGTACTTTATGCTTGATCCAAACTAAGATATAATTAATCCTTATTGGAAGCAAAACCAGCCTATTGTATTTATTTAATGTTTATATGATTTTCTAGTAGACTTGAAGACCCAAATTACGGAAAGATCCATTATGTGGAAACCCCCAGGTCCTGAGCATTCTGGATAACAGGTCCCATTCCTGTACTCAAAGGATAAAGGACAGGAGTCTGAAATACATTTTTTACTGTGTTAATGACAAGGGTAACCCTTGTCATTAACACAGTAAAAAATGTATTTCAGATGGTTGGTTGTTGAATTTTTTTTTCATTTGCAGTTTGTGTTATTTAGCTTTTTATTCAGCAGCTCAACAGTTTGCAATTTCAGCAGTCTGGCTGCTAGTGACCCAATTACCCTAACTACTATGAATTGATTTGAATGAAAGATTGGAATTGCAGAGAGCCTGATTAAAAAAAAAAGGTACCAATAACAATAAATGTATAGCCTTACCAGTCATTATTGTTTAGATGGGGTCAGTGACCCCCATTTGAAACCTGGAAAGACTCGGAAGAAGAGAAATAAGTAAACATTAAAAGAAAAAAAATGAAGACCAATTGAAAAGTTGGTTAGAATTTACCATTCTACAAAATACTAAAAGTTAACCTGAAGGTGAACCACCCCTTTAATGTTAGTGATGATTGGGAAGGTGCTGTCAGGGTACATAAAGCTCAGCAATGTGGGTTACTACACGTACCAACAATAATATGACGGTGCGACAAATGGTTTTCCCTCAAGAATCCAGTTTTGGCATTAGCGAGAGTTAGCAAACCCAGAAGCCTCAAGTGATCAGCTGAGCTCACTGACCACTGGTAAACGCTCATTCCAACTTTTTGGTCAAAACCTGGCTCTAGGTTATAGCAAAGCGCATGCACACTGAATGCCTTTAGGATTAGCTAGAATACGCCTGCGCACAAGATAAGGCAAGCTACAAGACGCCTGCACACAGAACATATTCAATGCACTTGCGCGTCGTTTGGACTCCATACCCTGCGATCCTCCTGGTCTATTGCGCATGCGCTGTGCTTATGTTTGCGTTCCACAGGCGGTGACATTGTCGTGTGGAAGTGTCAGGCCTTTTCCGGGAGACTCTCCCCCTTACCACCTGAAGCCTTATTGGAGAGCCTGAGGCCGTGGCATGTCGCGGAGCTTTCATAACCAGCAGCAGGGTGAGGGGAAGTCAGGTTAGTTAGAGGCAGCGATGTTTGGGGAGCGTTGTCCTAGTTGCAGTTCGTAGTTTGAGAAGTAATTTCTGTCAGAGTTGAGTTTCCTGTGGGTGACGTCACTGCCAGTGACGTCACGTGCAGCGCGCCGCTGGAGGAGCGTGTATAACCCAGCGATCTACAACAACTTTACTTCTCTGCTGGGTTGCGGGCCCCATCGGGGATGCAGGGGCAAGGACCCTGGTGGCGCTGCACCTTCTGCACCCCTGGTAGTTCCGCCACTGTTCTTCAGCACCAGCATTTCATACCGATCTTTCACTAGAGCGAAACTTTGTTAGTACTCTTACACAATTTGAATAGGGCAGGTACATAGATGTCTTATATATGTTTTTATTAGAGATGTTGGAGCAAATGCCTGAAGACAAAAAAAAAAATAGAGAGATCCTCTAATGCCCTAGACATGAGCCAACCCTAAAACTAATCTGGCATGCCCCTCAAATGTTTGGGGAAAAAAATGTTAACACAAAAAGCTTTAAAGGGGAAGGAAACCTAGTTGGCGCAAAATACCTCCCCCCCTCCCATGTGTTGCCCACCCTCCCTCCTCCCCCCTGGCCTACCCGTCCCGCTGGGCAAATGCCCCTAACTTGTTACCCTTCTGCGCATGTCCAGTCCAGGGAGTTCACAGACGACATCTTCTGCCACGCGATCTTCTTCCTGCTTTGAACGGCGTTTTGGCGCATGCGCAGTAGGAGCATTTTGCCGGTACAGATCTACTGCGCATGTGCCAAAAGTCACAAAGTAACAAGTTGCCCAGCAGGACGGGTAGGCCAGGGGGGAGGAGGGAGGGTGGGCAACACACGGGAGGGGGGGTGAGAGTTTTTGCGCCAAATAGGTTTCCTTCCCCTTTAAGAGTTAGGACTTTTGAGGGCAATCCTGCATTAAAATATGAAAAACGCCAGCATTTTTTTTTTTTTTTTTTACAAATTTTAGCAGTTTCCGGCTTACAGGATATGACGTCACGGACATAAGATTGAGGAGGTTGAAGCTTCATCTCATCAGTTCACCTGGTCTGAGGTGGCGAAGGAAACTCTGGCAAGAGAGGTAAAGTTTTGTAAAATTCGCACCTTAGTGAATTTGCGTATTAACGATTGTTCAAAAACTCGTCTGACGATAGGGCACAAAACTGTGCTAGTGACGGTCTCTTTCATTAGCAAATTTTCCTCTACGTCTGTTAGTAAATTCGAGATGTCCCTGCGGATGGGATTTCTTGCGAATTTTCACTAACGATGGCCCTTTAATAAATCTTCCCCTATGCCTCAGGGCTGGAACTTGGGGTAGGAAGAGTAGGCACGTGCCTTAGACGCGAAGCTGGGGGGCACGTACCTGCTCTGTCATCTACCCCATCTCTGGTCCCCTCTCTCCCAAACTGTGCGTGCCATTTCCCAGTCTTCTTGCACTTCTGTGGCTGTGTGAGCACCGGTTCGTGCACGTGCGTGAGAGCACCAACTTGCACAGTTGTTCTCTAGGGCGTGATTATTTATCATCCCTGCAATACGTAAACATTAGAACTGCTGTTTATTTATAGGGAAGAGGAGGCGTCTATCCTGATTACTACATAAATTAGATCACCCTCTCCCAAAGGCTTTAAGGAGGACCAGTACTGCGTCATGCCCTTATAACTAATCACTTTAAAAATACACGGATGGATGATTAGTTCAGTTACATAGCATATGACTTATTATAATGCAGTTCAGACTGCATCTTGCTATTATCAGCTATGCAGTGAGTATTTTATAGGTGTTGATTTTTCAAAGACATGGCTTAGTAAGAGTGGTAACACTGAGGGCAGGCCCGGACTGGCAATCTGTGGGTTCTGGCAAATGCCAGAGGGGCTGCTATAAGGTCCCATAGAAAGTCAGTATTTAGTGGGCTGGTGGGGGCTGTTTGGGCCTCAGTGTAGGCTGATTGGGCATCTGTGTACCTGAAATGCCAGGGCCTATTTTAATTCTCAGTCCGGACCTGACTGAGGGACAATGTTCTGTTTAAGGTGTGCACTTACAACAAATTGTGGTGCGCACAGAGAACTGTGTGAAAACACATTTTGTATTAATTCTGACCTGAGCACACAGTTTTTAAAAAACTGCATACTAAAGAATATTTTGGCGCACATAGCCGAAAAGGAATTAGAGGGAACATTGCTGATGGACTAAATTTGCTTTTAAAAAAGGACCTTTAAAGGCAGACTACATTTTCCCCATAGGTGTATACTAAACCTATAAAATCAACACACGGTCTATATGGACTGGCAGCCTACAGGAGATTCTGTTTGGCAGTGCACCTGGTTTTTATACAACCAAAACTTGCTTCCAAGCCTGGAATTCAAAACCAAGACCACTGGGAGCAACATCCAAGGGGTTGGGGAGTAACATGTTGCTCAGGAGCCACTGGTTGGGGATCACGGACCAAGAGTAGGATTATGACGTGACACTGTCTGGGGGTACAGATGTCAGAAAACATTTGGGACTTTTACCTTGCAGTAACCAAAAGCCATATATATTTTAGGTTGCACACGGATCAGATCTAGAATGTCTTTTGCTCCTTACCACAGTAACATCAAATACTGTACAGCACATGGGCGTCCGCGGATATTTTTTTTGGAGGGGCAATTTTTGGTCGAATTTGGACTATTCACTTGTCAAAGTACACAAAAAAAATAGATCGAAATTCTAATTTTTTTCATTCGAAAATTCACCGTGCCCTTTGATAAATCTAAGTTGATACCTTTCTTATCTTTGTCCCTGCTGAGCAGATTCTCTGGGTTTTATTACAGGCAGCTGTTAGAATGGATACGGTTACTAATACTCCAGAGATGCTGCTGAGAAATGTATCAACTAAGGGGCATTTTTATCAAGGGTCGAATTTTGAATTAAAAAAGACCAACTGAAATTAAGTCAAAGTTTTTTTTGGTCGAATAAGTCCGTATTCGGCAGAATTTGAATAGAAGGAATAACGCAGGTAGGGATGCACCGAATCCACTATTTTGGATTCGGTCGAACCCCCAATCCTAAGCAAAGGATTCGGCCGAATACCGAACCGAATCCGGTGGGAAGGGGAATTTTTTTTTTCCTTGTTTTGTGACAAAGTCACGCGATTTCCCTCTCCACCCCTAATTTGCATATGCAAATTAGGATTCGGTTCGGCCAGGCACAAGGATTCGGCTGAGTCCGAATCCTGTTGAAAAAGGCCAAATCCTGGACGAATCCCGAACCGAATCCTGGATTCGGTGCATCCCTATTTAAAAGAGTCAACGTTTTTCTCAAAAAAATCTTCAACTTTTCAAAGTCCACCAATTGACACCACATAGGTACTAGGAGGTCCCCCATAGGTTAAAACAGCAATTCCGAAGGTTTTAGATGGCGAATGGTCGAAGTCTGATTTTTAAAGAGACAGTATATAATAAATTTTGAATTTTTGAATTTTTTTCAAATCAAATCTTGGACTATTAGTAGAAGTACACAAAAAATAGCTCGAAATATGACATTTTTGAAAATTCACCTCGACCTTTGATAAATCTGCTCCTAAATGTTGCAAAATTGTAACCATTTAGAAACTGCACCTGAATTACTCAGTTGCCAGACTCAAACGCCAGAGGCAAGTAATTGAAAAAAGTGTCTTTATTTCTGGTGAAAGTGAAAACAATTGAACTAAAAAAAAGTGTTTGGAAGGTGAACAGCCTCTTTAAATTTTTCCATTTTTTTGTAGTTCCACCTATACATTATCCATAATACATTTCCCTCTCATAATAACCAAGATCGACAGGTTTTAAGCAATTCAGGTAACTTGGAAAGTTACTTAAAGGATTCATATTCTCCTAATGCCAACCACATACAGCAGGGCTGTCCAACTGGCGGCCCGCATGACCCCCCTTCTGTGGCCCCCCACATGCTGTGTCTGTTTACCATATGTAAAATTTAAAAGGTATCACTACAGAGATTAACTGGCCCCTGCATAGTTTAAACCTCAAATTCAGACTAATCCCCTGTATTGTTCACACTTGTGACACCTCTATTGTTTATATCCTAAAATCCTGTACTGTTCACACCTGAGACCCAGACTGAAACTGCCCTCATTGTTCACCTGTTCATACCTTATTCAAAATGCTAATGGTGCACCTGCACTGTGTCACTGAATGATAGCTTTCCCTGTCTCCTGCTCTGCCTTCCCTCCCTGTGTGCGCCATTCTCTGCTTGCCCAGTGCTGCTTGTGTGTGCCATTCTCTGCTTGCCCAGTACTGCCTGTGTGTGCCATTCTCTGCTTACTCAGTGCTGCTTGTGTGTGCCATTCTCTGCTTACTCAGTGCTGCTTGTGTATGCCATTCTCTGCTTACTCAGTGCTGCTTGTGTGTGCCATTCTCCGCTTACTCAGTGCTACTTGTGTGTGCCATTCTCTGCTTACTCAGTGCTGCTTGTGTGTGCTATTCTCTGCTTACCCAGTGCTGCTTGGGTGTGCCATTTTCTGCTTACTCAGTACTGCTTGTGTGTGCTATTCTCTGCTTACCCAGTGCTGCTTGGGTGTGCCATTCTCTGCTTGCCCAGTGCTGCCTGTGTGTGCCATTCTCAGCTTGCCCAGTGCTGCTTGGGTGTGCCATTCTCTGCTTGCTCAGTACTGCTTGTGTGTGCCATTCTCTGCTTACTCAGTGCTGCTTGTGTGTGCCATTCTCTGCTTGCCCAGTGCTGCCTGTGCGTGCCATTCTCAGCTTTCCCAGTGCTGCTTGGGTGTGCCATTCTCTGCTTGCTCAGTACTGCTTGTGTGTGCCATTCTCAGCTTGCCCAGTGCTGCTTGGGTGTGCCATTCTCTGCTTGCTCAGTACTGCTTGTGTGTGCCATTCTCTGCTTACTCAGTGCTGCTTGTGTGTGCCATTCTCTGCTTGCCCAGTGCTGCCTGTGCGTGCCATTCTCAGCTTTCCCAGTGCTGCTTGGGTGTGCCATTCTCTGCTTACTCAGTGCTGCTTGGAGAAAGGCTATGATTGCTCTAGCATGAGTAGTTAGTCTAGCAAAGGGTTACTTTTTGTGTTGAGTATTGCAGCTTTGGTAAGGTTTCATACTACCTGTGTGTTTGAATGCATTACCCCTTGTACATTTGCGCTGTCAGATCATTTCAACACGTGAATAACTGCTAGTACAGCGACAGTAGCCACAAGCTGTTCTTCTAGGATACCTTTTGTACAGTCCTGTTCTTTGCTGTGGTCGTCATCACTTTTGTTCTCACATCATCCTGATATTCTACGTTTGTGGTGACCTTAACTGGAATAGGAAAAACAAAGGTTTTTAATCTCTCAACATATACAGTTTTTCTAAATGACCTTTTATTCATACCTACCCTTCTTACTGCTTTTCCTGACTAGTTTTGGCTCCGATAATTCATCAACGGAACAGTCAATCTGTTAAACACAAAACAAAAATGTCTTATTAAAGATACAACACGCTGTTAAATAGCTAGTTATATCTGTGGTGTTGATGGAGTAAACTCTGTCTGGTAGGCTTTCTTAAAAATAATATAAATAAATATTTAATAAAATATATTGGGGAAATGTAGAGAGTGAAGAAGAAGAACTGGAGCAATGAGGACATAAACTTTAGTTCTGGAATGTTTTATGATTATGTTGTTTTGTATACCTTCTAAATGCACAGACAGATTTGCCAGCTTGTTCCATTACCCCAGTTGTCTTCTAGACAGATGTATTGTAACTAGTAAAGTCAAACTGAAAGTTAATAGTGCTGTCCCAGCAGAATTCTGCACTGAAATCCATTTCTCAAAGAGCAAACAGATTTTTTTATATTCAATTTTGAAATCTGACATGGGGCTAGACATATTATGAATTTCCCAGCTGCCCCAAGTCATGTGACTTGTGCTCTGATAAACTTCAATCACTCTTTACTGCTGTACTGAAAGTTGGAGTGATATCACCCCCTCCCTTTCCCCCCCAGCAGCCAAACAAGAACAATGGGAAGGTAACCAGATAGCAGCTCCCTAACACAAGATAACAGCTGCCTGGTAGATCTAAGAACAACACTCAATAGTAAAAACCCATGTCACACTGAGACACATTCAGTTACATTGAGAAGGAAAAACAGCAGCCTGCCAGAAAGCATTTCTCTCCTAAAGTGCAGGCACAAGTCACATGACTAGGGGCAGTTGGGAAATTGACAAAATGTCTAGCCCCAAGTTAGATTTCAAAATTGAGTATAAAAAATCTGTTTGCTCTTTTGAGAAATGGATTACAGTGCAGAATTCTGCTGGGGCAGCACGATTAACTTTCATTTTGAAAAAAGCATTTCTCTCCTAAAGTGCAGGCACAAGTCACATGACCAGGGGCAGCTGGGAAAATGACAAAATGTCAAGCCCCATGTCAGATTTCAAAATTGAATATAAAAAAATCTGTTTGCTCATTTGAGAAATGGATATCAGTGCAGAATTCTGCTGGAGCAGCACTATTAACTGTGCGTTTTGAAAAAAACATGTTTTCCGATGACAGGATCCCTTTAAAGACAGAATAATTACATAAAGGTTGGCCTACTTTTTCACCCCAACACACAAACATCATTGTTCACCTGACAATACTCCACTCACAGGCATACACTTGATCATATCATTTCTACAGGTGCCCAGCTTCAGCCACAACCTACCCAGTACCTACCCTTTTTTTTAACAGTTCTTTTATTGCATCTTATTGTACATATGGAAACATTGTAAACACAGGTTGTTAATTGCTAGTTGTACAGTAAGTTGAATACAAAATAAACATTAAAAGAAAATATAAAACAACAAACATTACGGTGTCATCAATCTCGGTTATGCATATAATTGCTGAATATCCTTCCTTACCATGCCATCCTAATGCTAGGCGTTTGCCTGTATATATATATTTTTATTGCCATTATGCTAGAAGTTATGTGTAGGTAGATTATATATTATTTCAGGGGTACATGCTATTATCTTCCAGATCCGTCCATATTGCCCATATTTTTTTAAACTTTTGTGGACAACCTCTCCTCATGTATGTAAGCTTGTATAGCAGAATGGCTTTATCAATCCTATTCTCTCAAGTTGTAACCTTTGGACCCTTGGCAGATTTCCAATGTACTGCTATTGTTTTTTTGGCATACATGCATAATATAGTGATCAAAGTCCTTTGGGCCCTCCTGGGTGAAAGATCTTCAACCTGATTGAGTAGAATTACCATAGGGTCAATCAGGCCAGTTTTGTCTGGTATGATTCTTGCTACTTTCCCTCCTGAAGTGTTGTGCCCTAGGACAGCTCCACACTAGGTGGAAAAAATGAGCTGGGGAGTATTGGCACCTGGGGCATTCTTGCACGATTGCAGGCTTCATTTTATGTAACCTATGTGGTGTAAGGCAAGTACATTGAAGATGTTTTAGTTGTGTTAACCTATCCATACTGTTAATAATCCCATCAAAAGTGGCTTAACTACCCATTTATAGCTGACAGTTTGTCTAGCCATTGCTCAAACCAGCTGTGATCAAGCTGGTTTACAAGCCAGGCCAGTGGCATAACTAGTTGTTTCCGGCGCCCATAGCAAATTCAATTTAGGGCCCCAAAATATTTATAAGTTGGCCTATTTTACCAAGATATATTAAAATTGCTAATTAATTAGGGTTTCACTGGGCCCCCTACACTCCAGGGTCTGCTTCCTCTATAGTTACGCCCCTGAGCCCGGCACAATCACATCCCTATTCTTGCAGGGACCCAACCTTACCACCCTTCTTGTTGTAGTCATGAACTGCTCAGCTACCCTACCCCTACAGCAAGTGTTTACGAGACTAGGCCTACTGCAAGATCTTCCACCCAAGATGTAAGTCCTCTTTTAGTACTATAGAGCAGTTCCTCTCATCCACGGGAGTCTACCGGAACCTCCTCCCACTCATGCCAACTAGTCAGGAAACACCTAATAACAAGTTGTACAAAAGAGACTGCTTACAATTTGTTTTCATTTTTGAACATGTATGGATAACGGATTTGTTAGTTGTTGGAATCTGTATTTGTAAAATACAAGGATTCAGTAACTGAAAGGTTTAGGCTAGTAGAGATCCATTGTGGCTACTGGTGTAAGCACAAAATGAAGAAAAGTAACAAGTTGCGACATACTGGGCTTTTTCTAAGTTTATATTCATTGTAGTTGTATCCAAGTATAATGTGTGATTTTGGAGCAGAGTTAATATTAGGAAGAAATTTATTTGAAAGGGCAAGACTAGGTTATAAAATCTTAATTATAATGAGATAAAAATGTAAAATAAAGGAATATACTGAATAGTAATTTATGGTCACCAGAGTAGTAGTCATTTATAGTTTCAGATGACTATAAAGGAAAAGTAACAAATATGAAAGGGTTCTCTGTCCATTTTAATGTAATGCACTATTAACATCGATTTGGCACAGATTGTATATTTAGGAAAGACTTTGACTGCCAAGTCAAGCTCAGAAGCATTGATTCAAAACTGGAGGATCTGTACAACATGAAGGAGGAAATGTGAGGTAATATAAGCACTTTACAGCTTTACCACTTCCATAATCCAGTGCTAATCACTCCTGCTACCTTCTGATAGAGTAGTACTGGCTGCTAAAATCATTGTGGGACATCAATGGTGAACAGCAGATTTTGGCACTCAATAATGGGCAGCAATAAAGTTTAGCGGTACATGGGGTGCTCAGATCGCTGCAGCTCTAGTCAAACACCATCCCCCGGCTGTGGAACAGGGCCGGAACTAGGGGTAGGCACAAGGGGAACGAGCCAGGCACTTACCTGACATGCAGCCTACCCCTAGTCCGGCAAGTGTTACCTAGACTCTGTGAAGTCTAAGTGGTTTGCGCACGATCACACACGCGCGCCCTCTACTGCGCACGGTTACGCACAATTACGCACGTGCGTCCTCGGTTGCGCACGGTTACGCACGTGCGTCCTCGGTTGCGCACGGTTACGCACAATTACGCGCATGCGTCCTCGGTTGCGCACGATTACGCGCGCGTGTTCTGGGTTACACACGCGTCCTCGGTTGTGCACCGTTGCGCACAGATGCAAATGACAGACCTGGCTTGTCGCTGCTGTAGTGGAATACTTTCATAAAAAGAAAATCACCACAAATTGTCCAGCCAATGTAGTTCTCAGTATACTGGGAATAGGAGACTGCACATGCATAGGAAATATTGCACCAGACGTGGCCCTGTACACATTCATATAGTATTTCTAAACTACAACTACCACTTCCTGCCTTGAACAGATAAATCAAGCACTGTAAAGGAACAAAAATGTGCTACACTAGTGCAGGCTATGGCCCTGAATAAATAATGCAAATGAGGGCCTTCAGACCTAGGAACTGCAGCATAGTCACCAACTCATGTATTTAAAAATGTACATGAAAATTTGACCTGAGATACTATGGGGCAAATTCACTAAAGGGCGATTTTTTGTCAGCGAATACTCCACCAGCTGTAAATTCGCTACCATTTTGCCAATTCACTAAAATGCAAAGTTGCTTCTCAGCAGCCGAATGCTGGCAAAGTTTCGCTAGCGTTCATTCTTCAGCACCAGCATTTCATACCGATCTTTCACTAGTGTTCAATTCTGCAGAGCAAAACTTTGTTAGCACAATTTAAATAGGGCAGGTACATAGAGGTCTTATATATGTTTTTATTAGAGATGTTGGAGCAAATGCCTGAAGACAAAAAAAAAAATAGAGAGATCCTCTAATGCCCTAGACATGAGCCAACCCTAAAACTAATCTGGCACGCCCCTCAAATGTTTGGGGAAAAGAATGTTAACACAAAAAGCTTTAAAGGGGAAGGAAACCTAGTTGGCGCAAAATCCCTCCCCCCCTCCCGTGTGTTGCCCACCCTCCCTCCTGGCCTACCCGTTCCGCTGGGCAAATGTCCCTAACTTGTTACCCTTCTGCGCAGGTCCAGTCCAGGGAGTTCACAGACGACATCTTCTTCCACGAAATCTTCTTCCAGCTTTGAATGGCGTTTTGGCGCATGCGCAGTAGGAGCATTTCGCCAGTACAGATCTACTACGCATGCGCCAAAAGTCACAAAGTAATTTTGGCGCATGCGCAGTAGATCGTACTGGCGAAATGCTCCTACTGCGCATGCGCCGTTCAAAGCAGGAAGAAGATCGCGTGGAAGAAGGTGTTGTCTGTGAACTCCCTGGCCTGGACCTGCGCAGAAGGATAAGTAACAAGTTAGGGGCATTTGCCCAGCAGGACGGGTAGGCCAGGGGGGAGGAGGGAGGGTGGGCAACACACGGGAGGGGGAGAGAGTTTTTGCGCCAACTAGGTTTCCTTCCCCCTTAAGAGTTAGGACTTTTGAAGGCAATCCTGCATTAAAATATGAAAAACGCCAGCATTTTTTTTACAAATTTTAGCAGTTTCCGGCTTACAGGATATGACGTCACTGACATAAGATTGAGGAGGTTGAAGCTTCATCTCATCAGTTCACCTGGTCTAAGGTGGCAAAGGAAACTCTGGCAAGAGAGGTAAAGTTTTGTAAAATTCGCACCTTAGTGAATTTGCGTATTAACGATTGTTCAAAAACTCGTCTGACGATAGGGCACAAAGCTGTGCTAGTGACGGTCTCTTTCATTAGCAAATTTTCCTCTACGTCTGTTAGTAAATTCGAGATGTCCCTGCGGATGGGATTTCTTGCGAATTTTCAGTAACGATGGCCCTTTAATAAATCTTCAAACTCGTAAACTCATTCCCCGTAATTACTCGTTTCGTATAAAGAACTGTTTAATTACTCACAGAAGGTGCTCCACGTAGGCCCTGCTGCAAACAAAAAGCCTTCTCAAATTCCAAAAAATGTAGAACATGGGCACACTCCACACATTGCTTCAGGGCTGGAACTTAGGGTAGGAAGAGTAGGCACGTGCCTAAGACGCGAAGCGGGGGGGGGCACGCACCTGCTCTGTCATCTACCCCATGTCTTGTCCCCTCTCTCCCAAACTGTGCGCGCCATTTCCCCGTCTTCTTGCACTTCTGTGGCTGCGTGAGCACCGATTCGTACACATACGTGAGAGCACCAACTTGCACAATTGTTCTCTAGGGCGTGATTATTTATCATCCCTGCAATACGTAAACATTAGAACTGCTGTTTATTTATAGAGAAGAGGAGGCGTCTATCCTGATTACTACACAAATTAGATCACCCTCTCCCAAAGGCTTTAAGGAGGACCAGTACTGCGTCATGCCCTTATAACTAATCACTTTAAAAATACACGGATGGATGATTAGTTCAGTTACATAGCATATGACTTATTATAATGCAGTTCAGACTGCATCCTGCTATTATCAGCTATGCAGTGAGTATTTTATAGGTGTTGATTTTTCAAAGACATGGCATAGTAAGAGTGGTAACACTGAGGGCAGGCCTGGACTGGCAATCTGTGGGTTCTGACAAATGCCAGAGGGGCTGCTATAAGGTCCCATAGAAAGTCAGTATTTAGTAGGCTGGTGGGGGCAGTTTGGGCCTCAGTGTAGGCTGATTGGGCATCTGTGTACCTGAAATGCCAGGGCCTATTTTAATTCTCAGTCCGGACCTGACTGAGGGACAATGTTCTGTTTAAGGTGTGCACTTACAACAAATTGTGGTGCGCACAGAGAACTGTGTGAAAACATATTTTGTATTAATTCTGACCTGAGCACACAGTTTTTAAAAAACTGCATACTAAAGAATATTTTGGCGCACATAGCCGAAAAGGAATTAGAGGGAACATTGCTGATGGACTAAATTTGCTTTTAAAAAAGGACCTTTAAAGGCAGACTACATTTTCCCCACAGGTGTATACTAAACCTATAAAATCAACACATATGGAATTCAATTTTGCAAATATGAATGGCAGGTTTGTGGGTAGAAGTCACTTAAAGGGTGGTCCACCTTTAAGTTAACTTTTAATATGTTATAAAATGGCTAATTTGAAGGAACTTTTAAGTTGGTCTTCATTTCTTTTTGTTATATGCTTGTTATGTTATATACTTTCTTCTTCTTCTGAGTCTCTCCAGCTTTCAAATGGGGTCACTGACCCCATCTAAAAAGCAAATTCATGGTTATTGCTACTTTTAATACTCCTCTTTCTATTCATACCCTCTCCTAATCATATTCCAGTCGCATACACAAATCAATGCATGTTACTAGGGTCATTTGGACTCTACCAACTAGATTACTAAAACTGGAAAGCTGCTGATTTAAAAGCTAAAAAAAAATGACAACCAATTGCAAATGATCTCAGAATTTCACTCTCTACATCATATAAAAGTTAAATTAAAGGTGAACAACCCCTTAAAGTCTGACAAATAAGTGGTAGTTACCCATGTTTGGAAGCAGATGAAGCAAATGATAGATACACAAAAACTTCTACATTCCCAGATATGGAGGTAAGGTAATGCCAGAAGGGCAGGGAAAGCTTGTAAATAGAAATGTATTATGATGCAACACCATCTCCGCTTTTCTATATCTGATTATTCTCCCTCTTAATAGGGGAAAGTTGGAACGTGCAAAGTCACACCTGCCCCTGACAAGTGTTAACACTCAGCTAATTTATAGTCCTGACTTTAAAGTTAAGGCCAAGGGGGGCTAAATGAATGGAAATAGACAGAGAACTATACGTAATTTGTTGCTGTAGTACATAGTAAAACATTTTAGACCTTTACACATACCTTGTTGCACAAAGTCCTGCATGAACAGTCTGATCTTCTCTTTCTTCTGCTCCTGCACTGCATCATTCCTTTCAAACATCCCAACCCCAGAGTCTCCACTTCCTTCAGCCCAAGTACCTAACCGCTTTCTGTTCCTCTTGGGTGGCATTTTTCTCACATGCAAGAGCAAACCTCAATACATCTTCATGTGGGCTTTATTAAAGCAACTAAGGGCTTGGTAATAGGACACACCCACTAACAGGTTCTAGGCAGGAGCTTCCTGTTGGCTCATTTTCAACTCAGTGGAACCTTTATGAATACTGGTGCAGTATTGCGCTAGAACTACACAGTGCGCTACTACACGACTGTTGGATGTGAATGCCGGAGTTACAGAACGGGCGCCCCTAAGGCCACTGCTGTTTGTCGCCCCTGTCCCCTCCCCTTTATTTATTATTATTGGGACAGGAGCAATGGGGATGGGCACACAAGAAATTTAAAAATGTATTGTATCTCCTGCTCATCCCCAGTGTTTTTGAACCAATGTGGGTGTGGTTGGGCAGCATGCCGTCCCCTAAAATCCTGCCTTCCTAGGCCTGGGCCTTAGTGGCCTTTCCACAAATCCGGGCCTGGCAAAGCTGCATGTTGCATCTTCATCCGACAGTCGTGTTGGATGCAGTCAGCTTCTACGTGCGACATTTGTATTACTTATATTAGATTTGGCGCATCCGTCGTGACGCTTGCGTTTCCTCTTATCGCGTTGGAACGCACAGAAGCACACCGTATAGTTCTACCCATGCGCAATCTGCTAACCCATATCATCCTATTCCATACCTCCCAACCGTCCTGTTTTTCGCGTGACAGTCCCGATATTGACAGCTTAACCCACAGTCTTGGTTGTTACTGAAATTTCCTGACTTTCTTTCTGATCTCCTGCACTGAACAGCCAGAAAAAGATACAAAGTTTGGCAGAGAGCCAAGAATTTGGATAATTTTGTAACAATTTAAGATAAACAGGTCTCTTGGGGAAACTGACTTGAAAAATTTCAATTGATAAGGGTAAATTGACCACAGACCTCTATAGAAAGGCTACAGACAAAAAATCTGTTAAAGGCATCTAGCTTTTATAACCCTCGGTGCATTACAGGTATCCCTAAAGGCCAGTTTCTAAGGGCAAGGAGGATAGCATCAGGTAATGAAGGGTATTGGAAAGCAGCCTCTGTTCAATGAAAGAAACCTAATTGACACTGAAATACAAGTAGGAGATATCCCCAGAAACACACTGTTGGCACAAAAACACAAACAGAGGAGAAAGCGATGCCTACAAGGATTCGCTTTGTTAGCAAATATGCTAAACAAAGCAACCCAATAGAGAAAATCATTAAAAGATTTTGGCCCATACTTTTTAATGATAAAACTCTGGGGAAAACATGTGTACAACCGCCACTATTTAGCTACAAAAAAGGTTATAAATTAAAAGATATCCTGTGCCCTGCGGAACCAAAGAAAGTAACAAGAATGGGTATTAAATATTGTTTCTTTCTTTAACAGATAGTGCTGCCTTGAGTTTGAATTGAAAATTTCCTGTAAAGTAAGAATACCTCCCAGAAATGTACGTTACAATTTAAAGGAAAACTATACCCCCAAAATGAATACTCAAGCAACAGATAGTTTATATCAAATTGAATGACATATTAAAGAATCTTATCAAACTGGAATATATATTTACATAAATATTGCCCTTTTACATCTCTTGCCTTGAACCACCATTTCGTGACTCTATCTGTGCTGCCTCAGAGATCACCTGACCAGAAATACTACAACACTAACTGTAACAGGAAGAAGTGAGGAAGCAAAAGGCAGAACTCTGTCTGTTAATTGGCCCATGTGACCTTACATGTGGTTTGTATGCGTGCACAGTGAATCTTACGATCTCAGGGGGCGGCCCTTATTTTTTAAAATGGCAATTTTCTATTTATGATTACCCAATGGCACATACTAGTGAAAAAGTATATTATTATGATAATGGTTCATTTACATGAAGCAGGGTTTTACACATGAGCTGTTTTACTCAGTATCTTTTAATAGAGACCTACATTGTTTGGGGGGTATAGTTTTCCTTTAATGTATGTAAAATGTTACAATTAAGTATGGCACCAATTAGAATTACTTTGTAGCAGATTTGTGCTAATATATATGATTTGTAACTTATTGCTTTGACTAACATTCTCTTTAGTAGACCTCCAATAGGTAGTGCTGAGGTTCAAGTGCTTAACCCTTTAACTGCCAAGCATGTACGGCGTACGTGCTGGCGGTTCAGGGCTCAGGCTGCCAAGAACGTACCTGGTACGTTCTCCTGCAGCTGAGCTCTTCTCTCTGCATCGTAGGCTTTTGCCGCCTCTGCAGAGAGTCAGGAGGGTAGACAGCCCCCTGGGCAACGTGGCTGGGGGCTGTCAAGTCGGATCTGCGACGCGATTGTCGCAGATCCGACTTCAAAGTAGCAGAAGCGCAATATAAGCGCTGCTTGCTTACCTCCTCCTCGTCGCACCACCCGCCCACTCACTTCCTGCTGCGCAGTGACTCTGCTGACACGCTCCCTGGAGTCCTCCTTCGGTTCCAGCGATCCTCCTGCTACAAAAACGGTAAGTGCACGTTTTTTACACACTTACACATACTTACAGTACATTTATACACTTACATAAACATTTTAGTAAAAATTTGTATTTTTTATTTTAGCACACTTGGTCGATTTTGTACACTTATTTACACTTAATTACATGTATTTGCACACTCAGACAACTTTTATTAGTGCACAAATATGTATACACAAAAACTCACAAACAGGTGCTTTTTTTTTACTTATTCATTGTACCGTTTGTTTTGCCTAAAAGCATGTTATTTTGACAGCGTGACTATTGGATAATCGATTTCGGACACTAATTACGCTGTCGGATCAATTATTTTGTTATTTCATTGATTTATGCTATTTTTGTGGTTTTATTGCAATTTTATCCATGCATTAATGTTCCTTATGTATCTTTAGTATAGTTTTGCTGTTTGCTGCTTTGGTATAGAAAGATTTATTTTACTTAGTTTGATTCGCCAGAATATATGCTTTCCAAAAATATAGTTTTCTGGGGGTCTTTTTACAGTTTTGGGGTGTTACGGCACATAACGCACAGTTGGGGCTCTCTTTTCTGCAGCTTAGTTGGCTAGCGTGAAAATTCATATGCATGTTTTTCATTTGGGGTCTGTACATGCCACATACTTTGGAAAAACTTTGCATATTGGGCATCAAACTATTGAGTAGACCTCTGACGTCCATATTTAGGGTGATTTTTCTTTATATGTAAAACATTGTGTGCGATAAATGCGGCAAACCGCAACAATTTTAAGCGATTTTCAGAAATGTTGTAAAAACCTCTACGTTTAGAAAAGCTTTGCAGTTTGGTAGTTTGGTATAGAAAGACGTCTTCATCTTTTTTGGATTCGTCAGAATGTGTACTTTCCAAAAATATATGGTTTTGGGGGGGTCTTTGCTGTTAGGAGGGTCTTGAGGCACATAATATGAAGTCAAGGGTCTATGTTCACAGAAGGTGAATCGGCAGCGGAGAAAAATCTTATGCACTATTTTCATTTGGGGTCCGCACAGGCCAGCTGACTTTGTATATCAATGCATATTGGGCATCAAACTGTTCAGTAGACCCTTGGCATCCATATTTATGGTGCTTTACAATTGTATGCAAGAAATTGGGTGAGATAAATGCAGCCAATTGCAATATTTTTAGGCAATTTCAAAAATGTAAAAACTTGCTTTTATCGCCAAATTTAGGAAAGGCTTGCGACTTGGTACTTTGGAGTACACAGACATGCATACCCAATTTGGATTTGTGGGAAATGCAAAAATATATGGTTTTCTGGGGTGAATGTACTTTTTTCTACCTTTGCTCACCCCCAAAACTATGTATATGTGTTGATTTTGCAGTACCTGAAATGACAGACCATATGGGGTGTCTTCCTTTTGGGGCCCCTATATGCCACGTGCTTTGGTACACCTATACATATTGGGCATCAAACTGTTCAGATGACCCTAGGCTTTCATATTTGGGGTGATTTATCTTGATACCTAAAAGTATGTGGGTAATACGATGCTGCAGGGAAGAAATTCTGAAGTGATTTTCGAAAATGTCGCCAAAATCACCAAATTTAGGCATGGTTTGCCGCTTGGTACTTTGGTGTAGAAAGACATGCATACCCAATTTGGATTCAGGGGAATGTGTACTTTCTGAAAATATATGGTTTTCTGGGGTGAATGTACTTTTTTCTACCTTTGCCGCCCCCCAAAACTATGTAAATGTGTTGATTTTGCAGTATCTGAAATGACAGAACAAACGGGGGGGGGTGTCTTCCTTTTGGGGCCCCCTATGCCACGTGCTTGGGTACACCTATACATATTGGGCAATTACACTGTTCAGTGGACCCCAGGATTTCATATTTGGGGTGTTTTACATTGATACCTAATGATGTGTGGGAGATATATTGCTGTAGAGTGGAAGCTTTGAGGTTGTCATTTTTCAAAAAATTCACCAATTTCTATAAAACATTATATCTTTAGGAAACAATTGCAACTTGGTCGTCTGGAGTACAAAGATATTTTTGGTTCACCAGAATCTGTTCTTTCTAGTAATGGGTAGTTTTCTAGGGTAAACCTACTGTTAGCGGAATGTTTGGCCTTGAAATCAAAAGTATGCCGTCTGGGGAGCTTTACTTTGGAAATTTGGTTGTGTACTGCTTGTAGATTTTGAGCAATATATGTGAGAAATCTCCATAAAACCATATATATTTGGTATTGCCGCGTTCATGGAGACATAGACCTTTCTAAATCGGCTGTGTTCTCGTACATAAAATAAATGATGTTTCTGATATATGTGATTGTTCTTCGTGAAACATGATTTTTTTCATTTTATTAGACACTTAGAAGTCTATATTTTTACAGAAGTAGAATTACACCAAAATTCTTGCATATTGTGAAAGTTCAGGTTGTCCTGAAAAAAACAATATATTCTTTTCCTGGGTAAACTATAAGACCACCCCAGGAAAGGCCCTTAAAATGAAAGAGTGCAAAATATCTAAAAACTGCTTGGCAGTAGATGTTCGCATCTAGGACAAAACGGCTGGCAGGGAAAGGGTTGATACAATTTTTATTCACTTTACTACTTTGAGTAGTTGACTCCACTTGGAACACTGGACACCACCACCACCACAAAATTGTTGAACTTTTGAGTTTGACTGGACTGTACTTCACATACAGATGGTTTATTTGGACTTTAATTGTTTTGGACTGGCTAGGCTGATAAATGCTGGCCGACCAATCTAAATGTACAGGGGCGGGGTTTTGTGTATTTATACTGTGTATCACGCTGATGTTACTCACACTTGATAAAGAGCTGTTAAAGGACCAGTAACGTCAAAAATGTTTACAAAAAAATTTGTTAGAATACAACGAAAAAAAAAAACACCAACACAAATTAAAATGTAAAATAGCAAAGCCTTTATTAAGAAATAACTTACAGAAACTCCACTTCCTGTCCTCTTCAGAAACGGCGAAAGGGCGACCATCCATCTGCAGGGCTCGATTTCTCCTCCTGGCTATACACTGATATTGTGTCCTCTGCCTGATCGCCTTCTCCAGCTCTTCTTCATCCAACAGCAGTATGAAGGAGATGTCTCCCACTCTTCTGCTCCAGGAATGCAGCCCTGACTGCCGACCCCAGTGCCCACTCAGTCACTGTCAAGGCAGCTGAAACAAAGCAAAAGAATGCGTCCAACACTGAGCCGGCAGAAGGAGTAAATAAAAGTAAATCATATAACCCCGGCAGGTCCGCATTGAGTGTATTAGGAGGCTGCGCCTGCACCGCTCCAGGGCGAAAGGCTGTCCCCCCCCAAATCCTGCCAGTTCACGATTCAGCCTTCAGCAGCCCAAAAGCAGTTTGACAGAGGGAGCAGCAGCTGCAGGCGGGGAGCAGCACGGCTCACCAAAAGAAGCTCGTCCTCCTGGGGTTGCCGGCTCAGTGTTGGACGCATTCTTTTGCGGCTGCTTTGTTTCAGCTGCCTTGACAGTGACGGAGTGGGCACGGGGTCGGCAGTCAGGGCTGCATTCCTGGAGCGGAGGAGCAGGAGACATCGCCTTCATACTGCTGCTGGATGAAGAAGAGCTGGAGAAGGCGATCGGGCAGAGGACACACTGTCAGTGTATAGCCAGGAGGAGAAATCGAGCGCTGCAGATGGATAGTCGCCCTTTCTGAAGAGGACAGGAAGTGGAGTTTCTGTAAGTTATTTCTTTATAAAGGCTTTGCTATTTTAAATTTTAATTTGTGTTGGTGGTTTTTTTTCGTTGTATTCCAACTAATTTTTTTGAAAACATTTTTGACGTTACTGGTCCTTTAAGCTCGAAACATGTAGTTGAATAAAGGCACCTTGCAGCAGAACTCCTGCGCCTATTGGTATCATTTCCCACTCACTGGATTTAATGATTGCATTTGCTCTGGATGGAAGCAACGGGTTCTTGATACCAGAATGCAATAAGATATGGGTAATTATACCAGTTTACATTGACTTCTGTGTAGAGGGCCTGGGCATTCCCTAGGTGTCAAGCAACTGACAGAAAATCAAAATCAAAATAATAAAGAGAAGTAAAATTTTTCGTCCTATCCTCCTGAGGACACAACACAAACTGGTCTAAGCTCCGCCTGCTGGGGGTATTGCCTGTAGGGGAGGGGCTAGTTTTTTCCTACTGTTGTGTCCTGCCCTCCTGGATGTACCAGCTATACCCCACTGTCCCTGTGTCCCCCAAGATGACAGAGAAAAAGACAGTTATCAAATAGTTTGACCTCAGTTTATTTAATCAAATAGAATTGGCAGTAACCAATGCTACTGGAAGTTATAATAGATGCAGCTCAATTGTAGGCATAACTGGCAACAGCGTGGTGTGCAGACGTATAGAACACAGTGTAATTTATCAAGTTAGAATCTCTCCAAGGCCAGGCCAAGTCATTAGTGTGCCCCAGGCAGAGAACTGTCACCAAACTGTCCTCCCCCTGTATGTGTTTGCGTTGGTGTGTGCAAAGATTGAGTTCTTTTATACAGGTCATCAAACGCAAAGGCAACTTCTAATATCCTCATATTTTTATCCTCCATCTGAGCTGAATATATATCCAGTTAATATATAACAGACTGTGGGGGAAAATGGAAAAGTGTGCTGGGAATTTTCATTGACATCACACACCAATTTTATATATGGAACTGAACTATTGCTGGTATGAGCAGTGATTTGAACAGTTACACCCAGATTGACTGGTTAAACTGGATTTGTTTGTATACAATACCTGACTGGCTGGGGGTTGCTGGTGGCCACCAATTCATTTAATTAAATAGAGCAATATGATGGAGGGGAATCATTTTTAGTGTTTGTACAAGAAAATCTTGTTTTTTTTACTTGTTTATTATATATTTCTGGTAGAATGAGTGACTGCACTGAGGACCACATAGTTTGGATAGCTTAGGGGGGCTTGGGTTTACAAATGGAGCTCTGTTTTGCAAGTACAGTACATGCATGTGTATGTGTAGTGTTAACTCTATAGATCTAGACTGGCGTGTTAAAAATACAAATACCGGTATATAAAACACAACTAAGAGCAGAGAAATATTCACTTTTATTTTAGAAATACTATAAAACTACTTCACCAGGATGGGAAAGTGCCCTAATATATATATTTTATGTAATGCACTATTAACATCGATTTGGCACAGATTGTATATTTAGGAAAGACTTTGACTGCCAAGTCAAGCTCAGAAGCACTGATTCAAAACTGGAGGATCTGTACAACATGAAGGAGGAAATGTGAGGTAATATAAGCACTTTACAGCTTTACGACTTCCATAATCCAGTGCTAATCACTCCTGCTACCTTCTGATAGAGTAGTACTGGCTGCTAAAATCATTGTGGGACATCAATGGTGAACAGCAGATTTTGGCACTCAATAATGGGCAGCAATAAAGTTTAGCGGTACATGGGGTGCTCAGATTGCTGCAGCTCTAGTCAAACACCATCCCCCGGCTGTGGAACAGGGCCGGAACTAGGGGTAGGCACAAGGGGAACGAGCCAGGCACTTACCTGACATGCAGCCTACCCCTAGTCCGGCAAGTGTTACCTAGACACTGTGAAGTGCTTTGCGCACGATCACACACGCGCGCCCTCTGCTGCGCACGGTTACGCACAATTACGCACGTGCGTCCTCGGTTACGCACAATTACGCGCGTGCGTCCTCGGTTGCGCACGATTACGCACGTGCGTCCTCGGTTACGCACAATTACGCACGTGCGTCCTCGGTTACGCACAATTACGCACGTGCGTCCTCGGTTGCGCACGATTACGCGCGTGCGTCCTCGGTTGCGCACGATTACGCGCGCGCGTCCTGGGTTACGGACACGCGTCCTCGGTTGCGCACAGATGCAAATGACAGACCTGGCTTGTCGCTGCTGAAGTGGAATACTTTCATAAAAAGAAAATCACCACAAATTGTCCAGCCAATGTAGTTCTCAGTATACTGGGAATAGGAGACTGCACATGCATAGGAAATATTGCACCAGACGTGGCCCTGTACACATTCATATAGTATTTCTAAACTACAACTACCACTTCCTGCCTTGAACAGGTAAATCAAGCACTGTAAAGGAACAAAAATGTGCTACACTAGTGCAGGCTATGGCCCTGAATAATGCAAATGAGGGCCTTCAGACCTAGGAACTGCCGCATAGTCACCATCTCATGTATTTAAAAATGAATAAGACCTGAGATACTATAGGGCAATTCACTAAAGGGTGAACTTTTGTCAGCGAATACTCCACCAGCTGTAAATTCGCTACCGCTACGCCAATTCACTAAAAGCAAAGCAAAGTTGCTTCTCAGCAGCCGAATGCTGGCAAAGTTTCGCTAGCGTTCATTCTTCAGCACCAGCATTTCATACCGATCTTTCACTAGTGTTCAATTCTGCAGAGCAAAACTTTGTTAGCACAATTTAAATAGGGCAGGTACATAGAGGTCTTATATATGTTTTTATTAGAGATGTTGGAGCAAATGCTTGAAGACAAAAAAAATAGATCCTCTAATGCCCTAGACATGAGTCAACCCTAAAACTAATCTGGCACGCCCCTCAAATGTTTGGGGAAAAAAAAAGTTAACACAAAAAGCTTTAATAGTTAGGACTTTTGAAGGCAATCCTGCATTAAAATATGAAATAAAAATTTTTTTTTTACAAATTTTAGCAGTTTCCAGCTTACAGGATATGACGTCACTGACATAAGATTGAGGAGGATGAAGCTACATCTCATCAGTTCACCTGGTCTAAGGTGGCGAAGGAAACTCTGGCAAGAGAGGTAAAGTTTTGTAAAATTTGCACCTTAGTGAATTTGCGTATTACCGATTGTTCAAAAACTCGTCTGACGATAGGGTGCAAAACTGTGCTAGCAACGTTCTCTTTCACTAGCAAATTTTCACTAGCAAATTTTCTTCTACGCCTGTTAGTAAATTAGAGATTCTGGCGATTTTCACTAACGATGGCCCTTTAGTAAATCTTCTCCTATGCCTCAGGGCTGGAACTTGGGGTAGGAAGAGTAGGCACGTGCCTAAGACGCGAAGCTGGGGGGCACCAGGCACGTACCTGCTCTGTCATCTACCCCATGTCTTGTCCCCTCTCTCCCAAACTGTGTGTGCGCCATTTCCCCGTCTTCTTGCACTTCTGTGGCTGCGTGAGCACCGATTCGTACACATACGTGAGAGCACCAACTTGCACAGTTGTTCTCTAGGCCGTGATTATTAATCATCCCTGCAATATGCAAACATTAGAACTGCTGTTTATTTATAGGGAAGAGGAGGCGTCTATCCTGATTACTACACAAATTAGATCACCCTCTCCCAAAGGCTTTAGGGCTCTTACAGACGAGCGTTTTTACCTGCACTGCCCTGCGTTCCGTTTTTCTACGTTCAGCCGCAGGGGAGCGCAGGAATAGACGCATTACATTTTTTCCAATGGGGCTGTACTCACACAGGCACATGTAGGCGCCGAACGCAGGTTGAGACAACATGCTGCATTTTTCCTGCGTTCGGTGCCTAAACGCGCCTGTGTGAGTACAGCCCCATTGGAAAAAATGTAATGCGTCTATCCCTGCGCTCCCCTGCTGAGGAACGCAGAAAAACGGAATGCAGGGGAGCGCAGGTAAAAACGCCCGTCTGTAAGAGCCCTAAAGGAGGACCAGTACTGCGTCATGCCCTTATAACGAATCACTTTAAAAATACACGGATGGATGATTAGTTCAGTTACAGCTATGCAGCGAGTATTTTATAGGTGTTGATTTTTCAAAGACATGACATAGTAAGAGTGGTAACACTGAGGGGACAATGTTCTGTTTAAGGTGTGCACTTACAACAAATTGTGGTGTGCACAGAGAACTGTGTGAAAACACATTTTGTATTAATTCTGACCTGAGCACACAGTTTTTAAAAAACTGCATACTAAAGAATATTTTGGCGCACATAGCCGAAAAGGAATTAGAGGGAACATTGCTGATGGACTAAATTTGCTTTTAAAAAAGGACCTTTAAAGGCAGACTACATTTTCCCCACAGGTGTATACTAAACCTATAAAATCAACACATATGGAATTCAATTTTGCAAATATGAATGGCAGGTTTGTGGGTAGAAGTCACTTAAAGGGTGGTCCACCTTTAAGTTAACTTTTAGTATGTTATAAAATGGCTAATTTGAAGGAACTTTTAAGTTGGTCTTCATTTCTTTTTGTTATATGCTTTATATGCTTGTTATATGTTATATGCTTTCTTCTTCTGAGTCTCTCCAGCTTTCAAATGGGGTCACTGACCCCATCTAAAAAGCAAATTCATGGTTATTGCTACTCTTTATTACTCTTCTTTCTATTCATGCCCTCTCCTAATCATATTCCAGTCGCATACACAAATCAATGCATGTTACTAGGGTCATTTGGACTCTACCAACTAGATTACTAAAACTGGAAAGCTGCTGAATAAAAAGCTGAAAAAAAAAATAAAAATGACAACCAATTGCAAATGATCTCAGAATTTCACTCTCTACATCATATAAAAGTTTAATTAAAGGTGAACAACCCCTTGAAGCAAATGATAGATACACAAACACTTCTACATTCCCAGATATGGAGGTAAGGTAATGCCAGAAGGGCCGGGAAAGCTTGTAAATAGAAATGTATTATGATGCAACACCATCTCCGCTTTTCTATATCTGATTATTCTCCCTCTTAATATGGGAAAGTTGGAACATGTGCAGTCACACCTGCCCCTGACAAGTGTTAACACTCAGCTAAGTTATAGTTCTGGACATTAAAGTTAAGGCCAAGGGGGGCTAAATGAATGGAACTAGACAGAGAACTATAAGTAATTTGTCGCTGTAGTAGATAGTAAGACATTTTAGACCTTTATAAATACCTTGTTGCACAAAGTCCTGCATGAACAGTCGGATCTTCTCTTTCTTCTGCTCCTGCACTGCATCATTCCTTTCAAACATCCCAACCCCAGAGTCTCCACTTCCTTCAGCCCGAGTACCTAACCGCTTTCTGTTCCTCTTGGGTGGCATTTTTCTCACATGCAAGAGCAAACCTCAATACATCTTCATGTGGGCTTTATTAAAGCAACTAAGGACTTGGTAATAGGAAACACCCACTAACAGGTTCTAGGCAGGAGCTTCCTGTTGGCTCATTTTCAACTCATTGGAACCTTTATGAATACTGGTGCAGTATTAGGCTAGAACTACACAGTGCGCTACTACACGACTGTTGGATGTGAATGCCAGGGCCGGAGTTACATAACGGGCACCCTAAGGCCACTGCTGTTTGTCGCCCCTGTCCCCTCCCCTTTATTTTTTATTATTGGGACAGGAGCAATGGGGATTGGCGCACAAGAAATGTAAAAATGTATTGTATCTCCTGCTCATCCCCAGTGTTTTTGAACCAATGTTGGTGTGGTTGGGCAGCATGCCGCCTCTTAAAATCCTGCCTTCCTAGGCCCGGGCCTTAGTGGCCTTTCCACAAATCCGGGCCTGGCAAAAGCTGCATGTTGCATCTTCATCCGACAGTCGTGTTGGGTGCAGTCAGCTTCTACGTGCGACATTTGTATTACTTACATTAGATTTGGCGCATCCGTCGTGACGCTTGCGTTTCCTCTTATCGCGTTGGAACACACAGAAGCGCACCGTATAGTTCTACCCATGCGCAATCTGCTAACCCATATAATCCTATTCCATACCTCCCAACCGTCCTGTTTTTCGTTGACAGCTTAACCCACAGTCTTGGTTGTTACTGAAATGTCCTGACTTTCTGATCTCCTGCACTGAACAGCCAGAAAAAGTTTGGCAGAGAGCCAAGAATTTGGATAATTTTATAACAATTTAAGATAAACAGGTCTCTTGGGGAAACTGACTTGCAGCTTAAAGTGCAATTCACCTTCATTAGCAAAACTGTAATAATACAGAAAAACCACAGAAATTTGTTCAAACTTTCATAACCTGTCACATTTTGTAAAATAGACATGATAATTACGGTTGCGTGGCTCCAAAAATGGTTGTGGCCAAAACATTTGCCTTTATTTCTCCTTGTTCTGCCTTTTTTTCCAGTGTTCAGAAGGGGGTCACTGACCCTGGCAGCAAAAAAAGCTATTGCTCTGTAAGTCTACTGTTAGGGCTTTTACACATGCATGGTTGTTTGGAACAACTGCCTAAATGATCAGAAGTGCAGGAGTTTAGAGGAGCTCCATCTTCTCTTATGTATTAACAGCTCTTTATCAAGTGTGAGCAACATCAGCGTAATACACAGTACAAATACACAAAACCTTGCCCCTCCACATTTGATTGGTTGGCCAGCAACTGCTGGGAGGATTTATCAGCGTAGCCGGTCCAAAACAATTAAAGTCCGAATAATCCATCTGTATGTGAAGTACAGTCAAACTCAAAAGTTCAACAATTTTATATCATTTGTGGTGGTGGTGTCCAGTGTCCCAGTGTTCAAAGTGGAGTCAACTACTCAAAGTAGTAAAGTGAATAAAAATTGTATTAAGCACTTGAACCTCAGTACTACCTATTGGAGGTCTGCTAAAGAGAATGTTAGTCAAAGCAATAAGTTACAAATCATATATATTAGCATGAATCTGCTACGAAGTAATTCTAATTGGTGCCATACTTAATTGTAACATTTTACATACATTAAATTGTAACATTGTACATTTCTGGGAGGTATTCTTACTTTACAGGAAATTTTCAATTCAAACTCAAGGCAGCACTATCTGTTAAAGAAAGAAACAATATTAAATACCCATTCTACAAGAAACAGGCAACGCTCCATTGGTCAATTAGACCTTCTGGTACCAGTGCACATCATTTCTTTATCCACAACGCCTTTTTTTGTAGGAGTAATTTCTTACTGTCAACCCCTCTCTGTGGTAACTGGATAACTTTCAGTACTAGCCATTTCAATTGTGACATATTATGTCTGTTCTGGTTGAAGTGGCGTGATACAGGGGTGTCAGTGTAAGTATTTTCTTTGAAATTCTTTATATCTCCTTTGTGTTCTTTTATCCTGGCTTTAATTTGTCTACATGTTTGGCTGACATAGACTTTCCCACAGGGGCATTTTAACATGTACATTACCCATTCTGGGTTGCATGTTGCGTAATATTTAAGGTAAATATCATGGCCTTTAGTGGGATGTTAAACTACTTTCCCTTTAATGATAGAAGGACAAGAAACGCAGTTTAAACTTTGGGAAAGTGCCTATGTTTGGTTTGCTTTTGAAAATTTTTTCCATTCTTACTTTCTTTGGTTCCGCAGGGCACAGGATGTCTTTTAATGTATAACCTTTTTTGTAGCTAAATAGTGGCGGTTGTACACATGTTTTCCCCAGAGTTTTATCATTAAAAAGTATGGGCCAAAATCTTTTAATGATTTTCTCTATTGGTTTGCTTTGTTTAGCATATTTGCTAACAAAGGGAATCCTTGTAGGCATCGCTTTCTCGTCTGTGTTTTTTGTGCCAACAGTGTGTTTCTGGGGATATCTCCTACTTGTATTGCAGTGTCAATTAGGTTTCTTTCATTGAAGCCTTTTGATTTAAACCTGTCAATTAGAACCGAGGCTGCTTTCCAATACCATTCATTACCTGATGCTTGCCCTTAGAAACTGGCCTTTAGGGATACCTGTAATGCACCGAGGGTTATGAAAGCTAACTGTATAAACTTTCTTGATGTGAAAATTTCAATTGATAAGGGTAAATTGACCACAGACCTCTATAGAAAGGCTACAGACAAAAACAATCTGTTAAAGGCATCTAGCTTTTATAACTCTCGGTGCATTACAGGTATCCCTAAAGGCCAGTTTCTAAGGGCAAGGAGGACAGCATCAGGTAATGAAGGGTATTGGAAAGCAGCCTCGGTTCTAATTGACAGGTTTAGACTGAAGCATGACATGCATGGAATCAAATAGTTTGACCTCAGTTTGATTAATCAAATAGAATTGGCAGTAACCAATGCTACTGGAAGTTATAATAGATGCAGCTCAATTGGCAACAGCGTGGTGTGCAGACGTATAGAACACAGTGTAATTTATCAAGTTAGAATCTCTCCAAGGCCAGGCCAAGTCATTAGTGTGCCCCAGGCAGAGAACTGTCACCAAACTGTCCTCCCCCTGTTTGCGTTGGTGTGTGCAAAGATTGAGTGCTTTTATACAGGTCATCGAACGCAAAGGCAACTTCTAATATCCTCATATTTTTATCCTCCATCTGAGCTGAATATATATCCAGTTAATATATAACAGACTGTGGGGGAAAATGGAAAAGTGTGCCGGGAATTTTCATTGACATCACACACCAATTTTATATATGGAACTGAACTGTTGCTGGTATGAGCAGTGATTTGAACAGTTACACCCAGATTGACTGGTTAAACTGGATTTGTTTGTATACAATACCTGACTGGCTGGGGGTTGCTGGTGGCCACCAATTCATTTAATTAAGTAGAGCAATATGATGGAGGGGAATCATTTTTAGTGTTTGTACAAGAAAATCTTGTTTTTTTTACTTGTTTATTATATATTTCTGGTAGAATGAGTGACTGCACTGAGGACCACATGGTTTGGATAGCTTAGGGGGGCTTGGGTTTACAAATGGAGCTCTGTTTTGCAAGTACAGTACATGCATGTGTATGTGTAGTGGTAACTCTATAGATCTAGACTGGCGTGTTAAAAATACAAATACCGGTATATAAAACACAACTTAGAGCAGAGAAATATTCACTTTTATTCCAGAAATCATATAAAACTACTTCACCAGGACAAGTGCCCTAAAAGCATTTCTATATAATCTTCAATAAAGGGCAGATTTATCAAATTGATTTTGATCTTATTAAAATAAAAATTCTCCTGCAGTTCAAGATTTACAGCCATGTATCAATTTTTAGTTTGTCTTCTAGCCAGTGTTTTAACAATTAAAGGACTCGGGAGCTCAAACCTGCCAAGACTCATTCAAACCAATGGAAAAAATAGCCCCACAAAAATTGGACGTTGTAGTCTCTTGTGGCCCCTCTCTGCTATGGGGTCCCTGACAGTAGTGTCCCCTGTATAGTGGCCCTGCATGAGATATAGCAAGAAAAAAAGTAGAATCATTTTGATAAATCAGCCCCTTAGCCCGCAAACATCAATGTGACAGCATTTTGTTACAGTACAGTACACAGAACAGATCTTACAAAATTTGCCTACGGAAAGATAACCCCAAACTATAAATAATATCATTGATCCTTTCATCAGAAATTCCTCATGAGGCTTAAACTTGATTGCATGTTTCTGCCTGATATTAAAGAGGCATGTCTTATTCAAATTTGTTGTGGCTTAAGAAATATTTACATTCTTTTTGTTCATCTGTCAGACTTGGAATTGTCACTGCTACCTGGCTGTAATTAAAAGAACCACCTGTTTTTTTGGTTGCCAGGGTCAGCGACCCCTCCAAACAAACTGTATATCATTGTCAGTAGCAGCATAGGCAGCATAGGAATGCTAATTATTCAAAAACCAAAAAAAAAATGAAGACCAATTAAAGCATTGCTTCTAATTGCTAGACTTTGCTTCTTTAACATGCTAGCAGTTCATACACAGGGAACTATCCGTAGTACGTAGTTATAGAAACTCTCAATGTGGGCATCTCTGAAACCCGGATTTAAACAGACTTCTCTGCAGATTCAGAGTTAAAGGGATTCTGTCATGATTTTTATGGTGTACTTTTTATTTCTAAATTACACCGTTAACACTGCAAATAATTTACTCTATCATATAAAATTTAATTCCTGAACCAGCAAGTGTATTTTTTTAAAATTATAAATATTGGCATGAAAGGCAGCCATCTCAGGTCATTTTGCCTGGTCATGTGCTTTCAGAAAGAGCCAGCACTTTAGGATGGAACTGCTTTCTGGCAGGCTGTTGTTTCTCCTACTCAATGTAACTGAATGTGCTGCAGTGGTACCTGGATTTTGCTATCTGGTTACCTTCCTATTGTTCTGTGGGGGGGAGGGGTGATATCACTCCAACTTGCAGTACAGCAGTAAAGTGTGACTGCAGTTTATCAGAGCACAAGTCACATGACTGGGGCAGCTGGAAAACTGACAAGATGTCTAGCCCCATGTCAGATTTCAAAATTAAATATAAAAAAATCTGTTTGCTCTTTTAAGAAATGTATTTCAGTGCAGAATTCTGCTGGAGCAGCACTATTAACTGATGTATTTTGAAAAAGACATGTTTTCCCATGACAGGATCCCTTTAAGGATCTTATTATACACTCATTTTCTGGTGTACAGGAAGCACAAACCATGTAGTCAGCAAACAAACAGGGGTAACTAGTGCTTGCCATTAAACGGGTGGTTCAACTTTAGTTTTTTTTTTTTTTTTTTATAGTTTTTGAATTATTTGACATCTTCTGATTCTTTCCAGCTTTCAAATGGGGGCCAAATGCTCTGTAAGGCTACAAATGTATTGTTAATGCTACTTTTAAATTATTCATCTTTCTATTCAGACCCTCTCATTCATAGTTACTAAGGTAATTTGGACCTTAGCAACCAGATTGCTGAAATTGCAAATTAGAGAGCTGTTGAATAAAAAGCTAAATAACTCAAACACAGCAAATAATGAAAAATGAAAACCAATTGCAAATTATTTCAGAATATTATTGTCTACATCATACTAAAAGTTAATCTAAAGGTGAACAACCCCTTTAAGGAAGAAAGGATTGACCATTGACCTTTTCTGTGCCTGCCATTTGCTTACATGCTCTCTCCTACATTTTTTGAGATCTAATTCAGTGTTATAAGATTTCTTTGGCAATTAATTATAGACATCTAGAAGTCACTTCAGCATGGATATGCGGTATATAAGAAAGAGCACTGTATATATTTCTAATCTGCTGTGGAACTACAAAGAACAAAAGAATGAAGTAACACAATCTTTTCGTAAGGCGTTTGTATTTATAGGCATTCTCTTTAAAAAAAAAAAAAAAAAGGTATTCTTACTTTGTAAACATAATTTGTTCAAATGAAGAGGTATTAATATAATATTTTTTATTAATATATAAAAATAAAAGGAGCACAGGCGTGGGGTGTCTGGTAAGTAAATATAATCACTAGTGTGTACATAACATTTTGGCACTGCTCATTTAAAGGACAAGGAAAGGCTGCAGGGGATGCTGATCTGTTAGACATTCCCAAGTGATTATTTTGCTAACCTCAAACCACAGGCTGGTGTGCTGGCCTGGGGTTCATAATAAGTGTAACAATGCCATTGTGTTTCATTACATATAGGAATATTCAACACCGCCTTTCAGATGTTGTTGCCCTGGGTTGTGGGTATGCACCTCAACCCTTGTGGGTATCCAAGTTCCAGTTTTACTCTACTGCACATGTGCACAACTGAGCCACAAGGGATCCCTGGGTGAATGAACAAGGTACTCATTAATATAGTACCCAGGCAGGGACAGTGTGTTTTGTATATGTGCTAAAACTGTGACTTCTCAAAATACTTTAGGATGCCACAGTTGGAATTTTAGTAAATATGCCCCTTAGTTATCGTTATTAATTGTAACATTAAAACAAATAATAAAAATAAAGTGTTTACCATTTTAACTTCTAGAATACATATTTGAAGATCGGTTGTGGCACATAGTTGAGCAGCACTACAACATGCCAGTTGCCTGATGCTTCATCACAAAGATTTACTATACTAACATTACCAGAATAGTAGTTTCATGGTGACAACAACACTTTGCAGTATGCAACAACACCACACACTGCAGTGGCACAATTAGGCCAGCCATGGTCCATAGACATTATAAATGCACTTAGGTGTCCAAAAAATTCCACAATGATAAAAATGTAGCACTAAATCCATGTAATAACAGGGAACAGAGCTGTGTGATTAAGTGTGATTTTACAGTATATACAGGATAGTATGCAATACATCGAGGGGCAGATATCTCAAGGGTCAAATTGAAAATTTTGATTTCGAATTTTCGAGTTTTTTTTATGACCAAAACTGTCAAATTCGACTAGGGAATTGTTAAAATTCGATTCAAGTTTTTTTAAAAAAAAAAAAATCGAATTCGATGCTGCTGGGCTTTTGGGAGTTTTAAAAACTCGCATGAATTCGTAATTCGACCCTTGATAGATGTGCACCTTAATGTTGATGGAGAAAAAGTCAAAGCAAGACAAGTAAGGATAACTACAATTGTTAGTAATATAAATATGTAAGGCATAGGAAGTTAGTAAATCTAACATTTAAGCTCAATGAATTAAGCATAAAAGAACACCTAATTTACATACAATACAAATCCTCCCATCGGTCTACTTAGATGTGGCAGAGCCCGGGTGCAGGGCGTGCACCCAGGCTCCCCTGTGAGCCCCTTAACCCCACCTCCAGACTTGTGCCCGCTGTCCACAACGGGGGACAGACCCGGGTACACCCTCCATAGTTACAGCACTGAATCCTCCAACTTGCAGTATAGCTATTGGAAGACTCCATGCCATTTAGTTTTACCATTTTCTAGTTTGATGGCAAAACAAAGGTCACTAGTTTGCTAAAGGCACCAACTCCACAGAATACAAACCTACTTTACAAGACATTTTGCACTAAAATAGAGAGGTACTGTTTTGTGGGAGGACAAATTTTATTTAAGGGGTGTTAAGTGATGTTATTAAAAGGGTTGCATATAAAATAATCCTCTAAAATATCATTACCCAGCTGATGAAGTAAAATGAACTACAAAACTAACAAGAATGGATCTAAAATCATCTGGAATAAAAAAGTCCAATAACCAAAATGGTGCAGGATTCTATCGCAGAGACGATTTAGAGGTTATATAGAAAAAAAATACATTCGGAAAATTGGCAGGGCAAAGAACTGAAATCTTCTTCTTCACTTACAAAAAGCCAGCTATTCGATTTTCAGATTGGATTCCACTTTGCAGAATACTTTTCCAGTATCCCTTGAGGTCACCACTAATGATGAGTGACAATTATGTGAAAGTTGAACCCATTCTCTTGGAAATGGAAATCAGCATTTCCATTTAAAGAATACAAAAATGTTGCATTTAGGGAATACTAAAATTAAGAATGCTTTTACCAACATTACTCTTCAATGACACCGAATATGGGCCTTAACGGTTTTAGCACTATTGAAAGAGTGCATTTTTGGTTTATAGTACAAGAATTCCAAGTATATTTCTTATTCTGTCAAATTGTTTGTACCAGAACCATTTTATATTCCCGATATTACTACCCAGCTGGTACAGTACTAATATTAAGCCTACAACCTGCTTTCCTGTGTTTTGTTGCCACACCACGCTTAGAGATTGTCAACGTATTCAGTCTAATTCACATTTGTTAGATCAATGCCACTGCAGCACCTCATGCATAGTCTTCAAGGAAGCGCATATGGAAGTCTTTGACCTTTTGCAACAGAATCTTCAGTTTTTCTACAGGAGGAAGTATGGTCATTCTAGAAATACACAGGTGAATACATATTAGTACTCTGTGGTAATCAAAATATGTGTTTTTCACATTGCTAAATTCTAATGTGATATACATACTGTAAGTTAAAAATCATTTTTTCGAATATATTGTTTTCTACCTAAAATGATGTGTTCCTTCTTTCTGGCCAAATCCACTGCCTGGGACAACACAAATGCCAGTTTCTTCCAATAGGCGCATGCAGTAATACATGTCAGGAGCCATTTGGTGTTCCTGCAGAGGGGTGATAATCATCAATTAGATACAAACGTTACAATTTAAAATAAGTTAGTAAGGCGGTGCTGAATATTCCTATATGTAATACAAATCTTATGACAGAAAACAATATTTGTAATAAAAAGAAGTGTATAATAAGTATTTTGTCTCTTGTCTAGTAGTTACACTAACGCCTCTTCATTCAAACATTGTAATGCAATTAATGTCACCCTGCTTCAGAAATGCTTTTGTGTGACCCCACTTTTAATCTGTCCTTTTCTAACTATTGAATTACCTTCACCTAGTGAAAAATCCATTACAAAGCTAGAACATTTTCTATATTTAGGGCCGCCTTGACCTCCCTAATTTTCTACTTTGTGACAAAAAAAAACCCCAAACACTTTTTTTTATTTTCAGGCTAGCTGGTTTGATTACGGACAAATGGCCTGGCAATAATTCTGCTTTTGCTTTAAAAGGAACAGTTCAGTGTAAAAACAAAAACTGGGTAAATAGGCTGTGCAAAATAAAAAATGTTTCTAATATAGTTAGTTAGGCAAAAATGTAATGTATAAAGGCTGGAGTGACTGGATGTCTAACATAATAGCCAGAACACTACTTCCTGCTTTTCAGCTCTCTAGCTCTGAGCTAGTCAGCGACTTGAAGGGGGGGCCACATGGGACATAACTGTTCAGTGAGTTTGTAATTGATCCTCAGCATTCAGTTCAGATTCAAAACCAACAGGTATGACCCATGTGCCCCCCACAAGTCTCTGATTGGTTAATGCCTGGTAACCAGTCAGTGGAAGTCAAGAGAGCTGAAAAGCAGGAAGTAGTGTTGTGGCTATTATGTTACACAAACAGTCACTCCAGCCTTTATACATTACATTTTTGCCCAACTAACTATATTAGAACCATTTTTTTTATTTTGCACAGCCTATTTACCCAGTTTTTTTTTATACTGAACAATTCCTTTAAAATAACTTTAAGGGGCAGATTTATTAAGGGTCAAAGTGAAAATTCAAATTTGAATTTTCTAACTTTTTTGGTCAAAACTCTCAAATTCGAATTGTGAATTATCCAAACTCAATTTGAGTTTTAATTTGAATTGTGAGATTTATCATACTCTGGCCCTTTAAGAACTTAAATTCGACTATTTGCCACCTAAAACCTGCTGAATTGCCGTTTAAGTCAATGGAAGATGTCCAGGTATCAATTAGGAGTTGTTTGTAGCCTTCCTGCCATTTTTGGAGTTTTTAAAAACTCTCATGAATTCTAATTCAACCTATGATAAATGTGTTGAATTTCGAATTCATGCGAGTTCAAAACGAATTATATAAAACTCTATTTGAATTTTAAAAAAAAAAAAACTTGATTTGAGTTTTTTCTCCAAAATAAACTCGAATCAAGTTTTTTAAAATCAAATCGAGATATTAAAATTCTAATCAAATTAGAGTTGTTTAAATACATTTGAGTTTTAAAAATTAGATTTTATTAATACATTTCGAATAGTCAAATTTGGAATTCATGGGAGTTTAAAAAAAACTCACATGAATTCGAAATTCGACCCTAAGAGGCACATTTATCAAAAGTTAAATTCTAATTCATGCGAGTTTTTAAAAACCCTCCTAAACTCAAAAATTAACCAATCTATATGTATTTAAAAAAAAACTCGGATAAATTAAATCGACTAGAAAACTCGAATTCGAATCAAACTCGATTTGAGTTTTTTTCTCAAAAAAATACGAATGCCAGGAGGGCTGCAAACAATTCCAAATTGATCCCTGGAGGTCTCCCATTGACTTAAACAGCAATTTGGCAGGTTTAAGGTGGTGAATAGTCGAATTAGAGTTCTTAAAGGGGTAGCGTATGATAAATCTCGAAAATCAAATTCAGATTTTGATAATGAGAATGATAATCAGGTGAGAGGCATGGGGTGCGGAATAGACACAAATGCCATAAGTCAGGTCACACCCAGCCAGTCAGACAAGTTAGCTTGCAATAGTAATGTTATAATGTCTCAGGTAACCTTTAAGGTGCCACTGACCTTAGATTTTTCAATTGCTTTATCTGGAATGAAGATTCTTGGAAAGGCATACATGGCTCCCTGCAGTGGATTGCACTTAATGCCTGGCACTTGGTTAAACAATTCTTCAGTCAGTTTAGCCTTCTCTGCAAGATTACTCAAAATAGCTTCTTTTTCCTGTGAAAACAAAGGGGAAAATTTTAATTTCTAGTTCTGTTTTTTTGGTATTAAGTATTAAATAATTGCTGTTGAAGCATAATGTCGTCAAGTGGCGCAAAATCCTAACTTAATGAATTTTTGCCTTTTCCTTAAGGCATTCTTCAACAGTCCTTTCATTTGCTTCCACGTCCCTGTATTTACCGGTAAATGCAGTTGCCTGACAGGCTTAATTGGATTACATTACAGATCAACCTTCAGGCATTTAGGAGCAAGATGTGGCAATGACTAAATTACTTTGCATGATCATTGATGGTTTAAAAAAAAAAAAGCAAAGAAAAAAAAAAGCAATTTATAAAGTTTACATTTTATAGTATACATTTTTTTGAGATTTGCCAATTGGCACTTCAACCTACCAAAAGTTATCGGAAACTTTCTGTATTTGTTCACCAATTAAAGGGTCAGTTAAAATTAAGTTTTAGCACAAAACAAACTTGGGTATTGTAAGAAAATATGCAATTGGACATTCTTTGTATAGTTTAAATTATTCAGCCTGGAATAGGCTGTTGAGCTCTATTTGGGTCTCAGTAGGTATACTTTTTGTTTACATGCATTTATAGTTCTTGCCTTTTTTAAAAAAACAAAAAAAAAACCTTTGACAACAGAATTCTTCAGCTCCAGACTAGCACTTACTTTTATGAACTGTTCATATGATTCTTCTCCAGGATGTGGTGGGTTCACTACAACATCCATAGCTGCCTGGCCTGATACAGGAGGACACAGGCGAACAGAAAGCAATTTCACCAGCTGCGCTGTAATATCTGGGTGCAGGTTCACTACCTCCATATAGCCTCCTCTGTAGCCACACCTAAGAACACCACAAGTACAATACATTGTTTTAAGATGCAAATTGAAGAGCTACTGAATAAAAAGCTAAAAAAAAACCTCAAAAACTTCAGTAATAAAAAATTAATACCAATTTGCAAATTGTCCCAGAATATCACTCTCTACATCATACTAAAGGTTATCTCAAAAAGTGAACAACCCCTTTAATCTGATGCTACCCTGTAGCACATGGGTGACATTTTGGTTGTGGGTGAACTATTTAGCCTATAGGCAAGAATCTCTTCCAGCATGAAACACTTAAAGGAAATGTGTATTTAGGAACAACTTCCTTATCTAGATCTAATGTACTAAAGGTTTAATTTCATCAGACCTGATTACAAAAATATTGTAATCATCATAGCCTAATTTTTATATAAATAATCTCAGGACTGGATAGATTGGTGACGTACTCTCCCATATATCCCTTTGAGGTTGAGTGGAAAGAGGCAAGTTCCACATTGTTGAAATATTCTGGTCCCATCTCATATAGAACTTTCTTGAAAGAGTGAAACTGGCAACTTTTGGAGTATATATTATCCTGATAGACCTGAAAGACAAAACCCAAGACCCATGAAATGAAGAGAATGCGGTCTGCAGCATCCAGACCTACAGTCAAACATATATTGGCCGCACACTGAAAAGAAAAACCACAAAAACATTTGGCCGAATATTGCAACAACCCAAACACCTAATTTACAAATGAAGGGAAAAAAATTACAAAATCTCTAAACGGTAATTCTTTCACGTTATATTTAGGAGTTGGTGTTGGCTCAAATGTACAAAAAGGATTTATCCAAATCCTGCAAAAAGTGCTAAGATTTAGCATGATTCTGGATCAAATCCAAGATTCCCTGCATCCCTAACTTTTTCACATACCTCATCTGCAAGAAGAAACAGCCCTTCCTCCAAGGCAAAATGGATCACCTCTTCAATACAATGTTTACTCTGCACTTGACCTAAACAAGAAAGAAACTGACTCATGAATTCTTTATCTGACTGGCACCATGCACAGAACCATCAGTTATAAAATAACTGAAAATAAATTCCTTTATATCAGATGATGAAGTTGCCACAAACAGTACAATTAGTGTGAGATTTGTGTAAAAGAGCAAAAATTATATCTAAAGGGAAGTGCAAATGCGTCCAATCACAGCGTTATCAGCCCAAGAAACCATACACTGTGCGCAATGAATTATTAGCACTACATGTGAGTGGCAACTTACAAGCCTTCTGTCTTGCATATAGTGAATCAGTATACAATACTTCAATCTCTCTGTTATCCCTTGGACCCCTGATGTCATGGGGCGGGGAAATCGGAACCAAAGAATTGTATACATTTTTTATTGGAACAAACACAAGCAGTAATCATTGTACAGTACTTAAATTTAAAGTACGATAAAATACGTAATTCATAGTAATAACCATAAAAACCCTAACAAATTCTGAAGACTGCTTATGTTTAATGCAATAGGTGATTAATTTTGGTTACCGTATATACTCGAGTATAAGCCGAGTTTTTCAGCCTCCAAAATATGCTGAAAACTCTACCTCGGCTTATACTCGGGTCAAGCGCAAAAACGGTTGCCGGCATCTAAGAATAGTCGCCGGCGTCTAAGAATAGTCGCGGTGCCTAAGAATAGTCACCGGCGTCCAAGAATAGTCGCCGGCATCCAAGAATAGTCTCCAAGAATATTCGCCGGCGTCCAAGACTGGTTGCAGGCATCCAAAAACGAGACGCTGGCACCTCCATTGGGAGCAGAAACTTACCAGAAGCTGCTGCATTTCTCACCCTAGGCTTATACTAGAGTCAATAAGCTTTCCCAGTTTTTGGAGGTAAAATTAGGTACCTCAGCTTATACTCCGGACGGCTTATACTCGAGTATATACGGTATTCATGTTTCTGACTTTGACACCTAAAAGAAAAAAAAATGCAGTAGCCAATACATCCCCCTGCAAACGTTTTACACAACAGAGACAATCGTCAGCAGAGGAATGCGCAGAATTGCCTACCATTGACTTTATTGGCAAATCTCTATTTTACAGGAGGATTTGGCCAATTAAGTCTGTATTTTGAGGAGAAAATCTGATTGTGTGATTTTGAAAATGCCAGTCTAAGTTATAGGTTTTATGATGTGGTCATATGTACCTGTTGGGTTTCCAGGATTAATGATACAAAGCACTTTAGGATTGCAGTATTCCCTGGCGCTGTAATAAGCTCTTTGTAGCTCACGAACATCCAGTGCCCAACAATTTTCTTCATCAAGATAGTAATTCACCTGGATGGCATCCAGTTCAGAGAGAGCAGCAGAGTACAGGGGGTATTGTGGGATTGGAATCATAACTCCAGTTCTTGACTGCCCCTCACCTGACACAAGGATCTTCAGGATGCTCTGCAAACAGTAGGAGATTCACTAAGCAACACAACTCAGAACACAGGATTTTAATAGGAAGTCACTTTTTTATTGTATTTATTTACTTTTGCAGGCACAGGGCACATGGTCTAGAGTCAGATGAAGCAGCCCAACAGGGGGAAGTTCATCCTTTAATTTACAAGGCTGCATGCTAATATACTATGGGGCATTTTTATCAAAGGGGGGTAACAGAGGTCGCCTTATTTTGCCAAAGGGAAATTTCTCAACTCTTTATCTAATTGTATCGAATTGCTCAGGAAAGTAAAATGTCCCTCTGGCAATTCATTATTTGATAAATATGCCTCTATGTCTGAACTATACCAATGGACAAGATTTGCAAACACAAAAATGTTTTTAAATTCAATTAAAAATAAAACAAGTCAGTATTCTCATGGAGTACAAAAATACTGGAAATTGTGTTAAAGGTGCAGTTCTACTTACAGTATCATGTACAGTTAAAACTCCAAACATTACATAAAAATGATAGTCAATCTCCCATTGTTTCAGACTATTTGCATTTCTTTTCACCTACTTCCAGCCAAAAATGTAACATTCTATACCACGGTAACCTCAAAGCTATCATTACCTAAGCTAAATTACTGTTATCAATAATTTGCGATCAGCCCTACTGTTATTTAACTTGGACTAGGCCACTCACAGATATTCCATCACTTGCTCCAGTGGTTAGATAAATATTATCTGGGTGTGCAGGAACACCTCCATCACGTTTCTCAATGAACTTGGCGACATCTTCTCGAATACAGTTCACTCCCTGGCTTGCACTGTAGGAACCTGAAAAACAAAACAAGACGTTCCAACACATCTCCTAAGAAAATGCTTTTAAAACACTGCTAACTCTACTAAAGTCGACCATACAAGTAAAGATCTTTCCTTGTCTGGTCAGGTGGTGGGCCAAATTTGGCTGATCTGATGATCAAGTTGGCAGGTCTGTATTGGTGGTCGTTGCAGTCTCATCAGAAAAGGTCAGCGCCAAAAGTCAGGCTCTAGAAATGTTTTGGGAATCTAATAATGCATGAACATATGTAATAGATGTTTCATGTGAATAGTCACCATTGAACTCAGTTTATGAGGTGTCACACCTGAGGGGTCAATTACGAGTGAAACTGCAGTTGTGGTTGTACAAAATAATCCACAATTATGTATGAAAAATCCCCTTCATTAAAAGGTACTTGCTCGTTGCAGTTCTGTGTAGGTGTCTATTCAAAGTTAGAAACTGGGATGAACCAGTCTTTATGTTATGGCTTAATTCTGTTAAAGCAGAAAAACAAATCTTGTTTGGCTCATTGCATATGCAAACACAAGTGATCTCCTAGGGTTAATCTTTTATATACAGGCACACTTGAAGGTTTGGGCCACATCTTGCATATCCAATTCCTGCAGTGAGATGTTGATGGTTGTGCAGTTTCTTCCTTAGTCGTTATAATTCCCATTCTGTTATTTGATATACACTGTTCAATATGCTTTCGAGATATTCCCTTCTTACACTAGGCAGGGAAAATAGAATGTAGAAGTCAGGGTTAACAGGATAATTATTCTCACCCAAACTCTGTCCACCACAGGATTCCAAGATACGTCTTGCTCTTCTCTTTGCATCCTTGGGGAGACTTGGATTATCCAAGAGATCTGGATAAGTGCACAGAGCTACCACCTGAAAATAAATTTTTTTTTTAGAAAGACGTATGTCTGGCAGATTCTTTTAGGTGATTTTTTCAACAAATAATGTGTAAAATGTTGCTTTAACAGGCATTTATAAATTCTATGCAAACAAAATAAACAAACATGGTGTTACTAACTATAACTGGATTGAAGCCATATAAAGTAAATGTGAAGAGCAATATAAAAGAACCACATGCTTCGACATGTTTGATGCGGTTACAATAAAGCTTCTGATTTTATCAGTATCCTGCAGTTCCAGTTTGTGTAGAGCCCTTCCTTTGCATTAAAGGGAAAAAGAAGGATTTCTGTCACACACTTTCCCTCACAGGTAGGGTTGCCACCTTTTCTGGGAAAAAATACCGGCCTTCCTATATATTTATATTTTTTCCCTATTAATAACATTGGGATCAACCATCATTTTTACCGGGCAGGCCAGTAAAATACTGGCCAGGTGGCAACCCTACTCACAGGGCTCAAGAGTTAGGGTAGAACTACACAAGCGTTTTCCGTCGGATCGATGCCCGGCGATAATACGCAGACGACAAATTGGACTGAATGAAAACTACATTAGTTCCGGCGCAACTCGACTGTCAGATGTGGATGCAGTAAGCAGCGTCTTCCTCTTATAGTCGGACCATGTAGTTGTTACCTGCGACTTTTCATTCAGTCCAATTATATTTTGACACGTGCAACTCCATCCGATTTGTCGCCTGCTTCTGTCGCCAGGCATCTATCTGACCGAAAATGCTTGTGTAGTTCTACCCTTAGACAAAAATGCAGCTTCAAAGTGCCTGAAAACCCCCAGCACGCACTTGTATTTAAATTGTCTACCAAGCACTTGTCTCAGCAGCTGTCAGGCAATTATTGCCTAAAATTGCATACATGTGCTTTTGCTGCCTTTAGTGTTGTCAGGAAAATTCAATACAAGCCTGTAGGGTGGCTGTTGGTAGCTGTATTTTTAGGTTACTTAAAAATAAGGCACTCAGAGCTGTTATTATTATTCACATATTCCACATTCCTACAGCATCTTTTGTACCATGCTTGTGTGTTTACTTACTATATTGCAGGTACATATTAGTACCAGTACAACAACTTACAGTAAACAACTGTTTTTTTTGTTGTTTTTTTTTCACCTGGCCCACGACAGGGGAATGGAATGATGTGAGGTAATATGGGTTGAGGAAGAGACCATAAAGATTTCAGCTAGGGGCCCTAGAATATATCGCTGCATCCTGATTAAGTTTGTTGACATCACAGAGAAACTAAGACATCTTTGGCATTTCATCTATTGTCATGACCAGTAGTTGTATTCTCTTCTTAATACTCTACAGACAGATAACCTTTCTAGATAAAAATATATATAAATAAATTTTTCTTTACTGAATATTGCTCTCACAATGAAAGGGTTTATTTATAAAATATATACAACTTGTGCTTAGAAAGCCTTGGCTTGTACAAAATACAGTATATGATATATTTACATACAGCAAATAAATCTAGAACAGCAATATACCTGTCTTAGAAATGTAATTGGTTGCTGTCCCATTGCATGAGCATCTCCGATGTTAGCCTTGATCACCTCATCAAATGGTTTTTTGACTCCCTATGGTGAAAACAAAATACAAAAAAACTGTTAAAACTGCCACAGTATGAAAAAAAAAACATGCCACATATACCTTCACTAGGTATACACACAGAGTTAGATAAATAAAAATATACATATATGAATGTTTATTCTTACACAATGTGGAGTCCGGAAGACACGAGATGGATCAAAAGTTATAGCAATAAATTCCTTGTTATAGAAGCCCTAGGCTCGCACGTTCCTGCCAAGATCATCCAGCTTACATGCCTTCTGGGTAATTGTGAACCCTTCCTTCGCTTTTGATGACATGTGCTTGCACAGATCAGCTGACATGCACATAGAACAGGCCCAAAGCAAGGCCCAAAAATTGAACAGGAAATAGGCAAAACCTGAACCTGGAAATTAGTTCTTAAGTCATATGCCCTTATGGAATAGTTTAAGGTCTATGGCCTTAGATGCCCTTTGAAGTATACAGTGTGAAGTTTTGTGGTCATAAAACATGTAATTGGTCATAATAGATTTGTAAAGATAGGGTCAAGTGTTCCGGTCTCTTCTTCAGTACTTCTGGGCAATGACTCGTGGAACTGCCCTATGGTGTATCAGAGCTTTGAAGGCTAAAAAAACTGGGCAGAATACAACAGTTATATAATTGGCTATATGATTGGTATAATTGGTTATCAATTGATAACCTGAGCTTAGTTGTTTTTAGTCAGTCAAATTCATGCTATTTGCTATAGGTCCCAATTAAGATAATAATAATAAAAAAAAATCCTTTCTTCATGGCTTTGGAGGCTGCCTTATCAATGTCACCAACAGCCAAAAATCTGTTGAAAAATCAATTTATATTATACAAATTCTTCAAGCACAAGAAAATCCAGCATCACTGGGGGGTGTCAGTATGTTGAGCATGCTAAGTTTTTACCCCGGGCTGGTGCTCCTGTTTAATAAAAAGCAGAACACCAAGCAGCAATGTAATGTACCTATCTAGGCACCACTAGCATTAATTTAAACTTACAAAATGCATTTAGGTTTTACTGAGGTTTGCAGGCCACAGTATGGTCAAGAGCAGGGGTCCCCAACCTTTTTTTACCCGTGAGCCACATTCAAATGTAAAAAGAGATGGAGAGCAACACAAGCATAAAATAGTCCCTTGGGGTGCCAAATAAGGGCTGTGATTGGCCATTTGGTTGCCCCTATGTGGACTGGAAGCCTACAAGAGGCTCTACTTGGTACTATACTTCATTTTTATTCAATTAAAACTTGCTTCCAAGCCTGGAATTCAAAAATAAGCATCTGCTCTGAGGACACAGACAGCAACATTCAAGGGGTTGGAAAGCAACATGTTGCTCGTGAGCTACTGGTTGGGGATCACTGGTCAAGAGCCACGGTCCATCTCTTGCTAGTTATTGCTGGCTTATCAGTTTCCATGTTCTGTTTAAACCTTTGGCCTTTATTTTGGTTATAATGTATCGAGCATTCATTGTAGTTTTACTTCAATGTATAGTGAATAAAGTACCCCCTCTTGTAAAATATAAGGATATTATAAGTTACCGAGGAGTTCCCGAGTGTTTTTATACAGGTCATGGAACTCTGAGGTAACTTCTACTATCCTCATATTTTGCAACTGGGGGTACTTTATTATAATACACAAATTTCAGTGAGTCATGTGACAGAAATGACATTAGAACTCATTGTTTATAATTGGTGACATCAGAACTCACCATTTATAAGGATATAATTTACAAGATATTCATGGCTTTTGTGTATTATATGACTTTACCCCACAGCACATCCCATTGCAATAGAATCTAGTGCAGAGTCAGGCAGAAGTAAGCCAGCTTGCCTTAGATGGAGAAGCAAGAGGGAAAATTTTCTAAATTTAGACTCCCCAATCGATCTGTTTTTCCAAGGGTCAACAATAAGATGGAACAAGGTTAATGTCATAACACTGTACTTAAGAAAATGTTAGACTGATATTAAATTGGACTATTTAATTATATATATACACAAATACATTAGAGGAGCATTCTGGATAACTTTTATTGCCACCACAGGACAATAAAACACCTAAACTATTTAATTGTTACGAGAGTGGGTTACATTGATGTTAGGTTCTCTTGTGGGCCCATAAGAGGCACAGTCATACACTGCTTCTTATTATTATTACATAAAGGAACAGTTCAGTGTAAAAATAAAAACTGTGTAAATAGATAGGCTGTACAAAATAAAAAATGTTTCTAATATAGTTAGTTAGCCAAAAATGTAATGTAAAAAGGCTGGAGTGATTGAATGTCTAACATAATAGCCAGAATCCAACTTCCTGCTTTTCAGCTCTTTAACTCTGAGTTAGTCAGAGACTTTAAGGTGGCCACATGGGACATAACAGTTCATTGAGTTTGCAATTGATCCTTAGTATTCAGCTCAGATTCAAAAGCAACAATTATGACTTATATGCCCCCCCAAGTCACCGATTGGTTACTGGCTGGTAACCAATTAATGGAAACCAAGGGAGCTGCACAGCACGAAGTAATGTTCTGGCTATTATGTTACACATCCAGTCGCTCCAGCTTTCATAGATTCCATTTTTGGCTAACTATATTAGAAATATTTTTTATTTTGCACGGGCTAACTATTTAACTAGTTTTTATTTTTATACTGAATATTGCTGTATTCTATTGAACAGCTGCTACTTGATTACAATAATCTATTCCTGGAAAATGCCTTGTTAATGAACTACACATTTAAATAATTTATCAGAAGCACAAATCGGTCATTGTTGTTGTGTTTTTGCTGCCCTATGGAAAAAGACTGACTGGTGGCCAAACATATCCCAGAAATGTTAGTTAGGCCCCTCTTTGTAATCTTTTAATAGACATCTACAGTCATAACATTTGGGAAATCTGAACTGTGGCAAGAGGTCTCTAAGAAAAGACACTGAGAAGTATGTGAAATTACCATCACTTAAAATTGACTGCTATAGTGTAAAGGGTGTTCGACTCACATTTTCAAGCAGAATAGTCAACATCAAAAAGGTGTACTGGTCATGTGTATTAAGACCCTTAAATACCATATGCTCTCTGTCTCTGAAAACTAATATACGGCTATCAGCTGGGATACTTACATAAAAAGAGCAGGAACTAGCCTACAGCTACAGAGTTGACACAGAGTTAACAAATGTAAAAAGCATAAGGAAGCTGACAGCAGGTCATTATACTAATAAGCAGCTGAAAGTTAAGGAAAACAAAGGAAAGCGAGAGAGATATTGCATCACTTTACATGCCAACATCAAGATAGCTTGCTGGAGAAGCCCTGAAGGAGGTAACGGAATGTGGACACAGAAAGAAATTTGTTTTTGAACTGTGGGGAACTGCTTTGTATAAAAAAAAAATGCTTTGAATTTGTGTTTTTACATATTGTCATTTACTATTACAGGGTAGTGTAAATGACAGGAATCTGAGGAGGACACTGCAAAAACCAAAAGCCTACCACTTAAATCTGCTAAATAGGCAGCCCTCTGATATTATTGTTTATGTATATAGTGGCAACGTATTGTACAGTTTTGATGTGCTGGCCGGCCCAATAGGCAGAATAGCTCCACCTGCGGGCTTTCTACTTGTGTTTTTATAGGCCTATAAATAGAGGGGAGGTGGTTGGTGCAGGCTTGGGTCAGAAATATAAATTAAAAAAAAAATCGACCAAGACATCACTTTTGCACAGACTTTACACATCATTCGCATCAGTACCTGTCCCGACCCCAATGTACCACATTCACATACACAGTCAATTTTCATGCAATTTCAAACTGGGTAAATAGATAGGCTGTGCAAAATAAAAATGTTTTCAATACAGTTAATTATCCAAAAATGTAAGCTATAAAGGTTGGAGTGCTTGGATGTCTAACAGAACATAACACTACTTCCTGCTTTGGAGCTCATTTGCTTTACACAAAGCTTTACCAGGCAGTAACCAATCAGTGACTTCAAGCGGGGGGGCATATGAATCATAACTGTTGCTTTTGAATGTGAGCTGAAAAAGAGGTGAAAAGCAGGAAGTTAGGTTCTGGTGATTACGTTAGACATCCGCTCACTCCAGCCTTTATAGATTACACTTTTGGCTAACTAACTATATTAGAAACGTTTTTTATTATGCACAGCCTATTTACCCAGTTTATATTTTTACACTGAATTGTTCCTTTAAGTGTAGTAGGAACAGGAGGGGAACCCACAAAGACAAAGGGGTAACTTGTCCTGGCAGGAATCAAACCTAGAATCTCAGCAAAGCAAGGTATTGTAGAAGTGCAAACTGTTGCACCACTGTGTGATGAAGTTCCTAGCAGACGTGTGGTCTGTAGGTTTAATACCACAGGGTCGGGACTTGCATGCATTACATTCTGTTCAAAGAGCATGAGGAATGGTGGGCATCGCTGGTGATGTTGCCCATAGAAACCAATCAGCAATTAGATTTGAACAGTCCCTACACAATAAAAAACAAAAGCAAAGATCTGATTGGTTGCTATGGGCATGATTCCTTATTGATGCTTATCTGAAAAGTTAATAAACATGCCCCTTATGTACACCAGATGGGGGAGGGAACAATGAGTGGGAGAGGAGTTCCAGCAATTGGTTACTCTAAGGGGGTGGTGCCGAGGATTAGATCTGGAATGAGATTCAAAATAGATTCTGGCAGTTCAAGTACACAAAGGCCCAAAAAGTCCCACCACAGGCACAATAAACAGAGGCATGTACTCAGACATCTTGTGACAGCTCCACACATAATAAATAGGGTAGTACACCACTTTTCCAACCGGCATTGTAGGCACTTCTTCCCTGGGCCTCTCTCAATCTGAACTGTGCGTGCCCATCGACTATTGCACATGCATCAACTGGATCGGAGGCGACTAACCCTCCATCAGCTCCACCCCCAGATTTTGCAGCAGGTATCTGTGAGCAGGAAGGGCTTTAGGCATTTGTTTGATATTTTTATTTTCTATTTAAACATCTGAGGCCCCAAACCCCTAGGCTGCCCTTATGCACAGTCCCTCGGTGCCTGTATAAAAAATTTCCATGGACCCATGCAAACTCTACAATATTAAAAAGAGTACAAGTAATATTCCCTCAAATGGACACAAAGCACATAATGAAATATGGTGGGCAGAAATAATATTGTGTAAAAATATACAACTTAGTACAGTGTAAACCCATCCATGAGAGGCTGCCATAAGTAATTAAGGGAACCAATGCTAACTATAGCAAGGTTCTCCTTCCCCTCAAGGATGATCCAATTATTAGCCGCCCAGTCACTCGGCCAACGGGTGTAGCTCTTCCAGCATGTAGAGTGATTATTTTTTATTTTTTTTCACACACAACCAAGAAGAACTTTCAGGAAAGACTGCACAAGGCCTATAAAAAAACTCACTGTAGGCACATTGCTGGAGGTACACAGCTAGTGAAACCTGATGGGGCACTTCTTAACCCAAAACACATATAGATGTAAGCAAATATCCAATAGTTTATATTTTAAATAGTTTTATAATTTACATTCATTTTGTATTTTTGTGGTTTCTGGGATATTTACAGTTCAAGTCTGCTTGCTAACAGGCCCAGACTGGCAATCTGTGGGTTCTGGCAAATGCCAGAGGGGCTGCTGTATGTTTCCATTGAAAGTTACCATATAGTGGGCTGGTTGGGGGCTGTTTGGGCTGGTAGGGGGCTGTGTACTTGGAATGACAGGGACTATTTGACAGGCCTGCTTGCGAATACCAAGCTTCTTGTTTTAGCAGCTTTGAAAGTGACAACTTGAAAGTGAATTACAAGATGAATGTCAATTGCAAAGAATTTATTGTAAGCTCACATCACTTGACTTTTTTTGGCTTATATGCCCTTTAATGGCTGATGGATATTCAGCAACTGGGTTCTTAGGTGGAATCAGGCAGTGGCAGGGTAATAGCAGAGGGGCACAAGCAAACAGGGACTAGAGGTTCATAACTAATGGGTGTTGATGGGTTCTCAGTCAGTGGGTTCTATTGGGAGCAAACAAATCAACTCTTTCTCTGGGTACCTGAGAGATTCTGCAGTGTACGTATGGGGTTATTGAATGGGTATGAGTGATCACTGTGGAGGTGGCAGCAGTGATACTCACATTTTGTAGCTCTTTCTCTATCTCTCCGGCTTTCAGTACAATGGGACCGCGGACCGCGTACTCTACCGCCCGAACTTGAGGGTTCATGGACTGTAAAGTGAGAATCTTCCGGCGGCTCCTCCCGGCATGTTGAACTGCAGGAGACTCCACCGCGCTGCAATACGGGGACTGCCCCGAAACTGCCACCCTCCGCTGCCCATTACGAGAATGTCTGTGCCACTCACACCCCCCTCGCCATGACACCCGCCTGCCGAACATCTGGATCACACTCACGCCCGCCATCCCCAATGCCGGATCTTCTTCCTCCCACAATCACAAAGTCTCTTTTCTACCGTATAGAGATGCCACGTTGTTCTCTATAGTCTCTAGGAATGAATGGATGACGTTAGGGAACTTTAGTTCCGCGTTTTAACCGTCAGCGTTATAGGTCGAATATAGTCCCTCTCAGTGCCCCGATCCGTCATGCACATGAAAGCTCGATGTTCCCACAGATTTCCAATCTACCGAACGCGGAGAGAAGCTGAAGACGCAAGTCGCTTAGGGAGTTGTAGTTGAAATGGATACGGGGTACCAAAAGAACTGCGGGGTTCGAACTACAAAACCCAGTATGCACCTCGGGGATAGAAGGTTTGGCGGGTAGTCCTTATAAGCGGAGAATCTAGTGGGAGGAAGAATCCCAAATCAGTACCAACAGAGCTGTCATTGCACTTGGGAGGCTGCAGCTGTCTGTGCCTTTATTGTATGGACAGTAATGAGGACACGCCCCTTCATTTAGTTGGCTGCCAAAGCAATGTATAGCTGTAGTTACAGTAGCAGCTCCTGTTACATTTCCATAGTATCAAACAACAAAGAAGAACCTTAGCAGTTTTCTCTAAATCTTTATTCTAAGATGATGGAGATAGATAAGGCAAATACAAGCACATGATTTATATCATGCCCTGCTGCTTCTCAAGGGTCTCGATAATGGGTCCCTAGACAGAATTGCCAATGCATAGTTGTCGGACTGGGCCTTCAGGACACAGGAAAAAAAAAACAGTGGCCCCGCCAACCTGGGCCCCCCTGCAGCCGCAGGGTTTGCTTCCTCTATAGTTACGCCCCTGGTTGTGAGGTATCCATATTTTGGTTTCCACACAAACCTAACATAGGATAGGTGGAGAATTCAATGAAGCAGCAGGGAAATTAACCAGGGGTGCTGCACCAATGAGGCGAGAGCCCCACTAGGTAGCAGGCGGCAAATGTGCCGCTCCTGGTTCTTTAAGAGCTGAATTTCCAGTTTTCATACCGGAAATTTGTCTCTTCTAGCGCAGAGCAGGGCCAGAACTAGGGGTAGGCAGAAGAGGCACCTGCCTAGGGCGCAACGAAAGGGGGGGGGGCGCTGGGCAGGTACCTGTCTTCTGCCTACCCCTATTCCATATTCGCGATCCCTCTACATTCCCTTCCAGCTCTCTCCCCCTTCCCTCTGGCAATAGCGTAACTGGAGGGGGGCAGGCCCTGGTGCGTGACGCGCAGCCGGGCCCCGCCCCCCTCCGTACTGCCCGCATTTGTCGGCCCTGGCCCACTGGCACCCCCTGCTCCCCCGGTAGTTCCACCACTGCCCTCCGGCTTTTTCCCCTCCACAGCCAGCCTGTACCAATAAGATTCAATAATGAATGTAGTTACACAGCTATACACAGGTTCATTATAGTCTCTATAACTCTCACAAACAGTTTGGTCAGACCTTCTTACACACAGTTGCGCTTACACACATTAACAAAGTTAATTTTATACACAAACAGATACACACACATATACACATATAGCCGGCCACCACGCTCCCCTCCGTGCACGCACAACAAAGTGTGCACATACATATGCAGAGCAGGGGAGAACTCCGGAAGCGAGGGGAAAGTGCTGCAGAGGAGGGGAGAGTAGCGAACATGCACTAGGGGAAGGCAGAAGACAGGTACCTGCCCAGTGTCCCCTTTTGTTGCACCCTAGGCAGATGCCTCTTCTGCCCAGGTCCAGACTGAGAATTAAAATAGGCCCTGGCATTTCAGGTACACAGAGGCCCAATCAGCCCACAAAGAGGCCCAAACAGCCCCCATCAGCCCACTAAATACTGACTTTCTATGGGACCTTATAGCAGCTCCTCTGGCATTTGCCGGAACCCACAGATTGCCAGTCCGGGCCTGCTGGATACCCCTATTTCTGGCCTGATTCACACTCTAAGCTTAGAGGACCAGTAACATCATTTTTTTTTTTTTTAAATTCGTTAGTATGCAACGAAAAAAAAATCACAAAGGCAAATGAAACTTTGCAATCGCTAAGTCTTTATTAAGAGATAACTTGCCGAAATGCCACTTTCGCCCCTCTTCAGAAAAGGCGACAGGGTGAAATCCATTGTGCCGTGCTTGATTTCTCCTCCCTGGCTATCTCCTAGGAAGGCAGGGAGGAGAAATTGAACAGCCCACCATGGATCACCAAATCCAGTAAATTATTTCTTTATAAAGACTTATCGATTTCAAAGTTCTGTCTTTGTGTTTTTTTTTTTTTTTAAAAAAATTGATGTTACTGGTCCTTTATCACAACAGATTCACACTCATATGACCCGAAAACTAAGTTGCTTCATCAGGAGCTGATTCTCTCAATCCTCACACAGTTGAGGAGCAGGCAGCGTCTCACAGAGGGAAGGGGCGGAGTTTAATCTAGACTGCTGCTCTGAGCAGTAGAATAGGCTTTAGGACGGTCCATTATTTGAAGGGGTGCTGACCACAAGATGTGGTGTAAGCCTTTTATAGAACTAATGGTAATTTTAAGAAATGTTTTTATAAAAAAAATATATATATATGTATACATATGAAGTACAAGCCCAAAGGCATGCAAATTGTTACAAATATATCCTAAACATCAGCATAGTTTAGCTTTCCTGTGTAAAATATATATAGTGAATAAAGTACCCCCTCTTGTAAATTATAAGTATATAATACACAAAAGCATATATCTTGTAAATTATATCCTTATAAACAGTGAGTTCTGATGTCATCAGTTATAAACGGTGAGTAGTGATGTCATTTCTGTCACATGACTCACTAAAACGTGTGTATTATAATAAATAAAGTACCCCCTGTTGCAAAATATGAGGATATTAGAAGTAACCTCGGAGTTTCATGCCCTGTATAAAAACACTCGGCCTTCGGCCTCGTGTTTTTATATGGTCATGAAACTCCTCGGTAACTTATAATATCCTTATATTTTACAAAAGGGGGTACTTAATTCCCTATATCATAAGTTACTGAGGAGCTTCATGACCATATAAAAACACGAGGCCCGAAGGCTGAGTGTTTTTATACAGGTCATGGAACTCCGAGGTGACTTCCATATTTTGGAACTGGGGGTACTTTATTTATTATAATATAAGTTTCAGTGAGTCATGTGACAGAAATGACATCAGAACTCACTGTTTATAACTGATGGCATCATAACTCACCTTTTATAAGGATATAATTTACAGGATATTCATGGCTTTTGTTTATTATAAGGATATTAGAGATCACAGAGGAGTCCTACAGCAGATAGGAAGTAAAAGGCAAAATGTTCCATCCTATTGTTTTTTTTGCCGGTTCCTGCAGGCCCAGTCCAGCTCAGCTATTATTATTATGACAAATGACAATACAATCTGACAGTGTAAATTTCAGGAATTCGGATATGACCTTGCGTACGCCCACCCAACAGATACTCTTTTATTCGCTGGGTCACTATCAGCCCATTGCAACACCCGCTATGACGCAGTGGGAAGGCTTCTTGATCTGGGGGCGTGGCTTTATGTCAGGGAAGAACCGAAAAGTGGAAACGTCATCTTTCAAGCGATTGTGCCGAGAGCGCGTTCTGGTTTGTGCTGTGCCGGCGCCTGCAGCGAAGATATGTAGGTGTGGCGGGAGCGAGCGCAAGAGACGCGCAAAGAGGGAGGAGTCAGTCCGTAAGCTGAGCCGAGAAAGTAAAAAATGGCCACCAAGTCCTGTCCGCAGTGTGACCAACAGGTGAGAGCTGGCATGAGTCACTGGGAGTCCTTACTGTACAGAGGGTGGGGGAGTATGGTACGATAAGCCTAATATGAAATGTATGTATATGGCATTATCTGAGATGGCATTCTTGCATTTTATTCCTGTCTGTTAGTATAATGCTGATGTGCGATATTCTCGCCAATTGTAGGGATGATCACCATAGGCGCTTCCTTTTCTTTAAATCGGTGTGGAACGTGTGTTGTTAGATGTGTGAGTTGATAAGCTTGGTGGGCAGACCTTATGTTTATGCTTTCTCCAGTGTGTGTGTCAGTGTGATTGTGTGATTGTGTGAATGAGTGTTGGCACATGGGTGCAGTAACAATGCTCTTATTATAAGGCACCGCTTGTCATTCCGCCAGTGTACCTCTGTCCTGTCATATCAAATAGCAGGTATGGGACTGGGGATATTATGTCTACTTAAATACTATCTAACAATAAATAACCAGTAGGATTTTTTTTTTGCCATGAACATGGATTTTGATAACTTTGTTATCAAGGGGCTTATTATTGCGAAGAACCGTATATTAAATAGGACTAATTGGAAGTGACATTCCTGTGCTCAAAACTTTCGGGATAATGGATCCCAACTATATTAACAAGATATGTGACTTCTTGATTTCTGATACCGTAAGAATAACAAAGGGGTGGTTCATCTTTAAGTTAACTTTTAGTATGTTATAGAATGTCCAATTCCTAGTAACTTTGCAATTGGCCTTCATTATTTATATTTTATCGTTTTTGAGTTATTTGCCTTTTTCTTCTCACTCTTTCCCGCTTTCAATTGGGGGTCACTGACCCCCATCTAAAACAAATGCTCTGTAAGCCTTCACATTTAGGGGCCCATTTATTTAGTTCGAGTGAAGGAATAGAGGAAAAATAGTTCGAATTCCGAATGGTCGAATATGGCTACTTTGACCGTCGAATGGGCTACGTCGACCTTCGACTTCAAACGATTCAAACTAAAAATCGTTAGACTATTTGATAGTCGAAGTACTGTCTCTTTAAAAAATTCTTTGACCCCCTAGTTCGCTACCTAAAACCTACCGAGGCCAATGTTAGCCTATGGGGAAGGTCCCCATAGGCTTCCTAACAATTTTCTGGTCGAAGGAATATCCTTTGATCGATGGATTAAAATCCTTTGAATCGTTCGATTCGAAGGATTTAATCGTTCGATCGAACGATTATTCATTCTATTGTAGGTATAGCAGTAAATCCTTTGACTTCGATATTCGAAGCCGAAGGATTTTACTTCAACGGTCGAATATCGAGGGTTAATTAACCCTCGATATTCGACCCTAGGTAAATGTGCCCCTTATTGTTATTACTAATTTTTTTGTTTTACTCCTCTTTCTATTCGGCCCTCTCCTATTCATATTCCAGTTTCTGTGCATGGTTGCTATGGTAATTTGGGCCCTAGCAACCAAATTGCTGAAAATGCAAACTGAAGAGCTGCTAATAACTTAAAAACCGCAAATAATAAAAAATGAAAACCAATTGCAAATAGTCTCAGAACATCCCTCTCTATATCATGCAAAAAGAAATGTTTATTTTCGAAATAGGAGAATGAGACCAAATATTATATGGTATTTCTTTAAGATTCGCAGTTGAGGTCAAAGGTTTTTTAATCTTAAAGCAGAAATGAGTTATATTATTATTAGCAACTCACATTTTTATCACCTATTGTGTTGTTTCTTGTAGGTTTAAGTTTTAATTGGGTATTACATTAATATCCTTCTGGCATTCAAATGTATGATAACATTTAGTTGGCAGCACAATAGTGTGAACAGTGTTTATCCCTTTTTGTATGTTTTACTGTGTGACATTATTACTGTACAGGGATGGGACCTATTATCCATACTTGGGACCTGAGATTTCCCGGTTAAGGGGTCTGTCCATATTTTGGATCTCCAGATCTTAAACCTACTAAAAATAATCTTAACCATCAGTAAAATCCAATAGGAATGTTTTGTCTCCAAACTCCAATACAGATTAATTATATTTTAGTTTGGCTCAAGAACAAGGTACTGTTTTATTACTACAGAGAAAAAGGAAATGTGTATTATTTGATTGAAATGGAGTCTATAGGAGATGATCTTCCTGTAATTTGGAGCTTTCTGGATAATAGGATTCCAGATAATGGATTCCTTAGCTGTACTCCTTGCTGCCGCGTGATAAGAAAAAACAATGTGCTAGCCTTGTATCACTGTAATATAGGAGAATAGTTTTAAAGGGGAAGTGTGATCAGCTCTCTGAAATGCATGTGCTTAATGGTTGATTTATTCAGCTGTGTGTATTTGCACGCATTATTTGCATAGAAACCAAGTCAGCAAAATACTTTATTTATTCACTGTATCACTTCTTCATTTTCATGTCACACAAACAACTGGTAGCTCTCTTTAGCTAGGAGATTTCTAAATTTTGTATGGGGACTTTCTGGGCTTCAGTTTGTGGCAGATCGTTTTTGGGACAAATACAGCATTAACTAAATAAAAATAAATTACAGAATTAAATTACTCATTTACAGCAGAAAATCATCTATATTAAATTAACTCTGTGAATTCCCCCTCTTACCACCCCTCTACCAATGAGAGAGATATCTCAATAGATGTCCATTGTGATTTGCTAAGTTTACCTGGTCTTCTGAAACCTAAAACTGACGAGCATATGCTGTGTCTCAGGAGAAAAGAAAGATACGTGTGGGGATATACTTGAAGGCATGTATCTTCCCTACTATATGGCTGCTTTATTTTGGTGTACAGGTATGGGATCCATTATCTGGAAAGATCCAAATTACGGAAAGGCTCCCATTTTATGCAAATAATCTAAATTTAGAAAAATTTCTCTGTAATAATAAAACGGTACCTTGTACTAAGATACAGTACTGTACAGTACCCAACTAAGATATAATTAATCCTTATTGGAGGCAAAAACAGCCTATTGGGTATTATTTAATGTATACACGATTTTTTAGTACACTTAACGTATGAAGATCCAAATTACAGAAAGATCCATTATTCGGAAAACCCCAGGTCCCGAGCATTCTGCAAAATAGGTCCCATACCTTTACCATAAGGTACTGGTATGGTACCTCTTATCAAGAATGCTTGGGACCTGGGGTTTTCCGGATAAGGGAACTTTCTGTATTTTGTATATATACCTTAAGTCTACTAGAAAATCATGTAAACATTAAACATTAATAGGTGGGTTCTGCTTCCAATAAGGATTAACTATATCTTAGTTGGGATCAAGTACAAGTTACTCTCCCTAGGTTCTAGTGCATCTCTCCCTCTCTCCGTGGCATAGAGTAGGCAGGCCGTATAGAAAGAATCTAGAAGCTGAGGATGAGCAGGTTGTATAACTTTTGCTTTGTAGTGCAGAAGTCCCTTCTGTTATGTTGGGGCTGTTGGTTTCTAAATCTGAAAAAATAAATACAAGGTTGTCTGTAGTCCAGACAGAACCTGTAACTGCTGGAAGCTGGTTGTTTTACAATATGTACTGTACAGGGATGGGAACTGTCCAGAATGCTCGGGACCTGTGGTTTTCTGGATCAGGGGTCGTTCCATAATTTGGATCTCCATACTTTATAACTCTGCTAAAAAATCATGTAAACTAAACCCAATAAAATTGTTTAGCCTCCGATAAGGATTACTTTTATCTTAGTTAGGACGAAGTACAAGTTACTGTTGTATTATTACAAAGAAAAAGGAAATTATTTTAAAAATGGAGTCTATGGGAGATGTATTCCTGTAATTTGGAGCTTTGTGGATAACAGGTTTCCACATAAAAATTTTGTAGGTATGTACCGAATCAACTTTTTGGGATTCGTACGAATACCGGAACGGGAATGCAAAAAGTAGAAAAAAAAAAAAGTTTTTTACTTCCTTGTTTTTTGACAAAAAGTTATCTGATTTCCCCTCCCGCCTGCAATTTGCATATGCAAATTAGGACTTTGATTTGGTTTTACCAGGCACGAGGATTCAGCCGGGTCCAGAACCGAATCCTGGATTTGGTTCATCCCTAAAGATTTTAGGTTTTATCATGTATGCAATAAACAACACCCAATATGTTAACACCCAGCAGATACAGGTAGGGATGGGCAGATTCTTTTGCCTTTTTTCGCGGGGAAATGACGCCCATAGATTTGTATGGCGTCAGGGACGTTTCGGCGGCGACTAATTTTTGACGAAACGGGTCAAATTCGCCCATCCCTAGATACAGAGGTTATGCTTTTCATTACAGCTGGAAGGTGATCACATTGAGACTGAGCACAAAGCAAGTAACAGCAAAATGGGGCAAGCTGTGTCTAGCTCTAGATGACACAAGTCATTTCACATGCAGCCTTTTGTTCCTGTCCTTATGCCTTTCATCTCACCCATGTGTATCATGTAACAAAACAGGATCCTTCCTCTTTTATTCATATTTTGGAATACAATGGTATTTTTCCCTAAATACTGTACATTTTGTTGGTTGTATTTCAAAGCTGTGTAGTGGCAAGCCTCCCTCAGTGGAAACACCCCATTAATAATAAGGTTTTTAAACTCATGGTTTGAGCTGAATTTTCTATTCACAGAGCTCACGTTCTTGTATTTGGCCTGATCTCAGCAAATTCCAGTTTAGAACAACTTCTCTAAATTTAATACACAAACTGTCCGTGACAAAGCAGACAGCAGGCAATACTGACATTATTCGTGTCAGGACACATTGCCCAAAGAACAGACACGGTGTATCCATTCAACTTTGTCTGAGGGCTTTAAATGTGCATTTGGTGAAAGGTATGCTCAGTACGTCAAATGCATTTTTGAAACTCAAGTGAATTTTTAAAGGCCAACATACATTTCTTCATTTTAAGGTGTAAAAATTGCAGTGTATTTTGTTAGCAAAAAATACAACGGAACACAGCTGTGCTATAATGCAGTGTAACAATTTTAGTCATTCAGTATATGCAGCTTTGTATTAGTAGGCATAAATATTAATACAATGATATGCTCCTCTAAAATAGCAGTTAAAGGAAAACTATACCCCCCAAACAATGTAGGTCTCTATTAAAAGATACTGAGTAAAACAGCTCATGTGTAAAACCCTGCTTCATGTAAATGAACCATTATCATAATAATATACTTTTTTAGTCATATGTGCCATTGGGTAATCATAAATAGAAAATTGCCATTTTAAAAAATAAGGGCCGCCCCCTGAGATCGTAGGAATTCACTGTGCACACATACAAACCACATGTTAGGTCACATGAGCCAATTAACAGACAGAGTTCTGCCTTTTGCTTCCTCACTTCTTCCTGTTACAGTTAGTGTTGTATTTCTGGTCAGCTGATCTCTGAGGCAGCACAGATACAGTCACGAAATGGTGGTTCAAGGCAAGAGATGTAAAAGGGCAATATTTATGTAAATATATATTCCAGTTTGGTAAGATTCTTTAATATGTCATTCAATTTGATATAAACTATCTGTTGCTTAAGTATTCATTTTGGGGGTATAGTTTTCCTTTAAAAGCTTTGTTTAATAGGAGTTCCTCATGTTTTGGACCTATATTATCTAGTGTTTACACTGTTAATCTGCTATGTTTCATGTATTTGCCAAGCGGGAGGAGTGTGGAGTAAGGTTAAATAGTAAAATGCAAGAACATGCAGTACTTTATCTAAGGTAGAGGTCTTCAGACCCCTTTGCAGTGAAATGTTTGCTTGGGCCCCCCATAGCTTTATAACAGGGTCACAGACTTGATGAACCTAGCAGGCACTATCCTATAGTTTCACCAATATATAAATAATGATTTACTCACAAATTTTACCTTGACTGGCCTTCAGTCCATGCCACGCCTTTTTACGGCTTTAAGTCCTTCTTGTAGGGCCAGCCACACAGCCAGGGGCGATCCTGGCCCCTCTGCCCCCCCTCCCCCAATAATATGCTCTTATAGTACCAGGAGCAGCATTTTTGCTGCCCCTGGTACCTGATGCGACAGCCTCAACTCACCTCATTGGCAAAGCACCCCTGCACACAGCTTCGGAATCACTGATCTAAGGTAACATTGTGGTAATGGAGATATTCTCCCAATAAGAAGATTCGGGGGATATTAGTTGCCCAGTGACACATCTTCTCTTCTTCATGCGACTAATCTCACTGATATGCCTTACTGCCAGCAAGAATATGAACTGGAAACCCATAATCCAAAAAGGGACAAATTATGGGAAGGCCACCTCCCATAGAAACCATTTAAATCAAATGATTCAAAATGTTAAAAATATGATTCATCCTTATTAGACACCAAACAATCCCATTCTGTTTATTTAATGTTTAAATTATTTTTTTAGTTGACTTAAAGTATGTTGATCCAAATTATAGAAAGATGCCTTATCGGGAAAAGCATTCTGTATAACAGGTCCCATACCTGTAAAATGCCCGTTTTGTGGCATTTTTTTTGAGTATCTTAAAATTGATTATTATACCGAATTTTGTTATAGGTTGACATTGATTTCTAATTATTGATTATTAACAAATAGAGCTTGCTTTGGAGCCTCTATAAAACATTCTAAAAAGTTATAAGCAACAGAACAGATGGGAACATCTACTGCAGGGTCAGGTATTGACGTCAGAAAGACTAGGGGGGTTATTTATCAACGGTCAAATTTTTGGGTTTTTTAGACCTTGAATGAACTCACAACTAGAATGGTTTCTAATTTAAGATAAAAACTTGAATGGAAACAAACTACAATTAGCGAGTTTGGGGTTAGTGACCCGAAAACTCGAATTGATCAGGTCTTCGGGGGAAAAAAACGCGAATTGATCAACTTTTCGAGTGACACCCTCAAAAAAACCTCAAAAATCATGAAGGCTGTTAACATCTTCAAATAGTTCAAGGGTCCTTTCCATTAACTTCTACATGACCTCGACAGGTTTTAGATTTTAGTGTATTTTCAGATTCACGCTATTTCCAGAGTCGGATTATAATAAATCTAGAGTTTTTTTTTTAAATCAGATTTTTGACTCCAGAATAACTTTGAAAACTCATATTTTTGTGGAAGACACAATTCGAACTTTAATAAATCTGCACCTAAATGACTGCAGATCTGTTTTTCTTTCATAATTCTATCTAGTTACTCTGACAATTGAAAGTGACCTCTTTCAGTTCAGCGCTATTATCAAAACACTGCATAAAAGGGAAATGTTAAATAAGTATTTGACTTGTTTAGTTCTCTTTGTGCTTTAGTAGAAAAAGAGCATTTGCTGGTGCTTCCTGCCTAGTGATAAACAGCAGTGCTGTCATGCCTTCTCCGAAATATTGTGCATGCCCAGTCAGGGGCTATCTCCAGGTCTCACAACTTGTTTGCATCAGCTTCTCCTTTCTGCAGTATATGCTACAAGTGATGTACTGGGGTGCACCAAACCTAATACAAGAGGTAAAGTGGGCCCTGCTGAAAGCTTAACAAAGGAAGCATGCATGGTGCTGCTGGCTTTCACTATGACAAATACCGTAGGATATCCTGCACTGCTGTTGCTCATCTCTCTAACCCTTCATTTAAATAATCTCAATGGAGAAATAACTTTCTGAGCTCTAATTGTATCAAGGGAACATCAGATGGGTTGGTGCAAATTAGTAATAAAGAAAAGAAATTGGATCCCAGATAAAAAGTGCCTTTTGGGGGTTATTTATCAAAAGTCGAGTTTGTGAGTTTTTTTTCTACCTCAAATACAACTTACTTACAACTGCTTATTTATGAAAAAACTCAAATGTAAATAACTAAAATGAATGCAATCGGGGAAAAAACTTGAATACTTGAATTGATTGAGTTGTTTGCCGAAAAAAAACTTAGAACTTAAAATAGCTCGAATTGATAGAGTTTTTCGAGTGCAAACCACAGAAAACCCCCTGAAAATAATGAAGGCTAAAAAGCATCTTCAAATTGTTCAAGGGACCTCTGCCTTTGACTTGTACATGACCTTGGTAGGTTTTAGCTGGAGTATTTTCAGATTTGAGCTTTTTGCAACTTCTGGGCAAAATTAGATTTTTTTTTTTATCCTGAAAAATTCTATTTTTTTCCCGAAACTACCCTCGAAAAACTAATTTTTCAGGAAAAACACAACTCGGCCTTTGATAAATAGCCCACTATATGTATACAGTGTACAGGAAAACTCAAACTGTGATAAAGTTGATGCACAGTAATCACACCTAGACCTGAAATGTCTCAAGTCTAAGTAAAAAACCCACCCGCAAAGTTAAATAGAAAATAACACTTGCTTCCTTCCTCAGAGGACTTGCAATTTACTTTTATTTTCTGTTTTTAACCATTTAAAAGTTATTGATGGTTTTCTGTTGCTAAGCTGGAGGCGAGGGTCGTGAAGCTGGCTGCCCTAGGTTACACTGAATATGCAAGTGGCTATTCAAAGCTGAATCCGAACCTTAATTTGCATATGCAAATTAGGGGTGGGAAGGGGAAAACATTTGTTCACTTCCTTGTTTTCTGACAAAAAGTCACACGATTTCCCTCCCCGCCCCTAATTTGCATATCCAAATTAGGATTCGCATGTGGTTCGGCTGGCCAGAAGGATTCAGCCGAATCTGAATCCTGCTGAAAAAGGCAGAATCCCGATACACAATACATAATATCATTCTTAAATATAGCAATATAACTTTACCCATAAATCAATATAATATTTAAGCAATGCAAAATGCTAACAATGCTATTATGGATGTAGATTATAATTGGACAACATCACTAAAAGTAGACCCACATTAGTCACTCCTGCCCTATACAAATTATTATGTCAGGATCATACAGGAGATACTATTCAGGGCTGTGGAGTCGGCACATAAATCCTTCGACTCTGAATTCAGTTGCCTCAGTTTATGGTATCTTCGACTCCGACTCCTCTGTTTTTAAAGGAACAGGAACACCAAAAAATAAAGTGTAACAAAGTAATTAAAATATAATGTACTGTTGCTCTGCACTGGTAAAAGCTGTATGCTTGCTTTGTAAAGAAATAGAAAAGGGCGTACACACTCCCTGGCCCTCCTCAATTTCCAGAATCTGGTGCTTGGTCCTCTAGGGAGACAGCCCTCCCCTGAATCCACTGGGAACAGCAAAGGAGGAACCGGCACACAGAGATGAGCCCCCGAAACGTTGTGTATCATTTGACACATTAAACACTTCGGGTCAGTCCTCTTTTGCATTCAATTCTGTGTGCCGGTTCCTCGTTTGTTGTGGTTTATAAAGAATTCTATAGTTTATAAAAACAAGCTGCTGTGTAGCACAGGCACAGGTTACATAGCAGATAACGGATAAAACACCATTGTATTGGACTGGGTTTATCTGTTATGTGCTATGTAACCTGTGCCGTTTCTCCTGTACCTGGAATGGCTGCCCCCATGGCTACACAGCAGCTTTTTTATATCAACTATATTAGTCTAATCCACAAATTGATTCTCTTAGCACCTGGGACTGCACAGCATTTCACCTTGTTGAGGTGTTACAAAAAATCTTCATTGATTTATTAGCCCATATACAAACACACAAAGGGCAATGTTTCCGGTCCTACTGGACCCTTTATCAAACCAGGCTTGATAAAGGGTCCAGTAGGGCCCGAAACGTTGCCCTTTGTGTGTTTGTTTATGGGCTTATAAATCACTGAAGATTTTTTGCAACACTACCAGAGTGCTACTGGATTTTTTCACTGGATACATCAATTGACCCAGCTAGCAGGCAAGGATCTTCCGGTCTAGCACCTGGAACCTGCACAGGTGGATACAAGAGGGTAGAGCACTCCTAATTATTGCTATTACTTGTTGAGGTGTTAGTCATGATTTGAGGGCTGACTTCCAGACTTTACATGTGCCTCTAAAACACAATGGGTGTGGACTTACATGACATTCTAAGGTATGCCAGTGTCCAGGGTTGTAGCCCTCTTTCTTTCTTACACAGACAAAGTACAAAGGAATACCTATGATATCATAAATATAACCCTTGTATGAAGAGTGCCATTATGCTCCCTGTTCTAATGGGCATACCCCCTTGCCCAACGTACCACGCATTCTCTGGGTTTATTGTAATAGTCTAAACACAATAGTAGTCTTGGAAGGTCTTTCGGAGCAATGGCTGTTCACAAAGACTAATACCGGAGGCAGAGCAACATTTACAAAAACTTTGGGAAAATAAACCAAATTAGAAATAAACATTTATTAAATTTCTGTTTGGAAGCCTTGTGCTAATTGTTTTTTTTTACTCTTCAGGTTCCCGTTGCCTGCAAATCCTGCCCTTGTGGATATATATTTATAAGTCGGAAACTTCTACATGCAAAACAGTCACAGAGATTACCCCCTACATCAGGTAACCACTTTTTTTGTAGCTGTCCAAACCATGCTTATAACATTTATATTTATATACATGTTTACCACTCCATTACTCTTATTTAAAGAAACTCTCAGGCCTAAAGGACTTTTCATCAGGGTGTTCCTATTTTGCTCCCACATATTCCTTGTTGGGCACATGCACAGTACAGTAAAGTGTGAAAATGACTGTACCACACATACACACGCGCTTATTGAGTGTGGCACAGGGGATACTTGGGAGCAGGGAATAAGATGGCAACATGGCACTTTGCTGAACGGTAACCCAGGTCAATACGGTTTTTAGTTGTTATAATTACTTGGGGTTTTCTTTAGAGATATGACTAGATTTACGTCAACATCACAGTGTACCGTATAGAATACAGCATATGTATAAAACAGTGTAGTAAATGTTTAGTTGTTGGCCAAATTCTGGCATAAAAAATAAAATATAAATTAAGGGGGTTATTTGTTAAAGTACGAATGCCAAAAACTCAGTACTTTTTACTATAAAAACGGAATTTTTTAATCCGAAAAAAATCTCAGACCTACTAAAGTTATATTTAAGTCAATGGGAGAGGACCCTATCCTATTTAGAAGTTTCTGTGGTCTGCGCTGGAATTAGCCAGAAAATCCGACTATTTCGGACTTTTCGGACAAAAATCTGAAAAATTCAGACTTTTCGGGAAAAAGTCCAAAAAAAATAAAATAGCGTTTCACTCAATTTTTTCACGTTTGTCTCCAATCCTGGATCCAATTGTGGATTCTAGTTTGCTCTGACTTTTTGCATTTAGTCAGATAAATTCGAACTTTGATAAATAAGGTCCCCCAGGTGCTGCCAAATTTTAGACAGCTTTTCACTCCTTACTTTGTTTTCTTGATTTATTTGAATTGACTTCAATATGTTAAACTGCGTCTAAGGTAATGTAAAAGTTGTAAATTATTAAAAAAAAATGTATATACTGTAAGTTGTAATTGTAAATTCCATAAGCTGTACATTTTGGCATTAGCGTGGCTTTAAATGATTTATACACCATTATAAATACCATGCTATACAAGTGGATCCTTCTCTGATATGAGGTGGGTGATATCAGCTGAACCAGACAATCCATTCACAATGCAGGCTGTCAGGGCGAGAATCACATCAATGGTACTATACAGTCCTTACCCTAGCAGGATTTTTAACCCTGCCTGTATTTGAGTGATTTTCAAGCAGGCCAGTTTGTTGGGACAGATGTACTTCCAACTCAGTCTGAAGGGCCCAAATCAGCATCTTAAATCTGCACGCGTATGGCCACCTTTGAAATATAATTCCCATTTTCTCTTTTGAATACAGCTGGCCTCAATGACACACTGGTCATGCATATTGCAATTTTTACTGTAGCTTGGCTCTATGTTGTTTTGGTAACAGTGCAGGTAAGGCAGCTATAAAGCTCATACATCCTATTTCTCTTTTTTTTTATTTAGAAAATCGATCAGATCCAAAAAGACGTCGAACTGAGCGGATCAAAAGAGAGAGAATACACACTGCAGTAAATAGAGACTTGGAGAACAGGAAAAGATCACGATCCAACAGTCAGTCTGAAGCTTCCAGACGGGGAAGAGGCCGACCAAAAACAGCAACAACCAAAAAGCATGAAGAAGAGAAAGGTAGAAGATAGATTTTTAGATAGAAGTTATTGCCTAATCATTTTTAGGCTCTAATACAATATATGCACCTTTTTTTCACCAAAGACCTTGGATTGCGCTTTCATTTTGTTTAGAGATGCACCGAATCCACTATTTTGGATTCAGCCGAACCCCCGAATCCTTTGTGAAAGATTCGGCCAAATACCGAACCGAATCTGAACCCTAATTTGCATATGCAAAATTAGGGGTGGGAAGTGAAAAATAATTTAACTTCCTTGTTTTGTGACGAAAAGTCACGCAATTTCCCTCCCCACCCCTAATTTGCATATGCAAATTCGGATTCGGTTCGGCCGGGCAGAAGGATTCGGCTGAATCTGAATCCTGCTGAAAAAGGCAGAATCCTGGCCGAATCCCGATCCGAATCCTGGATTCGGTGCATCCCTAATTTTGTTATTTGAACACCTGTCTATGACCAGCACCCAGGCATTTTCTTTTGGTTTGGTGGTTCACCAGCTCTGGATTTTTTATATATATATATATATATATATATATATATATATTATTAAATAGAAGAAAAAACCGCACCAACCAGGACTTAGTATAAAGAAAAAGTTTCAAAATTTTATTTTCAACGTTTCGGGCTCTGTGGCTCTATATATATATATATATATATATATATATACATATATATATATATATATATATATACATATATATATATATATATATACATATATATATATATATATATACATACATATATATATATATATATATATATATATATATATATATATATACATACATATATATATATATATATATATATATATATATATATATATATATATATATATATATATAGAGAGAGAGAGAGAAAATGACCAGCAACACCACGATATCTTGTGAAATACTTAATAAAGTGTATTGAAAATTACATGAAAAGCCGACATGATGTTACAGTCCACACAAACATCACGTTGTTTTTTCATGTAATTTTCAATACACCTCATTGAGCATTTCACAAGATATCTTGGTGTTGCTGGTCATTTTTTCACTATTTAACCCATTTACCTTGCACCCGAGGCAAACATTAAAAGCAGAGTGCTGCCCACACGAAGATATATATATATAGTAATGTAATAAAAGTTCACCCTCGTCTAGTAACCAATAGCAACCAATTAGATATGTGTTTTCAAACAGACTAGAAAATGCAACCTGTTGATTGGTTGCTATGGTTTGTCAGTAACAAGTATCAGGCCTTAGACCATTTATTATATAGAGCAAATAAGTTACAAAAGATAAATCAAAAGCTGCATTTGAAATGAATCAATTTACAAATTTTCCGCAATTATAGCCACCACAGTAGTTCATAGGGCAGTAACCGTAATACAGCTCTTACCACACAGGCTTTCCTTTAAATATACTATGAGGGCATGCTTGTTCATAATCATGTTATCAGCAGTATAAAGATTGCTAATATGGAATAAAAAAAAGTAATATGCAAAGAGTTTAGAAGGGCAATCTGAGAAATCTTGTATTGGTCTATTGGGGTATATGTCCACTTTATATTAAAAGACAAAATATGCAAATTTTCCCTTTAATTAAGGAATTTCAAATTAGGTCTCCATGTAGTAAATAATAGAGTAGGCGTGTGTGTGTGTGTGTATATATATATATATATCTTGTAACGTTGGGCAGAAGTACAGCATTTTGGTATTGTTTGGTACAAGATTATGATAAGTTCAAATGCACATTCAGGTACTTTTTAAGGAATTCTAGCTGTACATGAATGCTGAAAAATACTAATACTGCATAAAAGGTTTTACTGTTTATAAGGAGATGTGGTTTAAGTTCTATAGTAAAGCGCAGTCTGTAAAGTGCAGTCTGCAGTTAACTTTGTCATAGCGCTGGGTTCCGAATATTTAGCAGCCAGTATTACTATGGGCAGACTCTGCAGCTTTTTGTGAAAATGAATGTTTCCGCTTGCACATCTCTGCCTATGCACTTACTAACAAACTACAGTCTAAACTTACTACTTTGTTGAGGGAAAAAAGTCAGATACTGATCATCTATCCACACCGGACCTACTCTCCCATATTGTATCTATAAACTTACTCTTCTCAACAATAAATCTCATTAACCAACAGCTATGTGTTGTATGCCTCTCTAATTCATTCTCAGTTGTGCCTCCTATTTCTCGCCTCCATCCTTCTTAATGTTTTACACTTTTCTCTTTCTCCTTTTTTAGAAAAGCAAGAAAAAGAAGTTGATATGTATGCCAACCTGTCAGATGAAAAAGCATTTGTGTTTTCAGTTGCTCTCGCTGAAATTAACAGAAAAATTATCAACCAAAGGCTAATACTCTGACCGATTCAACAGAACCAACCTCAATGTTATATACAAAGTCAAGCCCACCTGGCTGTATCAGCACAGATCATGGACTCTGCATCTTTGGGGAACCTCAGAGAGACTTCTGCACAAAAGACTGTTTTGTACCAAGAGATGCAGCAATGCTTTAGTCTCTTTGACACAGAAATCTTTATTTTATTGGATATTATCCAGTTACCCAAGCCTTTCAGATTTGGAGCAAACTCTGGCAGCCAGCCAGTGTAGGTGTATTTAAATGCTTGATAAAATGTTATATATATTATATATCTATAAATATATAGATTTCATTTTTGCTGTTAAATTAAAATTGAAACATGTATAGTTTATATAACCTTTATATATTAAACAGTTGTTACACTCAAATGTGCCCTTTGATATGTTATTTATTGGATTTGCATCATTGCAGTATATGACTTCAACAGGGACATAATGCATTTAAAATACATAGGGGGGTTATTTATCAGAGGTCGAGTCTGTGAGTTTTTTTGACGTCGACTAAACTCACAATTTGAATGTTTGCTTATTTATGAAAAAAACCTGAATGTAAAATACTAGATTGAATGCAATCTGGGGGAAAAACTAAAGTACTCCAACTGATCGAGTTAATGGCAAAAGAAAAGTGTGAATTGATCAAATTTTCAAGTGCAAACCACTGAAAAAAACTCGAAAATCATGAAGGCTAAAAACATCTTCAAATGGTTCAAGGGACCCCTGCCACTGATTTCTACATGACCTCGACAGGTTTTAGCTGGAGTATTTTCGAACATCAGCTTTTTGCAAGTTCGGGAAATAATAAATCTCGAAATATTTTATTTTTTTTTTATCCAGGGAAATTCAATTTTTTACTGAAACTACTAGGGAATCGGTTTTTTAGCAGGATTCGGATTCAGTCGAATCCTTCTGCCCAACCGAATCGAATCCTAATTTGCATATGCAAATTAGGGGTGGGGAGGGAAATTGTGTGATTTTTTTTTGTCACAAAACAAGGAAGTAAATAATGTTTTCCCCTTCCCACCCCTAATTTGCATATGCAAATTAGGATTCGGTTCGGTATTTGGCAGAATCTTTTGCAAAGGATTCGGGGGTTCAGGCAATTCCAAATAGTGGATTCGGTGCATCCCTAGAAACTACCCTAGAAAACTCAAATTTTTTGGGAAAAACACAATTCGACCTTTGATAATAACCCCCGGGCCAGGATTTATGGAAAGGCCACCAAGGCCTAGGGCAGCAGGATTTTAGGAGGCGGCATGCTGCCCAACCACACCCACATTGGTTCAGAAACACTGGGGATGGAGTTGATTGGGCTGGATGGAAAATTTAGATCGGATGCTTTTGAAGACGCCCAAACATCGGCCATTGTTAGTGCTGAATCATCAGATACAGGTACAATTATATTGTTTCTACCTGTATATCTGACGATTCAGCTCTACACGTGTGTATTGAAACAAATAATCTTTCTTGGAAAGATCGTAATTGTTACGTCTATGGCCACCTTTAGGCATAGAGGCAGGATAAGCAATTATTTCCATTCAGCACTTCCTAGATGTCTATTCATTCCCCCTCTCTCCTCACCATTTAATTGTGCAGCCAGTCCTGGCCATGAGCACCAGGCCCCCATTTTGGCGTATAAAAGATTTTAGTATGATGCAAAGCTTGCGTTCATAACTGTCCACAAAATGGCTGCTGCCTGCTTTCTGTGCTTGTGAATTCCAAGACTAAAAAACAAGATTTGAAATTATGTCTTAAGGTGACAATGTCCCCTTTAAGATGAATTTGGAGTCAAATTGCAGTTCAATGTAGGTTAATAACAGAGAATCCAAAGCCATAATCTCCTGGATGAAACGTCATTTTTTTTACTCCACACTACTGCAGTTTTGCCAGTTTATCTCCATCTTTCTGAAGCTGATGTAATTAACTAAATTATTTTCAAACAAAATGAACTCCAAATAACTTTAACTTCAAAGTGGCTTAAGTTGTAGTTCAAATCTGTGCGGAGAAATTTGGTACTTTAAATTCACTAGTGGTGTTCTGAAACGAACTCCAAAATGTTTCAATGCAAATAATGTATATATTTTTGTGAATTTGACCCTTGGTGTCATTGAGTCCTACTATGCTTCTTTGCTTTCTCTGCTTCAGTTTCTAATTATTTACATATTTATGGAGGCTGTTCCATTAGATCAGTCTGTCTAATTAAATATGACGAAGGACATGAGCCGTGGTCTTAGCTGTGACAGCCCACTTACTACAAGCAGTGCAAGAATTTCTAGTTTAATTTGTAGTGTTTTCCAGTGTTGGTGCTGGAAAGCGTTCTGTAGGTTTCAGTGCCATTTTATTTGCTGAGCTAACTAGTGGGATCAAAATGTCTCTTAAGCATTGATTATGAAATTGAAGGTACTGATTTTTGGGTAATTATCTAGGATCAAAATGGTTACTGAGAAGTAAGTGCATTACCCATTTTTTAAGCTAGAAGTGTAGATGCCATTTGCATTTCCATATACAAGAATACATGGTGCTATTTGAGCAGCATAAACAGTTTGCTGTTCCTGAATTACACTAGGTGAGTAAGTGGAACACTCCTAGGGGTAGATTCACTATAGGACGAAGCGCCAATTCGCAAGTGTTGCCAATTCGCTAGCGAAAGAGACCATCACTAGCTTTCATTCGCACTCTGTCGCCAGGCAAATTTTCGCTCTGGCGAAAGGTCGTTACTTTGCAAATTCAGTAAAGTGCAGATTCAGTAACGTAACTAAAGGGGGCGGGCCTTGGCGCGGGACGCACAGCCAGGCCCCCGCCCCCTCCGTACGCCCGGAATTGCCTGGAAATGGTTGCGTGCTAGCTGCTGGGGGGACCCTGAGGGGGTGTGGGCCATGGCCCAATCGCACCCCCTGCTCCCCCCGTAGTTACGCCACTGCGGATTTTACTGAACGTCACTTCTTTCGCCAGAGTTGACTTCACCACCTCAAACCTGGTGAAGTGCTAAATAGAAGCTAGATCTTCCTCAATCTTCCTTCACTTACATCATATCGTGTGTGCCGAAAACGCATTAAAGTTCCAAAAACGCTGGCTACTTTTTCTTTTGTGAAGCGAGTTTGCCTGCAAAGGTCCTAACAAACTTTTTTGGGTAACCGGTTTTCTCCAGACATTTCATAACATATGGAACATTCATTTTATAGTGGGCTCATGTGTAGGGTATTATATTAACTCTCTTATCTTTATTAAGGTTCCCTGGACATGTATAAGAAAAAGTGGTAACTTCAAGCATTTGCACCAACATTTATAATAAAGACCTCCATACAACTTTAAATTACCCGCGGTATGCAAATTGACCTAAGTGCAAGATCACTAACGAATTTTCCCTAGGCACAAATGAAGAAGAAATACTCGCACTGCCGAAGTAACACTAGTGAAAAGTTGCCAGCGTTCGGCGCCCAGTACGAAACGCTGCATATTAGTGAATTGGCGTAGTTGTAGCATTTGCTCCTTGCGAACTGGTGCGAGCTGTGCGAAAATGACGCTGGCGAAAATTCGGCTGTTAGTGAATCTACCCCCTAATTTCTTATGTGCCTCTGCCTTTGATTGGTAACTGTGTGTTGGCTTGGAGTGGCAAATGGAGAGTTAAAATACCATACTAGTTATGCTTACAGCATTTGAGCTAAAAATATAACATCATGCCAACAATGGCATCCATAAGTAGCACACCATTTTAATTGCTCAAGCAACTTGCAACAGCTGACGTGCATGTGAGCCGGTGTTAAAGTCTTCTACACATATCACTGTAGGCTTTGATTTGCAAGTCTTTCAGACAAGCAGTGTTTTCAAGCGATTTGTAAGTCAAGAGCATTAGAGGCGTGCGTCACTTTTTAATTATTAACTTTTAGTATTTTATAGAGTGGCAAATCCTAAGCAACTTTTCAATTTGCCTTTATTATTTCTTTTTTTTATAGTTTTTGAATTATTTGCCTTCTGACTCTTTCCAGCTTTCAAATGGGGTCACTGATCCCATGTAAAAAAACAAATGCTCTGTAAGGCTACACATTATTGGTAATGCTACTTTATTACTTGTCTTCCTATGTAGGCCCTCTCCTCTTCTTATTCCAGTCTCTTATTCAGATCAAGACATGGTTGCTAATGGAGCCTAGAAACCAGATTGTTAAAATTACAAACTGGAGAGCTGCTGAATAAAAAAAAAAAACAGAACCCCACAACTAATAAAAAAAATGAAAACCAATTGCAAATTGTCTCTGAATATCACTCTCTATATCATACTAAAACTTAATTTAAAGGTGAACAACCCCTAAAAATGGCAACATTTATAATGTTGGGAGGTGATTAGACACTCAGTTTACTCACCTTTTGCTAGTTTAACAGTTTGCAGACGCTTTCAACTCATTGTCTATATAGTAACTATTTTTGTATTCAGTGTCTACATAGGGGCATATGAAATAAAAATGTATAGCTTTAAATCATAGCTGGAGAGGACCATTCGTAGAACAAGCCCCCCCCCCCCCAACCTGCCACATTTAGTTCTAAATAGGGAGATCATTTAGTTCTAAATAGGGAAATATTCCTTCATTTTCCAGTAAGTTTTTTTTTACTTTTTGCCATTGAAAGATATGCTTGAGTGCACCTTTATATGCTAGTGAATGCTAGTGTGCTGCTCAACTCTCTCCTAGATTGCATTGTCTCCCACATCACTTGTGTGGCTTGTACCTCTCATATTAGAAGTGGGGTGTTCCAAATTTGTGCAGGGCCACACCAGCCCCCGTCCAGCAGTGCGCAACCAAGTACGCGCGTGCGTAACCATGCGCAACGGAGGACGCGCGTGCGTAACCGTGCGCAACCGAGGACGCACGTGCGTAACCGTGCGCAACCGAGGACGCACGTGCGTAACCGTGCGCAACCGAGGACGCACGTGCGCAATCGCGCGCAGCCGAGGACGCACGTGCGCAATTGCGCGCAGTCGAGGACGCACGTGCGCAAAGCACTTTAAATTCAGAGAGTGCACCCAATTTCACTGAGTTAAAAACTTGCCGGACAAGGGTAGGCGGCATGCATGTGATGTGAGGTACGTGCCTGACGCCCCCCCTGTGCCTCTTCTGTCTACCCCCCTAGTTCCAGTCCTGTCACTATGCCTTGTTTATTTGATTCCTGACAGTGTTCTGCGTGTATCAAGGCACTGGCATGTTGGTGTGTTCTTTATAGATCAGATCATAGATATTAGATAGCAAAAATGTCATGCTTTTGAGTAATTTTCAAAGAGAATATGTCTGATAAATACTCTCTTTTAATTGCTTTGCAGGAATTTGGACTTAAAAGAGGTTGCGGTCAACTACCCATTGTGATATCATGAAGAAAAGCGGGCTATGATGTGGCAAGAAGAGCTTTAAAAAAAGTCATAGGGGTATTTTTATCAATGAGTGAAATTAAAGATAGACACTTCATTTCTATGGGATTTTTAAAATCAGTGGGTGCAAGTGAAATTTAATACAGTAAATACGCCTTTCAAAATCCCATAGAAATGAATGGAGAGTTGCGGAATTTCACTTTAGCAGAATGTGGCGATAATTTCACTCTTTGATAAATATACCCCATAAATGTAGGTTGAACCAAAGTCTGTGCATATATTTATTTTTTAAATTTAGGGAATTATTCATGTTCCACTCCAGTGATTAATTGGAATTGAATATTGTATATACTTTACAAGCCAGGAAGTGTTACATCGTGAATAAAGTACCCCATTTGTAAAATATAAGGATATATTTAAGGGATATATAGGGATATATATATATATATATATATATATATATATATATATATATATATATATATATATAAGTTACCAAGGAGTTCCATGACCATATAAAAACACGAGGCCGAATGACAAGTGTTTTTATACAGGTCATGGAATCCAAGGTGACTTCTAATATCCTTGTATTTTGCAACAGGAGTACTTTATTTATTATAATACACAAGTTTCACTGAGTCAAGTCACAGAAATGAAATCACTAAGCTCCGATAATAACCGATGACATCACTAGGCACCATTTATAAGGATATCATTTACATGATATTCATGGCTCTTGTGTATTATATATATATATATTATGAATGAAGCCGAAACATATTTGACTTTTCAAACCTGTAAATCTTTTTTTCTGTAACTAGATGGCACTGCTGTGTTAATATTACTCACACAACTATATATCTATATTACAAACGTATTTTGTTACTGGCTGCTTCTCACCTATATGAAAAAAATCATGGATAAATTATTTCAAAATGCATGTAATGTGCAATGTAACCTGTGCCATTTCTCCTGCAGCTGGAATGGCTGCCCCCATGGCTACACAGCAGCTTTTTTATATCAAATATATTAATTGATTCTTTTTGCACCTGGGGCTGCAAAGAGATCTTTTTATACTGTGTAGCACACTGATTCAAATAATAACAAAATAGTAACTTCAAAGTGTTGAGCAGCAATGGCTGTTCACAAAGACACAAAGACTAATACTGGAGGCAGAGAAACATTTACAAAAACTTTGGAAAAATAAACCAAATTGGAAATAAACATTTATTAATTTTCAGTTTGGAAGCCTTGTGCTAAATGTTTTTTTTACTCTTCAGGTTCTGCAAATCCTGCCCTTGTGGATATATATTTATAAGTCGGAAACTTCTACATGCAAAACAGTCACAGAGATTACCCCCTACATCAGGTAACCACTTTTTTTGTAGCTGTCCAAACCATGCTTATAACATTTATATTTATATACATGTTTACCACTCCATTACTCTTATTTAAAGAAACTCTCAGGCCTAAAGGACTTTTCATCAGGGTGTTCCTATTTTGCTCCCACATATTCCTTGTTGGGCACATGCACAATACAGTAAAGTGTGAAAATGACTGTACCACACATACACACGCGCTTATTGAGCATGTCACAGGGGATACTTGGGAGCAGGGAATAAGATGGCAACATGGCACTTTGCTGAAAGGTAACCCAGGTCAATAGGGTTTTTAGTTGTTAAAATTACTTGGGGTTTTCTTTAGAGATATGACTAGATTCACTTCAACATCACAGTGTACCATATAGAATACAGCATATGTATAAAACAGTGTAGTAAATGTTTAGTAGTTGGCAAAATCCTGGCATAAAAAATAAAATATAAATTAAGGGGGTTATTATTTAAGGTCCGAATGCCAAAAACTCAAAAATTTCGAGTACGTTTTTCTATAAAATCCGTTTTTTTTTTATCAGGGAAAAAAACTTGATTTTTTCAAGATTTATTAAACCCTGAGGATGGAAAAAGTTCAAATTTGAAAATCGGGCATCTCAGACCTGCCAAAGTTGTATTTAAGTCAATGGGAGAGGACCCTATCCTATTTAGAAGTTTTTGTGGTCTGTGCTGGAATTAGCCAGAAAATCCGACTATTTCGGATTTTTCGGACGAAAATCCGAAAAATTCTGACTTTTCGGGAAAAACTCCAAAAAAAAATAAAATAACGTTTCACTCAATTTTTTCATGTTTGTCCCCACATCCTATTTGTCTCTTTTTTTATTTAGAAAATGGATCAGACATCAAACTGAGCGGATGAAAAGAGAGAGAATACACACTGCAGTAAATAGAGACTTGGAGAACAGGAAAAGATCAAGATTCAACAGTCAGTCTGAAGCTTCCAGACAGGGAAGAGGCCGACCAAAATCAGCAACAACCAAAAAGCATGAAGAAGAGAAAGGTAGAAGATAATTTCTCAACAGTTGTGAAAATGTTAAATATCTTTTTATTAAAGGAACTCATCGCCTCATTGCTTAAGTTATTGCCTAATCATTTTTAGGCTCTAATCTATATATAAATAACAAAATGAAACCGCACTCCAAGATCTTTGGTGAAAAAAAGGTGCTTGACTTTATTACAACATTTCGGCTCCTACACTCGAGCCGTCATCAGGAAGACTTCGAAGAAATGTTGTAGTAAAGTCAAGCACTTTTTTTCACCAAAGACCTTGGAGTGCGCTTTCATTTTGTTATTTGCACACCTGTTTATGACCAGCACCCAGGCATTTTCTTTTGGTTTGGTGGTTCACCAGCTCTGGACTTTATATATATATATAGAGGGATAGAGAGAGAGTAAATGACCAGCAACACCAAGATATCTTGTGAAATGCTTAATAAAGTGTATTGAAAATTACATGAAAAGCCGACGTGATGTTACAGTCCACACAAACATCACGTTGTTTTTTCATGTAATTTTCAATACACCTCATTGAGCATTTCACAAGATATCTTGGTGTTGCTGGTCATTTTTTCACTATTTAACCCATTTACCTTGCACCCGAGGCAAACATTAAAAGCAGAGTGCTGCCCACACGAAGATATATATATAGTAATGTAATAAAAGTTCACCCTCGTCTAGTAACCAATAGCAACCAATTAGATATGTGTTTTCAAACAGACTAGAAAATGCAACCTGTTGATTGGTTGCTATGGTTTGTCAGTAACAAGTATCAGGCTTTAGACCATTTATTATATAGAGCAAATAAGTTACAAAAGATCAATCAAAAGCTGCATTTGAAATGAATCAATTTACAAATTTTCCGCAATTATAGCCACCACAGTATTTTATAGGGCAGTAACCGTAATACAGCTCTTACCACACAGGCTTTCCTTTAAATATACTATGAGGGCATGCTTGTTCATAATCATGTTATCAGCAGTATAAAGATTGCTAATATGGAATAAAAAAAAGTAATTTGCAAAGAGTTTTTTTGACGTCGACTAAACTCACAATTTGAATGTTTGCTTATTTATGAAAAAAACCTGAATGTAAAATACTAGATTGAATGCAATCTGGGGAAAAAACTAAAGTGACTCCAACTGATTGAGTTAATGGCAAAAGAAAAGTGTGAATTGATCAAATTTTCAAGTGCAAACCACTGAAAAAAACTCGAAAATCATGAAGGCTAAAAACATCTTCAAATGGTTCAAGGGACCCCTGCCACTGATTTCTACATGACCTCGACAGGTTTTAGCTGGAGTATTTTCAAACATCAGCTTTTTGCAAGTTCGGGAAATAATAAATCTCAAAATATTTTATTTTTTTTTTATCCAGGGAAATTCGATTTTTTTACTGAAACTACTAGGGATGCACCGAATCGGTTTTTTAGCAGGATTCGGATTCAGTCGAATCCTTCTGCCCGACCGAATCGAATCCTGATTTGCATATGCAAATTAGGGGCGGGGAGGGAAATTGTGTGATTTTTTTTTTTGTCACAAAACAAGGAAGTAAATAATGTTTTCCCCTTCCCACCCCTAATTTGCATATGCAAATTATGATTCGGTTCGGTATTTGGCAGAATCTTTTGCAAAGGATTCGGGGGTTCAGGCAATTCCAAATAGTGGATTCGGTGCATCCCTAGAAACTACCCTCGAAAACTCGAATTTTTTGGGATAAACACTATTCGACCTTTGATAATAACCCCCGGGCCAGGATTTATGGAAAGGCCACCAAGGCCCAGGCCTAGGGCAGCAGGATTTTAGGAGGCGGCATGCTGCCCAACCACACCCACATTGGTTCAGAAACACTGGGGATGGAGTTGATTGGGCTGGATGGAAAATTTAGATTGGATGCTTTTGAAGACGCCCAAACATCGGCCATTGTTAGTGCTGAATCATCAGATACAGGTAGAATTATATTGTTTCTACCTGTATATCTGACGATTCAGCTCTACACGTGTGTATTGAAACAAATAATCTTTCTTGGAAAGATTGTAATTGTTACGTCTATGGCCACCTTTAGGCATAGAGGCAGGGTAAGCAATTATTTCCATTCAGCATTTCCTAGATGTCTATTCATTCCCCCTCTCTCCTCACCATCTAATTGTGCAGCCAGTCCTGGCCATGAGCACCAGGCCCCCATTTTGGCGTATAAAAGATTTTTGTATGATGCAAAGCTTGCATTCATAACTGTCCACAAAATGGCTGCTGCCTGCTTTCTGTGCTTGTGAATTCCAAGACTAAAAAACAAGATTTGAAATTATGTCTTAAGGTGACATGTCCCCTTTAAGATGAATTTGGAGTCAAATTGCAGTTCAATGTAGGTTAACAACAGAGAATCCAAAGCCACAATCTCCTGGATGAAATGTCATTTTTTTACTCCACACTACTGCAGTTTTGCCAGTTTATCTCCATCTTTCTGAAGCTGATGTAATTAACTAAATTATTTTCAAACAAAATGAACTCCAAATAACTTTAACTTAAAAGTGGCTTAAGTTGTAGTTCAAATCTGTGCGGAGAAATTTGGTACTTTAAATTCACTAGTGGTGTTCTGAAACGAACTCCAAAATGTTTCAATGCAAATAATGTATATATTTTTGTGAATTTGACCCTTGGTGTCATTGAGTCCTACTATGCTTCTTTGCTTTCTCTGCTTCAGTTTCTAATTATTTACATATTTATGGAGGCTGTTCCATTAGATCAGTCTGTCTAATTAAATATGACGAAGGACATGAGCCGTGGTCTTAGCTGTGACAGCCCACTTACTACAAGCAGTGCAAGAAATTCTAGTTTAAATTGTAATGTTTTCCAGTGTTGGTGCTGGAAAGCGTTCTGTAGGTTTCAGTGCCATTTTATTTGCTGAGCTAACTAGTGGGATCAAAATGTCTCTTAAGCATTGATTATGAAATTGAAGGTATTGATTTTTGGGTATTTACTGGTAATTATCTAGGCTCAAAATGGTTACTGAGAAGTAAGTGCATTACCCATTTTTTAAGCTAGAAGTGTAGATGCCATTTGCATTTCCATATACAAGTATACATGGTGCTATTTGAGCAGCATAAACAGTTCGCTGTGCCTGAATTACACTAGATGAGTAGGGATGTCGCGGACTGTTCGCCGGCGAAATCGCGCGAACATCGACTGTTTGCGCTCGCCGAATGTTCGCAAACGTTGCGCGATGTTCGCCATTTTGGGTTCGCCTTACCTGGCGCTTTTTTTTGACCTCTCACCCCAGACCAGCAGATACATGGCAGCCAATCAGGAAGCTCTCCCTCCTGGACCACCCCCACACCCCCTGGACCACTCCCCTTCCATATATAAACTGAAGCCCTGCAGCGTTTTTTCATTCTGCCTGTGTGTGCTTGGAAGAGCTAGTGTAGGGAGAGAGCTGTTAGTGATTTGAGGGACAGTTGATAGTAAGTTTGCTGGCTAGTAATCTACTTGATACTGCTCTGTATTGGAGGGACAGAAGTCTGCAGGGATTTGAGGGACATTTTAGGTTAGGTAGCTTTGCTGGCTAGTAATCTACCTTCTACTGCAGTGCTCTGTATGTAGCTGCCTGCTGTGGGCACTGATCTCTTCTGATTTTATTTTCTTTTTTGTTGTTTTACTTTGCTACTATAAGAGCCCAGTGCTATTAGTCTAGCAGTATTGGGGAGTGGGGCTGGTGTGCTACTGTGCTGCTCCTAGTAGTTCAGCAGCACCAACCCGAGTAATTTTTTTTTTTAATATACATATATATTTTTTTTAATTTTACTTATCTTACTGTTCTTTAACGTGTACAGTGCTGTTTGCTGTTCTTCATAGTAGTGCACCAATAGTAGTGCACTTGCAGGCATTATTTGCCCAGTGTGTTCTTCAAACAACTGCCATCTAGCTGTGTGAGCTTGTTCACATTCTGTCTAAATATCAATAATAATACCGTCTCCAGAAACACCACCCGAGTGACGTTTTTCAAGCAGCAATAATATATTCCGTATCCACTGCTGTAGTAGTGTATACGTTGACCTTGTAGGCATTGTTTGCCCAGTGTGTTCTTCAAACAACTGCCATCTAGCTGTGTGAACTTGTTCACATTCTGTCTAAATATCAATAATAATACCGTCTCCAGAACCACCACCTGAGTGACGTTTTTCAAGCAGCAATAATATATTCCGTATCCACTGCTGTAGTAGTGTATACGTTGACCTTGTAGGCATTGTTTGCCTAGTGTGTTCTTCATTTTCAAACAACTGCCATCTAGCTGTGTGAGCTTTTTCACATTCTGTCTAAATATCAATAATAATACCGTCTCCAGAACCACCACCTGAGTGACGTTTTTCAAGCAGCAATAATATATTCCGTATCCACTGCTGTAGTAGTGTATACGTTGACCTTGTAGGCATTGTTTGCTCAGTGTGTTCTTCAAACAACTGCCATCTAGCTGTGTGAGCTTGTTCACATTCTGTCTAAATATCAATAATAATACCGTCTCCAGAACCACCACCTGAGTGACGTTTTTCAAGCAGCAATAATATATTCCGTATCCACTGCTGTAGTAGTGTATACGATGACCTTGTAGGCATTGTTTGCCCAGTGTGTTCTTCATTTTCAAACAACTGCCATCTAGCTGTGTGAGCTTGTTCACATTCTGTCTAAATATCAATAATAATACTGTCTCCAGAACCACCACCTGAGTGACGTTTTTCAAGCAGCAATAATATATTCCGTATCCACTGCTGTAGTAGTGTATACGTTGACCTTGTAGGCATTGTTTGCCCAGTGTGTTCTTCATTTTCAAACAACTGCCATCTAGCTGTGTGAGCTTGTTCACATTCTGTCTAAATATCAATAATAATACCGTCTCCAGAACCACCACCTGAGTGACGTTTTTCAAGCAGCCATAATATATTCCGTATCCACTGCTGTAGTAGTGTATACGTTGACCTTGTAGGCATTGTTCGCCCAGTGTGTTCTTCATTTTCAAACAACTGCCATCTAGCTGTGTGAGCTTGTTCACATTCTGTCTAAATATCAATAATAATACCGTCTCCAGAACCACCACCGTGACCTGAGTGACGTTTTTCAAGCAGCAATAATATATTCCGTATCCACTGCTGTAGTAGTGTATACGTTGACCTTGTAGGCATTGTTTGCCCAGTGTGTTCTTCAAACAACTGCCATCTAGCTGTGTGAGCTTTTTCACATTCTGTCTAAATATCAATAATAATACCATCTCCAGAACCACCACCTGAGTGACGTTTTTCAAGCAGCAATAATATATTCCGTATCCACTGCTGTAGTAGTGTATACGTTGACCTTGTAGGCATTGTTTGCCCAGTGTGTTCTTCATTTTCAAACAACTGCCACCTAGCTGTGTGAGCTTGTTCACATTCTGTCTAAATATCAATAATAATACCGTCTCCAGAACCACCACCTGAGTGACGTTTTTCAAGCAGCAATAATATATTCCGTATCCACTGCTGTAGTAGTGTATACGTTGACCTTGTAGGCATTGTTTGCCCAGTGTGTTCTTCATTTTCAAACAACTGCCACCTAGCTGTGTGAGCTTGTTTACATTCTGTCTAAATATCAATAATAATACCGTCTCCAGAAACACCACCTGAGTTGTTGTTGTTGTTTTAAAAATAATGCCAGGCAAAGGCAGGCCGCCACGCAGAGGCACTAGGGGCCGTGCTGCTATGCTATCCTGTGGCCCTAGGAAATTGCCCAGTTTTAAAAAGGCAATGACCCTGAACTCCCAAAATGCTGAAGAGGTAGTTGACTGGCTTACACAGCACACCCCATCCTCCACTGCTATGGCCACCCCACGTAACACTTCCTCCACCACCGGCGCCCCTTCTTCACTGGAGTCAGAGGAGTTATTTTCACATGAGTTTCTTGAACTGAGTGATGCGCAACCATTATTGGCAGAAGAAGATGAAGGAGAGGACGTTACACCAGATTTAATTCTGGCAGAGAACACAAAAGAGATGGACATAATGAGTGATGAGGAGGTCCCCGCTGCTGCTTCCTTCTGTGAGCTGTCAGAAGAAATTGATGCATCTGAGGAGAATGATGATGAGGAGATTGATGTTTTGTGGGTGCCCAGTAGAAGAGAGCAAGAGGAGGATAGTTCAGATGGAGAGACGGAGAGTCAGAGAGGCAGGAGGAGAATAAGAATTAGAAGAAGAAGGGAGGACAGCTCGCAGGGAACAGTAGGGCAACATGTATCGGCACCTGTGGTCAGCCGGCCAACGCACCCGCCATTGCCGCCAACGCCGCCAACTTCTACTGTTACCGCCAGATTGCCAGCTTCAAAAAGGTCAGCAGTGTGGGATTTTTTTAATGTGTGTGCCTCTGACAAAAGCGTTGTAATTTGCAATGAGTGCAGTCAGAAACTGAGTCTTGGGAAGCCCAACAGCCACATAGGTACAACTTCTATGCGAAGGCACTTGAACGGCAAGCACAAAGCACTTTGGGAGCAACACCTCAAAGGCAACAGGCAAACTAAAAGCCACCCTCCTTCTGGTCCAGCATCTTACTGCTCTACCTCTGCTGTCCTTGACCCGTCTGAACCACCCTCCACTCCGCCTTCCACCTTGACCACAAGTTCCCATTCCCAGTCATCTGCCCCCAGCCAGGTTTCTGTGAGGGCCATGTTTGAGGGTAAGAAGCCAATGTCTGCGAGTCACCCCCTTGCCCGGCGTCTGACAGCTGGCTTGTCTGCACTCTTAGCCCGCCAGCTTTTACCATACCAGCTGGTGGACTCTGAGGCCTTCCGCAAATTTGTAGCAATTGGGACACCGCAGTGGAAGGTACCCAGCCGCAATTTTTTTCAAAAAAGGGAATACCACACCTCTACCACCATGTGCAGAGCCAAGTCACAGCATCTCTGTCACTTAGTGTTGGGCCAAAGGTCCATATGACTACTGACGCATGGTCCTCCAAGCATGGTCAGGGCAGGTATGTCACCTACACTGCCCACTGGGTGAACTTGGTAATGGCTGGGAAGCAGGGAATGTGTGGCTCAACAACAACAGTGGAGTTGGTGTCACCGCCACGGATTGCACGCGGTTCTGCCACCACCTCTACTCCTCCTTCGCTCTCTACCTCGTCTTCTTCCTCTTCTTCCTCCTCTGCTGCTGGGTCCTCCTCCTCCACACCTGTGCACCCCCAGCTCCCCCTAGGCTATTCGACGTGCCAGGTACGCCGTTGTCATGCTGTCTTGGGGATGACGTGCCTGCAAAGCAGAAACCATACCGGATCTGTACTCCTGTCATCTCTGCAGTCACAGGCCGATCGGTGGCTGACCCCACACCAACTGAAGATCGGAAAAGTGGTGTGTGACAATGGAAGCAATCTGTTGGCAGCACTGAGACTGGGCAATTTAACACATGTGCCCTGCATGGCACATGTTCTGAATTTAATAGTCCAACGTTTTGTCTCGAAGTACCCAGGATTCCAGGACGTTCTCAGGCAGTCCAGGAAGGTGTCGGCCCATTTCAGACGTTCCTACACAGCCATGGCACGCCTTGCTGACATTCAGCAGCGGTACAACATGCCAGTCAGGCGTTTGATTTGCGACAGCCAGACTCGCTGGAATTCAACACTCCTCATGTTGGAAAGTCTGCTGCAACAACAAAGAGCCGTCAATGAATACCTGTTTGAACTGGGTGGTAGGACTGGATCTGCAGAGCTGGGGATTTTTCCCCCCCGTTACTGGGTGCTTATGCGCGATGCCTGCAGGCTCATGCGCCCTTTTGAAGAGGTTACAAATATGGTCAGTCGCACCGAAGGCACCATCAGCGACCTAATACCCTTTGCTTTCTTCCTGGAGCGTGCCATGCGACGAGTGACAGATGAGGCTGTAGACCGGCGTGACGAGGAGCAGGAAGCGCACGATTTCTGGTCGGAATCACCAGAACGAACCCAGGCTCCTGCTGCAACGCAGGGAGAGGCAGGGCCGCTTCTGCCATGAGGCAAGGTGAAACCCTTGCCTCAGGCGGCAGCGTGCGGCCAGTTACAAGGGGCGGCAAAAAGCCGCCTCTTGTAACTTTAAGAGCCGAACTTCCGGGTTTTAATCCGGAAATTCGGCTCCGCTAGTGCAAAGAGCGCTATTGCGCTCAATGCACTAGCGATACTGCCCCCTGAAACCCGCTCCGACGCTAATTTTTAAGCGCGGAGCGGGAGAGGAGGGGGGCGGCATCTGGGCTGCTGCCTCAGGCGGCAGCAGCCCCAGAATCGGCGCTGGGGAGAGATGTCAGAAGTGGAGTCAGAGGAGGAAGGTGGCTTTGTGGAGGAGGAGGACCAACAGGAGCAGGCTTCCCAGGGGGCTAGTGGTGACCTTTTGGGGACCCCTGGTCTTGTACGTGGCTGGGGGGAGGAGACCGTGGATGATGCAGTCCTTAATAACGAGGAAGCGGAGATGGATACCTCTGCATCCAACCTTGTGAGAATGGGGTCTTTCATGCTGTCATGCCTGTTGAAGAACCCCCGTATCAAGAGGCTTAAGGAGAAGGACCTGTACTGGGTCGCAACGCTACTAGACCCTCGGTACAAGCATAAAGTGGCAGAAATGTTACCAACGTACCACAAGTCCGAAAGGATGCTGCATTTACAAACCAGCCTGCAAAACATGTTGTACAATGCTTTTAAGGGTGATGTCAATTCAGGAACTCATCAACATTCCAGGGGCAGAGGTGCCAGTAATCCTGCCACGAGCGCACCTGCAAGGACAAAGCACTTTGGCCACTCTGTAACATCAGACATGCAAATGTTTTTCAGTCCAAGGCAGCGCCAGAACCCTTCTGGATCCACCCTCAAAGAACGCCTCGACCGGCAGGTAGCGGACTACCTGGCATTAACTGCAGATATCGACACTCTGAGGAGCGATGAACCCCTGGACTACTGGGTGCGCAGGCTTGATCTGTGGCCAGAGCTGTCACAATTTGCCATGAACCTCTTGTCTTGCCCCGCCTCAAGTGTCCTCTCAGAAAGGACCTTCAGTGCAGCAGGAGGGATTGTAACTGAGAAGAGAACTCGCCTAGGTCACAAAAGTGTGGATTACCTGACCTTTATTAAAATTAATGAGGGGTGGATCTCGGAGGGTTACTGCACGCCGGAAGACTTGTTCTGACTCCCCATGCAGCTGTCCTTCTCTGCACGCCTCATGACTCCACACACAGCTGTCCTTTAGCGTCCTCCTCCCTCCGCCACCGTTACAAACTAGGGTGCAAACTAGGGATGCACCGAATCCACTATTTTGGATTCGGCCGAACCCCCGAATCCTTCACAAAAGATTCGGCCGAATACCGAACCGAATCCGAACCCTAATTTGCATATGTAAATTAGGGGTGGGAAGGGGAAAACATTTTTTACTTCCTTGTTTTGTGACAAAACGTCTCGCAATTTCCCTCCCCACCCCTAATTTGCATATGCAAATTAGGATTTGGATTCGGTTCGGCCAGGCAGAAGGATTCGGCCGAATCCGAATCCTGCTGAAAAAGGCCGAATCCTGGCCGAATCCCGAACCGAATCCTGGATTCGGTGCATCCCTAGTGCAAACCCTACTGGTTTCATTTGAATCCAGGTAAATCCTGAGTTTTTCTGGCCTCTGTGCTTCAGTGGCTGCAACCAAAAAAATGAATATTTTCAGCATTTATATGGCATATTTTTTCTGGCCTCTGTGCTTCAGTGGCTGCGACAAAATTTTTTTATATTTTCAGCATTTATATGGCATATTTTTTCTGGCCTCTGTGCTGCAGTGGCTGTGACAAAAAAAAATGAACATTTTCAGCATTTATATGGCATATTTTTTCTGGCCTCTGTGCTTCAGTGGCTGCGACAAATTTTTTTTATATTTTCAGCATTTATATGGCATATTTTTTATGGCCTCTGTGCTGCAGTGGCTGCGACAAAAAAAATGAATATTTTCAGCATTTATATGGCATATTTTTTCTGGCCTCTGTGCTTCAGTGGCTGCGACAAAAAAAAATGAATATTTTCAGCATTTATATGGCATATTTTTTCTGGCCTCTGTGCTGCAGTGGCTGCGACAAAAAAAATTAATATTTTCAGCATTTATATGGCATATTTTTTCTGGCCTCTGTGCTGCAGTGGCTGCGACAAAAAAAAAAATGAATATTTTCAGCATTTATATGGCATATTTTTTCTGGCCTCTGTGCTTCAGTGGCTGCGACAAAAAAAATTTATATTGTTAGCATTTATATGGCATATTTTTTCTGGCCTCTATGCTTCAGTGGCTGCGACAAAAAAAAATTATATTGTTAGCATTTATATGGCATATTTTTTCTGGCCTCTGTGCTGCAGTGGCTGCGACAAAAAAAATTAATATTTTCAGCATTTATATGGCATATTTTTTCTGGCCTCTGTGCTGCAGTGGCTGCGACAAAAAAAAATGAATATTTTCAGCATTTATATGGCATATTTTTTCTGGCCTCTGTGCTTCAGTGGCTGCGACAAAAATTTTTTTATATTGTTAGCATTTATATGGCATATTTTTTCTGGCCTCTGTGCTTCAGTGGCTGCAAAAAAAAAATTTGTATTGTTAGCATTTATATGGCATATTTTTTCTGGCCTCTGTGCTGCAGTGGCTGCGACAAAAAAAAATTAATATTTTCAGCATTTATGTGGCATATTTTTTCTGGCCTCTGTGCTTCAGTGGCTGCGACAAAAAAAACATAATTTTTCAGGAAAGTACACATGCCTAATTTTTCAGGGTTCTGCAACAGTGGCAAAATCGCATCTTTTATGGTCACCGCAGGTGATCAATAAAGTAGACCAAAACTGGGCCCACACTGCAGAATCTGTGTTTTTTGGTTCGCTTCACTGTACATTGAATTACCTCTGCCTGACCGTGCACGTGCGCACAAGCACGGTGACTGCTAAACACACCACTACAGAAATATTGCCACCAACAGGACGAACATCCTGGAGGTGACAAGCTCAACTAGTGATTAACAACTATTATTTGCTCACTTGACGGTATCATTCATTAAAGCTCTTTGCGTTTTTTTGCGTTGCAGTAAGCGCCGCATTTCGTCTTTGCGTGTGAACAGGCTGTAACCTTTACACGACTTGATTGGCATGTAGACGCCGGACGTTTTAAAGCAGTTTATTACACAGGTTTAGAAATGTAGTGTGATTTCTGCCCTTTACAGCACAAAACGCAGCGCTGTGTCAACAATGTATTTTTTAGATACATTTTTGCCCTTGATTCCCCCTCTGGCATGCCACTGTCCAGGTCGTTGCACCCTTTAAACAACTTTAAAATCATTTTTCTGGCCAGAAATGTCTTTTTTAGCTTTTAAAATTCGCCTTCGCATTGAAGTCTATGGGGTTCGCGACGTTCGCGAACCATTCGCATTTTTGACGCAAGTTCGCGAATATGTTCGCGAACTTTTTTTCCGACGTTCGCTACATCCCTATAGGTGAGTAAGTGGAACACTCCTAGGGGTAGATTCACTAAAGGACGAAGCGCCAATTCGCAAGTGTTGCCAATTCACTAGCGAAAGAGACCATCACTAGCTTTCATTCGCACTCTGTCGCCAGGCAACTCTTCGCTCTGGCGAAAGGTCGTTACTTTGCAAATTCAGTAAAGTGCAGATTCAGTAACGTAACTAAAGGGGGGCGGGCCTTGGCGCGGGACACACAGCCAGGCCCCCGCCCCCTCCGTACGCCCGGAATCGCCTGGAAATGGTTGCGTGCTAGCTGCCGGGGGGACCCTGAGGGGGTGTGGGCCATGGCCCAATCGCACCCCCTGCTCCCCCCGTAGTTACGCCACTGTGCGGATTTTACTGAACGTCATTTCTTTCGCCAGAGTTAACTTCACCACCTCAAACCCGGTGAAGTGCTAAATAGAAGCTAGATCTTCCTCAATCTTCCTTCACTGACATCATATCGTGAGTGCTGAAAACGCATTAAAGTTCCAAAAACGCTGGCTACTTTTTCTTTTGTGAAGCGAGTTTGCCTGCAAAGGTCCTAACAAACTTTTTTCGGGGAACCGGTTTTCTCCAGACATTTCATAACATATGGAACATTCATTTTATAGTGGGCTCATGTGTAGGGTATTATATTAACTCTCTTGTCTTTATTAAGGTTCCCTGGACATGTATAAGAAAAAGTGGTAACTTCAAGCATTTGCACCAACATTTATAATAAAGATCTCCATACAACTTTAAATTACCCGCGGTATGCAAATTGACCTAAGTGCAAGATCACTAACGAATTTTCGCTAGGCACAAATGACCGCTAGCGCAGCTTCGCTAAGAAATACTCGCACTGCCGAAGTAACACTAGTGAAAAGTTGCCACCGTTCGTCGCCCAGTACGAAACTCTGCATATTAGTGAATTGGCGTAGTTGTAGCATTTGCTCCTTGCGAACTGGTGCGAGCTTTGCGAAAATGAAGCTGGCGAAAATTCGGCTGTTGTGAATCTACCCTCTAATTTCTTATGTGCCTCTCCCTTTGCCTGGTAACTATGTGTGTTGGCTTGGAGTGGCAAATGGAGAGTTAAAATACCATACTAGTTATGCTTACAGCATTTTAGCTAAAAATATAACATCATGCCAACAATGGCATCCATAAGTAGCACACCATTTTAATTGCTCAAGCAACTTGCAACAGCTGACGTGCATGTGAGCCGGTGTTAAAGTCTTCTACACATATCACTGTAGGCTTTGATTTGCAAGTCTTTCAGACAAGCAGTGTTTTCAAGCGATTTGTAAGTCACGAGCATTGGAGGCGTGCGTCACTTTTTAATTATTAACTTTTAGTATTTTATAGAGTGGCAAATCCTAAACAACTTTTCAATTTGCCTTTATTTCTTTTTTTTATAGTTTTTGAATTATTTGCCTTCTGACTCTTTCCAGCTTTCAAATGGGGTCACTGATCCCATGTAAAAAAACAAATGCTCTGTAAGGCTACACATTATTGGTAATGCTACTTTATTACTTGTCTTCCTATGTAGGTCCTCTCCTCTTCTTATTCCAGTCTCTTATTCAGATCAAGACATGGTTGCTAATGGACCCTAGAAACCAGATTGTTAAAATTACAAACTGGAGAGCTGCTGAATAAAAAAAAAAACAGAACCCCACAACTAATAAAAAAAAATGAAAACCAATTGCAAATTGTCTCTGAATATCACTCTCTATATCATACTAAAACTTAATTTAAAGGTGAACAACCCCTAAAAATGGCAACATTTATAATGTTGGGAGGTGATTAGACACTCAGTTTACTCACCTTTTGCTAGTTTAACAGTTTGCAGGCGCTTTCAACACATTGTCTATATAGTAACTATTTTTGTATTCAGTGTCTACATAGGGGCATATGAAATAAAAATGTATAGCTTTAAATCATAGCTGGAGAGGACCATTCGTAGAACAAGTCCCCCCCAACCTGCCACATTTAGTTCTAAATAGGGAGATCATTTTCATTTTCCAGTACGGTAAGTTTTTTTTTTACTTTTTGCCATTGAAAGATATGCTTGAGTGCACCTTTATATGCTAGTGAATGCTAGTGTGCTCCTCAACTCTCTCCTAGATTGCATTGTCTCCCACATCACTTGTGTGGCTTGTACCTGTGGCTTGTACCTCTGATATTAGAAGTGGGGTGCAGGGCCACACCAGCCCCCGTCCTGCAGTGCGCAACGGAGGACGCGCGTGCGTAACCGTGCGCAACCGAGGACGCACGTGCGCAACCGAGGACGCGCGTGCGTAACCGTGCGCAACCGAGGACGCACGTGCGCAATCGCGCGCAACCGAGGACGCACGTGCGCAAAGCACTTTAAATTCAGAGAGCGCACCCAATTTCACTGAGTTAGAAACTTGCCGGACAAGGGTAGGCTGCATGCATGTGATGTGAGGTACGTGCCTGACGCCCCCCCTGTGCCTCTTCTGTCTACCCCCCTAGTTCCAGTCCTGTCACTATGCCTTGTTTATTTGATGCCTGACAGTGTTCTGCGTGTATCAAGGCACTGGCATGTTGGTGTGTTCTTTATAGATCAGATCATAGATATTAGAAAGCAAAAATGTCATGCTTTTGAGTAATTTTCAAAGAGAATATGTCTGATAAATACTCTCTTTTAATTGCTTTGCAGGAATTTGGACTTAAAAGAGGTTGCAGTCAACTACCCATTATGATATCATGAAGAAAAGCAGGCTATAATGTGGCAAGAAGAGCTTTAAAAAAAGTCATAGGGGTATATTTATCAATGAGTGAAATTAAAGATAGCCACTTCATTTCTATGGGATTTTTAAAATCAGTGGGTGCAAGTGAAATTTAATACAGTAAATACGCCTTTCAAAATCCCATAGAAATGAATGGAGAGTGGCGGAATTTCACTTTAGCAGAATGTGGCGATAATTTCACTCTTTGATAAATATACCCCATAAATGTAGGTTAAACCAAAGTCTGTGCATATATTTATTTTTTAAATTTAGGGAATTATTCATGTTACACTCCAGTGATTAATTGGAATTGAATATTGTATATACTTTACAAGCCAGGAAGTGTTACATAGTGAATAAAGTACCCCATTTGTAAAATATAAGGATATATTTAAGGGATATATAGGGATATATATATATATATATATAAGTTACCAAGGAGTTCCATGACCATATAAAAACACGAGGTCGAATGACAAGTGTTTTTATACAGGTCATCGAACTCCAAGGTGACTTCTAATATCCTTGTATTTTGCAAAAGGGGTACTTTATTTATTATAATACACAAGTTTCACTGAGTCAAGTCACAGAAATGACATCACTAAGCTCCGATAATAACCGATGACATCACTAGGCACCATTTATAAGGATATAATTTACATGATATTCATGGCTCTTGTGTATTATTATATATATTATGAATGAAGCCAAAACATATTTGACTTTTCAAACCTGTAAATCTTTTTTTCTGTAACTAGATGGCACTGCTGTGTTAATATTACTCACACATAAAATTGCATCAACTATATACAGTATATATTATATTGTATTACGTTACTGGCTGCTTCTCACCTATATAAAAAAAATCATGGATAAATTATTTCAAAATGCATGTAATGTGCAATGTAACCTGTGCCGTTTCTCCTGCAGCTGGAATGGCTGCCCCCATGGCTACACAGCAGCTTTTTTATATCAAATATATTAATTGATTCTTTTTGCACCTGGGGCTGCAAAGAGATCTTTTTCTACTGTGTAGCACACTTTAACTGATTCTAATAATAACAAAATAGTAACCTCAAAGTGTTGAGCAGCAATGGCTGTTCACAAAGACACAAAGACTAATACTGGAGGCAGAGAAACATTTACAAAAACTTTGGAAAAATAAACCAAATTGGAAATAAACATTTATTAATTTTCAGTTTGGAAGCCTTGTGCTAATTGTTTTTTTTACTCTTCAGGTTCTGCAAATCCTGCCCTTGTGGATATATATTTATAAGTCGGAAACTTCTACATGCAAAACAGTCACAGAGATTACCCCCTACATCAGGTAACCACTTTTTTTGTAGCTGTCCAAACCATACTTATAACATTTATATTTATATACATGTTTACCACTCCATTACTCTTATTTAAAGAAACTCTCAGGCCTAAAGGACTTTTCATCAGGGTGTTCCTATTTTGCTCCCACATATTCCTTGTTGGGCACATGCACAGTACAGTAAAGTGTGAAAATGACTGTATTACACATACACACGCACGTATTAAGCATGTCACAGGGGATACTTGGGAGCAGGGAATAAAAGGTAACTGAAAGGTAACCCAGGTCAATACGACTATGAAGATTTTCATTCATCCAGGTCATAGTATATCTAGTATAGGTCAATCTAAAAACAACTGGACTTGCTGAGTAATCAATGAAGACGTTTCACTACTCATCCGAGCAGCTTCTTCAGTTCAACTGACTGGTGTGGGAAGTTCTTGGCATATAAACTCTTCCACTAATCCATTTACAATGGCACATTGTAACTCTTCAAAGAGGTGACAACTGAAGAAACTCACAGAGGTGTTGATTCTGTGTAGTTGTGATAGGATTAGCCAATGTGTTATGCAACTCCTAGATTCAGGTGTTACTTCTGAGAGTTGCATGAATGGATGTGTGAAGTGTTCTGAATCCGCCGGGGTACAGAAGTTAGAACATCATTGTATGTAGCAGACAGGTGGTGTCGAAGGCCCCCACCTCTGTTCAGAGATGGTCTCTCCACCTTGACATGAATCGCCTCTTTCACGCCTCGTTCAAACCAGCGGTCTTCTTTATCCAAGATTTGGACCTTTCTGTCTTCAAAGGAGTGTCCCTCGTCTTTTAAGTGTAGAAAGACAGCTGAGTTTTGCCCTGTAGAGTTCTCCCTCCTGTGCTGAGCCATTTGTTTGGAGAGCAGTTGTTTTGTCTCCCCGATGTATAGATCTGCGCAATCCTCGCTACACTGGACTCCGTATACCACATTGCTTTGTTTTTCTTTTGGTGTTTGATCCTTTGGGTGTACCAGTTTTTGTCTCAGTGTGTTGCTAGGTTTGAAAAACACAGGGACATGGTGTTTGTTGAAAATCCTCCTGAGTTTCTCTGACACTCCAGCTACATATGGGATGACTATGTTTCGCCTACTATGTGTCTCCGGGCGGTTATTTCTATTGGTGTTCCTCTTGGGCTTGGTTGCTGCTGTTTTGACAAAGGCCCAGTCTGGGTAGCCACACGCTTTCAAAGCTCCTCTGAGATGTTTTTGCTCTTTGTCTTTGGACTCTGTATCAGTTGCCACACATTCCGCCCGGTGGTGCAGGGTTCGAATGACACCCAGTTTGTGTTCCAGTGGATGGTGGGAATCAAACAACAGATATTGATCCGTATGAGTGGGTTTCCTGTATACTTCCGTCTTCAAGTTACCCCCCTCTTGGATACATATCAAACAGTCCAAAAAAGCAAGTTTGTTCTCATGGACATCTTCCCTTGTGAACTTGATGTTATTGTCCACTGAGTTAATGTGTTCTGTGAAGGCCACCACTTCATTGGATCTGATTTTAACCCAAGTATCATCCACATACCTGAACCAGTGGGTCGGTGTAGTTCCCTGGAAAGTAAGTAAGGCCCTCCTTTCCACTTCCTCCATGTACAAGTTTGCTACAATGGGAGAGACTGGAGAACCCATTGCACAGCCATGTTTCTGTCTATAAAAAAGGTTCTTGTACTTGAAGTATGTGGTGTTAAGGCACAAATCTAGCAACAAACAAACTTGGTTGGGACTGAGCTTCGTTCTGCTGCTGAGGGTGTTATCATGTTGCAGTCGATTTCTTACAGTCTCAATCGCCTCTGTAGTAGGTATACATGTGAACAAAGAAGTGACATCATATGATACCATTGTTTCTTCTGCCTCTAGTGTAACGCCGTGAATCTTGGTTACAAACTCTTTGGCATTCTGGATATGATGCACTGTATTGCCTACCAACGGGGCTAAGATGTTAGCCAGCGGATTCAGAACACTTCACACATCCATTCATGCAACTCTCACAAGTAACACCTGAATCTAGGAGTTGCATGACACATTGGATAATCCTATCACAACTACACAGAATCAACACCTCTGTGAGTTTCTTCAATTGTCACCTCTTTGAAGAGTTACAATGTGCCATTGTAAATGGATTAGTGGAAGAGTTTATATGCCAAGAACTTCCCACACCAGTCAGTTGAACTGAAGAAGCTGCTCGATGAGTAGTGAAACGTCTTCATTGATTACTCAGCAAGTCCAGTTGTTTTTAGATTGACCTATACTAGATACCAGGTCAATACGGTTTTTAGTTGTTAAAATTACTTGGGGTTTTCTTTAGCGATATGACTAGGTTCACTTCAACATCACAGTATACCGTATAGAATACAGCATATGTATAAAACAGTGTAGTAAATGTTTAGTAGTTGGCAAAATCCTGGCATAAAAAAATAAAATATAAATTAAGGGGGTTATTATTTAAGGTCCGAATGCCAAAAACTCAAAAATTTCGAGTACGTTTTTCTATAAAATCCGTTTTTTTTTTATCAGGGAAAAAAACTTGATTTTTTCAAAATTTATTAAACCCTGAGGATGGAAAAAGTTCAAATTTGAAAATTGGGCATCTCAGACCTGCCAAAGTTGTATTTAAGTCAATGGGAGAGGACCCTATCCTATTTAGAAGTTTTTGTGGTCTGTGCTGGAATTAGCCAGAAAATCCGACTATTTCGGATTTTCCAGACGAAAATCCGAAAAATTCTGACTTTTCGTGAAAAACTCCAAAAAAAAATAAAATAAAGTTTCACTCAATTTTTTCATGTTTGTCCCCACATCCTATTTGTCTCTTTTTTTATTTAGAAAATGGATCAGACATCAAACTGAACGGATGAAAAGAGAGAGAATACACACTGCAGTAAATAGAGACTTGGAGAACAGGAAAAGATCACGATCCAACAGTCAGTCTGAAGCTTCCAGACGGGGAAGAGGCCGACCAAAATCAGCAACAACCAAAAAGCATGAAGAAGAGAAAGGTAGAAGATAATTTCTCAACAGTTGTTAAAATGTTAAATATCTTTTTATTAAAGGAACTCATCGCATCATTGCTTAAGTTATTGCCTAATCATTTTTAGGCTCTAATCTATATATAAATAACAAAATGAAACCGCACTCCAAGATCTTTGGTGAAAAAAAGGTGCTTGACTTTATTACACCTGTTTATGACCAGCACCCAGGCATTTTCTTTTGGTTTGGTGGTTCACCAGCTCTGGACTTTATATATATATATAGAGGGATAGAGAGAGAGTAAATGACCAGCAACACCAAGTGAAATGCTTAATAAAGTGTATTGAAAATTACATGAAAAGCCGACATGATGTTACAGTCCACACAAACATCACGTTGTTTTTTCATGTAATTTTCAATACACCTCATTGAGCATTTCACAAGATATCTTGGTGTTGCTGGTCATTTTTTCACTATTTAACCCATTTACCTTGCACCCGAGGCAAACATTAAAAGCAGAGTGCTGCCCACACGAAGATATATATATATAGTAATGTAATAAAAGTTCACCCTCGTCTAGTAACCAATAGCAACCAATTAGATATGTGTTTTCAAACAGACTAGAAAATGCAACCTGTTGATTGGTTGCTATGGGTTGTTAGTAACAAGTATCAGGCTTTAGACCATTTATTATATAGAGCAAATAAGTTACAAAAGATCAACCAAAAGCTGCATTTGAAATGAATCAATTTACAAATTTGCCGCAATTATAGCCACCACAGTAGTTCATATTAGTTCATAACCGTAATACAGCTCTTACCACACACGCTTTCCTTTAAATATACTATGAGGGCATGCTTGTTCATAATCATGTTATCAGCAGTAGAAAGATTGCTTATATGGAATAAAAAAGTAATATGCAACTTTGGGCAGAAGTACAGCATTTTGGTATTGTTTGGTACAAGATTATGATAAGTTCAAATGCACATTCAGGTACTTTTTAAGGAATTCTAGCTGTACATGAATGCTGAAAAATACTAATACTGCATAAAAGGTTTTACTGTTTATAAGGAGAGGTGGTTTTAAGTTCTATAGTAAAGCACAAAGTGCAGTCTGCAGTTAACTTTGTCATAGTGCTGGCTTCCAAATATTTAGCAGCCAGTATTACTATGGGCAGACTCTTCAGCTTTTTGTGAAAATGAATGTTTCCTCTTGCACATCTCTGCCTATGCACTTACTAACAAACTTACTCTTTGTTGAGGGAAAAAAGTCAGATACTGATCATCTATCCACACCGGACGTACTATCCCATATTGTATCTATAAACTTACTCTTCTCAACAATAAATCTCATTAACCAACAGCTATGTGTTGTATGCCTCTCTAATTCATTCTCAGTTGTGCCTCCTATTTCTCGCCTCCATCCTTCTTAATGTTTTACACTTTTCTCTTTCTCCTTTTTTAGAAAAGCAAGAAAAAGAAGTTGATATGTATGCCAACCTGTCAGATGAAAAAGCATTTGTGTTTTCAGTTGCTCTCGCTGAAATTAACAGAAAAATTATCAACCAAAGGCTAATACTCTGACCGATTCAACAGAACCAACCTCAATGTTATATACAAAGTCAAGCCCACCTGGCTGTATCAGCACAGATCATGGACTCTGCATCTTTGGGGAACCTCAGAGAGACTTCTGCACAAAAGACTGTTTTGTACCAAGAGATGCAGCAATGCTTTAGTCTCTTTGACACAGAAATGTTTATTTTATTGGATATTATCCAGTTACCCAACCCTTTCAGATGTGGAGCAAACTCTGGCAGCCAGCCAGTGTAGGTGTATTTAAATGCTTGATAAAATGTTATATATATTATATATCTATAAATATATAGATTTCATTTTTGCTGTTAAATTAAAAATTTAAACATGTATAGTTTATATAACCTTTATATATTAAACAGTTGTTACACTCAAATGTGCCCTTTGATATGTTATTTAGTGGATTTGCATCATTGCAGTGTATGACTCCAACAGGGGCATTATGCTTATAAAATACATAGAGGGTATAATTATTTACATTTATCAGAGGTCAAGTTTTTTTTTATTAACAGTTTTTGATTTTCCAGGTTAAACATTAGAAAAGCAGATGGGGGGAGGGGGTAAAGAGGTAGATAAAGAGGGGGGGGTGGAGCATCGGCAATGTTAATTAAAAAAAGGTACAGTTTACACATTACCAAGGAAGGCATATCTCTGAGTTACAATTCAGTTACACAGAAGTAGGCAGAAAATTTTGTTAATTAGCATAACATTTTACTTTAGCTAGGTCAAATGCCTAGGTCAACTGCCTACCCCCTTGGTGTGTGTGTGGTTCAAGAGACAAAGTCCCAAATTGAAAAGTTGCTATTGTTAGGCTCATAGGTGGTGTTGGTCAAGCATCAAGTTATTTCTATAGAAGCTGCAAAAGATTGTTCATAAGTGGTGATCCTTTGTACTTCTGCATGTATTGATTCCATATCCGGAAGATAGCATTTTTTCCAATGTCTAGCCAGTAGAGTTCTACTAGCAAAGATGATATGTAGAACTTTGCGTTTATGTTGTTTCTCCATATCCTGAGGGAGGATGCCCAGTAATGCAAGGTCTGGCAGTAATGAAAATGGGTGGTTGGTTACCTTTTGAATTAAGGTCTGTTCTCCTTTCCAGAAGATTTTGGCTTGTGGGCACGTCCACCAAATATGAAAAAAGGTGCCAATGTCTTCTTGACATCTCCAGCAGGCGGCTGATGCGTTAGGGTATGCCTTCTTAATTCTCTCAGGGGTAAAGTACCATCTATACATCAGTTTTATAGTTGTTTCCTGATGGTTGAGTGCTTTAGAATATTTAGTTGTTAGTTTAAACAGGTGTTCCCATTCTTCTCTAGTTATCTCCCTCTGAAGATTTTGTTCCCATGTTTTCAGGGCCGGGAGGCTGTCTCTTTCATACAGAGATATTAAAGCAAGTTTGTGAGTTTTTTCGACCTCAACTAAACTCACAATTTGAATGTTTGCTTATTTATGAAAAAAACCCAAATGTAAAATACTAGATTGAATGCAATCTGGGGGAAAATGATCTGACTATTCAGCTCTACACGTGTGTATTGAAACAAACAATCTTTCTTGGAAAGATCTTTTCCAAGAAATATCGTAATTGTTACTGAATGTCTTTGGTCACCTTTAGGCATAGAGGCAGGGTAAGCAATTACTTTCCATTTAGCACTTCCTAGATGTCTATTCATTCCCCCTCTCTCCATCTAATAGTGCAGCCAGTCCTGGCCATGAGCACCAGGCCCCCCATTTTGGCGTATAAAAGATTTTTGCATGATGCTGTGCTTGTGAATTCCAACACTAAAAAACACAAGATTCAAACAGTTTTTAAGTAAAGTTTATTTTGCTTAACTAACAAACTCCAAAATGTCCCAAACTCTGGTACAAAATGGAATAAGGTTTTGGTGAGTTTGACATTCTTTTAACACAAATAATGTATATATTTTTTGTGAATTTGCCCCTTTGTATCATTGAGTCCTACTATGATTCTTTTTTTCTCTGCTTCAGTTTCTAATTATTTACATATGTATGGAGGCTGTTCCATTAGACCAGTCTGTGCAATTAAATATGACGAAGAACATGAGCCGTGGTCTTAGCTGTGACAGCCCACTTACTACAAGCAGTGCAAGAAATTCTAGTTTAATTTGTAGTGTTTTCCAGTGTTGTTGCTGGAAAACGTTCTGTAGGATTCAGTGCCATTTTATTTGCTGAGATTACTAGTGGGATCAAAATGTCTCTATGAAGCATTGATGATGAAATTTAAGTTATTGATTTTTGGGTATTTACTAGTAATTATCTAGGATCAAAGTGGTTACTGAGAAGTAAGTGCATTACCCATTTTTTAAGCTAGAAGTGTAGATGCCATTTGCATTTCCATATACAAGAATACATGGTGCTATTTGAGCAGAATTAACAGTTTGTTGTCTATAATGTTGGGAGGTGATCACACACTCAGTTTACCCACCTTTTGCCAGTTTAACAGTTTGCAGACACTTTCATCACATTCCCTATATAGAAACTATATTTGTATTCAGTGTCTACATAGGGGCATATTAAATAAAAATGTATATCTCTAAATCATAGGAGGAGAGAAGTTCCCCGAACCTGCCACATTTGGTTCTAAATAGGGAAATATTCCTTTACTTTCCAGTAAGTTTTTTTTTACTTTCTGCCATTGAAAGATAAGCTTGAGTGCACCTTTATATGCTAGTGAATGCTAGTGTGCTCCTCAACTCTCTCCTAGATTGCATTGTCTCCCACGTCACTTGTGTGGCTTGTACCTGTGGCTTGTACCTCTCATATTGGAAGTGGGTTTTCCCAATGACTAGGAAAGCATATCTTTGTTTGCTATTGTTCATCCTTTTCAGCTTTACCTAACAGCACTCATTCCTTGAAAGCAGAAAACAGTAGCACTGTATGCAGATTTACTGGATTAATTGCCCAGCATGATCACATCTCATTGGCTTTATATAATAAACTCAGCACACATCTAGAGCAGTGTTTGACTCAGCTGGTGGCGTGGGCTAGCTATACAGAACGAATACGGCAAATGACAAACACTGCAGAAAATTGATGAAGTCTCTGCATCCCTTAATTCTCTTTTTCTCAGGTTCGGTTGATGAGCTGCAAATAACTCTAATTATTGTACAGTTCATTATGCAGTGCCAGGCCAGCCAGGTCGTCGCAACCCAACCACTTCGGTCCCCGCCGCAGCAGTGCGCAATCAAGTACGCGCGTGCGTAACCGTGCGCAACCGAGGACGCGCGTGCGTAACCGTGCGCAACCAAGGACGCACGTGCGCAACCGCGCGCAACCGAGGACGCACGTGCGCAAAGCACTTTGAATTCAGAGAGCGCACCCACTTTCACTGAGGTAAACACTTGCTGGACTAGGGGTAGGCTGTATGTGAGGTACGTGCCTGACGCCCCCAAGCTTTGCGCCCTGCGCCTCTTCTGTCTACACCCCTAGTTCCAGTCCTGTCATTATCGCATCTTTATTTGATGCCTGACAGTGTTCTGCGTGTATCAAGGCACTGGCATGTTGGTGTGTTCTTTATAGATCAGATCATAGATATTAGCAAAAATGTCATGATTTTAAGTAATTTTCAAAGAGTATGTCTTATAAATACTCTCTTCTGATTGCTTCGCAGGAATTTCGACTTTCAGGTTGAGGTCAACTACCCAATTTGATATCATGAAAAGCGGGCTATGATGTGGCAAGAAGAGCTTTAAAAAAAGTCATAGGGGTATATTTATTAATCAGTGAAGAAGGACCACAGTCCTCTAGAGTGAAATTCCGCCACTCTCCATTCATTTCTATGGGATTTTTAATAGAGTATTTATCAATGGGTGCAAGTGAAAGTTGATACTGTAAATACGCCTTTCAAAATCCCATGGCAGACTGTGGCGATCTTTAATTTCACTCTTTGATAAATATACCCCATAGTGTAGGTTAAACCAAAGTCTGTGCATATATTTATTTTTAAAAATTCAGGGAATTATTTATGTTACACTCCAGTGATTAATTGGAATCGAATATTGTATATACTTTACAAGCCAGGAAGTGTTACATAGTGAATAAAGTACCCCACTTGTAAAATATAGGGATATTATAATTACCAAGGAGTTTCATGACCATATAAAAACACCAGTTTCACTCAGTCAAGTCACAGAAATGACATAACTAAGCTCCGAAAATAACCGATGACATCACTAGGCACCATTTATAAGGATATAATTTACATGATATTCATGGCTCTTGTGTATTATATATATATTATAAATGAAGCCAAGACATATTTGACTTTTCAAACCTGTAACTCTTTTTTTCTGTAACTAGATGGCACTGCTGTGTTAATATTACTCACACACATAAAATTGCATCTAATATATATATATATATATATATATATATATATATATATATATATATAAAATGTGTTTTGTTACTGGCTGCTTCTCACCTATATGAGAAAAATCATGGATAACTGATTTCAAAATGCAAACACAGTAAGGAATATATATGTACTGCGTATATTCTTCTTTATCTTCTGCATCAGTCATTTTGAGAAAAAGTTTAGAATCTTTTAAAGTCATTACTTTTTACTTTAAGACATGAAAAATATCTTTACATCTGATTGATTGGAGTTTTCCTTTCATTGATCTCATCTGAAGCATCTTATAGAATTGTAGACTCCTTAATCTTTTGGAACAGCTCTTATCACATTACATTTTTCAAACGTATAATTGTATTTTCACAAGAGATTGCACACCTGGGTTCTTACACATGACAGTCTTGCATTCTGTGCAGTGGATGTTTTTCCCTGCACAGGAATGCATAAGTTAAAGCCCTTTTTTACCTATACTCAGGGCAGTGTGCTTTGTGCCATGGGTACAGATACAATAGTAAACAATGGGCTCTGTTAAAAGGGTTGTTCTCCTTTGAGTTAGCTTTTAGGGCAGAGACACACACTGCGATTCGGGGAGATTAGTCGCCCAGCGACAAATCTCCTCTTCTTCGGGGCGTCTAATCTCCCCAAACTGCCTTCCTTGCCTTCCCGCCAGCTAGAATGTAAATCGCCGGCGGGATGGCACTTGGAGCACTTCGTTTTCCGAAGTCACCCGAAGTTGCCTCACGAGGAAGGCAGTTACTGTATATTACAAACTACAATTACAAACTAACCAAATTTTCTTCTTGATACCTTGTGATGATCCCTAAGCTTAGCTTCTCGACAGCTGCTCAGAGCCCACTGAGCATGTGAGTGTCGCAGACACTTTCCAAGATGCCGACTCCCTGTGACAAGTTTGAAATCCTGGATCATTGCTGCTATTTAGAAGCTACAACTTTAGGCTGATGCAATACGTTAAGTATATAAAATATGGCATTTTTAGACATATTCATTTTAGTTTAGGGTTTAGTTCTCCTTTAAGTTAACTTTTAGTATGTTATAGAATGGCTAATACTAAGCAAATTTTACATTGACCTTGGTTTTTTTTTTTTTTTTATCTTTTTCAAATTATTAGCCTTCTTCCTTTGACTTTTTCTAAGCTTTCAAAAGGGGGGGTCACTGACCCCATCTAAAAAAACAAATGCTCTGTAAAGCTACAAATGTATTGTTACTGCTACATTTTATTACTAGTCTTTCTATTCTGGCCTCTCCTATCCATACCCCAGTCTCTCATTCAAATCAGTGTATGGTTGCTAGGTGAATTTGGACCCTTGAAATCAGATTGCTGAAATTGCAAGCTGTAGAATAAAAACTAAATAACTCCAGAACCACAATAATAAAAAATGAAGATCAGTTGCACATTATCACTCTCTACGTCATACTAAACGTTATTTTAAAGGTTAAAACCCTTTTAATATTTTGTTTTTTTTTAAGTATTTGCCTGTTTATAATCTCTGCACTAAAAGAAGCCAGCAACCCCACTGTTTCAAGCTCCTATTTACTATAAAATGCAACTACATTTTGACAAGATCCATCCTTTACAAACCCATGCTGGCACTATTTATAATACAGGTATGGGACCTATTATCCAGAAGGATCAGGACGTGGAGCTTACCAGGTAACAGACCTTTCCGTAATTTGGATCTTCATACCTTAAATCTAACATAAATTTAAACATTAAATAAAACCAATAGGCTGGTTTTGCTTCCAATTAATTACATCTTCATTCTGAACAAGTACAAGGTGCTGTTTTATTATTACAAAGGAAAAGGAAATGATTGTTAATAAATTGGATTATTTCTGTAATTCAGAGCTTTCTAAATAAAGGGGTTCCGGATAACGGATCCCATACCTGTACCATTCTTTAGGATGTAATCTGTTTGTACAAAACCAATTTAAAGAGAGTCTTAAGAAAATCACAAATAATGTCTGGGCTAAAACTCGCCTAAGCTCTCAGAGGTGAATTTCTTATGAAATAAAACACTTTCTACACTTGAAGCCAGAACTGTTTCATTCTAAGACAACCCTAAAGGGCCACATTGTTCCACATTCTTCCTTTATACAGTGCTATTCCAACTCCAGGACCCAATATTCTTTGTTCTAATTGCTAGATTTTGTGGGTTGCAACAGTCATAACTTGTGTCCACTGTGAATTACCAGAAGCTGGCCATCTGCCTGTTCTTGTCTATATGAGCAGCCCAACAGTCTGAAGTGCACTTAAGCAATTAGTTTCATTCTTTGTTAGTTCTTGCTTTCTCGAAAATTTAGTAAAATGAATCTGCCATCACCAGGATATTGAGTCCTAGAGCTTAAAAATATGTGTCCATATTCCTTTAAGCCACAGATATACAGAGATATGCAGGTATAATATCCATTATTTGGAAACTCTGTTATCCAGAAAACTCAGAATTACGGGAACACCATCTGCCATAGGCTCCATTTTAAGCAAATAATTCAATTCCTTTTTCTTTGTAATAATAAAACAGTACCTTGTACTTGTTCCTAAGATATAATTAGTCCTTATTAGATGCAAAACATTTCTATGGGGTTTAATTCATGTGTAAATTATTTTAAAGTAGACTTATGGTTTGGAGAACCAAATTACGGGAGAACCGCTTATACAGAAAACCTCATGTCCCAAGCATTCTGGATAACAGGTCCCATTCCTGTCCGGTAGTTAAATCCTAGCTAGCCCTTCCAGAAGTAGATACTGGTAAATACGGGTATGGGACCTGTTATCCTTAAAGCATGGGACCTGGGTTTTTCTGTATAATGGATCTTTTCATTATTTGGATCTTCATACCTGAAAGGGGCTGTTCACCTTTAAATGAACTTTTAAGTATGAAGTCAATAGTGATTTTGCAATTGGTTTTTATTTTTTATTCTTTGTGGTTTTTGATTTTTCTCTTTTTATTCAGCAGCTGTCTAGTTTGCAATTTCAGCAATCTGGTTGCTAGGGTCCAAATTACCCTAGCAACTATGCATTGATTTGAAGAAGAGACTGGAGTATGAATAGGAGGGATTATGGATAGGAGAGAGCCTGAATAGAAAGATGGGCAATAAAAAGTAGCAATAACAAAATGTTTGTAGCTTTCCAGAGTATTTGTTTGTTTAGATGGGGGTCAGTTTTCCTGCCAAACTGGAAAGAGTTAGAAGAAGAAGGCAAATAATTCAAAAACTATAAAAAAATAAATAATGAAGACCAACTGAAAAGTTGCTTAGAATTAGCCATTCTTCTTAGAAGAATTAATTATATCTTAGTTTGGATCAAGTACAAAGTACTGCTTTATTATTACAGAGAAAAATAGGGTTCTTGATACTGGATCCCATACCTGTACTATACTTTATTATTATATTTTGATACTATACCAAATATAATTTACAGCTATAGACTTACTATGATCTCTTTAAATGGCCCAATTATAATATAATCTGAAGTTGTTTAAAGTAATCTAGTAATTACACTGTGTCCAGTTTTATCATTGACATTTAGGAATTTTCCCTGCTTAGGTGCTTGAAGTTTTCCTCCTTGCTCTTATGGACACAGATGGTGTTGCACAATGGGCTGCGGCTATTTATTTACTTACAGAGCAGAGTGTTATGTTTTGATGTACTGGTATAACCTCTGGTTGCTGTCAACTCATTGTTCTTTGTGCAAGGTCCTTTTTTTTTTATTTTGAATATTCATCGCCTGCTCTTGAGTTGGCCTTTTTCTCTTGTTTTCAGCTGCTTGGCTTTGGTCATTGTCAGTGGATGACTCGCTTGCTTCACATACTGAGCTGTATTTATAAAGATTTGTAAAATATTTTATTCCTAAATTGGTAAAAAGTATAAATAAACAGTGTGTTTATAAAGCAAGTGCCTGAATCTGCTACTCTGCTGCTCCTCCACTCCTTGATGTATTACCTTGGCTGTGGTGCAGGCAGATGTGGCAGATTTTGGCTCCAAAACGATAGAGATTCCAAGATCTGCTACACCTGGCACTAATCTAAAACTCCATTGTTGCCCTTGTGCATACATTAATGCCATGTATTGCGTTCACTAAAATAATCCATACATTATTACAAAGCTATTACAGACCTGATCAGGCTATTTATACAGGTGTGTATTTTACAATGACAGACACGCAGTGAAGTTTATGTTATTTGAAGCAGGCCAAATCTAGGAAAGTCAAGGAATTAAGGTATGAAAAGTGCTTAGTGCTGCTTTTGCATAGAGTTTTGGCATGAAGTGGCAGTGTTTAGTGTATTTTTATGATAATCCAGAGAAAATAATTGAATCAAAAACAGCTTCAAGCAGTAGTTTTAAACTGCAAACTGCTTAAAGGAGAAGGAAAGGCTGCAGACACTTGGGGTGCCAAACATTAGGCACCCCAAAGTGATTGTAGCGACTTACCAAAAACCCAGGGCTGGTGCTCCTATCAGGAGAAATCTGCACTGGCCCCGGGTTATAGGAGCGAGCACCACGGAGATATCTACTTCCATCTTCGCGCATATGCGCATTTCCCCGGACTGACGCATGCGCATTTGAACGAAAAAGCCGACTTTAAAGTTAAAGTTCGGCTTTTAGTTCTAATGCACATGTGCAGCTGCGCAAAGACGGAAGTAGATATCTCCATGGTGCTCGCTCCTATAACCCGGGGCCAGTGCAGATTTCTCCTGATAGGAGTACCGGCCCTGGGTTTTTGGTAAGTCGCTACAATCACTTGGGGGTGTCTAACGTTTGGCACCCCCAAGTGTCTCCAGCCTTTCCTTCTCCTTTAAACTGCTATTAAACACACTGGAGTTTAAAACTACTGCTTGAAGCTGGTTTTGATTGATCAATTGTTTATCTGGATTATTGAGCCTTAAGGTGTAACACCTGAATCTTCAGCCATAAGGAAACGAACTTTGGGACCTGAATCAAACAAACTATTATTATGTATTTTTATGATGCTTTAAAAAAAAAAAAAAAAAAATATATATATATATATATATATATATATATGCCCCTTAAAGGGCACGTCAACCCCCCCAAAAAATGTGCTTAATAAAAGAAAACATAATTCTAAGCAACTTTCCAATATACATTAAAAAAAATTCAATGCTTTTAAAGGAGAAGGAAAGTTGTTTACCACTTGGGGGTGCAAAATGCTAGGCACCCCCAAGTAAATGTATTTACTTACCTGAAACCATGTGCTCCTATCAGCACAAAACTGCACCGGCCCTGGGTTATTCCAGCGAGTATCACAGAGCACTTCTCTTCCGGCTTCTTTTTTTTTCAAATTTTCCGGGGCAGACACATGAGCAGTAGATTGAAAAAGCCGATTTTTTAGTTAAAGTTTGGCTTTTTACTCAAGTGCGCATGCGCAGCTGAAAGAAGAAAGAGGAAGCCGGACGAGGAGCGTTCTGTGGTGCTCACTGGTATAGCCCCGGGCCAGTGCAGTTTTCTGCTTATAGGAGCACTGGCCCGGGGTTTCAAGTAAGTCAATACAATCACTTGGGGGTGCCTAACATTTGGCACCCCAAGTGCAAGACGACTTTCCTTCTCTTTTAAAGTTATTTGTAAAAACAATTGATATTGAAAGCCGCATTGGCTAAACTCCTGGTTGTTACTTTTTAAACAGTGTTGCAAAACTCTTGGCTCCCCAGCAAAGGTCTGTTAATCAGCTGCCACATTGTATCAACAGCCTGAGTCATCATGGCAGAGAATAGAAAGGGGCAAATAGCAATACATATACAAATAATTTAAAAGCCATACAAAATGTTTAATAAATGTATATTGTAAAGTTGCTTAGAAAGTTTTCTTTTATTAGGCAAATTTTTATCTTGGGGTTGACTTGCCCTTTAAGGCAGAATGCAATGAAATATCACAAGCATGTTTAAAATGGCATTTTTGCAAATGTTTATCGCTGCCTACAATGTAACATCATTCGCTGGCGAATATTACATAGGTAAGCAAAATTTTGTGTTAGCACCTGCTCTGGGGTTTTGCTAAATATTTCATTGCAAAACACACTTTGCAAAATTTTATTATATACACTGCGAATTCGCAAAAGCCATTTGGTCGCAAACTTTATGAGGAAGTCGTTGTCAAAAAGACCACAAACATGGTCGAAAACCACAATGGTCGATTCACAATGGTCTTTGTAAAAAGTTTTTTTTTTTGCGCTAACGAAACATATTACATTCCCCCATTAGTTGTTACCTATTGTTTTAATTTATTTGCATGCTGTGAAGTGTGGGGCCACACATATAAATTGGCTCTAGATGTATCTAGTGCAAACAACCCTTTAACCTGGTATGTATGGTGTTAGGTTGCTCTGATCTCTGCACAATTATGTCATCACATTGTCACTGCATTGTAACAGCAGCAATAAATTATTCATTTTGAAATAATTCAAAATAAAATTATGCTAAAGACCTGGATTCAGTGCCTGGTTGTAAGCCTTTCTTTGAAAGTTCCTGGGTGCCCTCTAAATACTGTATGTTTTATTGATGGTTTCACTTGCTCATGACATTGCTAGTTTCTGACTACTCCAATCGCTGCCTGATCTGCCCTTACCTGTTTTCTGATTAAACATTTAAAGGAGAAGGAAAGTTTAAAACTAAGTAAGCCTTATCAGAAAGGTCCATCTAAATATACCAGTAAATCCCCAAAGTAATGTTGCTTGAGTCCCCTGTCAAAAGAAACACTGCATTTCTTTCCTTCTATTGTGTACTCATGGGCTTCTGTATCAGACTTCCTGCCTTCAGCTTAAACCTCATTGCCCTGGGCAAGAGCATGCTCAGTTTGCTCCTCTCCCCCCACCCCTCCCTTCTCTACTGTAATCTGAGCCCAGAGCAGGGTGAGACTCAGGCAGGAAGTGATGTCACACCACATTAATACTGCAGCTCCTATTCTAAACAAACAGAGAGTTTCTAGAGCTTTTAACTCAGGTATGGTAAAATATTCTACAGAATAAATATAGCATTCTAGCTTGCACTATTGCAGCTAATCTATTGGCAATAAAATGCCTCAGTAGCTTTCCTTCTCCTTTAATGAAACCCCTTGATAATGAATTATTGGCCAGTTCTCCAGTGTCAAGCTTCTTCTTAAGCCCTGACTTCTGCTCAGAAGGACAGGTGGCTTTGACAGCACTAAAGGGAATGCTATCTCACTTGGAAAAAACACTTTGTGGAACAGTAACTTGCATGGAAGTCTATGAGGACTATGCCTGTCTGCTACTTGGATAATCTAGTACAATCCAGTGCAGTGATATCCTTCTCTATGCTAGAGCAGTGATCCTAAGGCATGCAGTGTTTCGTGAACTAGTGTCTTATTTCAGTTTGAATTCTGACTTCATGTAATACAGTAGTATGCAAAAGTCGGCTACATTGTCTCACTGTACAGGAGCAAAGCAATGGAACGGATGCCCCCACTCTAGGAAAAGTTTGATCAATGTAGTGATTTCTGAAATTCCTCAAAAGAGTGTTTCATATTCTGTGTTGTGACAGCCTCCTCTTGCCTCTTGCACATCCGCCAAGTGAATCACAGTCAGTTTGTTATTGAATCCCACACTCTTGCCTCTAAAACTGGCTGGAGCAATGAGGTTATAGTGGTGCCATATGGGCAAGATAAAGACACTGCCTTGTTTCAAGGGATCTCTATGAACAGCTGGAGGACTTACTTGCTCTCATGACTCTCCTCCATGAGCATCATGTGGAAAAAGTACATGGCAGGCAATTCCAACCCATACTGGCCCCATGTTACCAAAGACATTGATAAAGCCTCCTGCTAAACTTTCTACTTCCGGACATATGCCAGCTGGAAGGGCATGCCTCAGTTTGCCAATAGCTTAAGCAGGGAAACTTCAGTGCTTAGGTAAATTATAATCATCTCTGCAGTATTGAATCCTCTTATCATGAAATCATGCACCAATCCTGCTTTCTGTACTGTTCCAGCTGTGTGCAAAGATCATCTGTTTCCCATACAAATGTAGGGGGGTGGGGAATACCCTAGAGAATGACAAATATGGGGCATTATTATGAAGGAGGTAGTGTAGATAAGGAAATGCAAAAGCTCTATATCCACTATATATCATTATATATCATTATGGACACACACACAGTACATGTATATACAGTATACATATAATGAGGTGTAGGTGCTGTAAACACAAATCTTTACAATGTACATAGAAATGTTCAATATTCAAAGCAGGCTCAAGCTGCTTGTTGGTGAAATCAGTTGCTAAGGTTAAGCAGGCCTCAGTCCTCTTTGAGCTTACTGTACATGTCTGTCCTTGAGTGAGAAGAGCTGCATGTGGTGCATGTGTTAATTGAGGACCAAGTAGACACATTCCAATGGGAAAATAGAGCACAGTGCAAAGGTGCTAGAGTAGCTCAATCTGTAGAGGAGAAGACTGTGTTAATTAAGGTTTGAGAGGTATTGGCACCATGTTTTGACAGTAGCGAGACTAATGAATGTTCCACTCACCCCGAATGTTCCAAATTAAAATGGTTTCCAAATGAACTGAAAGACCGGTTCTGGTTTTGTAACTTAAGAGTTGCTCTGTGTGTTATATAATAGTTGAGGCTTGTGGAGAGTGACCTTTACCAATAATCTATAATGAGTGCAATTAGCACCTGCAAAGAGATGTGTCCAATGGGTGGGACCATGGCATGTCTGCTGATGGGATATTTTTTTTATAAAGGTAGCCAGCAGAACATGTAGCAAGTGCATTTCAGGCTACTGGTCCTTCTCTTCCCTATTCATACTGCTTGAAAAGAGCTCCTTGCTGAGATAAATATATATACTGATGTCTAGTTATATATTTTAACATGACAGGCACAAGAAAGAAAAAGTAAGTATAGATTTTCCTTGGTTATTCAGACATATTCTAAATGTATATATATATATATATATATATATATATAAGTTCACAAAGTACCTGCACTCCTTCCTTGTTAGCCAAAGGTGGGTGCTTGGTCAGTCGAAGTATACAATATTCAAAATGGACCAGCACTCCAAATCTTCAATCAAGAAAAGGTTTATTTCAACATCACTCACGTGTCCAACGTTTCGGCCCACATTAGGGCCTTTATCAAGGACACGTGAGTGATGTTGAAATAAACCTTTTCTTGATTGAAGATTTGGAGTGCTGGTCCATTATGAATATTATATTTATATATATATATATATATATATATATATATATATATATATATATATATATATATATATATAAAAAAATCAAACAAAATTTATTCAACTTTTCGGCAACAACACTTGTGCCGTCTTCAGGAAGGTTTTTTTTAAGTATATATATATATATATATATATATATTTGTATAGGCAACTGGAATGCAAACATGGTCTGAACAAGAGTATTATATTCACTGACTACAGCCAGCATTAAATCTAATACAATATACAAGTATATTCACGGTATTTAATCTCCTCACTTAACCCTGTGTTGTAACTGTTTTTTGAGCAGGAGTTCCTTATGCAGGGGGATTATTTGGGCACTGGGAATCTAATTATCTATTCTGCAAGGACCAAACATGGAGTAGCTTCAATTTCCCTATCTGCAAAATTAAACAAAGAGGCAGAAATTATGTTTAACATAAACCCTATTCATTGTGCTCATGTTGAACAAATGCCCTTTTGGTATTTATAGAATAGTCCTTATGTTAAAATGAAGAGATGTAACCTTGTAATTTTCTTCTATGTACTATATTTGCATGGCAGATTGTTTTCTCCTGACCTAGAAGAAAAGGGTGCAAATAAAAAACTCCCCCATTCAGCTGTTGAAGAATATCCCATGCCATTACAGGTGAGCAACCCTTTTTTTCTGAAACTCATACAAATTGTAATAGATGTGCACACCAATTTGAGTTGTTTGCTTCCCATTTCATTATTGTGACTACAACTCCCAGAATACACCAACATATTTTCAGGTTTTATAGCAAGTTGGACTGCTGCATCATCAGGGATGGATTCTTGTAGCAACTGTGCTGAATTCTTGTAGCAACTCTGGCCCGAGTTTATCGTCAGCAGCAGCCCAGTGAAACTATTCTATAAAATCCTGCATGCTCATGCTCCTTGGTTAGCTCTGCTGCCTCGCATCAATGGGGTCTTAATATTGATTTTGACTTGGATTTTCACTAAAGGGAGTTCTCCCTCTGTTGATGTGGGTTTCCTCCCACATAGGGTATGGCTGTTAGATTGGAAGCAGAGAACTATGAACAATTATGGTAAACAGCTGTGAGCATTATATTAAAAAGAATAATAATACTTTACATACTGTTATTATGTTACTAGTCTTGTGCTGCCAGTGTTAAAAAGAAACAGTGAGACCGAACAAAACGGTGTGTTCTCATTTAGCCCATAAGAGCACCTTAAAAGGATAGTCTTTTGAGTATAAAAAGGCTAAAGGATTAGAAAAGCAAGTATTCTTATGGATTGTTTGAGCTCTTGACCTGCAGCACCATTATCTCAGTGGCAGGAAGCTGCAAGCAAAGAGGCAGATATTCCCCTTTATCAGAGATAAGGCAGGGAAATGGCGAGGATGCCTAGTGCGCAGTCTGATAATGACATTCCTCGGCTATCAACTAAATATTGTTGTTCTAGAACTACTGAAGCTTGAGTCCTTTTTATTTCTCAGAGGATTTTTGGCTTGTTGGGTGGCTGCCATAAGGAGAAATGGGAACTTTATATCAAGGATCAACACTTCACAGGTCTATTCGACTGACGACGGGAGGATTTAGCGTCTCTGATTACATAAAGAGATTTGCGGTAATGTCTGCACCGTGAAACAGCATTGTGTTTAGTAAATTTTAGAACAAAATCAGGGGAAATGTTAGGGACCCTTCTGTGCAGGATAAGAAAGCCGTCACTCATCTAGAACAATACAAAGTTCAATTTATGTGGTGTGATCAGTAGTTTCTCTTTTAAACATCTCATTGTGTCTTGTTGTATTGAATCTAGGCTACTGTTTATAGAATATAGCTGTGAAATGAACCAACACTTGTCTACAAAAAAACTGGAAAAGCAATTCAGATAATGTTATTATAATGTTAATGTTGCTCAATTTTTTCTCTCTTAACTGAAATTGATGAATTGAATACAATATATTTACGTTTTTTGGCTTTGTATATATGTCAGCTTTCAAATGTTTTTTTGTTTGCTTTCTATTCTCTATATTTTACCATTTTCTTTTTCAAGTTCCAATTGACAAATTAGTTAAGATATGTTTTAACAGCTGCAATAATTTCAGCCTCTACTGAGCATATTTTAGGAGTCTGCAAAAATACAATTGTTAGAGTCAATGTATTAGTTGTAGACATGCATGGGTTTGAAACCCACCCCTACCCTACCTGTCACTAGGGTTGCCATCTGGCCAGTATTTTACCGGCCAGTAAAAATGATGCTTGATGCCAATGTTATTGATAGGGAAAAAAGATAAATATATAGGAAAGCCGGTATTTTTTCCAGAAAAGGTGGCAACCCTACCTGTCACCCAAACCAACAGGTGGAGGTCATTTTCTGTCCATACTCACCTTAACCCAGGGGCCCAGCAGGATTCAGGCTGACCCACAGGTTACCCACAAGTTACTTTCTCTGGCTGAGCTTCATGGAACATTCATCAACGAAACGCAGGCGCCAAATGTAATAGGAGTGATAGAAACATCGCAGGTACAAACTACACACAAACATGACTGTCGGATGAAGATGCAGCGTGTGGCGTTCACATCCGACAGTCGTGTTGGATACATTTAGTTTATACCTGAGATTTTTCTATCACTCCCAGAATATTTGGTGCCTCAGACTTGTCGTCTGTGCTTCGTCGCAGCGCGACAAACCGCTCGGAATCGTTTTGTGGAGATCAGCCCTAATGCTGCTGAAAAATATATATAAAGAGCCTGAAAAAATTAAATGAATGCGTTAATTTAATTAAATTAGTAAAACATAAACACCCTCTATTTTGCATTGTATGCCCAATTGAATCCAGACACAGCCTGAAGGCTGTTTTGAAGGAAAAAAAACAATAAAACATTTTTTTTAAGGCTTTTAGGCACCTGAGTACCCCCCTCCCCCAGGGTGCAGCCCTAGACATGTACAGAAAATATGGGCCTGTGTATATCTTACACAATTAAAAAGTATATTTCTGTTTTGTGTATATGGTTCTACCAGACCACCACACATTCATTCTTGAAAAGACCCCTCATGGCCTCTTTAGATATGGTATGGTACAACTCTTTAATAAGGAACATCAATCATCCCTAAACTCTAATACCTGTGCCCCTAGCTCACCAAAGTAGACATCCATGGCTTAATTAATTGCAAGAGGATTCTCCATTGAGACTTATGCCATCTCTCTGCTTGGGAGCTGAATATTTGATCAATAACAAATAAAAAAGCATTCCGAATGATTCTTCCTGAAAGAAATCAATCCTCCAGAAAACTGGTAATTTGATGAAAATGGATTATCCAATTAATAAGAAGGAATATTTTTTGAAAAGATCATTTGGACAGTTTGGGGTGACAAATCTTGAAGGCTTTGACAATTATCAACATTGATTTATATTTATGGAATTATTAATTTGATTGGCCAGTTGGGTCGATGTTGTCAAATTTGCATTTATCAAATTCCAAATTCCAAATTAATGTAACTTTTCTGGAGTAAGCTTTTTAAATGTAATAACAGATGCAAAAGGATCTAGGGGTCTATCTCACTGTTATCTACCTATTATGAGAAGTGCAGTTTTTGCTTGCAAATATTACATTGCACTGCAGCTGCACAAGTTCTGAGATAGCACAAGCCCAGTAGTGTGGAAAATGGTCATAAATTAGGCCATGGTTCTGCAGTTATTAATTGCATGGCACTTGCCTATTAGAGTATTTCTGCCTTGCTTTTGTAGAAGTAGACACCCACAAATGGTAACAGGTGGAGCCCAAACAGGGAAGAGCCTTGTGTTCTCTCCCATTAAATAAACTTCAGGCAGTAAATCATACTATCCCTGAGCCAATAAAGGACACTGTCCTGACAAGGGGTATAAGTAATAGAATCAGTGAAGTAACAAGTGGCTGCTGGGTCTGGATGCAGGATGTGCATCCAGACACCCCACCCTCTGGGTTTGCCCACCCCCTGCCCTCCATACACATGCACATAAATAACTCTCCTGCTGCCACACTGGTGATATGCCTTATCATGGCTCCAGCAGGCCTCAAGGTTGTTCAGGCCTGGGTGCAATTGTACCCTCTGTCACTGGTAGTTACACCACTGAATAGAAGCACACTTACAGAGCCAGTAGGGGAATTAGCCCCTTAGGACCTTTACATTAACATGAAAGCAGAGCTTATAAAGTGTGATCTTGCTCTGATTTCTGGCATTGCACCAGTAAGGTGCTAGTAAGCTAAAGTATAGGTTACTTTATAGATCTGTGTAACGTCATAAAGTCTTAGGCACAATATCAGACAGACACACAAGGTACATGGCTATTGTCTGCATTGTTTAATTACCTTAATCATTATATGTAATGCAGCAGAATTACACTGAAAAGCATGTTTCAGTACAAAAGCTAAGTTTATTAATTAGTAAAAATTGAACAAAAAGAAAATGAAGAGAGCTTGGTCCTCATCTTGTAATTATTATATGAACTGTCTGTTGATCATCTCTTAGATGTTACAGAGCTTCAAAGAAGCATTGATCTTAACTGATCTGAATTGCCATTCATATTCGTTTCCTGCAATCTAGCGACAATGTGGAACAACATTAGCCCAGCAAATGAAAAGAATCTGAAAGAAAATAATTAGAAGCACAAAGTACAAGTGCAAAAATAGAGGCAGAATTGCATCCATACAGGTACTTTAATGCATGCTTATCTACGCTTGTGCAGGGGCATAACCACCAGGGGTGCTTGGGGTGCAATAGCACCCGAGCCCTCACCCCCCATGGGGCCCACCGGAGCCACAATAACGGTTAACGCAGGTGGCTGGGCAGAGTTTACAGCGCGCACGCCAGCAGCACTCTGATATAAGATGCAGGAGGGCCCGACAGGGGCCCAGGTGCCAATCCTGTACCAGGGCCCGCTGGCAAGTAATTATGGTACTGTTTTGTACCAACCTGCCGGATGCTTCTGTTTTGCTTAACAAGAAGCAATGTGCCAAGTGGATATCTCCTGAGCTTTGCTGACAGAGGGACTTGTTAGGGAGTTTAATTTAATGTAAAACAACCTTTAAAAACTTACTGTATCTTGAAACTAGTTAGAATTTTCTTTAGGTTTAATGTAGGCAAGAGCAAATCTCTCCCGTCAAAAAAAATTGCAAAACCATGGGAAAAAATAGTGAAACGGCAATAATTAGGGAAAAGAAACGCAATGAAGTCAATGGGCAGTTCCACAGCGAAATTTCTGGAGGTTTCCAGAGAATATTCCCCGATGTTGAAATGTGAAATTTTTGCAGGTGAAAAATACTGCTTATCACTAGTTTAATGCGCAATTTCTCATTGGCTAAGAATCAATAAAATGTATTGATGTGCAGTTTATAAAGAAAAATAGAAGTGGGGAAAAAGAGCATAGTGCACAAAAGTGAAGAATTTTTCTCTGCAGTCCAAGGATAACAAAGCTCCATAATTTACTGAACTGAATGTAGCTTTTCTGCAGCTGTGCATTCTATACATTTTCTATATATGCTTCAAGTAATTCCAGGACTAATTATTACTATCTATTTGCTATAAAGACCGTAAAAATAAGCACATTAGCATGTGAATATGGTGTTCATTTTAGGACATCTTACACCGATTACTGTCTTGCATGATGTTATTCTCCCGATTCAGCCGTTCTTGTGCATCTCATAAGTTTCACATATGCTCAGAGTGTTCTCCATTCTACTGTAACTGTAATTCAATATTTATCATTAAGTTCTATTCCATTTTATCTTCTCCATTCGCTGTCATCCCTCTTACATGTGTTTTACATGCCTGACTTAAAGTTATGGTCATGATGGATAGTGCAGGTGGCATGACAGAGGATGGAAGGAGGAGCATGGGGTAGGGCTGACCATAGAAGTAGGAATGCATATAGATGAAGAATATAGGGAGGAAGTATAAAATACAACAATCTGTGCAGAGGGCTCATATGGGATACCTGAGAACTGACATTCAGAACTGACAGGTGGGATCACATGTAGAACAAAGGAACAAAGGAATATGATGTTCTTACATTAATTACATTAATACCATATGTGAAAGTCTTATCTAAAACAACACATGGTATCTTATAATTGGTGCCTATACGGTGGAGCGTTTAATCACAAAAATTACTTTTGCCTACAGTTATCATCAACTAAATCATATAAGCGCAATTTACACACACAAGTCTCTTACAAATAATGAATTCCATGGTAGGGGACATTTTCACACATTTTCCATCCGATTACTTTCAGTTAGACAATTAATTCAAACACTATGAAGTACAAACTTCCAGGGTTGTATGAAACCCATTAACTGTTCCACTGCCCAGAACAATATTTAATTACATAAATAGAGTACACTGTAGATCTCCCATGCAGGAATGATATTGGGGAACTGAAACAATAACCCTCTGTGATAGCATGTCCTAAGAGCAATATTATCCAAGGGACAAGCAAGTATTCTATGTATATATATATATATATATATATATATATATATCTATCACCTGAAAGAGATAACGATGATGTATTTCCATCAAGTTAATTCAGTGAGAGCATCTTGTCATTGTCAGATAACTGGTATGACCCAATGTCAGCATAAATAGGAAAGCATGTACAGAATGAAGCTTCTGACTTGTTTAGACGCCTTTATCTAAGTTTAAAGGGGATCTAAATTCTCCATAAAAGTATCCAAATATGCCTCTTGGTTCTCGAAAAAGGTGCAACAGGATTCTCCAATGGGAACCTCTACTACATCTTGCTGTCATGTTATATATGGATACTATTTTGCATTCATTTTTGGAGATGAATATATTGCTGTTATCCTGTGAAAACTGGGTTAAAAGCCACCACCAGCTCTTGTAACAAAGAACATGGAGCCAGGTGTACACAGATCAGGTGGGAATTAATGGAGCTATTGGACCTGGAGAGCTGGGGAAAAATGTTATCTTTAGTGAATTCTGGACTACATTTTTCATCATGCTTTAATGATTGAAAACATGTTAAACTATACTGTTATTTGTAGCCCCCCCCCCAATCCAGGGCAGTATATATAATCAAAAATAAGGATGTGAGCCCAACTCTCCTTTGTATGAACATTCTTGTAAGGCCCTATAGGTAATTATCATGAATGTAAAACATGCAGAAATCATTGGAACTCCTGTGTATACGCAAACAGGCAAGCTGTGACAGAGTACATATATTAACGAGCACATACCCAACCCTAAAAATATTCATCATAAAAGAACAGGGCATGCACTAATAAGAAGGCTTCATTCTTACATTGCCATGCTGTATGCCCCTTTAGGGCCAATCACTTTTCAAGACTACTAAATGAAAGAGTGACAGAAGAATGAAAGACGTCTGTAATGTCTGTCTCATCAACTGGTCAGAGCTTGTAATGACCTCTATGATTTCACATTGATGTTCTACTGATGAAAGGGTGCTATTGCCATCTGATGCCAGGAAAAAATTCTAGGCAAGTACAGCATTACAGAGAAACTGGAGCTCTTTTTATTCTAAAGTCTATATAGGGCAGAGGTTTTCAAACTTTATTTTACTTAAGCCCCTCTTTGGTGCTTACAATTTAGTCAGACACCCCCCCCCGGCAAAAAACTTGACAACCGACTACAGTGTTTCTTTTCTGATGCTCTCTCTCTCTTTGCAAATGTTTAGTACTTCTTGTAGTGTAAAATCATTCGCTGGGGAAAATTATATCGCTAAGCAAAGGTTAGTGTTTCATTAAATATATACAGTACACTGCGAATGTTCGCAAAAGTCAAACTCTGAGAGGAAGTCGTTGATGTCTATAATCGGTTAAAAAGCACACAACCCTGGTCATTCACAATAGTCTTTGGGAACATTTTTTTGCACTAATGAAATATATTACATAACCCCCAACAGGACTGCTATCAGAAATCACAGGGCCCCATACGACAAAATTTCCTGGGCCCCCTGAGCTGCGCCCACCGCAAGCCCCACCGACAGGTCCGCCCTCCCCACCCCACAGTAAAAAAACAAAAAAAAAATATTGGTGGTTAGGGTTCCCACATGTTAAAAATAAATAAAAAGATATCGTGGTCAGGGCCCCCCATACAAAACATTTGTGGCCAGGGGCCCCCCATTAAAAAATATTGGTGAAAACATGAGAAAAAAAAATAGGTGGCCAGGCCCCCCCCCACATTATAAGAAAATTGGTGGCCAGGGCCCCTTAAACGTCCATGCCTTCCCGAAGTCAGCAGCTCTCAGAAAGATGGGGGGCCCAGCTAATCAAGTAAGTGGGCATGACCCCCAATATGGGTAGCCCCCATGTAAATTATAGACTGCCCAGCAGTATGTTGCTGCAGATTATTTTATGCACTATTTTTCTTCAAGATTTGTAAAATAACCTCAATCACCTCCTAAAACTTTTTTTTTTTTTTTTTAAAGTCTGTTCTGTCCAACCCTAATCCTCAAGCACCATAAAAAACTAGATTAGATTTACCTTCACTTTAACTGCAGCAATTGTACAGTTTTCAAGTTCATACTAATTACTGCTTCTGTAAGTCAATACCAGTTTCAACCGACTGTCTCTTAGACAATTTTTAATGAAATATAAGGCTGGACACACTGCAGTTTATTGGGTTGAGTCCTAGAAAACGTTGGTTAATGCCTCCAGCAAATGTCTCATGAGGTTAAGATTAAGGAGTTGGGTCTGCATGCAAACACAAGGAAGCTCAGGGATTAAAAACTGCCTGGAGGAAATGTTACTTCTAGTCCTTCCTTTTCATGATTTGCTGGCACAGGTTGATTCATAAATGTGCCCTTAATGTGTTTTATATTAGTAAATGATTTTATTTCTCTTTTGTGAGCATCTTCTGCACGTTGGACATCACTGGTCCATTTGCTGGAAAATCACTTATTATGACATCCCATCAGCTTCTTTCTATATTTAGCTTACAGGACATGTTTACTTATTTCACGTCTGTAAAGGATTAAGTGTACATTCTTGTTGGTATGCTCACCGTGTTGCTTACATTGTAGTTACAGAAGTAGCCTTATCCAATTTCACTTTGGCTAATAGCTTCTGTTCCCTCTCTCAATAATCAATGCTCAGCATGTGTGGCACAACCTATAAGTTTAAGTATTCATTAACAAGTACTTAGAGCACAAATCTGTAAGTAAGAGGAGGCAACCAGCAGAAAACAAGCTTCATAATATATTGCTGAAGGGGAGGCATGCCCAGCTAATAAAAATTGCACGGGTTTCTTTCTGCTCTCCTACCATTCCATTTGTAACCTGCACTGTAACTAAAAACCCAGTGAAAGACGTGACTTTTACAATAAAAATAATTCCAAAAAGCCTCAGATAAAAACTTCAGTAGGAGATCTGAAACTTGTAATAGTCCAAATTCCCCTTACAATTGGCTATGGGGTGATTAAGGATCTTTATTTAGAATTTGTCTTTACAGGATCAGATGAGCAGCGAGCAGAAAAGCATTGGTGGACAACAGGGTTAATTGATTGCTAGTAAGAGGGAGGGATAAGTGACGTTACTTCTATATACAGGTATGGGATCTGTTATCCGGAAACCCATTATCCAGAAATTTCAAAATTACGGGTAAGCCATGTCTTATAGACTCCATTTTCAGGAGATTAGAAAATCTGCACTACTTAGGGTGGTGGCACACGGGGACATCAGTTGTCCAGGGACAAATCTTCTTTACTGTGGGCGACTAATCTCCCAAAATGCCTTCATTGTGAGTCAACTTTGGGCGATTTCGGAAATCCGAAGTGATTCGTATTCTTGCTGGCGGGAAGGCATTTGGGGAGATTAGTCTGCTTGCAGCAGTGAAGATTTGTCGCTTGGTGACTAAAAAATCCCGTACCCCCACCCCACGTAGACCCTCCTCCCCCCAGGCTAACTACCCCCCGTGGAAATGCCCCATACACCATACTTACCCCCCGTTGCAGATTCTTCCAGCGAAGTTCAACGCGTCCATTTTCCGCGTCCTCTGTAATGCACAGAAATACAGATCTTCCAGCCATCTTATCGAGGACGTGGAAGATGGATGAGTGGAACTTCGCTGGAAGAATCTGTAAAGGTCAAATATATCCATCCTATTTATTTGTACCTTAAAATAAGTAATCAAATAAAAAATCTAGAAAGAACTTGTTTTGTTTGTTTCCAGTATTTCTGTAAAGCACTACAGACATTCTCTGCTGCCCTTTACAGAGATTATCTATTACTTACATCAGACCCTGCCCCAGTGGATCTTATGATCTAGGGCCCCTATCACATTCACATACACATTTTTGTGGGAGAAAACCAGAGACCCTGGAGGTGTGTGGGTTTTCCAAGGGAAACATACAAACTGCAAGGCAGAAATGCTACCCACTGAACCAGCATGCTGCCCTACTCCTCTTAGAATTGGTTTATAATTTCACTTTAATCCTATGATTTAGATTAATGTAAAATGCATTAATACCCCTTGTTCTTTTGGAGTTAATTATCTGAAAAAGGAGTCACACAATGTGTGGGATTTTATTTGAGGCTTGTATTATTATTTCCAGGTTCTCAAGTTGCCTACTCAGTTTAGCATTGTACAAACAGTAGGCTGTGCTGGCAGCAAACTCTAGCTAGTTGTTTGGCCAAAATATGGGGGCGAGCCCATATGTTTTTAAAGGCAGGGGCACATTTAGAAATGTTAAATATATTCATGAAATTACTTGCTACTCAGAAAGCAGAATTTAACTGTTTTTGACTTCCAATGCCTGCAAACCTGCAAAATAATGGAGACATTTGATTAAGGATTGGATCTGAAGAAACTGAGCAGGAAATCATACAAATGCAAAAAACAATCGAGCTATGCACTTACTGTCTGCGTATGGCTGTTGTTAAAGCGTACAGCAGGCACCTCAAAGACACATAAACATTTAAACCAATTCTAGTTCTGAAGCACTGTGTGATATGTCAAAAACCTAAAGATAACTGGTTGATTACATTTCGTGATGAAGCAAACCCTGATGTGTTTTTACTAAAAAAGCAAATACTGAAGCTATAGATTGAGGGGCAAATTCACTAAAGGGCGAAGTCACTAACAAAATTCACCAGCTTGACATCATTTTGGAATGCTAGTGAAGGAGATAGACTCCAGCAGTACTTTGCTCCCTAACGCCAGGCGAATTTGCGCTCTGGCAAATGGGCGTGACTACGCAAATTCACTAAGATGCGGATTTTACGGAATGTTATCTCTTGCGCCAGACTTGCCTTTGCCACCTCAGACCAGGCAAAGTGCAATAGAGTAGATAGGAATTCCTCAAAAAACAGTTGAAAATTTTTCTAAGTCCCAAAAAATGCTAGCGTCTTTTCCTTTTTTCAGGGTGATAGGCTGCAAAAGAGTGTAATTTTTTTTTGTGGTAACTGGCTTCCCCCCTACATTTCCTAACATATGGCACATAAACTATACACTGGACACATGTGTAGGACAATATAACAACATTGTAACCTTTTGGCTTGACAATATTAGACACAGGATTATCCCCTTTTCACATCATATGTGTACTGGAATAACTTTGTTTTATATTTATATATATATATATATATATATTGTTTTTTAGTCTGCTAGAATAGATCATTACAGCTCCTGTTTATTTCCAGTGTTCCAATCATTCAGGTCATAAGCATGAAACGCGTTAGGCGCTCTAAGGGGTTTTTCTAATGTTTTTTAATACTTTGATGTAATAAACTATATGTTTTACTTATAAGCATGCCTTTGGAGAATTAATTAAGTATATACAATCATTCAGGTTATCAGCCAGAATTAACAATGTTAGGTGGTCATACACATGTATTGCTACCTGTATCCATATGTTGTAGCCACAGGCCTATCGGTCAATGAAGGATCACCCAATCTATGGCCACTTTTACTCTTGATTGTGTAGGACAGAGCATTTCACTGACGGTGTCACAGCAGCCCTATGACAAACCAAAAGAAAATTGGGGAGGGGGCAATAAATACCTGATGTAAATACTAAAAACACCTATCAGACATGGCACAATGGAATAATACAGAAAACCATTTTTTCCAGCCTTTTCCCCTCTTCTATATCTAACCCTGATAAAATAGTTGGTAACCATTCCACAATGGTATTCCTTAAAAGAGAACTAAACCCTAAAAATGATTATGGCTAAAAATGGCATATTTTATATACTGAACTTATTGCATCAGCCTAAAGTTTCAGCTTCTCAATAGCAGCAATGATCCAGGACTTCAAACTTGTCACAGGGGGTCACCAACTTGGAAAGTGTCTGCGACACTCACATGCTCAGTGGGTTCTGAGCAGCTGTTGAGAAGCTAAGCTTAGGGGTTGTCGAAAATAAAATGAGGTTGGCCTGTAATATAAGCTGATGCTGCAGGGCTGATTATTAAATTCTGATGCTAATTATACTGGTTTCTGTTCTGCCATGTAGTAATTATCTGTATTCATTACTAATCAGCCTTATATTGACAGTTGTATCCTATTTGTACTGTATATTTTGAGTCGGCCCCTAAGTACAGAGCATGTGCAGTGAATCAGCAGAAAAGAAGATGGGAAGCTACTGGGGCATCTTTGGAGACACAGAGCTTTACTGCTAAAGGGTTGTGGTTACCTTGGGCTGGTACAGAAGCACAAAACACAATGTACAATGTTTCTAGCCTACTTCTTTAGTTGAGCTTTAGTTCTCCTTTAAGCTTTAAAATGTGTGTGTAACTGACACAAGGAAAATGTATATTGGCTCTAAAGGGCTCTTGTCATTAGCCTTTCCACGTTATTACATACCATATGTAAATGACATTAAACTTGCTAAATTTTCTTTTTATTTCTTCTTCAGTTGAGATTGTTATTTGAGAAAAGAATGGCTCGTGTAATTGTCTGGCCTTTTTAAAATGCACAGAACACAAAGGCAGTGAAACGTTTCAGTTTACAAGGATGTCCTAGCGCCAGATCTTTGTATATAGCTCATACCCTTGTCATTGTCATCTATTTTTAACCACAAGTGACAGCCAATTTGACAAGCTTTTCAATTCGAGACATAGGTTGTTCTTTCTTTAATAAGCCGGTTTCCAGTAAAAATAAGGAATTATTTTTTCCCCTGCATCTACAGCTTGTCTAATTTGAAATGTGTATAATGTCAGTTAAACTTATTTGTGCCAGCAAGGATGGAAGGGATGTTAAAAACAAGATTTTAGAGTGCTTTGACTAGTTCCTCTAAACATTTTAGCTTTTAGCATTGTCAATTCTTAACATGCTTATCCATCAACAGCCTCTCATGAAAGAATTTAAAATGTCTCAGTGACGTCAACAGATCCCCCCCCAAAAAAATGTTACATGCCAAGTTTAGCCAGTTGTTTAGAGGTCTCACAGTGCAAAGGCTGATAGCGTAACTTTAATCTGCTTGCAGTCAAGAATGTGACACCCATCCATTTATAATTTCCAGCGTATACCCACAGATTGACTATAAAGCCTCCCTATAGAACAAGAATTAGACGAAGGATTACATGCATTAAGGCTGACACTCCGAATAGACTTGGGAGGAAAAATGAGTAAGGAAGACTCATTAGCAACTTGTTTGGCTAAAATGTATGAGAATAAATTTGAGCAATCAAAATCCATAAACAAGTCTCCAGGAGGTGTCAGCAATATGGACAAAAAGTTAAATCTGCTAAATGAGAAAATGGACAAGCTTTTACATTTTCAGGAAGATGTTATGGGAAAACTGGAAAATGTGCATCACAACATGAACATGTTGGAAAAAGGAATGGACATGCTGGCGGCATTACGTGGGCCCAGTCAACAGATTCTTTATGAAAATGTTGAGATTAGTCAGAGTCCTGGACACAGTTCTTGCTCAGAATTTCTAAGACTGCTAAAATCGATACATGAGGATTCTGTCATCCATAGGGAGAAGTTGGACAGTCTAGAAAGAATGGTGTCCACGATGGACAAGGTGGTGGCGTTTGTGGGGAGTACTCTAAGGAACTCTAAAATTGTAGACTTTATTCTAAAGGGTACGGTGCCATGGAAAAAGGAGTCCAAAGATGAGGTTCGTTCGGAACATTTTTACTGATATGAAATTGGAGTGTATTGTGTGAAGCTCTCTAAATGCAAGCATGGCAGACATTTGTTATCTGCAGGTTAAAAAAATCTATAGTTATTTAGAACAAACATTGATATTTAGCATACTTTGTTTAAGTTTTAACTTGTTTGAGTTGATTTAAAACCTTTTTCATAACATCAGTGTTTGCTGATTTTATTATTATACCAAACTACTAGGCATATTGTATGCTTATTAACCTGTACAACTACTACCTCTGTGATAGTACAAATCTTAAATTCTGTACATTAGTTGTTTTTAATGACATAATGATTTTGGTGTTTACTCTAGGCTAGGGCACGGTTATCTTTGCCAAGTAAGTGCCACTAAAAAAGCCAACTGTGTGACACGTTATCAGGCACATGGGTAATGTCGTATTTATTGACTTATGTGTTTGCCAATTCATATCTTATTTGTCCCTCCAGCTTCCTTCAATCAAAAGACATGCATATTTTTATATTTCTCCTTCCTTAACTTGATTTATATATAACAATGCAATGCATTTTTATTAAAATAGCTTTTTGATTTTTTCTTTCATTTGACTTCTTAAACAGTAGTTCATTCAGGAAGTATTTTCAGCCTTTCAGTCATTGGTTTAATTATATCAATAATTTTTTATTGTGCTTGAATGAGAATAGATTTTTTTAGACTGTAATATTTTATTATAAAACATGTTTCCTATTATTTTGAGTTAATGTATATCTGTGATGTGCAGGGTATTTATGGTTCTTGGATCTGCAGCCCACTTTGGAGATAAAATTGTGTGTTGGTTAACAGGTACAGTAGTTTTCAGTTATTTTTGTTCCTAGGACTAAAAGCTTTTTTACCCATGCCGTATGTGAAACCTATGGGGAACTAAATTGGCCCACTTAGGTCCTATTCACAATGCACTTGTGTCCACGGGAATTGTGGTGCAGAGGGCAATGCTGGTGAAGCAGCACCTTGCGGAACCCAGTGTTCCAAGCTTTTATTTGAATGATGCGCAAGCTATGAGGCATTCTGACTGATGTCTACCTACCTTACCCTATGGATGCAGTGTAGTAAATGGTAGTGTAGCCAAAAATGGTCAAACATTCAAAGTGCAAAAAGGGGCACTTTGAACCTATTGTTTGTTCATTTTACATTGTCCCATCCTGGTAAATGAGTAATCAAGGGGTCCTGTTTTGTGCAGAACTCCACCTATCACTGGCCTAGCAATCAGTGTCCCCTGCTGGAGTGGATACTGGGAGCTGGAAAGACACTGGCTTGTTATACCTGCTCTAAATCATCTGAATGATATATTAGCTTATTAAACTACATAGATAGAAACACACACAAGTAGCGACAACAACATAAAGCTGTAAAATCTGAACAATATCCAATTCAAGCTCTTTTTTTTTCTTTTTCCAAAAGATCTGATCTTAAGAAAAATGTGAAAGAACTAATCCCACTGGAATTATAAAAGCCTTCACTTGCCACATTTCTTTTTGAAGTACATGTAACTTCAGAGAATAAGCACAAATGGAAATTCAAATGAATGCTATCATTGATTCTTTGTCTAATAGTTTCCAAATTTAACAGCTAACACCTTTTTTTCTCTAAAGCAATTGCTTCCAAGGGGAAAAAAAATCTATTTTGTTCATCAGAGGTGACATGCTTCTCTTTGAATCTCAGCTCTGAAGAACTAATCCTATAAACTCATACCACCATTTTTAAAATTAATAGATGTTAAAATGCAAAACATATGCCATAAGAAAAAAACATTAGGTATGCACATTTAAATGTTAGTTTTGGCGACATGTTAGGTTGGTGATCTGAAAGCCAAACCCTAATTTGCATATGTGAATTAAAGAACAATCATCACAACAGTGTCACGGCACCCTTAACCAGAACAAGTGCCAAGCACCCTGGTCTCGGCTCGGCTTCACCAGTAGTGTGACCACCGTTGGGCTTCGGGAGGAGCCCTCAGCTTACTTGGGTGCCACCTGGACTTAACGAGAGGTGCAAGGCGAGATGTTCTGGCTGGCGAAGGGGCACAGCTGTTTAGCAGAGTCCTTAGGCCGAAGGTCACGGTACAAAGTTCAAGGCAAGCGCATGGTCAGACAGGCTGGGTCGAGGCAGGTGGATAACAGAATCGTCAGGCAGGCAAGGGTCAAAACCGGGTATCAATCAGGCAGATGGGATCAGGCAAAGAGTGGTCAAAGTTCACGCTGGGTCAATATACAGAGTTCAGAGTGGTCAGAATACAGGCAGGGTCAAACACGGATTAATCAAACAGATCTAGGTTCAGGCAACAGAAAGCACAAGGCTACGAGCACCAGGAAACAATCCTATCATGGGCAATGCAAAAAGTAAAACTGTACCTGTAAATACATTTGAATTTCGCGCCATTGCGCGCTGACGTAATCACGCGCGCACACTAGGAAGCCGGCACACAGAAGGAAGAGGAGCGGCGTGGTGGGCGTCCCGCACCACTAGACTACCAGGGACAGGTAATTTTATTACAAACAGTATCATCAGTGAACAACTATGTTTCACTCTCAGTCACCCAGAGCCTTAGGGTACAGATTCAGTTGAACAAAGGATTTGTAATCTAAACTTTACTGGGAGTTTGCCAAATTGTGAACTAAATCCTAAAAACTTAAACAGTAATACTGACCCAAGTGGTGATATTTGCACTGGTAATTAGGCCATCCAGCTGACATATAGCAGACCTTACACAGGCTATGGGGAAACCCGTTGTTGCAAAGATGTGCTGTACAACCCTTCAACCTATGTTAATTCTCCAGCTACCCAAATGTTGCCAATCACAGCAATAAGTTTCCAGCTGAAGCTTAAGCAATTAAAGCATTCAAAAAATGTTAATTTCTTTGTAGCTGTACAAAGACTGGCATCGTTAAACTAGGCATTAAACACAGCATTAAACTACCATCAATAAAGAACATCTACAAAAATATTCATGTGTTGGAATATGCATGGTTGTTGGTACAATGCATATTCTGTAAGTTTTATATGGTAATTTATTATCACATGGCGCAGTGAAAAGTGTAAAAAAAAAAAAACTGATGTGCCCATCCAAATGCTTTTCACAATGTTTCTTGTGTTTATACAGTACATTGTCTTTGATACCGGCAGGTTTACAGTTTTGAAAGACTTGCTTTTAAACAAAATTAAAGGACATTATACAGACAGTACTAACATAAAACTAAATACTTTGATAAAATGTATATTATTGAGCATTAAGGTCCAATAAAAAAGTGTAATGCTTTACTGCAGGTTGGAAAAAAAAATTTGTGCTTGAAAATAATATGAAGTATTTTGAAAAGGGGAGAAAATACATTCTCTATGCGTATGTCTTCATTCTCTCACAGAGCAGCAGTTCTGCCATTCTGATTATCTTTGTAACTGAGCATTTTGACCCTAGTGGTCCAAGACCCTATCTAAATCAAATTTGTACATCAGTGTAGCATTCTGAGCAATTAATATGTTAAGTCATTGAATAGTAATAGATAAGAAAGCCTTACAAGACAACAGAAACAACTTTATAGCCATTTTCAATATATTATTTTATGTTAAGTAGATATTTTTAGTGTTGAAGACTGCCCAGAGCTGCTAAATAATCCAAGATATATAAATTCCAATACAAACATATTACAAAGGAGTATTTTGGGTATGATCATTTTCCATTACTGTTGTCTTTATCACTCCACTAGGCTAAAGACAAATCTGAAGAGAAAGAAGTCAATACAAAGCAGGAACTTAATAGAGGAGTGGGGCAGGCTGAGGCACAGAGATTTACTAAAGGTAAGTGCTTTTCATCCTTAAAAATCTCTTATTAAAAATTAAGAAAAGAGGTGAACACTACCAGCTCTAACTGAGCTGCCATGACAGTAGTTGTATAACTACTGTAAACGACCTTTATTTCAGAAAAGGCTAGATGGAGAAAACTTAAGAGATTCCTCTCCACCATAGGGACGCCCACTCACATCCCTATACAAAGGAACTAGTGATGTGTGGGCCAGTGCCAGCCCGATACCCGCGGGTCGAGTGGGTTTAGGCCGACCTCGCACCCCCACTTTCCGGGTCCAGGTTGAGCTCTTCTGACTGCTCTTCCCATCTGCGACCTTCCAAAAGACTTCAGGGTTGAACTTTTATAGACGCACTCCTCTCAGCCCCGCCCCTTTGTAACATCATTTTAGGACAGGTGGTGGCGGATGCGCGTCGGGAAAAGTTCACTAAAAGCAACCTCTGTACCACCTATAGCAATCATTTGCTTATCTCAACCCACAATCCTTACATGCAATCACATTTTGCTTATGATGGTTTAAAAACATACAGGCACCCTAGTGGTAGACAATAGACAGACCCCATGAAGACCACTTGGGGCTGATGGAAAGTTAGCAGCTGACTGGATACCTACTGCTTGAGTCACTGACTGGGGATGGGATCTAATCTAAAATAGCAATTATGAGGTGACAGGTTGAGCCAGTCAAAAGACTAAGACAACACATAGATGTACCCATAAGGGCAGTGATAAGGCACATGGAAATGTGCACCTACTTCTATACAACAGATCAATAGATTCATGCAGACGGTCACACTGTAAAATGGGTTTAAAAACAGTGCGGTTCTGATAAAGGGAAATAGCATAAAACATACAATGTACTGTAGTTCTTAAATATAAAAAAAAACATCTGTAGTGTAAATAAGCTTGTAATTTGTATGAGGTAGAGTAAAGTTTGCTTTTTCTTCTACAGTATGTAATACATTTTAATGTTCCAGATAGCAAAAAAAGCAGCACACTTGAAGATCTGAGCCAAAACTCTGCACAGAGTCCAACCATCAAATTCGACTCCAAAGTTTTGAACCAAGAAACATCTAAATATTGTGAAAATGCACAAGGCTCCAAAACATGTGTGCAGAAGACAAAGAAGGAACATTTTGGGGTGGAAGCTCAGCACAGCCAGGCTTCTACCAATCAAGTCACAGAGCAGAGCACCAGGCAGAAGGACTATTATTCAGGAACTAAGGAGGAAAATCATAGTTCTGCATCCATCAACAAGTCTGGTTCACTGTCAAAACTAAAAAAACCTAGTAAAGAACAAGTTCTAAGGTACCAAAACATGACTTTATATTGTGGGATTAATACATCTTACTAACTAAATATATTTCACTACATCAATTAATTTGCCAGTTAACTATACTATGTTGCCCCTGGGCAGCTCATACAATCTATTCATGGTCAGATAAAAGTCCCACTATGCTTTGTAATGCTTTGTAATGAACCCTTTTGATAAATCAACAGATGGTTCAATCATAAATTATTTTGAAACCTATCAAATTTAGTCTTCATGTGTTGTAAAGTTTCCACTGTTTGTAGCACACCAGATGCAATGAAGTGTATCACACACCCTACACTTTCTATGTACCGGTATACAGTATCTTCTGTCATGCTACAAGACAGGACAAATACAGCAACAAAATATATTCTTTTTATTAGGGCAAAGTTGTTTTTTAGTATAGGTGCATGCTTTCAACTGCACTTAAAGTAGAAGGAAAGCTGCCAAAGTAATTTATTTCCAATAGATTAGCCCAATAGTGCAAGATATAACACTATATTTTTTCTGACGAATGCTTTACCATACCTGAGTAAACATCTCTAGAAGCTCTTTCTGTTTGTTTAGGATAGCAGCTGCCATATAAGCTTGGTGTATAACTTCCTGCCTGAGTCTCTCCCTGCTCACTCATAACTCTGGGCTCAGATTACATCAGGGAGGGGGGAGGGAAAAGGGAGAGAGGAGCAAACTGAGCATGCTCAAGCCCTAGCCCTAGAGGTTTATGCTGAAAACAGGAAGTCTGATACAGAAGCCCATGTGTGCACAATAAAAGGAAAGAAATGTGGTGTTTGACAGAGGACTCAGAGCAGCATTACTTTGAAGGTTTACTGGTGTATTTATATACAGTAGACCTTTCTGATAAAGCTTACTTAGTTTTAACCTTTCCTTATGAACAGTCTTATTCATACAGTACACTTCTTACACAAACAAGCAGTACAGGTCTATTGATTGTTATGTTAAAGGAGAAGGAAAGCTGCAGAGGCATTTTATTGCCAATAGATTAGATGCAATAGTGCAAGCTAGAATGCTATATTTATTCTGTAAAATATTTTACCATACCTGAGTAAAAAGCTCTAGAAACTCTCTGTTTGTTTAGAATAGGAGCTGCAGTATTAATGTGGTGTGACATAACTTCCTGCCTGAGTCTCTCCCTGCTCTGGGCTCAGATTACAGTAGAGAAGGGAGGGGTGGGGGGAGAGGAGCAAACTGAGCATGCTCTTGCCCAGGGCAATGAGGTTTAAGCTGAAGGCAGGAAGTCTGATACAGAAGCCCATGTGTACACAATAGAAGGAAAGAAATGCAGTGTTTCTTTTGACAGGGGACTCAGAGCAACATTTCTTTGGGGGTTTACTGGTATATTTAGATGGACCTTTCTGGCTTACTTAATTTTAACCTTTCCTTCTCCTTTAAGAACAGTCCTATAAAGTATTATGTCAACATGTTAGAATATACTGTACATATAAAAGGGGCAGCACTTTTAGTAACTCTTCTGAGATTCTTCTGAATTAAACATTAGAAACACCATAGTCCAGGACTTCCATAGATTCCAAAAGTTATGCACTGGGAATGACTACTTGGCACATGCATGTTCCTAAAAATAAAGAGGTCTCTTGATAGTGACCTTGTCCGAACTTGGCTATGTTCATGCATAACAATATCCTCTAACCAACTCTTAACATTTGAAAACAACACGTGATTTCTCAGGAACTGTACACTTCTTTGTGTAACTACAAAGGCAAATTAATATTTAAATCTTTAATTATCTATTAAATGTTTCATTTAAACAGTATTTTACTGGATGTTGCTATGTCTAGCCTGCTAGCACTTCTTGCTTCTTGACAAACCCCTGTAAATTAAATAAAATACAACTACAGGAAAGTAGTACAAACATGTTACTATTTGTAATTTGTGTAATCATCACTCCAGTAAGTGGTGGCATATAATATTTTACTATTATTCTGCATAGCTAAATAATCACTTAAGTGCAGAGAATGTGCATATGAATACATTGATCTATGGTTAATATACCACATACCACTAAGCTAAATTTTATTCTACATAACAGGGACCTATATTATACTCCACTCCATGAGATGCGTTACAAAGGTTCATCAAGTATACAACAGCACTTTAATTTCATTTGTTAGTAGCTTTAGTCAACACCTATATGCTAACTAAAGGTCAGGTAAGGTACTTGTAGGATGCAGAAAATAAATAAGTGCAACAGCATCTCTTATTTGGGGACTGTACTTGCATACCCAAAATGCTCCTTTTAAGGCAGACTCTTAGGGCATTATAAATGAATGTGTTTAATTAATTGTAGCCCTATAAAATGTGCAATGTATTCATTATACACAGTTATCTTTTCAGTAGCAAGTATGTCCCAATTTACTACAATTTGGCATTCAGTGAATAACATACTGTATATTTTAAATGTGGAACTCAACATGTTACCACTACTGACTAAGAAGTTCTGGGATCCCTTGTATATGTCTCTTAGTGCACGTGGTCCTGGTTGTTGTCACTGCCAGTAAGTCCGGCAGCTAAATGTGGTTGCTGCAACCCACAGCAGCTCTGCACTTGTGTAGGAGGTAAAGGTACCCCTGAACTTTATTTCCCATTTAATATACAACAAACTTTGAGAATCAAGGCTGTATTGAAATATTATGGTTAATTTTTGCAGGACCGATACTTCTGGACAACTTATAGAAAAAACAGAAATAATGACTCCAGGAATAGACACGGTGAAACAAACGTCAGCCTTTCATGGCATTGATATTTCCCAGGAAGTTATAGCGGAAGACAAACAACCCTCTCTAAGTGTAAAACTTGGAAATGTTCAGCCATCATGTAACAAAAACACTAAGTGCATGAAGAGGCAGGAGAGCTGTGATAAGAAGTCTGTCGGACAGCAAAGGTCTAGTGACATAGACCATGCACAACTAACAGAAGACCTTGGAAAAGGAGCAGAAGAATATCAAATAGGAGACACAGCTGAAAAAAAGTCAGATGATTCAGAGGAATCTTTTTTACATGTAATTGGTGAGTGTTCTGCTAAATGGCATTTTGGAACTGAGCCTAAGGATGGCAAAATAGAAAACCTGCAAAAATGTTTTTTTTCCCCCCTCAAATAGGTAAATGTTCTTTCAGGTTTCCAGAATGACAAGGGATCCATTCCTTTAACTGAAAAAAAGAATAGATGAGTTTGGAGGTGTAAGCCATTCAGTTGTAGGCATAACATACTGTATGGTGGTGCGGAGGTTCCCAGTGGTACAGGGATGTAGCTGGTGTCCTCATAATTGCAGGTGGAAGATATGTTAATACTGTTGGACTCCCATCATAGAAGAGGGTAAATGGTGCAATGAACCAGGGGTAAAGTATAATCCAGGAAGGAAAGAGCCAGTAAGATAGCACCACAATTGAAGTTGGAAAAAGGACCCTCATGAATAAGGGCTACTTAGGTAGTTGTCACAGGAAGCCAAGATGATGAAACATCTTTCCTCCAGCTACTATAACAGAAAAGCACTTAAAGGAGAAGGAAAGGCTAAAATTAAGTATGCTTTATCAGAAAGGTCTATATAAATACACCAGTAAACCCTCAAAGTAATGCTGCTTTGAGTCCTCTGTCAAAAGAAACACAGCATTTCTTTCCTTCTATTGTATATACATGGGCTTATGTATCAGACTTCCTGTTTTCAGCTTAAACCTCCAGGGCATGGCCTTGAGCATGCTCAGTTTGTTCCTCTCCCCCTCCCTCCTCACATCCCTGCTGTAATCTGAGCTAAGAGTTGTGGAGCAGGGAGAGACTCGGGCAGGAAGTGATGTCACGCCAAGCTTATATGGCAGCTTCTATCCTTAACAAACAGAGACAGTGTCTAGTGCTGTTTACTCAGGTATGGTAAAGCATTCTGCAGAATAAATATAGCATTCTAGCTTGCACTATTATTGCTAATCTGTTGGCAATAAACTGTCTTGGAGCTTTCCTTCTCCTTTAAAAGTGATAACAGGACTGGACACTTGGAAGAGCTACAATAGCTTCTTTGGCAAGGCATTTTAGTGTTAGGCAGAATCAAGAACTGGAGTGGGCTGAGCCCAGAGAGAGAGAAGGAAAGTCAGTGAACAGGCAGAAGGTCAAACTACCGTAGGTACAGCAATACAGATGGAAATCCAAAAAACAGGCTGGGTCAATAATGATGCAGAAAACAGAGTTGAAGGCTCAGTGTCACTCTGGTGGCCTATGATCACTTTACAAAGAGTAATACGTTTAATTATTCATTAATATCAGTCTTAAGCGCCACTGAGCCTGGAAGAGGGTTAGCCACATTGTTTTGATCCCCCATTGTAAGGTCTCAAATGTGGAGTTTGAGGGTTGTGGAGAATCCATTGACATTAACCTTGGAGACCTTGGTACACTGTAGATGGTATGCCAGAGTGAGTACTACATTAGTTTGTAACTATTGTCTCTCTTGCATTAACATATTGTAGAAATTTCCTTACCACTAAGTTCCATCAAATAAATTGTTTAAGAGCTACAGAGACCCAGATCATTGAGTGAGTGTGCATGTGAAGCTGGATAACAGCTTTTATAAAAAAAAAAGATGAGGACCTGTTTGAGTGGCAAAGAGTCCTATTTAACCCTTCCTATAAAGTAGCTAGAAGGATGTCCAAATAGCATTATAGAATGAGTACATGGAACCTCTTATTTTCCTATTTCACCCGACCCTTTCTGAAAGTTTCTAGGGCGTATTTTAAATAGATTCAGTTAGGGCATTCCACAGCTTTACTACTGATACTGAAAAAATGAACAACTCTATGTACATACTTGGCAGTGGGGTTGATCTGCTGTTCTCCAAAGAGTGGCATTTGGGCTACCAAAGAGATCACTGTCGCTATACTACTGGCTTTAGTTTATATGGGGAGCTTAAAGACATTTCAAATCAAGTGACATCCCTGACATTAATCTTACTTATATGCAAGATAATTCAATAGCAATACATCTATTTATACACCCCTGAAGGGCAGGTAAGCAACAGCCCAACAGCTTTTCTTATTCAAATATCAGTATCATTTTAAATGCAGATAGGTGTTTTTTTTATGTAATTGGCCAAGCAATTATAGCACTACGTAACATACACTGTACCAATATTTCTGGCAAATCCATGCAACATAACTTTGCTAAATATTTGTTTATTATCAGTTGATATCATGTTTTCATAAAAACAACAAAACAGAAAGTGACGTTGCTTATCTAATTTGTTTCTATTATCTTCATTTAGATGACTGTCCTCCCCCGCCTGCACCATTCAACCATCGCATAGTGAGCATTAAGCAAGCAATCTTGTCGTCATGTTATTCTGTCAGCCAACATGAGGTCTTAGGAGGGTAAGTTATAAAATGTGCCAAATTTTGATGCCTGCCAAGAGAATCAATTGCAGCTTATTTTTTCCTTTCTTTCCCTGCAAGTGTGAAATCCATTGCAATCATTGATTTGGATATAATAATGAAACTAATATATGCACAAATGTTATTCTTGATCAATCATGTTTAAGATATGTCCTTACTTCAGGGGCACCATTCCTTTAAAGCAGAGGTTTTACACATTTATGGCGCCACGTTTCTGCAGGTATCTATAGCTTCTAAAAAGGTGACAGATGCTTAAAAATATTGCCATAAATATCCTTCAGTGAGTATCCAGGACAGAAAATAAGCGTTTGCTCCAACTCTTACACCAACCCTGGGAAGGGGCAGAACTCTATAAAACTTTAATAGCTTTTCATCCATGAGCTCAGGATAACCACGACTAGTTGTTTCTGGGAACTCTAAAGATGCTCAAAAACACATTAAAAGAGTTTATGTGCAAATATTGCTAAAGTCAAGTAACACACAGCAACCAATCAACAGCAAGTTTTTACATGAATAATAAAATCAAGCTACACTCATGGTATGGATACTGCAGAATATTTTGAGAGATCAATTATAGTTTAAGAAGGACAGCTGTGACTATGACATGGTTGTTTTTGGAACAGTCACATGAGGTTCTCTGTGCCTTCTTGAGACACATTAAATTGTTCGACATAAGTTGTCAAATATTAGATGCCCACAAAACATTTTAAAAATATCCATTTACTTGACTGGCAGAATCATTTCCTGCCTGCTATACATCATAGCAGTTGATTGATATGCAGTGAAATTTGCTCAGCCCTGGAGTTATTAAATACTCTTACAAAACCTCTAAACTGTCACTGTCTGGTGGAGCCACCAATCCATATTATTGGACTGCCCCCTGTCCCTACCAAAACAAGTATGGGAACACCAATTACTAAACAACCTATGCAACTTCACTGAATGCTAGCTGTTCAAGACAAAGAACAAAGAGCATTAGGTTTGTATCGTCAACCCTGCATGCAACTGCTCTGCTGTGCTGGTGTTTTGCTTGTATTTTCATAGTTACATAATTAAATCATAGTTACATAGTTACATAGTTACATAGTTAAATCGGGTTGAAAAAAGACAAAGTCCATCAAGTTCAACCCCTCCAAATGAAAACCCAGCATCCATACACACACCCCTCCCTACTTTCACATAAATTCTATATACCCATACCTATACTAACTATAGAGTTTAGTATCACAATAGCCTTTGATATTATGTCTGTCCAAAAAATCATCCAAGCCATTCTTAAAGGCATTAACTGAATCAGCCATCACAACATCACCCGGCAGTGCATTCCACAACCTCACTGTCCTGACTGTAAAGAATCACCTACTTGCGTCAAATGAAAGTTCTTTTCTTCTAGTCTAAAGGGGTGGCCTCTGGTACGGTGATCCACTTTATGGGTCCCCTGCTATTTGTCTATAATGTCCTCTAATGTACTTGTAAAGTATAATCATGTCCCCTCGCAAGCGCCTTTTTTCCAGAGAAAACAACCCCAACCTTGACAGTCTACCCACATAATTTAAGTCTTCCATCCCTTTAACCAATTTAGTTGCACGTCTCTGCACTCTCTCCAGTTCATCTATATCCCTCTTAAGGACTGGAGTCCAAAACTACACTGCATACTCCAGATGAGGCCTTACCAGGGACCTATAAAGAGGCATAATTATGTTTTCATCCCTTGAGTTAATGACCTTTTTTATGCAAGAACTTTATTTGCTTTAGTAGCCACAGAATGACACTGCCCAGAATTAGACAACTTGTAATCTATAAAAACCCCAAGATCTTTCTCAGTTAAGGAAACTCCCAAAACACTGCCATTTAGTGTACAACTTACACTTTCACTTGTGGTAACGCCACATAAGCATTTGCAGAACAATTCACCTGGTAGTGACGATACACAGAGTACGGCACCAATTTAAGTGACACATGGAAAGCTGAGGCTGGCAAAATCCTGGCTATCCCATCAGTACTACTCTCATTTCTTTGTAAGTCTGGCACCTCTGTGGAATGTATACCCTTAATATATACCCTTAATATATGAGCGTGCCTTTGTCCAAAAGATAGAGTAAATTCCAAAAGTTCATCACTCATCTCCCGGAATTAGAATGGAGTTCCTGCCTTAACTCAACTAATGGGCATGAATAATCCACTGTCAAGTTACTGAGGTAACCAGAAAATTCCAGAGTGTCACACCGATAGCTCTAGATTTATTATCTACCATTATGTACTCATCAGCCATGTCAGTGTCATTTGTAATAAACAGCAAGCTAGTCAAAATGGTATTATTAGGATAGTTTTAGACCCTCTATGCATTGTAAATGGTTGGTGAATTATTTGGAAACCACACTGCTGAATGTGTTGGAAACTCCGATGTTTGTCTGTATTATGGTAATTAAAGGGATTGTTCACCTTTAAATTAATTTTTACATACATAAAATCATTGTTAGCATCCTGTTCCATGGAAAATATTATTTTAATTTTGATTGATGAGAAAATGTATATTGCTATATTTAACAAACAACTATTTCTTATGTAACCTTAACATAATAAATATCTGAAAAGCATGAAGAAGGCGGGTGATTTAGACAAGATGTTTGTTGGCAGTGTATTGAGATCTACTAATCACCAGCTAAAGGTCTACTGGAATATCTGATCTACCATTTGGGCACCCCTGATGTAGAGACTGGCACTGTTAGACAATTTGCAATTGGTTTTCATTTTTTTATAAAATATTTTTTATTTTTTGAGTTGTTTAACTTTTTATTCAGCAGCTCTTCAGTTTGCAATTTGAGCAGCCTGGGTGCTAGGGTCCAAATTACCTTAGCAACCAAGCATTGATTTGAATAAGAGACTGGTATATGAACAAGAGATGGCCTTAATAGAAAGATGAGTAATAGCAATAGCATTCAGTAATATATTTAAATATATTTATAGCCTTACAGAGTGTTTTCTTTTTTTTGTGGGTCAGTTAGAGTTAGAGTTAGAAGGTGGCAAATAATTCAGAACATTAATAAAAAAAAAAAAAAGAAGGCCAGTTGAAGAGTTGCTTAGAATGAGTCACTCAGTATATAGTATAACATACTTAGTGGCCTATTTATTATGATGTGTAAAAAACAGTGGGATAATACAACACACATCACCAGGCTTCGTTGTGTAAAAATCGGCATAAGATGTTTTTTTGTCTTAAAGTGACTTCCGCTGAAAGCAGTGTAAAATACGCAGTTTTTTCTGTGAATTTCGTTTTACACAGCATAATAAATTAGGGATGCACCGAATCCACTATTTTGGATTCGGCCGAACCCCCGAATCCTTCGTGAAAGATTCGGCCGAATACCGAACCGAATCCGAACCCTAATTTGTATATGTTAATTAGGGGTGGGAAGGGGAAAACATTTTTTACTTCCTTGTTTTCTGACAAAAAGTCGCTAGTTTTCCCTCCCGACCCTAATTTGCATATGCAAATTCGGATTCGGTTCGGCTGGGCAGAAGGATTCGGCCGAATCCGAATCCTGCTGAAAAAGGCCGAATCCTGGCCGAATCCCGAACCGAATCCTGGATTCGGTGCATCCCTATAATAAATATGTTACCTTAAAGGTGAACCACCCTTTTAAACAGGGTATCAAATTGTGTAAAACGGTGCTCCTTTTAGATTTCCATATTTGCTTAGTGACAAATTAATGGTAAAAATCTTCTGCAATCATCTACTGCCACACATGTCTATATTTCCTATAAACTTGCTCAAAATGACATTTTCTTCAAAAATGGAGGCTATACATTGTATGCAGGTGCTCCACTATGGGAAGCAGTGATGCTGAACTAGAAACACAAGGCCACACACACAGCACTGGAGTTGCTATTCAGTTCCCCAGAGTCTGGTTATGAAATCTAAGTGAACAAAAGATACATAGCATGTTTGCCTTTGTGGGACAGCTGTATAAAAGGTTGCTTTTAATCCACTGTGCACAGCAAGATTTATGCCATTGGCCTTTCAGAACAATTTGCTGGGTGCCATGCTATTTTTACAATACAATTCTTTACAGAAATAGTACACAAGACCTTCCCCAAAGCATAGTAAATATAGCTGTATACTGTTACTATTTGCTTGTCACAAAGGCCTTCTGTTCCCCCACGGAATCTGACAAGTCTTTTTTTTAGTCTATATTTAAGGACCTAAATTTAGTTTTATATTTATTGTGACTTTTTTTTTTTTTACTTACACTATTTTTTTCAGCAGGGGACGCTTTGGCCAAGTTCACAGATGTGTAGAAAAAGCAACTGGGCTTCAGCTGGCGGCGAAAATAATCAAAGTCAAAGGAGCAAAGGACAGGGTAATCGATGCATGTTCAATTTATGTGTAGATTTTTCAAACAACACCATCAGTCATGTATTTCCATGGAAACCTTTTATGATAAGAGCTTAATTGTGAATTAGATTTTCTTTACATTTCATTTTCCCTCCAAACGCATAATGCAGATACTTATACACTAGTCTATTGTAGATAGCTCTGTGAGCATGCAGGTGTTTCTAAACTGTCAGCCAAGGTTTCATTTTATTTTCCCACTTATACAGAAACGTTCCTATTAAAAGCTGAAATGCTAGCTGCTAGTTTCTATTGCATGTAAATGAGTGAATTATTTCATTTTTTACCAGGATGAAGTAAAAAATGAAATCAATGTCATGAACCAACTAAATCATGTGAACCTGATACAGCTCTATGATGCGTTTGAATGCAAGAACGACCTGACCTTGATTATGGAATAGTAAGTTGGAAGATACATTTGTTTCTGTTCTTGGTGCATTGGGTTTGGCATCATTAAATTTAATAATGTACTGCTTGACATTTAAAGGGGTTGTTCACCTTTGAGATAACTTTTAGTATGATGTAGAGAGTGATATTCTGAGATAATTTGCAATTGGTTTTCATTTTTTATTATATGTGGTTTTTGAGTTATTTAGCTTTTTATTCAGCAGCTCTCTTACAGTCAAACAGGTGGCTCTGCCCTCAAGGCCAGGGTACTAGTGACCAAGGCTAGCATGAGAACAGAATCCATGCAAGTCAGGGGGGCCTCACAGGGGAATCTGCATACATAAAATTGTATTCTCTCTCAGAGGTATGAGGACCTTAACTGATATACTAAAAAAAAGAATGGCGCAGATTGACACAAACTCACAGTTTCATCCAATGCCACATTTACATGAATATGTCAACAGGCTGGTCAGGAAAAGAGGGTGACATATTTGTTTAGGGAGGCTACCCTCCATAGGAGAACCTCTAATTCCATATCAATATATAATAGTTGGTATCTTTTTGGGCAGGCTAGCAGGTCTCACTAAATGTTAATTATTTTCCACCTATGAGGCTGGCATATCCAAGACAGCCTGTCGGGTACAATAGATGGCGGATCTAAAAAGAAAAGCATCCCTGTAAAGCATTATTGATCTCAAACTGGGACTAAAAGACTCTCCAGCACCTATATTCTACATTGTATGGAGTATATCTCTAACACTTTCTATTATGCTTTATGCTTGTAGAATATTCCTTGTTATACATAGTGAGGGACTGTGTAAAAACAGGCACTGACACCTTTTACACACATATAAATCTGTCCTTTTTAACCATATCTTTAGGCAGGCAACTGCCTAGGGTACAAAGCGTAAATGTTGGTGCAGGGCACACTGGTAAACTCACGTATTGATCAGACCAAAAAGTAGTAGATAAAAAATTAAAGCTTTATTTATATTGTCATCTCTCACCTGATGCATTTCGTGTCACTAGGACACTTAATCATAGGCTAGGGTACAACATAGGCCTAGGGCACAACTGGGTGGGGGCACAACCAGTAGAAGGCAAACTAGAGAGCAACCAGTAGCTGTATGCCTTGTGAGCAGCAGCAGCGTGGGCTGTTTGATGATAGGGTGCCCAGCCTTGGGCACCAATACAACTTGGACCAGCACTGATGCCATTCAGTGTGCACATCAGGAACAAGATGTTATATTAATTAATGATAATATCAAGAACCACACTTTTGCGTTCAAGTTCTATCACATTTGTACATTAGGTTGATCCTTTAGTTTACCTTTACAAGAAAGTTATGAATGACACTGTAGCTTAGCTTATGCATATTCACATTTATACACACGTGATGTGTGACAGGTGCCATATTGCTGCCCTAGATCCACTGCTGAAGCTTTTGTGATGCCACTATGTAATGGCCAAAAGACATTCCTATACAGTAGCAGTTTATATGTACAAATTCTAAACCAGGTTTCTCATATTTCAGTCTGGATGGTGGAGAACTATTTGACCGCATTACAGATGAAAACTACAGTCTGACAGAGCTGGATGCAATAATGTTTACCAAACAGATCTGTGAAGGAATGTACTATTTACACCAGCAGTATATTCTGCATCTAGACCTAAAGGTCAGTTGATAAATACTGGACACTGGGGAGCATGGCATTTATCTATACAGCAGAAGAGAATATATATTGAAATGATAATTCCCCCATTTTTTTTTTATTACAGCCAGAAAATATTTTGTGTGTCAATCGAACGGGTAACCAAATTAAAATTATTGATTTTGGATTAGCAAGAAGGTAAGTTTTTGTACAGTTATGTTGGTTTATATTCAGACTAATAAATAGTGACTTTTCTATCAAATCAATGGCTTGATTATTTCAGTATGATAAAGCTCATGTTAAATTTTCATTTTCGCAAAAGTTCCCCTTTAACAGCATTGTGCTGTTTTTATTCTAGGTACAAACCCAGGGAGAAGTTGAAGGTGAATTTTGGCACCCCAGAATTTCTGGCCCCTGAAGTAGTGAATTATGATTTTGTGTCTTTTCCAACGGACATGTGGAGTGTGGGAGTCATTACGTATATGCTGTGAGTCACAGAGTGGGATAAAGTACAAACTTTATTTCTATTTATCCAGTCTGAAACAGACACATTACATACCTACCTACCCCTAATTTAAATCCTGAGTGCAGGGAGAGGTCTCATGTCGTGTCAGGGTATCAAGAGTCACATAGGTACAACTACAAAAGAACACTATGAATGGTTTAGTGCAGGTAAGAAAAAAGAATAAACCAAGGGTATTACATGATGAAAAATGCTGTATAGGTATGAGACTAGGGATGGGCGAATTTGACCCGTTTCGCTTCGACAAAAATTCGCCGCCGCTGAAATGTCGCTGTCACCCATTAAAGTCTAGGGGCGTCAACATTTTTTTGCCGCACGTCTTTTTTTTGACGCACAAAGCCATACAAGTCTATGGGTTTCCGCGGCAAAACAAGCCGAAAAAAATTGGCTCAACAAACTGTCCTGCAAACATACGCTGAGCCGCCTAGGCATTTGTAAAGTGTCTGGCTTTCAAAGCAACACATTCCCAGCGATAGACTGAGCCCGCCCCCTATGATGTGTCTCTACTAACTGTCCAATAGCGCTGCTCTCCTGTATAAACTGCCTGCTTGTGCCCTGATACAATCCGCGCAGGAAAAGACACCTTCTCCTCTTTCTCCTGTCAGTCTGGCAACACTCTCCATAGGATTCTCTGTTCTTGTACCTCCCAATAGGCGCGAGTGCACATGCAGGAAACAAGGATTCAAATCTCTCCATGCTTCAGTTTTCCCCTGATTTTGATTTTTTTGTCAAAACTTCATTTAATACTCTACTATTGTCACATGCCCCTTTACAGCACCTGTGCTAATAACCCATCCCCTGGCTAATTTCCATCCCCAGGAATTTCTTGCCTTTGCTTATATTTAGGGATGCACCGAATCCAGGATTCAGTTTTGGATTCGGCCTTTTTCAGCAGGATTTGGATTTGGCCAAATCCTTCTGCCCAGGGGGCAGGGAGGGAAATCTGGTGACCTTTTGTCACAAAACAAGGAAATAAAAGATGTTTTCTCCTTCCCATCCCTAATTGGGTTCGGTATTTGGCCGAATCTTTTGCAAAGGATTCGGGGTTCGGCCGAATCCAAAATAGTGGATTCGGTGCATCCCTGCTTATATTAATAACTTTCTTTAAAACCATAATGCACTGGACCCTATGCAATCTGGTTTCTGACCTGCTCACAGCACTATGTAAAAAAAATCAGATTACCAAGGTCAAATGAATGCTGTTGAATTTTTCTCTGCATTTGGTTCTGTTTCTTTCCAAATATTCCCTTGCCAGTTACATACAATCTACATCCTGATTATCTTCTTCTGGCACATGATATTGTTCCCTATGCTAACAAATGGGCTCCCCTAATACAGCTAGGTCTGAGGGTGCATCAAAATTCTGTATACAGCTGTTTGTTTTTCTGTGCAATCTCATTGGGAGACATCTTTCATTAATTTGGCTTTATATATAATTTGCATGCAGATAATATCCAGACAACATTCTATTCAGATCCAGATATCTACCTGCCAACTAGCAGGGGAGCTTCGCCAATGAGGCGACTTGAGACTGTCGCCTCAGGCAGCAGCGCCCCACAAGGTACCAGGGGCAGCAAAAATGCCGCTCCTTTTCAAACCGGAAATTCGGCTCTTCTAGCACAGAGAGCACAGTTAGGCTCTCTACGCTAGTGCACTGGCCCTCTCTACTGCCCTGGTGGACCCCCCTGGACCCCCTCAGGCGCAAAAAGGTAAGCTCACGGGGGAGGGGCGGCAGCAACTGCTGCTGCCTCGGGCAGCGGAGGTGCCAGGATAGCCCCTGCCAACTAGCGCTCTCTTCCTGGATCAAGCCATCTCAAACCAAACCTAACAGAATCTCACCTTTCACTCAATATTTGTAGTATTACTGTTGGCATGCTCCTACTCTGTTAGTCTGAATTTTAGGGTAATCTTTGGTGCTTCCCTTCATTTCTCTAAACAAGTTTATACCACTGCCATATGTTTTTTTTCTATTCCTTTGTGTGCCTTTTATATGCTGTGAAAAAATAGATGTTTATTTTTTTGTATTAAATTCTTTTTTTATAGAAATTCATTTAATAAAAATGACTGCTAGTACTTTAGAAAAAACTCACAGAAAGTTGGCATTATTTAAAATCAGTATGATGGTGGGGGGGTTTCATTTAGCAAATCAATACACAGCACAAATGTTTATATGCAGACTGCACATTATCTAACCCACCAATTTTTGTTTATTTTTAGGCTCAGTGGTTTGTCCCCCTTCCTGGGAGAAAGTGATGCAGAGACTATGAATTACATTGTAAACTGCAACTGGGACTTTGACTCTGACACATTTGAGCAGGTGTCAGAGGAGGCCAAAGACTTTATTTCCAAACTCCTGATTAAAGAAAAGAGGTAAATTAATTAATTTATATTATTATTATTTATATTTATTATAGCTCATTTGCTATAATGATAAAAATGTGTCAAGGTTTTAGGACACGGGACCCAAAGAGTTCATGAAGTGGTTACAAAATATCTATGCCTACCCACCTTTATATTATATTATGAAACTGATGCTAATGGATATGAGCAAGGTGTACATCCTGACAACCATCACGGCACGTGCTTCCCAGGATTAAAGGAGCTGTTTTTTACCCTTGCAGCTGTAGACTTAGTGCAGGACAGTGTCTTAAACATGACTGGCTAGTCAACCTGCCAATTAAAGCCAAGATATACAAAGTCCGCTTGAAGTCTCAGATCCTTCTTCAGAAATACATGGCACAAAAGAAATGGAAAGTAAGTTCTTATAATTTTTCCTACACTTGCCTAATAATTGGGTGCTGAAGAGAAGACATTTGTGGGCACATTGTATCTGCTATGCTATGAATACTAAATCTTCTTGTCGTACAGCCATATTAGCTGTTCACTTTTACTAGCTGCATAAAATACTGCAGCCAATAAGTCATGCTAATATTGATATCAACATTTTCTTCTCTCTTAGAAACACTTCTACGTGGTTGCTGCAGCTAATCGTCTCAAGAAGTTTCAGGCCCTTTCTCTGAAGCCTGCATAGGGGTCAGTCCATGCTAGGACATTACTGTGGCACATACCTCAGTTCAACCATGCTGATAACTACCTGAGTGGAAAGCAGAACTGTTGTATGAAATGGACACTGTGGGACCTGCACTGTATAGCCAGTGACTGAGAGCAGAGACTGATATCCACCCAGTACAGAACCTCTATCTGTTTATAGCTATAGTTATATAGAATGTAGAAACGTGCCTTCAGAGTGAAACTGTACAAATCAGCACACCATAAAAGAAAAAGCACTTTCACCCCCGATTGTACTTTTTAGAACCTCACACCGTGTCTAGTTAACAGATAACTCTTAACCAATATACTGTGAAAACCCATAACAATGCACACAAAGTATATAATAGCTATACATACTTACCTCCATTTAAGACAGCTGCATATCCGAATGGGCAGTGAGGGCCAGAGACAGCATAACAATCCTGTTGTTGACAAGCCTATTTTAGTAGAAGAATTGGCACTTCTGTTAATGAAGGAGTTACAGTGATATTGTTGCCAAATGATGTTGCAGGGGTGCCACAGGAATGCCATGTGGGTGTTACATTACCGAGGCCTGTGCAATGTAACTGACACTTCATATAATTCTATTATTATCCTTCTCACTGCAAAGCAAAGATCCTTTATAGTCACAATCCAAATGGAGAAGCAGCAGCAAGTAGTTTTTTTAGCCCATAGCAAAATGTACAGTAGGACTTTAGAAATCGTTTAGATTTTAGTAAAGATTGATAATAAAGTATCTGTTATTGGTTATAGAGTAGTAAGAAATTCAATAGAAAATGTGCACATTACAATAACTTTACACCATAGCAGGGGACTGTGTTGCAACTACAGAATGTACTGTTCCATTTTATTTGGTCAGACCATTTAGTTGCTGGCTGCATGAAATCCTGGATTAGAATCCAGTTTAAGCACTTGTAGCAGAGCTGCCCAGATATAAAGGAACTCTGCTGCCTGCCTGGCGAATTCAATTCTTATCCCATTAACCCAGGGTCGGATTTCATCTTAGAATGATGTTACACTGTTAATAAGGAAGTGCAGTCACAAAAGTGTTTTTTAAAAGGACATTACCAGGCCAGTTCAATAGTTTCCTTCAGTGCAGAACAGTTTTGTAAAATGTGCGTGATGGTATGTAAAACATGACTTACATTTAGCTCTTGCTTTGTTACAATGGCAGGTTATAAACTGCTGTTACACAAAATACAGTTTCTTACTGAACAGCTGAAAATAAAACATGAAATGGCAAACACGTGTAACACTATAGCAAATTAAGTGGTACTGTTCTCTTACCCCAATACTTTGCTCCGGATGAGACTAATTCTCAGGGGGTAAGCCCTCGTAACGATGTGGAGGCAGGGTGTAGTACAACTGTAAATAGGTGCAGTGCACAATAATTGGGTGCCAGTGGTTCTTGCAACTTAACCAGAGAACGTGTTTATTGAACAGAGTGATCCACAAAGAAGTGTACATAAAGATCAAGCAGGAACATAGAGCAACAGTAAATATGCATATACTCACAAGCACCAGTGGTCAGTATTAGTTCCAGCAGGGAAGAGAACATACACAGCAGCAATGAAGGTACCCAAGCTTTCAGCCTTTTCCCTTAGTGGAACCTGAGGGGAATCTCTACATCCCTAAATCTGTACACTCAGTTCCAACTCTGGGCAATTAGTACCTGTAATCTTAATCCCACTCACACTTCTCGTGGTAGCCTCAGATGCTCAGCTAAATAGCCTGACTATCTGTCACTCCTAGAGTGATGTATTAAGGTGAGTAGCCTATCCTTACTAGACCTGACCTGTCTAGGTTCCACTTCACCCTTCCTGCTTGCTCAGGCAAGGGTTTAACAAAATTGACCCTGAGCATGTGGCTGCTCAAGACTATATACTTTAGCACAGTGCCATCTACTGGACACTTGAACTACTTGGACAGTTGAATTACAGGGGTCATAGTCAAAGGCAGGATAAGGAAACAGGTCCCATTCCTAACTGTATTTTAGGTCCCAGTTTAGGAGTATAACACTAGGGTACTGCCTGTTAAATAATACTGGGAGACTAATTTACCAGCCCCCTACACATGCATTTTATTAAAATTACAAATAGGGACTGGGTTTGCACAGAATGAATTAGATTTAAGACTGTGTAATATGCATGATATGGACACCCACATACATCTCTGGCCATTAGCTGATGTGTGGCATTACTAGATATTAAAAAAACATGTTTTTTTCCAAAAAGCATCAGTTAATAGTGCTGCTCCAGCAGAATTCTGCACTGAAATCTATTTCAGTGCAGGCACAAGTCACATGACTTGGGGCAGCTGGGAAATTGACAAAATGTCTAGCTTCATGTCAGATTTCAAAATTGAATATAAAAAAAATCTGTTTGCTCCTTTGAGAAATGGATTTCAGTGCAGAATTCTGCTGGAGCAGCACTATTAACTGATTCATTTTGGAATTTTTTTTTTCCCATGACAGTATCCCTTTAAGTATACTAGAATACTATGTAAACATTGCATAAACCCAATAGGTTTGTTTTGCCTCCAATAAGGATTATTATTATTATATCTTAGTTTGGAACAAGTACAAAGTACTGTTTTATTACAGAGAAAAATAAAATCCTTTTTAAAAAAATGGATTATTTGGATAAAATAGGGACTATGGGAGACTGTATTTCTGTTTATTCTGTAATTTAGAGCTTTCTGGATAATGGGTTTCTGGATAACGGATTTCATACCTGTACTTCCAAATCCTTAAATCTTGGGCCTTTACTCTGGACATCTGAATGCAAGGGGTTAAAAACCAGTGATCCGTTATGTGGCAGAAAATTAATTCATTTAAATGTCTATAAAGAAATTCTAGGATCAGTAAAATACTTTCCATAGTGCTCACCTTCAATGTACATTATTCATATGCATGAACCAGTAAAATGAGGAGCATACTCAATCAAAACCCAAGATGATCAAATAAAGAACATTCATGGCCAATAATTCTAAAGAGAGTCAATCAATATGGCTATTGATAATACTGAAAAAAAGCATGTTATAATGAGTCTTGCTATTGTTGTGGTAATTGGTAAATGCACTCAAATATATCACAAAATAGCGCCCGAATTTTATAATCGCCTTTACTTAACAATTCTTCTGTTACTTTGCCTTTGCTTTGCTCTGTGCATACCATTTTGACTGATGTTAAGAGCACACATTCAACTTTGTGGATAGTTCCTGAAGTACAAAAAAAAACAATACAGATAAAAATTTTATAAGAGCAAATAATCACAGTGTCATGGTTTGCGCTCTTAAAGGGGAACTCCACAAAAACATAACTTAAGCTTTTTAAAAAGTAAACATTATTTCAAGCAACTTTGCAATATACATCATTTAAAAAATATGCTGTTTTTTTCAGGTTTTTTAATGGTTTCTGACAGTTCAGAAACCCCTGCTCGTCTGCTGATCTGTCTGACTACTTTGCTGAGCTGGCTGACTACTGTTACTTTGTATCAACAGCCATCTGTCCTCAGCCTGCATCCTCCAAACCCCACAATTCCCTGCACATGTGATCTCAATAAGGAACCAAACATCACAATGCAAAGCATTGTGGGTTATGTAGTTCCTGCATGCTGTCTGTAAGCTGTGGAGTAGTTGTTACAATTTGTAACATCAGTGTTTCGTCCCCCCTTCCCTGCCAGGATTTCAAATGATACAGAAAGATAAGAACTGTTAAAGGAAAACTATACCCTCTAAATGAACACTTAAGCAACAGATAGTTTACATTATATTAAGTGGCATATTAAGGAATCTTATCAATCTGGAATATATATGAACCACCATTTTGTGATGGTCCGTGTGCTGCCTCAGAGATCACCTGACCAAAAATACTACAACTCTTAACTGTAACAGGAAGAAGTATGGAAGCAAAAATCAGAACTCTGTCTGTTAATTGGCTCATGTGACTTAACAAGTATAGTTTGTAATAAGTTTCTATTTATGATTACCAATGGCACATACTACTAAAAAAGTATATTATTATGAAAATGGTTTATTTACATGAAGCAGGGTTTTACATATGAGTTGTTTTATGCAATAGCTTTTTATAGACACCTACATTGTTTGGGGATATAGTTTTCCTTTAAACAGCTGGATTTGAGCATATAAAATGGCATTTTTTCATATTTTTTAAGAATCAGGTAACTGTGATTGATATTAGGGGTTTCTGTGATATGTGGGCCTCTTTATCAAATTTTGGTTTGGAAGCTGGAGTTCCCCTTTAAATATTTTTTGTTGATGTTCAGTTTAGCTCTACTAGGTTTGCCACTTATAGATGTTTTTGGAATATTTGTGTGATATCCGAATAGCACATTTTTGGAAGATGATGTATTTTTATGTAAATTTCAGTAAATAGATGAAATTATAGATTTACAGTATATCGTGCGACAGATTCATTTGTTGTCTTTGAACTGACAAAGCTATTTGCCTAATTTACTGTCTGGAAGTAGGCAATAATATCCTAAGACTTGCATTCTATAACTTTTCTGTCATTTTTTTACCTTTATCTTTGTTTTAACTATATTCCAGGAAGCAGAATAATCCGGAGGCTTGATATTTAGGGGTAGATTTATCAAGGGTCGAAGTGAATTTGAGGGAATTTTCGATGTAAAAAAAATAATTTTTTGGATACTTCGACCATCGAATAGGATACTAAGACTTCGAATTTACTTAGAATTCGATTTGAAGTAAAAATCGTTCGAATATTCAATAATCAAAGTACTGTCTCTTTAAAAAAAAGTTCGACTTCAATAGTTCGCCAAATTAAACCTGCCGAAGTGCTATGTTAGCCCAGGGGACATTCTAATGCATTTTTCTAAGTTTTTTGTAGTGAAAGTGAAATCGTTCGATCGATCGCTGACATCGTTCAATTCGAACGATTTACTCGTTCGATCGTACGATTTTACTTTGACCGTAAAACGGTCAAATTCGGAAAAACTAACTTTGACTTCGATATTTCAAGTATAGCCATTCGATGGTGAAATTTCGAAGTATATTTTACTTCGAAATTCGACCTTTGATAAATCTGCCCCTTATTGTTATTGAAATTTTTACTCCATCAAAGCATTGCAGACATCAACGAGTTTCATTCCTCTAGGGATTCAGGATGTGAATTCAGGAAATAGTCGTAACCCTTAAATACCCCACACCCACAGTCATCCCTCCCACAAGTAAAGTATAGTACATCCACTTTAATTTTTTCTTTTTTATCTAATTTTTGGTTAACACCCGGCAATTCAAAAAGGTTAGAGGTGAGTGCCGGTAATTGTGCATTTTAAATATGTCTGCCTCAGTGACCACAAGAACAAAAAGCTCCATATGGCTTAACTGTACCCTTGCTACTTTTTTTTTGTTAAATGGAATAACATTATTTCTAATAATAATCTACTGGGATTAAGGGGCAGATTTATCAAAGGTCAAAGTGAATTTTCGAATGAAAAAAAAAAAATCGAATTTCGAGATATTTTCAGTGTACTTCAACTAGGGAATACTCCAAATTCAATTCGAATTTGAAAAAAAAAAAAATTTGAATATTGAAATTTATCATGTACTGTCTCTTTAAAAATTCGACTTCGACCATTCCCCATCTAAAACCTGCCGAATTGCTGTTTTAGCCTATGGGAGACCCCCTAGAACCTAGCTGGAGTCAATTGGTGGAAAAATCTATGTTTTTTTTGGGAAAAACTCAATCGAATTTGCTATTCCTTCGATTCATACGATTTAAATTCAGACCTATTCGATTGAAAACGGACCTATTCAACCAAAAAAAACTTCAACGTAATTTCGTTTGGTCTTTTTGAATTTCAAATTTTTTTCAATTCGAAATTCGACTCTTGATAAATATGCCCCTATGTGTTGATCATCCAAAAGTGCACAAGGGGCACCAGAGGTTCTTTATAGTTTTTTAATTATTTGCCTTCTTCCAGAAGGTTCGGCGGAATCCTGGATTAATCGTTAATGCTACTTTTATTACTCATCTTTCTATTCATCCAGTCTCTTATTCAAATCAATGGTAATTAGGACCACAGCAACCAGATTGCTGAAACTGCAAGCTGGAGAGTTTCTGAATGAAAAGCTAAATAACTAACAAAACACAAATAATTATAAATGAAAACCAATTGCAAATTGTCTCAGAATATCACTCTCTGCATCATACTAAAAGTTAATTTAAAGGTGAACAACACATTTAAACTGCTTGATCATATTTGGGTGCTGTTAAAGTAATTGCAGTGGGCTTTAGACCTAAAAGAGGTGTCAAAAGTTGCAATAAGCATAGGTGACCAGCCTTCCCTTTCTGAAAAGATCAACAGTAAGAGCCGCAGCTCAGACGAGTCAATACAATATTGATGATGGCCATAGGTATTTGCTTGTAAACTTTCAGCAACAGTAAAATGATCAATATTTTTATGTCTCAAATCTACTTTGAGATGAGCAGTTAAGGCACAAGAGCACTTACTTATGAAGGTAAGCACAGGCCTATACAATAAAATCATGTGAACTTCTCGAGCTGTGTATTGAAAATGACAACAAAAGTAAAAATTACAATTTTTTTTTATTTAAAACCACTTAACATTCACATGCCCCCACCAACATCAATACGAAAAAGGAAACCTTCATTAGGTGGTTGTCACCGTCAGTTCTGTACAGATTAAAAACTACTTCAGAATCTCTGCTTTCCCCCCACCCCCGCATTCATCAATGAACTGACCCACCCCCGCGACAACAAAGGCCCCACCCTTCTTGCTTCCTTTTTTTTAAAATTTACATATTTAAAGAAAATTCCATTTCTTTTTTAGCTTTACTATAGCTTTTATCCATGCTTTATTGGCTTCCTTGTACCTGATAAAAGCTTCAGCTGTCCCAGCTAACTTGAATGCCTTAAAAGCACATTTTTTTCTTATCTACCTCAACACTTCTATCAAACCATAAAGGTTTTGCTTTGTGACGTTCCTTGTTTACAGCAGGAATATATGGACATGTATATTTATTAAGCAGCATTTTTACGTCTGCGTTAAACCCCGTTCGCCTTTCCCCATTAATATATTGTAGATGAACTTTATACTAGCAAAGTTTGCAAGTCTAAAATTAAGTGTTTTAGTTACCATGAGGTGCAGCAACAGGAGGGATGTTTAAAACAAACTTTATTGATGTCAGTTAAAACACTTTAAGCCCACTTTCCCCTTTTTTTGCCTTTGAACACTCAAATGGTTTTAACCGACATCAAAGTATTTTGTGGCGAAGTAGCCACTTCCGCAGAAGAGGTTTTTGGCTTCTAGACTCTGCCTGGAAAATTTGTCTGTTTAAGTCTGAACTGTGGCCAGAATGGAATAGTAGACTCAAACTTTGTAGTATACAGCCAGGTAAGCTCCTTGCGACTATGCAAACTATTGCCATGTTATTTTATAGATAAAACAAATTGTGGCTACAAATTGTGCAAATATAGTTTTAGAAGATCACAATACAAAAAATATTAATGTGAATAAGCATTAGATATAAGCATGAACCGTTGCATTTCCAGCTGGGCAGGTGACCTCTCTCAAATGCTATTGATGATCACAAGCCAAAGAGATTTTACTTTTAGTAGTCCACTTCAGCATCCATGTAAATTCCATCGCTCACACTAACAAACAACAGGATCGATCCCATATAGAGAAATGGCTGAAAAAGTTATTTATGGAGTGCTTTTCTGTTACACCTTTGTTATCCCATGTTACAGTATCACTTTTCTACGTATCATGCCATATTGCATAGCCATATCACAGCAACATTGTTAAATTTTAAAGAGACAAATTTATTAATTTTAAATACAAAAAAAAACAAAACTTTACAAGATAAAAGACCATGTAGGGCTATGAGCTCTATTATCATCTGTTAAAAAGGCAGAAGTTTTTATTGCTATACACTGGAGCAAGAGTGATTCCACAGAATACTGTCTCCACACAGCTTTTATTTAATCAGCTTTGACGGCTTTGGCTGCATTCTCTAATATTTTTCTTCGCCATTCCTCATAATCAAGTCCTTTGTTTTCAGATTCGCTGTCTTGCTGTTTGCATTGTACCTCTTCGTTCGCCTCTGGAGAAAGAGGAAAGGACCATTTCAGGTAGAATTAATCACTCATAAACATGGCACTGAAAACAGGTACAATAATGGCACATGCAGAAACTTCAGCACCATTCCTCACACAAAGGCAATGCACTGAAAGTCTACTAGACATTTCTCTGAGCCGGGTTATAAAGGTATAGGATCACTAAATCACTACACAGGAATGGAAGTCCGACTGCACAGGCACCATCCCCAAGGCTGTGAAAAACCAGAAAAATGGACCCAATCATTTTATATAGAGCCACCAGCTCAGGTTAAAAGTTAACTAATTTGCACAACAGTGACCAACCTCCAGTGATTTTAACATTGCTAGTCCTTTCAAATAGTAAAATTCAGTGCCTGCCAAATCTTGGGGGAGTGGGCAGTATTGGGGTGGGTGGATGACACCGTTCTAGAGGGAGGATTCTGTAGTTATACAAAAGGATTTTGTTCTCTTTTTATTCCGTTGTGAATCGGTGCAATGCAGCCAAACACGATGACAAGAACTTATTCAACTACTAGCACTCCATGTTGCAAGAAGAAAAAGTACCTTTATCGTGGGCTGACTAAGGGTAAACAGAATCCAAAAATATTGCCTTATGACCAGAATAAAGATACTTTTTCATTCTGCAACACCAATTGCTGCAGTTTGTCTCCTTTAAAGTGGACCTGTCACACAGACATGAAAAAATCTATATAATAAAAGTCCTTTTAAAATTTAAAGAGAAATTCAAATTATTTTTTTTATATAAGCATTCATAGCGGTTGTAAACTCATTAAAAAATTTCAGCTCTCATTCAAATACTGCATGCCCCTTCTCTATGCCTTAGGCAGGCAATTACTTTCACTTTCCATTCAGACAGAGATGTCACTGCTCTGCCCACTTTCTCCCTGTTCTCTTAACCATTTAATTGTGTAGCCAGCTCATGAGGATGGACATTAGGTCCCCCATTCTGGTGCACAAACAAGATTCTGAGATGACGCAAGGCTTGTCTTAATAACAGTGTGCACAAAATGGCTCCTGCCTGTTTGCTATAATTATGAATTCCCAGACATAAGGAAATAAGATTCAAATATTTTTTTACAGTGTAATTAAAGTTCATTTTGCTTGACTAATATTAGAAAATAGGATTTGGAATAATTGTTTGGATGACAGGTCCCCTTTGAAATGAGTATCTTTGGTTTATTTATTTTTGTGAATTTTCTGGAAAATGGTGAAACCTTAAGCAAAACCATGTTTAAAACATTTCTGCCATAAAAAAAAGTATATATATACACACACATACATACATTTCTGCTCCCACATGGAATATAACACAATCATTATATAAAGATTACTTAACTGAACATGGGAGATGTTTGAAAGACAAAACACTTACCTGAATCTTGTTCTATGCATTCCAACAGGGTTTTTTGCCTTTTTCTTGGCTGCTCATTCACAACAGAATTTTCCTCTGCATAGATAGAAATGTGTGTAGATATTTCATACAACATACATTAAAGGGCAGCTCACGTTGTCAGTTTATGTCCCTACTACATGCTGCTCTATAAGCCCAACAACACATCAGTCCTATGGAAGTAAAGTTATGGCACTCAGAATTTGTCCTTTGCACTACTGGTTCTTCAGGATTTCAGTTTTAGGTTTCAGTTTTTACTCCAAGATGTACATATGATATGCCAGGGTTTCCAAACGACTGATTTACCCATGATAATCTACTCAAGTACAGCAACAGACATACACTGTCTACAACTAAACATTATTTACCTGGTCCTTCAGTATAGAGAAAAACCTTTTCTACATAAGCCCAACAGAATAAGCTCATGTCATAAAAGGGTATATTTTATCTTTAAGAATGCCTCCCTTCTAGTCATAAGCAGCAAATATCCTCACTTCAACCAAAAGTGTGTAAGAAATATTCTTACGGCAGAGCTGCAAGCCAATCTTTTCTAGCTGAATAGACAAGCGGTCAAAAATTCCTTTCTTGACTCCAGATGCAGCTAATAGCTTGTTCTTTTCAGCTTTTAATTTAAGACACCTGTATTATAAAGAAAATAAGAATTAATGTAAACCACTGACATCAACCACCTATTGAGGCATTTAGAAGTTATATGAAATGTCTTCCCCAAAGAGGGGTTAACTAGTGTATCTTATAGCGTAAAATCAGATCCTTTGCAAACAAAGCAGGAAATAAGTGAACATGTAGCCTAGCCATGTTTTCAAGACTTAAATCCCCATAAACTTCCATTTTGTACTTATATTTGAGAATGAGTTTTATTGAGTGTTATTAACTGTATTAGGTCAAACTTGCAATATACTTTACAATATATGGACTGCTGAATTCTGTTTTTACCCATTACCTGCATGCTGAATACAGAGCTGCTGAAATAAACAAAGGCTTGGATAAATCCAAGTCTTCCTGTTGTGCTTGAGAAAGGCTGGATTCGTATCTGAAAAATAAAACATGCATAAATGAAAAAAAAAACAAAACTCTACAGCGACAATTGATATGCGGTTAAAATGGGCAAATTGTGATCAGCAAGATCAATGTTCTTACCGGTTTAAAATTTCAGATGCAGTGTTCACAGCCTCCATGCAACCATGTTGAACTGCAAGGTCCCGAATGCCCATCTTGGAGGTCACCCCAAGCAAGGATTCAAACGAATTCAGGCAGCTCTGGTAGACCTTCTTGTTTAATCCAGACAATCTAACTAAATAATCCTATAGAAGTACCAAAATGTACATGACAAAATATGTATGAAAGTCTACCCAAACAAACATTCATTTTACTTTATAAGCACATGAATCCCTGCACATGAATCCCTGCACATGCTGTTTACTGCTGGGATTATTAAACAATATCCTTACAGCACTACATTTGTAACGCTGGGATACTGTCAAATGTCAGCAAGCAGTCATCTCAGTAATCTTAAACCAGATTATCTCGAGACAAAATAGAACATAAAAATATTGCTGTCAAAATTGCCAAAAACACACTATAATCCAACAATGGCTACTCAGAGAATGGAGGCTTATTAGAGAAGAAACTGCATTTCTCAGCAGAAGTATTAAAGGAAACAGATTGCATCTGAGGACTGTCTTCTCAACAACCCTTTATATTTTAGTCTTATTAGTGAGCAGGTCTATAATTTTTACAACAGGAAGGGACTTGATAAATGGAAACAGTTGCTGAACTACAATCATTCATAGTACATTACCACATGGCCTTCAACAATTTAAAAAAAATATCAACATAAATTTAATTGTAGAGTATATTAGACTTCCACATTTTTAAAGCTAATGTCAAACGGGGCTGGGTATCTGCTCTCATCATATTCCGTATCTGCACTGACTGACACTGGGTGGGTCTGTGACATGGAGTGGATTTTAGAAAGAAAATGCATACTTTTTCTTTATTGCAGCAAAATATGCAGCCAGGCCAATGCAGTGCCTGTCAGTAAAGATACACATGGGAACTGATTAGAGCAGATGTGCTTTTCCCCGCTTGCTTACAAAACGCAGCCAGAGAAAGCAGATCCCCAGCCCAATGTGATATTAGCTAAATGTGATTATTTTCTGCAACATAATAGTGTGGGAGATAAGAGAAAATGCAAAGTAGAACAGATAATTCATAAAGCTCACCAGACCGAACCCATATCAGGAAGCGTATATTCTGTGTTATTCCCTGCTGTAAGAGTTAGACATATTCCACTGATTAATGGGAATATCTCAGTATCATTTTAAAGACCTAACTTGTAGTGTTATATAATAACACTGCCACAGATAATAATATTAAAATACAATTCATTTTTTATACTAAAGCAAAACAATTTGTAAGGTCTCAGAATAAGTCTCATGCTCTTACCTTGTCAATCGGGTGGTTTAACAAAGTTGCTGCCAGTTGGAGACACATGACAGCATTACTGGTTGCTGTGGTCTGACCACAGAGTCCAGCACATTTCAGATGGGACAAGCGCAACAGTTCCTCTGCTTTCCTAAAATCAAAGCATGGGAAAGTTTTCTCCAGTCTGTATATTGAAAATAAAGTATCTGTTCAAAAGAGTAGTACAGTGCAAACAGTAATATTCTAAAACAATTGATCTTTGTTTGTTTGTTATGGCTTTTGTATTTTGTTCAGCAGCTCTCCAGTAGTTTGAATGACAGACTGGAATATGAATAGGAGACTGCACAAACAGAAAGAAAGGTAATAAGATCAAACAAAAAAAAAACTGTAGCTAAGAAGCAGATAAGTAGCTACTGAATGCCAGGGTCAGTGACCTCCATCAGAAAGCGCAAAAGATGCAGAATGTGGCAGCAAATCATTTATAACTATAAAAAATCAAGACAAACTAAACAATGGGTTCCCTGTTAAATTATTAGTATGTTATACAATGTCCTGTTTTTGAATGGAACTCAGGGCAACACTACTGGTTTCAAAGTAATGCAGCCAGATTTGTGCGATCAGTATTCAGAGTGAATGGAGAATTACAGGCAAGTGATCACGATTTGTTTTTTAGCGAAAGTATATTGGAAATTGGTTTATTTTTGTAATGGAAAACCTGGGACCATTAGAACCCCTGGCCACCAATGTGTGTTTTTGGTTTTAACCATTTGGGGGGCCCTGATAATTTTATTGTGTGGGGCCCCGTGATTTCTGAGGGCAGCCCTGGCGCAGCACAATCGAACATTATGCATAATGAGCAAGTAACGACACAAAAATGTTAAATGCCAAAGTCACCTAAAAGCATTGTGGGGGGAGGCAAGTTTGTATGCAACCGCCCCCCCCCCCCAGTTTTTGTAGCTGCTCTAACTCACGAGCCCCAGGTGCTTTATGCTGAGTGCAGCACTGTCATCTTTTACTGGCCTCCATGATATCCCTTGGCCTCTCTGCATGCACAGTACATAACATTTTTGTTCCGTGCATACACCTTTCCAAAATGGGCACAGGGGACATCAGAAAAATCACTGACGTGGCACTAAGCATACAGCAGGCCGGGAATTGTTTTTGAAGATGAGAAGTGCTGGCCTAGTATACAATGACTACAATCACTGGGAAAGAGTTGAAAACTTAGCAGCCCCTAGTGAATTTACATTTCATTCTGCTTTAAGCACACCAATCCATCAAAACTACCCACCAATAGGCCATTTGATCCTAAAACATTTTATGGTCATGTTCACCAGTTCTTGTGAAACTACAAGGGCCAGCAACCTGAAACAACCGATTTAAAGAATGCACAGATACTGAAGATTATTGGATGATTTACCCTATTATCTTGCTTGATGTGATACCTAGCTTGGGAGCCAGCCTCTTCAGTGTCTCAGTATCCATAGTTTAGTAAATGAATTTACAGCCACTCTACAAACAGACTAAGGGGTCTCTAGATTTCACAGGAAACGATTGATTGGACACAATGCTGATTGGACACAATGCTGATTGGACACAAACTGTGTGTCCACAAGAGTTCTTTGCAGGATTCTAAGATTTGATATGGATACGTGCTATTTCTTGTTCCAGTGTCTGGATCAAAGGGCCTCTAATGTCATTTGATGGAGAGAGATAACCTGTAGAGAATAAAGAGTAATTTGATGACACAAAGCAAAAATGCAATAAAAAACATGGAGTATACTGCTAAAGGGGTTGTTAACCTTTTTGCACCTCTAGTCACTATAAGGGTGGTAGCAGATGGGGAGATCAGTCGCCCAGTGACAAATCTTTTTCTACCGCCGGCAATTAATCTCCCTGAAATGCTTTCCCGCCGACAAGAAAACAAAGTCGCTTCGGATTTCTGAAGTTGCCCAAAGTTTCCTCGTAAGGCAACTTTGGAAATCCAAAGCAATTCGAATACCATCCTGCTGGCGTTTTTTTTTACTCTTTTCAGCGCAAAGGCATTTGGGGAGATTAGTCGCCTGCAGTAGAGAAGATTTGTCGCTGGATGACATCTCCCCATCTGCCACCAACCTAAAGCTCTGCACTTCATTTAAACACTTCTGAATGTGATCTCATGAAAAATCTCAACATAAAAACCCATAAACTAAAACATTAACCTTAGCTAAACCAATAGGACTGGCCCTTCCCTTCAGTGTCTACATGCCCATTACTACAGTTTTCAGTGCAGCATGGAGTAGTGCTGTAGTAGTGTTTGGAGAGGTAGTATGCTCCCTGTATTTGTATAGACTAGGAACTTCATATGGCCTGTGTTTTGTGTTATGACTAACAATTAACCTTTTAAAGGAGAAACAAACCCTTAATTAAAAAAAAACCCTACCCTCCATGGACCCCCCTACCCCAGGCAAACGCCCCTAAATCTTTACTTACCCCTCTGTCCAGTGGAGTTCACGGCAGCCATCTTCAGCCGCTTCGGTAATCTTCGGAACGATTCTGGCGCTTCAGCAAATTTCGCAAGTTTCGGCCCATGCGCCGCTTCGCCGGTCTCATTCCGAAGATTACAGAAGAGAAGAAGATGGCTGCAGTGAACTTCGATGGACAGAATCTGCACCGAGGGGTAAGTAAAGAGTTAGGGGCATTTGCAGGGGTCTATGAAGGGTGGGGGGGGTAAGGCTTTTTTTTTATTAAGGGTTTGTTTCTCCTTTAAAGCAAACATTCATGAGTTATGGCTGTAGTACAAAGCGCTCATTCAAGCAATGGTAAAGTGAGTTAAAATAGGCGGCGTTATGGTATGCGCTAATGCGCATTGTGTGCAGCTAGTTGTAGCACAGTTTCCGCACCAGAGCCGTATCGAGCTTGGAAAGGCTTGGGGTAAATTCAAACTTTACCCTCTAATCCACAGAAATGAACAGCGCCCATCAGTCCCGCTATCTCATACACAGTCCCGGGTCGCTACTTACACCTTCCGCAAAGTTGTTCACGTCAACCTTCCTCCTCCCGTCATTTACAAAATCCCGCCACACGTCTCATCACGGTAGACTGGCGTCACGTCACCACGTAAGCGCAATGACGCATCACTTAGGCTGTCTTGTACGAGCGCCGAATAGAGGCGACAGTCGGTCCAGTCACATACTGTTTTATTTCTCTGCTTGCAACTCCTACTTTTGTTATACAAAAAAACTTTTCTTATGTGTTAATTAAACCTCCGCCAACTTAGCTCCCAATATTTCCTTAGAAAGCATTTATAACTAATGCGCAACTCTGGCAGAAAGGTTTGAAAAATAAATTTCTTTATTCAAGGTTGGCGACAGTGAGAGAAATATTTTGCCCATATGGGCTCTGGTATATAGTAACACGGAGCACCGCAGGATAAAGAAGAGGAGTTGCTAGTAAAAGAACAAAATTGTATTTAACTAGGGATGCACTGAATCCACTAGTTTGGATTCGGCCGAACCCCCGAATCCTTGGCGAAGGATTCGGCAGAATACTGAATCCGAACCCTAATTTGCATATGTAAATTAGCGGTGGGAAGGGGAAAACATTTTTACTTCCTTGTTTTGTGACACGTGATTTCCCTCCCGCCCCTAATTTGCATATGTAAATTCGGATTCGGTTCAGCCGGTCAGAAGGATTCGGCCGAATCTGAATCCTGCTGAAAAAGGCCGAATCCTGGATTCGGTGCATCCCTATATTTAACCATTAAAATCGGCACATAATTGTATAGACATCAGAGAACCATAGGCTTGACGCACACCCTTTCATGCACAATGGATCCCACCCATAAAAACATTTAAGCCTCAAGTTACTAAGACATTGCAAGTATAACAAAACCATTTAATACAAAAGGAAGATAAAGGGGATAGAAAAACAAAAAACTAGATATAAATATAATTAGGGATGCATCAAATCCACTATTTTGGATTCGGCCGAACCCCTGAATCCTTCGCGAAAGATTCAGGCGAATACCGAACCAAATCTGAATCCGAATTTCCATATGCAAATTAGGGGTGGGAAGGGGGAAACTTTTTACTTCCTTGTTTTGTGACTTAAAGTCCCCACTTTATTAATTAGGATTCAGCAGAAGGATTCAGCCAAATCTGAATCCTGCTGAAAAAGGCTGAATCCCGAACTGAATCCTGGATTCGGTGCATCCCTAAATATAATGAAATTAAATCAGAAGATATGTATCAAATAAAAGGGGGCGATTGTATATCTTAAACTGAATTCAAAAATAGCATGACAATTCCCATTCTCGATTCATGCCCCCAAACTCTTATGGTCTGCAAATGATAGCTCCAATATACTTCCCTAGCTAAGAGTCTCTTATTTATATCCCTTTTCCTAAATTCTGTGCAGGGTTTATCAATCACTTGAAACTGGAAATATACTGTATCCGTATTTACCAAATGGATATGTCTAGCTAAGGCAGATTTCTCATCACCCCTTTCTATAGCTGATAATATTCCAACACTAACAGGACGTGTGCTTTGCACTGGCAGTTTCCAAATAGACCACCCCTTTAGACAATTAAAATATTGTGAAATCTTATATTGCTTCTTAATATGTGTACTGGTGAACTCTACAGGCATTATATCTCCTTTGCCCGCATTTATAAGTTCCTTTATACTTCAGCCAAGTCTTATTTTGAAATCCAAGAGGCTATATTCCTGCCGTTACGAAACACAAACGAAGTTGCATCATCCAGAATACCATTTAAATGAGGATCTTGCAATAAAATGGCCCAATGCTTCCATATAATGTGCTCAATATTATACATCTGATTAGAGTATATAGTACAGAAACGTATCTTGGAGCCACTTTGTTTAGCCTGTCTGTCGTCTCTTGTTACAATTCTATGATTGCTCTCAAGCTATTTCCATTATCAACCCTGGTCTTATTCTTACTATATTTCTTATGTTCTACCAGAGTATTGTTATCTAGACTTACAGCTGTATCGAAAGCCTCCTTGATGACCGAACTCTCGTAACTTCTTTCAACAAACCTATCCCAAAGCTTCATTGATTGGTTCAAAAAGTCATCCCAAGTTGAGCAAATTAGTCTCAAAGGTTTGAATTGTCCAGTTGGAATACCCCATATACAAGATGCGGGGTGACTACTAGTGTCATGTTACAAGGTATTCCTCATAATGGGCTTACGGAACATAGTGGTTTGAACCCGATCTACAACTGCCTGGAAGGATATATCCAGAAAAGGGATTTCTGAGTCATGTAACTCATATGTAAATGTAAAACATTTCACCAATGTCCCCGAACTGCTTCCCGCCGGCTACAATATGATTTGCCAGGAGATGGCACTCAGAACGGTTCGTTTTATCGTTTTAGCCTCACAAGGAAACTTTGAGCAACTTCGGAAAACAAAGCACTCCGAGTGCCATCCCGCTGCCGATTTATATTGTAGCCAGTTTGGGGAGATTGGTTTTCTGTGTGACGGTTTTACTATACATTAGAAAGAAATCACAAAGTTAATTACGTGGAAGATATACACCAGGTGCTCCCAGGTCGGCAGGCAACTAATCTCCCCGAATATGAGCGTGTCCTGACTCTAATGCATTTGGTGAATTTTTTTGGCAGTTCTGCAAATTTTCCATCAAATAGATCAGATTAACCTATCCCTAATGGCTGTTGCCATCAGGGCTTCTTCTCCAGAATAAATCAAAGATTTTTTTTAAGCACACTAAGGTAAGGTGAATTTAAAGGGGTTGTTCAGCTTTGAGATAACTTTTAGTATGATTTAGAGTGATATTATGAGACAATTTGTTTTAATTTTTATTATTAACGGTTTTCAAAGGTTTTAGCTTTCTATTCAGCAGCTCTTCAATTTGCATCTTAAGCAATCTGGTAATTAGGGCCCAAATTACCCTAGCAACCATGCATTGATTTGAATAAGAGACTGGATTATGAATAGGAGAGGGCCTTAATAGAAGGTTCAGTAATTAAAAGTAAAAATAACAATTCATTTGTAGCCTTACAGAGCATTTGCTTTTTAGAAGGGAGTCAGTGACTGCCATTTTTGAGCTGCAAAGCATCAGAAGAAAAAGGCAAATAACTATAAAAAATAAATAATGAAAACCAATTGAAAAGTTGCTTAGAATTGGCACTTCTATAACATACTAACAGTTAGCTTAAGGGTCTGGCCACATGGGCAGATTCGGGGAGATTAGCTGCCAGGCCATGAGAAAACTTCGGGAAACTTTGGAAAACGAATCTCAGCAAGTGCCACGCCGACCTGACCGATCGACCAAACGACCGATTTCCGCCGGACGAAAGATTTCGGCACACGCCACACATGATCTGAAAATCATATGAATCCTCGCTTCGCACGAAAGGATCTGTGTGTCTATGGCCACCTTAAAATCAGAGTAAAGGTGACAGCTTAAAGATGCTATCAGTCCTTTCCACTGTGCCTTCCCATAGTATGTACAATCCTCTTTGCTGCAACACTCACTGTCAGGCTTTAGCAAACCCCTCCCCATGTGTACTGCTGCACCTTCCTGACAGTAGCTTTGCCCCACCATAACCCTATATTCGAAGCTCCTCCCAATCTGAAGTGCCAGCAACAACAGCAGCCTCTTTTCCAGGCTGTGACATGGCCCTGTGCCGAAGGGAGTTCCTTAGGACTGTCTAAAAACTAGACCACAAACTAGGCCGCCGCAGCAGCAGTGCGCAACCGAGGACGCGTGTGCGTAATCGTGCGCAAACGAGGACGCGCGTGCGTAATCGTGCGCAAACGAGGACGCGCGTGCGTAATCGTGCGCAACCGCGCGCAATCGAGGGCGCACGTGCGCAACCGCGCGCATTCGAGTGGGGTCTTGTGCCTACCCCTTAGTTCTAGCCCTGCACTTCCCCATGTGACACTGCCCTCCCGCCCACATCTTGGTCACATGGTTGTGACATCACAACTTCCTCAAAGCCGCTCCATTCTAAAGCTAGAGCAGAGTGATGATGGTGAGTACTAGAGCGTTTAACCCTTTGTGCAGCAGAATCGGTGACTGAAAAGATTTCCCCCATAGCAGAGCCGGTGCTAAAATGCGCACAGGGCTAAATAGCGTTGATTGGGAAGAAGTGCAAACCGGTCTGTGCTGCAGCCAGGGAGTGTTTGGGCCCAGCCTGGCCTGCTTACTGGATCAGCTGCAGTAATGTGGGGAATCTGCTCTCCTCCCTCTGTCTCGTGTATGTGCTCAGTGTTCTGTATAGATTTAACTATCCGTTCCAGGTCATGTATTCCTCATCTGACAGTTGATCACACATGCCTGATACAGACTTCTCATAGTCACCTGGCTGCTTATCTAATTAGACTAACCAGCAGGAATATTCTGTAATCTTGCACAACTTGCTATGCTTGCTACTTTACTAAGTCATAAAAACTCATGCCCCAATGCACTTATTAAAGGCGACTAAATAACATTTTGCATAGTAAGAAACATTTTACTCATCTTTCCATTATTATACGTTAATTACAGTCATTGAATGGCTTTAACATAATTTGAAAATGTAACTGCTATTGAAAGCTGTGTCTGCCTAAAGTTGGCCATACACAGGGAGATGTTGCCAAATGAGCGGATCTCTCCCGATATGCACTCATTGAGGTGGGCAATATCGGGCTGATCCGATCTAGGGCCCAACAATGGGATCAGAATGGAGGCAATACTGGCAGTTGGATTGTGGGAACGCATCAACGAACAGATGCGGCCGCAATCTGATGGGATTTTTTTCTACATTTGGGCCAATAAGCTGTCGATTCGGTCTGCTGGCAGCTTTTATTGGCCCAGGTATGGGGGCCTTAACTGTTTGTATTCTCTGCACTCCTGGTTCTGTAACATTTAAATATCAGATAATTGAGGCCTGAGAAGATCTATGCAATGTTGGCTATTGCTATATTGTTTCATGAGACAGAACCAGCAGTGCAGAAAAGGATAGATCAATACTTTAAATAGCAATTACAATTACAAATGACATTAAAATAATTTCTGTTTTTGATAACTGTATATGGGAAAAGGGCTTATAATTAAATTTTTTTGTTATTAGATGAAATTCTATTGTTTGGGCGCTTATATTTCTTCTCCCTGCAGAAAGCAAAGTGTTCTGCTTTCAACCTCTATAAATATGGGGAAATTTTAAAACTGGTTTAATTTTAATATGAATTATTAACCTGTAGCAGTTAAACAACAACCAGCTTTTTATCAATTGACTTTAGTTTACCAAAGCGAAGTTCTGATTGGATGTAACTGTGTTGCTGCTCCAAAGTCAAATGTTAAGCACTGAACTGCCTTGTGACTGTCAATGCTGCACTCTGCACATGATACTGGATCTTTATTCTGGTACTAGGTGCAGATAGTCATGGTCCTAGACTGAAGTGCTCTGTGGATTACACTTGTTTAATAAAATAATTTCTCTCTCTTTAACTGATTGCACTTGGGAGGAAAACTCACACTAATAAATAAAACACACTGTTCAGCCAAATAAAGTTCCCAAGCTAACCTCAATTGAGCTATAATGTATGTCTATTTGATGTGCTCGATTTACAGATTTAAGCCAAAGTTCGGCCACATTTAACTATACTGCCGTGGAGGTTGGGGGCTTTTAGACTAATAATAATGGAATCCCAGCAGATCAACAATTATCAGTCCTGACAGAATATTTTCGTAGCCTGGCTAAAGGGAACTGAAGTGGAACCATAGCTATTTCTCTGCTGTTCCAATCTTTTGAGTGGTCAGCCCAAATGAACGGAACAATACAAGGTGACCTTAAAGGAAAACTATACCCCCAAAATGAACACTTAAGCAACAGATAGTTCATATCATATTAAGTGGCATATTAAAGAATCTTACCAAACTGTAATATATATTTAAGTAAATATTGCCCTTTTACATCTCTTGAATGAGCCACCATTTCGTGATGGTCTGTGTGCTGCCTCAGAGATCACCTGACCAGAAATACTTCAACTCTAACTGTAACAGGAAGAAGTGTGGAAGCAAAAGACACAACTCTGTCTGTTAATTGGCTCATGTGACCTAACATGTATGGTTTGTTGGTATGTTTGTGAGTACAGTGAATCCTACAATCCCAGGGGGCGGGCCTTATTTTTTAAAATGGCAGTTTTCTATTTATGATTACCCAATGGCACATACTACTAGATAAGTATATTATTATGAAAATGGTTTATTTACATGAAGCAGGATTTTACATATGAGCTGTTTTATGCAATATCTTTCTATAGAGACCTACATTGTTTGGGGGGTATAGTTTTCCTTTAAACATGTATGCCCCTTGTACTGAATCCAATCATTTTAGTCCACCTGCTGATCAGTGGGACTACCGTACAGGCCAACTGCCTTAAAGTGATACAGACACTAAAAAAATGATTTTCAAAATATTAACCAAAATTAAAAGTTACATATAGGTCATGCTGATCATTTTTCTCTGATAGCTCTGCTTTTATAAGTAATTGTTACTTGAAGTTCATATTCCTGACTGTTTTGCCAACCTGTCTATCTCTTCTTAAAGAAATAGTGACACCAAAAAAGTATTTTAGTGAATAAACTGTACTGTTGCACTGCACTGGTAAAAGTTGTGAGTTTGCTTCAGAAAGACTACTATAGTTAAGCCCTGTGCAGCCATGATGGCAGCCATTCAGGTTGAAGCAGCAAAAACCCAATAGGTTTACATGGCTAATAACAGAATAGCTCTGTAATAAAATGCAGTGGTATTCTACAGAATCTGCTAAAAGCTGCCACTGGCTCAGTAGATTGGATCTGTTTTATTTCACCACCTGTGTGGCTGAACGAATTACTGATATTGGACTGCCAGGCCAATTGGTTGACAGTTTTGTGCCCTATTTAGGACTGTTTCACAAACCATGATTATAATGGGATTCGTTTTTCGTTTTCCATGGGGACATAATAGACCATTAAATCTTGTTTCTAGTTAGCTACATATAGCTGTTAGTGTAGGACTTCACAGACGATTTCCGCGCTGCACAAAAAAGCAGGCAACAGAAATAAGGTAAGTAATGGAAATTTCGGATGAAGTCACAGCGTTGATCCGACGCTACACGACTGTCGGATGCAGATGCTGCATGCTTCGTCTGCATCCGACAGTCATGTCGCGTCGGATCAGTGCTGCGACACCATCCGACAATGCATTCGCATACCTTATTTCTGTTGCCTCTGATTTGACGCCTCCGTTTTTGCTCAGCGTGTCTGATCACGTTGAAATCGTCCGTGAAGTCCTACCCTTAAAAGTCTTGTTCACCTTCCGAACATTTTTTTTGTCAGTTCAGTGGTTTTCAGATTGTTCACCAGAAATAAAGACCTTTTTTCAGTTGCTTTCCATTTTTTATTTTTTACTGTTCCTTCAAAATGTACGCTTAAAGTTTAATGTTCCTATCTCTGTCTAGCAACTCAGTAATCCAAGCGCAGATTCTGAACTGTTTGAACAATTTTCTACATTAGTTGATACATTTCTCAGCAGCATCTTTGGAATATTAGCAGTTATTGTATCAATTATAACAGCTGTCTTTAATGAAACTTTTTCTGTTTAGCAGGGCAAAAAGATTAGCAACGTATCAACTAAATGTAAAATGTATCATTTACAATGTCAGTGACTCTCCTCCCCAAACTGCTTTAGAAAGACATAAAAAGGAAAGTTTAAACTTGAATATTAGAAAAAAACGTCACAAATAAATAATCAGGGCTGTGGTACATAAATCCTCCTACTTCGACTCCTCATTTTATGATACCTCAGACTCCTCTGTTTTTAAAGGAACAGTAACTTCCAAAACTGTATCAAAGTAATTAAAAAATAATGTACTGTTGCACTGCACTAGTAAAACTAGCGTGATTGCTTCAGAAAGACTACTATAGTTTTTTTAAACAAGCTGGAAAAGGCACAGGTTACATAGCACATAACAGATAAGCCCTGTCTGATACAATGGAGTTTTATCTGTTATTTGTTATGTAACCGTTTCAAACACACAGCTTTTACCAGTGCATGCTAACAGTATATTATATGTTAATTAGTTTAAAGCACTTTTTTGATGTTTTATTAAACTAATGTATTTTCCATGTTGATTGAAAGAAGTTAAGTACACAACAAACAAGGCATTCATGTCAAAACTCAAAAATATAAGCCACATCTAAACCAAAATCAAAGATAAACTAAATAAACCAAAAAAAAATGAAAAACCTAAAAAACTTATATATTAATTGAACCTGGCATAAAGCTGTAGAATTAACTAACTGAACTATTGTTCTTAGAAACAGAATTGCTTCTGCCACATCCTCATCCTTCATAGAATATCTTAAATGTAATTAGATTATTTTGAATGCTTGTTTTTAAAGTTGTTAGTAGTCGGTACATTTTTGGCCACATTCGACTACAGATACCCAAAATTGCTTCTGACTCCACAGCTCTGTAAATAATAGAAAGTAATTGAAAAACCATCTGAACTGAAAAACTGTTGGGAGTTGAACAACTCCTTTCATATGTGTTGGTGACCTAAGCCAACACTGACTATATCTCATACATCTTAGCATGCATCCTTTGTACATTTATGGGGAAATGTAATAAAAGTCGCAAAGAGCAAAACAAGTAGCACAAATAAAGGTGGCCATACACTGAGAGATCCGCTCGTTTGGCAATGTCGCCAAACGAGCAGATCTCCCTCTGATATGCCCACCTTGAGGTGGGCAATATCGGGCAGATCCGATCGTGGGCCCTAGGGCCCAACGATCGGATCCTAGCATTTACAAACGGGCGGTCGGATCGCTGGACCGCATCAACGAACAGATGCGGCCGCGATCCGACAGGATTTTAACCCCATCCGATCGAGGTCGGCCAGATCTCGATCGGGGAAGCCCGTCGGTGGCCCCCATACACGGGCCAATAAGCTGCCGACACGGTCTGTCGGCAGCTTTTATCGGCCCGTGTATGGCCACCTTAAGAATAAAAAGTCTCATTTCGCAATGTAATACTCTTTCTTAAATTGTTATTACATTGCTCACTTTTAAGAAGTGCTTGAAGGTGCCGTAATCTTTTGGAGCAAACATAACAACTTTTTCATTAAGAATTTTTATTACATTCACTGCGCACTGGCGACTATTGAATTCACAAACCTTCTTCCCCTGTTGGAAGTGGTTGCTAAACAGGTTTGCAAAAGCTATATTAAATTTGCACAAAGGCAAATTTGTTCGCACAGAGGCATAACTTTTCGCATTGCGAATATTTTTTCCGTTACCGACTTTTATTAACTGCTTTTAAAGGGGAAGTTAACTTTCAGTGTGTAATAGAATGGCTAATTTTTATTTGACCCTCATTTTTACTTTTGTTATAGTTTCTGAATTATTTGCCTTCTTCTTCTTATGACTCTTTCCAGCTTTCTAATGGGGGTCAAGACTCTGACTTAGTTAGTTTAGTATTAATTCCTGTGGCCAAGCCCCTTAGTCTCTCCTGAAACTCAAAATTGTAAACTTAGTGGGTCAGGCAGGGCCGCCATCATGGGGGCACAGGGGGTACTGCTGTACAGGCCCTCCCGTGACAGTGCCGAAGCCGTGCTGCCTCTCATGAAGTCCCGAACAGCCGAAATGCGGAAGTGCCGAACAGCCAAATTGCCGAAGCTGCGAAAAGACCCGAAGTCACGAAAACAGCCGAAGTTCAAGTCCTGAATTGGCGTAAAAACCTGAAGTCACGAAAACAGCCGAAATTGAAGTCCTGAAGCGGAGAAAAGACCCAAAGTTACGAAAACAGCTGAAATTGAAGTCCTGAAGCATGGAAAAGGCCCAAAGTCACTAAATGAGGCGAAGTTAAAGTCCTGAAGCCACTGGTTCAATTCTACTGAACACCAATCTGTGTTTTTTTTATTTCTTTAATCCCCTGGCCACCAATGTATTATTTTAATAATCTATAGGCCCCTGCCACCACTGTTTTTTTAAAAAATATTCTCTGGGGCACCATTTATTTCAACGTATAAGTGGTTCCTGACCATCAATAGCTTTTTATAACTTGTGTGTGAGTGTGGGGGGGGGGGTTACTGTGTGTTCTTTTAACTGTGGTGTGGATTTGGGGTGAGGCTTGTGGTGGGGAGTGAAGGACAAGGCAAAACTAAATAATTCCAAAAAACACCAGGTTTGCTCTGTGATAGTGATGGTTGCGTTGCTTACAAATCTAGATTAAAATCCCTGACCCCAGGGCCGCCAATAGTAATCCATTACAACAAAATTTTTGGGGCCCCCTGGGAGAAAACCTGGTGTTTTTTGAAATTTTGTCTTGTCCTTCATTCCCCACCTTTATATTTTTGAAAAAGCCATCTTTAAATCATTAATTTTACCCACATCTGTCTTTACCTCACTAATGTCTCTAAAATACTAATACATTCTTTTTAACACTCCTAAATGACCTTAACCTGGACTGTTTCAATGTTTTTTTTTTTATCCTTAATCATTTATTTAACGCTGCAACCACTCTCTAAACTAGTTAGCTCATTTGTGGCCTTCAAATTGACACACATTTTCATCATCCATTAATACTATTTCTTGTCCCAGTTTAAGGCCAGGGCCAGACCATGGCAGAGAACCTTCTGCATTTTCACTCCTGGTCTGCCTGAACTCAGAAACATTGTTTATGTTCAATACATTGTATTTTTTGGCATTAATATTTTAAATAGGTGAGTTTGTTAGGTCTTAGTTAAAAGGATGACGACTGAGGCTGTAGTGTTACATGCTCTTCTCATTGAGCTTTGAGTGCCTATTGCTTACTAAAGGATGCAGCATCTATAGGTTTAAGCCTTTGTTAACTGCAAACTTTGACAGCTGACTACAGTATTGCATTTTAGCAGCCACTCACAACTGATAATGTCCCTACTCGATTACTAATCTATTGGAATTTTCACTGTTACAGCCGACGACCCAGCAGTCCCCCCAGGATGAACAGGAGAAGCTCCTGGATGAAGCCATTCAGGCTGTGAAGGTTCAGTCTTTCCAGATGAAAAGATGCCTGGTAAGGCGTCTCTACAAATAAGATGTCTGTGCAAATGATTTATAATTTACATGCAAAACTTAATTTTGTACAATTTCAGTCTATCGTGTTAACTATATTAAGTCAAATAGAGTATCCACTTTATTTCTGAGGTCGTTTCACAGTAATTGCTGAGAAAAAGATTCATTTCAACTTCTATTTATCAGGGCCCGCACCCCCTCAGGCCCCCCCGGCAGTCCACGCGGCGCACATTACCGGGCAGTTTCCGGGTGTACAGTGGGGGGCAGGGCCCGGCTGCGCGTCCTGCCCCCTCTAGTTACGCTTCTGGACTTAAGAGCAAACCAGTAGTGTAGAAGCTGAGGAAGGGAGAGAAACATGCAAGCACTACAACTCCACCCTCCCCACCTGATTCTGCAGCTCCCTGACAGCAGTGGGGGCCCGGCCACAGAAAGTATTTTGTCATGGTGCTGAGCAACTAAAACATCCAAGGCATGGCATTTTTTCTATTATGTCCTTTACCCATGCTAAGGAATAGAGACTGATTTTCTTGATCGAAACATAAACTTGTGAGAAATTAATTTCTGTTACGAAAGTCGTTAACATACTATTGATTATTAGTGAATGTTAAACCACACAAAAGTATTTTAGTAGAAATAGTTAGTTAAAAGATGTTGGTGTTTAACATAAGTAAAATAGGGCTACTTAGAATTGTGTGAACATTTTTGAGTCATCCTATATGTGCTTTTTTTTTTTTTTTTTTAAACCTGGCCACTAATGAGTGGTTTGTTTAATAACTATTATGTCGGGGCCCAGATGATAATGTTGTACTGGGCCCTGTGATTTGTGATTGCAGCCCTGATCAAATGTATAGGGTGCTGACACACAGGGTGCTTCATTGCTCGGTGAGAAATAACCTCTCCAGTGGGCGAATGTCTGACAATACCACACTCTCTGTTACCTACTTGTACTGCACCCCCTGCTGGATCTTTCAGACGTGAGGCACAGAGCACAGATATGACCCAGGCACATTAATAAATTACCCTTTATAGGTTTTGGCCAAGAAAAGACTTGACATGAAACATGTAGTGTGACCACAACTGATTCATTCTTCCTGCCATCTGTCAAGCTCAAATTAGTGCCAGCTAAATGTAGAGACACATTTACTGTTCATGTTACATTTTATTCTGTAGCTTTTCTCTATTATTTTGTCACTGTTTGATTTCATCAAGTGCTTCATTCAGCGGATGCCAAAGTACTAAATTAACTTTGCACATTGTGCACATTTGAATATGGAAGCTAGCTTGCTTTCAGGTTTGTATTGCCACCTCCCTCTGTTAAAGAAAATGAGATGAGATTAGTGGGATGTTTTTTCTTCTACAGTAAGAACCACTTAAAAAAAACTGCCTAGAATAATATCTGTCCTATTTAGATGTACATGTTATATATAATAATTGTTTCCTGTGATTTAAAAATAAAAAAATAACATTTTCCCGATTGGTTTTATTAAATTATGACATCTCTTAGAGGAACAGTTCAGTGTAAAAATAAAAACAGGGTAAATGGAGCGCTCAGATTCCAGATTTTATGCAATCTGCAATTCGCTTAGCGAAGGCAATTACACATAGGACCTATGGACTGTGTTGGGCTCTTGCAGACTGCAGTCAAGACATACCAAATTTCCATTTATCAAGATTCTAATTTGTTTTGATATATCTTTTCTACACCACATTTATATCTTTCCTACTACCTTACATGCATTTGAATATGTTCAATGGGAAGATATTGTCCTCTATGTTGAAATGCCAAACCATTTTCAAGGTAATTACATGGTGTTTTTTTTTTTTTTTATTAAACATGAGTGAAAACTGTCAAAATGGTTGTTGTTCATTAAACTTAGCTGCTGATAAAATATTAAATTCTATTTGACCTGATGGGACAAACTCATTCGTTTCTGGTGTAAATATTGCAGACCTGCTTCTCACAGTGTTAATTGTGAGAGCACCTGTGAATTGGGGGTGGTGTGGGGTGGAATGGTTTTTCTAAATCTTTGATGAATATGCCTTTTACTTTTTGTATCTATTTTTATAATTTATGAACCATGCGGGATTATACTTTCTTGCTGATTCCAAATATACGGAGCACAAGTTAGTGTAAAGGGTCTTTATTTCACAGCTTAAAATATCCCACTTTTATTTTGGCATTGGTACACACTATGGTTTAAGAAAAAAAAAAAAACGTCAGCCACCTCCAGGAATTGTGTCTCTTTCCACTGCATTTGAAGACAAGTTAGTACATTAATGTGTACAGAAATGTGGAATTCATTATTTTCAGTTGATTTTTTATGTCAGAAATACAATGATACATTTTTTTTATATCAAAAGATATCTATCCCAAGGCTTTTCATTAGTAAAAATATATTATTTATTCACATTAAAAATTGGATACATACTGACCCCACATGGCCCACCTTACGCGTTTCGTACCCTCCGGCACTTAGTCATAGGTGTCTCTCTTAACAGCATGTTCCATACAGAATTTAAACCCTGTTAATCCCTCCCACTTTTCCCTAAAACCAATCAAAAGTCAAAGGGGATTAACCCTATTTTCTATATACAATCCCAAAAATAAAGAAAATAGGGTTAATCCCGTTTGATTTTTGATTGGTTTTAGGGAAAAGTGGGAGGGATTAACAGGGTTTAAATTCTGTATGGAACATGCTGTTAACAGAGACACCTATGACTAAGTGCCAGAGGGTATGAAACGCGTAAGGTGGGCCATGTGGGGTCAGTAATTTTTAATGTGAATATCAATAAATTAAATAATTTATTTTTACTAATGAAAAGCCTTGGGATATATATCTTTTGATATAAAAAAATTTTAGTATGTGATTGCCTGTGAACTGGGGCAAGTCCCTTTGGCTTAATTGGGGATTAACAGAGATCAGACTCCCGACTGATGAATGTTCTAAGAAATACAATGATCCCCATTTTCCATAATGGAATGTAGCGTTATTGCACAGTTAAGTGGTATAGCCTTTCTCGTTGCCTTCAGTGAGGACCTCCTGCAAGATGCATCTCATATTTCTGTATATTATATACACTTTGTTGCCATTGTACTTGTGTTTATTTGAGTTTAATGTGGCATATATTGCTACAGTCCTTGACTGAAATTCAGCAATCTCCCTTTTTTGTTATATATAGGTTTTGCATTTTTTTTGTTTCGTTTGACGTTTATTCACAGAAGTTTCTTGAATTACAGTATACAAAGCCATACATTGCCAGATTTTTGTTTGCAGTTTTTTACTCCCCTTTTTAATGGAATCTGCCATCTGTATAAATATTTTAACTACATCAGTGTGGTAGAAAAGGCAGATGGCTGAACATAGCAGAGCTGATAGCAAACATGCTGCAATGAAAAACAAGACTGCTGCTTCAAAGAAGAGATTGTACATGTACAAGACATATAGTATGTGAGGTCAAAAATGATTAGTTGTTAGTCATTCTGCGTGAAGGTAATCATTGTAGGATCAAGATAACTCATGCAGCCTGACTGACTTTGGAAATGTTCAGCTACTGCCCCTGTATGTTTTTAATATGCATTTAATTACAATTACACACCTCTTTAAGACACATTTCGTTTTGCTAAATTGAAGTAAAAAACACAAAGTTATAGGCATAAAATCAACTGTCCTCTTTGAGACAAAATGTTTTTAAATAAAGGCATGAAGGAAAGGCATAGATAATGGTTACCAACCCTGGAGAGGCCTCCTTCCCAAATCTCACCACTGCACTTAATACTTCCCCATTTTCCTGTGCAGAAAAGGCATAGTGCAGAGGGGTAGGGGGCAATTCCCTTGCAAATGATCTGCAGCTAATCTGGGTGATGAGTTGATCAACTGCGCATTTGCATCAGATGACTGATTACCTTTAGTACAGGTATGAGATCCCTAATCTGGAAATGTGTTATCCAAAAAGCTCAGAATTACAGAATGACCATCTCCCATAGAGTCCATTTCAATCAAATAATTTGCGTATTTCCTTTTAAAAATGAAAACCTTGTCCGTGATGGTCATGGGAGATGCAAAAATCCATACTGGTAGCAAAAAAATCATATTTTTGTCATACAAATGTTTGCGTTTAAATGATTTTAGCAGACTTAAGGTGTGGTGATGCAATTTACAGAATGAAAACCCAGGTCCCAAGCTTTACAGATAATAGATTCTCTACCTGTGTTAAATAACTATATAAAAACACTGCAAACAAAGACATTCTTCTATAACATTGTGTTGAAAAGGGTCATTATGGTTACTTTAGGCATTTTTTAATATCCTTTCATTAAGAAATGTGTTATGTTTATTTTGAATACCCTGTTTTTCTGGACTTATATTAAAATATTTTTATTTCCTTAGGATAAAAACAAACTGATGGATGCTTTGAAACATGCCTCTAACATGCTGGGTGAGCTGCGAACTTCAATGTTGTCTCCAAAGAGCTATTATGAGTTGTGTATCCTTTTCATCTAAGTGATGGTGATTAGTGATGTGCGGGTCGAGTTTCCCTTGATCCGCACCTGACCCTAACCAGTCCCGTCTCAACCTGAACCCAGCACGCTTTGTCCCTTCTATTTATAGACCCACCATGTGACGAAATGCATGCAACGTGCCTCCTTTTAGCTACAACCTGCTTCAACTTAATGAACACAGAAATTGCTAACCATGTATGTGCTTTCTTAATTAGAGCTGCAGGTGAATACTTTGTGAACTTCTTCCGCTTCCAAAGCATTTGTAAATACTTGGAGCAATGACCAGATGCCCTTTAAATGTGTTGACGCGGGTGACAAATCTCCTGAAAATTCCACCCCCCTTTGCTGTCATTGAGTTATTTAGCTTTTTTATTCAGCAGGTCTGCAGTTTGCAGGTTCATCTAGGTTGCTAGGGTCCAAATTACCCTAGTAATTGTGCATTCATTTCAATGAGACTGGAATATGAATAGGAGAGGGCCTAAATAGAAAGATAAGTTGCAAAAAGTAGCAATATCAATATATTTGTAGCCTTACAGAGCATTTATTTTTAGATGGTTTAGTGACCCCTATTTGAAAACTGGAAAGCGTTATAAGAAGAAGGCAAATGATTCAAAAACTATTAAAAATAAATAATTAAGACCAATTGAAAAATTTCTTAGAATGTCATTTATAACATAATAAATCGTGGAGAAATGGCTTCCTTCGCATTACCTGTTTGCCATCAACCTTATCCAGGTGAAGAGGATGGCTGTGCCAGGCATAGCAATCATGTCCATGTCCTTGTATGAAAAATAAAACCTTCTGCATATTGGGGGAACAACACCTCTGTAGCTAAGCACTAATGGTTCTGAATATATTTACTAACCTCTTGCAGAACTTACTTGAATTGACAAATAAATAGGTCTGAACACATTTCTTGGAAAAGTTCTAGCTCTGCTATGCTTTTGTGTGAGTTCTATGAATATCCTTAACAGAGAGGTAACAAGACATGGCTATATCAGATGAACTTCACTATTTAGAGGTGTACCTCACAGACGAGTTTGCAAAAGGAAGAAAAGTAGCTGATCTTTATGAGCTTGTACAATATGCTGGAAATATTATCCCCAGGCTGTAAGTATAGTTTTCTCCAATTTAATTGCAGCTTGTGATTTTCTGTTAAAGGCACAAGATCATTGTTGTGTTTCCTGGAACACCAAAACCTGACCAACACCACAACTTCAAACATAACCCAGTGGGGCTTATTTATCAAAACTGAGCGAATGTGGACAGTGACTCATAGCAAACTGTTAGTAGTTTTTTCCCCACAGCTTTATCTAGAATAGCAAAAGCAATCATTTGATGGGTTGCCATGGGTTACTGCTCAGGTGCGAGATAGTCCAGCTTTGATAAATAAGCAGAATTCTTATTACAGGCAGTCCCCGGGTTATGTACGAGATAGGGTCTGTAGGTTTGTTCTTAAGTTGAATTTGAATGCAAGTTGAAACATATACATTTACTTATTAAATGTAACAAGACAGATGTTTGTCTTAACTTAGTATTTATTTTTACCGTTCTGTGCTCTGCAGTAGACAACAGGGTATTGGGGCAGGTGGTTTATTAAAGCTAAATGCTAATAAAGGTCAAGCAAACCACAATATGTTACTCTTAATATGTATGTAAGTACGAGTTGTATGTAGTTGTATGTAACTCGAGGACTCCCTGTACTTATTTTTAGAATTGTGTTGAACATTGATAGTCAGTACTTACTGAAACATTCACTGGTATAAGAAATGCCTTAAAGTAATAAATTATTAAATATTATTGGATCAATGCTCCCACCCAAAATTCGGCAATGAAAAAAGTAAGCTACCAGCACTCAAAAGGCACTTGCCAACCAGGAAATAACCCCGTGTGTTTATTGTGTCATGTAGAAGATCAACAATTTTCGGCGTGTGTCCCCCTTATTTAGGTGCCACTTCTTCACCTGACGAAGGGGCATGCCCCCGAAACATTTTTGATCTTCTATGTGGCACAATGAACACAAGGGGCAGTTGGCAATTACCTTTTGAGTGCTGGTACTTTGTTTTTTGCCTCCATAGAAATTAACATACAAATTCAGAATGCTCAAACCAAAAGCAATGAGTTGCAATTACTGTAGTAATATTTATTGCGTTGTGAACATAAAATTTCAAAGGCTTTTCAAGTTTTACTAACTGTAGCACAGTGCCATCTGATTCTGTATGTAGGTATTCTAAAACAATTTTTACAGATTAATATTCTTTTTTTCTTTGTTGATACACTGTTGTATGTATTTTTAGCTGTGTTAAAATAAAATGCCCTTTTATTATTATACCTGAATAAATTGGGAATGTTCTAACCTCTTTGCTTTTTGTAATAACTAGTGTTTTAGTAAGAATGTGTCTGATTGGCTCTTGTATGTGGCCTTTATCAGTTACCTGCTGATCACTGTTGGAGTGGTATATGTCAAGTCTTTTTCCCAGTCGAGGAAGGACATTCTAAAAGATATGGTAGAGATGTGTCGTGGTGTGCAACATCCTTTAAGGGGACTCTTTCTCCGGAATTACCTTTTGCAATGCACCAGGAATATTTTGCCAGATGAGGGGGAGCAGACAAAGTAAGCAAACTTTTTTTTCCTTTTATGTGGTGTTTTATTCCAAAAAATATAGTATAACAGTATAGACTTTATTTTTGTTGATGACTCCTAACTAGAGTCCTGCAGCGGGTCGGGTACCCGTGTGTTACCCGGCGGGCACCTTGCGGAATGAGGGGAGGATGTTCAGTTGCGGGTATAGCCGTGGGTCGCGGGTCGGGTCTCATCTAAATTTCTTATCTAGTATTGTCTATATTTTACTCCTTTTAAAGTTTTACAAAACTTGTTTCTGTCCTCGCCCACTTTTGTTGATGTCACTTTCAGTTTGCAGAACCATCACTTCCTGTTGTGAATCAGAATTGCATATAATGTTTATATATATTGCAATCTGTAGCATGGTAAAAATCTTCTCAATCCCTTTCAATTTGCTCACCTTGTGTGCAAACCTAGTGATCAGGCATACATGTTGCAGTGTATATCTGTGCTTCCATCTTTTTACTTCTCTTGGTTAGATTACTCATTCAAAGGCCTAGACAAAATGTACAGTGCTTAAATGTGCTTTGTGCAAAGGAATAGGCAATTATCAATATCAGACCTTGCCCGTAGCCACTGTTGTGTGGTTAAAGCTGTTTTGGAAGAGGCTTTTAGAGAGGCAGCCAACAAAATTGACATCCAAAGATAAGGCAAGGAAATTGCCGACAGCAGGAATCATATTGGTTCCCTATCCCCAGTAAGGGTTTCTTTTTACCTTTAACTGCCAATGACAGAATCTATGTTGCTGGCAAAAGCATTACAGGACAACAGTAACGTGGGACTGCATTAGGCAGCCAAGCACTATTTGCTAGGTCTTATACTTAATTTTTTAATGGTGGGGTACAGCCCTTTATCAGTTGTCTTTTATAAGGCTGATATTCTTGCAATAACTAAATAGCTTCATACAAATTTACAGTGAGGAAGTAACAGGAGATATCAGTGACTCAATGGATTTTGTGTTACTGAACTTTGCGGAAATGAACAAGCTGTGGGTGAGAATGCAGCACCAAGGACACAGTCGAGACAAAGAGAAGAGGGAACGGGAGAGACAGGAGCTCCGAATCTTGGTGGGAACAAACTTAGTCAGACTAAGCCAACTCGAAGGCGTCAATGTGGAGAGATACAAACAGGTACAGTTCATTATTATCTTTGTGTAAATAGAGTCTATAATTTATGTATATATTTGTTTCGGTCTTAATATCTTATATACATACAGATGTTCATTATATGTGCAAATGCTGTAATGTAAAGAATTTCCTCATTAGGAAAATCTGCACCCAAAGAGACAAAAGAATTCTAAACAGCTTTCTAGTATACATGAATTAAACAGTTTCAATTGTTTATTTGTATTTTAAAAAACATAATTGGCTAGTAAAATGTCCCTGTAGAGATTGGGATGTTTATGTGGGTTTCATTTTGCACAAAATCTAACACAAGCTTTCTTGTCATTAGTAATGAAAATTGCAAAACCAGTGATGTTCCATCTAGAGTGCTAAACCCAAAGGACTTAAAGGAGAAGGAAAGCCCCAGGGCGCAAAACCCCTCCCCCCCTCCCCTCCGTTGCCCACCCTCCCTCCTCCCCCCTGGCCTACCTGTCCCCCTGGGCAAATGCCCCTAACTTGTTACTCACCCCTCTGCGCAGGTCCTGTCCACGGAGTTCACAGTCGCCATCTTCTCCCACGCGCGTCTTCTTCCTGCTCTGACCGGCGTTTTCTGGCGCATGCGCAGTAGGAACAGTTACCGGTACGGCTCTACTGCGCATGCGCCGAATGTCACGAAGTGAAATCGGAAAACTTCGTGACATTCAGCGCATGCGCAGTAGAGCCGTACCGGTAACTGTTCCTACTGCGCATGCGCCAGAAAACGCCGGTCAGAGCAGGAAGAAGACGCGCGTGGGAGAAGATGGCGACTGTGAACTCCGTGGACAGGACCTGCGCAGAGGGGTGAGTAACAAGTTAGGGGCATTTGCCCAGGGGGACAGGTAGGCCAGGGGGGAGGGGTTTTGCGCCCTGGGGCTTTCCTTCTCCTTTAAGGGTTTATTCTGTAAGTGTAGCACTATAAAATTGCTATCTTTTACCAACAATGCAGCATTTCCCCCCAAATTTCAGACTCCTGGGGCCTGCTTAAAAGTGTGTGTTGGAATTTGTGTTTGATTCACCAGTTTGGATGTAAAACAGTGCTGGTATCAGTTCCCGGGTTCCTGTGCACACATGCATGTCATTTATTAGAACAGGTTGAATGGATGCGCTGGCCACAAGGTACTAAGGAGTGGGTAGTAGTTCAAGTAACTGTGTGAATAGCATTAAAGTAAAATCAACTTTGCATCATGTTTTACTGTATACCAAAAATCAAGTTAGGTGTAGTACAATGTGCACCCCACTCCAGATACCTTGTATTGAGGTCCAGTTAAACACATATTTAACTCTGCAGTGCCTTCTTCTTTTATAAACCTACCAGAAAACGTCTTATGGGCAGTGCTTGAATTGGACTTCAAAAAAAGCCCACTGTTCTAATTAGCTTTGCTCACCAATACTTTCTGGTTTCGCCCACTTTAAAACAAAGCTATTTTGCTATTTCCATGTTTATTAGCAACCCAACAACTCAGTCCAACGACAGTCAACAGATCAACGCAGGACTGTGTTTGGTTTGCTAGTGCAGCAACACCAGTGCCCTTTGCATCTCAAATACTGAGGCATTATGCTAGAAATCATTTTAGAACATTTACCCCAGAAATGCCAATAATCACCTTAGAAAATGGATAATCAGTATTAACCCCAGACATGCCAGAAATCACTACAGTAAATGATTTGAGGAATTAACGCCAAATGTGCCAAAATAAAATACAGCAGGTAGTAATTGGCACCCCAAGTATATTATATACTGGTAGCAGCTGTGAATATCCCCACCCCAAGCACATTACATAGAGCATTGTATGAAATGAGGATTAGTAAATGCTGGCATTCCAAACTAATTGTTCATAGTGAGACACGGGGGGTACTGGCACCTATAGTATTTTATACATAGAGACATACGTTATGTCCATAAGATTTATCATATACATTAATATATTGCTAAGAAAATATACTGTGGCTACTGTCTAACCAGCAAGAGGGATACCTGCACTGTAACTACAAACATAAGACAACACATTCAAAATAGATGACACTAAATGGAACTCCTTTCTGTAAATCTGTCAGGATTATCCAATCCTAGCAGGCAAGATGCAATTTAATACAAAAAAAGAAGTGGCATGATGCCATTCTGCCCCAATTCAAGCACCGCATATGTGCTAACTGTTAACAAATAATCTCAGTTCACCCTTTGGTGTACCATTTCATGTACTCAATTGGCGATCACCATTTAACCACTTCATTGCCTGAGCAATAAACCATGAATTAAAATCCACACTTGGGGCTTATAAGTGTAAAGTATTCCAATGAGAAAAGTTCAAATGATTCAGTTGCTTTTCCGATTGTGTTTCTGTTTACAGAGTAATCCTGATTTTATCGGCACTCCAAGGCCCGATATAGCTTTAAAGATTGGGGTGCTCAGTTATAGCACATTTATACAAAATCTTCCAACTGGCACACCCTTGAAAAATCTTTTATCTTCTTATTAATATTGCATTGTATCCTTCAGAATGGTCCTAATGCGACCGGAACGTTGGACTCTTATACAATGCAATATTAATAAAAAGATAAAAGATTTTACAAGCGTGTGCCAGTTGGAAGATTTTGTGTGTGTGTGTATATATATATATATATATATATATATATATATATATATATATATATATATATATATATATACATACATACATACACATTTGTTCAAAACCTTTTGTTTCATATGCAGCATTGTATATTCTTTTCCTTTGTAGTATTTTGACTCAATTTATATGTTAAAAATACCTATAATGTATAAAATAAAAATGATGAAAACAGAGACCAAGATTGGTCTGTATAAGGAACTACAACTCACCCACCCCTCCTGCTCATTCCAATTCTTAAATATTATTTGCTGCAGGACAGATATACTCTGACATGTAATAGCCTTTATTTTTTTATTTTCAAATAATACACTCACAAGCATTGTAAAAAATGTTACTTTCAAGAGACACTTTCACAAGGTCAAGTTACCGCTCTTGTTTCTGCCCTTCTCGCGGCCTGAAGTCCTCTTGCTGGATTGACTGGAGGGTGTCTAACATTTTGGAGTACTGATTCCCAGGCCAGTGCTATCATTTTATATTTACATTCTACTGATTTACACTGCACAGTAGAGAAACATTAGAAAAGCAAGGGATGCCTGGAAATTGAGCAAAATGTCGGTGTTTATTTTTTTCTGTGCCAGTGTGTTATTTCCTGAAGTAAAGGAGATTTTTGGATAAAGTGTATTTTATATTCATTAACTTGTATGGGGAGGTAATATACATTTGCTACCCACAATTAATTAGACTTTTCTTGTAAAAGTTTGCATCAAGATAAGCATCACAGTGTTCTTATGTGTGTATAGATGCATCTCAACCTTTTTCTGCTGGTTGTTTCAGATTGTGTTGCCTGGAATATTAGAACAAGTTGTAAACTGCAGAGATGCTCTCGCTCAAGAATACCTCATGGAGTGCATAATTCAGGTAATTTGGGGGGGGGGTTGTCTTAGAACAAAGAGACTATTGAGATTTATGTAAGTGCTTGGTATCTCAAGGTACAACTCTTTTAAATCAGGTTTTTTCACTGCAGAAACTTGTAGCAGTTATCAAAAATCAACCAGGGAGTTCATTTCAGCATTAATAGTAAATCGCTGAAAGCCCATTTTGTCTGGTTCTGCAACTGTTCTACACTGACTTGGGGTTCTGAATGTTCTGGGTTCTGGTAGCTTGTATCATGTGATTACATGGTATCAAGTTAGGTCTGGACTGAGAATTAAAATAGGCCCTGGCATTTCAGGTACAGAGTCCCAAGTAGCCCCCACCAGCCCACTAAATACTGATTTTCTATGGCACCTTATAACAGCCCCTCTTGCATTTTCCTGAACCCACAGATTACCAGTACAAGCCTATATCAAGTCCCTGTATAACATTTCTAAATAATAGAGTATGAATCACATAATAGCAAAGCACATGCAAAGTTCTTTGTTTTTAATAAAACAATTGCTCAAATTGGTCCAAGAGACTTCCGTAAGAAAAGGCAAATCCTCCTCTGGACTGGACTGGACATACCTCAAAAGCCATCATGAACTACTTCAAGAGAAACAAGCTGAATGTTTTGGAATGTCCCTCACAGTCCCCTCAATTAAACATAATTGAAAATCTGCGGGTAGATCTTAAAGGGAAAGTCAACCCCAGAATAAAAATGTTACCTAATGAAAGAAAACATGATCTAAGCCATTTTCCAGTACACATTTATTAAAAATGTTCAGTGCTTTTAGTTATTTGTAAAAACAATTGCTATTGAAAGCACCATTTGCTTAACTCCTGATTGGTACTTTTTAAACAATGTTGCAATAGTCTTCATTCCAAGGACAGCACTGTTAATCAGCTGACTCGTCTCACATTGTATCAACAGTCTGATCCACCAGTGCAGAGAATAGAAAGTGACAGACAAACACTGCTTTCAATAGCAATATACATATAAATAACTTAAAAACCATAGAAAGTGTATTTTGCAAAGTTGCTTAGAATTATGTTTTCTTTTATTTGGGGGGGGGGGGGGGGGTTGACTTGCCTTTTAAACATGCAAAACAGCCCTGGATTATATGTTAGTTGTACAAAAAATTGTGGGGGGGGGGTTGTGGGAGCACTCTAAAGGCTAAATGAAAGTATATTTATGTATAATGGAAGGTCTACTTACAATGCACTTCCCTGGTCCCCTGTCTCATAAGTAATTCAGTATAAATGCAATCACATGTGTTTACAAAACAGGACAAACTTAACTTTCCACAATGATGGAAGCTGCAACAGGTGAATTACAACATATCTTTTATTTGCACCTCATTATATTTTGTATAAACCTTAAAAGGAGAATGTTAGGCACCCCAAGTGATTGTATTTACTTACCTGAAGCTCCTATCAGCAGAAAACTTCACCGGCCCAGGGGTTATACCAGTGAGCACCACGGAGCAATCTTCCTGCTTCTTCTTTCTTCAAATTTCCCAGGGCAGACGCATGCGCAGTAGAACAAAATAGCCGACTTTTTAGTTACAGTCCGGCTCTTCGCTCTACTGTACATGCGCAGCCGCTAGAAGAAAGATGAAGGCGGAAGAAAATCGTTCCGTGATGCTCGCTGGAAGAACCCTGGGCCGGTGCAGTTTTCTGCTGACAGGAGCACCGGCCGGGGTTTCAGGTAAGTCAGTACAATCACTTGGGGGTGCCTAACATTTGGCACCCCAAGTGGTAAATGACTTTATACAAAATATATTGAGGTGCAAATAAAAGTTATGTTATAATTCACCTGTTGCAGCTTCCATCACTGTCGAAAGTAAAGTTTGTCTTTTGTTATCCTTTTATTAAGACTTGGACATTGAAATGTGTTCAGAACATTTAAATTAATTGTGGAGACCTTGTTCCTTTTGGGGGTTTTCATTAGAATGTCCTTGCATAAATATTAACGTTATTCATGAATAATTCCTTTGCACAGGTTTTTCCAGATGAATTTCACCTTCAGACTCTAAATCCTTTCCTTAGAGCTTGTGCTGAGCTCCACCAAAATGTGAATGTGAAGAATATAATTATTGCTTTAATTGACAGGTAAGACCTATTGTCCTGTGCCTGGTACTTTTGTTTAAAGGCAAAGGTATCTGGGTTCATTTTCAGGCATTTGTACTCACAAAATGCTCAGGAAGGCAAATATGCACATAGTATGTATCTGGTCTTTTTAAAAATAAAATAACAAAGCTGAATGAATTAAAGGAAAACTATACCCTCAAAATGAATACTTAAGCAACAGATAGTTTATATCAAATTGAATGACATATTAAAGAATCTTACCAAACAGGAATATATATTTACATAAATATTGCCCTTTTACATCTCTTGCCTTGAACCACCATTTCGTGACTCTATCTGTGCTGCCTCAGAGATCACCTGACCAGAAATACTACAACACTAACTGTAACAGGAAGAAGTGAGGAAGCAAAAGGCAGAATTCTGTCTGTTAATTGGCTCATGTGACCTTACATGTGGTTTGTATGTGTGCACAGTGAATCTTACGATCTCAGGGGGCGGCCCTTATTTTTTAAAATGGCAATTTTCTATTTATGATTACCCAATGGCACATACTACTAAAAAAGTATAATATTATGATAATGGTTCATTTACATGAAGCAGGGTTTTACACATGAGCTGTTTTACTCAGTATCTTTTAATAGAGACCTACATCGTTTGGGGGGTATAGTTTTCCTTTAAGTATAAAATAGGGATGCACCGAATCCACTTTTTTGGATTCGGCCGAACCCCCGAATCCTTCACGAAGGATTCGGCCGAATACCGAAACGAATCCGAACCCTAATTTGCATATGCAAATTAGGGGTGGGAAGGGGAAAACATTTTTTACTTCCTTGTTTTCTGACAAAAAGTCACGCAATTTCCCTCCCTGCCCCTAATTTGCATATGCAAATTAGGATTCGGTTCGGCTGGGCAGAAGGATTCGGCCGAATCCGAATCCTGCTGAAAAAGGCCGAATCCTGGCCGAATCCCGGATTCGGAGCATCCCTAGTATAAAATATGACTTAAAGGGGAACTATTGTGAAAATGAAAATTCAATGTTAGCTTCAGCATACTAAAATAAGAAACTTTCTAAATACAATCATTTAAAAATTACGTACAAATTCTAAAATAATCAAGTTTATCTTCACTATTCCTTTCTCAGCATCTGTTTCTCCTCATTCTGTTTTCATTCAAGAGTTGGGTGTCAGATGAATGATCCAATATATCTTATAGGGGGGATCCTTTTGCCTAGAAGATGTATTAGAGCTCATTCTATTAAAATTAGGCATGCACCAAATCCAAGATTCGGTTCGGGAATCGGCTAGGTTCTGCCTTTTTCAGCAGGATTCGGATTCGGCCGAATCCTTCTGCCTGGCTGAACCGAATCCTAATTTCCATATACAAATTAGGGGTGGGGAGAGAATTTAGGTGACTTTTTGTCACAAAACAAGGAAGTAAATTTTTTCCCCTGAATTTACATATGCAAATTGGGATTCGGTTCCGTATTCGGCCAATTCTTTTGTGAAGGATTCGGGGGTTCAGCTGAATCAAAAATAGTGGATTCGGGGCATCCCTAATTAAAATCACCAAAAATCCAATCTCTCTACATGCAGAATTTGTGCAAATGGCAGTTATCTTGTTAGATTTTGTTTGTACTCGAATCAGTTATTTAATGGCGAAGGAAATTCCCTGGGTGCAAAAACCCTCCCCCTTCCCCTGTGTCGCCCCCCCTCCTCCCCCCTGGCCTACCTGTCCCGCCGGGCAAATGCCCCTAACTTGTTACTCACCCCTCTGCGCAGTTCCTGTCCACGGAGTTCACAGTCGCCATCTTCTCCCAAGCAGTCCTCTTCCTGCTTTGATCGGTGTTTTTGTCAGATGCACAGTAGGAGCATTTACCGGTACGGATCTACTGCGCATGCGCCGAATGTCACGAAATGAAGTCGGAAAACTTTGTGACATTTGGCGCATGCGCAGTAGACCCGTACCGGTAAATGCTCCTACTGTGCATGCGCCAGAAGATGCTGATCAAAGCTGGAAGAAGACCACTTGGGAGAAGATGACGCCCGTGAGCTCCGAGAACAGGACCTGCGCAGAGAGGTAACAAGTTAGGGGCATTTGCCCGAGGGGACAGGTAGGCCAGGGGGGGGGGGGCAACACAGGGGAGGGATTTTTGCGCCCAGTGGGTTTCCTTCTCCTTTAAGACAGAATAAAGAGAATCAGATGCTGAGAGAGGAACAGTGAATATAAACTTGATTATTTTAGAAACTATGCAGAATTTTTAATTGATTGTATTTAGTTTCTTGATTCAGTATGAGCAAGCTTATATTCAATTTTTATTTTCGCAACAGTTCCCCTTTAAAAATGCAAAAATAGATGCTGACATATTGTTCAGCAGCAGGAATTACATATTTATCTAGCAAGTGAGTTTGCTTCCCTTGTTTATGGCCACAAAACATTACTGAAAGGCAAATTCATAACCCGTATCTAGATCCACAAATACAATGTTGTGCTCTACTAAAAGATGTGTTTGCAACATCATTGATCTAGAACCACAAACATAAGGACTACGGTACACTTGCCTTCTCTTGCCAGATGGCAGAAACACGATTGGATAACTGATCTTCATACTAGTGAATGAAAAGCATTGTATTGGAGGAGCATTATTCTCCACTGGAGGACAGCAGCAGTCAAAATGTTATTGTGAGAAAAATCGGAGCACACACCATACCTAGAGCTCCATGTAAAAGTTGTCCATTACTTAAAGGGGTTTACAATATTGATCTAAAGCTACAAATAAACAATTGTGAACTACAAAAATGAGGGTTTCACATCACTTTTCTAGAGCTGCTAATAAAGCCCTGGGCACCGTTAAAAGATTTTTTACAGTCTCTCCTTTAATCAGGAAAATACAGCACGGTATTCAAATTGACATTGTCCAGTAAACGGTAAATCTATAGCCTTGAATTCTGTGCTGTATGGTGGTAACTGTAATGTTTGTGATTAATAATTAGAATTAAGTTTTTCCTTTCTAACTCGCACAGCTTAACTACCTTGTCAGATAAATGGAGGGAGGGATTAAAATGCAGCAGTGTGTGCTGTGCAGAAGACATTTAGTTGATAGGAAGAAGACTGCATAACTAAACAGAATGAGTCATAGGCTGTTTCGGGTAGCCTTGACTAATTTGCTGATTATATTGTCGATTTTGTGCTTTAAAATCTTATGGGTATTAATAAAGGCACAAATGCTGGTGCTGAGGCATCTCTATCTTTATATAAGCTAGAGGGGATTTTTGTATTTCTTTATCTATGCAGAAAGTTGGACCATATAAAATTTCCCTTGATGAAATGTAGAATCTTTTCAGTTTACTGTGCATACAGCAACTTCCTCTCTACTGCCATATAAACTATTTTGTTGGCAGTGGATGGGTAAATAACTCTATGCTTGTTGACTTTGGTTATTTTCCTGTCTCTAAAGCAAATTGGCAAGATATAAATATCTTTATTTTCCTTATTTATTTCTCAGGCTAGCTCTGTTTGCACATCGGGAAGATGGGCCCGGCATACCACCAGATATCAAGCTGTTTGATATTTTCTCTCAGCAGGTGGCCACAGTCATACAGGTAGGAGTCATAATATTGCACTATTGAGGTTACATTTAATGAGGGATGCACCTTGATTCTGGACAGCAATACATTTAAAACCACATGTGAATGGTGTTGTTTGTGACATAAAATAACCAAATCTGTTTGATTTCTTCTCCACTGTGCACTGCAGTCCAGACAGGACATGCCTTCGGAAGATGTGGTTTCCTTACAAGTGTCTCTCATTAATCTTGCCATGAAATGCTATCCAGATCGTGTTGATTATGTTGATAAAGTGCTTGAAACAACTGTGGACATCTTCAACAAGCTCAACCTCGAGCAGTAAGTATGCATACAGATACTCCAGGGCCTGTCTTAGCAAGTAAAGTAAAACTCCATAGAAAACAGTTGAATGTCAGATTGACAACCCACAATTGTTGCTAGTGCAAATCATTCTTTAACTGATACAGCCACAGTATTTCAAGCCATACCTAGAATGAAGGTATATGTTCATTTTGCCAAGGCTGTTAAGACAGAAATTTCAGCTATTGCTTTTGGGCTTTCAGTGTCAGTTTTGCTTATGTGTTGGGTGGCATGCTGTTGCTTTTCTTTATAGAATTTGCAGGCGTGAAAAAAAAAAAAGTATAGCAGCTCCTATTCATTTGCTTATAGGAATATGTAAGTAGAGATATTCGAAACATGTCACCGGAGTCCTCTCCTTTGACCAATTTTTTAAGGGGAAAATTATAGGAAATCAAACAAGAATGTTATTTTTACTCTTCATATGTCTTTTAAAGGGGTTGATCATCTTCCAAACACTTTTTCAGTTGAGTTGTTTTCCGATTATTCTCCAGAAATAATTACTTTTTTCAATTGCTTTCCATTTTTTATTTTTTACCATATATATATATATATATATAGATATAGATATAGATAGATATAGATATAGATATAGATATAGATATAGATATATATATATATATATATATATATATAAAAAGAAGTTTAAAGTTGAATGTTCCTGTGGCTGTTTCAGTCAGCTCAGTAATTCAGACGCACTCTAAACGGTTACAATTTTGCAACATTCAGTTGATACATTTCTCAGAAGCGTGTTAGCAACCATTGTATCAAGTCAGCTGTCTTTAATGAAATTCAAGGATTCTGCTCAGCAGGAGCAAATATAAGAAATGTATCAACTAAATGTATCAATTTGCAACTGTTAAGAGAGTGCTGCTTTAGAAAAGTGAAAAATTAGATTTACACTTAAATATTAGTAAATAACAGTCACACATAGAAAATAGAAAGTAATTGGAAAAAGTCTTTATTTCTGGTGATCTATCTGAAACCAGCTGAACTGAAAAAAGTGTAAGATAAACAGCCCCTTTTGAATATATTTCTCCTTTTTTATCAGCTGCTGGTAAATTATTTGTTTGAAATGAATGTATTCCTGTAAATTATGTCCTTATAAACGGTGCTTAGTGATATCATCAGTTACACTCTGTGCTTAATGATGTCTTTTCCGTCATATGACTTTTGTACTTTTTGGGCAGGGCCATTTTCACCTTTTGCATTGGTTACTGGTCGCTATGCATGTAATTCTGTATGTTCTTTGTGCAAACCCATTTATTGTAAATGTTGTCTCGGAGTTCCTTTACCTGTAACCTCTGACTCCTCAGTGAATTATATCAGTGTTGGACTGGCCCATAGGGATACCAGGAAAAGTCCCGGTGGGCCCAGGTGTCAGTGGGCCCTCATGCTGCTAAATATTTGGGCTATTTCATGGTCATTCCCTATTTCTATGAGAACAAAGTGGCTAAATAGATAGAATAGATTATAGTATGTAAAGAAAAGAGACTAGGAGAATAGAGGTTGAGTGAGGAAAGGAAGAATAATAGTACTGAGAGTGGGCCCCTGATCTAAGATTAATTAGTGGGCCCCTAGTCAAAGGTTTTTGGGTGGGCCCCTGGTGTCCCAGTCCGACACTGAATTATAATATCATTATATTTTACAATAGTGTACATTATTCACTGTATAATTGACAGGATATTCATTGCTCTTGTGCATTATATAGTGAATAAATTAAAATACAGTGGTATGAAAAAATATTTGCCCCCTTCCTGATTTCTTATTCTTTTGCATGTTTGTCACACAAAATGTTTCTGATCATCAAACACATTTAACTATTAGTCAAAGATAACACAAGTAAACACAAAATGCAGTTTTTAAATGAGGGTTTTTATTATTTAGGGAGAAAAGAAATCCAAATCTACATTTTCATGTGTGAAAAAGTAATTGCCCCCTGAACCTAATAACTGGTTGGGCCACCCTTAGCAGCAATAACTGCAATCAAGCGTTTGCGATAACTTGCAACGAGTCTTTTACAGCGCTCTGGAGGAATTTTGGCCCACTCATCTTTGCAGAATTGTTGTAATTCAGCTTTATTTGAGGGTTTTCTAGCATGAACCGCCTTTTTAAGGTCATGCCACAACATCTCAATAGGATTCAGGTCAGGACTTTGACTAGGCCACTCCAAAATCTTCATTTTGTTTTTCTTCAGCCATTCAGAGGTGGATTTGCTGGTGTGTTTTGGGTCCTGCTGCAGCACCCAAGATCGCTTCAGCTTGAGTTGACGAACAGATGGCCGGACATTCTCCTTCAGGATTTTTTGGTAGACCGTAGAATTCATGGTTCCATCTATCACAGCAAGTCTTCCAGGTCCTGAAGCAGCAAAACAACCCCAGACCATCACACTACCACCACCATATTTTACTGTTGGTATGATGTTCTTTTTCTGAAATGCTGTGTTACTTTTACGCCAGATGTAACGGGACGCGCACCTTCCAAAAAGTTCAACTTTTGTCTCGTCGGTCCACAAGGTATTTTCCCAAAAGTCTTGGCAATCATTGAGATGTTTTTTAGCAAAATTGAGACGAGCCTTAATGTTCTTTTTGCTTAAAAGTGGTTTGCGCCTTGGAAATCTGCCATGCAGGCCGTTTTTGCCCAGTCTCTTTCTTATGGTGGAGTCGTGAACACTGACGTTAATTGAGGCACTTGAGGCCTGCAGTTCTTTAGATGTTGTCCTGGGGTCTTTTGTGGCCTCTCGGATGAGTTGTCTCTGCGCTCTTGGGGTAATTTTGGTCGGCCGGCCACTCCTGGGAAGGTTCACCACTGTTCCATGTTTTTGCCATTTGTGGATAATGGCTCTCACTGTGGTTCGCTGGAGTCCCAAAGCTTTAGAAATGGCTTTATAACCTTTGAAATTGAACTCAGGTGTGATAAACCACAGTTAAGTTATTTTTTAACAAGGGGGGCAATCACTTTTTCACACAGGCCCATGTAGATTTGGAGTTTTTTTTCTCCCTTAAAAATGTAAACCTTCATTTAAAAACTGCATTTTGTGTTCAATTATGTTATCTTTGACTAATCGTTAACGGTTTTTGATGAGCAGAAACATTTAAGTGTGACAAACATGCAAAAGAATAAGAAATCAGGAAGGGGGCAAATAGTTTTTCATACCACTGTATAAGGATATTATATGTTACCGAGGAGTTCAATGACCATATAAAAGCACAAGGGCAAAGGCCGAGGGTTTCAATACAGGTCATGGGACTCCGAGCTGACTTATAATATCCTCATATTTTGCAACAGGGGGTACTGTATTTATTATAATTAGGGATGCACCGAATCCAGGATTCGGTTCAGGATTCGGCCTTTTTCAGCAGGAATCAGATTCGGCCGAATCCTTGTGCCTGGCCGAACTGAATCCAAATCCTAATTTGCATATGTAAATTAGGGGCGTGTAGGGAAATCACATGACTTTTCATCACAAAAGAAGAATTTTTTCCACTTTTTCCTTTCCTGCCCCTAATTTGCATATGCCAAGGATTCGGGCATTCGGCAGAATCCCAAGTAGTGGATTCGGTGCATCCCTAATTATAATACAGTTTCAGTGAGTCATGTGACAGAAATGACATCACTAAGCTCCAATTATTACCAGACTTTACCTTTTATGATTATATTTTGTTTTATGCCCTTAAGACATGGAGTTTGTTGTAATGCACTGATGCAAAGTACAATATGTTCAGTTCTATTTTTGGAGGTGGAGAAAAGGATGACATCTGCACAGCAAGCTGTGTGGTTTGACCTAAACTTAAGAAGCCATACCCTGAAACTGATAGACAGCAACTTTTATATGCAGGCATATACATATTAGTTGGTCTTAGGATCTTCACTGTGCTTGTGTCTGTGTTTATATTGCTCTGTATTTCGATACGTACATATTTAGAAGCACTAACTCTTTTCATTTCTTTTGACGTAAACAGAACTACATACAAAATATTTTTTGCCCTTTAACCAAACATAAATTACAGATGTTTAGCAGAGAACATTAGGAATCTCATGCATTAAAATGTTATTATATTAATTTAAGTATTTTTTTGATCAGAGCCCAATATGCCCCATAATTGTCTTTTAATTATTTGAAAGCGTACGAGATCTAAACCCAGTCAGACAAATGCTTCTTTCAGTACTTGTTGCTTAGGTAACCTTGTTTTAACGAGCAATGTCTTTTTTGTTTTTTTTAGAGTGATTCTGTTCTGTAGTTGTGCTGGCTTTGCAGATGAAAAAATAAAGGTTTTTTTTTTAATTGCTAAATTGCAATAAACTTTCAGTGAAATAGGCTAATAAAAATGTTGCAAATAAAGATACCATCCTTTAAGTAATACTGAAATACCACAAACTAAATTGGGATGCACTCTTTGACTGTTGTTTGCTGAAGACGTTGGGTACAATTTAATCAGCATTGTAAATGGGACTGGCAGAACCACAACAAAATCTCTTCACAAAGAAGACTAGTCAGATTGAAAACATTTCCCAGCATGAGCTTGGCCCACCTGTCAAGAAGGTCTGAACTCTAAAGTAATCTTATGTATTATGGAGGATGAATATTTTATGGCTTATGTGGGCTTTAGAAAGCAAACCTCTGGCTGTTTGATTGAACTACTGAAGAGAGCGCGTTATCAAAGGAAAGTCAATTCAGATGGGCACGTTTTCTTTGACTTTGAAGATCTTGCTTGCTAGTTGACTAATGAACATCAGTAAACTGTATGCTGTCAGAAATTGCTGTCGCTCCCCTAGGTTAGGTTGCTGTATGTAAAATTGCAGCCATCAGAAAATCATTGCTTCACCTTATTGTTACTGGACTGAAAGCTTATGTTTGTGTGTATATATACAATTTACCTTTTTTATGTAGTGCTTATCTTTTGTTTCCCCTTAAGTAGCTAATTATCTATCTACTAAACATTAAGCCCGTTAAATTAACGGGCGCTAGAACATATGTAGTCAAACATTTATAAAAACAGAATTGTTCTAGTCTAAAAAAAATTCGCCAGAGACGGTCCATGGGGCACATGCGCAGTAGCGCAATCCCACGGACACAGGGACTGGACGCAGAGACACTTCAACTTTATTATATAGGATAACATGGGGATGTTAAGGTAGTACACAGCACGGGTATGAGAGGTTTGTCAAACATTCCATAGTGTATGAGGCAGGCCCCAGTAGAACAGCCTAGTTATTATCCATTCTGCACATTGTGCATGACTGTCAGTGTATGTCTCACATGGGATGTTACTATGCAGAGCTGCATTTCGGATTGACCACATTCGCTTCATTTCTTGCACTGAACAATGAAAGTGATTCGGACTGATAGAGTACGTCTCTATATAGCATTTACCTCTCCACCTTGTAGCGCTCTCTGGACACGGACCTCCTGTCTAGCTCTCAGTAGCTTCAGTTCACAAAGCCCAGCCACACTTGATCGCAGTAAATGTCGGTGTCGCCCTCGGTCACCACCGCCTCCGGAGCTCAGCATGTCACTAATCGGCCGGCTAAGCGCTGATTGAAAACCCGCAATCTGAGCACAGGACCCGGAGCAAAAGGAACACCAATCACAGCTCTCGAAAGCCGCGAGCGCCCGCCTCTCGACCAATCACATGCTGAAAACCATGCCCCTTGCAGAAAAGAAGCCTAGACACCCCGCCCTGTAACTAACGGAAAGCTTTTCAGAAGCTGCACGAGTCTGCCTCGCAGCCAATAGACATGTGGCTCATCTGCATGACTGTGCGCCACAACCAATCAAGATACGTCTAATCTGCATCCCACACATGCGCAGTAGCGCAATCCCACGGACACAGGGACTGGACGCAGAGACACTTCAACTTTATTATATAGAATCCCATCCTACGTTATTAACTACAGAAGGGTAAACTATTAATGGCCGACACCTTTGATTTTTTTAAAAGGCTATATTAACACTCAATATATTGGGTCCAGTACAATTTAAAATAGGAACAGGCACATTTATTAAGCCACAGACTGTGCATATTTTTGCTTTGAAGTTTATATATGCATGTATAAACAAGATAAGTAACACCTCTGCTACCTCTCTATTTAGTTCCAGTAGTGCCCAAGCTGCTGCTGTTTTTCAGAGGAGCACCTGTATTGAGATGGGCTCTTGTTCAGTCTGTAGAGTGATTAAACTGACACACACAAGTAAAACAAACATAAGAGATTTATTGATACTTAGCTGAGGGACCCCTCCATAAAATGGCTCAGCAGCAATTCCAACATAACCAGGCACTCTGAAGTCCAGGCAGAAGTCAAAGAGAATCCCCCCAAATGAAGCTTTATATATGTTTCCCCTACACAGGATATAAGAAGTATATACATTTTAGCAGCTAGCATACTATATATGGTAATAATACATCATTACTGATTACATCTTATCAGTTAGCACACTATATATGGTGAAAATCAAGCATTAAACAGTGTCACATTCCTTGAATTGCTAAAAGTTCTAAACGCCATCTTTAAGGTGTTGCTCTATTCTCTCTATCTTCTGCTCTGTGAATCACTCATTTTCCTTACAGCACCATATTGTTCCTCCATCTTTGCCACAGACGTAAATCCAGCACTGTAAATCTAGCACACGTGTCATTGGACTTGCATATATTTTTCCTTCCAAATCAAGAAGCGGTCACACTCGGTAAAACAACGTGAGGTTATTCAACTGGATTAGAGAGTAGGAGAATAGAAGAACAGTGAGTGGTAGGAGACGCCTGTATGATTTAGGCGTAAAGGTGAAGTTGCTGGACTTTGATTGACAGTGCATTCATAAGGAACAATTGCTTCTAAAATAATGTAAAAATAAACTGAGGATTCACTTTCTGTACAGTCCAGTCTGCCAGCTTAAAGTTTTGAAGGGTCCCCTTTAACTTTATACTGGTGAACATTCTATTTACACTGGGGAAAATTCAGAACTATTTCGCCAGGTAAAATTTCTCCAGTGACTCCATGCCATTGCACAAGAAATAATTAGCTCCAAGAAAAATCGCTCCAGTTTCAGCCATTATAAAGCAGCCACTTTTGCATCTCGCTATCTACTCCGCTTCTTCCATGCCAATTTACCACATACCTTACTTCTTCTCTAGAGAATTTCCCTACTACAATATGAAGAAAAAACACTGATGAATTTACCCAGGACAAAATTTGTCACATTTCTCTCACGAAAGTCTACTTATGATTTTTAGTAAATGTGAGATGCCTTGAGAAGATTGACAAATTGAAGCAAACTTGGGTGGTTAGATAAACATTCTCCCCATAGTATACTGTATCAAAACCAACCAATCAAATGTTTATTTTTCAAACAGATGACCAGTTAATGTGACCGAATGGTTATTAGCCCAGGTGAATCCTTTGTGACTTTTATTACTAGGTATGCACCAAATCAAGGATTAAGTTTGAGAATATCAAAAAGAGTAAAGAGTTTGGGTAGATGTCAGATTATCATATCATGTAGTTATATTTTTAACTTTCTTGACATTTGGCAATTTTAAGAGCTGTCTGTTCATTTTCTCTTTACTTTCCATAGCTTCTGTAAAGGGAGGACTGTTCATCTTGCCTAAACTGCTTTTTTGTCAGGCTGGCTTGCCCCATGTTTCCATATAATTTCCCATAACCCTCCTATTGTGCCCTTGTAAGAAATGTCTTTGGGGCATATCATCTTACTTATGGCTAGTAAGACAGCTAGATAGAATTCTCCTGGTTTAGCATTGTTACCTCAAACACTGAAGAGAGTAGTAAAATAAACGTTTTTCATCATAGGTTTTCTTTATATTATTTGGACAGTCCTGTTAAATTGAATTGATAATACATTTTAGAATTCCTAGGCATTTATCAACACACAACACAAACAGTTGCTGGATGTACTTAAGTAAAGATGCTTCGTTTAAGCAAATGTTTGAAAAAAGACTTCAGTGTATGCAAAAACTGACATTATGCCTTTGTGTCTGCAGCATCGCCACAAGCAGCGCTGTCTCCAAGGAACTTACCAGACTTTTAAAAATACCGGTTGATACTTACAACAACATCCTAACTGTGCTCAAGCTGAAACACTTCCATCCTCTCTTTGAATATTTTGACTATGAATCTAGGAAGAGCATGAGTTGTTATGTCCTCAGCAATGGACTGGAATACAATACAGAGGTTGGCTCCCAAGAGCAGGTAAGGGTCCACTTTGACTATTTTGTGTGAACCAAATCCAATTCCAATTTCAGTGCACTCACAGCAAAAACTTTAATTTCTTAGCATTAGCGGTACATTATTTTTAGCAATAAAAAGGTAGTGTGGTTCACCTTCAAGTTCACTTTTAGTATGTTATTGAGTGGCTAATTCTAAGCAACTTTTTAATTGGTCTTCATTATCTGTTTTTTATAGTTTTTGAATTAATTGACTTCCTCTGACTCTCTCCAGTTTTCAAATGGTATCGATTCCATATATAAGTGCTCTGAAATATATAGTTACTGCTACTTTTTATTACTCGTCTTTCTATTCAGACCCCCTCCTATTTATATTCCAGTCTCTCATTTAAATCAACAGGAAAAAAAATACCGCTGCAGCACCTCTTTGTTGCAAAAAGTTAAAACTTGAATTTATTAGGTCAAACAACCAGGCAACGTTTCGGGCTTACTCTTGCCCTTTCTCAAGCCCCCAGGAAAAGAATACCGCTGCAGCACCTCTTTGATGCAAAAAGTGAAAACTTGCATTTATTAGGTCAAATAACTGGATGTAGTGGTATTTTTTTTCCTGAATGTCTATGCAAACCCCTGGCAAGGGTTTCTGGACTGCTTTGCACCCAACCTACAAGGTTAAATAAGGTGGTTAAAGCACACATTTAAATCAATGCACGGTTGCTAGGAATATTTGGATCCTAGCAACCAGATAGCTGAAACTGCAAACTGGAGAGCTGCTGAATAAAATAATAAATAACTTAAAAGCCACATATAATAAAAAATGAAAATGAATTCATACTAAAAGTTAATTTAAAGGTGAACTGCCCCTTTAATTATGTACAAAATGTATACATTATTGCACTGTTTGGCAGTGGTATAAAGATTCCAGATAAAAATACATGTCCTCAGTTGGAACACTCACTGTTCAAACTGCTTCCAGAAGCATTGTTAGCACAAGAACTATTTTTATGGGTGATTAGAGGCAAACAAACCTAATATCACTATGTATACTGCCAAGTCTTGAACCTCATGTAAGCCAGTCACACTTGTAATACTGAATAATTATTCTCTTACTCCTTACTGTCTCATCCCCTACCCTGAATACATGAGTACCACCACTCATCCACCCAGCCCTCCCCTAGAGAGCTGGGAATAGGGCTTCAAAAATATTTGTGTGTGTGTATATATATATATATATATATATATATATATATATATATATATATATATATATATATAAAATACTAATTTCTAATACTCTAATACTTGGTTGAAAACCCTTTGCTGGCAATGACCGAAGTCTTGAACTCATGGACATCACCAGATTCTGGGTTTCCTCCTTTTTAATGCAGCGGCTTTCAGTTGCTGTTTGTTTGTGGGCCTTTCTGTCAGAAGTTTAGTCTTCAACAAGTGAAATGCATGCTCAATTGGGGGTTGACAGGTGACTGACTAAGCAATTCAAGAATATTCCACTTCTTTGCTTTAAAAATTACATTTTCGAATTTTAATTTTTTAAATTCATTGTGGTAATATACAGAATCAAAATTAGAAAAAAGTTGTCTCTGCCCAAAGATTTATATATATATATATATATATATATATATATATATATATATATATATATATATATATATCTATATAAATATATATATATATATATATATATATATATATATATATATATGACTTTCTTTGTCCTTTAATAATATATATTTTGGTTTCTTTTATTCCTTTAAAGCACAAGCAGCGTTTTGAAGTTTTGCTAATATATGCTCACAAGAAAGCATGGCACAGCACCCAGTTAATTTCTATTTTACATTTAGGTCGATGCTATCATGAACCTGGTTTCAACGCTTATACAGGATCAGCCTGATCAGCCTGCAGAGGAACCAGATCCAGAGGACTTTGCAGATGAACAGAGTCTTGTAGGCAGATTTATTCATCTGTTACGATCAGATGATCCTGACCAGCAGTACTTGGTATGTAACAATGCATGTTGCAACAAATGGTACCCGCACAATAAACAAGCAGGTATATCCTGCAATTTGAATGCCTGTGTGCCAATCTTCTCTTGTTCTATAGTATTATATTATAGTCAGAGTCTATATTAAGGAAAGGGTGAGCCCAGGTCGAATATCATATTTGCATTCTTTCCCCCAAGAAATTTGTGACAATGCTGCTTTCACTCTAATAAATGCAGCCATTTGTAATACTAATGCTAGTGAGTGTTGTATATATTAGACTGTGAGAAAATTGCTGTGATAAGTAATTACCTGACTAAATGGGACATTTCTCTTCTCAGATCCTCAACCAATCTCTTATAATTTCGAGGTGAATAAAAAAGCAGTTAAGTAAAAGAAAACATAATTATTGTTTTTCTTTGTGGAAGGTAATGATTAAGGCAATACCTGCGGTGACTTGTTATACAGCTAGAATAGAGCTACAGTTGTTGGAGTAAAAGTATCTGAAGACCTTTAAAAAGTATCTGAAGACCTTTAAAACGTATCTGCAGACCAAGTTACCTGTAAGTGATCCTCTAGTCAGATTAGATCACTATAGTTTTTCCATAGTGATCCTCTAGTCAGAGGATTGTTGTCCACATGAAAAGGCCTTTATATTACATCTGCATACTGAGAATCCTTGTTAAGTTGTATTTTTCCATAAAGGGAATATAGGGATGCTAAAACAGTTTTTTATTAAGTGGCACAAGCACATTTAGAAACTATAGGAAAATAGATGAGAAAGTGTAATGGCAGTTAAATTTTATGCAGGCCAAGACAAATAATTAGGGTACAAATAATTAAGATAAATATATTAAAAAGAATGGGGTACTTACTCTCCCATACACCAACATATATGTCTAGCCTGCCTGTGTGCTGTTTTGGAAACTGTTTTTGGACATTGTTTGGTATGTATAACTTTTTATTTTCCACTTATCTGTAGGATAGTTTTAAGGTGTTATACGTAAAAAACTCTTTAGCCTACTATCTGTCTTAACTATTGATTTATTGTGCAAATCGGTTATTATTTAGAGCATGCTGATCGATTTCTGCTTTTTGGCCAACTATACCACTGTGATCTGATCATTTAAAGGAAAACTTAAATCTCATCCTCATAATAATATATTTGTTAGCATATCATCTCTATACATAGCTGAATCCATCCTTTGTTCTTTGTGCTGACTAACATCGGCTGAGTGCAGTTCGGGCATTCAACTGTGCTTTGCATGTAGATTATATAGTTGTCCACTTACCGAATGGATTGCCTTTCCAACAAGGCTTGGCTAGAAAAATAAGAGGGAGGTGACAGGAATGAGAGAATAAGACAATGACAGGTGATGAAATCCACAACCTCACTGCAGAAATAATCCTGCTGGTTAAGTTTGTACCATAGTGTGCTTCCTAATTGTAGGAGCGTTTTAAATCTACTGGGGAACTTTAGTTATCCTTTAAATAGATGGCCTAACATGAAAAATGTTCCATTACTCTGTACAAGGTAACCAAAATAAACAGGTCAAAAATGTTCTTGTGTATTCGTACTTCCAAGTATTAAGCAGAACAATCTCTCCACTGTTCATTTTGTGTTGCAGAAGCTTAGCTAGTATAATAATAGACAGCATCCTCATTCCTACCCCGTGGTTATCCCAAGACCTATCAAGTGGTCTATCTTCTACCTCACGGCCTGCATATATCGCATAATCCTACCATAGTCCGTTTTTTTCCCCCTGACCTTAACAATTCTTTTAATGTTTTCCTGGACTCATGTTTTTATGTAAATCACCAGTAAAAGTTAAGTTTTGAGTTTCGATTTGTTCTGTGAGCCATCGGATCCAATGGTGGGGAGGTGCAGTCTCTAGGGTAAGCTTTTCTTTTTCCTTTACATTACTATTTTACCCTGCACACCACCTTACTGTCTCTCGTATGTGATGGATGGTGCTCCCTAAACCTGCATTTATTTCTATTGGTCATTTCTATGCTGAGAAACGACTGACAGAAACAGTAGTTAATTCTTAGAAGCGTTTGGGAAATAAATCTAAAGGAAAATGATAAGACATAAAGTTCTTAATATTTCTACTAGATTTTAAAAAAAAAAAAATGTGTACAGCGGACTATAAAACATTTCAGAATACTCTGGGAAGGGATTTGGTTAGTAGCATTTCTGCTGTCTCCCTGTGCTATGTTTTTTGCCTAAACAAACTCTGACAGTAGAGAACATTATTCCCCTGATGTGCAGTTGCATGAACACTGAAAGGCCTGGGAAATCAAGCAGTCATTCTGTATTACTTGCTACTCGCAATGGAAATGGCCTTTGCTCCTTCCATAGACAGTTTTGAGATTAGAAAGATCAGAGGTGCAGATAAAGAAACATGCAGGGCAGAATAGGCAACACTGAATATAGACTTGTGTTCACTCGTATAGCTTATAGTCATTCTTGTATTAAAGTACATGTATAGGTGTTCACCTGGGTCTCTTTTTTTCCTTTGTGCTTAAAGGAAGAGTGTAAGGGTAATAGCACACAGTAGGTTTTGTAGCCACATTTAATCTCCTCCAGCATGGGCAGAAAAACATCTGAATTTCTTTCCATTGCCATCAGTATTGGCGCTGCAACACCTGCAGTGTCACCTGCACTTAAGGAGATAAAGCTATTGCCTTTCCATGCTCAGTTGGGTGTATACAATAAACGGAGAGAGAGAGCCACCTAGCACTGCATTAATTTAGCAGTCATGTTCCCCAATGCCCTTTACTGCAAGTGTTACAGGCATTGAAGCAACAATGCCATGATTCCCATTACATTTAATTGATTTGTCTTTATTTGTGAACACATGCCTACATGCACAGAAAATCACAAATATATCAAATTAGCTTGAAACATGTTTATAGAATAAGAAAAAACCTTTTAGTCTAGGCATACATACGGATACTAATAATTATTTCCCTGTTGGCGCTCCTTCGTCTCTGTTATCAGCTGGCTTTTCTTATTCCATTTACCCCAGAGTAAATAGTCTTCAGTCAGCTAGTTCACATGATTGCTTTGATTTATTACCCCCTCAACAATGTAGGTCTCTATAAAAATATATTGCATGAAAGCGCTCATATGTAAAACCCTGCTTCATGTAAATAAACCATTTTCATATTAATATACTTTTTTAGCAGTATGTGCCATTGGGTTCACGGTGCACACAAACAACCATACATGTTAGGTCACATGAGCCAATTAACAGACAGAGTTCTGTCTTTTGCTTCCACACTTCTTCCAAGATGAAGTAAAAGGCACTATTTACTTAAATATGCAGTGTATACCAGTTTGGTAAGATTCTTTAATATGTCACTTAAATGATATAAACTATCTGTTGCTTAAATATTCATTTTGGGGCTATAGTTTTCCTTTTAACTGCTTTTAAATTCGTTCATGATAATTTACCCCTTAAATGTACCCTAATATGTTCTGCAGATTTTCTAGGTAATGAAGGTGTTTATTCCTTCTATTTATTATTATTTTCCACTTCCTGCAGCTGCCAAGAGCCAAATATGTTTTTCTGATCCTCATTGTCTGTGTTCTGTTTCTCCATTCAAGCCTTTCAGTGTTTTTTGGAAGATTTGATATATCAGTTGATCTGATATTCACCCATTACTGACTATTTTAAATATGAATTATTCAAGCTATTATAACAACTCCAGCATGGTCTATTACTGCTTGGCAGTCAGACCTCGCTAGAGACTGGTTGACAGTCTGAAGGGAGGAAAGAGATAAAATTGCAGATGCTGCCAAAATATCTGTGAGGTAAATGTTACCTGAGTAGCAGCATGAGAATGTGCTGGGCATTCTTCCATTGTATTTGTAATGTAAACAAGATAAGTGCTGATACCAAGTACATGTGCAATAAATACAGCAGAATAAAGGAGCTACACAGCCGAGAATCAAGACCAAAAAACGGAGGGATATTCTCCTGTAGCATAAACCACATTAAAGGTAAGCTATCATGGGAGAACATGTTTTTTTTTTCAAAACACATCAGTTAATAGTGCTGCTCCAGCAGATTTCTGCACTGAAATCCGTTTTTCAAAAGAGCCAACAGATTTTTTTTAAATTCAATTTTGAAATCTGACATGGGGCTAAACATATTGTCAGTTTCCCAGCTGCCCCAATCATGCGACTTGTGCTCTGATAAACTTCAGTTACTTCAAGTTGGAGTGATATCACCCCCCCTCCGTCCCCCCACAGCCTAACAATAGAACAATGGTAAGGTAACCAGATAGCAGCTCCCTTACACAAGATAACAGCTTCCTAACACAAGATAACAGCTCCCTGGTAGATCTAAAAACGACACTCCATAGTAAAAGCCAAGTCCCACTGAGACTGATTAAGTTACATTAAGTAGGAGAAATAACAGCCTGCAAGAAAGTAGTTCCATCCTAAAGTGCAGGCACAAGTCACATGACTGGGACAGATTTCAAAATTGAATATAAAAAAATCAGTTTGCTCTTTTGAGAATTGGATTTCCGTGTAGAAGACTGCTGGAGCAGCACTATTAACTTATGTGTTTGGAAAAAATTACGTTTTCCCCATGACAGTATCCCTTTAAGTAAATGGTACCTGAATCAAGGAAGTGCCAGTGTTGACATTGTTAGATGCAGTTCATAGATTGTAACATATTCATTAGTATGCCATTTGATAGTTACGGTAGACAGAACGGTCCTTAAATCCAACCCCCTTTTTGTTATTTCACGTTGCGTATGACTTTTGCCAGTATTAAAGGGGAAACTAAAACTGGCACTGAGAGAGGGCATTTATTTTTTGTATGTGGGTTTGTGGTGAGTTTTTAGGCTCTGTTTAAGCTGTGTATTTTTTGGGGGTGTAATAAAGCAAAGAAAATGTTTGGATGGTGAGAGAGACGGGGCATGGGATTTAGTGAGAAAGGAGATTGAATGATTCAAGCAGGTGTTGCTTATGTTTAATATTCCATTAGAATGCCATCTTACTGTCCTGTTTTATTTACTCCAATATGTAAATTACCAATGAAAAATAATTTTCAGAAATGCCAGCTGGTACAGTGAGGTGCATTCACAGGAGTGAACACCCATCTGTTCTTTTTTATGTTTGTGTGGACAGGGATAAAGCCAAACAATATTCAATCAGTTTTAGAATATTCAAAATGTAATGATATACGGTCACCTCCAGTAGGAAGAGCAACAGAAGGTATGCATCTTTAAATATTAGTCCGTTTGTCCAACTTTGTCCTCTAAATAAAGAATGGTAAAACTTACTGATTCGGTCATTTTTGCATCATGCCAGCTTAGTCTGGTGGTAATAGGAAGCTTATTGGCATCTGTCATCCTTAGTCGGTAAGTTTTTCCAGAATGTTTACTAACACTTAGTAGGCCTTTTGTGTACAGAAGTTATTAATTGTATTATGTGTTTTAATTTTTAGATTCTTAGCATGGCTCGGAAACATTTTGGAGCTGGTGGGAATCAGCGAATACGATTCACATTGCCGCCGTTAGTATTTGCTGCCTATAAGCTGGCATTCCGATATAAGGAAAATGCCAAAGTGGTACGTAACTTTGATTCTACCTTAGATATAGTGAATTAAATACACTCTGACTGGCTTGCTTTGTAATCCAGCAATGTATGTGATCTACTGTGTTTCTATAATCAGGAGAGACTGTTTTCATATACTACATATGTATGTATGTTTGTTTTCTGGTCTTATCCATGCTCCATTTCTGTTCCTGTTAAAGCAGTATGCCATCCATATATAAGTGGATTAAGGGAAGCTGCCGTTTTTAAATTGGCACTCATTTGCTGACTTTGTCCATTAATCAATGGAATAGTATTGTAGGGAACAGACTGCTAATCTCTCATGTTCCAATACATGACCGCAATCCCAAATAATTTCTATGCAGCACTTCTGTCACAGCAGTAGAATTTTAGGTTTGGTTCAATATTTGGCCACATCGTTTTCTGAGTTTGTCTATTTTCAAAAATGATGGATTTAATGCTCTATTGTTTGTAATATCTGCAAACCTGTCCATAAAATGGCAATCCCACCTCCTTTATCTCTATTTGTAAATATGCAAGGTTAGTATGAAAACTTCAGCTTCTAATAATATTTTGTGTTTTAGACTGGGGTATCATTTGTGCAGTGTTACAGAATTTTGGTAAAACCTTTATGAAATTAAAACAAGGGGTAGTAAAATTCCCTTACGTCTTTTTCTTCCAGTAGAACTGACTGCTGTTTATAATTAAAATATTCAAAGTTCGTGTTTAAGCCTGGTTGTTAACATTGTATGTGAGTTTTAATAAAGTAGAGGAATTAATTGCTTGTTTACAAATGTTAATGTTTTGTATTTTATATCCCTAGGATGACAAATGGGAGAAAAAGTGTCAAAAGATCTTCTCCTTTGCACATCAGACAATCAGTGCATTGATTAAAGCTGAACTGGCGGAGTTGCCCCTTAGACTTTTCCTCCAGGGTGCATTGGCAGCTGGCGAAATTGGATTTGAAAACCATGAGACAGTAGCTTATGAATTTATGTCTCAGGTAAGGACTAAACCGCTAACAACTTATCTCGTTGTCACTTTGGCAGTGACCTTGACATTCTGTTTTTCAATTATAGAACATTGCAGAGAGAAAATTGCTCCCACATAGAACAAGACTTTCTTTTTATTGCTGAGTTTTATTCATGGCTCATGCCAAAGGCAGCATGAAATCTCTTTTTATAAGAACAAGCTAACGAGATAACACAGTTTCCCAGCTGCCGGAAGAGCAGGAGCCACTTGAGGAGAAACAAAGCAATAGTTAGAGCAACAGACACGTTTGGTGGTTACTAATTGTAAAGATGATAGACAGCATTTCTTTGTCTTTTTATGTTCATTGCTGATGAAAAAGAAACTTTGAGGGAAGGGTATTTTGCATTAAATAACATGCACATTTCACTTCTGGAAGTATGTGAATGGAAACTGCTCAGACCCTTTTTTGAATGGCATGAACGTGAAATGAATTATACATTTATGCTAGCTGAGACCAAGAGGAAAATACTGTTCCATTATTATTACAAAGAAAAGCTATAAAAATATATATTTTTTTTAAAAAAAAAATAGGAAGCTATTAATAAAGGGTTTCTGGTTAATAGATCCCATATATGTATGCTGATATCTATTTACTGATAACTTGCTTAACCATATCAGTTGTTAATATGTATTAGATTTTTTTTCTTTTTTAATGCCTACACTTTCCCATGTCCTGCAGGCATTTTCACTTTATGAAGATGAAATCAGCGATTCTAAAGCGCAGTTGGCAGCCATTACATTAATAATTGGAACTTTTGAGAAGATGAAATGCTTTAGTGAAGAGAACCACGAGCCTCTAAGAACACAGAGTGCACTTGCTGCCTCCAAGTTACTGAAGAAACCTGACCAGTGCAGAGCAGTTAGCATTTCAGCTCACCTCTTCTGGTCTGGACGCAACACAGACAAAAATGGGGAGGAGGTGAGGATTTTTTTTGGGGTGATAAAATGAAGCCTTTAACAAAAATGGTAAATCATCATCCTTACAGATCCTTGCAACAGATACTGGGAGTTTCAGTTGAACAACTTCTGGAATGTCATAGGTCTCCTAGCCTACTGAGTGTAGAGCATGATCTTAAAAGTATGGTTGAATGTGTTGGTAGCGACACTGGGAACACTGCCTGACAAAAAAAATGTAAGCAAGTAGTTGTAAACTTTTTTTTTAAAGGTTATAACAATTTCTTGTTAATGTTTTATTAGTTGTTTCAGAGAGCAGGCCTCGGGGTAAATAACTGTATTCACCTAGCTCTGTCCCTTAATTTTGCCTATTTAGATTCACAGTGGCAAGCGAGTCATGGAGTGTTTAAAGAAAGCTCTTAAAATCGCTAATCAGTGCATGGATCCCTCTCTCCAAGTCCAGCTGTTCATCGAAATTCTGAATAGATACATTTACTTCTATGAAAAGGAAAATGACGGGGTATGTAAAACGACAGTTTTTTTTGTTGCATTTATTTATATTTGCTGCTTTTTGCTGATATAAAATGTTCAATGATTACATAGTTCTGGCAGTAGCTGTATCTTTGTTTCAGTGTGAAATAGGCAGAACAGCAATGCAGTCTAATAGATGCGCTTATTTCCTCAACACATTGCCCCACTATCTCTGCTCTAAGCTTTCTTGGTCTCTTCACACTGAGCAGGATTCCATGACATCCACATCGCTGTTAACCAATGGTATTACAGTCCACAAGATAGCGGCTTGCACCTGTTACGTGCTGTGCAGTGTTTTGTCATCAAGTACCAATCACAGGATTGTATCTTGAAAGTTCTTGATAGTGTTTACAACCTGTAAGACCCACATAACATGCAGGGATGGAACTAGTTAAAAGGAACAATGGCTGATGGGGCTGAATTTTGGCATGAAAACCAGCCCCTAGGTTATTAGCATCTTGTTAAAAGAAATTATTAATTTATGAAATTATTAAGCAGATACATAAGGGCCACAGTTGCAGTGCATAAAGCTAAATTTTGAGCAACTGTTCGTTGATAGGTATGTTAAACCCCAAGCAGCCTTTTAGACTCTCTAATATAATACATGTAAATCACCTTTGTCAAAAGCCATAATTTTTACCTTTATTTTTTAGTCAGAAGTTTCAAAAGTTGTTGTATGATTTTTGCTATTCAAAACATTTGTCCTTATCCCTCTGTAATAATTTGTGGAAAACTCCAAGGCAATGCTCCTGACGAGTCCTCCCGCTCAATATCAGGCCAAAAATCGGGCACATCTCGATTGGTCAAGTTAGATTTTTTTCTGCGATTCAGGACCGCATCAGCTAGTTGATTCGGTCCTGTGACCCATCAGCGCCCATATGTAGCATTGGTAACCGATATAGCCCAGCCATTAGTGGGCATATCGGGTTAAGATCCGCTCGTTTGGCAACCTCGCCAAACGAGTGGATCTAATAGTGTATGGCCACCTTTACGCAACACATCGCCAGATTGAAGCCCTTTCAGAGTCTGCTTGTAAAGTGTTATATATAGTACAGGTATGGGACCTGTTATCCAGAATGCGCAGGACCTGGGGTTATACGGATAATCGATATTTCCGTAATTTGTATATACATACCTTAAGTCTAATAGAAAATCATGTAAACATTAATTAAACCTAATAAGCTGATTTTGCTTCGAATAATTATATCTTAGTTTGGATCAAGTACAAGGTACTGTTTTATTACAGAGAAAAAAGGAAATAATTGTAAACATTTTGGATTATTTGATTATAATGGTGTCTATGGAAGATGACCTTTCCGTAATTAGGAGCTGTTTGGACAGTGGGTTTCTGGATAATGGATCCCATACTTGTACTGCCTTTTTCACACTGGGAGCAGGACACAGTGCATGGTCTCCCTTGTGACAGTCAGAACTCACTCAATCCATTTACATACCTTTGGTGATCAGAAACATCATACATTTCTCACTTTGCCATTAAAGGGCAAGATTAAGATTGTTTATGAAGATATAAAAATTATATATAATTACAATATATACGTTATGAGCTGCATGCAGATAATTTCAGTAAGAATTTGCGTTCATTACAGGTCACTGTCCAAGTTTTGAACCAACTCATCCAAAAAATCAAAGAAGACCTTCCAAATTTGGATGCCACTGAGGAAACTTATCAAATAAGCACCCATTTTAATAACACACTTGAACATTTACGCCTGCGGAGAGACTCACCAGAGGGCGATGGTCCAATCTATGAGGGTCTTGTACTTTAAGAAATAGAACCTGCCTCCTGTTTGACCTATTCCTTTCTTTCCATTAACACACATGTTTGTATCTTTTTGTTTTTGTTATGCCTTTTGACTTTCTTTCTCCATAGATTGTGCCTTTTGGAAATGCCAAGTAGACAGACCGTTCCATTTTAGAAATTCCTCTAAGCACTTGAAAGCATTTACTTATCTATGGCAAATGGAGGGACCTTCGGAATGGACCGTTAATTATATATTTGGCACTTGTTCTGATCTCATCTGTAATGCTGTAGTTGGGATTACAGATGCCTTACACAGTTATTAACTTAGTCAGGGCCAGTGTACTGGAAGGTGAAGCTGTCAGACTCAAAAACATTGGAGCATTTTTCTTAGAAAATAGCTCTATTGGTAAGAAAATATGTCTGTTCTGTCTGCTGCTCTTTTTTTCCTATATTATACCTTTGGAGAACCAACCTTCTATCTCTTCTGTGCTGTATAATTGGCTCAAGATTATTATGGAGTATCTCACCTATGAGTCACTGTTTGTGAGCTTAAAGGAGAACTATCGTGAAAATAAAAATGTAATATAAGCTTCAGCATACTGAAATAAGAAACTTTCTAAATACAATCAATGAAACATTCTGTACTGTTTCTGAAATAATCAAGTTTGTCTTTTCTCTCTGTTTCTCCTCATTCTCTCTTCATGCAGAAGTTGGGTGTCAGATACTCATTGGCAATTAATATATCTTATATGGGGCTCCTTTTGCCTAGAAGATGTATTAGAGCTCACTCTATTGAAATCACCAGAAATCCTGTCTTTCTACATGCAGAATTTGTGCAAAAGGCAGTTATTTTGTTAGATTCTGTTTGTACTGGAATCAGTTATTTGAATGAACTCATGATGCACAGAGAGGGATGCAGAGAGAGAGATAATGAACATTAACTTGTTTATTTCAGAAATTATGCGCAATATTTAATTGATTGTATTTAGAAAATGCTGAAGCTTATATTTTCATTTTCAAGTTCCCCTTTAAGCTGTTGATTTAACGTCAAGCAAGAACAGCTGTGCATTGTACCCTTACCCTGTTTCTGGTCATGCTTGCCTAGAAATGTTTTAAAGCAACATGTTCCAAAAAAGAGAATCTATATTTTGCATAACAAAGTTCTGTGATGTTCAGTGAAGGCCAGTACTGTGCACAGAACTTATTTATCAATAGAGTTTTGTTCTATATAGTATAAAATTGACTGCAACAGAGAAACTGTGTTATCTATGTGGTGTATGTATTCCCACTGCCATTGTAAATTTAGGGATGAATCATCACACATTTATTTAGGCTCATCATTTGCATCTGTGATATAATAAAATTGCTATTAACAGGATATGTAAAGAGGTGATTATTCCACATTATTCTGTTGCTACAGCTTTTCCTGTAGCTGGAAAAACAAATGTATTGAGCACTGAACATACTATAACATCTTGCATTTACTGACCGTATGTATCTACAAATACAGGTGTTGTTTTTGTTTCTTGTTGTTAGTAAATAACACATCCTTTGAGTAAATTGTGATGCCAGAATGTATTAGTTTAACCCTTTTAAGTGCCAGCAGAATTTCACATTTTGGTTACGCGAAATGGCAGCCGTTTTTGAAACATTTGTGCTCTCTCACTTTAGTGGCATTTTCTGAGGGGAAACCTATAGTTTACCTAGGAAAACTATACATTGTTTTTTTCAGGAGAAACTGAGCTTTCTAAATCTGCCTGAGTTGTCATGTATTTCCACCTCTGCAAAAAGATTTACAGCTCTAAATACAAAAAAAATGAAAAAATCCTATTTTTCACAATGTATGCATTTATACCAGAAAAATATTTCATTTTACGCACGAAAATCCAACTGATTTGGAAAGCCTCATGTTTCACGAACGTGCCAATACCAGATATGTAAAGTTTTAGCCAGATTTAGGACTTCTGTACAGCAAAAACTCCCGGCAGTATATTACCGAATTTTGAAAGCAGAAGGCAGAAAACGGCATACTTTAGATTCCAAGGCCACAAAATCCTGAAACTGTAGGTTTACCCCAGAAAACGATATATTTTTAGAAAGTACACATTCTGCGGATTTCAAAATGGGTAACTATGTCTCTCTACTCCTAACTACCAAACATCAAAGCTTGTCTGAACGTAGCAGTTTTTATAAAAATGTATCAATATTTTGAAAAATCACTTCAAAGGTTTTATTTTGCTGCTCCGCATATCACAAACTATATTAGATACCAAGAAAAAGCACCCTGAATATGATTGCCAGGGGTCCACTGAACAGTTTGATCCCCATTGTGCATAGGTTTACCAAAGTACCTGGCATTTAGAGACCCCAATATGAAGTTAGCACATCCAAATTGTCCAGGACTTTACTTCAGCTACTGAAAAATTAACACATTGACTGCATTTTTTGTGGGGTAAAAACACAGAAATATAGGTTTACCCCCCAAAACCATACATTTTTGGAAAGGACACATTCTACCAAATCTAAAATGGGTACCCATGCCTTTCTGCTCCAAACTACTGAGTCGCAAGGCTTTCCCAAAATTGTCGGTTTTGGTGAAATATCTGAAAATTGCCTCAAACCTTCAACTTCCCAGCACCATATCACCCATGTATCATTAGGTACCAAGAAAAAGCACCCTAAATATGATTGCCAGGGGTCCTCCAAACAGTTTGGTGCCCATTGTTCATAGGTTTACCAAAGTACCTGGCATTTAGAGGCCCCAAAATGAAGTTAGCTCATACAAATAGTCCTGTGGGTAACTTCAGCTAATGAAAAATCAACACATTGATTGCATTTTTTGTGGGGTAAAAACACAGAAATATTGGTTTACCCCCCAAAACCATATATTTTTGGAAAGGACACATTCTACCGAATCTAAAATGGGTACCCATGCCTTTCTGCTCCAAACTTTCCCAAAAATGGCAGTTTTGGTGAAATACCTGAAAATTGCCTCAAAGCTTAAACTTTCCAGCATTGTGTCGTCCATGTATCATTACCAGCATAAAGCATCCTAAATATGAATGCCGGGGGTCTACTAAACAGTTTGATACCCAATAAACATAGATTTACCAAACTATGTGGCATACAGAGACCCCCAAATCCACATAGGGGATATGAATTTTCACGTATGACACTCTGGCTACTACAACATAAGCACCCAATGAGAGCCCCTAACAATATGGAGACCCTAGAAAACCATATATTTTCCAAAAGTACACAGTCTGACAAATCTAAAGCATGTAAGGACATCTTTCTACTGCAAACTACCAAACCGCAAAGCAATGCTAAACATAACGCTTTTTATGAAATTTCTGAAAATAGTCACAATGCAAGCATTTTACCCGATTATATACCCCACATTTTGTAACGTACCAGCAAAAGTCATCGTAAATATGAACGCCAGGGCTGTACTGAACAGTTTGATGCCTGATATGAAAATATTTACCAAACTAGGTGGCATACAGAGACACCCAAATGAAAATAGTACAAATGAATTTTCACGTATGACACGCTGACTGCTACAATACAAGCACCTGGGATGTGCATTATGCACCATAAGACCCCCTAACAGTATGGAGACCCTAGAAAACAATATAGTTTCTAAAAGTACACATTCAGGCGAATCTAAAGCAGGTAATTACATCTTTCTACTGCAAACTACCAAACCGCTAAGCTATGCTAAACATAAGGCTTTTTTTTTTAACTTTCTGAAAATAGTCACAAAGCTTGCATTTTACCCCATTATATACCCCACATTTTGTAACGTACCAACAAAAATCATCCTAAATATGAACGCCAGGGGTGTACTGAACAGTTTGATGCCTGATATGAAAAGATTTACCAAACTAGGTGGCATACAGAGACGCCCAAATGAAAATAGTACATATGAATTTTCACATATGACACTCTGACTGCTACAATATAAGCACCTGGTATGTGCATTATGCACCATAAGACCCCCTAACAGTATGAAGACCCTAGAAACCCATATATTTTCCAAAAGTACACATTCAGACGGATCTAAAGCAAGTAATTACATCTTTCTACTGCAAACTACCAAACTGCAAAGCAATCCTAAACATAACGCTTTTTATGAAATTTCTGAAAATAGTCACAAAGCAAGCATTTTACCCCGTTATATACCCCACATTTTGCAACGAACCAGCAAAAGTCATCCTAACTATGAACGCCAGGGCTGTACTGAACAGTTTGATGCCTGATATGAAAAGATTTACCAAACTATTTTGCACACAGAGACCTCCAAATGGTTATATAGCAGACAAAATTTTCATGGTCAAAATGAAGTAACAAAGAACAAAGCGAAATGGTATAAAATCACTAAAATCCAACAAAACCGCAAAAACGTATGCTTTTTTTTTCCGCCTACTGTAATCAGCAGTCAGAATCAATGGTTGAATATTTTAGCATGGCCAAATAAGTTTTACAGACAGAAACAGGGGAACAACACCATCGCAAAGCTGAAAATGTAATAAAATGGCTAAACATGCAATAAAATGGCTAAAAATGCACAAAAATCACCAAAATTGCAGTATAATCACCAAAATAACATACAAAAGGTATTGCGCAGTGCAATTAGCGAATACGCTATTCGCAATGGCAATAAAACAGTTTTTTCAGGCAAAATAAACAGACGATGCGATAAAAACAAAAAAACAAAGACACAACATAGTGTAAGTGTGTATGTGTGTGTACAATTGACCAATTGCATGTTGTGTACGTGTGCAAGCATGTGGGGGTGCTGTGAATGTGTGTGACCCCCCTGATCCCCCAAAAATGTATGTGATTGTGTGAATGTAAGTGTGTAATGGGAAAATAAGTGTGTGTTTGTGTGTGTGGATGGGCACTAACCTGGGTGTAGTAGGGTCCAGATCGTCCAGGAGAGCTGCAGGCAGAGATGGCACCGTCCTATTCTGATGATCCGGTAAAAGGGGCAGAGCTTAGCGGCCAGGAATTGCAGGCAGCAGCATAGCACGTCCATTGCACGTGCTGCTGCTGCCTTTGGGGCCCCTGGGCTATAGAGCCTCAGGGGCCACTCATTCCCTGCCTAGGCTTGTTGCCTGGGGGCTGGGGAATGAGTCTGAACAGAGCGAGCAGCTTTACAAGCCGCTCCTCTGTTCACAGAGTGCAGGCAGCAGCAGAGCACGTAGATTTCACGTGCCTGCTGCTGCCTAGGGGCCCCTGGGCGATCGAGACCCAGGGGCCCCTTGTTCTTCACCTAGGCTCGTTGCCTAGGGGCTGGGGAACCGGAGGATAGCACTTAGAACGGAGCGAGTGACTTTACAAGTCGCTCCTCCGTTCTGAAAGTGCAGGCAGCAGCAGGGCACATATATTGCACGTGCCTGCTGCTGCCTTGGGGCCCCTGGGCGATCGCGCCTCAGGGGCCACTCGTTCCCAGCCCCTGCTCGTTGCCTGGGGGCTGGGGAAAGAAAAGGAACGGAGCAAGCGGCTTGAAAAGCCGCTCCTCCGTTCCCTAACCCTGAAATGCTGCAGAACGTAGAATCTACGTTCTGTGGCATTTCAAGTGTCATTCCCACAGAACGTAGATTCTACGTGGGGTGGCACTTAAAGGGTTAAAATAAAAAAAATCAGTTCACAAAACATAATTCATGGTATTTATCATAGGGTGAAAGTTAGAGTTCACCATTTGATACATACGCTTCTAAAATTCCCACAGGAATGAAAAGAAAGTGGGTGAGTTTTTCTATAGTAAATTCTAATCTCACATTTTGATAAATATGCCCCTAAGACAGTTAAAAGTATATGTAAAAAGACCATAATGGTACATTTGCTTAACTTGTCATTCAGGTTCAAAATAAATTCCATAGAAAAAGATGATTGAACTATTTAAGCCACCTCTAAGAAATCAGATAGCAGTGCTGTGATAGCTTACATAGGAATAGGAATAATAACACTAACAATTATTACGTTAAAAATCCATTCTATTTTCCCCTAATAATAACTCTACTCTGCATAATGTATTTTAAGTCTTTTTGCAAAAATACTGCCATAAAAGTCCTCTTCTTGCCTCAAAAAGACGATAGAGCGACATGAACTCTGCCTGATCCAACATGTGTTCTCCACATCACCTCCTAAAACTGGAAGTCAGTTACTGCAGACCTACAGAGGATGCCTCTGGCAGAACTGATTGCCTGCATAATACCATGAAATAACCTGAATAGGTATCTTAACAAGATTATGATGGTAATGATATCATTCTAAAGCTATGGTGCAGGTGGCAAATACAGATCAGATTATTAACACTGCCTAGAATGTAGTGGCCTCAATACAATATATATGTAACATATATTATATTACCGTATATACTCGCGTATAAGCCGAGTTTTTCAGTACCCAAAATGTGCTGAAAAACTCGACCTCGGCTTATACGCGGGTCATACAGAGGGGAGAGGGGCCGCCAATCCCTCACCTGCCGCAGATACGCTCCTTCCGCGGCCCCTCTCCCATAGCGCAGGACTGTTAGTGTGATCGCCGCCCGGAGCAGGTCCAGGAGCTCCGGGCGGCGCGTCCTTCCCTGCCGGCGTTCGCTCTCAAAATGGCGGCGCCCATGGCCGCCACGTGGGTAGCGGCGCCGGCCTGCTCCGGGCGGCGATCGTTACAGTGTTAGAGTTTACAAGGTAATGAATGGAGCCTGTGACATCAGCAATACAGTCACTCTTGTTAAGGCTGCAGAAGATTCTGCATTGTGTCAGTTGTGCGTTGCATGGTGTCGGGCCATCCATTCTTTAATAGCTTAATGAAAAACTCAACATCAGAAAATGTTTATGGATCAGCATGGAACTGATGGAAGGAGCGTATCTGCTCCTGGACCTGCACTGGACCTGCACAGACAGTCCTGCGCTATGGGAGAGGCACAGACAGTCCTGCGCTATGGGAGAGGGAGGTGTGTTGGGGCCGCGGAAGGAGCGTACGGTACCTTTTTTCTGCTTTCCTAGGTGCAGCACCTCATTGATCTTCTGAGCAGCCATGACAGGTGGGAGGTCACAGGGAAAACAAGTGGCAATTGTCCAGCTAATAGTTCTGACTCTTTTAAATCGTTTTAGATAGATTTCTATGCCATAAAACATGATTACACATTTACACATTCACATTTTGAAATCTGACATGGGGCCCCTAGGCTTATACATGAGTCAATACATTTTTCCAGTTTTCTTAGGTAAATTAGGTACCTCGGCTTATACACGGGTCGGCTTATACACGAGTATATACGGTATATTTACATGCACCCAAGATGGTAGTAATAATATAAGGTTTCCCTCTGATTCTTTGACCTTACTTTAAAGTAGTCACACGTACACACAACACTATGTAGGTAAAAAACCCAGTTACTTGTATTGGCACAATATCAAATATAAACCTTTATTGAAAAATATATATTCTCATTTGTACATTCAGCCTACCCCATGTAGTTATGTAGTTAAGACACCATTCTAAAGGATAAACCAATTTTAAAAACAACATAGCATTGGTTAATTGCCCTTTCCCAGTTGCTGACCACTACAATAAATTATGAAAACTACCATAAGGGAAGGAAAAAAAGCAGTGAAATAACTGAACTCACAAATTAAGAAATCAGAAGTGTTCATCCATGTTCTTGACCACGTGCCAGGCCAGTAAGTATGTCAGCTAGTCCCTCACGGTCTTTTCATCCTCTGTGTAAAAGTGCACAAAAACAGCAGGCATTAATGCCTGTTTGCAGACACACACAGTAGATTTTGGCATGAAATGTTTTTGTGCCAAGCGTATAAGTGCAGATTGGATTTTCTCCACCTGCATTGTTTGCGCACAGTGGCATAACTAAATATTGCTTTGTCCACAGAAAATTAAATATAGGGCCCAAAACACTGGTAAGTTGACCTATTCTACCAAGACTAATTGAAGATGCTCATTATTTAAGTAAACAAAAGAAAAAGGACCCAGGATCCTGACAATATTCCTTGCCGGCTCCTAACCCACCATTGAGAACCTGCACCCGATCCTGCCAGCCGTTCTGATTCCATTGATATATATATCTGTGCCTGCTTCTGACATCACAGAGGGGTGGGGCAGACGTGCGTCTATACATAGATGCCGCTAGAAGAGGAAGTGGTGCACACATAGATCGTGGGCAGGAAGGACAGCAGGAAGAGCTCAGCCTGAATCCTCCCGTGGCCCGAATTCTTTGTGGTCGTTTCGGCCCAAACCTGGCCGGCCCACACATCGCTACTGCTGATCAGAATCCATGAGTTTCATTAAAGCAGCTGTTATAATTGAAACACTCATTGTTAATATTACACAGATGCTGCTGAGAAATGTATCAACTAATGGAGAAAATTGTAACCATTCAGAATCTGCACCTGGATTTTTGAGCTGCCAGACTGAAACACCAGAGACAGGAACATTAAACTTTAATCTTCAATTTTGGAAAAACGGTCAAAAATAAAACATGGAAATCAGTTGAAAAAGTCTATATTTCTGGTGAACAATCTGGAAACAGCTGAACTGAAAAAAGTGCTTGGAAGGTGAATAACACGGAGAAAAGAAAATGTATAATGCAGAAAAATGTCTGAGACGATGGGACAGAGAATCTTAAGGCTACACGTCCATCTCCAAGTTCCTGTCTGCACTGTACACAATGTGATCAAGAAGTTTAGGTCCTATTATTCTGTAGGCAGTATCCACTGATGTTGATGCAAGAGAAAATTTGATTTAAAATGGCAGAGATGGATTGTTCAGAGATCAGCTGGCAAACATCAAGCTGACCTTCACGCACAAGGTGCAACATTTGATCATCTTGTATTGTCTGTTGCCAACTCAAAAGGGTATAGTAGGAGCAGGGACAGAACTAGGAACAGGAAGAGGAGGCATGTGCCTAGGACTAAACAGTGGTGGTGGTGGGGGACTGGCCATGTACCTCTTTTTTTTCCTACCCCTAATCTGGGTCCTTGTTCTCACAGTACCTACCTGTCCTTTACCTCCCATGGTAGTCTCCAGCTTGGCCACAAGTGTGCCCTCATGCATGCTGGGGAAAGTGGGTCAGCCAAATTGTATAGGGCCCTGGCCAGCTTGGCCCGGCGCTGAGAAGGGACCCAGAAGTTCCACTGCTAACAGGTAATTGTAAGAAAGCTCCTTGCTGATTAGTACTACTGCCTTGTGTGCTGGGGTCTCCAGTTTGTTTCTAGCTGGGGCACTATCTGCAAGTAGTTTGTATGTTATGCATGGGTACTCCCACTAAATGGCATCCAATGTCAATTGACTTGTGATAGTGTGTGATAGGGATCATAGATTGCAAGCCTCACTGAGGCAGGGAACATTTTCTGTAAAGGATTGTGGAGTATGTACTGCAGCTGCTAAATAAATAACAGAAAATGAAGCCTGACTGGAGTTTACTTAAACACACTTTACAAAGCCAAAATCTTTATTGGAGAATTTCCTGTGGAGAAATGAGTTAAAAGTTCAAATGAGAAAAGGCCTTACAGAACTGGCCGACTTATTTCTAAAGCTGGCCATACATGCAGCGCACATGTAGCAGCCTATTAATCCCAGCTGACATACAAGTACTATGGATTTACATAGGTCAAGTGATTGGATATTGTGGAAAATTGAATCTGCCGACACACTATATCTGTCAGTGTATGGCGCATTTGCAGATAGGAAGTGCTATTCTTATCATTTGTCCTGTCTCCCTAAATGATTGAGACAATAGAAATGCTTCCATATAGTGTATGTCTCATAATACTATGATAGCATACACAGTTATCCTTAAGGTATAAAGTCAGATCTAAGCCTGTACACAAGGAACCCTGCTATTGTTACCTGTTGTTTTCTTATAGAGATGCTGATGTGTATTCTTAAGACAGCAGAAGCCACTGACACGTGCTGTTTATGAATGGATGTGTACCTAATTCTCTACATTCTGGATTATGCTAACATTGGTTCCTGGTTAAAGTAAAATCTGCTGTGTTTCCCTGGTAAGTAAAATGATTTCGTTTTTTAAAGGCTCTTAAGAGTTTTTTAATAAATCATGGGGCATTTCCAATGAACTTTACTGCGTATATATATCTGTATAAGAAGTTGTGTCAGATAATTCTATAACTGTAGTCAACTTATATGGTGGGCAACAGTGAGCTTCATACTGATCAGCCATACAAGTGCATTTTTTAATGGTTCTGTTTTATGGGGGAGATCAACAACCCAACCCTCAGCTTTCCCCTTTAAATTAAGACACGAAGAGCACTTAATGTCTTAGTACTAATATCTCTGCAGAAAGAGCAGTTCATTCATTAATCTGAATTGTGCAAAGAATACATGCAGTGTGGGGTGATTAAAAGGAAACCACGCATTTAAACAATTTAAATGTACCCCGCCTATTCCATGCTTTGGATTTACACACTATCTTTCAATATGTTTTATATATTCTGTTCTTTATCCTGATCTTTAATATTCCAGTAATAATAAAAATGTAAAGCATAATGCTGTTTTATCCAAATTCGAAGTCTGACGTTAGTGCCTAGAAATATAGGTTATTCAGATGTGTTGAGGAAATGGCTGGTTTTCTTGAATACTTTCAGTACATTTCTGGGGATGAAAAATATACTCAATCAATGTTCTTCATCTCTAACATGACATTAAAAGAGGAAAATAATAAAGTAGATTTCATGCTGTTTTACGCAAGTATCGACTTCAGGTCATCCAGAGGAAATTGAAAGCTTTCTATTTCTCCCATCTCATCTGAAATTTTATTGCAAATACTGGCCGCATATTATGGTATTTCAAGATAGCCCAAGAGAAAGATGCTTCTACCCATTCTTGGTTTCATTATATTCCCAAATATATCCCAAGTAGTTTAATTTTTTTTTGCCCACAAAGTACCTAGTAGGCATTAAAGGCAAAATATACCTCCTTTTTTGACATAAACTCATTTAATGCATAAACACTGAACCTTCCAAAAATAATGGGTGTAAAAAAAATATAACTGATTCCACAGCTTGAAAGAACTCCTGCTTCTAATAAAAACATTTTACAGCCCCTACTTAGACTCTCAGTTAAAAGGAGAACTAAGCCCTAAAAATGAATGGCTAACATGGCATATTTTATATAGTGAACTTATTGCACCAGCCTAAAGTTTCAGCATCTCAATAACAGCAATGATCCAGGACTTGTCACAGGGGGTCACCATCTTGGAAAGTGTCTGCGACACGCACATGCTCGTTGGGCTCTGAGCAGCTGTTGAGAGTCAAAGCTTAGGGGTTGTCACAAATTATCAAGGAGAAAATGAGGTTTGTCTTTAATATAAGCTGATGCTACAGGGCTGAATATTCAATTCTGATGCTAATTACACTGGTTTCTGTGCTGCCATGTAGTAATTATCTGTATTAATTATTAATCAGCCTTATATTGTGACATTTATATTCTATGTGTACTGTATATTGTAAGTGGTTCCCTAAGCTCAGCAAGTGACAGCAGCACAGAGCATGTGCAGTTAATCAGCTTTAGTTCTCATTTAATGCAACTCCTTTCTTACCTTTTTTGATTGTAAAGTGATGGATCCTGGGACTTCTGTAGACCGTGGTGCACTGATTTTCTGGAAAGCATAGTTGACTTAAGTCCCAGTATCACTCTGTGATAAGGGGTGGCTGGACAACTGGTCCAACACAGGCAGACTATCATGACTTTCTTTCAAAATGTTGAACCAGATATGTCTGATGCATACTGCATAACCATTCTGAGTCAAACAAGTGTCAACCAATGGGGAACTCTGGAGCTACTTCCACCATGAAGCATATTGAGGTCACTTTACACCACACCGTTTGACAACCATATTCATATTTAGTATTCAGAAGAGCTATTTAGCAGACCCATGACATTCCCATTAATGATCATTTCCTTTGTGTGTGAGGTATTGCAACAGAACACAAACATATGTGCTGATCTTTGGGAATGTTTTTAAAAGTGAAAGATTGATAGAGAACTGGATGGAATAAAGGTCACACACACATAGGTTGACACCTCTGTATTTGAATAATGACAATGAGGTCAGGTCTTCTAAAAACAGACCAAAATGCTCCTACTACTGGCCATGTGCATCACATCATGCAGTGTGGTCCAAGTAAAAAAATAACAAAAACCTAATTCATAAATACTGTATGTACTTGTGACTGTTTGTCTGTACTCACTTGAATTATGCAATTGTTGCACAGTGCCTACTAGATGCCCACATTCTGTATGTTCTATTTCTTTAAAACATACGGCCTTTTTTTTTTATTAAAATGAGCAGACTTTTAAAGATTTAAACAAGAACATATTTTCTTTCTGAATGAACAAAACTAATTACAGTTTCACTTCTACAGATCGGGACCAGGGAGAATTTCTTTAGATTTTCCCAGAACCAAATGTCCTTTTTCTGTTTGCGCTTATGTGTCATTATAAATTCACAATAGTAACTTTAATTAAAATGCTTAACAACATAAAAATATATTAAAGTATTTCTAATAGAAAATAAAAAAATGTTTTTATTCATGGCACACTAATGGCACAGAATTGTTTTATAGAATGCATCTATACTGCATATTCTCTAGAGCATGTTCCTTTGATATATGTCATATAAGATGATTTTCTCTGCCACAGGGCTATTAAAGCTTTACATGAGGTGGTGGGGGGCCTTTTTTTTAACTAAATTTGTATTTATTGTGTCCTACAAATATTTAAAGGGATGCTGTCATCATTGTTATGGTGTAGTTTTTATTTATAAATTACACTTTTTACACTGCAAATAATTCACTTACCATATACGTACAATTGAAATCCTTAACCAACAAGTGTGTTTTTTAGTTGTTATATTGGTAGCCATCCCGGGTCTTATTGTGCCTGATCCTTCCTTTCAGAAAGAGCCAGCACGTCATGATGGAACTGATTTCAGATAAGCTTTTAGTTCTTCTACTCAATGTAACTGAAGGAGTTGCAGTGGGACATGGATTTTTACTACTGGGTGCTATTCTAATATCTACCAGGGAGCTGTTATCTTGTTACATTTCCATTGTTCTGCTGCTGGGGGGATGGGTGATATCACTCAAACTTGCAATGCAGCTGTAAAGAGTGACTGACGTTTTAACAGAGCACATGCCTGGGGGCATTTGGGAAACTAAACATGTCTAGCCCCATGTCAGATTTCAAAATTAAATATTAAAAATAATTTGTTTGCTCATTTGAAAAATGGATTTCAGTGCAGGCATCTGCTTGAGCAGCACTGTTAACTGACAGAATCCCTTTAAGTATTCGGATAATGTGCAGTGACTCCTATTTCTTGCAAAATAACAAAATAGAGTCTATATATGATGACTGAGGCTGATTTATGAACAGTCACCAAATTGTACAAGTACAGTTGCCAGTAGCAACAAAGTCAGAAATTAATTTTAACTAAAAGTTCCAAAAGTGAACGCAAAGGGCATATTGCCTCTCATTGGTTTTAGCATTGGTGCAATTTAGCATTTATGTTTGCAAATCAACCCTGCTAGGCACTAAAATGGGCACAGAAATAAGCCCGTAAAAATGGCATGTACAAATATCATACTTGTACTGTGGAGCAATTTCCAGTTCAGAAACATTTGTACTGACCAGGTGGTAAGCAGTACAATGCCCTTTATGTGCTCTCCATTGCAGTAGTTAAATCACAAAAAAATTGAGGGCAAGTAATGCACCACCCTTCCCCTGCAGGAGCTATTTTTGTGTATAATATAGAAGCCAGTCTTTGCTTCTCTAGTACCAATTGCACTGGAATTATCAGAAGGCATACTGCATTGTGGGTAATAATAATAAACATGTTGAATTACACCATTTTTTAAAAAGAAGTCCTTATTTTAATCTTTTTTTTTTTGAGAAGATTGCTTTTTATCTGTGAAGCAATCTTGTGCAATTGAGTGAGACTTTTGGCAATGTCTGCTTGATTTCTCTTTCAGACGATGGAGGTTTGTGATGAGAGATTGACACATACATCGAGATTCAAATTACACACTTTGGAGTCATCTGTTGAAAAGACATCTAGCACTTTGATAAGTGAAATGTAAAAACATTGTTAATCATTGCTACTAATGATAACACATCAACCCCATTGTTGTTAGATTTTCTGGGTTTACTGTTACATTTTCTTAGTAATGGTGAAAATGAGATCTTTGGCCTAAGGGCTAGTCCACACGGGGAGTTTGCGGTCGCCGCGACCGGCGCAGGCGACAGTTTTGTATGGGCGCCTATGTAAAAACGCCTGTGCTAACCACACGAGGCGATGCGCTTTTCAACAGTCGCCTGAAAATGCCTCGCCAGGCTTTTTCAGGCGACTGTTGAAAAGTGCATCGCCTCGTGTGGTTAGCACAGGCGTTTTTACATAGGCGCCCATACAAAACTGTCGCCTGCGCCGGTCGCGGCGACTGTCGCGGCGCTTTGTCGCCGCGACCGCAAACGCGTCGCTATCTCCCCGTGTGGAGTAGCCCTTAACAGAACAGAAACTGGACAAATAACTATGTTTATATATTCAAACACGGATATAAGTGGCAATTAAAATAATTATAAATTACTTCTATGAGTCATCTCTTTTGTTGCCTTAAAGGGGACCTGTCACCTGAAAAAAATATTCCAAGTTCTATTTTATCACATTAGTCAAGCAAAATAAACTTTAATTACACCATATAAATTATTTGAATCTTGTTTCCTTCAGTCTGGGAACTCATAATTTTAACAAGCAGACAGGAGCCATTTTGTGGACACATTAATGTCTCTTGATCTAAAACAGTACCCTGTCTTTAGTTAAGTCTATTTAAAGCCTAATGAGTTCTATTAAACTTATAGTTTTGTTTTTTCTCAATAAACACAACAGGCATTAGTGTTATACTGGAAAAACTATTGATAAAGGATTGTGGGCAGTGTCGAAAGTGCAATTTGTAGTGCAACTGAAAATTCAGGATCTCATCAGGAAAATTAAGTTAGAAGGGATGATTACAAAGGGAAAACAATGCAGCTGGCTCTAATCCTTCTATCCATTTAATAAGAATGTAATTTAAAATTGCAGAACCATTTTCTGCACTTGCAAAACTATAGCTCACCAGAAGGGAGAGTTGACCTGGGTGTGGAAACGCCAGGTCCGACACTTATAACATCTCAATTCAAGTTACCCTGTATGCATTTGAAGTCAGCAATCAGTGTACTCACCGAATCCGGTAGATGGCTACGAACCCGTAGCTTGAGGCGATAATTCAATCAAAGAAAGAAAGTGCACGCACTCCTGCAGCCAGCCGGTGAGGTAAAAGAAGAAGCTTTATTCCATTCTGTTAAAAGTCAAAACATCCTAACGCATTTCGTATCAAAGGATACGTAATCACAGGCACTATACCTATGATTACGTATCCTTTGATACGAAATGCATTACCACTTTTAATTTATAAATGGGTTACATGTTGGTGTTAAGTTTAAAAGGACCAAATACGGCAGTAGCTCTATACTGAGTGTGAATTCTTATACTATGAGCGGGTAGTGTTGTTAACTGATCCAGCATTCTGTGCACCCCTCCACTGCTTGGTATCCACCTTACAGCTCACCCCCGTGTGCACTGTGTTATGTGGACACAAAAGATGAAGGTTAACAGTGAAGAAAGGAGGGAGATGTGGAATGTGTGCAACAGTGGACTAGACTGTCTGTGACTAGACGCATGTCTGTTCCACAAAAACTATGTAACTACCTTTAGCAGTCTTCTGACCCACAGTCACCATGTTATAGTCTTATAAATAGTGTCTTATTCCATCCAGGGTTTTATCTGCTCAAAAAGCAGGGTGCTGTTTGCTCATCAGTATTTCTGGCCTTTCTATACTCTTTGCCCTTTTGTGTTTAGTCCACACAAAGTATATATATATGCTTCAAGCAATGTGTTCAGAGTTCTGCCTTTCTATCTGTAATAAGAAGGGTCATACTATTAAAGAAAAGTTACTTATACAATTGTAGTTAACAAATATAATTTGCTGGTTTTAAAATTAGTCTAGCCAATTAAATGTACTATACCTTTACTTTTTATGACCCATTTCTACCCCTGCCATAGACACTTCACTGACTGAGACTATATGCAAGGGTTAACTTTCTTTCAGCCTAAACATTTTGTTAAAGAAAACCTTAAAAATAAGTGAATGTGAAATTGAGGAGGGTGCTATTCTAAGCACTTTTGTAATGTACATTCATTATTTATTTTGTTTTTATTCCAAGATATTAAGGGATACATGTGCTGTTAATACAAATACTTTTCTTACAACAGCGCCACCTGTTGGTCATTTTCCAACGAGTCGGACCACCAAGAGGCTGCTCTGATGTTCTTCTACTTAGGAAAATAATTAGAAATCTTTCTCAAATCGTTCCTAAGCATCAGAGCACCCTCTTTCTTTCTCCTGACAACTTCCTTGACTATTTGGTGGTCAGACTGGAGCAGGATGCCCAGCAGGTGGCGACGTTTTAACAAAAATTATTCACAGTAACAGTACATGGATCCCTTAATATCTTGGAATGAAAAATAAATAATCTTACAATAGCGCCCTCGTCAATTTTACATTTACTTATTTTTTAGGATCACAGTATATTTCCTGGCAGACTGTAACAGGGGACAAGCCGTTTAGTTCTTCAGTGTCACAGGATTTCTGTACCCTTGGGGGCAAATTCACTAAGATTCCTGGTTGCGCCAGCGTCCGCTTCGCCGCACTTCGCCAGGCGTATTTTTGCCAGCGATACGCAAATTCATTAAAATCCGAAGTTGCGCTCAGGGGAAGCGTAAGTTTGTGAAGTTGCGCTAGCGTTAATTTGCCAAGTATGTGAAATTACGCTAGCAATGCTTAATTTGCATACGGTGCAAAATTGAAGTAACAATGGAGGAATATGTAGCATCACACAAGCCTGGGAAACCTTCAAAACAGCAAATAATTTTTTTATTTTGCCCTACACATGTGCCCACTGTATAGTTAAGTTGCCATGAGTTAGGAAATTTTTCAATCTTTTTCAGCCTATTGCCCATAAAAAAAGAAAAAAACGCCAGCATTTTTTGGGACTTAGAAAATTTGTAAACTTTTTTTGAAGCAATCCCTATCTACTCTATTGCACTTCACCTGGTCTGAGGTGGCGAAGGAAGTCTGGCGTAAAAGGTAGCGTTCAGAAAAATTTGTGCTTCAGTGAATTTGCGTAGTTATGTCCGTTGCGCAAATTCGCCAGGCGTAAGGGTGCGAAGTAACACTACCGAATTTACGCCAGCGTCCGTTAGTGAATCAGCAAATTAACGAAAATGCGATACGCTAGTGAATTAACGCTAGCGTTAGGTGCTTCATCCTATAGTGAATTTGCCCCTTGTACTGGTCCTGCAATTTCAATGTACTTTGTCAGGATTTTGTTTTCCTTTTGTGCACAATATCCTTATGATTAGTAGTCCATTTACTAACCGTGAATATTCATGTTCCAATAAGAGCTGCAGAGATAATTTTTTTCTTTTTTTGCACACAATGCATTAAGATAGAGTTAAATAGTAGAATAAATAAAGACTGGATAAAAGTTCTTCCATCCTCTGATTACATTAGTTCCTGTTCATTTGTATTATAATAGAAAGAGATGGAAATTACAGGAAAGGGGGCGGAAGAAATACATTCTCTTGCTCATCTGATGTTATTTTGTGTCAAAGAAAATGTAAAAGTTCTAGTTATCATTTTCAAGAGTGATTGTGCCATTTCATTATTTATGCAGGAAATGTAAGAACCATGATAGATGATTTTATCATCCAGTTTTAAAACAGGCACATACACAGGCTTGACAAGAAATGACAGGCATGAAATAACTGGGAAAAAGTTTGGTACAGTATCTGTTTATTCCCAGACATCTGATTGACTGATATAACAAAGACCCTTTTTAAATTACATTCCTTTGAGTCACACAGTTTGCACAAGGTGGACAAACCCACATTATCCAATCAGATGTTTTCTTTCAAGCAGGTAAGGAGTAAAGTCAGGAACCTTGTCAGGACCAGAACACGGCTTCTTGTTCTAGTGCATTCACAAAGTAGCTGGTAATTGTATTTATAGCCAATTTTAATACATCAATACATTTGTGAAGTTCTCTATGCAGTCACCTTACTTAAATAATTAGAGTCAGGAACTTCTTCTGTGTGTCTTCATTTATTTAGTTCTTGTTTTTAAATTGTATGTTGCTGCAAAATGCTTGTAGCACTTAATAATGTATATGGGAGGCAAGGGGAAGTTCTATATTTTACCTCTGTCACTGAACAGTCACATAGACCATTTTGCCACTAGTTTATTTAAAACCTCCCTTTTGTGGCCTATGCTACTAAAATGTTTAGTGGTAGTTATACTTACGATGTGCCAGTCCTCTAGGTATTAGTTTCAGGGGCACAAGTGGTTTGTAAGGATCAGACACTGAACTTAAATAATCAGATGGGAGCCTGTATGGTGGTGAACCAAAAATAGCGGTACCGAGTCTAAGAGACATGGGGCAGGAAAATAAGGTTTAATGAGACAAAAACGAAACAGGTGGTTGAGGAAAATCTTAAATAATATACCAGTCAGTGAAATAAGGAATCGGCAGATGAAAAGTGTCCAGTAAATAGGAGTGGTTGGGTCAGGCAGCAGGCAAACAAAGTTCGTAATCCTGATGCAGTTACCTATCTGCAGTCTTCATACTACATCAGTAACTCTTGGTAACAACATATCCTTGTTGCGTCATAGTTTGCACAGAAGCCAAGCATTGATTAGACAAGTTTTTTTTGTGAAGCCTAGAGATTTTTCACATTTTGCAGAACTTCCTGTGCTTGTTATTTCTACAATATTGATATTTTTAATCCCTTTTGTTTCCTCTAATAACAGTTGTTTGCTTGAAATATTTTAACACTATGCAACTGAAACAAACATGAGCATTTTTATTATTGTATTATTAAAGAATGGGCGCCAGTAGTTCTTGCAACTAAAGAACATAATCCACATAGACGTTCAAGGGGAGGTTCACCTTTAAGGTAACTTTTATTATGTTATAGAAGGACCAATTCAAAGCAATTTTTCAATTGGTTTTCATTATTTATTTTTTATAGTTATTTCTTTTTTAATCTGATTCTTTGCAGCTTTCAAATGGGCGTCACTGTCCCCTTCTAAAAATAAATGCTCTGTAAGGCTACAAATGTATTGTTGTTGCTAGTTTTTATTACTGCTCCTTCTATTCAGACGCTCTCCTATTCATATTCCTGTCTCTTATTCAAATCAATGCATGGTTGCTAGGGTAATTAGGGCCCAAGTTACCAGATTGCTGAAAATGCAAATTGAAGAGCTGCTGAATAAAAAGCTAAATAACTCAAAAAACCTTCCATAATAAAAAATGGAATATCACTCTCTACATCATACTAAAAGTTATCTCAAAGGTGAACAACCCCTTTCAGTGAGCAATGAGCAGGAACATAGAACATCAGTGAATATGCATATACTCTCAGCACCAATGGTCAGTATATATCCCCGCTGGGTAAAGGAGAACACAAATCATACGCAGGCGTACACCCAGTTTTCAGCCTTTACCCTAAGTGGAGCTCCAAGGGTGTCTCTCTAGACCCTAGCTTTGCCACTTATTCCCTACTCTGGTCAATTATTACTGGGGATCCTAGTCCCACTCAACATTCCTCGGTGGAGTCTATGCTGCTCATATAATTAGCCCTATCTATCACCTATAAAAGTGAGTAGCCTATCACTAGCTACTTTGTGTAGGTTCCAATTGCAAACCCTTCCTGCCTACTCAGGTAAGGGGACTGGCAAAAATGGACCCTGAGCATGTATGCTCAGTATATATATAGATATATATATATATATATATATATATATATATATATCTATATATATATATATATATATATATATATATTATTGCACACTGCCATCTAGTGGCTAAACTGGGGAAAGCTATGGGTCATGCTTTGACCCAGGAAGAGGAGCCTAGCTAAGGTGCCCTTCTGGGGACAAATTTAGGGGAATGCAATATAAATGAGGAATACATTTATCAGTCCCCTACAGAAGTTTAAACTTTCACTTTCATATGTCTTTCTAAAGCAGGGGTGTCCAACCTGCGGCCCAGGAAGACTATGAATGCGACCCAGCTTGAAACGCTCAGTTCCTGAGGAAATGTCATAATAATATAATAATAAGTCTATTTAAAATCCAGGTGTCCCATATCCCAGTGTATAGCTCCATCGGGTTATCCAGCTGGTATTGTAGTTATTTTCTGTGTATTTTCTTTACCTTTACAAATCAAAAGCGTTTGTGTATTTCATGTGTGGCCCCAGACAATTTTTCTTTTCCAATGTGGCCCATGGAAGCCAAAAGGTTGGACACCCTGTTCTAAAGCCTCTCTGGGAGGGGGGTCACTAACTGTAAACTATTCTAAATTGATACATTTGTTGATACATTTCTTATCTTTGGCTCTGCTGAGCAGAATTCATTTCATTAAAGGCAGCTGTAATAATTGATACAATAGTTGCTAATACTCCAGATATGCTGCTGAGAAATGTATCAACTAATGTAGCAAATTGTAACAGTTCAGAATCTGCACCTGAATCACGGAGCTGCCAATTCTACTTCTGAAATACTTCTTTTTGGACAGAGACAATGCAAGACATTTCTCAGGGGCATTCCCGGTGAGAATAATCAGAAAAATACTCAGAACATATATAGACACAAACACCTTGCATACCGTGAAATAATTGAAAAATGTTTAACACACCCACACACAAATAAAAAACATTAATTCCCTTGTTTTATTTCATGAAGCATGTAGTTTATGGTAAAGAAATATATAATGCAGAAACTTAAGACTGCTGTTCCTTAGAATATTGAAAATACTGATTCATTCTTATATTATAATGCCACAGGTGGATTTCTGTGCAAAAATCTATTCTATGACTTTTAAATGTCAGATATGACATATATGTTATTATTATTGACAAATTCACTATAATTAATTTATTACATTAAAGGAATTTAAGGCAAATATAAAATGCATTAAGAACCTTTTTAGTTCTTTGTCTTTCTAACAATAACCCCATCTGTTGCCTCAGTTTTCAACACAATCCAGGAGACACTGCCTGGCTCAGTTTATGTACATATTTTTGCTGGTTAAATGTGGCGCCCAGGCCTCCTTTCCTGTAATATATATTCACCCTTCCTATACAATACTTGTTATTATTCTTCATTCACAATTAATATATATTTTGACCACTTAGAACAGTAAACTATCAAGTTTTAACCCTAATACCACACAGTCATGTCAACAAGGATAAACTTAATAAAAGAAGATCATTTTTTTTTATGTCCCACCTTGGTTCTAAACTAACATAAACTGCAGTTGTCTATTGCTGGACCCCAGGATCAGGCAGAAGCGGGAAAAAAAAGATTTGTGTATTTCTCTGGTTGCTCAAGCATTTAATTAAAACAGTGATTTTCATCTTTTAATCTGGTCTACAGCCTGAAATACTGAAATTATTTTGCTTCTTCTTTGTGTTTTTTGTGATTACCATCTCCCGTCATGAAATATTTCATTTGAGAACACAATACAATTTCAGTAGATAAACCTCTAGTCTAGACAACAAAATAATACAACATTCCCACCTCACCTCTGCTTCTTTTATGTAAATTCAACATAATCATATTTAGTTATACATATGCCCTGTAAAGAAGACTAATTATTAAGTGCACTAATGGGTCCTTTTAAAGACAGAAAAAAAACTCATATTGTATATTCACACTGTGAGATGAGATAGCTACGATTTCACTATCCATCTAAAATATAGAGAGGCTAAACTAACAATGTAGAACAAGAATGAGTTGATTAAGAAGTGATACATTGCACATTGAGCGCATGAGATGTTGGGAGCTAATGGTTTAGTCCAACATGAGTCAGTTATTAGGCAGAGTTAGGGGTTTTGGCAGTTAATTGGTGCAGCGGTTTAGTGGTGGGAAAGTTAGGGATATACAGTATATAGAGGCTCTGTTAGGGGTTAATTATCAATACCTCAACCTGTCACAAGTTGGTTGTCACAGATTGAATTTTAAGTGGAGGTATGAGTTTGCATGTAATGAGAATCTGAATTAATTAATCAGCCTTGTATTGTGACATATATATTATATATATTTAGTATCTTGAGTATTGGTCCCTAAGCTCAGTAAGGGACCTCAGCACAGAGCACGTGCAGGGAATTAGCAGAAAAGAAGATGGGGAGCTACAGGGGCATCTTTGGAGACTTACATAGTGATGGGCAAACAAATTTGGCAGGTGCGAATTTTTACATTTCACAGCGAGCGAATAAATTCTCAAAACTGCGGCAAAAATTCGCCCGCGAAAAATTGGGGACATCAAAAAATTTGGGCTCACGTCAGAATAGTCTCACACATAAAAATGGTTGTGTGTCAAACGTATTCAAACTTATTCGGACACCCATTGACTTTAATGCATTTGGACAAAATAGGTGTGCGTATAAAAATTGTCAGAATTTTGCCGCCAATTGACTTCAATGCAATTTGTGAATTTTTCGCTGTTTTGCCAATTTCGCTGTAAATTCGCAAATTTTTTCGGCCATGCGAAACAGGACAAATTCGACCATCACCAGACACAGATCTTCCTTGCTAAAGGGCTGTGGTGGCCTTGAGCTGGTATAGAAGCCCAAAAGATAATGTACATCATCTCTGCCTTATTTCTTCAGTTAAGCTTTAGTTCTCCTTCAAGTGCTGAATTTACAATTGTTATGCATTTTCAATACACAAGTTGTGGCTTTTGCACCACTAAAAGTTCAATGTGAACTGTGTCTTTATTGTGCTGGGGTTAGTTAAGAAACCTACCAAGTCCATGTAGGATCTGCAATTAAAATGTGTTACCACTGGTTTTGAGTTACTGCACAGTTTTTAGAGATAGGGAGTATTATTTAATGTATTACAGTGTTAACATAAACCACAGTTCATGAGTACATTGCAATCTACAGAACAATCCTCACTATTGTCTCCCAGGGGTGACAGAAAAATCCCACGTGGCGACCCACTTACTAAACATGCATACATTATAGCACTTAAATGTAATATTCATCTGTGGTCTTTAAAGTTTAGAATTTCCTATGATATGCATGAGTCCTGATATGTATAACTGGGATGTTATCCAGAGGATCCACTGCTGTGTTTTATTTGAACTGAATAATTCAGCTGAGCTTTCTATTCCATGATCACACAGTAATTGGTTTTCAAACTTGTTTTTAACCTTGCTCTGTGTATTTGAGATAGGAGCCTAAAGGTTGAATGTGGAATTAACCCAGGGTTAAAATGTGTCTATCCTGCACCCACGGAAATTTAACAGTGTTTAAATGTGTAAAATCTTGTATTTTAGCTGTTATAGTAGCCACATTTTCTTTTCTAAAAATGAAGAGGGTTTACAAACCTCAGGCATCTTTTTCTAGTTAATAAAAATGTAAAAACATGGTTGGTGCAAATTTGCCCAGTGTAGCCCATCACTGTCAGTTTATCTGAATGTATTCAAATTACATTACTATCTATGAGGTGTGACAGCGCTGAGATCTAACAGCCCACCCATGTGTTAAACCCTATTAAATGAATGAGTAGTGTTAAAATGAATGCAATGCAAGTTAATGGAGGGGGGGGGGCTAGTGATCCAGAAAAGCTTTTTTTACATGTTGGAATGATCCATTGCTGAAAACTGTTTGTTAAATCATAATGGATTGTTATAATTTTACTGAGTATTGACCATCTGCTCTTGTATGTTGAGGTACATTGAAAACAGATGATAGTGCTTGTTATACTAAAGATATCTGTTTGAGCAAACAATGTTTGAAGTGTAAATTGAGAGCATTACAAAAGGCACGGGAATCATGTTGTCATACAAGGTTTGTTGAGCTACAATTTTGTAACCCTCAGAAATAATAACAATAATCTGACACAGACAACAGATGCAGCGCTGCAAGAGTTTTCTGGGAGAGGTAAACTGTAACACTTTAGGCTTTTCTAGTATAGAATTGTTAAATATTTGAAAATGTGTATAAAAGACACGCATAATGAAAGGACTGTTGTTTTCTGAGATGTGCCTGGAGAATTGTATGGTCTAGGAGAACTTTGCCTGGACTGACCCTTGCCTGTCTATTGACTACGCTTGTTCTCTTATTATGCTTCTTTCTAACCCTAGTTCCTTGTTAACTGGTGTTTCCTCCTGTCTTCCAATCTGCTACGAATTGGTCCCTAGGCTTGCTCAGAACTCTTGTCCTGAGTCCTGAGTCTCCCCAAGCCAAAGGTGTCTGTTTTAGGCAGAAGAGTGAGCCGAGAACTAGTAGCTTGACATTTGTTCTTGGTATAGGGTGCTAATTGTGACATTACAATGGGCCAAAGATGGACGCTAAAGGTCATGCAGCTGCAGCTCCAGTTACACCCAAGATGATTCTGGATAGACTCCTGTAAGGAACCTGGAATCGAACTCTGAACTATATGCTTACAAGCTCCTGCACTCACTGAGCCTCTGGGGACGTTTGGGATCTGATTCTACTTAAATGATTAAGATCCTCTCATCTCCTCCTTTCTTATCAAACCCGGGTGATTGTAATCTGACAATTAAGGGGCCTGCCTGTGTCCTGCCTGGTTCTCCACTCTGTTCCCCTGTTCTCTGCTCCAGTTCCCATTGACTATTGGATCTCCTGGTATTTGACCTCTGCCTTTTTCGTTGACCATTCTCTGCCTTCAGCCTGCCCCTGACCTCGTCCAGTTTACCTGACTCTCCTAGTTTTCCACCAATCCTGACCTTCTGCCAGTGTACCGGATCTCTCTTGTTTGCAGCCCATCTCTGACCGTTGGCCCGGCAAAAGGACTTAAAAATAAATCTTAAATAAAGTCTTCTTAACAACATGTTTCCAGTTTATCAACACCTTAAATACATGCGGTATCCGTTTTACACAGCACCAAGGATTCTACCTGCTAGCCATTCACCTATGGCTCAACCTGTCACTTTCTAAAGGGTGTAGATCAGTGCTGTCCAACTTCTGTGTTACAGAGGGCGAGGAATTTTTCTGGCGTACATGGTGAAGGGCCAATAATGGAACCCAGTGTTAGCCACTCCCTGTTTTTAACCACACCCACTTAAACCACACCCATGTTACCACAAGACCATGTCCACATTAATTGTGGTAACACACCAAATGGTTGGTGCTCACTGCAGGGATATCACTCATATGTGACAAATGTAAAGTCATAAAGACATACCCTTGAATCCATATGCCTCCTCCTCCCCTGTCAGTAACTATGGGGTGGCAGGCCTGGGTGCAGATCCCAGGTTACAAAGACACAACCCGCATATGAATTGGGTAACTGGGAACATTCTTCCAATGGGATCTGGTTGTTTTGACTCATGTTTATGCATACCCCAAGTGGTAGCCTCAACCTCTCTTGAGGGGCCAACCTTATAAAAGGCTTCTGAAGCATTACCATAGAAAATATGACTGCCCTAATGAATTGTTCAGTGTAAAAATAAAAACTGGGTAAATAGATAAAGTAGATAAATAGATAAAAAATGTTTCTAATATAGTTAGTTAGGCAAAAATGTAATGTATAAAGGCTGGAGTGATTGGATGTGTAACATAATAGCCAGAACACTACTTCCTGGTTGGGACAAAGGAAGTAGTGTTCCCAGTAATAATAATAATAATAATCCCAGTCAGCTTACAGAGGACGCGGAAGATGGATGCGTGGAACTCCGCTGGAAGAATCTGCGTTGAGGGGTAAATATGGAGTATGGGGCATTTCCCTGGGGGGTATTTAGCCTGGGGTAGTGGGGTCTATGTGGGGTGGGGGGTATGGGTTTTTTCTCCTTTAAGAAAAAGTTTCACAATAGGTTTCCAGATAAGCCTGGGGGTCCAGTTCCCCTTCCTTAGGGGTGCTGGTGGCGGTAATGTAAAATGACCTGGTGGTCTGTAAAAATTAAAGTGTTTTAAAGTAATGAAAATATCATTTAGTGTTGCCCTGCACTGGTAAAACTGATCCGTTTGCTTCAGAAACACTACTATAGTTCATATAAACAAGCTGCTGAGTAGCAATGGCAGAAACTGAAAAAAGGCACAGGTTAAATAGTGGATAACACCATTATATTCTTCAGAGCTTATCTGCTATCTGCTGTGTAACCTGAGCCTTTTCTCCTTTGAATGGCTGCCCCCATTGCAGCATTTATATAAACAATTATAGTGTTTCTGAAGCAAACACAGCAGTTTTACCAGTGCATTATATTTTCATTACTTTAAAACACTTTTATTTTTTGATGTTACTGTTCCTTTAAGAGGTTCAATAATATAATAATAATAATGATAATAATAATAATAAAAATAATAATGAAATTTTTTTAAATAAATTAAGATCATGAAAATAGGCAGTCAGCATTAAAGAACATTCTTCAAAATACCTGCTTATGGATAATAGCTGTTCAGTACTATTTACAACCTCTTGCATGATTTAATGACAATAGCAGACTTGATCTAAAAGGAAAATTCTCATCTGATTAACTGTGCAATAAGGCCCCCTTCTTAGACCTTGTATATCTGTGTAAAGAAATGTTGAATTCATACATCATTGCTTTCCCCTTGTTAAGCATGTTAATGAAGCTCCATTTATCAGGGTCTAAGGAAAATGAAGTGTCAGAATTATCCTGCATGTAATGCGCTAAAGATAGAATAATTACAATATTGTTTGGCACAAGTAGGTGGACATTCAAAAACATGGGTATTTAGCCTATGACAAATACATCATGACTGGTACAGCCTCTTTTATTTCTTGCCAGTTCTGTTCATGCTGCCAGTTCATATTAATAAGTGAATACGCAATTCAAAGGCTTTTAAGGGCACTGTTGATTTTGGTGTGATTAAGTAATTATATGATGGGTTTCAAAAGGAGAGTAAGACATATGCAATAAAAGGCACAAAGTTTGCCCAGGAGCGGTAACCAATAGCAACCAATAAGATGTTTGCTTTTCAATAGGTGACCAGTAAATGCTACCTGCTGATTGGTTGCTATGGGTAACTGCACCTGGGCAGACTTAGTGCCTTTTATTTAAACAATATAGGATAGAATGGAGCTGACAATTTGCATACTCTGCTACAAAATTCCTTTATTGATCACAACATGTTTCGGATCAGCATGGATCTTTTTTCAAGTGGAAAAGGATGAAAATGGACACTGGGACTTGTTTATGATGGGACATGCGCAGCCCTTAGCATCCATACATATATTGTTTGTGTCTGTCCCCATGGCAAGTGCAAGCTGCTAACCCATTGTTCTTAACTCTTAGATAAATTCTAAAAAAGTCAACATTATGGAAAATGTAATCAAAGCTACAAGGAAAAAGAGTGGAACATTCCATTCCAGTAATCATAAAAAAACAGAGATAAACTATAATGTTAGAACAGATAAAATGAGTGCACTCAAACCACAAAAACATCAATGCCTAGGTGCACGTTAAAAAATGTCATACAATATCAATAATCACAAGTCACACTCCAAGGGCTTCAAATAAACACAAAAAAAAGTTGATTTCAAAGTTTCAGCTCCTCTACTCGAGTAGAGGAGCTGAAACGCTGAAATAAACTTTTTTTTGTGTTTATTTGAAGTCCTTGGACTTCAAATGGCTGCCCTTTGCATTTAACTCTCTTCTTCACTATTCACAAGGTGCAATCAGCTGTGGACATGGGTGTCAAACATTAATCTACATTGCACCCCAATGTGCTGTGCCCTTCCCATTACATTAGATTTATCAGAGGTGCACTGCAATAGGGGGTATGAACATATTAGTAAATTGGTCCTATAATGTGCATTGATCAATATGACTTCCGAAAGGAATATATTGACATATAAGAAAGTAAGTATGATGTTAAAAATGCTTATATTTACAGTATAAGCAGTATACAGAGACTTGGAACGAGGGTCTTCTTTTATAATAACTCTAGCTGATCTCACACATATGAGCTAAAATAAAAATGTAATAAATATGGCTCCCAGATAATAAAACTGAAACCCAGTTTGAAAGCAAAGTACTTTTCCTTTGTCTGAATCAAAAATGCTAAGTTATTTGAAATTACTGGAGCCAAATGGATGGAAAATGCAGTAAATATTACATGTACGGCTTTTTTCTCAGCATAAACTCATCTGCACATTTGACCTTAGATCTAAGTACAGGTATAGGATCCCTTATCCGGAAACCTGATATCCAGAAAGCTCCGAATTACGGAATGGCCGTCTCCCATAGACTCCATTTTATCCAAATAATCCAAATTTTTAAAAATGATTTCCCTTTTCTCTGTAATAATAAAACAGTAGCTTGTACTTTATCCCAACTAAGGTATAATCAATCCTTATTGGAAGCAAAACCAGCCTATTGGGTTTATTTAATGTTTAAATGAATTTCTAGTAGACTTAAGGCATGAAGACCCAAATTTGGAAAGATCCGTTATCCGGAAAACCCCAGGTCCCGGACATTCTGGATAACAGGTCCCATACCTGTATCTGCAATCGATCAGTGTGCCAGAGTGTCTACTCCATATATATATATATATATATATATATATATATATATATATATATATATGTATATATATAAATATATATATATATATATATACATATATATATATATATATATATATATATATACATATGTATATATATATATTTTTTTTAAGAAACAATAATACACCCAAACTATGATTGTTAACCTGTTATTGTTTCTTCCTTTAATATTTGATTATATTGCTCTTCTACAACCTGTTTTCAGCTGTTAGCTAGATATACATTGCAACTAAACATTCAGCACAGTTTTGTAGATCCAAAATACAAATATCTTTCCACCCAAATTTTCACTTTAACTAAGAGTAGTAGCAACAGCAATTGGTCTTAAACAGCCTACAATAAGTTTGGACATGATATCTTGATTGGTTGCTACAGGCAACTGTATTTGTGCTTTTTATTCCCTTTAGCAGCCCCAGAACCTTACACATGATGTTGCCTAAGTTACCATAAATCCATGTTCCTAGCAAAATGATCCTGCTGTTGTTTCATATTTTCATGTTTTTAATAGCCTTAAGGCATGGTGCTCAATATTAAGCGGATAAATCCCAAGTCCCAAGCATTGCAGATTATAGATACCATACCTCTAACAAATAATTTAAAACTTGTCATCAGTTTTAAGCACGAGTTGCATTATTACTTCTTGACAATACACAGTGTTACCCCAATTTTCAAATGCAATTGCAAGTGCATAAATGCAAGCAACATGGTGCACAAGTTACACATGATTCAGCAAAGCAGAGGCTAATTTAGGTCTGTATTGGTGAATTATGCACAACTTGCAGCATGCAATATTTAGCAGACATTCACAATGATACTGGTTTGGGGGAAAATGCAGCATTGTGGGAACTTTTTTTTGGTCTGAATTTGGCATATTACCCTTGCTTTGTAAATTTGACCTAACATCTTAAAACATTTAGCTCATTTCTTTGGTGGCATGTATTACTTCTAGTCAGGGGCGATTCTTGCTATAATGCCGCCTGAGGCGGCCTTCTTTCGCCGCCCCCTTCCCTCCTCCCGGCACTAACCTTTATAGCACCGGAGAGGGCAGGGGCGGTCCGCGACGATTCGTGCAGTCTGCACTAGAAGAGCCGAATTTCCGGTTTGAAAACCGGAAATTCGGCTCTTAGTTACCAGGAGCGGCATTTTTGCCGCCCCTGGCAACCAGGGGGGTGCTGCCGCCTGAGGCGAGTGTATCAACTCGCCTCATTGGTGGAGCGCCCCTGCTTCTAGTCCAAAAAGTACCACTAAGATCAGTACTTCAAAGCCTATCAGTGTGCATGTGAGAGTATGTTGGGGCAGATAAGATACTTTTTAAACAAAAAAAGCTGTAACTCCCATGAAATGTAGACATACAAATATAAAAATCAGTCATTAAGCATCACACAGAAGCCCTTATGTGCAATCAGATTTGTTCAGGCTATACAATTTAAGCATACAGTACTTTTACACTCATGAAGTAGTGCACCATTGATACTATTACAGATAATTTTAACAAACACCCACGAAATATGTCAGTGAAGCCCTGTTTTTCTCAGGAGAGGAGTAAAAAAAGCACAGCCAAATGAGCTGTATTGTTCATTATCCTGGCCCTGTTTGCAGGAAAGTCTTGAAGGGATTCTGTCATGATTTTATGATGTATTTTTTATTTCTAAATTACACTGCAAATAATTCACTGTACAATATAACATTTCATTGCTGAACCAGCAAGTGTATTTTTCTTAGTTGTAATATTGGTGTGTAGGCAGCCATCTCAGGCAGGGGCGTTTCGGTAAGTAACGCCGCCTGAGGCGGCGTTCGCAATGTCGCCCCTTGCCGCCGGCATGCTTACCTTTATAGCTGACGGGGGGTCTAGTGCAGGCCGCATTGATAGAGCAGAGAGCGAAATTGCGCTCTCTGCGATAGAAAAGCCGAATTTCCGATTTAAAAAATGTAAATTTGGCTCTTTAAGTTACCAGGAGCGGCTTTTTGCCGCCTCTGGTAACATCTGCGGAGCTGCCACCTCATATCTGAAACACCCCTGATCTCAGGTCATTTTGCCTGGTCATGTGCTTTCAGAAAGAGCCAGCACTTTAGGATGGAACTGCTTTCTGGCAGGCTGTTGTTTCTCCTACTCAATGCAACTGAATGTGTCGCATTCACCAGGGAGCTGTTATCTTGTGTTAGGGAGCTGCTACCTGGTTACCTTCCTATTCTTCTGTTAGGCTGCTTAGGGGAAAGGGAGGGGGTGATATCACTCCAACTTTCAGTACAGCAATAAAGAGTGACAGACGTTTATCAGAGCACAAGTCACATGACTTGGGGCACCTGGGAGACTGACAATATGTCTAACCCCATGTCAGATTTCAAAATTAAATATAAAAAAATGTTTGCCCTTTTGAGAAACAGATTGCAGTGCAGAATTCTGCTGGAGCAGCACTGATGCATTTTGAAAAACATTTTTTCCCATGACATTATCCCTTTAAATAAATTGCCCCCGAGGTTTTTTATAAATCTAACCTATAAAGTTAGGAAGTCATGATTTTGAAAATGTCACAAGGAGCTGAACATACAGCTTTCTTCCTTGTTTTGCATTCCAGAGTATGCAATTAACTTTATCTAAGTGAGTGTTACTGAGTTTCTCACTTTTCAGTAATAGTTTGAGTACATTTTTCTGTCTTAGATGTCAATCTTCTTTTTAATCTGTTTTACATGAAAATATGTGGATGTATTTTCACCTTTGCAGGGCAAAGGAGCTTCATGAAAGCTTTTCTGAAGCTCATGTGGCAGAGAGGATAAAGTACAGGATTAATGGCAGAATTCAGCCATAACAGCCAGAATGAGATCTCATAGAGATAGTCCTGAACACAACGACCATGGCAGGCTGCCCTGATGATCATCAGCAGAGTATACGGTGCCCAGCATAGCCCAAACACACAAACAATGATGGCTAAGGATTTTGCTACTCTCTTATCTCGAGATAGCCTGAAACGGTTTGCAATGCTACTAGCCATGTCTGGTCTCATATTAGTGCAAGCATTTTCTGCTGACTTGTAAAAGCAGTCCTGGGACTTCTTGGCTGAAACCTCAACCTGAAGTGGTGGAAGGTCTTGATTAATATTCAGATCCAACATGGGGCTTTCAAGTTTCTGTGCACCATTTCCTGCAGCAGAAGGCATTGTAGGGCTTAGAGTGCCACCTTGTTTTTTAGGTTCAATATAGGCCTCATCTGCAGATTTCACAAAAAAAATTAAGTGCTCTTTTCTCTTCCCTTGAAAAGTCAACTCACAATGTTCCTGGCCTTGGGCCATCTCTTCGTTTCTCATCATAGTTCTCCTCTTGATATTAATGTAGATGCTTAGATTAAAATAGGTAACACTGATGAATGGGGTAAAGAATTCTACCGTAGAAGCTATCATCAGAAAATACCAGTTGTAGTAGAATTCTACATAGCATTCCCCTTCTGGTAAGATGGTACTTCTTGCAATGTATTCCCAGGTGATAATGGCTGGGCCGTAGAGAAGAAAGGCTGCCACCCAAACAATTAGCATTTTGAACACTGCATTCCTTGTCATTCCTTTCTGTGCTCTGTAAGAAACCTACATATGCCAAAAAAAGTTTACAAATTAAAGCGATACCATCATCATTCCACAGCCAGACTTCTATTAAAATTGAGTCACTTTGGAAATCAGATTCATAAGCCGTTTGTTCTCTATTCATTTTTCAAGATCATTTCCAAGAACATTTCCAAATACCTGCTGCTAAAATCTTACTAGCGAATATGCAATAAATGTACCGACTAGGCAGTTTATTGTACTTATACTAATGCTATAATTTGCTTAAATATAGAGCTTACACAATGTAGCTTGGATCACTACAGTGTGCCACTAATTATAGATATTTTTGTTCAACTTCGTTTTTAATGCAATCTCTGTGCAAAAGAGTGATTTAAATAAATATCATAGTTGAAACCTTTCACGTGGGCATATTGCAGTAATTACAAAGTTTTGTATGCATTTGAAATGAAGACATATAATGGTCACTGCTCTCAATAAATGCAATATCTGCTGTGCCATGTTGTAATTGTAAGTGACCTTAGCTGACATAGTCCCCAGAAATGTTCTGTCGAGAGCTGCACTTCTCGTAAATAGTACATAATTAAGCTGCACTGTAGCACTGGGGCAGACAGTCAAGGTCAATAGGGCAATAGGACAGATGTTTACAAAGCGGATCACAAATAAAGGATGTATAATTCAACAGTTTTGGTGTTTAACCAGAGAAATAAATAGGGGTCAAAAGTGAGACGTTGATTTCCACTGAACTATTTTATGAAAAATGTTGTTGTCAATAAATTGTTTGTTTCTGGGTGCGTAGATAGTAGACACGGACAGCAGACAAAGTGCTCAGATTCGTCCTCTATTCATCGCCTGCACCCATTGCCATGGGTGACTGAAAATGAATTGAGCATTATGAAGATAATGTTGAACATGGTGGATTCTCCACTGGCATTTTTGCATCCCTGACCCACTTGACCGCCACCCAATGAAGTTAATGTGAGTCGTCGGAAGTAGTCAGAACAGTTCTCCACCAGGGTAAAAGTGCCAGTGAAGAAATTCCATGTGATAGTAGCCGAAATGCAATAAAAAAAATCACTTTATGGTGGGTCATTTAAAAGTGTATAGGACTGAAATAATAGGGATCATTTATGACTGTAAGTGAAGAGAACTAAGTGCAATTTCAAGATGCAGCTTTTTTTCTTATAATTCTAGTATCATTCCGGTTGCCAGGTGCGTATCCTACTCTTTAGGTGTAACTGTGCTGCAGCAATTGACACAGGGTTGCTGTGGGAACCCTAAAGCTACCACCTGATTTGGAACAATAAGCGGGAAGGACTGAGCAGTGCCAAGCACAATTATAGGGAAGTGTAAGGAGCAAATATTGATACAAGTAGTTTTAATGAACTTTTTTAATTTTAAAGGGATACTGTCATGGGAAAATTTTTTTTTTTTCAAAATGAATCAGTTAATAGTGCTGCTCCAGCAGAATTCTGCCCTGAAATCCATTTCTCAAAAGAGCAAACAGATTTATTTATATTCAATTTTGAAATCTGACATGGGGCTAGACATTTTGTCAATTTCCCAGCTGCCCCAAGTCATGTGACTTGTGCTCTGATAAACTTCAATCACTCTTTACTGCTGTACTGCAAGTTGGAGTGATATCACCCCTTCCCTTTCCCCCCCAGCAGCCAAACAAAAGAACAATGGGAAGGTAACCAGATAACAGCTCCCTAACACAAGATAACAGCTGCCTGGTAGATCTAAGAACAGCACTTAATAGTAAAAACCCATGTCCCACTGAGACACATTCAGTTACATTGAAAAGTAAAAACAGCAGCCTGCCAGAAAGCATTTCTCTCCTAAAGTGCAGGCACAAGTCACATGACCAGGGGCAGCTGGGAAATTGACAAAATGTCTAGCCCCATGTCAGATTTCAAAATTGAATATAAAAAAATCTGTTTGCTCTTTTGAGAAATGGATTTCAGTGCAGAAGTCTGCTGGAGTAGCTCTATAAACTGATGCGTTTTGAAAAAACATGTTTTCTGATGACAGGATCCCTTTAACAATGTGCATCTGACTGCGGCTAATTTAGTGGCCCTGCAATTACACTCAGGGTCGAACTGGGCTGCTGCCTCGGACCAACACCATTCTAAAACGCAGTGCTGCTTCCTGATCTGAGTTGGGGGTGTCGGGTTGCGGCTGGGGTGGTGGACCAAGAGGGGGGTTGCAGCTGGGGTGGGGCGTCCAGAGGGGGTGTGGGGGGCCCCTGTGCCATAAGCCCTGTTTGTTGGGCCTCGGACCCTCCAGTCCAATGCTGGCTACACTTATGGTCATAAATGACCCCTTGTGTCAAGCAAATACATGAGAGTTTTTTTTTCATTTTAACAATCTTTACAAATAGGTCACAGAAATATGGAAAAACATAATTAAATTCTTAATTCATTTATAATGCCCAATTATTAGTTACATTTGTAAAATGTCAAATATGTCATAAAATGAGAAAATGTCATAATAGTTCTAACATTTTCACTTTTCATACATACATCTCATATTTTCTTTGGTAAACCAATATATATATATATATATATATATATATATATATATATATATATATATATATATATATATATATATATATATATATATATATATATATATATATATATATCCATCCTTGAAAAAGGTCCAAATGTAGACCGAAACGTCGGATACTACAGAATGATAATAAAATTACTAAACTTTTAAAGGGAGTGCTGGTCTGAAGATTTTTGACATAAACAATTACCGTGCACCCCGCCATTGACAGCAGCTTTGGAGTGCGGATACTCATTGAAAATATATATATATATATATATATATATATATATATATATATATATATATTCATATTTTATGAAAGATTACCTTCATTTTATTGGGCTAGTTGCAATAGATAAAACTATGCAGAAGGAATATCAAACTGAAAATTCATGGTAACCCTTTATTGTCTCTGGCCAATAAAAAATCCCTGCAAATCCAGAATAATTCATCTTTAGATGATTCATGGCAGCATAGTTGAAAAGTTTGCCCTTTATTTGACTTCAGATCTGTTGAGAATGTCATAATATTTTTAGATTTATATAGCGATAGCTGTGGAGTACCGATAGATAGGAAGATAGAGAGACAACAGATGGACAGATATGCAGTAATATTCTACTTTTACTGAATGTCATATGCAATTAGTACAATATTTTGATGGTATGGTACCATTTTATTACCAGCTGATGATTAACACAATATTGGCCAGGGTATTGGCGTGACATTTACATGTATTGTAAATTGGAAGGCAAATAATGTCAACTGAGATGACAGTTTAATGATATCATGCTAGGGTTTAAGATGAAATAATTAACAACTCAAACATAATCCATGCAATAATGCAAAATCTTATACCATAATCCTTTAATGAATGTACTTTCTAAAGTCAAAATGTCTACATTACAAAGGTCTTAAACAACACCTGCATAATAATCTGCATCTTTATAAGTAAAGCTAATTTCCCCTTTTTTTGGGGTATTTTATCATGTTGTGTGAATGTTTCTTTGGTGCAAGCTATCAGGAGAGAAATTTGTCTTACCGCTTTGGTGACGGAGATGAACCTGTCATAGCTGATGAGGACAATGTTAAAAACTGAAGCAGTGCATAAAAGGTAGTCCATTACTAGCCACAACTTGCACAAGCCTTTCCCAAACTTCCACTGGCCAGTCAACACATAAGGGATATAAAGTGGGATGCAGAATCCACCTGTGAAGTAGACAGACAGTAAATATAATGTTCTTCTACTGAGAATAAAACAACCTCATCAGCTAAAATCCAGCCTAAAACCTAAGGGGGGAGGGGGTTTATAAATGAATAATAGGACATCTCCAAGGGAATCATTCCTTTGAAGTAGTGATGGGTGAATAAATTCGCCAGGTATGAATTCACTGCGAATATCTGCTCTTAAATTCACGAAACTGTGGCGAAAATTCTCTGGCAAGAAATCTGCAGCGTCAAAAAATAATTGTTGTGCGTCAGAATAGTTGCACGCATAAAATTGTCGCCTGTCAAAATTATATGGACGCCCATTGACTTTAATGCATTTGGACAAAAAATTGCATTAAAATTGAAGCTTGCATGAAAATGATTTTGACGCCCATTGACTTCAATGCGTTTCGCAAATTTTTCGCCGTTTTGCTCATTTTTCCGTGAACCATAATGACACAGATTCACCCATCACTACTTTGAAGGCATTACAGGAATCTAGAGATTATATGATAATTAGAAAAGTGATGGTGAAATGTTAATATATGTTCGGTGAAAAACTGTACACTAGGCAGACTGGATATTTTAAGATATTGTCACCAGCCTAAGATTTTTGCTGGAAGCTTTGTAAGGGAAGATGCAAAGCTCTCCTTCCCCCAATAAGGTGGTTGACAAGAACATTCATGACAAACATTAGAGCTACCTAGAACTCTATTAAGCCTCAGAGGTCGCTGACCCTCCACTTACCGACTAAAAAATCAGCAATGGCTAGATTCAGGAAGAAAAAATTCCCTTGAGTACGGAGACCTTTATCCACTACAAATGCAAGGATTACCAAAGCGTTTCCCAAGACAGTAGCGAGTACCATGAGCGCCATGAGCACCGCAAGAATGATAGACACGCTGGAAGAGAACTGTCCATAGTGCTGAAACTGCTCCTCCGCCTGCCCCGCCGCCGCCGCACAGGTGTTATCGATCTGCACTTCCCCCGCGGAGCGGTTAAAGCCTGCTAGATCGGCGGGCATGTCTCCTGCTGACCACTACACCGTCCAATAATCAATAAACACAGGAACAACGGCTGTCATTTACTAGTAAAGTCACATCGTTGCAAAGCCGCCAGAGTTGGAACTTCTAAACGCTGCTGGACGCTTCTCAAGACTGCACAAGCAGCGAATCCACCCAAAATTGATAGTAGCTGGTTTCCCTGAGTAGATTGGCTGCTGAAGCTTTCTGGATAGGAGTTGATTCATTGAGAGCAACTTGAAGACTGGGCGCCTTGCAACAGCTCGCATGCGCTTCATGTGGCTTGTATGAGAAATGGAGGGAGCAGCTTAAAGGCAGGATTCTGCAGGTATGTATTATATGCATACTAGTATCCTTTCACTGACAAATGCATTCACTAGACTGTATTCATTCTTACAGAGAAGGTTATTCTACTAAATAAATGGGGATATCAGACATAATAAAGGCAGATGAGGAACATTAACCCTTTGTGCTGTAGAAATAATGTTTTCTATTTCCCAAGGCAGTGTGACCTATGATCATCCCTAAATAATCCTGGTCGATTTTATTTTATTGATTGTAATAATGTGAGGGAATATACACTTTGGTCTGCCTGTGTGCAGTATCTTCCATGCATTGTTACATCCATTTATTAATATTTAATGGTTTATGAGCTGTCGCCTTTTTCCAAATATTAAGATCATCACCAGTTGCTGTGCTACAGTGTGTTACTAAAGGGCAGACTATCTGTGTTTCACATAGATTATCAACATGCAAGGTTCTGTCATTGTTTATTGTATCAAGCAGTACGTTTCCACAATCTCACTCTTTAATCCGTCTCAGTCTCTGGCATGGCAGAAGAAATATAGATCATTTGGTGCTCAGGAGTAGAGATGGGCAAATCTGTGCAGTTTTGATTCACCGAAAAATTCTCGAATTTACCGCAAAACAGCAAAAAATTTGCAAAACTAATTTTGATGCTTATCAATTTTGACACAAGCGTCCATTTTTATACTCGCAACTGTTTGGTCCATGCATTAAATGCATTAAAGTTATTGGGCGTCCGAATAATTATGACAATTTTTATGCGCCAATTTTGACGCTAGTCAATTTTTTTTGACACATTGGATTTTTCGGCGGGAAATTGTAGCAGCAGTTTTGCGAATTAATTTGCTTGCGGTGAATCGTGGAAATTCATGGCTGGCGAATTTTTTTGCCCATCACTAGTCAGGAGCAGTCAAGCTGTAGTTGACCTGGAGCACAAGTGTTTACTGAATGACCAGGAAACTGTCCATGGTGCTGAAACATGTCTCTTCACGGGAACAAAATGGCATGCCATAGCACAATGCAGTGATCCCCAACCATTAGCTCGTGAGCAACATGTTGCTCTGCAACCCCTTGGATGTTGCTCCCAGTGGCCTCAAAGCAGGAGCTTATTTTTGAATTCCAGGCTTGGAGGCAAGTTTTGGTTTCATAAAAACCAGGTGCACTGCCAGAGTCTCAATGTAGGCTGACAATCCACATAGGGGCTACCAAATGGCCAATCACAGCACTTATTTGGCACCCTAAGAACAGTTTTCATGCTATTGTTGCTTCCCAACTCCTTTGGGGAGCAACGGCTTCAAAAGGTTGGGGATCCCTGACATGTGCACCTCTCTCTCTCTCTCTCTCTCTCTCTCTCTCTCTTTCTCTCTTTCTCTCTCTCTCCCCCATGTTATAAGCCTTCTTATTTGCAAGTGTGTGGAGCATTAAAGGTGTGGCTAACCTTTAAGTTAACTTTTAGTATGTTATAGAATGGCTAATTCTAATCAACTATTCAATTAGTCTTCATTATTATTATTATTATTATTATTATTATTTTACAGTTTTTCAATTATTTGCCTTGTTCTTCTGACTCTTTCCAGCTCCCAAATGGGGGTCACTGACCTTCATCCAAAGCAGTTATTTTTATTATCAAATTGGTTGCCATGGTCCACTAAACCAGGAATAAACTTTGCAACTGTTATTATATTATACTGGCTGAAATGACAATATATATATTGTATATTTTGCAATAAGCCCAGAAATATTCAGGAATACCCCTGTTCTAAACTGTTTAAAGCTTTGTGCATGTGCAGCACTTGTTTTTTCAAGGGAAGAAACAGCAGTACTTGGAAGATTGATACTTGCCTTGAGAAGGCTGCAGTGGGATCGTTAAAAAGTTTACTGTCAGGGAGTTGCAGTAAAACAAAACCAAACATGACCTAGAAAAGCACTTGAAACAGTACTGTCAAGCAAACAGTAAAATATTAATGCACATGACAACATCTTTACAAGTACCTTAAAGTGTCATTTAACCTTCTTCAAGTAGGGGCTCACTATTGTAAGTATTCTTAAGCATAATATGCATGATCTTCATGGTGCTTTCATTACTGGTCATTATGTTAAGGTCCATTTTCATTTGCATCTTGTCAAGATGAATATGAATATCACCTACAGGGGTATTAAAAAACACCAACATGCTACACTGACCTAATAAAAGGGACACTGTCCCTGCGCAATACACAGTGATAAATGTGAAATAAATAAAATATGATCAGTTTATATTTACTGTCATTAGGTGGGAGAGCCCCCAATCAAAGACCCAAAAAGGAACAGGGCTTACTGGAGTGAAAAATGTCTTCACTTATTATTATTTCACTACATCCCCTTTTGTATCCTCTCTCTTGTTGTACTTTATGTTCTATCTATGTTTAATCAGTGAAGATTAATAAAATGCAAAGTAATGAATTGAAAATGAAACAGCAATTGTAGGTACTTAAGTAATGTAAATGGTTAACAAGCAGATTCTCACACCTTTATGATATTATTAAGATAAATACCAGCAAAAAAAGTCATTAATATGTATAAAAGTATAGCACTAACAATCATATTGGAATTTTGGCCTTGCAAATGCTAGCCTTGTCATGTCCTAAATTTAAGCCTAGCTTAGTAGTTTTTTTAAAATCCAAATGCAACAGAGAGCAAAGCAATCAACTTATGACGCATAATGATAAGGTGTAAGGCCCAAAGGCCCCAGAGGTAGTGAGGACCAAGGGAGGAGGTAGCAAAGTCCAAGTTCGCAGTACAGATTAGGATGAGACGAAAGAATGGTCAACAGGCAACAAGTTCAGTCCAGGCAGAAGAGGTTCAAGGTCGAAGAATTCAGGCAAAAGGTCGGTACACAAATAGCAAGGATTTCACAAGATCACACCCAGGAGTAGCAAGCTAAAACCTATAATTGGGCACTGATGAATTTTCAGAGCTCCTTAATATAGGCCAGGATTTGGCGCCAAATTTGGACGCATCGGCGTCATGACGTGTGCGCGGACGCGCTGACGTCAGCGACTGACGCGCTGACGTGTGCGACCGACGCCGGTGCCAATTATTGACGCCGACGCCCGTTCCGTCGCCGGCGACCAATCAGAGTGCGGGAAGAGATCGGCGTCATCCAGCTGTGTCCGTGAGGAACCAGGGAGCCATCATCCTGGACGCCATCTTGGCCACCATTTTGGAATCCAAATTCAGACTCCATTACATAAGGTAATGTAGGGGTCAAGTTCCCCTATGGTTTTAAAATCCTTCATGGTTGCAAATCCCCTGAAGTGGCCAGCTAAGTGTTGGTCCTAAATTGGATGTTGAAATGAGTCTTTTTCTCCAGTGATGTGTGCCCTGGCTGATTCCAGATTCGGTAAGAAGGTGTCACTGTTGCGCAACAACTTTATATGTGTTCAGTCTCTTCTTCCTTTCCACCCCAGTTGGGGTTAGATGCGGCTGGAACATGGAGAAGCGCCAAAGATGGTGTGGCTCTTGTTGGGCTTGGGGATACCAACACCATGAGAATCATGTGGGAGCTTGACCAGAGAGATGTCTGGAGCTCAGAGGAAGCAGAGAGAATAAGAATGGAGCTGCCTAGTGGTGATTCTTTACTCTAAGATGAAAGGAAGAGTGTTGGAGCATGACCTAAAGAGTAAAGATTTATACGAGATGCTGTGGATGCCTGTGACAGCTCTGTGTGAGCCCTCATGCGTTTTCGCCTGAGGAAGGGTATTGGAAGGCTCCAGCGTGTGCCCCCTGTGTGAGGACAGGTTTTGCTAGATAGACTGCTATGTGAGAGCTACTCAGTGTCGGACTGGCACACAGGGATATCCAGGTGCCAGTGGGCCCTCATACTGCTAAACATTTGGCCTATATCCTGTTCATTCCTTATTTCTATGAGAATAAAGAGGCTAACTAGATGGAATAATAGATGATAGCATGTAAAGAAAAGAGACTAGGAGAATAGCGGTTGAGTGAGGAAAAGAAGAATAATAGTACTGAGTGTGGGCCCCCGGTCTATGGTTTTTGCGTGGGCCCCTGGTGTCCCAGTCCGACACTGGAGCTACTGTCTTGTCCAAAGTAGAGGTATTTGGTGCAGGTAGCTCTACCTGGGGAAATATAAAGAGCTTTTGGTACTGTTACTGTGTTTGTACATCCTATAATACATATAGTGTCACAATAGGTTTTCCAGCAGGTTAGTAAAATATATAATTCATCTACAGCAGTATGTTAAACATTTCCTTACAACAAGGCTAATTTTTGGATTGGAAGCTTTCCCAATTACAAATTTGACCCTCTACCCCTGATTTTATGCCTTGCAGGTTACTCTATAAGTATATAACTATATACCAGCATTTTCGGTTTACATTTATGCATCACACTTGTGCTGGTTTGGACTGGCCTCTGCTATTTCCATCACATATGAAGTTAGAATGTTGTTTTCCAGCCTGTTCTCAGATTTCATCAGATGTGATCAAACAAAAGCATGTGGGGTAATGGCGGTGATGATCATATACCTCTGTGCTTAGTCCTTATTGAAAGTGCACTGAATAACAAATGTTCAACCAAATATTTGAGTAAATATTAAACCATATCCTGAACTGTAATGTGCATATTCAAATTCAAGCAAAATGCATCATCTGTGAACAGAAATAAGAATATTTTCTTTCCCCAATGCAAAGAATAACTTCATTATAATATATATTTAGAGCAAGCAAAAAATGTCTTTCATGAGAAGACTACCATATTGATTTTAGTGCATTAACAGCTGGGAAGGTTAGACAAGGAGCTGCAGAAGATGATCCACGGCATGTCAACCGACCGCATGCGCCAACTTAGAGAACCAGGAGCACAAATTCTGGGGGAAGCCACAGTCACCCTTGGAGCCATCTTTCAAAAGGGCTGCAACTAAACCATAACTGGAGTTTGGAACACCAGAAAATCTAAAACAGCCTATCTAGCCTATGAGCAAAGGATTCTTAAATGAATTACTGTAACATGCTGAGTTATTAAAGGAGACATTACATTTTAGTTAAATCATGATGAAAAATAAAACACTTTTCTCCCACCGTTTTGTTTTTGTAAGATATTTGCCAATTATTCCTGTGGCTTATTTGTTATTTTATAATTCAGAAGAACAACCCTGTTTGAATCCAATAAAAACCAATTGCTATATCAGCATAAATATGAATGGTGATATTTGTACCACTTTCCTTACTCAAGAATTCTCAAGAGTTTGAGTACTGGCTTAGGAAAAGATGGGCTAAAAAAGAACATAGTTGTATTTCATTAGAAGTAATGTTGACAGATTCATATCTGTTATATGTGTCAGTCTCAAATTGCAATTGTATGACCTTTATAATAGCTTTAATTACAACATATGGGATTTTAGAACATATTACACATGTACTTTCACATTAGCAATTCAAACTGCAGGCAATGAATGAGACCAAAATGTTGCTCGGGCGATAATATATGTATTAACTGTATTCTGCAGTAGAACGAGTGACTCACAATAGCTGGTAACCTTGAATGTGCTAAAGCTGTTTTTTTTTTGTAAATAAAAGCTCCACTCTTATGGAGACTATTAGAAGGTCTATGGGATTTTTCTTTTGAAAACAACACGATTTGAGTTGCTAGTCTTTTTTTATATGTTAAAATTTGTTTTAATGTAGAAATTTTCCTTTTGAATTCTTTAAATTTATCTTATAGTAACGTATCTGTAGTATAAAAAATAATACAAATTTTTCATTAGACAATACATACCTGTTTATTTTGTACCCAGCACAAATAAAGTTACACCTAATGGGCTGCTAACTATCACAGGTCAGTTTTTCTAACTAACCAGGAGTAGGCCTATGGCCCAAACAGAGAAAATGAAGGAAAACAGTCCCAACCCAACTTGTAGTGATTCCAAATCTTTTAGTGAGCACACACAGGCAGCTTCCTTGTGTCTTTCCTCTAGACTGGAGCTCTCCCTTCTGACTTGAGCTGCCTGTTTAAATATCCACCTGAGATACCTCAGGGAAACATAAACCATCCGGGAACCACTCTCACCACATAACCCCCTCCTTTTTTCAACCCAGCGGTTGGAACAACTGAGGCTTAACAGGAATGGGACAGGGCATCAACATTGTCCATCTCTGACCCAACCTTTGTCTCACTGTGAAAGAGTATTCATGCAGTGTCAGGAACCACTGATTCCCCCATCTAATGGTCTCCTTCTTTTGGGCCACCCACACAATACAATGTTATAACATACTGCACAGTACCCAGATTGTCTATAAGCTCTTGAACCCTAGGCGTTGGGTATGTGTCAAACTTGGTCACAGACTTAATTGTGTCAATACCTTCAGCTAAAGAAATCCTCACCAATCAGGGTACCCCCTTTATGTACAGAGTAACAAATGAACTCTGTAAATTGTTTAAAATCTCACATTCGTGAGCCTATGTGTACCACAATCAGACAGATGGTCTTGTGGAATGGTTCAACAAGATCCTAAAAACTACCGTATGTTGAAAAAGTAGCAGACAAAGATGGGAAAAACTGGGACTGCCTATTACCCTATCTTAAGTCTTCCACAGGTTATTCCCCATTTGAGTTACTCAAAGACATCCTAGGGAGTTCTTATCACAGATGCAAGAACACCTGCCCCAAGCCCAGGCTACTAATTAGAATAATGATATCTGACATGAAAACTAGTGGTTAACTTTTCCAAAGCTTTCCTTCTTTTTATCTCTCTGAGCTGAATTGTTATCTCTCACCTATGCAAAATTCATTATGACCTTTTTCCAGTTTATTTCTAATGTTTAGCATTTTCACAAATCCAAATTTTGAAAATGTGTTTGGTCTTCCAAATCCGCTGCGTCAAAAAAATAATTATTTGGACGCCCATTGACTTTAATGCATTTGGACCAAATAGTCATGTGTATAAAAATTGACGTGCGTCAAAATAATTTGGACGGCAATTGACTTCAATGTGTTTCGCAAATTTTTCACCATTTAGCGAATTTGGCGGCACAGATTCGCCCATCTGAACAGCTGAACAGAAACAGCATAGTTCCATTTCTTTAAATATACTAAAAAATAATTTGAAAATAAAAAAAAAACCAACAGGATTGTTTTTGCCTCTAATAAGTATTCATTATATCTTAATTGGGATCAAGTACAAGGCACTGTTTTATTATTACAGGGAAAAAGGAACCCATTTTTAAAAATTAGAATGATTTGATTAAAAGTCTTTCTGGATAAAGGGTTTCCGGATAATATATTCCGGATATATAAACTCCCACTCACAGGCCTTTAAGGATTTCAGGATATGCTTGCAGGTGGATTTGATGTTAAAAATACACTTGGACTTTGAAGCTTGGATAGCAGCATACTGCAGTTTAAGGTTGTTAAATGAACTGTTTACTTCTATTCGTTCTTCTGCTAAACTGCACTTTGCAAAAGCAAAACCACAGGAGGCTGTTGATTCACTGTTTATCATTGTCAGACTTCCAGCTTTTCTGGAGGATGAAATAAATAAAGAAAACTTTCAAAATGAGAAGTTTACAGCTCAGTTTTAATGCAAAACTTTCGGGACTCATTTAAACACTTTCTGCTCACAAGACTGATGCACTAACAGGTTTAATGGCTTTTAAAAGCTAACAGGTTTTTTTTTTCATATAGATTATAATGCGCTACTATTTATAGAATGTAAAAAGACTTGGAACATTTCCTGGTGGCAGATTTCGTAATACTGGCATTTCAAATAAAAAATACCAGGGCTCATTTATCTACACTGGGCAAATTTGCTCATGGGAAGTTACCTATAGCAACCAATCAGGGATTAGCTTTTTGAAGCCAGCTGCCAGTAGAATATTGCATGCAGCAATTTGATTGGTTGCCATGGGAAACTGCCTATGGACAAATTTGCCCAGTGTTGATACATGACTCCCACTGTGTTCTTGTCCTACAATAATAATTGCTGAAGCAGTGATCTGCACATATGAATTGAGCCTCTACAAATTCTTCTTCATAATTTGTGATGCCACTCGTTTCCTTCGCTCACCCTCATACACTTCTTGTAATATTCAATTTTAACGCTATAAAAATAAACCCACAGTGCCATCCACCCACCTCAGTGAAATGTAGATAGAAAATGAGTGTACAAGCTGTCCTGAATGTACAGGTGAAATGCATGTCCAGTGTAGAGAATGGGCCTCCGAATTTGGGTCTCTTTCTTTTTAATCATTAAGTTGATCATGTTAGAATTGTTTTCTGTAAGTGACTTAGGTACATTGCCTACTACTTCATTAGTTAGGATCTGTGAATGATTGCAGCCAGACATCATAACATAACTAGATATTACTGGGCCCCACAGCAAATTATTTTTCAGACCCCCTGACCTGGTTTACTAATATTTATTGAAATTGAATATGAATTACGGCCTCATGGGGCCCTATACCTCCTGGCCCCCCCTGCAGCCACAGGCTCTGTTTCCTCTGTAGTTATGCCCTTGCTGGACATGCCAGGCAATATGTAGGTAAAGCCCAGCTGGGGGTCCCTGTTTGTTCAGTGTAATCAGTTTAAAGCTTTGCATAACTTACTGGAGCTATATACATACTTTTTGAAAAAAGACAAAGTCCATCAAGTTCAACCCCTCCAAAAGAAAACCCAGCAACCATACATACACCACTCTCTACTTTTAATTAAATTCTATATACCCATATCTGTACTAACTATAGAGTTTAGTATCACAATAGCTTTTAATATTATGTCTGCCCAAAAAATCATCCAAGCCATTCTTAAAGGCATTAACTGAATCAGCCATCACAACATCACCCGGCAGTGCATTCCACAACCTCACTGTCCTGACTGTAAAGAACCCCCTACGTTGCTTCAAATGAAAGTTCTTTTCTTCTAGTCTAAAGGGGTGGCCTCTGGTACGGTGATCCACTTTATGGGTAAAAAGGTCCCCTGCCATTTGTCTATAATGTCCTCTAATGTACTTGTAAAGTGTAATCATGTCCCCTCGCAAGCGCCTTTTTTCCAGAGAAAACAACCCCAACCTTGACAGTCTACCCTCATAATTTAAGTCTTCCGTCCCTCTAACCAATTTAGTTGCACGTCTCTGCACTCTCTCCAGCATTTATATCCCTCTTAAGGACTGGAGTCCAAAACTGAACTGCATACTCCAGATGAGGCCTTACCAGGGACCTATAAAGAGGCATAATTATGTTTTCATCCCTTGAGTTAATGCCCTTTTTTATGCAAGACAGAACTCTATTTGCTTTAGTAGCCACAGAATGACACTGCCCAGAATTAGACAACGTGTTATCTACAAAGACCCCTAGATCCTTCTCATTTAAGGAAACTCCCAACACATTGCCATTTAGTGTATAACTTGCTTTTATATTATTTTTGCCAAAGTGCATAACCTTGCATTTATCAACATTGAACCTCATTTTCCAGTTTGCTGCCCAGTTTTCCAGTTTAGACAGATCACTTTGCAAAGTGGCAGCATCCTGCATGGAACCAATAGTTCTGCACAATTTAGTATCATCTGCAAAAATAGAAACAGTACTTTCAATGCCCACCTCCAGGTCATTAATAAACAAGTTGAAAAGCAAGGGACCTAGTACAGAGCCCTGCGGTACTCCACTAACAACACTGGTCCAATTAGAAAATGTTCCATTTACCACCACTCTTTGTAGTCTATCTTTTAGCCAGTTCTCTATCCAGGTACAAATACTATGTTCCAGGCCAACATTCCTTAATTTAACCAGTAACCTTTTGTGTGGCACTGTATCAAATGCTTTAGCAAAGTCTAAGTAAATCACATCCACTGCCATCCCAGAATCGAGGTCTCTACTTACATTCTCGTAAAAAGAAATTAAGTTAGTCTGGCAAGATCTATTACGCATAAAACCATGCTGGCACAAACTCATAGTATTATGATTTGCTATGAAGTCCAGTATCTTATCCTTTATTAACCCTTCGAAAAGCTTTCCTAATACTGACGTCAGACTAACTGGCCTATAGTTTTGATGCTGAGAACGGGATCCTTTTTTGAATAGAGGCACCACATTAGCAATTCGCCAGTCTCTCGGCACAATGCCAGATCCCAATGAATCCTGAAAAATTAAGTAAAGAGGTTTGGCAATCACAGAGCTAAGCTTGCTAATTACCCTGGGATGAATACCATCTGGCCCTGGACCTTTGTTAATCTTAACATGTTCAAGTCTCTTTTGAATTTCTTCATGTGTGAACCATGCATCATTAGTTGTATTACTAGAATTGGGAGTGTTAAGAAGGAAACCTTCACTTACTGGTTCTTCATTTGTGTAGACAGATGAAAAATACGAGTTCAGAATCTGCGCTTTTATTTTGTTTTCATCAACCAGCTGACCCCCCTCTGATAGTAAGGGTCCCACCCCTTCCTGCTTCATTTTTTTACTATTGCCATATTTAAAAAATAATTTTGGATTTTTTTTACTGCTTGCTGCAATATCCTTTTCTATAGCAATTTTAGCTTGCCTTATAGCTTCTTTGCATGATTTATTGGCCTCCTTGTACCTAATAAATGTTTCGGCTGTACCAGCTAACTTGAATATAAATATAAATTAATGATGGTGATGATTTTAGCCCCACTCATTTACAGTTATACTTTAGTTCCCCTGTGTCTGTGCCAGATAGGGATGTAGCGAATTGTTCGCCGGCGAACTAGTTCGCGCGAACTTCGACTGTTCGCGTCCGCCGCAAGTTCGCGAACGTCGCGCGACGTTCGCCAATAGGCGTTCGCGTCAAAATCGTTCGACCATTCGACCATTCGATCGCTAAAATCGAACGATTTTCGTTCAAATCGAACGATCGAAGCCATTGGATTGAATGAAATCATTCGATCCAATGGCTTCGATCGTTCGATTAGAACGGAAATCGTTCGATTGAACGATTAAAATCCTTCGATCGTTCGAATCGAACGATTTTCGGATGTTCGAAGTTCGTGAACTGTTCGCATTTTTTGCCGGTGTTCGCGAACGGCGTTCGCGAACACATTGTCGGCGGTTCGCTACATCCCTAGTGCCAGATTCTGATAGATTGACACTGCAGAATAACACTGAAGAACAGTCCTTCCATCTGATGGACATGTCACCACAATTTACAACTTTTTACATCAGATTATAAGCAATCTTATTTATGTACAGTGTAAACAGGCACAGTTAAATCCTCGTAAATATTTTAGTTTGTGCATCTGCCACATTGAAAAAATATATAATGCCACCTCACAACAACAAGTGTTGGATTCAAAAGAATATCAATGAAAAATAATAATAAACATGAAAACACTCACAGTTCACCTCAGTCCCAAGGTGCAAGGAACCAAAAACGCTGCATCACAAGGATGTGAGGGTTTCCAAAAATAGAGAATCAAATGTAAAACATTAGAAAATTTTTTATTAGGACATAAAGGCCTAACGCGTTTCGTGCCTGTGTGGGCACTTACTCATAGGCCTATGAGTAAGTGCCCACACAGGCACGAAACGCGTTAGGCCTTTATGTCCTAATAAAAAATTTTCTAATGTTTTACATTTGATTCTCTATTTTTGGAAACCCTCACATCCTTGTGATACAGTTAAATCCTCTGCAGACTGTCACTGTCTGATCTCACCTTAGCACTGTATATACCATACCTCCCAGCATTTTGGAAATAAAAAGAGGGACAAAAAAGTTGACCATGCCCATTTTTGTGGCCACACCCCCTAATTACCATGTTCATTTTACAAAATTTGGCAGGTTATGAAAGTTTGAACATATTTCTGTGTGAGCAGCCCCTCTAACAAGAGATCTATATATGCACCATCACAGAGCCAGATCTGGTACCCTTTGTCCCAACAGTACCTTCAGAGCTGTCAAAAGATGCAGTGACCAATGGTTCTCCTTCTCTCTCCAACACTGGATTAACTCTAGATCACTCATCCAACAGGGGGCAACCCAATTGCAGCCCAATGTACAACTTTCAGCCCATCGTATATGTGCCTTAGTACTTAGTGCACTAGTGTTGTGATTTACTGAGCCGATGCACTGCACAATTTCACTGGCACTCGAGCTCATCCTCTGTTTTGGTGCATGCCCTAATACAGACAGTAAAACATTGCAATTGAAGTGGTAAAGAAATGATCAGCAGTTGAGCAAGGTTCTCCCTGGAAAACCATATCCATGGATCCTGTTCTGCTCAGCAACCAGCTCCTCACAGCACACAGCTCCCTCCTCTAAAGAAATGTCACTTCCACCCTTACATAAGCATTGCTCAGTTTCATGGCACTGCTCAGAACCCTCCATAGAGTGCTGAGTTATTTCTTATCTATATAAGGATGAAACATAAATGTTCTGAACAAGAAAACCCTTCTCCAAGCCTTCTTGAAGAAAATCCAAACTTTGAGGCAAAGAAAGAGGGAAATCAATTCAAATGGTTCTCAAATTGCATTTTTTTAATTTATAGTAAAATTGATGGGTCTGTATGACAAAGAAGGAGGGTTTCCTCAGAGAGAGGGGACAAGGATCCTCTCTGAAGCATCAGAAGAAGAGTAAACCAAGGAGGGTTTGACAGATTTAGGTCAATGGCATTGCTTCCACTCTTTTCATAACACCACAAGCAGAAGGGATACTAGGGAACAAATATAAACCTTGGTAAAAATCCAACTGAGCATTCACTGTTACTGCTCTTGAAACAAAACTGAAGTTGTATTACATTGTTTGGCCTTGCTATAAGAGATACTTTGAGACTGTTTGAGAATGTTTGTATAAGCCATTCCTGCTCAGAAAGTCTGCTTGTTGATTCTGGAGACCAGGAAATCACACTGCTGCTGAAGTCTCCTGTTTATGTTCTGCACAGTTCAGAATTGCAGCCAATATTTGCTGGAGAGAAAGAATCTTTGTGATCCACTATCTCCTTATTTAAGCCACAGCTGTAATGTTGTCTATTTCAAGCTTCACTGGTTTCCTTGAAGATTAGGAGCAAAAGACTCTAGAACACGACAAGCTGCGCTGATCTGTAAGATATTGGGGGGAAGATTTGTCTTAAATGTCTGAAAACTCTCCACTCCAAAATTTGGGGAAGGCAGCGTGTAAAGTACAAAAAATTGGCACATTGCATCTGTTGTCTGTACTTTGCTTGCTGATGTCAATCACCCTGACAACTACATAACATTTTTGTCACTTTCTGCAATAGTTAAAAAAAACATGCAAAATAAATAACAAAGGCAAATTTAAGTTGTCAGTGAACATGCCCTTTTGGAGTGAAACTGTAGTTAGGAGTCGGGTTCATCCACTTTGGTAATTCTTAATAGATATCAATTAACCTCTAAAAATGCAGTGTGAAAACTCCTGATATTCTTTAAATAACTGTAGTTTACATTAATAACTCATGCTACTTTGCTTTGGGGCCGATTTAGAAACGCTCGAGCCCTTGGCTTCCTGCCGATCATTTTTTATTCAAACAAATACTAAAACATTCGGCAGGTTTTAAGTGCCAAGCTTTTTATTTTTTTGAAAAATCTGCTCGGGGGAAAAAAAACAATTGGCAGAAAATTGAGGTATATGAATGAACAAACCACCAAGATTTAAGGAACTTGGGAGTGTGGATTTAGTAGCTGAATGCTTGAGCCCAAGGCACAAGCATTCTTAAATCAGTCCCTCAATGTGACTTAATTTACTGTACAGGTATGGGATTCGTTATCTGGAAATCCATTACTCAAAATTCTCAAAATTACGGAAAGGCCACCTCCCATAGATTCCATTATAATCAAATAAACCAATTTTTTAAAAATGATTTCCTTTTTCTCTGTAATAATAAAACAGTACCTTGTACTTGATCCCAGCTAACATATAATTAATCCTTATTGGAAGCAAAACCAACCCACTGGGTTTATTTAACATTTAATACATGATTTTCTAGTAGACTTAAGATATGAATTATGGAACGCTATGTGGAAAACCCGAGGTCCCGAGCATTGTGGATAACAGGTCCCATTTACCTGTATAGCATCCTGTCCAATGCAGCTAATTTAATTTCTTTAACACATGAATGGCTGTAGGATGTACAGCACTGATTTATAGAATTAATTTTGTGCCTTAGTATACTCAGTATTCTTCAGCTGCAGAGTTCACTCAATTGCAGAGCAGTATTTATACATATAGGGAACTGGACACAGATAGGATGGTCTCCTTACCTCAGAACCAGCATTTTGTTGGAGTGGAAACCTTTGGAACCTCAGCAGTTGTGCTGCTATAGCTACCAGCATCTTACCATCTGATTGATCTGCTTTAGTGATGGGTGAATAAATTCATCTGGCGCGATTTTGTGGTGAATTTCTGGGTTTCACCGCCAGGGAATAAATTTGTGAAATTCATCGGAGTCAAAATTTTTTAGATACGCTTCCGAAAACTTGCTTACGTCAAAAAGGCTGCGCGGCAACACTATTCGGACGCCCATTGACTTTAACGCCGGCATCAAAATTGACTCAAATGAATTTTCAGCGAAGCAAAATGGGAGAAATTCACCCATCACTACCTGCTTGATCTAAAGTGCTGAAAGCTGCCTCCATACTTGAAAACTAGAATTCTGCATATTGATTTATTTACCTAACTTGTTTCTGTAGACAGATGCCATTGCCATAAGGTGTTCCACATCACTCCATTTTATCCCCATGTTATTTATACACTTCCAGAAAAATAATATTCAAAAATTCATAACCCATCTGCTTATAAAAGCCTCTAAATACGTTCAGTATTAAAATGTGTGCAATTTAATGGTTCTTTAAATCCTGTAAAATTGATCTATTTGAATATTAATATGGCAGTTTCATAGTTCTTCAATATATTTATCTTTTGGCACTATCCTGCTTTGCAAAATACATCTTTCATGCTGCCTAACTATTGTATTTCATTAGTAAATAAAATAAAAACAAACATATTTTTATTACCTGCTGCTGGCCTATGCCTCAGTCTATTTAGGCGTATCCAGTAAATACAGCCATGTTGATGAGGTAACACTTTCATGATGGTGGTGGCAGATTTCTTGGATTTAAGAAGAAGTAACCTTGGAATAGAAATTTTTTCAGCATACTATAACAAGTTATCAAGAGTGAAAGTGTGTTGTGAGCAGTAGGCCAGAAACATTGCTCAAACAAACAAAACTTTTCTTTCTAGGTCTAGCAGACCAATGAATGCTAAAGAATCCTAGTTAATTAGAATATTAGACCGTGTCTCTCAGCAGGGCACAGCATGTAGGTGACCTGGCTGTGTTAAGAACTCCCAGAGGAACTGGGGGTGCTGCCTGCATCTGCACAAAGCAGGAGTTGACAGAAACCGTGAGCTGGTTGAGCTTGTGAGTCTGGCTACGAGTGAGGGAAACTAGAAAGCTGAACTCTAACAGGAAAGAGTCCTGTGAGTACAGGGGTGAGACAAACTTGTGGTTTGTTTTGTTGGAAGCCACAAGGGGCCCAGTCTAGTAAGGGACTTCTTCAAACATGTGAAGGTAGCGCCCAGTGCTTGAAGGTGTCGTAAACTTTTGGCGCAAGCATAACTTTTTTTTATTAAGAAGTTCCTTTTTAACTTTTACATGTCACTTCATTTCATACTTTTGCAGAAGTGTTAATGCAATGTTCTGCTCTACTTTAATGGCTATGAGACCTTGATAAATTATTTTTAGGCAATGCGGAAAATTGTTCCATTATACCAGTACTTCATACAGAAAAGTACTTGCTGCAAGAAACTTCTGTATTAGATCTGTAAAAGTTTTTGAATAAATGTTGTAGAATAGCATAGTATTATATATTAATATATCAATATACAAAGGAGACAGCAAAGTAATATTGTATTCAATATAGACTACGATTTCCTTTGGGAGATTCTCGTCCACATTCAATATGAGGAAGGTCATTGCTTTCTTAAAGGTTTTTTTTCTATGTACAGTTTGTATTTATATTATAGGGTATGTTTTAACTAAATAAAAAACATACAAAATATATATTCTCAGGTTATTCTAAATAAGGCCGTACACATATTTGTGTTTTTTTAGTACTGCCTAAGCAAATATGGAAGGTAATATTTCCTACCCGTGTAGCCAGGTAGATACAGTATTTCATGACATATCTTCTAGATCTATCACCTGCTGAGTTGATACCCATGATACACATGAGGGTACAACAGAGAAAAAGCATTGTGAGATATAAGCCTAAATCAGCCTCCGTCCATGTTCTTGAATGTTCGTGCAGTTGGAACAGCTAAACAGCGATATAACCTTCCATGTTTTATCACAATATATTATGGTGAAGCTATGATAACTGAAAACATGTGGGTAAGTATTATTCTGCAACATACTTGCATTTTTCGGGTCAGGGCAACCTACTTAGGAAAGCTTGGGTGTGCACAGTACATTTTTTTCAGATCCCCTTAAACCTTTTTTTTTTTTTAACCTAAGTAAGACTGTTGAAAAGATTCCATTTTTTCTATTTATTGTTGTGGCTTCAACTGGTATGTTTAATTGCTGTACTCTGGGAATATCCCTCAATAGAAAGGTTAAATTAGAAGATATTTCAGAAATTCATTCACCACTTTTTTGCTTAATCTTTTCCGTCGGCAGCCATGCAGGATAACATTTCTATTGCACTTTTATTCAGCAAATGCAAAGAATAAACGCTGACATATCACTGTTGCTATGGAAAGGCTTATTCCCCTGGCCAACAGCTCTAAGTAGTTGGTAGAGGCAAAAACGAAATATTTATTTAGTTACATGTTACTAAATTTATGAAAGTTTTCATTATTGTTGAAGGCTGATTCATGATATAAATGTAATATAAAGTTTGGTCATTTCACCATGGGACCAAACTAAAAATTATATCTTAAAAAAAAGAGAGCTCCTACGTCATTATAAATGTGCCATTTATAACCTTATGGTGATCTCTTCTAGCACACTGCCTGTCCCCTTGCATAAAGGTGTCAAGGACCAGCCTGGACTCAAACTCTTGTGTGTGTGGTTCTGGACATTTGAACTTACCTTGTGAGCCACTGGAGGCTCTTGGGGCTGGACCTGACCTTTTCATTGATGTTCCTGACTCTGCCTGTTCCCAGTATGTCTCCTCCCTGGTCCCCTCCCATCTCTTTACCCTCATGTGTTTCCTATTTTCATTTATGTCCCCTTTATAAGGCCAGCCATGACCTTTGCCCGGCACTTGCTTATTGTGTATTTCCCTGCGAGACTTGCCAACCTTTTTCCAAGTTCCTGTATTCCCAGCTCCTGTATTCCAAGTTCCTTGTTCCTGACTCTAGTGTTCCTGTGTCCTGATCCCTAACTTAAAGGATCTCCTGTTATTGACATTTGCCTGTGTATTAACTACGCTATTGCCTCTTGATTTTGTACTGCTGTGGATTGCCAGGGTTATGACCTTGGCTGTTCTGTGAGTTTGATCTTTATTAAACTGTGTTTATCATGGCTTCAAGGCTCTGTCCTGCAATCTATGGGTATACCCCAGGCTTCCCACCTTACCTTACCTCCTGAGTACATCTCTGCAGTGTCAGAATGTTACAAAAAGCCTAACAATATTAATTAAAAAAAAACACTGGGAAATCAAACCCTATGTTGCATTGTACCAGACATGTTTCTGCAGCAAAGAGAGAAAGCTTTTGAATATCCAATAAACATTTAACTGTAGATTATAATGAATAATGTACCCGCTGCTAACATTTATAAGGATATTAAGAGTCACCAAGGAGCTATATGACTGTATAAAAGCACAAGGCCGCAGGGGTACATTATTCACTATATGCAAACATACTATACTATAGGGGACACACACAATACAGCCTGCTTTGAAATGAAAGAAAAGCTTAGATAGAAATAATGTAAGCAGGAGATTTGCAGAGTTGTGATCAGTATATGTTTTATTTTCCTTTTAATAGCTGGGATAATTCAATCACATGAAATTATTAAACAAGTAAGATCGATTATCTGGAATTCTTGGAACCTGAGGTTTTCCAGATAAGGAATATTTCTGTAATTTGGATCCCCATACATTAAATCTTCCAAAAAACATTTAAACATACGGTATAGGGGGTTATTTAATAAAATCCGAATTTTTCTCATATTTTATCAAACAAAACCATGACCAAACTCCCATGCTCAATTTGACCTTATTTATTAATAAAATAACTCTAATTAAATGGAGAAAATGCTAAATTTTCTGTGTTTTCGGGCTAAGCCCAATGCAAACCATGATAACTGCAAATTGAGATAGGTGCCTCTCCTATTTACTAATACAGCACCTCGACAGGTCTGAGATGGAGGATTTTCGGATTCTGGCTTTTTGCAGCATCAGGGTATAATAAATCTCGACATATTCAAGTTTTTTTCCCCACAAAAAATTCGAGTTTTTGCACCAAAAACCCCAACCAGATAATTTCAAGGTTTTTTTAAATAAACCCCATAGGGTTGTTTTGCCACCAATGGGGATTCATGCATTTTGGTTATAAACAAATGCAAGGTGCTGTATATTACAGAGAAAAAGCTGCTAGATTGCTTATAATGGGCTCCGTTGTAGATGGGCTTTCTGTAACTGGGATCTTTATGGTTAAGGGATTCCATGGCTGTACTAAAAACTCATATGTTTTTCTATCTAAAATCACAGGTTTCCCATTTTTTTTTTTTAAATGTTTTTATTTGCACCAGAAATATCCAACAGACATTACAAAGCAAACATGTTATTACAATTGTGAATAAAACTTTGCAATTTTGAGACTGGGTCCGGTCTGCACAACCTTCTTGACCGTCACCAGTCATAATAGCATAACATGCAACTACAGTTCAATATAACACAGAGTTAACATAATGGAATTTACTTAATTGAATATTCCCCCAGTTCCCCAAACCTTTCCCATCTTCATAATCAGTGGCGTAACTACCGGGGGAGCAGGGGGTACGATTGGGCCAGGGCCCGCACCCCCTCAGGGCCCCCCAGCAGCTCACGCTCCACGATTCCCAGCCATTTCCGGGTGTACGGAGGGGGGCGTGGGGCCCGGCAGCGCCTTTAGTTACGTCACTGTTCATAATCAATTAGCCTGCCCTTTATCGGTCCCTATGTCAGACTCCCTGTGGGTATTATTTGCCTCCCCGACAATTCCTCAGACATATACCATGATGTGAATCTGAATACTGAAGCTATTTCTTGTTGTCTGTGAGGGGACAAAGTATACACATATTTTGACCAAGTGTTGAAGAAACTTGCTACCAGGCGTTCCCTATTAAGATTAGCCTCCAGCCAATCCATTTGAAATGCAAAATCCAGTTTCAACTTCGCAAGGTGAAGCATTGGAGGCGTAGTTGAAATCCAGCAGTTCAATATAGCTTTTGTACCCACAGCTGAAACAATGCCCGCTAGTTTTCTATCTGCTTTCAGAACTGTTGTTACATCACCAAATATCGCCCAAGTGGAAGTAAGTGGTATGTTGATTAATAAATTAGTTTTACAATACAGCATCACGTCATTCCAAAACTGTTGAATAAGTGGACATGTCCACAAGCAGTGATAGATATCCGCCCCAGGGGAAGAACATTTTAGACAACAATCTGTATCCGACCAGCCCACCTTCTTTCTGAGTTCTGGGGACATAGGCGGATGGTGATTTTTTTGTTTGGGGAGGCTAAAAAATAATTATCTATAGGCAATAAGTCAACAATAGACTTAACAATAATTATTTTCTAATTTTGTGTCATGCATAAATGGTCTTAACTTTAAAAGTACAACAACATTTTTTAAACCCTTTTAAAAGAAAGATGCACTTTGTAGCACGGCAAGGTGATATAAAATACATTTTTATAATACAAAATATACTTTTTCATTTTCATTCAGTCTCATAGCGTTCCATTTGTTTGAGCACTTAAAGGACATCTGTTGGGCAAAAATATTATCCCCAACCAAAGGTGCGGGCTAATAGAGCCTGCACTCCGGTTGGGGGTTACTATTTTTTTTAAAAAAAACTTGCCTCCTGCCAGAGATTGGACACCCGCAATGGGAGGGAGCTCACGGTGTAAGCGACCATGTCGTACATAGAGCATGCACATAAAGAGTCACGTGCAAAATGAGTAAGTTCACTCATAATGCACATGCGTGTGCCCCAATATGGGCCGATCGTCAGGGCCGCCATCAGGGGGGGACAAGTGTCCCGGGCATGAAGTGGGGCCTGGATCTTTCAAAACCGCAGCACTGCCGGGCCCCCCTTCATGCCCGGGACACTTGGCCCCCCCTTGAGAGCGCCAAAGCCATGCAGCCATTTTCTAAGTCCCAAACAGCCGAAATGCGGAAGTGCTGAAAAGCCAAATAGCCGAAGGACCCGAAGCCACGAAAACAGCTGAAGCCGAACTCCTGAAGCGGCGAAAAGACCAGAAGTCATGAAAACAGCCGAAATTGAAGTTCTGAAGCAGCGAAAAGACCCGAAGTCACGAAAGCAGGCGAAGTTGAAGTCCTGAAGCCACGAGTTCAATTCTACTAAACAATTTGTGTGTTTTTTTTAATCCCCTTGCCACCAATGTATTATTTTAATACTCTATAGGCCCCTGCCACCGATGTTTTTTTTTTTAAAAAAAATTTTGGGCTCCAATTTGTTTAACTTGTAAGGGAAGCCCTAGCACCAATGTTTTTTTTAAAAGATATTCTTTGGGGCCACAATTTTTTTTAACTTGTAAGAGGTGCCTGGCGCCAATTTTTTAAAAAAAATATTTGTTGGGGCCCCAATTTTTTTTAACTTGTGAGGGGGGCCCTGGCAGCAATGTTTTTTTTTAATTATAAGGGGGCCCTGACCATCAATAGCTTTTTATTGTGTGTGGGGGGGTTACTTTTTTAGCGTTGATGTCTGTGTGATCTTTGGGCAGGATCTGGCTTGGGCGCCAGTGTGGGCAGGGCCCAGGGGGCCCCAAAAATTCTGTTGTTTGGTGCTCCGTGATTTCTAATGGCAGCCCTGCTGCTCTACCAGGAGCTCCCTCCTGGTGCTGGTGGCCTTGCGCTGGTGTGGGGGGGGAATTTTAAAAAAAAAATTAATGTTACCCTCAACCGGAGTGTGGGCTCTTTTAGCCCGTACCTTGGGCTATAATATTATTTCCCAACAGGTGCCCTTTAGTATTAGTATTTCCCAACAGGTGCCCTTTAATATTAGATTAATTCAATACTCACAGCCTTACACTCAGCTCCCAGTATGTTATTTTTTTCTGTCCCACAGGGACCAGCAGGCCCAGCCCTCACATCACTTGAGCATACTTCATTTGCTGCATTTCCAAAACTTTTTAAGCCCCCAAAATAACCCCTCCAACTAAAATATTCCCCCATAAATCCCAGTAGAATTCATATTCCTGCCTCCCCACACTCCGTTCCTGGCAAGATTAACGCTTACAGCCACAAAAGACTCATTGTCTCAACCTTAGACTTGTGTCTGTATTAGTATTTGGTATTCTAGAAACTCCTTCAACACACATATACAACAAAATCATATATGAAAAAAAAATGCAGCCACATTTAATGCATGAATAGCATGATGATTATTATTAATAAGTTATATTCCACACCTTCTGCTGCTCTGAGCTTCAGTTTCCCTGCACTGTAGATTTAGCTCCGTGTATGCCCCTCCCCCTGCTGGCCGGGCAATTGTTCTTGGAAGCAGGCCAGGGAAGAGCAATAGATTCTGAGCCTAGGAACCAAGGAACAACTCCTGAGACAGAAGGTGGAGTATATCAGGCTTGATTGTTACTGTCTTACTTCTCTATCACACACTTCCCTCTGAACTTTGACAGTGCCCGTGCTACTTTAATCGCTTTTAATCGATTTTTAGTTAGACCCTTCTCCAGCACAATATTTCAGACAAGGTAGGGTACATTTACAATGGACAAAGGTTTGGGAAGGCTTAGCCTTCCCAAGCCTTAATTAAAATCCGCCTATGTCTGGGGAGAAGTAACCCCTGTGCAATATTTTAAAGAACATTTCATGAAACTAGCTGGATCGGAGAAGCGCTAACGATTTTACATGTAAGGATAACAATTTGTCTTTTGACAGTTCCGGAATTTGGTGTGTCCACCTACCTATTCCTCTCGCAAACTCCCTCTCTGCCAACGATGTTCTCAATATTTTATATAATAGGGAGATGGAAGGCTTCACTGCACTAGAGCAGAGAATGCTATCCATTGGGTTGTTGTTATCCTGAGTGGAAAGAGTACGAACAACCGAATGAGCGTAATGTCTGGCCTGCAAATATGAAAACATATCCCATGACACTCCGGTATATTTTTCCCTTAGCTCTGACAGTGTATAAAAAGTGTCTGGAGTGCGTAATAAATGTCGCACCTGTGTTACCCCTTGTACTGCCCACTCAAGGAATGGCCGACCTCTATAATTATTCAGAAAATGAGGGTTACTCACAAAGGGTTGAAAGAGGGAGTCAGAAGCCGAAAGAGACAATCTGCGACGTGCCAGCCGCCAGGCCCTGATCGTAGTGTGTAATAAAGGATTGTCTCTTACCTGTGATGGTAGTTGGCTCTCAGGCAAGTGTAACAGTGAGACTAAAGAAAGATCTGGTACTAGGGCCTGTTCCAGCCGGGGTACAGCGTACAGTTCCCTGTTGTGAACCCAATCTGAAACATACCGAATGTTGCATGCCAAATTATATGTCGATATATCCGGAAGGCCTACCCCCCCACACGCTCTTGATTGCTGAAGTTTTTTCCGACCTATCCGGGGATGTTTACCCCCCAGACAAATCGACTCACTGCCTGATTAAGTTTCGTTAAGTCAGTACGGGAAAGTAACACTGGAAGCATATGTAATGGATAGAGCAACCGGGGGAACCAGACCATTTTAATCAGGTGACATTTACCCAAATAATTAACAGGTAGGCATGACCAAACTTTAACCTTCTGAAGCACTTGATTTAATAAAGGGGTGATGTTAAGTCTATATAAAGCATATATCGAAGGAGGGATTTTGATTCCTAAAAATTGAATTGAGGAAGTAGCCCATTGGAATGGGAAAGGGCCGTCCCATGATTCTTGGAATCGTGGGTTAAGCGGCAATGCAACAGTTTTAGTAGTGTTTATCAGAAACCCTGCTATTCGTCCAAAATCTTGGATATAATTCAAGAGCAAGGGGATGGCCTCTCGCGGATTCGTCATCATTAGCACGATGTCGTCCGCAAAGGCTTGCAACTTAAGATGTTGGGTGCTAATATTAATCCCTCGTATATGTGGGGATGCCAATAGATATCGGAGAAATGGGTCCAGAGCTAAATTGAACAACAAGGGGGAGAGTGGGCATCCCTGTTGGTTCCCCTTGAAAGGGTAAAAGGAGAGGAGAGAAATCCATTGATATACAGTTTGGCCTGAGCAGGACGATACAGCGTTGATATAGCTCTAATAAAAAGTGGTCCGAAGTGTCTAAATTTAACCAGGCGTATCAGATGAGAATGAAAAATGTGATCAAACGCCTTATCTGCGTCTAAATTTATCATCAACGTTTGCGAATTTTTATTCTGAGCATCAGAGATTACAGCTGCAAGAGCGGAACGTATAGCAGTAACGGCTTGTCTATTACGGGTGAAGCCTAGCTGTTCGGGTATGGTGATTTCCGACAAGATATGTTGCAACCTAATAGATAAAAGCTTAGTAAGTATTTTATAATCATGATTGAGGAGAGAGATGGGTCTGTAGGACTCCACCTGATCCTCCTTTCTGTCTTTTTTAAGAATCAGTATCATTTTGGCCTCACTGAATCTATCCCAAACCCCATCTCCATCCAAAACATATTGGTAAAGGGAGGTTAAGGACGGTGTTAGCTCGTTTCTCAACAGTTTGTAATATTCTGCAGTAGGGATGTAGCGAACCGCCGACAATGTGTTCGCGAACGCCGTTCGCGAACACCGGCAAAAAATGCGAACAGTTCGCGAACAGTTCGCGAACTTCGAACATCCGAAAATCGTTCGATTCGAACGATCGAAGGATTTTAATCGTTCGATCGAACGATTTCCGTTCTAATCGAACGATCGAAGCCATTGGATCGAATGATTTCATTCAATCCAATGGCTTCGATCATTCGATTCGAACGAAAATCGTTCGATTTTAGCGATCGAATGGTCGAATGGTCGAACAATTTTGACGCGAACGCCTAGTGGCGAACGTCGTGCGACGTTCGCGAACTTGCGGCGGACGCGAACAGTCGAAGTTCGCGCAAACTAGTTCGCCGGCGAACAGTTCGCTACATCCCTATTCTGCAGTGAAGCCATCCATTCCCGGTGCCTTATGGTTAGCAAATGACTTAATAGTGTCCCCTACCTCCTGCTCCGTCAACGGGGCATTAAGAACATCACGTTGCCTTTGTGTAAGCTTGGGCATATTAGCAGAACGAAGGTAGGCCACACCCGCCTGAGTATCATCTATTGGAGCTTGATAGAGGGTTTCGTAGTAGTTTACAAATTCTCTCAAAATATCAGCAGAGGTAAGTTTTAACCCCTCTGAAGACCGGATTTGAGTAATGTGGGATGTTCCTTTCGTCTGTCTTACCAAATTCGCCAAAAGGCGACCGGCTTTGTTGCCCCATCTATAAAAACGATTCCGTCTAAAATCAAGATTTCTCTTTGCCCTATCAGTATAAAGAGTATCCAAATCCTGTTTAGCCTGTATGTAGATCTGCCTATCCTGCTCACTGTTTGTTATGAGGTAAGTTTGGTAGGTAGTAGTGAGAGTGCCATTTAACAATTCCAATTTTTCTCTAAAGGATTTGTTCAGTCTAGCAGTGTAGGAAAGTATATGTCCACGCATCACTGCCTTAGATTCAGACCAAAACAATGGGATATTATCTAGATGCCCAAGGTTATCGTCAGTGTAATCCGCCCATTTATTTTGAAGAAACAGTTGAAAATCATCAGAATTGGATAAATAGGATGGGAAACTCCACTGTCTGTCTCTGGGGTTAGGTGGACTCAGCGAAATTGTAATTGATATTGGCGCATGGTCAGATAGAGAGATATTATGGATTTTACTACCCCTTAAATCGTCCACACCCATTTGTGCTAAGGTTTCCCATTTTGTTAAAAAGATATTGCATTTCAGACAAGTTTTTGTGTGCAATCCCTACTACTATGGTAAGTATTATACCCTGAGCATAAGTGAAAAGTATGGTGGCGTGTTTTTTTTTTTCATTTAAAATGTAATCCTTAGTAGTGGGGACTGTACTGTGCTGACATAGGCTCAAGTAAGCATGGAGACAGAAAGAAAGTAATTTAACCATGCTCCGCATCTCACTACATCTCCATATATTATCTTTTAAAAATATGTGTCCCTAAATTTAGACTTATGATTTAAAGCGAAGTTTTCATTTTTCTCTTGTTTTTGGTGTTGGCACAGTAATGACCACTAGATGCAGGTCCAACTCTGAGACATGCCCAGGTATCTATTTTAATTTTATATTTTTACCATGCCACTACAAAGTTCAAAATAACTATTCCTGGTGCTAGAAAATAGGGGAAGTGGTTAAAATTTACTAGAGACGCCACTGAGGTCACTTAAGCTCCCTGGAAGTCTATGAAAAAAATCTGGAACTGAATTTGTAGATATATTTTTCTCCCTAAATTTAATTTATCCCAATATCTTGCTTGGAAGCTACTCCATGAATGTTCTTCTGGTAGTCTCTACTAATAATCCATGTGAGATGAAAGTACGGCTTTGGCCTTTGCTACAATAAGAAACAGAATAGTTAAAGGGATCCTGTCATCGGAAAACATCAGTTAATAGTGCTACTCCAGCAGAATTCTGCACTGAAATCCATTTCTCAAAAGAGCAAACAGATTTTTTTATATTCAGTTTTGAAATCTGACATGAGGCTAGATATTTTGTCAATTTCCCAGCTGCCCCCAGTCATGTGACTTGTGCCTGCACTTTAGGAGAGAAATGCTTTCTGGCAGGCTGCTGTTTTTCCTTCTCAATGTAACTGAATGTGTCTCAGTGGGACATGGGTTTTTACTATTGAGTGTTGTTCTAAGATCTACCAGGCAGCTGTTATCTTGTGTTAGGGAGCTGTTATCTGGTTACCTTCCCATTGTTCTTTTGTTTGGCTGCTGGGGGGGAAAAGGGAGGGGGTGATATCACTCCAATTTGCAGTACAGCAGTAAAGAGTGATTGAAGTTTATCAGAGCACAAGTCACATGACTTGGGGCAGCTGGGAAATTGACAATATGTCTAGCCCCTAGATTTTAAAATTGAATATAAAAAAATCTGTTTGCTCTTTTGAGAAATGGATTTCAGTGCAGAATTCTGCTGGAGCAGCACCATTAACCGATTCATTTTGAAAAAAAATTTTTTCCCCATGACAGTATCCCTTTAATGCTTTTACCAAGCAAAGTAACTCGGAGGCACTTATATATGAACTAAATGCACGTATATGTAATTCTAACTTTTATTGAAAAAGTCTAGCTGTACTGGGCACCCCTGTGGCACAATCATTTTGAATTACAATTGGTTTTACTCTTTTTAGTTTTGACTATGAAGATTTTCATTCATCTAGGTCATGGTATATCTAGTATAGGTAAATCTAAAAACAACTGGACTTGCTGAGTAATCAATGAAGACGTTTCACTACTCATCCGAGCAGCTTCTTCAGTTCAACTGACTGGTGTGGGAAGTTCTCGGCATATAAACTCTTCCACTAATCCAATCACAACGGCACATTGTAACTCTTCAAAGAGGTGAAATCTGAGAGATGATATTTTGAGAGATGTTCATAAATTTACATTTGAAATATGTGTCCAGTCAATTATGAGTCTTCTTACTCCTTCTCGAATTTATAATTAGAACCTATAAGTGTACCTTATACCAGGACGGATTTAACTAGTTCATTGCCCCTATCCCCTCCCCTTTATTCATGCAAATCATTGGGACTGGATCAATGGGGATTGGCGCATGGGAAATTTAAAGAAAAAAAAAAGATTGTATCTCCTACGCATCCCCGGTGTTTCTGAACCAATGTGGGTGTGTTTGGGCAGCATGCGGGCCCCTAAAATCATGCCGCCCTAGGCCTGAGTCTTGGTGGCCTTTCCACAAATCCGGGCCTGACCTTATATTACCATCTTATTCGGATACAGGGATACCTGTTAAAGCATTTACCTCACAGTTCCATTATCTTTATAAAAGCCATGTGACTTCCTAGTGATTGCTAATAGCCTTACAATATTACCTATGATACAACTGTAATTTAGAAACAATAATGTGTGTGCAATATATTTGTTCTATTAGAGAATAAAAAAAAGACTATAATATTTTTCATTGTGTTTCCTGTTTATCTATTCATCTGTTATAAAGTAAATTACATAAAAAATGAAAATGGTTGGATTATGAGTGATTAGCTCATAATCCTTAATTACTGTACATTTCTCTTTTATTACCAAGCTTGATGCCTCAGAGAACCATCATGTTATACTTGTTTAATAGATTTAATAGCTAAAATAAGTGTTTTCTGAGTCCTGAGTTCAGATTTCTGTAAGATGCAGTTATACAAAAGCAAGAACAAATATAAAACATACAATGAGTTACTGAAATAAAAAAAAAACCAAAGTGTTCATCTATTAAAAGAAAATAGGAAAGCGGTGTAGCCGGTATTCATATGCTAAAGCGCTATCTAATTACTGTATTAGGTGCATTACATGTGTAATAAGAACTAGGGCTGGTGTTCTCTATATGCGTGATCATTTTGTGCATATTGGAGGTAATGTTTCCTATTCTCCCTGAAGAGTATGTTGTGTTTTGTCAGATCCACTGTTTATTCCTTTTATTAGGTGCACTATAAATATAGCACCTCATTGCTGATGTGGGAATATTAACTTAGAAGGTTTTATGCAATTCATAATATGTTATAAAATTCCCCATTCTTAACAACATTTCAGCTGGTCTTCATTTTTTTGTTTTCTAAAGTTTTGAAAATTTTCCTCTCTTCATTTGCCTCATTGCAGCTTTCAAATGGGAAACACAGACCCTGTCAGCCCAAAACTATTGATCTGTGGGGCTAAAATGATATTATTAATTGTTATTTTCATTCCTTGTGCCTTATCTTTCTATTTATTACCAATCCTATTTATATGCTAGTCTCTCATTCAGACCACTATCTAATTCATATTCCAGTCTGCCATTCAGACCACTGCCTGGTTCCATTCGGACCCAATTTAAAGAACTGATTAAACAAAGCTAAATAATTAAAACCAACAAAAAATGCTGCAGAAGATAATACTAAAAAGTGCTAAATGAGTTCAGGCCACTTGGACTCCAAATATTAGGGATAGCCTTTGGTATAATCCCATAAATCCTTAAACAATGACTGCCAGAGGCTTAAATTAATGTGAAAATTATTAATTACAGAACGCAATTACTAGGCAGCAATATTTATAAATTAGCTAACGTCGAATTGCAGGTCTCCTAACAATACTTGGTGCATAGGAGGACTGAAGGAAGGCAGTTGGGTGATCTTTCACCAAAACAGAGCCACTACTGTTACTGAGCTTATTTACTAGAAGTGTGTAACTCCCACATCTGACATAGCCACTATACTCTTGCTGTAACAACTCCATACCTTCCAACATTCTGGAAACAGAAAGAGTGACAAAAAGATTTGCTGGTCGGAGCACGGCAATATTTTGACCACGCCCATGTTTGTGTGGCCACACCCCCTAATTACCATGTCCATTTTACAAAATTTGGCAGGTTATGAAAGTTTTGCACCCTGAGAGGTAAGTCTGCTTTGCATTAAACCTTGGCCCATGTGCATTAAAATCACACAGCGACTAGCCATAGGTACATGAATTCAAATTCCCCACTTACTAATATACACAGGTTTTTATCTGCCACACCTTTTGCCCCTGGACTGCTCTGCTATACTAGTGTAAAAGGCCTTCCTGGGTGACCTCAAGACAAAAGAGGCTTATTTCCAGTTAGGAATACCCACCCCCTCACACCCCAGTCTGTTGCCAGGCAGATACATTGGCCAGACCATCAGAGGAATCATGAACTAGTGCAGATTAAAGGGATGCCTTACATTTTACCAGCTGAGTGGTCTTCAGCAGAACCACGTGGCGATTCTGAAGCATTAGCATCTCATGACGTCACGGTCATAGTCTCTTCTTGCAAGACTTCCAGCGAGTAACTTCTGGTAAGCACCAGTGTAAAAAATGAAAGAGCCGCAAGGCGTGGGACATAAGATGTCAATCCGGAACAACGGGATGGGCTGTCGAAAGCAGACTGTCCCGCCTTTTAACTGCAGACTCAGGACTTTTTTCCACAGGCTGCATTAAATTAACCAACTTGCTGTCCCTTCCTTAGGGAGTTGGGGGCCTATTTATCATGCTGTGCTGTGTAAAACATTGGAGAAAAACATCACCGGTGATGCTGCCCATAGCAACCAATCAGATCGTTGCTTTTGTTTTCTGACTTGTAGGCATTGAAACTAGTTGCTGATTGGTTGCTATGGGCAACATCAGTCTTTGACGACATGCACTGCAATTTTTATAGGCCCCAAATTTCACACTTGCCTTTGGACCCATATTTATTTTGCTTGTAATGTTTATGATGCAACTTCTAAGCATCTGCAACCACTAGTTCAGAGTCCAAAATAGCAAAACAGATGTGCTGACAACTCTATAAATGAAATAAACCAACAAAGTACCACAAAAGAAAGGAGTTACTTTGTCGCACAATCTATAACAAATTGAGTGTAAAATGAAGGGTGTTGTGCTGGAATAAAGTGTGAACAAGGGAATCATATCTTGGTGTAATTAAATATTGGTTACTTCAATTAATAATTATATTCATATTGTGAAAGACAGAAATGTGTGTCATTATTAAGTATTGTGAAAACCAAAAATAGTTCATTCATAGTTAAAGTGCTGATAGTGTGTAAAGTGCCAATTGTCTGGTACGCAGTTCACATTCCACTAATAAATAAATAACATGTAACATGTATTGGGCTGGGTTACAGCAGATCGAGAGTATACCTAGGAAGCTGAGCCTATGCAAGTATGGTACTATATATATTTTCTTGTTCATTTGAAGAGAAACATAGAAACATGAGAAGAACTCATGCCATATCATTATATATATGGGACAGACAGATGTCCTAAACATCCATGAACAGATGTCCTATGCCAAAAATCTAATTTCTCAGCATCCCTATATTTACCCGCTAGGTTGTCTGCCTTTCGTGTCCCACTTAACTTGTAGGCTGTCTCCCTTAATATATCACCACTCTATGTCCTTGGGCCTTAAGCATGCAAAGTGTGGCATCCATTGGTGAAAGTAACCTGTATGCATGCTCAAGTTTTTTGTTTTTTTTTAAAGGGCTGCCTTAAATGCAGATGTGTACATCAGCCATATACACTGGCACAAAGTAGTTTTTTTTAACGTTTATGACCTAGGGGCACATTTACTAAGCTCGAGTGAAGGATTCAAAGTAAAAAAACTTCAAAATTCTGAATTTTTTTGGGTACTTCGACCATCGAATAGGCTACTACGACCTTCGACTACGACTTCAACTTCAATTCGAAATAAAAATCGTTCGACTATTTGACCAATCAATAGTCAAAGTACTGTATCTTTAAAAAAAACTTTGACTACCTACTTCGGCATTTTAAACCTACCTAGCTACATGGGGACCTTCCCCATAGGTTTTCAAAGCTTTTTTTATCTAAGGAAAATCCTTCGATCGATGGATTAAAATCTTTCGAATCGTTTGATTCGAAGGATTTAATCGTTCGATCGAACAATTTTTCCTTCGATCGAAAGATCAAAGTATTTGGAGTAAATTCTTCAACTACAATATTCGAAGTTGAAGGATTTTACTTTGAGGGTCGAATATCGAGGGTTAATGAACCCTCAATATTCGACCCTTAGTAAATGTGCCCCCTAGTGTACACAATATGACATTTGTAGCTGATGATTGCAAGAGTTCAATTTTTACAATGTTTTTTTTACTACTATTTAAATCTGATATTGATTGCAGTTGCTCTAATACATATCCTGTCCATGATCTGACTGCATTTTGTTTCAAACATGGATTTTTTTCTCATACTAATAGAATAACAAAGCATTGTTCCTTAGGCTGACTTGATTAGAGTTACCCAATTGCATATGCACGCCATTGTCTAGTCAAAGACTGCATCAAATACACATGCAAGGTAATACACATCTTTCAGTCCTCTACAGGATATCTGAGACTGCAATTTAAATATGGTTTAATTTTATACTAATATATGTTAATCCTAATTGCTAAATGCATTAAATGAACATGATTTTCTGGAATTTGTATCTAGGGTTTTAGACAGATGACATGAAATTCATCCCCATTTTCTGTGCTGGATTTTTTTTAAAAAAAAACTATTCACACCTTAAAAAGTGTTAAAAGTACAAATAACCTTTCCTGTCATAATTCTTTTCTTCTTAGCTGCTGACTCTGCTATACAAATACTGTAAGTATTCATTAGTGGCAGACGAAATCAAAGAAAGAAATAATATGCCTTATTATCCAACACATTACTTGTAGTCTTTCACAAATGAGACCATGGATACAATAGATAATGACCCAGCTCTGATAAACGGCTCCTGTAAGTGGAAACTAAAGCTTTACCAAGCATTTCACTGTAGATATACAGACTTAGGGGCATGTTTACTAACATTGGAGATAAATATCTGGAGAGATTTCTGGAGATGTTGCCCATAGCAACCAATCAGATCTTTGCTTATGTTTTCTAACTTGGCTGTGGCTGTTTAAATCTAATTGCTGATTGGTTGCCATGGGCAACATCTCCAAAAATCTCTCCAGATATTTATCTCCAATGTTAGTAAACATGCCCCTTAGGGTGGTGACACGATAAGATTCCGGGGAGATTAGTCCCCCAGCGACAAATCTCCTCTTCTTCGGGTGACTAACCTCCCCGAAAAGCCTTCCCGCTGGCTAGAATGTCAATCACTGGCGGGATGGCACTTGGATCCCTTCGGCTTTCTGAAGTTGCTCGAAGTTTCCGCGTGAGGCAACTTCGGGCGACTTCTGAAAACGAAACGCTCCCAGCGCCATCCCACCGCCGATTTACATTCTAACCAACGGGAAGGCTTTTCGAGAGATTTGTCACCCAAAGAAGAGGTGATTTGTCGCTGGGCGACTAATGTCCCTGGAATCTTATTGTAATTTAGTTCCCGAATCTTATCGTAATTTAGTTCTAACTACACTGGGCAGAAGAGGATACAAATATATTTGGTCACCATTTTCTTTGCAAATATGAAAACCATATATTGTTTTCACATAAAAGGAAACCTGCAAAGAAATCATCAAAGATATTAAAAATATCTAGATAGGAGACCATCAACACTGATGTATTTTTTCACATGTACAAAACAAGCCATGTTGGAGAGATAAAGAAAGATACTGTAGAGTAGACACTGGCTAAGGTGAGAATTGCTTTCAGCAGCACCTCTTAATAAGTTTCACATTGGCTGGAAATAGGTTCATTGAGAGGAGAAGATTGCAGATAGTTATTATATGTGTAAAGTGCTAAATGTACTTAGTGAAGCTCTACTCCAAAGTATATTTATGAACCTTTAGCAATGCTATTTTGCTGTCCTTGTGCTGCTTTAAAGGGGAACTAGCACAAAAAAATGTAAATTAAATCACAGCTTCATCTCATGGAAATAAAGATCTTTCTAAATATAATCGATTAAAAGTTGTATGCAATTACTGAAACTTTCATGACGCTTTTTAGTATCCCCCTCTCAGCAATCTGTCTCTCTTCATCCAGGAGTCAGAGTCAGATTTCGACTGACAGTCAGGTTACATTGGTGTGTGCTCCCTCTGCCTAGTCAATGTACTAGAGCTAACTGTCTTTCAAAATAACCAACTCCAACACAAAGATGTATGTAGAGAGAAAGACAGATAGCTGAAAGGAGGATAAATTGTTTAATTCAGAAATGGTACAGAATTTATTATATTTATATCCATGAGATGATTTTGTTTCCCTTTCTGCATTTGTATTTTGTGTAAACTTACAACTTACATATTTTACATAATTATCTTTTTTGCCTGCTTGTAAGTAACTTTTGCTCACATAGAAAATTGCTTCTTCCATTCTGATTTTTTGATGCCTGTTATCAATTTTTGTGAATACATATGATGTAGAAATACTTTGGTAGTGCTATTTTGATTTAACAAAGTTCACAAAAAGTTTTCAGGCTTTTGGCTTAGGGCCTGCATTTTGTTTGTGCTTGAAGAGCTTTCAACTGAATTAAAGCCTTGGATGATAACCGTTATAAATCACTGTCACCACATTCTGCTTTTATGTGCTAAAGGCTAATCAATTGTAGTTACCATGATGTTTTCACAAGGCTCTGAATATTCAGCTGTAGCTAAAAGTTGGTAAACAGAATTTGGAGTTTAAAGGGTACCTGTCACCCAGACAAAAAAATCTGTATAAAAATCCTTTTCAAATTAAACATGAAACCCAAATTATTTTAATTATTAAAACATCCATACCAGTTATACACTAATTTAAAAGTCTCATCTGTCAATCATATATTGCCTGCCCCTCCTCTATGTCTTAGGCATACAGCAAATTACTTTCACTGCATTTCCTAGATATCACTGCACTCCTCACATTCCCCCTCTCTCCTCACAATCTAATAGTGTAGCCAGTGCACCAGTTGCCCCATTCTGGCTCATAAACAAGATTTTGGGATGATGCAAGGCTTGCCTCAATAACAGTGTCCACAAAATGGCGCCTGCCTGCTTGCTGTGATTGTGAATTCCAAAAAAAACAGGATTGAAATAATTTATATAGTGTAAGTGAAGTTTATTTTGCTTGACTGACATTATAAAATAGGATTTGGAATTATTTCATGGCATGAGAGGCCCCCTTTAAGTGGGTAAAAAAATTATATCAAGACACCTAACCAAGCCTTCTCCAATAAATACTTTAAAGGACCAGTAACATTAAAATTTTTTTTTTCAAAATTCGTTAGTACAGAACGAAAAATCAACACCAAGGCAAATAAAACTTTTAGTTTGCAAAGCCTCCTCTTCTTCTTCCTCGCTGGACGAGGAAAGGCTGGATTCAAAGTCCGACTGCTGGGAATAGGGGAAGTGCTGCAGAGAGAATAGCCAGGGAGGAGAAGTTGAACACCGCTGTATGGATGGTCGCCCTTTTGCCGTTTTAGAAGAGGACAGGAAGTGGAGTTTTGGTAAGTTATCTCTTAATAAAGGCTTTGCAATTTAAAAGTTTTATTTGCCTTGATGTTTATTTTTCGTTCTATACTAACGAAATTTGAAAAACATTTTTTTAATGTTACTGGTCCTTTAAGCAAAACTGGAAAGTCCCAATTTTGACAGCTCAACCTGCAGTTCCAGATTGTTACTGAAATGTCCAGACTTTCTCTTTGATCACCTGCACTGAACAGCCAGAAAAAAAAGTTTCTAACTTAACTGGCTTTTGGCAGAGAGCCCAGAATACTGGCAGGTGCACTTAGATACTTTTGTAATAATTTAAGATAAGCAAAGAAGCAATAGTAACCATTTAAGATACGCAGGTCTCCTGGGGAAACTGTGACTTGCAGCTTATAGGGCAATTCACTTTCATTAGCAAAACTGTAATAACACATAAAAACCACAGAAATGTGTTAAAACTTTCATAACCTATCAAATTTTGTAAAATGAACATGGTAATTAGGGGGTGTGGCCACATAAATTGGCTTGCTCAAAAATTTTCGCCATGCTTTGCACGGCTAATCTTTTTGTCCCTCCTTCTATTTCCAAAATGTTGGGAGGTATGCAGTGTTACTTTGGCCTTGTTTTTGGGATATCTGTCCTTTTTCTCAAGATTTTGTTTTTTTGTCATACCGCAACAGATGTCTTCTCCTTGCTATAAAAAAAGCAGTTCCACAACATGAGGCTTCCAACAGACATCAAGGGGCCCCATTCCACTAAATTAGCAGAACCCTTCTCCCAGGGAGCTGAAACCCCTGCCTATAATTCACCCCAAATAGCGACCAGACAATAAAAAAAACAGTACCTTGTACTTGATCCCATGGGGCAAATTCACTAAAGTGCGAAGTGCCTAACGCTAATGCAAATTTGCCAGCATGACGTCATTCCGTTACTTCGCGGATTTACTAATGGGTGCTGGCGTAAATTCGCTAGCGAAGCTGACCTACTCTAGCGCTCCTTCGCACCCTTACGCCAGGCGAAGTTGCGCTATGACGATGGGACGTAACTACGCTAATTCATTAACTTGCGCATTTTAATGAACGTTACCTCTTGCGCCAGACTTGCCTTCCCCACCTCAGACCAGGCGAAGTGCAATAGAGTAGATAGGGCTTGCTTCAAAAAAAGTTGAAATTTTTTTCTAAGTCCCAAAAAACGCTGGTGTCTTTTCCTTTTTTAAGGGTGATAGGCTGAAAAAGATCGTAAATTTTTTTGGGGGTACCCTCCTTCCCCCCTACATTTCCTAACATATGGCACCTAAACTATACAGTGGGCACATGTGTAGGGCAATATAACACCTCTAATTTTATTTTAGGAAGTTTTCCCTGGCTTGTGTAGTGTATTATAAATGCATTTGCTGCTACATATACGTCCATTGTACTTTTACTTGGCCCGTATGCAAATTAGGCATCGCTAGCGTAACTTTGCTTTCCTTGACGAATTAACGCTAGCGCAACTTCGCTACCGTTCGCCTCCCTGATCGCAACTTCGGATTTTAGTTAATTAGCGGTGCCCTGGCGAAACTTCGCCTGGCGAAGTGCGGTGAAGTGTGGCGAAGCCTGCGCTAGCGCAACTCCGCAGGTTAGTGAATTTTGCCCCATACAAACATCTTTTCTTTAAAAAAAAATCCCATATCTGTAGTATATTGTAAGTTTGTCATAGGCAGATGGTGATCTCTTTTGTTTAGGAAGGCTAAAGCTAATGTCACATACAGTGGTGGAGAAATGTACCTGGAGAAACAGCAGATTTGCCCTTGTACCATCCTGGTTATTTAGCATTGATAACATGAGATTCACCTGTCACTGTGTATACAGGGCCAAGGTCTTATATACAGTACCAGTAACATGTACCTAGTGGATTAATGAGCACTAACCATGAACACACCAGTGAAGTTGTGACCAAAATAAATTCAGAGCATTGCATTAACTCCAAAAAAGCAAGTACAATCTTTGTAGAAAATGTATACCCCACATTGAGTTTAGACCAGATAAGTCAGTAAGATCAGTTGCAGCAAAATCACTTCTAACATTACAGTTACAATATGACTATAATGTTTAAAGTCTATTTTAACAGCGGTCTTCCTCCTAATAGCAAGCAGTTTTTACTGGTTCTATGGTATGTTATATATGTTAATGTGGGCCAGATAATAATAATAGTTGTCAATTTGCACATTTCTGCATCTTATGCCTTTTCATTGTTATAAAGGTAATGATTTAGTCATCACTATTAAATATTTGTAACCTTAAATATGTCAAACATAAATGTTACTTTAGTTGCAAGGGAAAAGTTTACATTATGAGCACAATGAGTAAATCTAATAAGTAAATCAGTAAGGTGTAGGGAGCCTAAGCCTCCCATGCAGGTTTGTAAATATGATGTTGGCAGTAGGCTTCACATATTCTTGCTTTAAGAATAAACGGGGGAATGTAATAAAAGTTGCTAATGGAAAAACTATTCGCGATGCGAAAATGTATGCCTTTGCGTGAACAAATTTTGCTTTGTGAGAATTTAATATAGTGAACACGGAAACGTTCACTTCCGAGTTTGCGAATTTTATAGTTTGCGCCGTCAATGTAATAAAACTTCTTACTGAGAAAGTCGTTATGTTTGCTCCAAAAGATTACGACCCCTTCAAGCACTTCTTAAGAGTGCGCAATTACAATTCGCAATGCAATAACAGCTTCAGGAAAAATATTACATTGCGAGATGTGGATTTTTATTCTTATTGGTGCGAATTGTCTTGCTCTTTGCGACTTTAATTACATTCCCCATGAAAAAATTTAAATACTACAACATTCACATGCTGCAATGCTGATTGTGCCCCCAGCAGAGAGCAAGCTTGCAACATCACAGTGGGTGACTTCTAAAATCTGTGATTTCAACATTATCTACATAAAACTGACAGACTTGCACTTCAACACCATAAAATTCCTACGGGAAAAAGGAAATCCTCATTAACTTGATTACTTGAAGTAATTGCATAATTACAGATAGAACTTGGGCTTCCGAAGATCTAATTAGGGAAAATGAACTGTCAAATAAACTCTGACAGTTTAAACTTTACTTTTTGTTCCGCAAGAATTAAGCTAATATTTGACTTTGAATCAACACAGTATATACCGTTATTTTATAGGCAAATTGTTAACAATTAGAAGGAAATATAATTAATTATTCATATAACACCTGGTTGTCCTTCAGTAAATATATGTGTAATATTCATGAGACCTGCAGGTGTTTTCATCAATTATACATGGAATGCCATTACTAATTGTTTAAAATTCATAGTTGGGTAATTTTTCTTATTATACTCACCTCAAGGATTTGCCATATTTGCTTGCATTATAGATATGTAACACTGCACTCAGAGTGTTTATGGCATTTGACATACTCTTTTACTACTGTACATTACCATAATATCACTCAAGGTGAAGATTTTCATGCAATCAAATCAAAACCAGTTTTCAGGGCTGACAATGTTCAAGAGGACTTTGGAGAACTTATGTTTTTTTGCTAACTAAACACTCATTAATCAAGAGAAAGAAGCCTTTTTTGTAGGTGGCTGTGTGACATAATGGAGCTGATGCTGTCCCTTTGTGGTCTGTAGCCCTGCAACTCTTTAGTGGCAATTTAAATGATTTAGAGAGCAAGCAGAATGCTATTTGTCATGCATTCACAGTGTTGAGCTTGACAAAATATCAGTTCTCCTATAAATAACAGACTCTGTCCCTGCACCATGTTGTCTCTGATACACCCAAATGGAGGGTGGGCCAAGGGCTCAGTTGTTGCATCACTGGCAATGTGCAGATTGCAGCATCTGTGGGCGCAGGGCAGCCCTGACTGTCAGGCTTACCGGTGCTTCCAGTGAAGACGGACTTAATTAAGTTGATAATGACCCACTAGCAGCTCACACAACACAAATCCTACCCGAGGGTGAAACAGTTGGACATCATGTGGAGAGAAGCCAGTGAGGCTATAGTAATAGATAGCGAGGTACCAGGGTCAGGCGAACAAGTCCGGGTCAAGGGCAGGCAGTGTAAATTCAGAGGAATCACAATAGGATATTAAGCCTAGGCTTTAGTAATACATCTTGATAACCAGGCACAGATCTGCATCTGGCTTTTCCGAAAATAGCATCAGATTGGCGCCAATTTACAGGAGCTATGATGCCAGCAACATAGACGACATGATGCTGACGTCTGTACACTACTTAGGCACTCGATGCCTGGTGTCTAGATGTGCATGGGTCGGAAACCGTGCACATATGTGCATCACCGCAGCAATGCACACGCATGCACACATCGACGCACCAACAAGACAACTCCATGGGGTGAGCTGAGGACAAGAAGAAAAAAAAAAAAAAACATGTGGGTTTTTAAAGGAGTTGAAGGTTGGCTGCCGTCAGCTTCTGATGAAGTGGCAGGACACCACGAAACGTGTTAAGGGCAGCCAGGGTTCACTGCTGCTGTAATCTGCTTTTACATGTTTATTAAATAAAATTTTCATTTTTTAATACTTTTACTGGACTCCTACGGTGCTCCGCTGTTTTTTCTTCTTGTCCTTGGAATCTATTTGACCGCATGGAATGGCGGCTGGGTGTGCAGCACGTTTGAGGCCAGCGTCTGGTAAGTGCTCCCACTAAATACATTTTTTTCTGGCCATGGGGCGAGCTGGACACAGGTGCGTATCCTTACACTGTCCTTATCTCCCATAGGGCAGGTAGAAATAACAGGGCCCTTTGCAGTTGGCCTTGACCACTGCACCCTAACTTGCTAGTGCATTTGCATGGGAGAGTGGTACTGGAGGCTTCTGGAGAGGGAATGCTGTGTGAGTTAGGTTGTACGAGGATCCGTTGGAGAAGTGATGATACTGGGTGGTTCCCAGTGTTCCAGTTATGTACCTTGCATCTCTGTGAGAACCAGCCAAAGGTAGCCCTACATACTTGTATAATAAGAAACACCCTTATCCTACTCTAATCTCTACTTTTAATGCCCACCAACTAATAACTCTCAGTCTAGAACTGTGTGCTGGATAAAACAAACCCCTTTAAATACTGTTCTACCAGGGCAACATAGTAGATGTATCTAGGTAAAAAGGTGATGGAGGGTTTCTCAGCCTGTCACCCCCATATGTAATGGCAACAAAGAAGATGCTTGCATTTGAACAGTTAAATGCTACCTGCTAATTGGTTGCTATAGATTACTGCTCCTAAGCAAGTGCCTTTTATTACAAACCCTTTAGGTGTGGAGACTCACCTCTTATATACTAGAACATGCAGGAACAGACCTTTAAAGCCAGAAAACAGTAATAAATAGTAAGTGCACATGCTAAAGGCAGAGGAGGACATCCATCCCTTAATATATAAAACTTTTCTTAATCTGCACTGGATTCAATCTGAAATGGAAAGGATCGGTAAAATGGGAGTGCTAAGATCACTTGAATACAAAGTGATATGAACTCAGCATGCAGAACTGTCTGCAGAACGACTAAGATGGTAAACAACAACAACCTGTACATAAACCTATCTATCAAAGGGATACTGAACTGAGGAAATTGTTTACATATTACTGAAATCAATTTTGTACATATTACTGAAATCAATTTATGTTTTGGGTAGCCGGGGATCAGTAGAGTATAACAGTGCTTTATTAGCAGAGACTCATGCAGCCATTACAGAACAGTAACTTTCACCTTCACTTTTAAGCTGTCCAGGAAGTATGCACAGTATAAGTCTTGAGCACAGTGACACCTACAGTTTGTATAAACACCACATATTCCCCCTATAGTAGGAAAGCATTTGGGCAAATGTAATAAACAACAACAATGCATCTTAAAGCAATAATATACATTATTCACATCACATAGTCCTGGGTCCATGCGGGTAGTTTTCTGATTCTCTCAGTATGCCTTATAGGTTCACTTTCTTTAGGCCTATTGCCGTTGACATCAGGAGTAGGTGCAACAAATGGATCCTTTGCAAAGTATTTCAAGAAAACATCCTTTGGTAGTATAGAAACAGCTGAACCCGTATCAAGCATCAGGTTAATGGAGTGACCCTTGTCAGCAGAAGCAGTACTGACACTGACAGTGCATATAAACTTGTCTGGAATAAATGTACCAGCTTTATCCACACTTAATACTGTGACATTTGTAGTAAAAACTTCATAAACATCTTTAGCAGAAATATGGCAGATCTTAGCAAAATGTCCTACTTTTGTGAATTTGCGGCACCGTTTAGCTTTTGCAGGATATGTAACATGATTTGCAGTGTGTTGTGTTGAACCACAGTGAAAGCAGTATTTTCTATTTGTATTTGCTGCGTGGTTTTGCATTGTAGGTAAATCCCTTTCCTTAGCACTGTATTTTGCCTGTGACTGTGCATTATTAGGCCACAGTGTTGAATTCACAATCTGTACATTCCCAGCAGATCCCTGACTGAGAGTTTTAGCCTCTGCCACTGCTGTTTCAATTTGGCTAGCAATTGTAATAGCCTTTGCAAGGGTTAAATCCTGCTCTAGGAGCAGTCTCTCTCTAATGCGAGGTGAGTTTGTTTTTTCCACTATTTGGTCTCTTAGCATTTCATCTGTTAGATTCCCAAACTCACAGGTAACAACTCTCAAAGCTGCTACAAATTGTTCTGTGGATTTGCCATTACGTTGTCCACGTTGGCGGAATTTATATCTTTCAGCAACCACATTTACTCTTGGCACAAAAACTTCTTTATAGCAATAAGAACAGTTTCATAAGTATTATCAGGAAATGGTAATGTATAGAATATGTGCTGTCCCTCTGCTCCCAGGCAGTGAATAAGTAAAGCACGCTTTCTAGCAGCAGAAATCTCCCCTTGGTCAGCAGCAATAATGTAATTTTCAAACATATGGATCCAAGCAGTAAAAGGTAGGCTGCACGGAAGAAAAGGTGCAGGCTGCTGCAGAGGTAGAAGATCCATCTCGTCGTCAATCTGTTATGTTTTGGGTATCCGAGGATAAGTAGAGGATAACAGTGCTTTATTAGCATATTAGCAGAGACTCATGCAGCCATTACACAACAGTAACTTTAACCTTCACTTTTAAGCTGACAGGAAGTATGCACAGTATCAGTCTTGAGCACAGTGACATCTACAGGCCATTTGTATAAACACCACAAATTTATATCACGTAATAGTGGTGTTAAAAGTAAACATTCACAGCTGCAAGGTGTTATTGGCAAACCAATTTTTGAAACTCTTGTCAATTTCTATCTCTTTGCAGCAGTAACTCTACTCTGCTTTATGGCATGGATTCTAGAAATTCACCAAAGAGACAAATCAGACTCAATCTGCCCTATAAGTGAATGTCTCATTTACATTTACTATACTGTTGCTTCAAATGTCTGAGGCATTCAAGTTAAGAAAAGGAGCCTTAGCTGAGACAAAGTAAATTGGCACCTTGCATTGAAAGATTACTGTGAACTCTGAAGTATCCCTTTAACAAATCACACTCACATCATGTTATTTTAAGCTGCATTTAAAAAATTAACTGAAAGTATCATTTACATGTTCTATTGCAACTGAGATTGCATGTATTGAAGCAATGTATTCTTATTCAGCTTTTTATTGAAGCAATTACTGTGGTTACTTTCTTCTTTTTGCTGACCTCCATATCTCCTGATTATCTTCCCATCAGAATTTGTCCTACAAAAGGCACAAGCTTGTCTGATTCTTCTCCATTTGTTTTTCAAAGTGAGCAATTCAGTTTTGGGTCGTAGTCCGTCTTTTAGATGTTAAGTATGTCACTAATGTGGTAAAATATCACCAAAGCTGCTTAGCTGTTGTGTTTGTTATCAACCTTCTGCCCACCCTTTTGACTGCAATTTATTCTGATCGTTTTCATCGTGGCATTTACATTTTTAGACAATTAGTTGATATTCTTTCAGTTCCAAAATACATCCTGTTGTAAAAATGTCCAAAAATGTCCTTCACAATAGATTGTTGTGTAAATCTTGGTTGGCAAAGAACCCCAGCTTAAACAGTGGTAATTCTATACCAGGAGCAGCCTGAGCCTCCTCTCCCCCAGTGCTCACCTTCTGGAGGGGGTCTGGCAGGGGGGAAAATCACTAGTGCAGAGAGCAAAATTGCTCTCTATGCGCTAGAGGAGCCAAATTTCCAGTTTAAAACTTAAAATTCAGCTTTTAAAATTACCCAGGAACAGCATTGTGTGCCTCATTGGAGCAGCACCACTGCAGCTAAGTCTTCTGCTGTTTTGAGTGTCCTCTAATGTACAATTTAGGAAATTTGAATGATGGGCAGCCACTGTAAGCATACTGCAGTGATGTTTTTGTCAACCAATGAACAAAATATAACACAAATACATAAGGGCTCATTTACAACTGCAGTTGTGGTTCTTGAAACTTCTTCTGCAGCTGTTGTACAAATCAGTAAAGATACTTGAGCCTAAAGCCACTTTTTGCAATTGAATGTTTTTGCCTGAAGCTCCAATGCTCCCTGCTAGTCTATTTGGAAGAACCAGGTGGAGAAGGAGGACAGAGGAGAAGCCTAGAGCTACCACTACCTCAAAGATGGCCTGCCTGTGTTAATTGGAGCAGCACATTTGCTTCGAATGATCACTAAAAATGATAAAATCCCAATTTTTAGTTGTATTAGAGCTTTTTGAAACCATGTTTAAACTCTGTTTCTGGAAAAAAGATCCAAATAAAAAAGTACAAACGAAAATCTGTAAACCCGAATTCACCATGAAAGAATGAAAAATGTGTCTGACAATGAATGTTTTGATCTCCTAAAACCTCTAAAATCATGAATGAAAAGCTGATCTTTGCAAGAAAAGAAAGCAAATTTCCAGTGATTTCTTTTACTTGTCATACTTTTGTATTAGTAGATTTTATGGTTTTTACACTTGATAAATTACAAAAAATCATGGATTAAGTAACTATCTGAACATTTTTTTGGTTGTGCTAAGATTCAGAGAAACGAATGTTCTACAAACTTTCATAAATCGGCCTCTAAAAATATTCAGTGCTAGAGCAATTGAATGCATTACTTCATAGTTTTGCATACTTATGTACTGATCTTAAAAAGCCCTTCTATGTGGTGGGCTCTTGTAACGATAGCTGTTGCCTACTCCGGGGGCATTTTAATAAAATCGGAATTATAAGAGTTTTTTTTATATGTAACCAGCATTTAGATATGTTAAATGAAGCATTTTATTTACAGTATATATATATATATATATATAAAAAAATAATAATATCCGTTTAGGACATTGTGTGTATTGATTTAGGTTAGATCTTATGAAAACAGGAATTCAAGCAGTGGGTGGGACAAGCATGATCTGAACAGCTGCAAAGTAATAATAATTCACAGTGAGATACTAAAGCATGGACAGACATGAGATCTGTCAATGTACTATTCTGAATTAAAATGTAAAAAGGGACTTTGTTTAAAATCTACTAAATATACTGAAAATGCATTATCATAGGCTTTCTCCATGCCAGCCTGGCCTCTCTCTGATTATTCTGTGAAATGTCATTTTGCTTATTTGACTTGTACATTGTGCGTTTAATGTCATGCTGATTGCTCATTTTCAGTAGGAAACGGAGGACTTAGTAATTATCTTCCTCCAAAAGGAACATTCTTCATATGCTTCAGCAAACAGAACTTTAGAGACAGAAAAAAATGTTTATAATATACAAATTCATACTATATAATGGGAATAATGGTAAATATTATCAATAACCTTCAACAATACAAACACATCCCTTATTCTCATTGGTTATGCTATGCTTACTCCAACTATAGATTTAATAAAAAAGGGACACAGACCAAAAAATACCCTTGACAGAAAACCTAAGTTTCATTAACAGTTGATAGTCGTTCATAGCAAAAGTATCAAAGGTTTTGCCATAAAAACAATTTCAAGCATATTGTAAGGGAAAATAATTGATCCTCTGGTTAAGGGGGTGACTAATATAAGTAGTGGCATAACTATATGGTACCATTATAAAATACACATACATATCCTGTAAATGATATCTTAGAAATGCTTAGTGATGTGCTCAGTTATAATCAACGCTTTGTGATGAAATTTCTATCACATGCCTTGTATATTATAATACATAATGCACCTCCTGTTGTATGATGATAATGTGAGGCAAATATGAGAATATTAGAGGTCACGAGTTAGGCAAAAAATGCATCCGCATACCTGGCCTCTCAATTATCCACATAGGGTGCTTGGGGTATAGGAGGACGGCCCTTCCACAGGATCAATGAACATATGTAACTCCAGCACACATAGATGCTTAAGGGATTTCTCTGATGTTTAATGTCAATTATGAATATTAGAAGTCACTAGTGATGGGCGAATTTATTCGCCAGGCTCGAATTCACGGCGAATTTGCGCGATTCGCCGTAGGCGAATAAATTCGCGAAACAGCCGCGAAAATTCGCGGAAAAAATTCGCCGGCGTCAAAAAACGGGCGCCGGCGTCAAAAACGGGCGCCGGCGTCAAAAACAGGCGCCGGCGTCAAAAACGAGACGCCGGCGCAGTTTCGCGAATTTTTCGCCGTTTCGCGAATTTCGCTAATTTTTCGGCGAAGCGAAACTGCACAAATTCGCCCATCACTAGAAGTCACCCTAGCATTCCATCTCCTGTATAATATCCTGTATGTATATATGTATATACTGTATATACACACACATGCATGCAATTAGTTGTGTTATGCACTTTGAGAAAGGCTAGAGTGCTAGCCGAAATGTTTTTTTGCTGAATAAACACAAAATTTCCTCAGCAATACTACGTGTATTTGCCCTGCCCCCATACCCTGGTTAGCTCTGTCCCTCCCCCAAAGAAAACGATAAAGGACCAGCCCCTCCTCACTTACTTGTATTTTTTGCTTAGTCTTCATTCTGGTTAGCATGGGACATCTTGGCGGCTGATTTTGTTCAAATCCAACTCTTCAGAAAGGTTGGCAATTTCTGAGAGCTATTCATTCAGTGAAACTGTCGCATGAAGCCCCCTCAGCAGGAATTCAATTCCTTGTTACAGGCTGCTCCAGGTAAGTGATTTTGAAAGCCGCTACTGGTGTGTAGGATCCCAGGTGTTTCCAAACATACTTCCTAGGGTGCATGATTCTGAGTGTGCTTTTTACGCGTGCATGTTCTTTCTCATGCACGCACGTTTTTACGCATGCAAGATTTTTTCCAGTGTTTATAAGAAGTTGGGTCGCCATTTTGGTATGCTTGAAAGTGCATACAATCCTGGAAGTGGATACTTCCGTTTTCTGATCCAGTCAGGTAATCAAATGCCTGTCTTACAGAAATATAATCATTTCTGTTTAAACTCGATACTTATTGTTCTCCTGCATTGCTTGTAGCACACCAGGAGGTACTGAAGTGTACTGGTGATCTTACAGCCTCAGTTACAGCTGCCATTGTTGCTTGGTATGTCCCTCTTTAGTTCTCTCTCTTTAAGGTGTTTTATACCTTTCATTCTTTGTTCATAATTTTTTTGATTCATCTTGTTATTGTCTCTGTTCAGCTTGCCACATGGAGTCCATACAGAGGAAAAGAAAGAAATTTCACTCTTCTTCTCAAGTTTGTGCAGGCTGCTTTGATGCTCCGCTGCCGGGGAAAAAGTTTTGTAAATCATGCTTTGGCCTTCTACTACAAAGTACACCTGATAGTGAAGTCCCTTCATGGTAAAGGAGCTTCAGTGTCCAGGGAGGATTCTGAGTCCTCAGAATGTCAATGTCAGAGTTGTTTTCTGAAGAGGAAGAAGAAGAAACAGAATTTTCATCCTTTGATTTGGCCTTAATTCCTCCTTTGATTATAGCAATTAAAGTAATCCTGGGAGTAGAGGAGAAAAAATGTTTCCTCTTTTTCCGGAAGAGTTAATTTCTGCAGAATGGGGAAGAGCAGCTAAAAAAAGTCTCTTTTTCTTCTTTGACTACGAGATCTTCAAAATAATATCCTTTTAAAGAACAGGATACCAAGAACTGGGATTCACCCCCGGCGGTAGATTTGCCTGTAATTCATTTGACAACTTTGCCGATTGACGATTCGTCAGTACTAAGAGATCCCATGGATAAAAGAGTAGAGATGGAGCTTCGTATGGCATATCAAGTGGCGGGAGCCTCATGTAAGCCTGCAGTAGCTCTAGTTTTAGTGGCAAAAGCAGTCTCCTTGTGGATCGACAGCTTATTGCTGAATGTACAGATACAGCTGACATTAGTGCAGGATTATCGGAATTAAAAATGGCAGTAGAATTTATGTCAGAAGCAGCAGTGGATTTAACATGGTTGACTTCCAGGTCAATGGCACACAGACAGATTGCAATTTCTTTTCTTCAATCACAAGGGTGGCTAATCAACTGGGAAAAAAGTCAGTTGCAGCCATCTCAATCCCTGATTTACCTGGGGGCTCTACCTGTGGACCTCATGGCCTCTCCGGACAATGCTCAACTGCCAATATTCTTTGTAAGATTTTTCAGCCCTCTAGCTCAGGGGACAGATGCACTCCTTCAACCCTGAACGTTCTGTCTAGCCTATGTGTTTCCGCAAATTCCTCTCCTCTTTCATGTCCTACTGGCCCCTTATTGGCCTCGTCGCCCATGGTTTTCTCTGCTCAGAAGACTGGCAGTAGCAGACCCATGGCCTATTCCTATGAAGGAAAATCTACTGACCCAGGGGCCAGTGTCACATCCAGACCTGCACTATCTCTCATTGATGGCACGGAGGCTGAGAGCAAAAGGCTTGTAGCCTTGGGGCTCTCTGAAGCAGTGGTGGCTACATTGCCCATCTACCACATATTATACGATTTGGGAAATATTTCTCCTATGGCAATTGGAAAAGGCAAGTCCCATTTTTCACCACCTTTTACTCAGGTTTTAGAAATCATGCAGGAAGGATTGAGCAAAGGATTGCAATACAGAACTCTAAAAGTTCATGTCGCAGCACTTTCAGCTATGACAGAGATAAAATGGGCAGAATATCCGTTAGTAAAGTGTTTCTTCTCAGCCACATTAAAAATTTGTCCTCCAAAAAGGACTTTATCTCCTGCTTGGGATTTACCAATGGTGCTTAAAGCCCTTTGTGAGCCTCCATTTGAGCCTTTGCAAGAGGCATCATTATGGTTGGTGACCCTAAAAACTTTATTTTTAGTTGCAATATTTTCAGCATCGAGGGTCTCCTGCATGCTCTGTCTGTAGAAGAGCGAGACATTTCTTTTTGGCAGGATAAAGTGTTTTTAAAGCCTCCAGACTCATTTCTACCCAATGTGGTTTTCCACATTTCACCTTGCACGGGACATAGTAATCCCTATCATACCAGAAGCTAGATCCGGTGAGGATGTAGAAACATTATTTGAGAAAGTCTGGAAGTCTGTTTGTTATACCGGCAGGTCCTTGAAAAGAGGAACAGCCAACAAAGTGTAGAATTGCTAGATGGATTGTGATTTTGATACAAAAAACGTACAATCTTCAAGGCAAGCGGGCACCAGCAGGGCTAAAAGCTCATTCAACAAGGGCTGTAGCTACCTCCTGGGCAGCAGAGGCAGAGGTTTCAGAATCAGCAATTTGTGAGACGGTAGTATGGTCGTCGGCTCAAACTTTCTTTAAGTTCTATCGTTTGAATGTTAAGAAACCTTCTCAACATAATTTTGCTTCCACACTTCTGTGGTCTTTTTCTGTTGATTAAAAACTGTTTTATGCCCTCCCTCTTGATTGGTTGTCATTGCTTGGGTATAACCCGTAGTATTGCTGACATGAAGTGGCCAGGAAAAATGAAAATTTCCTATCATACTTACCGTAAATTTCTTTTCCTGGTCACTTATCATGTCAGCAAACCCACCCTCTATTGACTAAATTATGAGACAAGTAAGTGAGGAGGGGCTGGGTCCTTTATAATTTTCTCTGGGGGAGGGACAGAGCTAATTGGGGTATGGGGGCAGGGCAAATACCCGTAGTATTGCTGACATGATAAGTGGCCAGGAAAAGAAATTTACGGTAAGTATGATAGGAAATTTTCATTTATTTTCTACATAAGACCTGCGAGTACTTGGCTGTTTTTGTCTATATATATATATATATATATATATATATATATATATATATATATATACACACACACACACACATGCATGCAGTATATATACTGTCTAACATAATTTTCTGTGCATTTCACCTGCTTCACATAAGATAAAGTACATTTCTCTAAAGCTCCATGACCAATTATGTATCATTCAGCTATATAATTCCTTTTACTTTCCTCTAATGTTTTGTACAGGTCAGAACAAAGAGGATCATGGTGACAGAGACCAGAAAAAGCATTAAGCCTATTACCACTTAACCTGTACTTTGTGCAGGAAAATTCTAGTAACTAGTGGGATTTGTCATGTCGCCATTGAGTTGCTTGAAGTACAGTATACTGTATGTACATAACTTCTTAAAAACAGTTCTGACTTATATCTAATACCTACGAAAACACAGGCTGATCTCCACTTATTTGGCTACATGCCGTTGATGACATGGTATAATTTGGAATGCCTGTCAGCTACCCCAGATGCTCACTTACATCGCCACTTGCATGTTCTGCACACCAAAATTCTTGCCTGCTGCCGCTAATGACCCTTGCAGCTCACACTCATTCCTCCCTGCTCCCAACCACCCACTTGCTCCTTTTTAATATTGCGTCCCACAACCAATTGTACCCAAGGAATGTAACTCACCTGCTTTGTTTGTTTAGGAAGTAGAGATTCGAAGTTCCAAGCAAACCAGGCAACTGTCAAAGCAAATTCTACATGAAAGTCAAGAATCATAATACTAATCCTAAACATGGAGGATAAATATGGGTAACATGCATATTATAAATTTTGCAGTTGAAAAACTTGAATACAAAATGCAGGCAGCAAATATACTTTAATGATTTAAATGCATGTGTGCAACATTAATTTTTTTTGGCTTTAGGGAAGATATGGCTAGATTACTTTTGTGTTTACTTTTAAAGACATGCAGTAGATACCTGTAAAATACCCTGTGCTCACTCACCCCTTAATAGAAATACATGAAATTACTACAAATAGGCTCTCAACATATATAATTGACAAGAAACATTTTAGAGGGTGTTTTCTCAATAACAATTCAATTTTAGTTGTTCTTAAAATATCCATGTATATCCATATGATATAGAAAATATAAAGCTGGGAAGCACTCACAAAGGCAGAATAACTGCAATTAAACTTTTTTTGTGTGTCCATGCAACATGTTTCGGGCACTTAGGGCCCTTTCTCACACACTTGTGCATGCCACAGTTTTAGAGCAATCCTAAGGACTGGACCAAAGACAGTTTTAGAAACAATAAAGAGAGGCCAAAGTTAAAGTCCATTGAAACCAGTCAACAGAAGGATTTTAACCCTAAGCCAAAATCACCAAATAACTGGAAATAAAGGTGACAAAATTTTAACAAAATCAATAATTTCATGATGAATATTTTTTGAGGCATGTAAAGGTATAAATATATATATACATATATATATATATATATATATATTTATATAATAGTGTATAAATAAATAGCCATTGGATACAATTGTTCTCTATGAGCACATCTGCACTTTATCATGTTCTTTATCATGTTCTTACTACTATCATATCACAATGATACACCTATCATTTACTTAACATATTACATATTTTCACTGTCTTGTCCTGTCCCTGCACTATGCTGTCCTGTCTTGCAGGAGTTGCATATTTTTACACTTGCACTTTTTGTCTGTTGTCCGGTACATATATGTTGTGTGTAGCACCATGGTCCTAGAGGAACATGGTTTCGTTTCACTGTACTGTACAAATGTATATGGATGTAAAGCACTGCGTATCTTGACAGCGCTATATAAATAAATGATGATGATGATGATGATGATGTATATGGATGAAATGACAATAAACTCTCTCTTGACTCTCTTGGTAATGTTTTGAAAAAAACAGGTCCTGAGCAGAGTTAGTTATTCTGATGCATACCTGCTGAGACTTGGGGAGCAGTGGATGAGCCTTGGCAAAAGCAAAGTCCATGAAATTGGTGCAAGCAGCAAGATCATGGATTGTTGCCAGTTGGTGATTTTCTTCCTACTGCAAAGAGAGAACCAAACTGCCATGGACATTTGAGAACTGTAGCTGAGGAATTATCATCAGGAAAAATAGACAGGTATTGTGGTCTGAATCACAGTTGAGAAAATCTCTTTAATCATTATTCTTTACTTAAACAGACCAATCTGCAACCGATCAACACAGCTGAAGAAGATGATGGAAAATTGCTGGTGAAAATTTAGAAGTAACCCAGCAGACTTGTGGGGTGATTTTTTCTCTCTGTGATCGGTCAATGCATAAGTGGATAAAATCTTCAAGGTTGTTAGGCACACCATCCATGGCTAGCTCATCCTTCAACTGTCCAAAAGGACCAAAATGTTGGTAATGTCTCATAACTGTCTCATTCCAGTAAGTGTTTGCAGCCCGTTTACACAACTCAGCAACATAATGGCTGTTTCAGCAGTAGTTAGCTACTGGGGATCATCACACAATGATGCCATGATGGCAAAGAAAGTCTGTACATCTGCTAAGAGCAGACTAGTTAATTTTAGATGGCAATGGGTCTAAGTTCCTTTCTCTCATTAGTGTAGGTTCTTGGAAGAAGTGAGACAAGGGCCCACAGCTATTCAAAAACCTGAAACTGTTTTCAATCACCAGGAAATTTCTCTGGTAGGGAAGCTTTACGTTCAGGAGGAAGTAAAGCAGGAGCATCTCCACCAGCAGTAGATGTGGTGGACACAATTCAAGGAGGGAAGGGAGCTGAACAGTTCTGGTGAGAGTGGCTATTACTTGAGAAAGAGTTTCTAGAGTGGAATCCTCCACAGCAGGTTCTGTCTTCCTTGGCTCAGATATACTGTAAGGCTAACCAAGAACTTGGAACCTATGGCTGGTAAAGCCGATCTTACAGTTCCCCACATAGTATTCTCTCACTTGTAGACAGGGATAGATGGTGAGAGGTATGAGAGCTATGACACTTGCTGGTACAGAGAGATTGGCTATCACGTGAATAGCACTTGGTCCGACAGGCCAGAGGTCAGAAGCTGGCAGCAAGAAGCTTAGTTTAAAGGCAGGCAAAGGTCAATTATCTCAACCTCGTAGACCTTATCACTTTTGCATTAAGATTGATCCCTGCATTACAGTTCATTCCACAACACATGCTGCTTCATAATGCCATGGGTGGAACTGGAGATGAAGAGAGCTAACATTGTACGTTATAGTTTGGTCATATAAACCAATTTAATCTATTTGTGATAGATATTTTTTGAATGCCTGGCAATAGAAGTGTCATTAAGTGCTGTCAGTCCTTACTACAGGTATGGTATGTCCTATTCTGTAACATTAATCCAGAAAGCTCTGAATTATGGAAAGGATTTCTCCCATACAGTCCATTTTGATAAAATAATTTTATCTTTTAAAATGATTTCCTTTTCTTTTGTAATAATAAAACAGTACCTCATACCTGATCTTAATTGTATGACTCCATATTGGCTACAAAATAATCCTACTTGGTTTATTTAATGATTAAATGATTTTTAGCAGAATTGCTAAATTGTGGAAAGATCCCTCATCCTGAAATCCCCAGGTCCCAAGCGTTCCAGGTAATATCTTAGTATAATGCATTATTACAGCTGTGTGCAACAAAACAATATGAAACTAACACAAATACACCTTTCTTCATCAAACTATTACTATATTTTTTTAAATAAAGGAACCAATGGGAGACTACTTACTATCTACAAAGAAATAACAGATCGTTTTAATATTTAGCTGTTTATAGCTGAAAATATGCTGAAAGGTTTGCCAAAAATATTTTCAAAAAACAGTACAGTGTTGGTACATTTGTGACATATCTATAATTTGATAGATAAAAACAGTGGCCTGAACCTCAGCTAAAGATGATATCACTGTTCATGCTTTAATATCTTTTTAAATAAAGGAACCAATGGGAGACTATTAATATCTACAAAGAAATAACAGATCGTTTTCATATTTAGCTGTTTATAGCTGAAAATATGCTGAAAGGTTTGCCAAAAATATTTTCAAAAAACAGCACAGTGTTCGTACATTTGTGACATATCAATAATTTGAATAAAACAGTGGCCTGAACCTCAGCTAAAGATGATATCACTGTTCATGCTTTAATAAAAAGCAAATAAAATGAAACTGTGGAAACCAACAATATCATATAACTTGCGTTCTTTATCCTTAGGTGCCCCTCTAACAGTATTTTTATCACACATGATTCTTGAAAACAGATTGTAGCTTATACATTTTGTACAGATGGAGTTCATTCTACTAATTGTTACCTTCCGTGATCTCACTCAGACTCCCACTGGTTCTTAAATTATTTCCTTTCAAGTTGCAAATTGGTTTAGCAGTTTATTAAAACTTAAATACACAGACAAGACAAAAGCTGAAAGATAAAAAGATTAAAACTGAAAAATGTATGTTTCTCTGAGAGGCTTATTTACCAACAACCCAGTGCACTATGCAAGGAGCATAAACATCTGCTGGATAGTGATGGGCGAATCTATTCGCCAGGCGTGAGTTTGCGGCGAATTTGCGCGATTCGCCGGCAGCGAATAAATTCGTAAAACGCCCGCAAAAATTTGCCTGAAAAAATTGTAGTTTCGCGAATTATTCGCCATTTCGTGAATTTCGCGGGAAATTTGCAAATTTTCCGGCGAAACGGTGCAAATTCACCCATCACTACTGCTGGACCCACCATGTTTTTTCAGCAGCCACTAAGGATGTATAGTAATGTCTTGAGCAATTGATATAAGGCTGCACAATGACACAGGGTCCTTAAGCATACTGTTTATTTTAGCCTTTGCCTTTGACACATCACTTCAACTTGTTCCTGTGTGAACAAAATGTAGGAGTCTATAAGATAGCTTCCCCTATGTTCTGGAAATCCCCTACTGGTTAAAAATCCCTGGTTTGGTCAGCTAAGAGCTAGGTCTAATTTAGAGATGGGATGGGTGTGTTTCCTTTTCAGGATAGACTGTTCCTATGGCAGTTCCAGATTTGGAGAGAAGTGGTCAGTGTTTCTTAAGTCTTTATAAAGGAGATGCAGTACATGCTCTTTCTCTTTTGGCTCAGTAAGGAAAGGCCCCTAAGGAGGTAAACCTTGGAGAAGTTGGGGAACAGGACCCTGTGAATAAGGTAAATATAGTGGTAGGTATAGGTCCTGTCATAGAACACTCTAGGAGTGCAAGTCAGATAGTTTGAGCTAGAAATAGCAGTTCTGAGCTCCAATGTAGGAGGATAGTTTGGAGGTATCTCTCCCAGGTGATACTGCCTGTTAGTGTACGGGTCATAGTGGATAGGAAATCAGGTTAGAGGATTTGCCTGGAGGTTCCACTGGAGGTGAACTAAGACCACTAATAGGTGCCACAGAGGTGATGTGGGATTCCAAACTTGGTTTCCAAAGGGGTGTCAGTCTGTGATACTTCCTATTATTGAATGTGCCTTGAATGTGCTTTGCCTCAGACAAACCTGGACTGTTTGAATATCCTGCAGTTGAGAGTTCTGCAACACCTCTCCCTTTCTCCACACATGTATACGAAGGCCCATCTAAGACTGATAGTCTGATGAATCCAATTCTCTACATAATAGAAGTGGAAGCTAGTCCTGGTGGAAAATAAGGGTTACAAATATAAACCGATCATTTGTTAGAGCAGGGATCCCCAACCTTTTGAACCCGTGAGCAACATTCAGAAGTAAAAGGAATTGGAGAGCAACACAAGCATGAAAAATGTTCTTGGGGTGCCAAATAAGTGCTGTGATTGGCCATTTAGTAGTCCCTATGTGGATTGTCAACCTACATTGAGACTCTGTTTGGCAGTGCACCTGGTTTTTATACAACCAAAACTTGTCTCCAAGCCAGGAATTCAAAAATAAACACCTGCTTTGAGGCCACTGGGAGCAACATCCAAGGGGTTGGAGAGCAACATGTTGCTCACGAGCTACTGGTTGGGGATCACTGTGTTAGAGAAACAGTCAATGTTGAGCATAAAAAGAATAAGGGTTAACTTACCAAATATGATGGGGGATCCAGGTGCTCAAGCCCCATACCTTCATCTCGGGAAGGAAAACACCTTGCAAATATGTAAAGATAGGCTGCCACATACTGGAACACACTCCATTAAAGGAGAAGGAAAGGTTAAAACTAAATAAGCCTTATTAGAAAGGTCCATCTAAATATACCAGTAAATCCTCAAAGTAGTGCTGCTGTAATCTGAGCCCAGAGCTATAAGTGAGCAGGAAGAGACTCAGGCAGGAAGTGATGTCACACCAAGCTAATACTGCAGCTGCTATCCTAGACAAACAGAGAGCTTCTAGAGCTTTTCAGGTATGGTAAAACATTCTACAGAATAAATATAGGATTCTAGCTTGCACTATTGCAGCTAATCTATTGGCAACAAAATGCCTCCATAGCTTTCCTTCTTCTTTAATAGATGCAGTTAAAAAGTATTTATTTAAGCAAAAAACATCTCAAGAAGCCTTATGCGTTCCGTGCCTTGTGGCCACATAGTCATAGGCTAAGTGACCATAATGGAGTGGATTCAGTGCATCCCTAATATAAAGCTCCAGCAGTTGTGTACAGGTATATTACATTACGTACTCAAATGGAAAAGAAATATGCAGGGACATGTTGTGCTTCATTATTAAATGAACCTTACTTTTTTTGCTTTTTAAAAAAATGTTCAAATCAAAAGACATCATTCAACCCTCAGAGATAAAGATTTTGTATGTTGTCATTCTTTCTTTGAAAGAAAATGTGCTGTTTTTGAAATATCACAGAATCAAGAAGTCAGGCCAAGACATGGTTACGTTTCACACAGTCAATAGGGTCCATAAAGTAGACCAAACTTGTACAGCAACAGTTAAAAAGGATAACAAGTGATTCTGTCATGATTTTTATTTTTTACTTTTTATTTCTAAATTATGCTGTTTACATTGCAAATAATTCACTCTACCATTTAAAATGTTATTCTTGAACCAACAAATGTATTTTTTTTTTAGCTGTAATATTGGTGTCAAGGCAGTCAACTCAGTACTTTGTACCTGATTCTGAGCTTTGAGAAGGAACTTTGTGAACTAGGTTGTTGTGCTATTCTCATGTCTACCACTCGGTGGGGCTAGCAATGCAAACAAATCCTTCAGCAGAGGTGTCAGGTAGCTGCTGTCTGGTTAGCTGCCCATTGTTCTGTTGATAGGCTGCTGATGGGCTGCTGGGGAGGGAAGGGAGGGGGTGATATCATTCCAACTTGCAGTGTAGCAGTAAAGGGTGACTCAAGTTTATCAGAGCACAAGTCAAATGACACGAGGGCACCTGGGAAACTAACAATATGTCTAGCCCAATGGCAAATTTCAAAATTAAAAAAAATCTGTTTGCTCTTTTAAAAAACAGATTTTAGGGCAAAATTCTGCTGGAGCAGAACTATTAACTGATGTGTTTTTAAAAAACACAGCAGAATCCCTTTAAGCGCAGACTGGAAAAGCCAATATCTATGAAGACCTTTGTAGTCCAAGAGGTGCTTATCTGTACCCCTAGTCTATACATACCCTAATCAAGTTCATGGACCCTAATGACTGCATCATTATCATGAAAGTGCAAACCCCAAAAGTATCTAACAATCCCAGTCTTGTATAGATCAAGATTTAATTCGTTTTGGAACATGATTAACATCACAGACAATAGTTCTAAGGGACAATGATGTGTCAACTATCATGTGCAATTTATGACCCACCCAAAGACAGTAATGTAAATGTGCCTATATCTGCATTTGTATCTAACAGTCATGATACTTTAGTGGAATTCCATTAACTTTTGGCTTATTTCCAACAATTGCCAGTGAAACTTTTTCACTCTTCTAGCACAAGTCATTTCATCCACTGCTGCCATACAATTCTAAATACTATAAGTGCACACAGGGGCATTTTGATTGCTGCTTTTTTTCGGCTTTCGAAATGCTATTAGAAATACATGACATGCTTAGGAAACTGTTAGCAGAATGCATGAGAGTATGGTTAAATAAAATCCCACTGCCTGCATTTATCTGTTTATTTCTGCATTTCACAGCCGGTTGATAGGCAAAACACTGAGCTGGTTAAATTTGAACTGTAAAGTGTGTTTCCTAGGCAACTGCAATCCCCTCTACTTTATACCCTTGAAGTTAATACAATATCGGATACAACATTTTCATCTTAACAGAACAACTAGCATTATTATTATTATTAGGACTGAACCCATTTATTTTCACTGCATTGTGATGCGGAACATAAAACCCACAAAAGAAGAGCTTGCTTGGAAAGAAAATAACACCATCTAGCTTCTTTAATTAAGAGAAATGCTCCTTATATTTGGAGGGAGTAGCTGGAGCTATTTGTGAAAGAAATCATGCACCATTAACCATAAATATGGAGCGAGTTCCAGTTAAGTTTAACTGCTCTAAATTTAATACTTATAAAATTAAATTTATAAAAATGTATTTAATGCACTAAATTGCCAGCTCTGATTCTTATTAGTAATGGTCTCTCTGTGTACCTGGATGAGTTATGAACAGACCTTGTGATCTAGTTATCGCCATAGTTAAAAAGGTCAAGGAAAGGCTCAGGAGTAACCAAAATGAGTATCTCTGATCCCAGCCTAAATAGCTTAAAACCTACAATAGATTTAGCTCCTATGCTTTGCTTCGATTTCTTATGTCAACCCCATTGCTTATTAACTTATTTTTGACAGGGACATTATTTGCTTCTCATAGTCAGTGCCCAGGTGTCATCCATTTGAAATGTCACCACCAACATCACCATTTAAGGAATAACTGCATTATATAAACATTGATGTTCAAGTCAAGAGTCTTTTCAGCATTAAAGGTGAGACAGAGCTAGAAACTTGTTTACTGAGAACGGGTAAGATACAAAGGGTGAAATTCTATGCATAATTTGTTTTTCAAACACATTTTAAGGCTTTTCCCAGAAATCAATGGCAATTGAGTTGCATGTTGTTTTCCTACATGATCTCCATATGTGTGCAATTAATTTATTGCAACGCACAAAGTTAATTCTTGACCACATACTCAACCGTGTTCCTAAGACATAATTAGTGGCGTGAAGCCAACGCTACAAAAAATACAAATCTTTTTCTATTGTGTAATTTATCAAAATAAACTTTACTTACGCTAAATAAATTATTTGAATCTTGTTTCCTTCAGTTTTGGAATTCACAATCACAGCAAGCAGGCAGTCACCATGTTGTGGACACTTGTGAAGGCAAGCTTTGCATCATCACAAAATCTTGTGTATGTGTCAGAATGGGGGACCACAGCCCATACTTATGCACAGGCTACGCAATTAAATAGTGCAAGGAGGGTGAATGAATAAAACAGTGCAGTTGACATTTGTAACAGGTATGAATGTTTTCATTAAAAAAAAAAGAATTGTGGTCTCATATTTAACTTGCGATGGACTTTTTTATGCAGCTCTTAATGTCTGGGTGACAGGTCCCCTTTAAAATGGTGGTAGAGCTAAAAATTTTTCCTTCTGTAGGGATCCTGAGTTTTAGGGTAGGACTACACAAGCGTTTTCTGTGTGATGCGACACGCTGCACAAAAACGCAGGCGTCTGCATCCGACAGTCGTGTCATGTTAGACCAACGCTGCGACACCATCTGACAATGCATTCACTTACCTTATTTCCATCGCATGCGATTTGAAACCTGCGTTTTTGCGCAGCGCGTCAGATTGCACAGAAAACACTTGTTTAGTCCTCCCTTAGGTATAGTAACTCAGGCAGTTCCCTCTTTAGTATCTGGACACCTAAGAGGTCCTTTCATATACCCAGGCAGCTATGTTTCCCTTTCTGGGTCTATTGGTATTTACTGTAGAATATGGTTTGCCCAGAAAGAGTTATATAGTGCTAGGAAGATTTGTCATAGTTGCTCTAGGAGCAAGAGGAAGGCTCACGGAAGATAGTGAGCAGCTTCCGCTCCAACAAGGAGAAATAGTGGGGTTAGGACCCCACTATTGCAGAGACTAAGGCAGAGACTTCAGTGGGTGAGTTGAGGACAAGTAAAGGTGCCAAGATACAAGACTCCAGGCCGGGAATCCCTGCGCACAAAGCTATACTTTATGGAAGGATTTGCCCCAGGTGCGTGGTAACCTGTATCTTGTCTATTTCACCTTTGAAAGGGGATTCTGTTATTATTATTTTGCTTGACATCAAAGTGCCTGTAAATTACTTCATTTCAACTGTTCACTGTAAATAAACCAGTTATTTTGCTCGCAATGCCTATGGCATCCCCTTTCTTTGCCGGATCAGGACGCCTTTCCTTCTGACTGTCCGCTGGGATCACTATTATGCCTTGTACAATGTGCTTGAAAGCTCACCATTTCTCAGTGGAGGCGCTCATAGGAGCAGAGAAGCAACAGCAGCAGAAGAAGAAGCGCAAAGGAGTTGAAGACTGTGTGCTGTGGTGAGAGTTGCACCAGCGGATGGGACAGACGGTGCTTCTTCTCTGCACATTCAGCAGCTTGGACCCCCAGAGCTGGAGTACTCAGTGTGCAGCATGTGAGGTTGCATCAAAATGGGGCAGTGTCGCACAGCAGCTCCAATGCTCCATTCCAGTCACCTGCATAATAGTGCTGGGCTCTAGGACTGATCCTATCGCTAACCAAGTGAAACCTTCCTCGGAGCACACTGCCTTCCTTAACCCCTGCTCAGTGCTCGTCAGGAACAGGCTTTGCAAGGCTTTGGGGATGAGAGTAACAAACAGCCAGCCTGAAGAGAGAAGACACAGCCACAGGTCACGCTCTTGCTCTGTGCTAGCAGTACGCAAGGCGCACTAACGAGCCTGCCCCTATCCATAGAAAATTCATGCTGGAAGCGCAGCTGCACTTTACAGATAGCACGGAAGCACGGAATATGGGAGCTAAAGGATCCAGCAGCAGAGAGCCAGGGAGGAGAAATCAAGTGCAGCTGGATGGATCGTCGCCTTTTCTGTAGAGGAGAGGAAGCAGAGTTTTGTAAAGTTATTTCTTAATAAAGACTTTATTTTAAAGTATAATTTGTGTTGGTGGTTTTTTTTGTTATGTACTAATGAATTTTTTTAAAAATGTTTTTGATTTTACTGGTCCTTTAACATAAATAAAAGCTAAAGATTTTTGTAACCGATTCTTTATTCTCATAACTAAGTAGTATAACAGCAAATTATTACTTTGCCAGAACAAAACTTAGGATAAAAGTCCAGTGCTGCCCAAGATGCTCCTAAAACTGTAATATTAGGGGGAGATGACTTTTACTACTTGAATCAAATCATCTTATTAATATTACTATTACAGACTCAAATGAAATTCAATCTGATCTGAATTTTGCCATAATGAATTGCACCATTATTACAAAAAAGATGAATGCATCCGTCTATAAAGGTTGCTGATGATTCAGGCCCTATATTTATTTGCATGAGAGTGAATACTCATCAAAAGACTGCTACAAAACAGTTACAGCTATTTATTATATCAATCATTGCCATTTTCATTTAGAAAAAACAATAACATCCTTTTTGGTATATCATTTGCATGCATGCTTTTGAAACCTAGCAATGATCAAAGATCAGTATTTAACTGCTATAGAGATGCCCACTTGACATTTTTAAATCACTCTGTAGAGCATACATCTTGCTTTGATGTTATTATCTTGTAATTTTGTATCATATGCAAGCAGAGAGAGAATGTACTTTCAATGCAAACATATAGGTTATTCATGTATAAATAAAAAAGGCATGTGATACTGCTCATCAACCCCAACATAGAACAGTGCATATTTAGATTATGCATGTACAACATTTGTTTCTGAATATTATCATACATAATCCTTGGCAAAAACAACAGTGAGGGGTGTAACTACAGAGGAAGTAGACCCTGAAGTTGATGGGGGCCATGAGTGTAGAGCAGTGATCCCCAACCAGTAGCTCGTGAGCAACATGTTGCTCTCCAACCCCTTGCATGTTGCTCCCAGTGGCCTCAAAGCAGGGGTTTATTTTTGAATTTCATGCTTGGAGGCAAGTTTTGGTTGTGTAAAAACCAGGAGTACTGCCAAACAGAGCCTCAATGTACAGATGCAGCCACTTTGGTTTGTCTGTTTGACACAGAATATCTAAACACAGATATCCCATTTATCTCATTTAACACAGAAAACTGCGTCACAACATCCCATCTAATTACAGCATTCACCATTGTGAACAATGGAGCTTTGGTATGCTAATGAAAAGGTTAAATGCATTAAATGAGTTAAGATGACTTAAGATAACACAGTTTCTTCAATTACCCCTGAGTCATGACGCATTTAACTCACAAATCCAAGTGGCTTCATCTGTAGGTTTACAATCCACATAGGGGCTACCAAATGGCATATCACAGCCATTATTTGGCACCCCAAGAACATTTTTCATGCTAGTGTTGCTCCCCAACTCATTTTACTTCTGAATGTTGCTCACGGCTTTAAAAGGTTGGGGATCCCTGGTGTAGAGGGTCCAGTAAGGGTATAATGAATGAGCAATTTCAATATACAGTATCTTGTTAGAATAGGTCAACTTACCAATGTTTTGGAACCCTAAATTGAATTTGCTGTGGAGTCCAGTGACATCTACTGACATCACTGACAACAATTCAATGTCCATTTTTATTATTCTATATTGACTTTTAGCAGTGCTTTACAAAGATTATAAATCATTTACATCAGTCCCTGTCCCAGCAGAACATATGGGGTTTTGTAAAAAAAAATGGAGCAACATTTTCTACAGGTCTAGTCACCTATAGCATTGAATCAGTGGGTAGCATTAACTGGTCACTTGTTAAAAGCAAACATGTTACTGGTTGCTGTGGGTCACTTCACCCAGAGCAAATGTTGTGCTTGTTATTACAAACAAGGGGTTAGAATCCTTAGCACACGTCAATTTTATCATAACCTTCTTTTGGAGTGTTGGTGGAAACTGTTTTACCAGGAGCAAACCCACACAATTATTGGGGGAGAACATAGGTAACCCTTTTTTGGCACACTATTGTAGAACAGGATCACATTCAAATCAACTCGACTTGCTGTGTTTTTTCCTTGAAGACATATCACCAGTCATCCAACAAGTTATTCTGAATTGAGAAAGCCATGTCTTCAAGGAAAAAACACAGCAAGTCCAGTTGATTTGACCAGTTGACTTATTTCTATAGATATAACATGACCTGGATGAATGAGAATCTTTACAAACATCTTTGCAACTCATTTTAGGGAGAAACCCCTTAAACTTGTATAGGAATATGAGAAAACAGCAAGAAAACTGGAAGACTATAGCAACCACCTGCACTTATACAAAATTATGCTGATTGGAGCAACATTCCAGAGGATATATATTCTCGAAGGAAGATTTACAAGTTATTCTGAATTGAGAAAGCCAGTTGGATGACTGGTGAAACGTCTTCAAGGAAAAAACACAGCAAGTCCAGTTGATTTAACTTATTTCTATAGATATACCATGACCTGGATGAATGAGCATCTTCACAAACAGGATCACATTCACTTAAATAGCTGTTGACTATTTGAAAACAAGCAGCCCTGAACCCTCTTTGCTCTTTGTAAAATACTGGGAACTGGAATTCAAAGCACAATGCCTCCAACAAGTGCACACTGAGGAGTACACCTTATAAAAATAATAAAAACACAGTTAATAAATAATAAAACACACAATTTGCAGTAACAAATATAAACTTTATATAAATAATAAAGCAATACTTGTGAATGCAAATACAAACAATACACACCCTGCACTGAGGAACCCTTGTGGTCTATCCAACTCCTGGCACAATCATAATATTGCATTTGAAATCTACTTATAAATTTGCCATAAATTATTTGCACAATGCTTTTACATTACCTGTCTGACGTCCCATGTTCCTGTATGAGGGGGCTGCCATATTTGTACAGCAGGAGTCCATTATCATTAACTGACAGGCTGAGATCGGACAGTCAGGTTGGCAAAACAGGTTTAGGAACTTCAGGTCAGTTTTAGGAACTTCAACGAAAACTTACAAAAACAAACCTCTCAGCAAAAAACATGACCTATAGGTAACTTTTAATACACTTTCACAGTTTTTTAGTGTCAGTATCACTTTAAGGTACCATAGTCCCACACTCCACTGTAGGAAGACAAATGCATTGTAGGTGAACAAATGCAGATACATGAACAACTCTTGTCCTCACACAGGGGATGACAAATGGAGCCTTCTAATACCTTCCTTTGGGTGAATCACCTACTTAAGAATTACACAGTTGGTATCAGCTAATCAGTACTTACTCTCTCCATATGTCTGGAGCTCTAGACTTCTACCAAGCTAAGCACACCACAGATTTTGTGGGGGGTTTGTTTCCCCTTTAATGATGTCACAGGAAGAACAGGGGAATGTGTTCTCTGATCCCCTACACATCAAATACCTTGCTCTGGCTGAAATCAATCCCATGAACCAGGAGCTGAAAGGCCACAACGTTATAGGATGGACCACTGATGGTACGTGCACCAATATTTATCAGAGTTGGAAGATTGGAGCTGACTCAATTATACTTTCAGGCTCAGTGGCTTATTCAGGAATATCCTCTTTATTTATAAAAATTGTAATTTCTCGCCTAACTGTCCCTCACTTATTTGCTTCTTTCTTTGTCTCTCACAGAACTGACTCTTCACCTCACTTCCTTTTCTTTTTCTTCTCTGCAAACCCTCAACAACTTTATTAACACACAACACTGGACCTTTAACAATAATAATAATAATAATGATAGCAACAGTAATCTCCAACAGTTCTGTTATATGTATGCTATATTTTAGTGATACTGTCCCATTTAACATAGCCCTCTGTAAAGGAGACTATAATTAATATTAGATTGCATACTGGCTGGACAATTCAGACCATTCTGTAGGTACAATTCTGGTTATTCCTTATGTGAGACAGCACTATCCACATAGGACTCTTAAAGCTGGAACATTGGATCTAAAGGTATATATGATATTGTTCATGGGTCCTTTAGTCACTTATTCTGTGGTTTCTGGCTGTCTGTATATGAGTGCTGTCTGAGGCACTTTGCCTCAAAGGCAAAACAGTCCAAAGTTAAAACCAAAGATATTGGAACCTTTTCAATTGGTAAATTTCCTACTGCATTAGCGAAAACATTTTCTACCTGTGAAAATATTTCACACTTAACAGCAAATCTGTAAATGAATAATATCGCATTTATCCCGGCTTGCAGGACCTTCTAAAATTTGACAAAATCTTCTCAGTCCAAATAGCTATTCCAGCAAATAAAAGTAAGACATTCTGAATAATAGAAATGCATTTCAATTAAGGATTAGTTTTATGATGTTCTTCAATATAAATGTAATATAGAACATACTACATCAACTTTTTATCTCTGTGCAGTAATGTAGTGCCATTATCGCTGACATTTATTACATTAATCTTAGGGCATAGTTAACAGAGGAAAGTACACATAAGATGCTTTATAAATTGAAATTGCGTGTCTAAATAAATCACCTCTCAACAATTCATGCCAAAAAAGCTAAATGGTGAATAAAATCAGAATGTTGATTAAGTAATACAAGTAACACGATGTACTTGAATACAAAACTTAACAAATTAAGCATATTATCATTTTATCTGTGGGCAGTAATGTATTGTAATACCATGTATTTTTACATTTAAAGAAACCCCACTATATCCCAATACATTGGCTGGTATTTAGAAGGAATAGATTATGAAGCCTCATAATCAGCAACTCGTATTAAAGGACAAGGAAAGTCTAAAATAGAATAAGGCTAGAAATGCTGTATTTTGTATACTAAACATAAACATGAACTTACTGCACCACAAGCCTAATCAAACAAATGATTTATGCTTTCAAAGTTGGTCACAGGGGGTCACCATCTTGTAACTTTGTTAAAGGGATACTGTCATGGGGAAAAAAATGTTTTCAAAATGAATCAGTTAATAGTGCTGCTCCAGCAGAATTCTGCACTGAAATCCGTTTCTCAAAAGAGCAAACAGATTTTTTTATATTCAATTTTGAAATTTGACATGGGGCTAGACATATTGTCAATTTCCCAGCTAAACAGCCAAACAAAAGAACAATGGGAAGGTAACCAGATAATAGCTCCCTAACACAAGATAACAGCTGCCTGGTAGATCTAAGAACAACACTCAATAGTAAAAACCCATGTCCCACTGAGACTCCTTCCGTTACATTGAGAAAGAAAAACAGCAGTCTGCCAGAAAGCATTTCTCTCCTAATGTGCAGGCACAAGTCACATGACCAGGGGCAGCTGGGAAATTGACAAAATGTCTAGCCCCATGTCAGATTTCAAAATTGAATATAAAAAATCTGTTTGCTCTTTTGAGAAATGGATTTCAGTGCAGAGTTCTGCTGGAGTAGCACTATTAACTGATGCGTTTTGAAAAAAACATGTTTTCCAATGACAGGATCCCTTTAAACATCTTTGCAAGACTAAGACTAAGTGCACCTGCTCAGTGTGGTCTGGGCTGCTTAGGGATCATCATAAACAAAGCTGCTTGAGTTCTGCATGGCTGGGAAGTAAGGTGGGGGCTCCCCCTGCTGTTCATAAGTATAATTGTTTCCCTGCTCAGCAATTAGGGACCGTCTGACAATTCCTATCCACAGCAGTAAATGAAGGGAGAATTTCACTGCATACAGTCAGTTTTCTTATAAAAACAGTACACACTTTTTAAAGTATATTGGAGATAGGTTTCTTTTTTATTAAAGAAAGTAAAAATTGGATTTTATTTTTTTGCCTTTCCTTGTCCTTTAAATACAATGGATGCCCATGTAAACAATACCCTCCTTTCTATAACATTCTGTTTTTTCAGAGATCTACCAAGATGGCAAGTGGAACTGCAACTACTTTTCTTTTATTGCCACATCCTTTCTGCGCAACTTTGATAACCTGTCACATATAGTTTCCCGAACCCAGAACAGACGCCAAGGTTCCAGCCACAGCTTATGCTTCCACCTATAACAGTCGTCTTTCGCTTTGGGAGGAGCCCTCCATTACTCAGATGCCTCCAGGTCTTAAAGTGAGAGAACCAGGACAAAAGTTCTGTGTAGGCAAAGGGCAAAGCATAGTCGTAGAACAGTGCAATATGGAATTGGGACCCAAAAGCACAGTCAAGGACAATTTTTATCGCTCCAAATGCATTAAAGTCAAAGGGCATTTTTTCTTATGGCGAATTTTTTGTCTCCGCAACATTTTTGTCTCAGCGACTTTTTTGCAGGTAGCAAAATTCAGAATTTTGCTGCAAATCCATGGCTGGGGAAAAAATTGCTCATCACTAAATATTTTAGAGGCATACTGAGATTTATACATTTACAGCAAACATCACATACACGTTAGGGATACCTACATTGCATCAACATATAATTTATTACATCAATACAGTATATTTCTGAAAAAGTTCACATGCTGCCTGTTAACAACACCATCCAAATGTCATCCATGGGCAACCACTAAGTGAATTCACACACAGTACATTTTCCTTAGAGCTACACTACACAGGAGATTTTGTAGCACGGTGTTGAATTAACAGATGGCATCCTACAAGCCAGATGTACCTGCATGGGTCAAAATATAATGGGACTGCTAAAAAAAAATATTTGCCATCTGACATGACATGCCAGTTGGAAGCGAACACTGCATGCTGCAGCTGCATCTGACAAGATAAAATCTGAAGGAGTCTGAAAGACACATTGACTGTAGGATGTAGACCAGTGATTCCCAACCAGTAGCTCGTGAGCAACAGGTTGCTCCCCAACACCTTGAATGTTGCTCTCAGTGGCCTGAAAGCATGTGCTTGTTTTTGAATTCCGGGCTTGGAACCAAGTTTTAATTGCATACAAACTAAGTATACTGCCAAGTAGAGTCTCCTGTAGGCTGCCAGTCCAGATAGGGGCTACCAAATGGCCAATCACAACCCTTATTTGGCAGGGCAAGGGACTTTTTCATGCTTGTGTTGCCCCAACTCTTTTTACACTTGAATGTGGCTCATGGGTAAAAAAGGTTGGGGACCCTTGATGTAGTCACAGGATCAAAAAACACTATCTTACTTTCCATAAATATGAGTATGCAAAACTGCAATTCTATTAAATAAATAACATGCTTATATCTGAATCTCAAAGAAAGTAAAATGATGGACCCATATTATGCTGGACTACAATTTCCAGTATTCCAACATATTAACAAGGGTTAAAGTGGACCTGTCACCCAGACATAAAGAGCTGTATAATAAAAGTCCTTTTCAAATTAAACATGAAATCCAATTTCTATTTTTTATTAAAACATTCATAGCTGTTGTAAGCTCATTTAAACATCTCAGCTGTCAATCAAATATTGTCTGCCCCTCCTCTGTGCCCTGGGCATAGATGCGGGGCAGACAATTACTTTCACTTTCCATTCAGCACTTCCTAGAAATCGCTACTCTCCCCACATTCCCCCCCTTCTCTTCACTGTTTAATTGTGTAGCCAGGGCATAGGGATGGACATTGGGTCTTTTCTGAGCTGATGCAAGGCTCGTCTTAACAACAGTGTCCACAAAATGGTGCCTGCCTGCTTGCTGTAATTATGAGCTCCCAGACTGGAGGAAACAAGATTCAAATAATTTATATAGTGTAATTAAAGTTCATTTTGCTTGACTGATGTGATAAAATAGGATTATGAATCATTTTTTTTGGATGACGAGTCCCCTTTAAAGCATGCTGGCAGCTGTGGTCTAGCAACGTTAGGGTTGTATTCTTAGATCAACAATATTTAATCAAGCTTTTCTAAAGCATAACAGTTAGCAACCAAATTAATGCAGGTGAATTCTGGTTCTGTCTTCTTTGTTCTTCCATTAGGAGCTGGAAGCATAAAATATAAAACAAAGCATGTACTTCCATTTCTTGTTTAATTACAATATAGAATTAGGAAACCTTATCAGCAAGATCACGGACACACTTCTTGTAAGAAGAATTCTCACCAGTGAAGGTACTTACATTTATGATTAGGTTAAGAAGCTATTTTAGAGAACTTAGGGGTACAAAAAAAATTCAAGTATCATATTGGCAAAAATTGCATGCCAAGTAAATTCTCTATATTAAATACACATGGCTTCTATGAAAACTTCAATTGTGTACAGTAATCTTATTCTTGACATTTGATGGGAATGGGATCTTTTGGTTAAACGACAAGTCTACAATACTTTTTTTAACATGTTTTAAAGGTCAGCTTTTCTAAGCAATATATATATTAAGTAAGTCTTAATGCCCCATAAATTGTTTTACCTTTTTTCTGTGCATGATGCAATTTTTTGAAATCTTTAAGATCCAATTAAAAGGCATGAGAATCCAGAGCTTTAGACACTGTAGAACAGTATAGGATTGTAGCTATATCTGTATACAACCTACAATTCCCATATAGAGGTAGTTCTTGAAAATGTTATCCATGTCAGGAATATTCCTGAATGCCAGGAACACACACACTTACTTATTTTGCATTGCTTTTGTCCTTTAGTTCACATTAATGACTATTTTTATTGTATGCACTTCAGATTTCTGGAGTGGTTCAGTCAAATAAATTGGACACACCTGCTTTACAGTCTCTTCAAACCAAAATAATGGAAGGCATGCAGAGTCCTGTGTGTGATTTGAACTCAATGAACACTTATAGCACCGACAATCCAATGTGACTGAGTTCCTAGGAATGTAATTTTCATTGAAGCAAGCCCATTGAAAGTTCATACAATAATATTGATGTGGTCAAGCAATTATATATATTTGCCTTTCATGTTAGGCCATACTTTGACAGTAACTTTATGACTTAGAATAATAGAGAATACAGTTTGTATGTCAAATTATGCTTGGATTTGAGATTCTAACAACAACTGAGTTAAAAGGATAAACATAACATTGGGCTTGTGTAGAAAAGGTGCATAAACACTATTTGAACTTCCAAAAACTGCACAAATTAAAAGAAATCCAAGATAATCTGCCTCTTCCTTGAAGGAACCATCTCCAAACTATCCGTTGTCCTGTAACCCGTCACTCACCCCACAGAGTCTCTAGAAAGTAGAGAGACTTCAAGTTCCACAAACCAGGACTTCTCAATTGAACAAGGTGAAGTTGATGTTGAGGAACAGTATTAAGAGCCTGTTAAAGAAGGGATATACCAAAATAGGAATTATATATTGCTGAAGACTTGTGTCTGGGGCTACAAGTGCACTTGCGGCTGTGTTTGCAAATAACCCATATAGTCTCAACAGAGGCTGGCAATTATATACAGTACGGTAATTATATAACAGGTATGATATTCATTATCCAGAAAGCTCTGTATTATGCGAAAGATATTTCTCATAGACTCCATTTTAATCAAATAATTCAAAATTTTAAAACATATTTCCTTTTTTTCTGTAATAATAAAACAGTACCTTGTACTTGATCCCAATTAAGATATAATTAATACTCACTGGAGGCAAAACAATCCTAATGGGTTTATTTCATGTTTTCAGTAGACTTTAAGTACCTGTAATAGGTTTATAGCTGTAGACCTATGTTACATGAGACAGTTACATTGACTGAACTCAACTAAACATGTACTGCAACTCTGAGTCAAATAATCACACTACTCCTATGGATCAGGTCACACTTGTATATTGTGAATGGTATGATTATTGTGAAATGTGATTAAATAAGTCACACTTGTGAACAATCAACAGCCACTGGTTTACAACTTTGAAATAAACTATGCCTCTACCAATGCTATAGATAAATTAGTCAACTAACCCAGACTTAGATCCCACTGTCACCTGAAATCTCTTAAAGAGGATTCAATATAGAATCAAAGGGCCTTTTGTATTCTGCAGCAAAGAAAACACTGTAAGTTTTCTCTTTCATTTATAACCATTCCAGTGTAGAGATTCTGCATTCTGGTTCATGAATTACTTTATCTAGCTCTCAGACAGCAGTTCATACATTTTCATCTAACAGAATACATTTTCTAATGCTTTCATCAAAAACAAAAAAGCCCAGTCTACCGCCATAGATGAAAATTAATTTTTCTCAAGAATATATCGTTATGAAGAGATCATTCTCTTTCTTTGCAATATGTACTTTTGTTTGGCTTGCACAAGTCCATCATTTTTAAAATATAGACAGAAAAAAATTCAAATGAATAAATGTTTGGTTTAACTAGAATCTTAAGTATTTTCTGTGTGACCAGGTAAAGAGAAAGAAAGAAAGAATCTGGATCTGGATCAGTCAGAGAACGAACCGGAGGAGCACAGCCATCAAGGCATTTTCAGCGACAAGCACACAGACAAAGCCAAGGGAAAGTTCTATACCAAGAGAGATCCGGTTTATACTCGCAGCTCCGGCAACAAACCAGAAGGGGTGGACGGCGGAAAAATATCAGGTCATCAAGGGCCAAGAGACGGGAATCGCAACAGGAAACTCCGGTGGTGAGCGATGCGGGGAGCTTTAGTTCAACAACAGTCCCTGGCAACCACGCTCAACTTCCATCTCATTTGGATGTGGTAACTATATCTAACCAACTTACTAATAATGTGATTAATTTGTCCTCATATGTATTATCTTCTGATGAGCGTACTGTGCTCTCTAAAGGTTTAAACTTTGTTCCAGATGCATCTGCAGACTCCTTTGCGGCAATTTTGGACTTGAACAGGTTTATTAGGATTTTGACACTAAAAAGACACTTTGCCAATACAGATGGAGTACAATCGTTGTCTGCAAATGTTATCGATGAAGATGCAGGATCTGCAGGAAGTCAGAACTTAAGTCACGTGGGTCTTGGGGGCAATAATAATGATGTTTGGGTAGATCCCACTATTACATTTGATTTTAGAGATGAATGTGCCCTGATTAATCTAGATGATTTGTCCCATGAGAATGTTTCCTTACAGGCTGATGATCCCCCAGTGGTATACTCTAATTTGAAAAGGCCTTCTAGCTTTTACCCCATGCAATCAAAAAGTAACTATATAGATACCTTTCATAAATTAGTACAACGAGATATTGAAAGGATTGGGATGAAAGTGGGTGTGAATCCTCCGCCTAAACCAAGGAATTTAAGTATAGGGGAATACAAAGCATTGAAAACCCTGAGTAAAATTGCTAACATAGTGGTGAAAAGTGCTGACAAAGGCGGGTCAGTAGTTGTTTTGGATTCCACCACTTATGAATCAGAAATCTTGAGACAACTAGGTGATACAGAGACGTATAGACGTCTGGAATCAGATCCAACAAGTATGTTCCAATATAAATTATTAACACTTTTGTCATTTGCGCGGAGTATGGGAGTGATCGGACAGGCCGAATTCGAATTCATCCATTGCAAGGATCCGGTCATTCCAATATTCCACGTTTTGCCGAAAGTGCATAAATCGCTGGAGGATGTGAAGGGTCGTCCCATAGTGGCCAGTATAGGCTCTCTCACAGAGAATTTGTCGAAATATGTGGATAGACTATTATTACCATTGGTGTTTAAATTACCGACATATTTGAGAGATACAACCATGTGTCTGAATAAGATGGCTAGTGTGACATGGAAACCGGGATATAGATGGTTTTCTATGGATGTAGTCTCTCTTTACTCATCTATAGATCACGAAATGGGTTTACAAGCTATAGGTTTTTGGTTGGCACTGACAGAAGCCTTTCCACCGGTTCAAAATGAAGTAATAATGGAGGCTATTGAGTTTCTACTAAAGGCTAATTATTTTCTCTTTGATGGACAATTTTATTTACAGTTACGTGGGGCCGCAATGGGGGCATCGTTCTCTCCCACTTATGCTAATTTGGTCATGGGCTGGTGGGAAAGGATCTTCATCTTTGGAGACCAGAATCCCTATAGACATCAAATTATACGCTTTTATAGATATATCGATGATTGCATTGGTATTTGGGAAGGGGATGATGCCTCCTTTGCGGCCTTTGTTACTTATTGTAATCATACAGTTAGAGGGATACAGTTCACCTATGAAATCAATGAGACAGAGATACCGTTTCTAGATGTAGTTTTCAATAGCCATGAGGGGAAGATCTCTACAGATCTTTTCCGCAAGGCTATAACTCGTAATACTCTTCTTCATGCAGAGAGCAGCCATCCAGAGGCGTGTTTGAGGGGCATCCCAGTTGGGCAATTTTTGCGGTTACGCAGAGTTTGCTCTTCTTGGGATAGCTTCCATGCACAAGCTATGCGCTTGTGGGATCGCTTTGTGGAAAGGGGCTACAGTGAAGATATGATCAAAACAGCGTATGATAAGGCGGTATTAGCAGATAGAGAACAACTATTGCGCCCCAAGTCCAAGTCTGAGGGAAGATCTGGTGTGTGTCGGGTTCAGAGTGGACAACCTGTTGTTCGATTCTGTACTACCTATAGTCGTGACACTTATTCGATCAGGAGGAGTGTGAATAAATACTGGGGGATACTTTTACAGGACCCCGTTTTGGCCAAATTTTTAGATAAAACACCCTCCTTTGTGTATAAAAGAGGGAAGAATTTGGCATCTTATATTTCTAGAAGTCTATATACGTCTAAGGGACAAAGTGAGAATAAACCTTGGCTAAAGTTTAAGGGGACCTATAAATGTGGCCGCACAAGATGTAAATCATGTTCATGGATTAATATATCTAAACAGTTTCAGAGTTCAGTGGTGGGTACTGTATATGATATCAAGGAATATTTCAACTGTATGTCGAAAGGGGTGATCTACTTGGCGACATGTAAGTGTGGGGCCCAATATGTGGGTAAAACCATCAGAAGAGTGGGCACTCGCATTTTGGAACATATTTCAGCAACTGACCGACTGGACACCAAATCTGCAATAGCCAAACATATACTTGAAAAACATCAGGGGTCCGCTTGTATGTCTTTTCAAATTATAGATAGACCCCCCAGAAATATAAGAAAAGGTGATTTGGATCAGAAATTATTGAGGCTGGCAGCCTATTGGATTTTTTATCTAAAAACTACCGAGCCTTTTGGGGGGCTTAATAGAGAATGGGAGCTTTCTTGCTTTTGTAATTGATGTACTTCCTAATATTTATTTTTGTTTCTATATTATTTTTGGTATTGATTATGTATAATATATTTATCATTCTTTTTCATTATTTTAATATATATAATATTGATTAATATTCAGTTTTTTGCCTTTTGGTGTTTTTCTATATTCATCCCCACGTCACGAATCTAATAATATTAGTCTGTGACAGAACAGGATACCTTACATCATTTGACTACTCATAGTATGTTGCTATTTAGGGGGCCGATTCACTTAGGGTCGAATTTCGAAGTTAAAAATACTTCGAAATTCGACCCTCGAATTGAAATCCTTCGACTTCGATATTCGAAGTCGAAGGATTTAGCGCAAATCCTGCGATCGAACGATCGAAGGATTTTTCGTTCGATCGAACGATTAAATTCTTCGAATCGAACGATTCGAAGGATTTTAATCAAACGATCGAAGGAAAATCCTTCGATCAAAAAAAGGTTAGCAAGCCTATGGGGACCTTCCCCATAGGCTAACATTGACTTCGGTAGGTTTTATCTGCCGAAGTAGGGGGTCGAAGTTTTTTTTAAAGGGCAAGTACTTCGACTATCGAATGGTCGAATAGTCGAACGATTTTTACTTCGAATCGTTCGAATCGAAGTCGAAGGTCGTAGTCGAAGGTCGAAGTAGCCCATTCGATGGTCGAAGTACCCAAAAAATACTTCGAAATTCGAAGTATTTTTCATTCGAACCCTTCACTCGAGCTGAGTGAATCGGCCCCTAAGTTTTGGGATTCTATACCAGCCCAAAGAAACCATAGCCCTTTAGCAGGGAAGATATGTGCCTCCAAAGATGCCCCAGTAGCTCCCCATCTTCTTTTCTCATGATTCACTGCACATACTCTGGGTGTTGACACTTATCTGAGTTTAGAGACCACGCAAGATACTGAATATATATAATATAAATGTTGCAATATAAGGCCAAGGCTGTAAATAAATAATTATTGTTACATGACAGCTCAGAAACAAGCACATGTAGCATCAGAATTTAATAATCAGCCCTGTAGCATCAGCTGATATGACTGACAAACCTAATTTTCTGTTTCATGATTAATGATGATTTAGCTTCTCAACAGCTGCTCGAAGCCCACTGAGCATGTGCAGGGCCACTGACATTCCTAACAAAATCCAAGATTCCTCCTGTGACATCTTTAAAGTCCTGAATCATTACTACTATAGAGATACTGAACCTTTAGGCTGCTTTAATAAGATTAGAATAAAAAAATGGCATTTCTAGCCTTATTCATTTTTAGGGTTTAGTTCTCCTTTAAGTAAAGGTGCTCATGAGTATGGTGTTTAGTATACTTTGCTATTTGTGTAAGGCTATTGTGTTTTTCAATAAAGTATGCCTTAATTTGCCTTTAAGCAAATGAATTAAGCAAATTAACTTATTCACTTTAAGCCATCACCCTCTCCTCCTTTGTTGTGTGCCCTCTAGAATGCACAATTTGCAATAAACACACCGCAGTTCATGACCTCTTTATTTCCAAATCTCTTAACCTTCTGGCTATAAAACATGGCTCTCTTCTACCTACACTGCTTCACCAGCTGCCCTCTCCTACGGAGGCTTCTCATTTAGCCATACCCATAGACCAAGAGATTGTCACGGTGGCGGGGTTGGATTTCTTCACTCCCCCAAATGTTTCAAATGCTAACCGCACCAACTTCTCTTTCCTTTACTTCTTTTGATGTCCACAGCACACACTTGCTTTTCACAATATTTCTGCGTGTTGCAGTCATATATAGGCCCCCTAGACTCTACACTACTTGGATCACTTTGCTGCTTGGCTTCCATACTTTCTCTACAGTGACACAATGTAAGGAAGGCTTACCAGCATGGCTGCATTCCGTCCCAAGATGGCGGCGCCTCTTCCTTCCATGCGGATTGTCCTATGCGCAGTTCAGTGACGTCATCATCTAGATGCCAGCCAAAGATGCCAGCGCCGGATTGGACGCCAGCGCAAAGATGCCAGCACAAAGACGACAGCGTGATGACGTCACCACGTACGTTTTTGGCACCAATGAAGGGCTATTTAAGGCGCCAGAGCACTCCAGACTTTGCCCTACAATAGGTTCCACTTAGTGAGTTCCTGGGTGCGCTATATTCTTCTGTTATCTGATCCTGATCTTGACCGTGCCTGTTTATACCATGTATTGAACCTTTGCCGCCTGTACCGACCTTATTGCCTGGACCTGACTTTCTTAACCCCTTGGATACCTCGATCTGGTGAGACTGTGCTTCCTCCTTGGTCCACTACCTCTGTCTGAGCCTATGGGCCCCTTACACACAACAGCTCTCATTTTGGGTGACTTCAACATTCACATTGACAACTCTGCTTCTCCTGCTTCCTCTGACTAACAACTTCATTTGGTTTCTCTTAGTGGATCAAGGGCCCTCTTTTGACAAAGAATCCCCATTGCTCTGATCCCAATGATGAAAATTTGAGCGAATAAAATGAAAGGCATAAACGACAGCAGGCCTAGGGGAGCCTGCTGTGTAAATCCGACCCTGTATGTACCTCAGGCCTAATCCACAAAAAGTTATACAGCACCTAATACCGAAGGCTCTATAAACATAAGGGTCATCAAATAGAAGATGTACAGTAACTAATACAGAGGTCTGTTATACTTAAGGGCTAATAAAAGAAGGTGTATAGCATCTATTACATTGGACTGTATATAACTCAGGGCTAATAAACAGAGCGGTGTATAGCACATAGTACAGAATGCTCTATATACATAAGGGCTAATACACCGGTGTAATGCACCTAGTACTCAGGGCTTTATATACATCAAGGCTAATAAACAGATGTACAGCACCTTACAAATAGGGCTCTATATATCTCAGGGTTAATAAACCGATTAGATATGTTATATATTTAGACAGGACAGAGGGCTGTGCAGACCATAGCGCCAGTCCTATACAGTATAAATAGGCACAGAACATTCCACCTTGTAGTAATATGACTTAAATGCAACATATCAGAGCCATGCAGGACGGAGGGCTTACGGACATTAGTGCTAGTCCAATATGGGTACAGAAAGATTTGATAGGAATATGAACTCTCCCATAGCGAGACAGAGGTACAGTGGGATACAGGTAGCTGTTTGTAGAACAAACAAAAGTCAGGTGCAAAGGTAAAACTCTTACTAGGAACATCTTAAGTAGTTGATGCTCTACACTCAGCAAATCACAGATAGCACCATATAGGGAGCAGCTTCTTGTCTCAGTAAGGTAAACGTTCCTACTTGCGGTAGAGACCGCACAGGCACAAGAAGGCATAACATACCATGCATTGAAATTTGTTGCTCAGGCCTTGCACATAAATAAGTTAGGTGCAAGTCTAAGGGGGCTGGGGAAGTGGTTTTCTAGGGAAACCTTCCATAGCCCTGAAAAAACAACATCAGGCATGCACCAATCTGGAACATCCAATAGATGTAGATTCCAAGAGCCAAAAATTATATAAAAAATATAATACTTTATTTTACATTACATCTAAAAAGATAATGCCTGACATGTTTTGTGTCGTGCAGGGACACAATCATAACTGCACAGATATTATATGACTGTGCCAACAATATTAAGACCCCTGGGTTAAGGGCACTCTGCTTGCAGAAAAGCACAGAGGAAAAACTGCAAAGACTCCTAAATGGAGCAAGGCAAGTATAGAGAAAAGCACTACAATGGCATCTGCTGCTCTGTTGCCTTAAAGTTTTATGAATATGAACCTATAAGATCCTAGAGAAATCAAAGGCAACTTACCCCAACAGGAGTTTGCTGCTGCATAAAACACTAGGTGGCTTTTTTGGTGCCTTCAGTACCTGCTATGGAAGGTGACCAGAGGGCTGTACCTATTGGAGGGCAAGGCATCCCCTAGACAAGAGTGTAGGGGAGATTCACCCAAATCCTCCTCTGGCTTCCCGGGCCTAGCTACCTGGCCCTAGAGGGAATCAAATAATGGCAGCCACCAGCCAGGATGTTCCCACTTAGCAAATGTGTTGGTAAGGAAGGGGAGTCCTACTCAGGTCCCTTGGAAGAGGGTCCCCAAAAAATAAATCTAGAATCCTAACTACTCTATGCTCAAAACTACTGGGGGATCCTCAGAGCCCTACCTCTTGTGGCAGGACAAAAGAAACGTATCTTATCAGAGGAGAACTGTGAATATACTGGGAAGGAAGAGCTACAGAGTTTGTTTTCTTTTTGTCCTGCCTCCAGAGGTGTCCAGGTTTAACCCCCATACATCTGCACTGACAGGATGGGCAGCCTAGAAAAAGTGATCCCTCCCCCAATCATGGAGGGCTCATTGGCAGCTGACAGGGAAGTCAGGGAAGAAGCTTCGTTTTCAGACAAGAAAGTGATCCTTCCCCCACCCATTGGTGGCTTTGGGATGCTATGGGGCCTAGCCTTCTTGGTTCACTTCCCGTCCACCTATTGCCTTGTTTAATTGCTATTTTTCTAGCATTAGGGAATGTTAGCACTAGTGCCATACCCCTGAGACACGAGCCATACTCTATACTGGCCTGAATTTAGATGCAGCTTATTGAGGAAACCAGACCCTGATTAACTCATTAATCAAGTAAAGAGCAATGAAAGCAAGCAGGCTATGTAGTAAAGGACAGCATTTTACAAAAAACACTACAACCAAGTTTTGGGGCTGTAAAAAAAACTTCTTGCTCACTGAGGAATGAGACACAAATGTGAGTTTGGAAGTTACATTGTTGATGTCAGATGCTCCTTTATAAAGAACCAAGTCACTTGTGTGCATACCTAATCAGTGCACCCTTAGACCCAATGTGCTAGAAACAGAGCGATAGGTTATGAGCCAAAGGAGGACCAGCAGATGGAATAGAGGTTAGAGCAACCACCTCCGGTGCACAGTGGCGTGAGTTTGATTCTTGTCTATGCTGCCCAAAAAGATAAGGTTTCATCAAAGTCTTGAATGTGAGCATGTGAGGAGGTAATGAGAGAAGAGTTGAGTAGCAGGTCAGTAGAGGAGCAGGAGAAGAAGAGGATGTTCCACAGTGTCAATTGCAGCTGAGAGAGTTTCACTTCCCATCTACACACCACCCCCAATAGAGACTGCTTGATGCTGTGGTAGGTGGATTTGTCAAACAAAATATGCATGACCAAGGGTGATGTATTAAGTCAGTATGAATAAGGTGAGGAGTACCCCTGAAAGATGCATGGCAGCAGTGAACAGTAAGCAACAAAATGTACTTTTGTTAGATTGAGTAGGAATTTGTTTATATTTTAGAATATGCAATCAATTCCACCCTAAGAAACCATGATAGTTCACATCTTCTTCTCCAACCTACTCCTACAGTATGTTTCAATCCTATCTCCTTATCCCCTACTTGTGCTTCCTGTCATGGTATCCATATACATTAAGATCCACTTGTAGGCTCTTGTATTTCCTTTTTGCACAACAAAAAGGGAGGCATTATGAAGATCTTTCTTTTCTTTAAAGGGCAAATAAAGGCAAAAAAACATAAAATCCAATTTTATCAGATATTATTTGACTTGTGTTGTTTTGATAATTTATGCACGATCCCTAAGCAGCCCAGACCAAACTGAGCATGTGCACAGTCTTGGTCTTGCAAAGATGTTTAACAAAGTTACAAGTTGGTTACCCCCTATGGCCAACTTTGAAAGCATAAATCATTTGTTTTATTAGGCTTATGGTGCAGTAAGTTCATGTTTATGTTTAGTATACAAAATACAGCATTATTAGCCTTATTCTATTTTAGACTTTATTTCCCTTTAAAATTGGGTGCTGTGGTGAGACATTTGTGAAATACTGTAAAATAATCTATAAACATTAAATACAGCGGTAGAAGACAGTTTCTGCCCATGTTTAAAATACACATGCAGAAATGCACTAGAGCGATGTTGCTAACTACAAGAAATTATATCCAACAGCTGTCTATTGCATGGCACTTTATACAGATTTTTCACAATGTATTCTAAATGAATCCCCATTTTTACAATTAGTATCAGAATTAATGCCCAATGCTGGACTTGAGTTTTGGCACCTTTCTAACACCCCATCTGCTGCTTATGAAGATTAACCAGCTGTATAATTTTTCCATGACACACTACCAGTTTAGACTGAATATTAACTTACATACCAAGTTTATACAATTTAAAAAGATTTCATTTAATGCTGCAAATGATGCCATACTAAAGTACAGGAAAATTGTATTCTAAAAAATATTGCCAATGAGCATACTTAATGACCCATACACTTGAATAGTATAAATGTGTTCATTTCCTCTACTGGAGAGTCCCACATTGATAAGACGTTTGCTTTAATCAGTCTAGCTACATTAGACCAGTTACTGCTAATTCCTAACTGGTTGTTATAGGCTAACGACCTGGAGTAGATCTGATCCATGTCACCAGTTTAAAAACAATTACCAGACTAGCTGCTGAGAACCGGTGAAAATATTTTCTACATTATATTTAAACCCACAATGTAACATGTTTTCTTTATATGTTGTATTTCAAATTCAAAGCATGATGTCTTCAATTTCTGGCACGAACAATTAAGACATAGTCAATGAGAATGGTAGAATGTACAAAGAGCTGTGACTGTGAACCACTTCTCTGGATAGCGAATTACCCTAAAAGCATGACTAAAAGCATTTTTTAAATGTAACTCTTCTCATATTTTCCACAAATAATTCAGTGATTTTTTATAGTTTCATCGTTTTTACATATACTCACTCGCTTGTAAGCGCTGATCGAAGCATTCTTGGGGACTGGCCAAATGAATAACAAGTTGGCTTTATTAAAGAGCACATATTAATAATATTACAGCAGTTGGTGTGCCAAACTAATGTGTTTCGTGCCTACATACTTGACACTTACTCAGAGGTTCCAAATTTTTCAGTTTGGATTGTTTTTACATTTTTTAGATTTTTTGTTATATTTCTTTCTGCCCAACACATTCGTGCAGTATGTGTAATATTGAGTCTGTGTTTGTAAAGAAATAGTTTTTTTCTGTGGCCTATTTTCTGAATAAGAGAGGATAACATAACAAGTGCCTTTAAGTGTCAAATTTTGAGCTGAACAGTTCATGAGAGGAGAACTCTAAAAATTCTATTCAAGTGCATAGAGCTTTGAAACACTGTAGTTCTTCTCTTGTTTACCATTGATTACTATGTTCCTTTGTGTTGGCTGGTTATTTGTTTTTTTTTCTCTCCTTTTTTTTACCATTTACCAGAAGAAAGGTTTGGAGTAAAAATACATTCACTAAATATAGACAGCCAAATATAAAAATGTTCATTTGTTATAGCAAAAAACTGTACTATTTCTTCATTGTCTTGTATAAATTGATCAGATACAGTAAATACATCAACCAAAGATTTTTTTTAAAAAAACATATCACACTGTATTTTGCTAAAGATAGGAAAGAAATTTTAAACCTTTTCGAAGCCAATGTTTAAAGGGGTTGTTCACCTTCCAAACAATTTTTTCTAGTTCAATTGTTTTTATAGATTGTTCACCAGAAATAAAGACTTTTTTCAATTACTTTCTATTTTTTATTTGTTACCGTTTTTCCAAAATCTAACTTTAAAGTTTAACGTCCCTGTCTCTGGTGATTGAGTCAGACAGCTCAGTGATTCAGGTGCAGATTCTAAAGTTTTCTAAACTGTTACAATTTAAAAAAAAATAGTTGATACATTTCTCAGCAGCATCTCTGGAATATTAGCAACTATTGTATCAATTGTAACAGCTGCCTGTAATGAAATCCAGGGATTCTGCCCAGCAGGGACAAAGATAAGAAATGTATCAACTAAATGTATCAATTTAGAACAGTTTACAACGATCCCCCCTCCCAGAGCTGCTTTAGAACGTGAACAAGGACACTTTACACTTCAATGTTAGAAAACCAGTCACACATAAAAAATAGAAAGTAATTGGAAAAAGTCTGGGGAACAATCTGAAACATTTAGTTGATACATTTTTGACAGAAAAGGGATATCAGTAAAAGGAGATGACCTTCTCATAATTTAGAGCATTCTGGTCAACAGGTTTCTGTAAAAGGACCCATTATTTTATATTTTCTTATTTCCCAACCTGATAACCACCAGAATGTCTTTAAAGTAACAGCTACAATTTGAATGCAACAGACCTCTTCTGAAAATAAAATCCTTTTGAATATTATTAAAATATGTTAAAAATTAAAAAATAGTACCGGAGGGCGGGCTTTGGAATGTTTTTTAGAATAAGCCATACAGTAGTTCTCAAGTTAAAAAAATTGTAAGAAAGGCTTTTACTTCGCTCTGTGGGTCACCCATACATTCTTTTGTCCCATTATACACTATTATATTATAAAGGCTTAATGTAATTCCCATGACCTGCACCTATGGTAATTCTTTGGAATGGTTATACAGAAATTACACGTTTCTAAGCAAATGTTGAGTCAATGCTTTTTGAATGTTTTTAAATACCTCACTAATTTGCCTATACAATTCTTTTATTTTCCACTAATACTATGCAAGTCTCTTGCAAGGACTGACGCAAGGTCACAGTTGGATATCTGGCACAAGAGAAGAAGCTAATTAACAAGGAAAATGGAACAATAGGTAGTAAATTACAGTTATTATTTCTAGAAACACTATAAATAGGATGGGAGCTCAGTATTTTAAACCAGTTTAGATCATTTCTATTACGTACAATTATTGTTATTGGAGTGTAAGCAAATGTTTCAAAAAGTTCTGAGCATGAATGAACACAGACACAAGAGACACATTATCTAGTTGCTGATTCAGTCATCCATTTTGTTCTGTTCAATAATTACAACTGGTAATACATATACATTTAAATCTATAAGTCAACCATCAAGGCATAATTGCAGCATGCTAATAAAGAAATGTGTCTTTGTTATGATTTCACTTATATGACTAGGTACTGTAAATGTCCCGTTTCATTCTTTGGGTCTGTGTTTAGAACAATGATGGTAATAGTGGTGGTTGTCAGTAATATTAGAAGTACAAAGGCTAAAATAATGATAATGATAAAATGTACCATGATACTTATAACTGTATAATATTTCTCAGTTTTCTTCTGTTTTCTTGGATCAAAGTTATCTACAGAGGAGATTTTTAGTGCCTTAGGGCTTTATATTAAAATGGATAGGACACCACACCCACAGCAAATAAGAAAGAAACAACATGCAATAAAATACATCTTTCTTCACCCCAAGCAGTGGCGTAACTAGGGAGGAAGCAGACCCCGCAGCTGCGGGGGGGCCCGGGAGGAGAGGGGGCCCAGCCGAAATTGATGTCCTCCTGGCTGGCTCCTGGCTGATGAATGCAGCCAGGCCAGCATCGTGATCGCATCGATCGGGTGTTTGATCCGTCATCATCCGTGACAATGGTGACATCCGTCCCCAGACTCCCCACTGCCACTGGCCGGGCCCTACCTCCTCTCCAGACATACTCCACATACTTCAGTCTTCCTGCTTCCGCCCTCCCTGCTCCGTACTGCGCCGCAGCTGCCGCTCCTCATATACTTACTTCCGCCCTCTCTCGCTGGCTGCTCGTCTGATGTCTCGCCCGCCCTTCCTCTTCCTTTTGTGTAATCACGTGTGGTGTGGACGCAGTGCGCACGTTGTGACGGACGGTGCAGCCACGCAGGTGAGGCAGGGAGAGGCCCGCCTGGCTGTGTGACTGTCTGTGTCTGTAGACTGTATAGTACCTAAAATGTGTGGGAAAGGAATAATACGATGATGCAGGGACAGGGTCAAACGTTTTGAGGGGATTTTATTTTTGAAAGTTTGAAAACTACAGATGGAGGAGAGAATTGGGCAATGGAAAAATTTTTAAAAAATATAAAAAAAATTGTAATAAATCATAAGTTAAGAAGAGACCAGATAGAACACAAAAGGCACTGGAGAAGCTGTAATTGTTCCTCTTCCTCCCCCCACACAGGAAGTTCGAAAGCAGGAGACGTTGACTGAACATGTGATCCGTGCCAGACCTGCTGCATCATCAATCGCTGTGTGCGCTTTAAAAAGAAAAAAACTGTGCACAGCATGTGACGTGAGGTAACATTTAGTACCGCACAAAGTTTTTTCTTCTTCAAAGAGCGCACACGGTGATTGATGATGCAGCAGGTCTGGCACAGATCACATCTTCAGTCAGGGTAGCGGATAGTTCCTAACCTAGTGCTACGCAATATGTTGGCGCTATATAAATACATGTTAATAATTAATAATAATAACCTCAGAATGGACCTGACATCAGGGTCATGTGATCATACCATGTGACTGCTCCACTGAGGATTTGAAATTAGTGAGCCGAGCGTCAAACACGGGAAAGTGTTAATGGGTTCTAGTGGTGGGCTGTGGACTCTTCATGGGACCTGCAACTTAATCCCTGGGTTGCCAACTTGTATTGTACTTTTGCTACAGGTTGTAACCTCTAACTTGGGTTTTGGGCAGTTCATTGTGTCGCTGGATGTTTGTAGGGTGAGGGGGGAGTCACTGTGCCTCTGAATTTCTGTAGGGGGGGCACTGTGCCTCTGAATTTCTGTAGGTGGGGACACTGTGCCTCTGAATTTCTGTAGGGGGGCACTGTGCCTCTGAATTTCTGTAGGGGGGGCACTGTGCCTCTGAATTTCTGTAGCGGGGGACACTGTGCCTCTGAATTTCTGTAGGGGGGGCACTGTGCCTCTGAATTTCTGTAGCAGGGGACACTGTGCCTCTGAATTTCTGTAGGGGGGGCACTGTGCCTCTGAATTTCTGTAGGGGGGGCACTGTGCCTCTGAATTTCTGTAGGGGGGGCACTGTGCCTCTGAATTTCTGTAGCGGGGGACACTGTGCCTCTGAATTTCTGTAGGGGGGGGCACTGTGCCTCTGAATTTCTGTAGGGGGGGACACTGTGCCTCTGAATTTGGAAGTTGGAATCCGAAGTTACGCCACTGACCCCAAGGCAATCAGTTAAGGTTGTTGTTTGTCATTTAGGAGATTTCTTTCATATGTAAAGCAATGAAATATTACAAGATCATGTTGTTGGCTCAAATTGTTTGCTAAATCTCTATGCAGGACAATATTGGATTTTCATTGTCTTTTTATTAATAATGGCCAATATGAGTAACAAACAGGTGTCCCTTATGGGGTGCCGTTTGTCCCAAATACATTCTGTATACAAAACTATCCCTAATACACAGAATGAATGTCTCTCATGTTATATAAGTATTTGTGACCATACACAGAGAAAAAAAATATACAAAAGACTTATTTCTATTAAAGAATGAAAACAAAATCTGGTTAGTGCACAAAAGGATGTCATTATTAGGGATGTAGCGAACGTCGGAAAAAAAGTTCGCGAACATATTCGCGAACTTGCACAAAAATGCGAGCGGTTCGCGAACCCCATAGACTTCAATGGGAAGGCGAACTTTAACATCTAAAAAAGACATTTCTTGCCAGAAAAATGATTTTAAAGTTGTTTAAAGGGTGCAACGACCTGGACAGTGGCATGCCAGAGGGGGATCAAGGGCAAAAATGTATCTGAAAAATCTGCCTGTGTGTGCTTGGAAGAGATAGTGTAGGGGGAGAGCTGTTAGTGATTTCAGGGACAGATGATAGTAAGTTTGCTGGCTAGTAATCTGCTTGATACTGCTCTGTATTGGAACAAAAAAATAAATAAAAGCAGTTCTTACAAGGACTACTGTTATTGCAGCAGTCAGCAGATGAGATCAGAAGCAGGACAGCTGCCCACTGCAGCTACATACAGAGCACTGCAGTAGAAGGTAGATTACTAGCCAGCAAAGCTACCTAAGCTTAAATGTCCCTCAAACCCCTGCAGACTTCTGTCCCTCCAATAACAGAGCAGTATCAAAACGATTACTAGCCAGCAAACTTTCAACTGTCCCTGAAATCACTAACAGGCAGCAGCTCTCTCCCTACACTATCTCTTCAGCACACACAGGCAGAGTGAAAAAACGCTACAGGGCTTCGGTTTTTATAGGGAAGGGGAGTGGTCCAGGGGAGAGCTTCCTGATTGGCTGCCATGTACCTGCTGGTCTGGGGTGAGAGGGCAAAAAAAAGCGCCAACAATGGCGAACCCAAAATGGCGAACGTCGCGCGACGTTCGCGAACTTCCGGCGAGCGCGAACACCCGATGTTCGCGCGAACAAGTTCGCCGGCGAACAGTTCGCGCCATCTCTAGTCATTATATCACAAACTCCATTCTGTACAGTTTAACAAGCAATCTGTCGCACAAATATATAACCTCCATGTAACGTACGCACTTATGTGCAAAGTTACTTACAGAATGAATTATGTGAAAACAAAGTTGGACATAATATATAATACTGTAACTAACTAGTACTTGTCAAGCTAGATTTGATTTACAAAATAGATATCTGTGACAGAAAGCAAGATTTTATAGTACAGGATTCATTCTTTCCACAAAATGACAGTTTTGTTCCACAAAACAGATAAAATAACCATTCTGTGAAGCAACACTGTCAGTCACATTCCTGAACCAATAAGAACAAAGCTTATTGCCATATACAAACAAGATGAGAAGTGGCCAGCTCTGCTCCACATGGCTAAGGCAAAGTATCTGACCTGCTATAGAGGGTGCCCTCTAATGTCCCCTGTGCTGCATAGTAATAAACATGAACAAACCTTTCCTAAAAGAGCTACTGTTAAACACTATAGGTTCATAAATGGAAGTTTTTACAAATGGCTGAGAAATATAATGCTGCACTTATAATGATTGTAGAGAAAGAAAAGTATGCAAAACTAATATAAATATGATCATTTTAGGTGATATGGCTATTCTTATTGTAGTAACCTGCTTGAGTGGCCATTTTGGTGAAGGGCATTCCTGCTGCTTTGCCATTATCTTATGACTCAATCCTGTTCCTCTTCCTGTCTAAGCTGAGAGCAATAATGGGACAGGCCACACCCACCTGCGATGTTGTATTAAATGTACCAGAAGTTACTGTGCTTGTCTGGCTGCTTTGCCTGGTTCTCAGAGTCAGTTATAAGTTTTGTATATGATAGTTAGACTCCAATGTCTCCTCCTAGCTGTGATCTTGCACCAATTAGCTTGTAGTAGTCTCTTAATAATGTGCTTAGCTATAGATCAACTACTACATAATAGCTTTAGCCAGAGACTTGGGACTATGTTTGCCAACCGGCCGGTATTTTACCGGCCTAGCCAAGGCCAGGATTACAAAATGTAGTTGCCGGTAAATTTGTAATATGATTAAAAGGAGCCCTTGGCCTGCCCCCAATCCCCTGGAACTTACTTTTTCTTTTATTTCTTCTAGCGTGGTGTGGCCCCACCCACTTTGATGTCACGGCCCGCCCCTTTTGACATCACGGCCCGCCCCTTTATGTCCCCGCCGCCCAGCAGCCGGTAAAACATTTTAAAAAAGGTGGCAACCCTACTTGGGACTGATCATGTGCACACACATTGTGTTTAGTATGATGTGTAGGTTATATGAGCAGCCACTCCTGAGTACTGTGTGTAAACAAAAGGCTTCAGGACTTCAACTTCACCTCCTTTCATGTATTCGGGTCTTTTCGCCGCTTCGGGTCTTCAGCTTCGTCTTTTCGGCACTTCCGCATTCTGTAATATGCGAAATCGCCGCATGGCTCAGGCGCTCGTAAAGGGGACCCCTGCTGGCGGCCCTGGACATGCATGTGACATGGGCACAGTTGTGCTCTCTGCTCTAGTGTTGTGCCCCCCTCGACCCACTCTGATGTGAAAGGGTTAAGCACTGGGCAGGTAAGGGGACGGCATCATTAGAGTCTTTTGTTATAAATAAATATAAAGCATTGTGCAGCTTGTTGCTTCTATATAAATAGAATATGATCCCCTAAAATTGCCCCTGCCTAAATGACCCCCTTTTGTTTACACACAGTACTCAAGAGTGGCTGCTCATATAACCTACACATCATACTATACAGAATGCGACTGTGCACATGATCAGTCCCAAGTCTCTGGCTAAAGCTATTATGTAGTAGTTGAACCATACCTCCCAACATTTTGGAAATAAAAAGAGAGACAAAAAATTATTTTGCATGTAGTGCAGCAATTTTTTTTGACCACACCCATTTTGTGGCCACCCCCCTAATTACCATGTTCATTTTACAAAGTTTGGCAGGTTATGAAAATGTGAAAATATTTCTCCTTATCTAAACTGTTAAAATTACTTATTTTCTTATCTCAAAATTGTTATAAAGCATTTTAGTTGCACCTGTTAGCTGTACTGGCCTCTCTGCCAAAAGCCAATTAAATTAGAAACTTTGTTTTTTTTCTGGCTGTTCAGTGCAGAGAAAAGAGGGACTTTCCAGTACAAATGAGGGACCTCAGGTTGAGCTGTCAAAAGAGGGACTGTCCCTCTGAAAAAGGGACAGTTGGGAGGTATGTGTGCACATGATCAGTCCCAAGTCTCTGGCTAAAGCTATTATGTAGTAGTTGAGCTATAGCTAAGCGCATTATTAAGAGACTACTACAAGCTAATTGGTGCAAGACTACAGCTAGGAGGAGACATTGGAGTCTAACTATCATATACAAAACTTATAACTGACTCTGAGAGTCAGGCAAAGCAGCCAAACAAGCACAGTAACTTCTGGTACTTTTAATACAACATTGCAGGTGGGTGTGGCCTGTCCCATTATTGCTCTCAGCTTAGACAGGAAGAGGAACAGGAGTGAGTCATAAGACAATGGCAAAACAGCAGGAATGCCCTTCACCAAAATGGCCACACAAGCAGGTTACTACAATAAGAATAGCCATATCACCTAAAATGATCATATTTATATTAGTTTTGCATACTTTTCTTTCTCTACAATCATTATAAGTGCAGCATTATATTTCTCAGCCATTTGTAAAAACTTCCATTTATGAACCTGTAGTGTTTAACAGCAGCTCTTTTAGGGAAGGTTTGTTCATGTTTATTACTATGCAGCACAGGGGACATTAGAGGGCGCCCTCTATAGCAGGCCAGATACTTTGGCTTAGCCATGTGGAGCAGAGCTGGCCACTTCTCATCTTGTTTGTATATGGCAATAAGCTTTGTTCTTATTGGTTCAGGAATGTGACTGACAGTGTTGCTTCACAGAATAGTTATTTTATCTGTTTTGTGGAACAAAACTGTCATTTTGTGGAAAGAATGAATCCTGTACTATAAAATCTTGCTTTCTGTCACAGATATCTATTTTGTCAATCAAATCTAGCTTGACAAGCACTAGTTAGTTACAGTATTATATATTATGTCCAACTTTGTTTTTACATAATTCATTCTGTAAGTAACTTTGCACATAAGTGCGTCCGTTACATGGAGGTTAAATATTTGTGAGACAGATTGCTTGTTAAACTGTACAGAATGGAGTTTGTGATATAATGACATCCTTTTGTGCACTAACCAGATTTTGTTTTCATTCTTTAATAGAAATAAGTCTTTTGTATATTTTTTTCATCTGTGTATGGTCACAAATACTTATATAACATGAGAGACATTCATTCTGTGTATTAGGGATAGTTTTGTATACAGAATGTATTTGGGACAAACGGCACCCCATAGTCCCTTGCCTTAAAAGTATTGCAGTGTATTAGCAGTTGATAATTCATTTATCTTTTTTCTTTTTGCTATGCGTTTCCTTTTTTATAGAGTCTTCTGTTAAATGTCAAGGGGTTGAGTGGATCCTTAGATGATGTATACAGTTACTTTATCATTGGTTCCTGATGTTAACTTCTACTTTATGTTTGTCCATACATCCTAAATGTTGATGTTTTCTGTGGGCCATGCTGATTTATGGACCCCAAATCAGCATGTCATATTGGAAAGTGGGTTGATTTGGGTATAAAGAGGACATGGCTAGTTGAAACATGGGCATGTCAGATGTGTGATTTTAATGTTGGTTGATAATCTTTGTATTAATATTTGGTTTCAGCTCCATGCTCCATTTTCTTTGGACTCGACTTGTTACAGTTAATAGTGCTACTCCAGCAGAATTCTGCACTGAAATCCATTTCTCAAAAGAGCAAACAGATTTTTTTATATTCAATTTTGAAATCTGACATGGGGCTAGACATTTTGTCAATTTCCCAGCTGCCCCTGGTCATGTGACTTGTGCCTGCACTTTAGGAGAGAAATGCTTTCTGTGAAGCTGCTGTTTTTACTTCTCAATGTAACTGAATGTGCCTCAGTGGGACATGGGTTTTTACTATTGAGTGTTGTTCTTAGATCTACCAGGCAGCTGTTATCTTATGTTATACAAACAAGCACTAATCACTCCTATCCTCAAAAAACCTTCCCTTGATCCCAGCTCTCCCACTATCGACCGGTCTCTCTTCTTCCATTCGCATTCAAATTACTAGAAAGGCTTGTTTACAAACGCCTGATCCAGCATCTCACTCACAACTCCCTCCTCGACCCCTTGCAATCTGGCTTCCGCCCATCACACTCGACTGAAACTGCACTCACCAAAGTAACCAATGATCTTCTATTGGCAAAGTCTAAAGGTCATTATTCCATTCTAATCCTTCTAGATCTCTCTGCAGCCTTTGATACAGTTGACCACACACTCCTCCTTGACATTCTACACTCATCTGGCATTCGGGACACTGCTCTTTCATGGTTTACATTTATCTGTCTGACCGTTCCTTTAAAGTTTCCTTCTCTAACTCTACTTCTACTACTTTCCCACTCTCTGTTGGAGTTCCTCAAGGCTCTGTTCTTGGCCCCCAGCTGTTCTCGCTCTATACAACTTCACTAGGAAAACTCATTCAGTCATTTGGACTTCAGTATCACCTTTATGCTGATGACACCCAACTCTACTTGTCTACTCCTGATCTTTCTAACTCTGTCCTTTCCCAAGTCACAGACTGTCTCTCTGCTGTCTCCTCCTGGATGTCACAGCGCCACCTGAAACTGAACCTTTCTAAAACAGAACTCATTATATTTCCTCCAAGATCTTCCCCTGTCCCTCAGATATCACTCACCGTAAACAACACCACCTTTCATTCCACCACACAGGCACGCTGCCTAGGAGTCATATTAGACTCTCATCTATCTTTTTCACCACACATTCAAACACTTGCAAAATCTTGCCGTATTCAACTGCGGAACATTGCTCGAATACGACCCTATCTCAGTTCAGAATCAACTAAAACACTGATTCAGTCTCTCATCATCTCCCGCCTTGATTACTGCAACTTACTCCTCACAGGTATTCCAACAAGTCACCTTTCACAACTCCAATCTATTCTAAACGCGGCCGCTAGACTCATTCATCTAGCTCGCCGCTCAACATCAGCTGCTCCCATATGTATGTCCCTTCACTGGCTCCCAATCTCATCTAGAATCAAATTCAAATTACTTACACTCACATTCAAGGCCCTTAATAAAGAAACCCCTCCCTATATTTCATCTCTAATCTCCAAATACACTCCTTCACGAAACCTACGCTCTGCTTCTGATCTTCGCCTCACTTCTCCTCTGGTGACTTCTGCCCACTCTCGTCTACAAGACCTCTCGGGCTTCTGCTTTTCTCTGGAACTCTCTGCCACAAGCTGTCAGACTTTCCCCTTCCTTCCAAACTTTCAAGCGCTCCTTAAAGACCCATCTGTTTAAAGAGGCATATTCGATATACCTTAATTAATCATTGCTGTATCAAAAATGACAAATTGTTTATACAATCCTAATGTCTCAATTGTACCCTAACCTTTTAGTTTGTAAACCCTATTGTACTCTGTAATCCTTGTCTGCTATCCACCATTTATTCCCTGTTTGCTATAACTGCAGTAAAACACTGCGTATCTTGACAGCGCTATATAAATAAATGATGATGATGATGTTAGGGAGCTGTTATCTGGTTACCTTCCCATTGTTCTTTTGTTTGGTTGATGGGGGGGGGAAAGGGAGGGGGTGATATCACTCCAACTTGCAGTACAGCAGTAAAGAGTGATTGAAGTTTATCAGAGCACAAGTCACATGACTTGGGGCAGCTGGGAAATTGACAATATGTCTAGCCCCATGTCAGATTTCAAAATTGAATATAAAAAATTGCTCTTTTGAGAAATGGATTTCAGCGCAAAATTCTGCTGGAGCAGCACTATTAAACAATTCATGTTGAAAAAAATGTTTTTTCCCATGACAGTATCCCTTTAAGGTAGAAGGTTTCTCTTCATTTGAGGCTTTCTTCTCAGATCCCCTGTTTTTATGTCTTTTTCCCTTTTCTCTTTTTTTGTATACTTCTCTTGTTCCCGTTCCCTATCTCCTTTGTGAAACTCTCCTCACAATTTTTTTTCTTCTCAGCTTAGTGCAGTTATCATCTTCTTCTCTCATTCTCTTCTCTCCCTTTGTGCATTTTACTTTTCCTCTCTCTTCTTGTATCACAGAGCTGTCAAGGGACGTAGAGTATGGAGGAAAATAATTGCAAGATTTTATGCGAGTTTGCAAGTGGTCCAGTCTGAACAAATAAACATAATCTACCATTTGGCCATACATAGTTACATAGTTAAATTGGGTTTAAAAAAGACAATGTCCATCAAGTTCAACCCCTCCAAATGAAAACCCAGCATCCATACACACACCCCTCCATACCCTCACATAAATTCTATATACCCATATCTATACTAACTATAGAGTTTAGTATCACAATAGCCTTTGATATTATGTCTGTCCAAGAAATCATTCAAGCCATTCTTAAAGGCATTAACAGAATCAGCCATCACAACATCAACCGGCAGTGCATTCCACAACCTCACTGACCTCACTGTGAAGAACCCCCTACGATGCTTCAAATGAAAGTTCTTTTCTTCTAGTCTGAAGGGGTGGCCTCTGGTACGGTGACCCTCTTTATGGGAAAAAAGGTCCCCTGCTATTTGTCTATAATGTCCTCTAATGTACTTGTAAAGTGTACTCATGTCCCCTCGCAAGCGCCTTTTTTCCAGAGAAAACAACCCCAACCTTGAGTCTACCCTCATAATTTAAAGGGGTTGTTCACCTTCATATAACATTCAAAAATATAACAGTTCATGTAAAAATAACAAGCTTTGCCATATAAATGTTAAACAAAAAATGCGCAGTTGATGAGATATTCACCTCAGATGGATCCCTTTGCAGATGGGGCCCTTTCATCATGGGCCCCCTGTTGGGGGGGTCGCGACCCCCAAAAATGCTACAGTGACTGTTGTACTTCCTTATTTTACATCATACACACTCAGAAGCAGGAAGTGCACACATGCAGCAGTTTCTGAAGCTTAACTCTGATTGGCTGATTCTCCTGTCAGTCTCCTTCTCATCCCTAGTCAGTGTGGTTAATTTGCATACACACTGCTCTGTAGGGAGGGGCTGGACCAGCATGTGAGGAGAGGAGAACTCTTCTGGTGGGACTTGGTGTGGCAGTATGTATGCACAGAGAAGTTTCTTATGTGAAGGGGCTGGCTTGAAGGAGGTAAATGTTTAGCTCGGTGTGTGTTGGGAGGACAGCATGTCATTTTCACAGGGGGGAAGAGGAGGGTGCGGGGGGCACAGGCTTGTATGGAGTTGAAGGAGGGAGGAGGGAGCTGCTGTGTGAAGGGACAAGTGATCTGTGACTGATCCACACAGAGGGAGGAGGGGTAAATGGAGTGTCTGTGTGAGGGAAGGTAAAGTCAGTGCTGGGTGGAAGGTCTGTCACTTGTGGGGACATGTGAGGAGGGAGAACTCTGTCTTTTGTGTGCGTGGAAGGTGGCTGTGTTATAATGGGGTTTGTGAGGAGAAAATGTAATTTTTGTAGTTGGGGAATGCTGGTGTGTAGTCTCATGTGGAGGGAGAGCTCGGTTACTTTCAGGCAGGGCTCAGCTGACATTTCTCAGTGTTTGGGGGTAAGTTATAAGTGGACAGGCTCCATTTTCTAGAGGGGAATAAGTCTTGAGAGTCTTGAGTAAATGTTCTGCACAATAAGCTGTACAAATAAATGAGCACATCACCTTAGCAGAGTCCATTCCTCCCAACATTTTGGAAGTAAAAAGAGGGACAAAATTTTTTTCTTGCGCACGTAGCGCAGCAAATTTTTGACAACACCCCTTTCTGTGGCCACACTCCCTAATTACCATGTTCGTTTTACAAAATTTGGCAGGTTATGAAAGTTTGAAAATATTTCTCCTTATCTAAACTGTGTTTTTGTGTCTCAAAATTGTTACAAAGTATCAAGGTGCAAAGTATTATTTGCACCTTTTAGCTGTTCTGGGCTCTCTGCTAAAAGCCAATTAAGTGAGATTCTTAATTCTGGCTGTTCAGTGCAGAGAAAAGAGGGACTTTCCAGTACAAATGAGGGACTGCGGTTTGAGCTGTCAAAAGAGGGACTGTCCCTCCGAAAAAGGGACAGTTGGGAGGTATGGCAGAGTGTTCTTATTTTGTCTGTATTCTATACTCAAATGACTGTGCACTTTAACTTTCCAAACACAACTCTGCCTGCGTCACATACATTACATTTTAGCAGTATTTGCTGAAGTAAGAGGATTTATTTTTATTAATTAATCTAGAATCATAGTGTTTACTTATGATGTAAAAACCAGACAGCCCTGGGATTTTTTATTAACCTTCAACTCCTGTGTACCTGTGTCAATAAAGGAATATATATATATATATATATTTGTCTGATTAGAAAATTGGAAAGGACTTTGCAGTGGTATTTATCACTTCTCACATACAGTAAGGGATTTCTGATAATTGTGGAAATATGAGAATATAAAATAATAATATTAAAAGGCAATAGCAGAAGAACTGCCTGTTGGACAATCGTGAATTCCGCATGTTTGTCAGATTTAATAGACCGATAATGCCCTGTGTGCATCAATGATTGTCCAAGGGGAACTACCTTTGCTTGTACCAGAGAATACCACTTATATGCACACAATGCTGCTAGTACTTAAACTGACCTGTTTTCTGTAAGAAATCAGTCCCCATAGCCTGTGATATTTTTTTTTCCTTTTAATAAAATTGCTATTTAATCTCATTTATACACAAACGACACACGATACCAGCTACAGGGATTTTTTATGGTTTAGAAAAGTAGGGTACTATTACATATTGGCCAAAAGCTGAATTCCCAGAGTACTGGTACACATGTAGATTTGTTGTGGTAGAAGCTACTGTTTTATTAATACAGGTACGGGACCTGTTATCCGGAATGCTCGGGACCTGTGGCTTTTTGGATAACGGATCTTTCCATAATATGGATCTTCATACATTAAGTCTACTAGAGAATCATTTCAACATTAAATAAACCCAATAGGCTGGTTCTGCTTCCAATAAGGATTAATTATATCTTAGTTGATACAGACACATGTAAGCTCTGAATGCAGATGGAATGCAACATTCTGTGTTTGCCACTTACATATGGGGTGCCGTTTGTCCCAAATACATTCTGTATAAAAACTATCCCTAATATACAGAATGAATGTCTCTCATGTTATATAAGTATTTGTGACCATACACAGAGAAAAAAAATATACAAAAGACATTTCTATTAAAGAATGAAAACAAAATCTGGTTAGTGCACAAAAGGATGTCATTATATCACAAACTCCATTCTGTACAGTTTAACAAGCAATCTGTCTCACAAATGTATAACCTCCATGTAACGGACACACTTATGTGCAGAGTTACTTACAGAATGAATTATGTAAAAACAAAGTTGGACATAATATATATAGTGTAACTAACTAGAAACAATTAAATACAGTTTACAATGATGGTAAAGTTGAGTAAAATAAAATAAACATAGACTTCAGAGGTCATATAGAAAATACTTATAAGAAATTTATTATAAGAAAACGGAATCTTTATAACACAACAAACAGCTTTGAAAGAGTTAAGAAATTTTTAAGGAGGAAGTACGTCTTCAGTGACGAAAGCTTCCAATGCTTTTTAAACCATGTGTGTGTAATTGTTATTTAATGCCTATGATTACGTGTGGTAACACACGAAACGCGTTAGGATAATACATGTTCGTGTAATAAAGTAAAAAGTCTTTTACCGCTACCTGGAGTCCTGTGGAGTGCGTGCCAAGCAGTTGGTTTCTTACCTTGATGTCTCCCCCATGCTGAGGGTTCGGGGCGCAGCACCCGGACCACCAAATAGGAGCTGTGAGTGACCCACAGTCTTACCATATTGGAATATTTTAAGCGGAGGGCCCGGGGCAAATGCACCCGAGCCAATCTAAAACAGCGGTGAGCGCACTTGCAATGAATGATACAACATACCGCTATATGGAAAGAGCTTCCAATTTGTGATAGTAAAGTGTGGCGGGTGGTTTGAGCGCTTCTGTCTCCCTTTTCTATAACTAACTAGTGCTTGTCAAGCTAGATTTGACTGACAAAATAGATATCTGTGACAGAAAGCAAGATATTATAGCACAGGATTCATTCTTTCCACAAAATGACAGTTTTGTTTCACAAAACAGATAAAATAACCATTCTGTGAAGCAACACTATCAGTCACATTCCTGAACCAATAAGAACAAAGCTTATTGCCATATACAAACAAGATGAGAAGTGGCCAGCTCTGCTCCACATGGCTAAGGCAAAGTATCTGGCCTGCTATAGAGGGCGCCCTCTAATGTTCCCTGTGCTGCATAGTAATAAACATGAACAAACCTTTCCTAAAAGAGCTGCTGTTAAACACTACAGGTTCATAAATGGAAGTTTTTACAAATGGCCGAGAAATATAATGCTGCACTTATAATGGTTGTAGAGGAAGAAAAGTATGCAAAACATAAATATGATCATTTTAGGTGCTATGGCTATTCTTATTGTAGTAACCTGCTTGTGTGGCCATTTTGGTTAAGGACATACCTGTTGTTTTGCCATTGTCTTATGACTCACTCCTGTTCCTCTTCCTGTCTAAGCTGAGAGCAATAATGGGACAGGCCACACCCACCTGCCATATTGTATTAAATGTACCAGAAGTTACTGTGCTTGTCTGGCTGCTTTGCCTGATTCTCAGAGAAAGTTATAAGTTTTGTATATGATAGTTAGACTCCAATGTCTCCTCCTAGCTGTAATCTTGCACCAATTAGCTTGTAGTAGTCTCTTAATAATGTGCTTAGCTATAGTTCAACTACTACATAATAGCTTTAGCCAGAGACTTGGGACTGATCATGTGCATACATACCTCCCAACTGTCCCTTTTTCAGAGGGACAGTCCCTCTTTTGACTGCTCAACCTGAGGTCCCTCATTTGTACCAGAAAGTCCCTCTTTTCTCTGCACTGAACAGCCAGAAAAAGAAACAAAGCTTCTAACTTAATTGGCTTTTGGCAGAGAGGCCAGTACAGCTAACAGGTGCAACTAAAATGCTTTATAACAATTTTGAGATAAGAAAATAAGTACATTTAACAGTTTAGATAAGGAGAAATATTTTCAAATTTTTATAACCTTCCAAACTTTGTAAAGTGAACATGGTAATTAGGGGGTGTGGCCACAAAATGGGTGTGGTCAAAAAATTGCTGCACTACATGCAAAAAAAATTTTTGTCTCTCTTTTTATTTCCAAAATGTTGGGAGGTATGACATACCTCCCAAATGTTCCTTTTCTGAAGGGACAGTTCCTCTTTTAACAGCTCAACCCGCAGTCCCTCATTTGTACTGGAAAGTCCCTCTTTTCTCTGCACTGAACAGCCAGAAAAAGAAACAAAATTTCTAACTTACAAGAAGTCATCTGTAGTAAGAGTACTTCAATAATTACTCACCACGTAAGGGAAGTGGCCCAGGTGCACTGCCCTGAGCCCTCAGCATAGGGGGCGGACGAACTGAAATGTAAAAAGGAGCATGCACTCAATTAATGCAGACTTCCAGCAGGCATCAATTCAAAGTGTAAAGATCTTTATTGTGTCCAAAATTTCTAACTTAATTGGCTTTTGGCAGAGAGGCCAGTACAGCTAACAGGTGCAACTAAGATACTTTGTAACAATTTTAAAATAAGAAAATAAGTAATTTTAACAATTTAGATAAAGAGAAATATTTTCAAACTTTTATAACCTGCCAAACTTTGTAAAATGAACATGTTAATTACTGCGTGTGGCCACAAAAATGGGTGTGGTCAAAAAAAATTGCCGCGCTACATGACAAAATTTTTTTTGTCCCTCTTTTAACTTCCAGGTATGGAGGTATGAACGCACATTCTGTATAGTATGATGTGTAAATTATATGAGCAGCCACTCCTGAGTATTGTGTGTAAACAAATGGGGGTCATTTAGGCAGGGGCAATTTTAGGGGATCATAATCTATTTATATAGAAGCAACAAGCTATACAATGCTTTATATTTATTTATAACAAAAGACTCTAATGATGCCGTCCCCTTACCTGCCCAGTGCTTAACCCTTTCACATCAGAGTGGGTCGAGGGGGGCACAACACTACAGCAGAGAACACAACTGCGCCCATGTCACTTGCATGTCCAGGGCCGCCAGCAGGGGGGGACAGGGGGGACAAGTGTTCTGGGCCTGAAGGGGGGCACAGAAGTGCTGCATTTTTCAAAGAGCCGGTCCCCTTTATGAGCACCTGAGCCGTCCGGCCATTTCGCATATTACCGAATGCGGAAGTGCAGAAAAGACGAAGCTGAAGTCCCGAAGCGGCGAAAAGACCCGAATTCACGAAAGGAGTTGAAGTCCTGAAGCCTTTTGTTTACACACAGTACTCAGGAGTGGCTGCTCATATAACCTACACATCATACTATACACAATGTGTGTCATACCTCCCAACATTTTGAAAGTAAAAAGAGGGACAAAAATGTTTTCTGCATGTAGTGCAGCAATTTTTTTGACCACACCCATTTTTGTGGCCACACCCCGTAATTACCATGTTCATTATAAAAATTTGAAAATATTTCTCCTTATCTAAACTGTTAAAATTACTTATTTTCTTATCTCAAAATTGTTACAATGTATTTTAGTTGCACCTGTTAGCTGTACTGGCCTCTCTGCCAAAAGCCAATTAAGTTAGAAACTTTGTTTATTTTTCTGGCTGTTCAGTGCAGAGAAAAGAGGGACTTTACAGTACAAATGAGGGACCTCAGGTTGAGCTGTCAAAAGAGGGACTGCCCCTCTGAGAAAGGGAAAGTTGGGAGGTATGTGTGCACGTGATCAGTCCCAAGTCTCTGGCTAAAGCTATTATGTAGTAGTTGAACTATAGCTAAGCACATTATTAAGAGACTACTACAAGCTAATTGGTGCAAGATTACAGCTAGGAGGAGACATTGGAGTCTAACTATCATATACAAAACTTATAACTTATAACCAGCCAGACAAGCACAGTAACTTCTGGTACATTTAATATAATATGGCAGGTGGGTGTGGCCTGTCCCATTATTGCTCTCATCTTAGACAGGAAGAGGAACAGGAGTGAGTCATAAGATAATGGCAAAACAGCAGGAATGCCCTTAACAAAAATGGCCACACAAGCAGGTTGCTACAATAAGAATAGCCATATCACCTAAAATTATCATATTTATATAAGTTTTACATACTTTTCTTTCTCTACAGTCATTATAAGTGCAGCATTATATTTCTCAGCCATTTGTAAAAACTTCCATTTATGAACCTGTAGTGTTTAACAGCAGCTCTTTTAGGAAAGGTTTGTTCATGTTTATTACTATGCATCAGAGGGGACATTAGAGGGCGCCCTCTATAGCAGGTCAGATACTTTGCCTTAGCCATGTGGAGCAGAGCTGGCCACTTCTCATCTTGTTTGTATATGGCAATAAGCTTTGTTCTTATTGGTTCAGGAATGTGACTGACAGTGTTGCTTCACAGAATGGTTATTTTATCTGTTTTGTGAAACAAAACTGTCATTTTGTGGAAAGAATGAATACTGTGCTATAAAATCTTGCTTTCTGTCACAGATATCTATTTTGTCAGTCAAATCTAGCTTGACAAGCACTAGTTAGTTACTCTATTATATATTATGTCCAACTTTGTTTTTACATAATTCATTCTGTAAGTAACTCTGCACATAAGTGTGTCCGTTACATGGAGGTTATACATTTGTGAGACAGATTGCTTGTTAAACTGTACAGAATGGAGTTTGTGATATAATGACATCCTTTTGTGCACTAACCAGATTTTGTTTTCATTCTTTAATAGAAATAAGTCTTTTGTATATTTTTTTCTCTGTGTATGGTCACAAATACTTATATAACATGAGAGACATTCATTCTGTGTATTAGGGATAGTTTTGTATACAGAATGTATTTAGGACAAACGGCACCCCATACTTACATGCCTGTGTCAGTATAGGGGCCATGTAAAAGAGTTTTTGTGTGTTTCTATCTGTGCTGCACTGGCTGAATGCACTGGAATTCAGGTTTACTGGAATTCAGGTTTACTGCGCTTGAGAAAGAGCCATTATTTGCTTTTAAAAATGCATATAAATGGGCAAAATGCCAAATTTTTGCAGTTGCAAATCACATAAAATGCCCATAAGTAAGAGCCCTAAGGGATGTTTTTGGGGAGTATAAATTAAATCACCCCAAATATATCAAATTACCTTCCAGATTATGCATATAAGTGAGTGGAATTATGCATATGAGTGAGTGGGATTACCTGTATGAGTTGGATTATGCATATGAGTGAGTGGGATTACATGTGAGTGGGATTACATTATTAGATCTCTCTGCAGCCTTTGATACAGTTGACCACACATTCCTCCTTGACATTCTACACTCATCTGGCATTCGGGACACTGCTCTTTCATGGTTTACATCTTATCTGTCTGACCGTTCCTTTAAAGTTTCCTTCTCTAACTCTACTTCTACTACTTTCCCACTCTCTGTTGGAGTTCCTCAAGGCTCTGTTCTTGGCCCCCTGCTGTTCTCTCTCTATACAACTTCACTAGGAAAACTCATTCAGTCATTTGGACTTCAGTATCACCTTTATGCTGATGACACCCAACTCTACTTGTCTACTCCTGATCTTTCTAATTCTGTCCTTTCACAAGTCACAGACTGTCTCTCTGCTGTCTCCTCCTGGATGTCACAGCGCCGCCTGAAACTGAACCTTTCAAAAACAGAACTCATCATATTTCCTCCAAGATCTTCCCCTGTCCCTCAGATATCACTCACTGTAAACAACACCACCTTTCATTCCACCACACAGGCACGCTGCCTAGGAGTTATCTTAGACTCTCATCTGTCTTTTTCACCACACATTCAAACACTTGCAAAATCGTGTCATATTCAATTGCGCAACATTGCTCGAATACGACCCTATCTCAGTTCAGAATCAATTAAAACACTGATTCAGTCTCTCATCATCTCCCACCTTGATTACTGCAACTTACTCCTCACAGGTATTCCAACAAGTCACCTTTCACAACTCCAATCTATTCTAAACGCGGCCGCTAGACTCATTCATCTAGCTCGCCGCTCAACATCAGCTGCTCCCATATGCATGTCCCTTCACTGGCTCCCAATCTCTTCTAGAATCAAATTCAAATTACTTACACTCACATTCAAGGCCCTTAATAATGAAACCCCTCCCTATATTTCATCTCTAATCTCCAAATACACTCCTTCACGAAACCTACGCTCTGCTTCTGATCTTCGCCTCACTTCTCCTCTGGTCACTTCTGCCCATTCTCGTCTACAAGACTTCTCTCGGGCTTCTGCTTTTCTCTGGAACTCTCTGCCACAAGCTGTCAGACTTTCTCCTTCCTTCCAAACTTTCAAGCGCTCCTTAAAGACCCATCTGTTTAAAGAGGCCTATTCAATGTACCTTAATTAATCATTGCTGTAACAAAAATGACTAATTGTTTATACAATCCTAATGTCTCAATTGTACCCTAACCTTTTTAGTTTGTAAACCCTATTGTATTCTGTAATCCTTGTCTGTTATCCACCATTTATTCCCTGTTTGCTATAACTGCAGTAAAGCACTGCGTATCTTGACAGCGCTATATAAATAAATGATGATGATGTATGAGTGGGATTATGCATATGAGTGAGTGGTGTTACATGTATGAGTGCGATTATGCATATGAGTGAGTGGGATTATACATATGAATGAGTGGGATTACATATATGAGTGGGATTATGCATATGAGTGAGTGGGATTACATGTATGAGTGGGATTGTGCATATGAGTGACTGGGATTAATCATATGAGTAAATGGGATTACATGTATGAGTGAGTGGGATTATGCATATGAGTAAGTGGGATTACATGTATGATTGGGATTATGCATATGAGTGAGTGGGATTACATGTCTGAGTGAGTGGGATTACATATCTGAGTGGGATTATGCATATGAGTGAGTGGGGTTACATGTATGAGTGAGTGGGTTTATACATATGAATGAGTGGGATTACATATATGAGTGGGATTATGCATATGAGTAAGTGGGATTACATGTATGAGTGGGATTGTGCATATGAGTGACTGGGATTAATCATATGAGTAAATGGGATTACATGTATGAGTGAGTGGGATTATGCATATGAGTAAGTGGGATTACATGTATGATTGAGATTATACATATGAGTGAGTGGGATTGCATGTCTGAGTGAGTGGGATTACATGTCTGAGTGGGATTATGCATATGAGTGAGTGGGGTTACATGTAGGAGTGAGTAGGATTACACATACTTAATAAAGTTACATTACAAAACAAAACTTCTGAGCAAGGTCATCAGGCGTGGCTGGATATACAATAATAAATGATGATGTAGCTGAAAATGTCCACCTGATTGAAGAAGAGCTTGCATTCAGGAAAACACTACAGTGCAGACTAATGGAGGGGAAAAATACAGAGACAATGACGCATTTTGTGTGGGGAATATGAGCCCAATTTAATGACATGGAAAGGGTTTATAGAGTTTACAAGTCCATTAATGTATAAGATTATTTGCATAGTAAAAATGTGTTAGATTTGGGATATGCTGGGTCTTTTTACCTATGTGAGACTCTCAAGTAATGTGCACAAGATAGCAGCTAATGCAAAGGAGAAATTAACCAACTGGGTAGTTTGTTTAGGAGAAATTAACCAATGGCCTTTGAGTTTATGTGACTGCTTACAAGTGCACAAGCAGCCAATGAATTACAAGGGGAGGGCAGTATCAATGGCCCATAGGAAACAAGTAAGGGCAAAGCCTGAGAGTGATGATGTAATCAAATAGGAAGTGCAGGTTTAAAACAGGCCACTCCCATCCTTCAGAAAACTGATCACAGAGACAGGAGAAGGACAGATTTAAATGGTATATAAAGTAGCTTTTACAATGGCCTTTTTACTTTTTTTGATGGAAAATGGGGTTTCTAACACAATCAGAGCATTTTTAATGGTTTCATAAGATTTGGACATTGAAGGTGAACAACTCCTTTAAGTCTTCCATCCCTCTAACCAGTTTATTTGCACGTCTCTGCACTCTCTCCAGCTCATTTATATCCCTCTTAAGGACTGGAGTCCAAAACTGTACTGCATACTCCAGATGAGGCCTTACCAGGGACCTATAAAGAGGCATAATTATGTTTTCATCCCTTGAGTTTATGCCCGTAAGACAGTTTAAGACAGTACTTTATTTGCTTTAGTGGCCACAGAATTACACTGCCCAGCATTAGACAACTTGTTATCTACAAAAACCCCTAGATCCTTCTCATTTAAGGAAGTGTCAGCATCCTGCATGGAACCTATAGTTCTGCACAATTTAGTATCATCAGCAAACATAGAAACAGTACTTTCAATGCCCACCTCCAGGTCATTAATAAACAAGTTGAAAAGCAAGGGACCTAGTACAGAGCCCTGCGGTACTCCACTTACAACACTGGTCCAATTAGAAAATGTTCCATTTACCACCACTCTTTGTAGTCTGTCTTTTAGGGCTCTTACAGACGAGCGTTTCTTCATGCGCTCCCCTGCGCTCCGTTTGGCTGCGTTCAGCCGCAGGGGAGCGCAGGTCTAGACGCTGCTAATATCTTTCTATGTGCCTGTACTCACACAGGCGCATGTAAGCGCTGAACCATTGAAAAACGCAGAAAAATGCAGCATGCTGCATTTTTCCTGCGTTCAGCGCTTACATGCGCCTGTGTCAGTACAGGCACATAGAAAGATATTAGCAGCGTCTAGACCTGCGCTCCCCTGCGGCTGAACGCAGCCAAACGGAGCGCAGGGGAGCGCATGAAGAAACGCTCGTGAGTAAGAGCCCTTAGCCAGTTCTCTATCCAGGTAATTAGTGTTGTTGAGAATGGAGTGGTGATGATGGAGACTAGTGGTGGGTGAATTTATTCGCCAGGCATGGATTTTTGGTGAATTTCCACACTTTAACAACTGCAAATTGTTTTGCGAAATGGCTGCAAAAATTCACAGTGGAAAAAAATTTCTGCAACAAAAAAAAGTTGCGTGCACAAAAATTGTCGATTGCAACATTTTTTTTATGCCCATTGACTGTAATGCATTTGGACAAAAAAGTTGTGGGAGTCAAAATTGCTGCACGTGTAAAAACTGATGCCCATTGACTTCAATGTTGTGCAAATTTTTTTTTCTACTTAGCTGTGTGATTCTGGTTATAAGCAGCAAAATAAATGGTAAAAAAGTAGCAAATAATTGCTCTTGCAAAAAATCTCTGAGAATTTGTTCACATCGCCCATATATTTTTTCCATTAACAACTGCTATAATATTCATCATTTAGTTCTCAATGCGTGAGACTATAGGCCAAAGTCTTTGAATGCCACACTAATTAAGAGGCACTTGACAATGCTGCTATAATTCCTTGTGCTGTATTTTTAAATTCTTCAGTCTGTACCTTGTAACATGTCTTTTCTCAATGTGATCACCACTTTTATTACTATTTTTCATTCTTATCTGCTTTCCTCTTATGTGGCAGGAAATCGAAGACATTTACTCTGTATGTTATGGAGTGATAATCTTCTTCTTCATATGCACCCTTCTTAATGTCTCAGCAGGGTGGGGACTTTAGCTTTGAATATAATGCCTATTCAGTGAAACTGCATTGTATCAGAATCCCTTCATCTGTATGCAAAGGCTACAATGTTAACAAATGGCATTTCCTCCTCTCATACAGTAAGGTTATGCTTCCTTTATAATATTTCACAAAGGGGGTGGTTATTTGAGAATAAAAATGACTGCATTTCCTACACTATGTGCATGAGAGAAAAATATTAACCCTCCTTAAATTAAGCTACTTAAATAAAGCTGCTGACACTGTAGGAAGGTGAACTGCTGCAATATAAGTAGCAGTTTGCATCCAATAGAAGAGGCTATTTGGGTAAAACCTCCAACTAAGGATTCTGGATGTCCATCCTATTATACCCTTTTTACCGTAGAATATCTTCAGAAATATTATGGACTAGAAGATCATTTGCTAGATTCCCACCATGTGAAAAGTGTCTTGTTACTTGCACCCCTGCCCCGTTCATGTTCACTGAGCCCTGTCCTGTATCAGTTTAGGCATTGTTCCTCTAGTCGGAAGGGTAGGAGAGGTTAAACCTCATCTCTTCCAACTTTGTACCCAAAACCGTGTCAGATGTCCACCATTCTGCTGTTTGATTTTAATCTTTGTAGACGTTATTATATGCTGTAGCCAGCAGGAAAATAACTCAATGGACTACAAAGCAAAGGAGACCCTAATTCAGGTCTTCAGAATACCCATGATGAGCTTATATCTCTCTCCCTTCTGACCTGGAAGGCCAAAGATTCCAAAGCTAATAAATGGTTCAATAAGGGTAGCTGAAATCAGTAGATAGGAGTAAGGGCACATGCTAAGATTCAGGGAGATTTAGTCATCCGGCGACAAATCGGCTCTTCTTTGGGTCACTAATCTCCCCGAAAAGCCTTCCCGCGGACTAGAATCTAAATCGCCAGTGGTATGGCACTCGGAGCGCTGTTTCTGAAGTTGCCCGAAGTTGCCTCAGAATGAAACTTCGGGTGACTTCGGAAAACAAAGCACTCCCAGTGCCATCCCAGCCATTTAGATTCTAGAAGGCAATGCTTAGTCGTCTGAAGAACGTGTGCCTCTACCCTTAGGGCTCTTACTGACGAGCGGTTGTAGCTGCGCTTCCCTGTGTTCCGTTTTTCTGCGTTCAGCTGCAGGGGAGCGCAGGAATAGGCGCATAAAATTTTTTCCAATGGGGCTGTACTCACACAGGCGCGTGTAGGCGCCGAACGCAGGTTGAGATGCAACATGCTGCATTTTTCCTGCGTTCGGCGCCTACACACGCCTGTGTGAGTACAGCCCCATTGGAAAAAATGAAATGCGTCTATTCCTGCGCTCCCCTGCGGCTGAACGCAGAAAAACGGAACGCAGGGGAGCGCAGCTACAACCGCTCGTCAGTAAGAGCCCTTAAAGTCTGAGGAAACTTTTGTATAAAGTTAGGTTTGACATCCTAATTGCTGACCATTGGTGACACAGGAATAATCTCAGCTATTACATGCATACTGGGTGCACATAATATCTAAGGCAATTATCCCTTTAATATCATGGGAAAAGAATGAAGCCAAGCTACCTTTTTCTTTAATATTGTATACTATAAATAGCACCTTGTAATAAGCTTGTCTAGGCATACATACACTATGCAAACAATTTTGTATCAATCTGAAGAAACATTCTAATATTACCTCACACTATTTGCTCACAATATTGAGGTAAATCATTCAGTACGAGGGAGACTGCTGCTAAAACTAAAGTGAGGAGAAAGAAGACCCTTAACACACCCTGTAGGGTAACGGGGTTGTTCACCTTAAGATTAACTTTTAGTATGATGAAGAGAGAGTGATATTCTGAGACAATTTGCAATTGATTTTCATTTTTTATTATTTGTGTTTTTTTTTAATTATTTAGCTTTTTATTCAGCAGCTCTCCAGTTGGAATTTCAGCAATCTGGTTGCTATGGTCTAAATTACCCTAGCAACCACACACTGCTTTGAATAAGAGAAGGGAAAAGAAAAAGGAGAGAGCCTGAGAAGAAAGATGAGTAATAAAAGGTAACAATGACAATACATTTGTAGTTCTATCAAGCATTTAGTTTTTGGATGCCCCAACCTTTGAGAGTCAGAAGAAGGCAAATAATTAAAAAACTATCAAAAAGAAAAAATGAAGACCAATTGAAAGTTACTTAGAATTAGCCATTCTATAACATACAAAAACTAAACATAAAGGTGAATCACCCCTTTAAGGGCTCTTACACACGGCCGTTCCGACCTGCGCTCCCCTGCGTTCCGTTTTTTGGCGTTCAGTCGCAGGGGAGCGCAGGAATAGACGCAAGTAATTATTTGAAATGGGGCATGTTGCGTCTGAACCTGCGTTCGGCTCCTACACGCGCCTGAATGAGTACAGCCCCATTTCAAATAATTACTTGCGTCTATTCCTGCGCTCCCCTGCGGCTGAACGCCAAAAAACGGAACGCAGGGGAGCGCAGGTCGTGCTGTACTGTTATTGGTTAGTAGAATCAGTCTCACAAAGTTTGCACCAGTTCTAGAGAAACCAATCAGTAATTAGTAGTTACTAGTAACCTGAATCTACTTAATTGCTATGGGTTTTAGACCCGGTGCTAACCTTTTACGTTTTATTACATTACTGAGCTATGAGCTGGCACCACTGGTCTATCTCATTGTTCACAAAGCTTGAGGCTTCTCTGTGATTGGGAAGGGCACTTGAAGAAGGCTTCTCAGAATTTGCTTCTTTCTAGCTGTAGAAATAATCTGAGATAATTTTCCCCAGCTGCCAACCCCCCTTGAGTAGCTACATGGAATGGTATTCATAAATTCCACCTTAAATGCTGACTGACTCATAAAATGTTAGTCTGGTGCAGAAAGTTTCCAGCAAAAATAATACAGCTGAAGTAACCCTTTACAGTTATGCTGTTTGTTTGTAGTATGTTTTTAGCTGAAAGTGGCGGTTCACCTTTAAGTTAACATTAGAATGGACAATTCTATGGCACGGAAGAACACTGGGACCAGCAAAAAAAAAAAATCTTATAATTATGAGATCAAAAGTCACAATTATGAGTTTAAAAAGTCATATTTCATCAGATTTTTTTTATGCTGGTCCCAGTGCTCTTCTGTACCAAGGAACTTATTAATTGGTCTTTTTTTTTCTCTTCATTTTTTGACTTTTTCTTCCAGCTTTTCAAATCTAAAAAACAAATGTAGTGTTATTGCTAATTTTTATTAATCATATTTCTGTCCAGGCCCTCTCCAATTCATATTCCATTCCCTTATTAAATCAGTACATGGTTGCTAGGATAATTTGGACCCTAGCAAAACTGGTGAGCTGATGAATAAAAGGCAAAATAACTCAAAAACAAACAAAATGAAGACCAATCACAAATTATCTCAGAATATCACTCTCTACATCATACTAAAAGTGAACAACCCATTTAAACACTATAGGGTTTTAAGGCTAGGATATAAGAGTAGCTGGTTACATTTAGAATAAAAAAAAAATTAAAAGTCTAATTTTTGGATTAAGGCACCATTTTTCCCCAGGACAATAATTGAATCTCTGATAGCGTCAGTGAGAAATATCTTTGTTTTTCCTGTGTTCTAAAGCCCATTGAAATAAGATTTCTTGGAAAGATTTTGCGTTTACATACATACGTGTATCCGGGGACTGAAAAGTAATAAATGTGAGCATGCGTTTCTCCTTCGCCAACAGATCGTAGTTGCTATTTCACCATCTGAAACCAACTATTGAAAAAGGCAATTTCATGTTTGATGAGAAATATCATGTTCTTGAAATCTGTTCTATTAAAATGAGCATTTTCCATACATAAAAATGATGTAATATTATTTCTCTGTATTGCTCTTTTTTTTGTTTAGCTAATTGTAGCAAGTACATGAACTATCCTTGCATTGCTTGCAGTTAAATTTGAATATTGCTATTTTTTCACATTATCAAAAATGTAAAAAAGATCTAGGTGCAGTGGTTCACCAGGCTGCATATTACAACAAAACTGTAGACATCTGTGCAACGAGATCCTTGTATAAGAAACCAGAGAGAATTTTATGCCCAGAAACCTGTTACATGACTCACTATTTACATCACCTTTCCTTGCTCTCCAAGCATATACATTCTGAATACTAAGTGTTCTACATATTCCTTAAACCTGATTATTCTGTTTGTCAATTACACACCTGCTGCTGCTGCTCTGACCTTCTGCATACTTCTTCATTTTCTTTCCAAGTCACAGAAATGCCACTACTGTCATCTCTGGTTAAAGCCTGTCTCCCTGAACCTCCATGTAGATTTTCAAAGAGCAGGGCTTTGCCAGAACTAAATGACTGTGTGATAAATTGCCTAATAACATCTTGTGACAATAAATGTCTTTTACATTAACATTTTTAAGCTCGAGACATTTTCAGTGTTTATGAATCTCTGTGTATGAAGACATGGATTTTAATGAGCTTTAATATGCTTAATATACTATGCTAGACAAATGCTTTCAGCAACTCCCATTATTCTAATTCAGTCCACTGTTTCTCTTCGTTGTGTTCACCTTTAGTTACTACATTAATGGAAATGTTATGTACTCATTACAATCATCAAGCAATTGACTCATGAAGTGAAATAATAAGAATCCAGGGTATTGTTATAGCAACAGATAACAGACATTATTTACTCCCCACGCAAGGGGGTCACATGTAGAAACAAAAACAGTGCCCTTAGGATACAAAAGCCTTTAAATCTGTTTTGGAATTGTAAGGACTCATAGGGTTAATAGCCCCTATGGCTTCAAATCCCTAAGCTTCTTTAGATAAGTGTATTATTGGCCCACAAGCTAATGACCACTACCTGCCACACCTAATATTCTGTTGGGCAGCATCGGACTGGGTCGGCAGGACACAGGGAGAAAACCCCGCCGACCCAGGTTCGCTGTTGGAAACTTCTACAGGAAGTGCGGCGCTCTTGTGTAGCCCCTCCCACTCGAGCCAGTACGTATAAACTCGGCACACACAAGTATGTGCTGGGGGGTGGTTTACGATTGGTGGTGAAGGCACTTGCGACTGGGCCTCAGATACCCCAGTCCGACACTGATGTTGGGCAGAGGGTGGATTTACAGTATATCTTTGGACTGGTGCTCGGGTGCTGCCATTAGCCTAAATTGTACCCATTTTACATAGTAAGTTAGGCTGAAAAAAGACACACACCAATCAAGTTCAGCCTTTTAAGTCTATATATTGCCTGCCTAACTGCTAGTTGCTCCAGAGGAAACATAACTTTTACAGGGATAGTAAGGTATAGGAAAATAGCAGGGGGGAAAGGAGGGATGATCCAATGTAACAAAAAATGTAGGTAGTACGGTAAACTTACCAATACTAACGGGGGGGGGGGGTCCAGGTGCTCAAGCCCCAGACCTTCAGACTCAAAATTCTGCAGTATAGAGGAAAGCACTCAAATAGCAGTTACTGCTAGAAAAGTATTTTATAGACTACAATTCACACTTGATTTGTAGTCAATAAAATACTTTTCTAGCAGTAACTGCTATTTGAGTGCTCTCCTCTATACTGCAGAATTTTGAGTATACATATGATTGTGGTAATCCTTTGCTGAGGATGGAAGCATTGCGGAATTAACCCCTGCACGGCTGAGCGTAAGAACAACTTGTGTTTTTTGTACCCCAGACCTTCAGCTCGGGGAGGCAATGTTAGACATGTAGATTTCAGTGGTAGACTGGCACAAAACTGGACTTCACTCCAAAATTAGATGCAAGTAAATCATAAAACGTAATCATAGTGCCCAGGAGGCATGAAACGCTTAAGGCCTCTCCCTGAGATTTTCCTTTTTGTATAAATAAAACTTTTTTACTTGCATCTAATTTTGGAGTGAAGTCCAGTTTTGTGCCAGTCTACCACTGAAATCTACATGCTTCAGAGGAAGGAAAAAAAACAAACATTTGAAGCCTCTACAATTTGTCTCAGAGGGGGGAAAAATTCCTTCCTTCCAAGATGGCAATGGGACCAGTCCCTGGATCAACTTGTTCTATGTGCTATCTTTTATAATCCTGTATTCCCTCCCTTGCTAAAAAGCCTTCCAACCCCTTCTTAAAGCTATCTAATGTATCAGCCTGTACAACTGATTCAGTGAGAGAATTCCACATCTTCACAGCTCTCACTGTAAAAAAAAAACCCTTCTGAATATTTATCCATAACTGCCTTTTTTCTAATGGGCGTCCTCTTGTCAACCAGAAGGACCTACTGGTAAATAAAGGGTTAGAGAGGTTTTTGTAATATCCCCTTTTACTATAGTTATTACAGTATATCCCCACTTCTACAGCGTGAACAACCTGAACTTGGCCAGTCTTTCCTCATAGCTGACACTTTCCATACCTTTTACCAGCTTAGTTGCCCTTCTTTGGACATTCTCTAATTCAATAATGTTCCATTAGAGCGCTGGAGTCCAAAACTGCACGGAATATTCTACATCGGGCCCTACCTGCGCTCTATACAGTGAATGACAACCACCCTCTGTACCCGATCCTGTAGCCAGTTTCCTATCCATGTGCAAACGACTTCATTAAGCCCAACAGACCTTAGTTTAGAAAGCAGTCATTTGTGGGGCACTGTATCAAACGTTTTGGCAAAATCCATATAGATCTACTGCTCCCCTGCTGTCCAGCATCATACTTACAAAAAATCGTAGCAGACAGCACCAGTCTTGAAAATTATTTAAAAAAGCCTTTATTGTTACTTCATGGCTTTATCATCTTTATCATCAGATGATAAAGCCATGAATTTTTTGGATAACTGAAGTTGGTGGAAGTGGACACCATTTGACGTGCACCTAGTCGCTCTACATACGAATTAAAGTGGTGAGTGCTGGCTGACTGTTTGTCCCGCATCTTACTAACCTCATCATAACAAGCAATCAAATGTGTCTGACATGACCTATCCTTCATAAAACATGCTGATTGCTGATCATAATGCCATTCACTGGATTTTTTTTCACCACGGATTTTTAAATTACTGGGCTGTAATTGTCAGGTGGAGATCGTAATCCCTTTTTAAATATAGGAATTACGTTACATTTTAAGGATTTCAATTCAATCAATAGAACAGAAAGAGAAGGGGTTCTAAATATTGGACATTACAGTGTACTGGGTTGATTAACAGGTGTGAGGGCAAAGAAGTGAAAAGGAAATTGAAACAAAAAAAGTCAGACCTTTGCCTAATGCAGCAAACACAAAATCTAAAGCCCCCATTTTAGACTTTACATAAGCCCAGAAAACTGCTGTTCCCCACATATTACTTGAACTTCTGTGAGTGAATTTATGCATTATTTCCAGCAACATTTTGTGACCATACAATTTTAGCAGTCACAGGATACAGCTTGTAATCATTATAATCAATGATGATTTTTTTGTGGACAGGAGATAGCTGACAAACATAATGGGAAACAACAATTTTCATTCAGGCTTTTTGTCCGGCTCTGAAAAGCTTGGCAAGTGCATCTTTTCCAGTGATTTTAAATAAGAGTAATTTGTATACCGTAGGTGTATAACAGGCAAATGCTGCATCTGGTTCTGTTGTAATGTATATCAGATTAATTTACATGAGCCTAGCATCCTTTTAACATGATGAGAAATAACCACATTTTCACCCCTACATTATTAATGTTGGCAGTATTTATGGAACTGATATCCATTCTCTGATGTGTATTAAATGCATATTCTCTGTATATCTATATTTCTGTAGATCTGACAATTAATAATAAACCTTTGAAGTATTCTGTTGGTGTAGGTCCTGTTATTTAAAACTGTTCTGCTTACCATGCAGAATTCACCATTCATTTGAAAAGCAATCCATTAGAGGGGACAAAATACAGCCAAATGTTCACTACCATGTATTTGACTTGATAAAAACATATCACTCAAAAGAAGAAGAAACCCTGTTAGTTAGTCTGTCCTGGAGGGGTACTATAGAATAATTAGATACCAAATTTTTATGTATAATTCAGAATGGTATCACCAATTTGTAGCAGATTGTGCAAAGCTAATCGCTAATTGGTTGCTAGTGATAACTTGTGCAGTTTAGTTAGCAGCTATGTTTGTAAATCAGCCCCACTGTATAACAAAATTTAACTCATTTTCAAAGGGCACTATAAGATTTGCTCCACATGCATACACATTATGAGAAATATTCCAAATTAATTTGCAGCATATCCACCTATATTTTAACATCCACCCTACAAAGAAATTATGCAAGCAAGGATCTCATTCCCTCCCATTCAAGATAAATATCTGCTTAACATACTACACTAAGGGGCAGATTTACTAAATTCGAGTGAAGGGTTCGAATTAAAAAAACTTCGAATTTCGAATTTTTTTTTGGGCTACTTCGACCATCGAATGGGCTACTTCGACCTTCGACTACGACTATCGAACGATTCGAACTAAAAATCGTTCGACTATTCGACCATTCGATAGTCGAAGTACTGTCTCTTTAAAAAAAACTTCGACCCCCTAGTTCGGCAGATAAAAGCTACCGAACACAATGTTAGCCTATGGGGAAGGTCCCCATAGGCTTGCCCAAGTTTTTTTGATCGAAGGATATTCATTCGATCGTTGGATTAAAATCCTTCGAATCGTTCGATTCGAAGGATTTAATCGTTCGATCGAATGAATAATCCTTTGATCGATCGATCGAATTTCCTGCGCTAAATCCTTCTAATTCGATATTTGAATTCGAAGGATTTAAATTCCTAGTCGAATATCGAGGGTTAATTAACCCTCGATATTCGACCCATAGTAAATCTGCCCCTAAGAGATACTGACCAGTGGGTCTCTAGGCCAACCACAAGGGTATATGAACTCGTTACTAATATCAGATTTAAATGGATTGCACTCTTGGAATTCAACAGAATTATAAATATAATAGGACCAAGTATAGAGGGTAGTTGTCAATGGTACATTTTCTACTTGGAATAGGGTTCTTAGTGGGGTACCAAAGGGTTTTTTATTGGGTACACTTTTATTTCATTTTTAATGACTTAAGGGAGGATATAGTTAGTTAGTACATAGCTGATCCAGGGACTCCATCTTTGTGTCAGGAAGGATTTTTCCCCAGCTGAGACAAATTAGAGAGGATTCAGAATGGGGTTTTTATCATTCTCTGGATAAGCTAGTGGTTAGGCAGGTTTTATATAGACAGTAAAGGTTGATGTTTGTCTTATCTCCCTTAAATTCACCAACCCTTTGTATACCTTCTGCCAGGTGTGTACTAGCAATAGCATTTCATTGACTGAAAGGGATACTGTCATGGGAAAAAAACATTTTTTCAAAATGAATCAGTTAATAGTGCTGCTCCAGCAGAATTCTTCACTGGAATCAATTTTTCAAAAGAGCAAACAGATTTTTTTATATTCAATTTTGAAATCTAACATGGGGCTAGACATATTCTCAATTTCCCAGCTGCCCCAAGTCATGTGACTTGTGCTCTGATAAACTTCAATCACTCTTTACTGCTGTACTGCAAGTTGGAGTGATATCGCCCCTCCCTTTCCCCCCCAGCAGCCAAACAAAAGAACAATGGGAAGGTAACCAGATAACAGCTTCCTAACACAAGATAACAGCTGCCTGGTAGATCTAAAACCAACACTCAATAGTAAAAACCCATGTCTCACTGAGACACATTCAGTTACATTGAGAAGGAAAAAAAGCAGCCTGCCAGAAAGCATTTCTCTCTGGTCAAGTGCAGGCACAAGTCACATGACCAGGGGCAGCTGGGAAATTGACAAAATGTCTAGCCCCATGTCAGATTTCATAATTGAATATAAAAAATCTGTTTGCTCTTTTGAGAAATGGATTTCAGTGGAAAATTCTGCTAGAGCAGCGGTATTAACTGATTCATTTTGAAAAAAAAAATATATCCCATGACAGTATCCCTTGAATATTTTTCTTTTATTTAGTATTTTACAGCATGCCAAACAATTAACCTAGCCAGATCACTGTATGGATGAGTAGAGAAGTGCTCATTAATTGTCGCCTCCTGCTTGGCGTGAAGGGGACCAAGTTATTTCCATATGCCTTTGGGAAGCAAACTTATTGTGAAGAATAAGAATTGGCTTAAGTAAGGCACAATGTAAGCCACATTTACAACCACAAATTCAAGCATCGGTAATGCTATGGAACCCTGGAGCTTCCACCACCCTAGCTGTGCCAGTATTTGCAGAGTTTCCACAGAGACTTGCATAAATGGGTGCCACAGACCTGCACCGGGCAAATTTGACAATAGTGTTGCTTTAACGTATTTGCTGGAGGTGATATAATCCCTGACATATTATGCAGAAATTGTGTTGCCAGCCGTAATTAGGGCAGAATTTTGGTGGAAAACACTGCACTGTTGGAAAAGTTGTCAATTTGCTTTTAAAAATGACTCAATGCCCCAGGGTTTCAATAAAGATTTGCATATTCATTTCAGAATAATAATGACAGGAAATATTTTCAGTCCCTTGAAAAAAATGTAGGAGGAGGTGCTTAAGAACTTAATTATTAGCTGCCCATTTGTTTGTGAATGACTACATCATAAAACATCAGAGCAAACTATTTAGGTTAATGCTTACGTTTCTAAGGAGATTATGGAACTAGGGGTAGGCAGAAGAGGCTAGTGCCTAGGGCTCAAAACTTGCGGGCGCCAGGCACGTACCTCACATACAGCCTACCCCTAGTCCGGGAAGTACTTGGTTGCGCACGTGCGTCCTCGGTTGCGCGCGATTGCGCACGTGCGTCCTCGGTTGCGCGCGATTACGCACGTGCGTCCTCGGTTGCGCACGATTACGCACGCGCGTCCTCGGTTGCGCGCGGTTACGCACGCGCGTACTTGGTTGCGCACTGCAGGGCGGGGGCCGAAGTGGCCAGGTTGCCTTCAGCGCAGGGCTGGTATGGCCCTGCACAATGAACTGTACAATAATTAGGGTTATTTGAATTGCAGCTCGTCAACCAAACCTGAGAAAAGGAGGATGCAGCGACTTCATCAATGTTCTGCAATGTGTGTCATTTGCCGTATTCTTTCTGTATAGCTAGCCCACGCCACCAGCTGAGTCAAACACTGCTCTACATGTCTGCTGAGTTTATCATATAACGCCAATGAGATGTGATCATGCTGGCCAATTAATCCAGTAAATCTGCATACAGTGCTACTGTTTTCTGCTTTCAAGGAATGAGTGCTGTTAGGTAAAGCTGAAAAGGATGAACAATAGCAAACAAAGATATGCTTTCCTAGTCATTTGGAACACCCCACTTCTAATATGAGAGGTACAAGCCACAGGTACAAGCCACACAAGTGATGTGGGAGACAATGCAATCTAGGAGAGAGTTGAGGAGCACACTAGCATTCACTAGCATATAAAGGTGCACTGAAGCTTATCTTTCAATGGCAAAAAGTAAAAAGAAAACTACTGGAAAATTTAGAATTATATATATATATATATATATATATATATATATATATATATATATATATATATTCCTATGCCCCTATGTAGACACAGGATACAAAAATAGTTACTAAATAGGCAATGTGATTAAAGCATCTGCAAACTTTTTAACTAGCAAAAGGTGGGTAAACTGAGTGAATAATTACCTCCCAACATTATAAATGTTATCATTAAAGGGGTTGTTCACCTTTACATTCAGTTTTAGTATGATGTAGAGAGTGATATAATTCTAAGACAATTTGCAATTGGTTTTCATTTTTTTTTAATTATTTGTGGGTTTAGATTTTTTTTTATTCAGCAGCTCTCCCGTTCATAGTTTCTAGGGTCCACATTACCCTAGCAACCATGTATTGATCTAAATAAGTGACTGGAATAGGAAGAGGAGAGGACATGCATAGGAAGACAAGTAATAAAGTAGCATTACCAATAAATGTGTAGCCTTACAGAGCATTTGTTTTTTTACATGGGATCAGTGACCCCATTTGAAAAGGCAAATAATTCAAAAACTATAAAAAAAAAAAAGAAATACTGAAGGCAAATTGAAAAGTTGCTTAGGATTTGCCACTCTATAAAATACTAAAAGTTAATAATTAAAAAGTGACGCAGGCCTCCAATGCTCGTGACTTACAAATCGCTTGAAAACACTGCTTGTCTGAAAGACTTGTAAATCAAAGCCTACAGTGATATGTGTAGAAGACTTTAACACCGGCTCACATGCACGTCAGCTGTTGCCATTGTTGGCATGGATGTTATATTTTAGCTCAAATGCATTTTCAACTCCAAGCCAACAGACATAGTTATCAGGCAAAGGGAGAGGCACATAAGAAATTAGGGGGTAAATTCACTAATGGGTGAATTTTCGCCAGCGCCAGCTTCGCACAGCTCGCACCAGTTTGCCAGGCACAAATGCGCTGCGACTATGCCAATTCACTAATATGCAGAGTTTCATCCTGGGCGCCAAATGCTGGTGCTACTTCGGCAGTGCGACCATTTCTTAGCGAAGATGTGCTAGTGTTCGTTTGTGCCTAGCGATAATTCATAGTAATCTTGAGCTTAGGTCAATTTGCATACCGCGGGTAATTTAAAGTTGTATGGAGATCTTTATTATAAATGTTGGTGCAAATGCCACTTTTTCTTATACATGTCCAGGAAATATGTATAAGAAAAAGACAAGAGAGTTAATATAATGCACTACACATGAGCCCACTGTAAAATGAATGTTCCATATGTTATGAAATGTCTGGAGAAAACCGGTTACCCAAAAAAGTTTGTTAGGACTTTTGCAGGCAAATGAGCTTTAATGGAGCTTTATTGCATTTTTGGCACACTCGATATGATGTAAGTGAAGGAAGATTGAGGAAGATCTAGCTTCTATTTAGCACTTCGCCTGGTCTAAGGTGGCAAAGTCAACTTGGGCGAAAGAAGTAACGTTCAGTAAAAGCTGCACTTTACTGAATTTGCGAAGTAACGACCTTTCGCCAGAGCAAAAATTTGCCTGGCAATAGAGTGCGAATGAAGAGATTAGAGCACTCTTACCTTGACCCCAAAATACTCCGCAATTAACTTGTATTTTTTAGAAATCAAAGAAGAAATTGCTTCCTTTTTCTCTAGAGGTGCTGTTTGTGTTTTTTAATGTTAATATATTTTCTTGCAACTACATTTCTTTAAGCCATTGATTAACAATTAGAAGGTGTCTGTATTGTGGAAATTAGTTCTTTAATTCTATTCCGCCTCTTTCTGTGGCAAGTGTGAACACACTGGCAGCATTCCTTTGTTGTAGCAGTACATCTACAACAAATCCATTATTATTAGAGATTTAAACCCCATCAGTTTAGCTACATTCCAATTTATTTCTGCATATTTGTGACAGGACTAATTTATGAGTCAGACAGTCCTTGTATTAAATCAGGAAATGAATGATGGTAATCTGATTTTCTATCTTTGCCTTTCAGTTTTGGATCACCTTTACTTTCTGCCACAGTGTATATATACAGTATAGAAGCTGCTGACTTTATCTCCCTTTGCCAAAAGTATAAGTATAAGTAGTTCTCACACTGTACATTTCCACAGAAAACCTAATAATGATTTATTAAACAGAAAGTATTTCAACATGGAAATTAAGGGGTACATTTTAATGTTTCAGATGGTAACTGGCACAGTTACAAATGAATGAATTTGTAAAACATTAAGGGGCAGATTTATCAAGGGTCGAATATCGAATTTGAAGTTTTTTCACCGAATTTGGAATTCCTACGATCGAATAAAAGTCGTTTGATTGAGCGATTTTAGAGGAGGGCTGATCAGCATCAGAAAGATGTGAGTAGCAGATACAAATTTGTAGAAATGGAGCTAAATTGCACAAGTGCTGCTGGCATTAGCAATCACACAGTTCTTATTGAAAAGTCTATTAAAAAAATGAAAACAGAGACTGGGTTGGTTGTACTGGCAATTGCACGGGTACAATTTTGGTAACTACACTTGCAATTTATAACCTATGTTTGTCATTATGCCCTATAAATTGCCAAACCGTTGGTATGAATATATATATATATATATATATATATATATATATATATATATATATATATATATATATATATATATATATACACATACCACAATATCAAAACAGGGGGGTTGTGGGAGCACTCTAAAAGCTTTAAAGTATATATATACAAGTATAATAAATGCTATTGCATATGTACCCAAATAGGGGTTATTTTGTTACAAAGTTATGATCATAAAATTGATAAGCCACCATACCACGTCAAGGTAAACCCCGAATATATATATATATATATATATATATATATATATATAGAACAATACTGCACAGAATGACAGCACTCCAAGGAAAATCACAGCGAATCGATATTGCTAAAGTGAAGGTCTTTATTGAAGATCCAACGTTTCGGTTCCTTACTGGAACCTTCGTCAGGGATAATAACACACAGTGCACAAACAAACAAACATTTAAAGCCCAGAAAATGGCGCCAAAGGGGCTGTCTTAGAGCACCCATCAATCATCATTAACTGTACAATCAAAAAAACACAGCAACGCATTAGTATCAAAACTAGAGCAATGGGTATATTATGTAGGGGTGAACCTGGTGCTTAGCAAGCGTACGACTGACCCCCAGAGAATGTTGGGCAACAAGGAAATGTACAGTGAGAACCTGTCCTTCGTGCAGTATCTATGGGTCGGAAGTCAATACTTCCGTGGAACTGCAGAGCGGAGAGACGCTCGCTGCGTTGCTAGGCAACACGCCTAGCGTCTCATAGCGCCAGCGTGGGTAGCAACCGATCAAAGCTCACTGTCACTCCCACCCATAGAGGTGGAGTAAGCCAGGCATCCCGTACTAAGCGGGGACACAGGTGGACCACGCTACGGACCCCAGTCGCATCCGGCCGGGCCCCGTCGCAGTCCACCCACATCACCGCCGCCAATGGCGACGGGCTAAGCGAGGGTATTATGCGTGTAAGCGGCACTTACGGATACTCCTGCCATATGAGGTGGAGTATAGTTAGAACCTAGTCTCGGGTGGGGCTATAGTACAGGCCGGATCATGCTGCACAACCTAGTCGCTTCCGACCGGGCCACACAGCAGTCCGGCCGTGCCCCCACCGTCACAGACTACAGGCAATGTGCAATCGTGCTTTACAGGATAGCTAAGATATGGTGCCAATTATACGTGTAGCGCAGATATCCTGCTCCTGAGATCGCTACCCACATACTGCACTAGGTAAAACACTGTAAGAAAAGTCATTATAACCTATAGGGGGTTAGTGATATGCTCATACCAGGATAGCATTGCATAAAGACATTATTCTACCCATTGTCGCTGATATGGCACCATATCTTAGCTATCCTGTAAAGCACGATTGCACATTGCCTGTAGTCTGTGACGGTGGGGGCACGGCCGGACTGCTGTGTGGCCCGGTCGGAAGCGACTAGGTTGTGCAGCATGATCCGGCCTGTACTATAGCCCCACCCGAGACTAGGTTCTAACTATACTCCACCTCATATGGCAGGAGTATCCGTAAGTGCCGCTTACACGCATAATACCCTCGCTTAGCCCGTCGCCATTGGCGGCGGTGATGTGGGTGGACTGCGACGGGGCCCGGCCGGATGCGACTGGGGTCCGTAGCGTGGTCCACCTGTGTCCCCGCTTAGTACGGGATGCCTGGCTTACTCCACCTCTATGGGTGGGAGTGACAGTGAGCTTTGATCGGTTGCTACCCACGCTGGCGCTATGAGACGCTAGGCGTGTTGCCTAGCAACGCAGCGAGCGTCTCTCCGCTCTGCAGTTCCACGGAAGTATTGACTTCCGACCCATAGATACTGCACGAAGGACAGGTTCTCACTGTACATTTCCTTGTTGCCCAACATTCTCTGGGGGTCAGTCGTACGCTTGCTAAGCACCAGGTTCACCCCTACATAATATACCCATTGCTCTAGTTTTGATACTAATGCGTTGCTGTGTTTTTTTGATTGTACAGTTAATGATGATTGATGGGTGCTCTAAGACAGCCCCTTTGGCGCCATTTTCTGGGCTTTAAATGTTTGTTTGTTTGTGCACTGTGTGTTATTATCCCTGACGAAGGTTCCAGTAAGGAACCGAAACGTTGGATCTTCAATAAAGACCTTCACTTTAGCAATATCGATTCGCTGTGATTTTCCTTGGAGTGCTGTCATTCTGTGCAGTATTGTTCTATATATCCATAGACTAGCACCCAGGTATCGATTTTTCCTTATGGTTGTGCACTCCACTCCCTCTACTTTATATATATATATATATATATATATGCACCCTGTTTCTCATTTATGCACTGAATATGGAGAAACTGTATTGGTTTGAAGGTTTAATGGCCTTTAAGAGTGTGTAAGATGGGAAAACGGACTGAATAATTGATGTACCTCATTGCATTCTAATAAGAAGCTGGAAGTGTCATATATTACCATAAGATATTGTATATACATTTAAGGAACATGTAGCACAGAGTAATTGTTCCTTTGTTTTTAATTTTTGTGTTTCTGTAAAAGTTAATTGGACAATTCATCTATATCTGCAGGCAACAACAGTCAGTTTTCCTGCAATACAGATCTGCTTCAACATATACTTCCAGCCAAATAAATTATGCAGCTTAGTGGATTAATGATTTGCAAATTGTATTCTACAGTACATATGAAAATAATTGGAAAGGGCTTTAGATTCTCAATATAAAGTGATAATAATATGCATTGCTTTTGGGATGTGCCCTAAACATTTTTTAAGCCCAAGTATAACTACTGAAATATCCCAAGGTTTCTTTGGTCAATGTGCTATAATTCTGCATGTATTTCTAGTTCCTTTCTCAATATTTCTGATGGCAGGTGTAAGCAGTGTAGTTAATGTTAATGGACTTTTCGGATATTGATCCTGTTTTGTCTTGTGGGACAATCCAATCCATTTTAACAGGACCAAGGGGAAGGAAGTCTCAAGAGGTATACATTTAAGGACAGCAGAAAAGGGAATGAGAGGAAGATGGGTTAATGGGAGAAAAAAGAGGAAGGCATAGAAGAAGACAATAAACAAGAAATAGGTAATGAATAAAAAGTAAAGGAAAAAAGAAAGGCAAAGTGGGCAGGACAAGGGAAAGACATGAACAGTGCAAAGGAAGGGTAGATGATGCCAATGAGGTAGGAAGTAGAGTTGCATCACATTAAAAACTAAGTAGTAACAAAAATATCATAAAATTACACTTAGCAAATAATCACCCCACTGCCTCTGGGGAATTAAATTCTTATTGAGAGAAGAAAGTTAGCAAGCCCAACTTCAGCTGTTCAATTGTTGATTATTTCTCCTGCGTTTCTCAAGTACCAATGTAACATATTTGAGAAACATATTGTTTGTAGACAGCTGCATGCAAATAGGTCATGATTACTCTTGCGTTGTCTTATAATTATAAAGTAATTAGGAGCCCTACACCATTCTTGCTGATTAACCAAAACGGCAAGTATATAGGAAGTTGACTGTAATTGCTTTTCTGAAGTTTTACAGAGAAACTGACAATATGCTGTGATGTGGGTTACGTTTTTCGTATGCAAACACAGTATTTCTTATTGATCTTATAAATAGTATCTATGTAGGTATCATTTACCCATATTATTTAGAAATGGGTAGTGTTTAAACATCAAAATGATTATAATACACAGCAAAACATGATAAGACCAAATATATCTTTGCTAAAATAGAAAACTGGATAGACTAAACCAAAAGCCCAACCCATTCATTCTTTATTTTACTCTTTTACAGATATTAAAAAAAAAAATAGAGAAAAGTAGGTTTAACCCAAGCCCTATTCATTAATCTAATGTTGAAAAACTGGTATACTAAAAGACAGGAAGTATAGTAAAAGAAAGGAACAATAAATAAGTGCAAACTGAAATTGATTATACTGGCAAATGGGATGGGCTTGTCGGGGGTGTGCGTCTTGCGCATGGGTCTGCACCTCCTAACGTTAAGCGTTCTGATGATACGCTTGACGTTTCAGCTGTAACTACGAATCAGAAGAATCCTAAGATCACGCGATAACAACGGAATGACGCATTTTGACAACGAATACGGAACCTATTTCTACAGCGTCTCCAAATGGATCAATTATTTTGCCTTGAGAAAGCTATTAAGCGAAACGCGCGTTGGCGAGTCGCTCAGATCATGTATTTTAATATTTGCTTCCTGGTGCTTTACTGGGGTTGGATCTAATTCTTACTGCTACGGTCTTTTTTATCTTAACCAATCTTCCTTCCATTCTAAGGGGCCGGTGATTTGTGGCTTATTAGGGTCAACTTAGTCTCTTCAAGATCAGGGCAAGTTAATATACCAAGGCCACAGTCTCGGTTACCCTGTCCTGCCTTCCTCTTTGTGGTGTCCCAGACTTAGAAAACAACAGGCAGTTAGTTTTGGGACAACTCCACCTTCTTATGTTTCATTATATCCTCTCTCTTTTCTGCTGACCGTAGCTTTGGTTTTATTTTCACCCAGTTGTGGTCATATTTTAATCTAACGGGATCTTTTCAATTAATTTAATTTCCAGCACTTTTTATACAAATACTAGCACTTTATTAATCTAATATCCCTTTCCTATGGTTTTAATAATCCTCACTTAATCTAAGCATTTTTTTTTTCACAATTAATTGCACTCCTTTGATGAACTTTGTCATTTTATCTTTTTATCTTTTTTTGGTTGAGTTCAACCATGAATTGTTATTTAAGTTGAGAATGATAACTGATTAAACTACTCAATGGACATTATGCACTAATTGGCACTTTATAGAATTTATGAATTATTCTAAAATCAAGTAGTTGTACAATTAATTAATTGATTGGGCATTCCTTGCACTTTAATTAATTAATTAAATTAATTTATTTAAATCCTAAGAGATTTAATGTATGCTGGTTATTGATTAGGTTGTTACCTACGGGGTACTTTTTTCTTTATAATTTTGAAATTTGTATTGGTTACTACCCATAGTAACCAACCAGCTGTCAATCAACAAGGTTTAATCAGCATGCTGCACTTCAGGAAGGCTACTTCAAGGCCAAAGCAGAGTTGATTAAAGGTGACATTTCCTTACGTTTATTAGTGGGTGGGGGGTATGTAGTGACATCTGTGTATCAGAAAATAATGATATGCAGCCATCCCCACTAGATCATATTATACTATGCCAAATATCCTTGCATCTATTCTTCATCTGATAGCTGGTGAGCGAACCCAAGTAATACTGTACAGATAGCAGTGAATACCACTATGTCTCGTTCTTTTTATTTTCCTATGTCCTTTGCATAGTGCAGCTTCACTAATGGAAAATATAAAATAAATAAAATAAAACGGCATTGATTAAAAATGGTTAAAAATGCTCTATACAGGCAATCCAAAAAAGTTTGTTTGAAGTATAGCACTGAGGATCCAAATCAAAAGCCTCTCTACAGTACCTTTGTACATCTGAAAACAACTACGCTTCTAAGCATCTCCTACAGATCAAAACAGCAATCGGCTTAACAACCCATTCCAACCCAGCAGTTGTGCTGCAGAGTAACATGCATATGAGAAGATAAGTTGCACTGAATTACAGTGCAGAGAATTAAAAGTAGTCTTTTAAGCTATCTAGATATGTCAGTAAGCTGCATTGTTGAAGCATTGTGCTCCTCAGCAATCTCTTCTCTTTCAGAGATAAGCTCCCGCACAACCTGTACTGCTCAAGTGATTAGGTACTTATTAAAATACAGTGATGAGGTAGTCTTAATACAGAAAGAACATTTGATTAGTTTATTTTACTGATCTAAAGAGAAATTATTAACTATATTTAAATGTTAGGACCACTCAATCCTTATATTTCCAGTATGTATAGATTTCTCTATTGGAAATATTCATTGTCTGGTGGTGGCAGAGCCTGCAGAATAACATACCTTTCTCCCTGCACATCATTTCTAAATACTGAAAAAAACTGAAAACTGCAACTGTAAAATGGGTCAAAGAAGTGCCCACTGTGTCTACTTGCTGCCTCTGTTCCAATGGACATCTAGCAAAGGAAACGAGCTGCAGTTTTCAGAAAAAACAAAACAAAATGAGACTGATTACATCAACTAGCTGATGCAGTCCTCATTTGCCAAAAAAAAAATCAAACCTGCCTGATTGATATCTGGTCGATTTTTGGCCTGATATCGATTGAGGAGACACGTTGGAAGACCCCCTACACAGGCAGATAAGATACCAAAATGGTATAAAGGTCCCCATAGACACAAAGATTTGTTTTTGATGAATGACAGATTTTTGTGCAATTCAACCAATCCGTCAAATTATCGAGAGGTTAGTTGGAATCGAACGATTGCGCATCTAACGAGAAAATTCATCGGCCAGGTTAGAAAATTTTCATTGGTTACAGTGAAATCTATGTATTGTCCAATTGTTTGCAGTGCCAAGCAGGCAGCTACCCTCAGTTGTCCTGGCTTCAACTAGACAACATCTCTTGAAATGGTCTTTTTAATTGATGGACCAATCGTACATTTAAACGATCGTTTCAAGATAAGCTTGGTCTAATGATAACGAAAAGATCTTTTAAAAATCTTTACATCTATGGCCAGCTTTAATCTACCTGTGCCTTTACTTAGTTTTTTAATAAGAGATCATGAGCAAATGAATATTAACTGGGAGTACCCTTTCTATAAGATGATTTTTTTAGACAAACTTCTAAAAATTATGTCATGCTGTCTTTTCTACTTTTGTTTGTGATCAACCTTACATTTCATATGAAATACAAAATGAACAATTATGAGCCCTGCCAATGAATAGCTGGACAAGAGGATTTATTGGAAGGGCAATTGTTTGGGGAGAAGGATGATTTAAGCTCTTGACTTGCAAAACCTTGTTCTCTCAGAGCAAAGGTTTTTTTGCCTACAAAAAATGGAATCTGGGTGAACTGAGTCGCTATGGTTACATGTACAAATTATTCAAGGCTAGCGACATTTTATCATAAAGAGATTTTTCATCTCCAAATTGCATTGCTATCTGTACTTTGCTATCTTCACCAGGACATAACAATGAAAGATGGTTTGATAACTGTTAAACAGGCCAGGCAACTGCATTATTAAAACCTGAACACATTTTGATCAGTTACTTTGAAACTTCTAGAATATGAATTGGGGATGCACATAATCTGGTCAGTTTTGTAATACAACATTGATGGGTTATGTAATAAAAGGTGCAAAGTCTGTAGGGGTCTAACAACCAAAATCAGCTAATAACCAGGTAGCATTCACTAGTCATCTGTTTAAAAAACATCTTCCTGGATGCTATGGGCAACTGCTTCTGGGCAAACTTTGTGCAGTTATTACGTATGGGGTGGGTAGAGTTAGATCTAAGACATTGAGGAATGCTATCAGTTTAGCTTTGTACCTGTAGTGTTTAGCCACAGCCTTTTTAAGAACATGTTTATTTTACCATGTTCATGTTTATTGCTCTGCAGCACTGCTGACATTAGAGGGCACCCTCTATAGTAGGCCAGAGAGTATTCTAGAGTATCCTGGGCACTATGTTTTTAACACAGCCATGTAGAGCAGATAGGGTTGCCATCTATTGGCCCATCTAACTCCGTGAAGGGACGGGGCCGTCATGTAATGGGGTGGGGTTGTGACACATCAGGGACAAGGTCATAACATCTGGGTTGATCGCTGTGTCAATCAAAGGGAATCCTGCAGGTTTCCCTAATTTGGAAAACCAGGCAGACAGGTTTGACCCAGACAGCCCTTCAACAAAAAAACGGGCTGTCCGGGTCAAAACTGGACAGGTGGCAACCTTGCAGCCTGCTAAATAAATCCAACAACCAAAGCCTTGTGTGTGTGTGTGGGGGGGTCAAGATTTTACAGTATCTTTTTGTCTCTGACCAGACCAGTGTTGTGTTATCATCATCATTTATTTATATAGCGCCGACAAGATATGCAGTGCTTTACCTTGGTTATAACAAACAGGGAATAAATGGTGGATAACAAACAAGGTTTACAGAGTACAATAGGATTAGAGGGACCTACAGATTAGAGTTTACAAACTAAAGGTTAGGGTACAATTGAGACATTAGGATTTTAGAAACACTTTTGTGATTTATGATACAGCAATGATTGATTAATTAAGGTACACTGAATAAGCTTCTTTAAACTGGTGGGTCTTAAAGGAGCGTTTGAAAGTTTGGAAAGAAGGAGAAAGTCTGACAGCTCAAGGCAGAGAGTTCCAGAGAAATGGAGTGGTCTGAGAGAAGTCTTGTAGAGAATGGGCAGAAGTGATAAGAGGAGAAGTGAGGCGAAGGTGAGAAGCAGAGCGAAGGTTGTGTGAAGGAGTGTATTTGGAGATCAGAGATGACATTTAGGGAGGGGCTTCACTGTTAAGGGCCTTAAATGTAAGTGTGAGTAGTTTGAATTTGATTCTAGTGGAGATTGGGAGCCAGTGAAGGGACATACATATGGGAGCAGCTGATATTGAGCAGTGAGATAGATGAATGAGTCTAGCAGCAGCATTTAGAACAGGCTGGAGTTGTGAAAGGTGATTTGTTGGAATACCTGCGAGGAGTAGGTTGCAGTAATCAAGGCGGGAGATGATGAGAGACTGAATAAGTGTTTTAATTGATTCTGAACTTAGATATGGTCATACTCAGACAATGTTGTGCAGTTGAATATGACAAGATTTTGCAGGTGTTTTGATGTGTGGTGAAAAAGACAGATGCGAGTCTAGGATAACTCCTAGGCAGCGTGCCTGTGCGGTGGAATGAAAGGTGGTGTTGTTTACAGTGAGTGATATCTGAGGGACAGGGGAAGATCTTGGAGGAAATATAATGAGTTCTGTTTTTGAAAGGTTCAATTTCAGGTGGCGCTGTGACATCCAGGAGGAGTCAGCAGAGAGACAGTCTGTAACTTGGGAAAGGATAGAAGAAGAGAGGTCTGGAGTAGACAAGCAGTGTTGCGTGTCATCAGCATAGAGGTGATACTGAAGTCCAAACAACTGAATAAGTTCTCCTAGCGAAGTAGTATAGAGTGAGAACTGCAGGGGGCCTAGAACAGAGCCCTGAGGAACTCAGACAGAGAGAGGGAACATAGTAGAAGAAGAGTTAGAGAAGGCAACTTTAAAGGAACGGTCAGACAGATAAGACTTAAACTATGAAAGAGTAGTGTCACGAATGCCAGCTGAGTAAAGAATGTCTAGGAGGAGTGGGTAGTCAACTGCGTCAAAGGCTGCAGAGAGATCTAGAAGGATTAGTATGGAATAGTGACCTTTAAACTTTGCCAGTAGAAGATCATTGTTTACTTTGGTGAGTGCAGTTTCAGTTGAGTGTGATGGTTGGAAGCCAGATTGCAGGGGGTCAAGAAAGGAGTTGTGAGTAAGATGCTGGATCAGGCTTTTGTAAACAAGCCTTTCCAGTTATTTAAATGCAAATGGAAGAAGGGAAACCAGATGATAGTTAGCGGCATGTTATCCAATTTTCTAATGGGAAATATGCCTCTGAACAAGATGCAGACAGAAAGCATGCAAAAAATTATTACAAAAATATATTCAGAAAATAAAAAACATTATAGGTCATAGACTTGGCACACTGACAACAAAAATATCAAATATCTACTGTATAGTAGGTTACTTCAGCGCACTGCCAAGTCTTAAATGTAGTGGTGCTTCTTTCCTCCAAGAGTTTGCCACAAGTCTTCGGTATAAGTATATAATCAATGGAATGGGGAGAGTAATCCAAGGCAGATTAACTGCTACAATGTGATTTATTAGCAACTACAAAACACTACATGTTTCAGGCCATACACGCCCTTTATCACACTTGATAACGGGCGTGTGTGGCCCGAAACATGTAGTGTTTTGTAGTTGCTAATAAATCACATTGTAGCAGTTATTCTGCCATGGATTGCTCTCCTCATTCCATTGATTATAAACAAAAATATCAAGACAGTCACCCCCTACATTTCAGCACAAGCCTTTATTGCCAAATTCCCCTTGATAAAAGTTTCTACCGAACGTTGGGGTGATTATCATTTACCCAAACATATCCACTGGTAACAATCTGTGGCATGTACTTATGATGACTTATAGCTGGCATTCAGTATAGCAGGTCCCATTGGGAGAATGGATGGAATTCAGCTGAATGTGACTGTTGTATTTTTTCCTTTGAAGTATCGAGATTGATAAATACCCGCACATGATCAAACATTAGTTTGTAAACTCTAATTTGTAAGGCCCTCTAATCCTATTGTACTCTGTATACCCTTGTTTGTTATCCACCATTTATTCCCTGTTTGTTATAACTAAGGTAAATACATTTCAGAGATCTACTGCTGCAGTCCTGTACCAGAGTGGGTGGCAGCAAAGCCAATATTTAAAATCGATGTGAAAATTGCGGTACACCATATTCACAGCGTGATAAAGTTATTTGCTGTCGGGGAATTTATGGCCCTCGGCTACTGCAGTGTCAGTCCAATGTAGTGATAATTAAACTGCAAAATGACAACATCCTGCTATCAGTGGGAGCTGTGCAAGCAGTTGCGGGACATGCATCACTAACGATCACCCATCATTTTCGGAATACTTGACATTACAAAAACTCGGCTTTAGGAAATTTGAGACTATTTAATCTTATACTGATACCAGATATTGCATATGTTTGTAATATAATGTATATGTACACTGCATTGAGAATATATATGGTTTTACAGATTGTTCAATCTATTGAATGTTAAGGTGGGGGTCCCTCCCCTTACTGGTAATGTACTGCATTTGTCTTTAGGGGTTGTTTTTAATTTTTTGCAGGCAGAGATGAGAATAAATCTACATTTCTGATTAGCATTTATCACTTAGATCAGGGGTTGAGTCCATTATTTTTTGTAAGTTTAAATGACTGTATTGTTTTTTGTAATCTTTATGTTACCACTGTTAATTATAAAGTATATAGTGTAAGTTTGCCGGATCCACAGACACTTTTTAAGACATTTTATTTAAACACAGGGGTGACCATTTCAGCATACAAAAACATAAATCATAAAATCAATAAATCCTGCCCACTGGGCACTATCAATGGGCCCCTTGTGGACTACCAGCAAAAATACATAAATTGGGGTCACCCCTGTACTCGCAATACTTCCTTATGGGGGAATTCCTCAGCCTCTTGGCTTTTCCTCAATGTATCACTCAGACAGACTCTGTCACTTGGTCACGGGATCCCTCTGCTCTTTGCAGCACCCCCTGCCCTGCTCCTAGAGAATTTTCTAATAGTCTCTCTAGCATTAAATACTTTCCCACAGGACAGCCTTCCTGTGGATAGTGAGCTCCAGTACATAAGCTGGACTACAGGATCAGAGTACCCTACTTGCCTGTTCCTTCCAAAATACTCCAGCTTTTAAGATCTGTCCACCAAAGTCTTTAAACAGAGAAATCAAAAGAAAAACACACCATTTTACCCATTTCCTTGGTCACTCTACCATAATAGTTATTGGCGACTACAAGTTTTGGGCATTGGCCCAGGATTGGACTAGACTAAATAATGTTCTAGTAATTTAGGATCAGAGTTTCTTTTTTAAACTTATTGAGAGAGTGTTCCCTGTTGAGGAATTCAGGGATGAAATTCTAGAGGTAATGAGCAGTGACATCAAAAGATTTTAACAAAAGTATGTGGTGGGTTTGGTGTAAAAGAAAAACATGACTCTGAGAGGAGTGGAGGGGACAGACAGGAATATACAGGAAGATAATACTAATAATAGAAACTCTAAATAGCATGAAACAAAATAAAAGCTTCACTGAAACTTACCTAAATCTATTCTTTCAAACACACACCTGGTTTACGATGTAATTCATAAATCCAAGTTTCTTTTTTATTTATTTTATGAAGCTCACACTATCAGTCAACCATCATTGACAATTAATATATTCTAGAGTCAGTAATGTGAAAACAATCTATTTTATCACACAGTCTAGCTTCAGAGATTACAAAACCATAGAAAATATTATGGAGACACCTAGTGGCAACATGAAAAAGTAAATGAAACTAACAAAATAATGGTGATGTAATAAATACATTAAGAAATTAAACTCCAAATAAATAATAAAAAAGCACAATCCAATAAAAAAAGGACAATTATGGATGTATCATGCTGTGAGACTGCTTTTTATTAGCAAGGACTTTGCATCTTGTTAATAAGGAAACATAGTGAAAAATACTGGGAAACACTGCATGAGAGTTGCAGTTGCTAAAAAAAATGAAGTTTGAGAGAAAATCCAACTTGCAGAAGGACAGAGACACAAGGTTGAATTGTCCGGGCCTTGCGGCTCCAATTACGGGGAAGCCCTGACCAAGGAGGAAGCACTTGAGGTAAAACTCATGGTAGCCGAAGGGATAAAGAATAGGTGCTGTCAATAATCAGGCAAAATTCAGAGGGCAGGCAGCAAGGAGCACAATCAGGAGCAAAGCCAAGGGTCAAAGTCAAAAAAATAGAATTTCAGGAATTATGGAACACCCAAGTTGAACCTATAATCAGGCATTGAACCCGTGACTTCTGCGTTCTTTTATTTAGAATTTTCACACCAGATGCGTAGCAATGACATCACGCTTCTGCGTGCTGACTTCAATGCGCTGGGGGCTATATTTCTTTATAAAGTGAATAAAATACACCCTCTCGTAAAATATAAGGATATTGTGAGTTGCCAAGGAGTTCCATGACCATATAAAAACACAAGGCCCAATGACAAGTATTATTAAACAGGTCATGGGACATGGGCGGTGACTTCTAATATTATAATAATATATATTTTCTGTGCGGAATCCAGTGGCGCACGAGCTGCTGGGGGGCCCTGAGGGGGTGCGGGCCCTGGCCCAATCGCACCCCCTGCTCCCCCGGTAGTTACGCCACTGGCCCTCCCCACCCCACAGGTCCACCCCCCACCAAACAGTAAAAAAAAAAAAACATTGGTGGCTAGGGTTCTACATGTTAATAAAAAAAATATTGTGGTCAGGGCCCCCTCATTGAAAAAAAAACATTTGTGGTCAGGGCCCCCCCCTTAAAAAATATTGGTGGCTAGGACCCCACATGGGGAAAAAAATTGGTGGCCAGCCCCCCCCCCCATGTTATAAGAAAATTGGTGGCCAGGGCCCCACTTAAACATCCATGTAAAAAAACTTGCCCCCTCCAGAAGTTTAAAAAAAATTTGGTGCCCAGAGCTCCACCACACAACAGGGACCACAAAGGGTTACCTGTAGGGAGGCCCTGCCATGTTACACTTACTTCATTAGTGTGGCCCACCTGCTGTCAGTGAGCTGCCAACTACAGAAGGGAGGAGGGGAGCACAGGTGGCTGCATCTTCTTCCAGTGACAGCATTTTATTCCCTTATTGGTCACAGAATTTCAAGTCCTGGAAAAGCTGCATGGTGATTGGATGAGCTGGAGGAGAAGTTCAAACCTCAGCTATCCAATCCCTGAGCAGCTCAACATGGACTTAAACTCAGTGACCAATAAGGGGAAGTATGGGACACAAGATACCTCCCTTTGTGCTCCCGCACTGCCTTCCCGAAGTCAGCAGCTCTCAGAAAGCAGGGGGGCCCGGATAATCAAGAAAGTGCGGTGTGGCCGGGTCCCCCTTACCCTCGGTCCCCCTACAACTCTCCCCCCTGTCCCCCCCTGATGGCTGCCCTGACTAAGCACCAAACATTTATAAGGATATAATTTACACGATATTCATGGCTCTTGTGTATTATTTGGATATTAGTATGTTCAGCAATAATTCTCAAAATGCCCATTTAGTAAATAAATGCAACACTCCATATTGCCCATATATCCTATATGTCATCAAAAGTGTCCATGTAAGGTGGAATAAAAATGTGTGATGTTATAGATGCAACTATTCTAAGCAATGTTTTGACTTATCTCCCCCCCCTTTTTTTGTATAGATTTGACTTATAAGCATTCATCTTCTACCTATTTCCATCCTGAAGCTGTTAAAGGGGTTGTTCAGCTGTAAGTTAACTTTTAGTATGTTATAGAATAGCCAATTATAAGCAACATTTCAATTGGTCTTCATTATTTATAGTTTCTTTATTATTTGCCTTCTTCTTCTCACTCTTTCCAGCAATCAAATGGAGTTCACTGACCCCATCTAAAAACAAATACTCAGTAAGGCTACAAATGTAGTTATTGCTACTTTTTATTGTTTATCTTTCTATTTAGGTGCTCTCCTAATCATAATCCAGTCTTATTCAAATCAATGCATGGTTGCTGGGGTAATTTTGAACCATAGCAACCAGATGGCTGAAATTGCAAATTGGAGAGCTGCTGAATAAAAAGCTAAATAAATAAAAAAAAAAACAGATAATTAAAATGAAAACCAATAGCAAATTGTATCAGAATATCACTCTCTACATCAACATAACAAAGTTAACTCAAAGGTGAACAACCCCTTTGATGCTATCTTTTTTTTAAGCTCACTGGCCCTGGCAATGAAAAATCAGTTCCGCTTTGAGGGTTTGATATTTTAAAGTGGAAGTGGAAGCAGACGTTTAAAAATGCCATGTGGAAATATGCTGTTCATTTTTTTGCCGCCATTACTTGCTGCTTGAATTTTTCCCATAGACTTTGATGGATTGAGTGAAGTCTGAAGTGGTGTAAAAATAACAGCATCAGATCTGGCATTCCGGTGGTGTAAAACAAAACACACTCCTTGATAAATTCACCATTTAATTTGCACAGCTTTTTATACCATTTTACTGGCATTGAATGTTTTACACAGCATGGGAAATAGGCCCCTGTCCTTACCATATAAATCAAGGACTGTACTATGCCGTCATTTTTTTGAGAGGGGTGAATAGCACTCCTCCCAAGTAGTGTCCTAGGCAGCTGCCTGTCCCTAGTAGTGACCCTGTGTGTACATCCTTGTAAAAGTAAACAACCCCGTTTCTCAAAGGCTATAATATTAATTAATAAAGGCTATTAATATAATAATATTGCTATTTTGGGTTTCACAGTGGCTTTAGATATAGGTATTTCAGTTCATTATAAATCCCCAAAAAAATCTCCAAAATGCATGCGATGTTGGTCTTCCACTATTGTAAGCAATCACATGGGAGCCACTCGCTTCCTTCCCCTGCAGCTGCTGAGTGTTCAGTCACATTGCAAGGCACAATCGAAACAGATATCAGCAGCACACCGTAGATATGAACAAACGTGTGTTTTATTGCATCAAATCATTTCAAACAGGGCAACGTTTCGGGCCACCCGGGCCCTTTATCCCGGGTGGCCCGAAACGTTGCCCTGTTTGAAATGATTTGATGCAATAAAACACACGTTTGTTCATATCTACGGTGTGCTGCTGATATCTGTTTCGATTGGATGATTTGGCCCTGTAACAGGCGTGGGTCCTTCAGTACAGCACCTGGTACCGCAAAGGTATGTGTTCAAGGTTTTAAGCTCTCCACCTTGGTTTCTACATTGCAAGGCACAATGATATCTATAACTCGATCAGGCACTACCACACTGGCCAATGCCGCTGTTTTTAATGCAATAATGGCCTTTGAAAAATGTCTCAATTTTGGAGGATTGAAAAATCCAAACAACAGGATCTTTGGGTGGCAATTCTGCAACTTTAACACTGTACAACTACATACACTACATTTTGTGTTGAGCAACTATGATATGATATAATTACATTTCACAAATAAACACACATGGATGTGTAAGCAAATGCCATAGATTTTGGTTCAAGTCTGCATCCAGATTCATGTGGAATCGAGGGGGCCACATATTGGCCATGTCCCCCCTCTTTTCCTCCACTGGTGCTGCATCCATGACTTTGCTGTCACATCCTGCGTCTTTACTGTTGCTTGCACCACCATCACATCATTGCTGGCATAAAAAGCCGCCCGGCCGTCTTTGCTGTCACCATCACCCACCTGGTTGGCTGTTTTCCAGCCAAATTGGGCTACTAATTTAAAGCCCAGGCAGGTTTTGAAAGTACAAACTAGCCAAGGTATGGATTTGGGTTACTCTTTAGTTTGTACTTTGGAAACCAACCAAAGTTTTTTCTTGCCCTAATGTGCCAAGCCTGTGTCTGCCAACGCATGTTGTGTAATTTAGTTTTTGTTTAACAATTTGCCAACTGGAAGGTTTAATGTAAGACTACAATACCCAGCATGCAATGGGACTGACTTGTGTAGAAGTCAGGAGTTACCAGCTTTTGGGCTCAGGAGCCCTCCACCAATGAGAAACTCGCCTTAGGCGGCAGCACCCCCCTGGTTGCCAGGGGCGGCAAAAATGCTGCTCCTGGTAACTTTAAGACGTGGACCCCCCCGGCGCTGAAAACGTGAGTGCCGTGGGGGGGGGGCAGCAGACCGAAAGCCACCTCTGGAGGCAAAATGGGGTAGGACATGCCAGAAGGAGGAGAAAAAGTTACGTTTCCAGCGGATTGGTGCGTGCCAAGGGGTTTTGTTAAGGATATTACAAATTTACTGCCAATTTACCAGTAAAATTGTAATACCAGTCCCGGCAGGTGTTTTACTGGCTAGGTTGGTAAAATACCGGCCGGGTGGCAACCCTAGCCCCTGGTGATGGCCAAATCTGTCCCATTTTGTTTCATGGGAAACTTAGAGAAAATTTTAAAAATGTATTTTTAAGACTTTTCTTCCACTGCACATGTGGTATTTTTCGGCTACGGTTGAAGTGCCTCTTGCAGGCCTGGATTTATGGAAAGACACCAAAGCCCGGACCTAGGGCGGCAAGATTTTATGGGGCGGCATTTTGTCCAAGCACATATTGGTTCAGAAACACTGGGGATGCACAGGAGATAAAATTGTTTAAAATAACCATGCACCAATCCCCATTGCTCACTCAGTCCCGATGATGCGCAAATAAAATGGAGGGGGCAGAGGTGGTGAACATTATCAGGCCTAGGGGTGGCGCCCGCTATGTAAATCCGGCCCTGCCCTCTTGGCTAGTTTTGGCCTGGTTTTGTGGTTGAATTTGGCTGGTTTTGACAATTAGACCTGGCAGAAACCATACTGTAGCTGCATCTTTGCGACAGGTGCCGTCAGGGAAGGAGGCCAGTGTAGAAACGCTGCAGGAAAGATAGTCTCTGTATTGTGCATATGGTGCTGGAATTCTCGTATTAAATACCACAGTAATGATTTCTATTTTTAACAAACTGCCGCACCGTTTTGAGAACAAACAATCCGCGCAACAGCTGATACGAAAACCGAACTGTAGCAGCGCCCTGATACAATGTCCCTAAGCAGTCGCACATAGAACTTATCACCAAATTCCGTCACAAGATGTCGCTGTTGTGAAACGATAAAAGCACGTAAACTGTAGCAGCCAATGAAAGCGTAGACACGTGATCTAGTTATTCTGCGCGTAAGACCGGGTAAATTTGAAAGTGACGGAGGGCGGGAGAGGCCGAGTGGAGGCGGTATCCTCTGGCTATATGGCGGCTGTACAGTTGCCAGTCATGGCTGAAGAAGAGCCTCTGTTTCCGGCTTTGCAAGAAGAGGATGATTTTTTCCGTATAAGCAGCGATCGGTGTTCGGAGGACTTGCAGGATGTTAAACAAGGTAATATGGGAAAGCAGCTGTCGGCGAACTAAAACTGTAGCAAAAAAAAAAAAATAGTTTCATATAAAAAAAAAAAAAAAATAGTTTCATATAGCGACGGGAAAAGCAGGGAGCTCCAGTCAATGCCAGCTCCTCTGTTACTCCCTTTGTTTGTGAACAGAGAACTAACACCCCGATTGAGAGACTGTCGCCTACACTGGAATATCAGAACTGGGACAACAATCGGGAAGTATTACTCTGTATCCGGGGGTGGGGTAAGTGTGGTGGTACCAGGGCCTGGCCAGGCCAGCCGGGGACACACAGGCAACCGGGGACGCGCGTGCGTAACCGCGCGCAACCGAGGACGCACATGCGTAACCGCGCGCAACCGAGGACGCACATGCGTAACCGCGCGCAACCGAGGACGCACATGCGTATCCGCGCGCAACCGAGGACGCACGGGCGTAACCGTGTGCGGTCGTGCGCAAAGCACTTTGACTTCAGAAAGCGCACCCGCTTGCAGGTAACACTTGCCGGACTAGGGGTAGGCTACAGGTGAGGTACTATCCTGGTACTACTCCATAATGATTTCTACAAAAACGAATTTAATAAATAAATTCATTATTTCCACCATGAACAATTGTACCAAACATTTGTATGCAATATGTGTTAGTAATGTTCATATAATATGCTCTGTATTATGCGCTCAGATGTGATCCATCTCCTGTAATGACAACAGAGGCATCTGCTGGTGAGCCAGTTTACAATTAACTCTCTGCTTGGTGTTGGAATTTAAAGGGGTTGCTAGGGGTTAAAAGTGTTGTTCACCTTTGAATGAACTTTTAGTTTGATGCAGAGAGTGACATTCTGAGACAATTTGCAATTGGCTTTCATTTTTTGTGGTTTTTGAGATATTTAGCTTTATGTTCAGTGGCTCTCTAGTTTGAAATGTTATCAATCTGGTTGCTAGGGTCCAAATTACCCCAGCAACCTTGCATGATTTGAGAAGGAGACTAGAATATGAATAGAAGAAGACCTAAACAGAAAGAGGAGTAGGGTTGCACCGAATCCAGGATTCGGTTCGGGATTTGGGCAAGATTCGCCCTTTTTCAGTAGGATTCAGCTGAACCGAATCCTAATTTGCATATGCAAATTAGTGGTGGAGAGGGAAACCACGTGACTTTTTGTCACAAAACAAGGAAGTAAAAAATGTCTTCCCCTTCCCATCCCTAATTTGCATATATTCGTGAAGGATTCAGGGGTTCGACTGAATCCAAAATAGTGGTTACGGTGCATCCCTAAAGATGAGTAAAAAAAATGAGCAATAACGATAAATGTGTAGCCTTACAGAACATTCATATGTGACGGCTGGAAAGAATCAGAAGAAAAAGGTCAAATAATGAAAAAACTATTAAAAATATTTTATGAAGACCCATTGAAAAGTTGCTTAGAATTGGGCATTCTATAATATACTAAAAGTTTACTCAAAGGTGAACTTGCCCTTTACCATAGAATCCAGCAAATCGTTTTGAAATCAGAAAATCAATAGTAGAGGGCCTGAAAAAAAAATGAGTAATAAAACTGTTGCCATGCTGTCAGCCTGCTTTTTGCTTTGATAGGCCTATCATCCAGCTGCAGGCTAGAAAAAGAGGCAACAGGAAGATGCTAATAACTTAAAAACAATACAAAATAAATAATGTAGACCAACTGTAAATCTGCTTACAATAGATCTGTCTAATAGGGATGTGTGTGTCTTGCTAAAAACCACAGGAACTGCAGGTTGAGTGAGCTCGTGCTGACCAGAGGGTGGAACCTGATTTACTACTGTCCCACTTTTGTGACTGCTGAAACTGCTTGCCGCTTTTATTCATATACTAGACTCCACCAGTAACAGCAGTGATGATATGGTTATATAAGTTATTGCCGTGAATTGGGACATGGTGGGTTAGGCTAGAATGTTTTTGTTACCTCTGCTTTGCTAATTTCTAAAACATACTAAAATTTACTTGAAAGGTGAACTTCCCCTTTAAGCCATGTGATAAGAACTTGTTGCCCATCACAGTTGTGTGTTCATCCAGAAGTGTCCTCGGTTATAAAGTATACAGTGTTCTTTAGGCACAGGTTAACATCTCAATGAGTAGGGAGTGTTTCAACCTTCTCTGTTTTATTTAGGATATCATTTCTTAATCCTTTGCCCTGCTGTTGGATTCCTTTTTGCCCCTAGTTGGGGCAGTTGCCAGCATTGACATTCCCATTCAACCTCATGATTTTTTTTTTTTTTATTTGACCATTCCAAAACAGTAGTCCAACTGCACAAGTGGAAATGCACTCAATTATGCTTTTTAGAAATTGTATTTACTAGATAGAAGTTAGTGGATGGGATTTCTAGTTATGTACTGGTTTTGTTGAGTTTTGTGGTATCCATGCATGGAAGCACTCCTTAAAGGAGCAGTAACAAAACAAAAAAAACAAGAATCACAAAGAAATGCAAAAATACAACACAGAAAAACAAGAAACACAAATATTGTTTATATAAATAAGCTACTGTGTAGCAATGTGGGGTGTCAAAGGAGAAAAGACTCACGTTGCATAGCATATAAGCTCTGTAGAACATAATGGTGTTATCTGTTATCCACTATTTAACCTGTGCCTTTTTTCAGATTCCACCATTGCTACACAGCAGCTTGTTTATATGAACTATAGTAGTGTTTCTGGGGCAACACTACGGGGCAGATTTGTCATGGGTCTTATTTTGAAGTAGAAAAAGCTTCGAAATCCGAACATTGAATTGGAACATTTCAAATATCGAAGTCGAATTTTTTTTACATCGAATTTGGCCATTTGCGGTCAAAGTAGAATCGTTCGATCGAACGATGAAATCCTTCGAATCTAACGATTCGAAGGATTTCATCCATCGATCAAACGATTTTTCTTTGACTTCAAAAAACTTAGAAAAATGCTCTAATTTGGCGAAGTATTGAAATTGAATGGTTGGAAGTATCCAAAAAATTACTTTGAATTTTTTTACTTAGAAAATTCCCTTGAATTCACTTCAACCCAAGATAAATCTGCCCCATCATGATATTTTCATTACTTTAAAACACTTTAATTTTTCGGTGTTACTGTTCCTTTAAAATAAGGAAGAAATTTACCTTTGTGTTTTCATTTCAAAAAAGGAAAAAAATGCAGTTGACCATATACAGGTATATGGGGGCCTCTTATCCAAAATGCTCAGGACCTGGGGTTTTCGGTAATTTGGACCTCCATATTTTGTCTACTAAAATAACATGAATTTACCCCAGTAGGATTGTTTTGCCTCCAATGAGGATTATTTATATCTTCATTAGGATGAATTGCATGGTACTGTTGTTACTATTATTACTGAGAAAAATGAAATCCATTTTAACCTTTTACCTGCCAAGAACGTAGGTACTACGTTCTTGCAGGGAAAAGCCCTAACTGCCAAGCACGTAGTACCTACGTTCTTGGCTGTAAAGGGCTCCCCTCTGCATCTGCGGCCATTGCCGCTTCAGCAGAGGCTTCAGATAGTCTCCCCACCCCCTAGGCAACGAGCAGAGGGAGAGGAGGGGGAGGTCACGTGGGTCCTGCGACACGATCGTCGCAGGACCCGTCTACAGTTATGCAGACACGTGTCTGCTGCTTGTGCTGCCTCTCCTCTCCTCTGCTCCTCTCTGCATTTGCGGCGATTGCCGCTTCAGCAGACAGAGGGATCTGTTACTCTCCCCACCCCCTAGGCAACGAGCAGGGGGAGAGGAGGGGGAGGTCACATGGGTCCTGCGATCGTCGCAGGACCCGTCTACAGTTATGCAGACACGTGTCTGCTCCTTGTGCGTCTCCTCTGCCTGTTCCAGCCAGCCTGCTGCTTCCTGCTGCGTGCACTCTGCTTTAGGACCCCCCCCCCCCTAGCTGCCCAGGACCCTGCTGGACATCAGAACTGTAAGTAGCATTTATTTTACAGTTATACACACACATTTACATACTAATTACATGCATGTACAAATACACAATACACATTTTACTAAGTTAGCTTTATTCTTTTTCTTTTCAGGCTTTTTTTTTTTGTTGCAATTTTGTATATGTCAGAATGTGTACTTTACAAAAATGTATGTTTTTGGGGGGGTCTTGTGCTGTTAGGGGGTCTTGTGGCACAATATACAGTCACTGCTTTATGTTCACAGAAGGCGAAAAGACAATTTTCAGAAATGTCATAAAAACCGCTGCCTTAGCGTAACTTTGCAGTACGATAGTTTGGAGTAGAAAGACATAATTACCTATTTTGTATTCGACAGAATGTGTACTTTCTAAAAATATATGGTTTTGGGGGTCTATGTGCTGTTAGGAGGGTATTGCGGCTCAATATGCTGTCACAGGCCATTCAAATCAAATGCACTAATTTTATTTGGGGGTCCGCACATGCCAGCTGCTTTGGTATATCTATGCATATTGGGCATCAAACTGTTCAGTAGACCCGTGGCGTCAATATTTAGGGTGTTTTACAATTCTATATAAGAAATTAGGTGAGATAAATGAGGGCAATTGCAATATTTTTCGACAATTTTCAGAAATGTCATAAAAACCGCTGCCTTTAGCGTAGCTTTACAGTAAGGTAGTTTGGAGTAGAAAGACACAATTACCCATTTTAGATTCGTCAGAATGTGTACTTTCCAAACATATATGGTTTTGGGGGTCTATGTGCTGTTAGGAGGGTCTTTTGGCAAATAATACGCAGTCATGGGTCATTCTTCACAGAAGGCGAAAAGACAGCGGAGAAAATTCAAATACACAATTTTTTTGGGGGTCCGCACATGCCAGCTGCTTTGGTATATCTATGCATATTGGGCATGAAAATGTTCAGTAGACCCTTGGCATCAATATTTAGGATGTTTTACAATTGTTTGTAAGAAATTGGGTGAGATAAATGCGGCCAATTGCAATATTTTTAGACAATTTTCAGAAATGTAAAAACAAACGCTGCCTTTAGCGTAGCTTTACAGTAAGGCAGTTTGGAGTAGAAAGACATAATTACCCATTTTAGATTCTTCAGAATGTGTACTTTCCAAACATATATGGTTTTGGGGGTCTATGTGCTGTTAGGAGGGTCTTTTGGCAAATAATACACAGTCACGGGTCATTCTTCACAGAAGGTGAAAAGACAGAGAAGAAAATTCAAATGCACTAATTTTATTTGGGGGTCTGCACATGCCAGTTGTTTTGGTATATCTATGCATACTTGGCATCAAACTGTTCAGTAGACCCTTGGCGTCAATATTTAGGGCGTTTTACAATGGTATGTAAGAAATTGGGTGAGATAAATGCGACCAATTGCAATATTTTTAGACAATTTTCAGAAATGTCATAAAAACCGCTGCCTTTAGCGTAGCGTTACAGTAAGGTAGTTTGGAGTAGAAAGACATAATTACCCATTTTAGATTCGTCAGAATGTGTACTTTCCAAACATATATGGTTTTGGGGGTCTATGTGCTGTTAGGAGGGTCTTTTCGCAAATAATACACAGTCACGGGCCATTCTTCACAGAAGGTGAAAAGACAGCGGAGAAAATTCAAATACACAAATTTTTTGGGGGTCCGCACATGCCAGCTGCTTTGGTATATCTATGCATTTTGGGCATCAAACTGTTCAGTAGACCTGTGGCGTCAATATTTAGGGTGTTTTACAATTGTATGTTACAAATTGGGTGAGATAAATGTGACCAATTGCAATATTTTTAGACAATTTTCAGAAATGTCATAAAAACCGCTGCCTTTATCGAAGCTTTGCAGTAAGGTAGTTTGGAGTAGAAAGACATAATTACTCATTTTAGATTCGTCAGAATGTGTACTTTCCAAACATATATGGTTTTGGGGGTCTATGTGCTGTTAGGAGGGTCTTTTGGCAAATAATACACAGTCACGTGTCATACTTCACAGAAGGCGAAAAGACAGCGGAGAAAATTCAAATACACACATTTTTTGGGAGTCCGCACATGCCAGCTGCTTTGGTATATCTATGCACATTGGGCATCAAACTGTTCAGTAGACCCTTGGCGTCAATATTTAGGATGTTTTACAATTGTATGTTACAAATTGGGTGAGATAAATGTGACCAATTGCAATATTTTTAGACAATTTTCAGAAATGTCATAAAAACCACTGCCTTTATCGAAGCTTTGCAGTAAGGTAGTTTGGAGTAGAAAGACATAATTACCCATTTTAGATTCGTCAGAATGTGTACTTTCCAAACATATATGGTTTTGGGGGTCTATGTGCTGTTAGGAGGGTCTTTTGGCAAATAATACACAGTCACGGGCCATTCTTCACAGAAGGTGAAAAGACAGCGGAGAAAATTCAAATACACAAATTTTTTGGGGGTCCGCACATGCCAGCTGCTTTGGTATATCTATGCATTTTGGGCATCAAACTGTTCAGTAGACCTGTGGCGTCAATATTTAGGGTGTTTTACAATTGTATGTTACAAATTGGGTGAGATAAATGTGACCAATTGCAATATTTTTAGACAATTTTCAGAAATGTCATAAAAACCGCTGCCTTTATCGAAGCTTTGCAGTAAGGTAGTTTGGAGTAGAAAGACATAATTACTCATTTTAGATTCGTCAGAATGTGTACTTTCCAAACATATATGGTTTTGGGGGTCTATGTGCTGTTAGGAGGGTCTTTTGGCAAATAATACACAGTCACGGGCCATTCTTCACAGAAGGTGAAAAGACAGCGGAGAAAATTCAAATACACAAATTTTTTGGGGGTCCGCACATGCCAGCTGCTTTGGTATATCTATGCATATTGGGCATCAAACTGTTCAGTAGACCTGTGGCGTCAATATTTAGGGTGTTTTACAATTGTATGTTACAAATTGGGTGAGATAAATGTGACCAATTGCAATATTTTTAGACAATTTTCAGAAATGTCATAAAAACCGCTGCCTTTATCGAAGCTTTGCAGTAAGGTAGTTTGGAGTAGAAAGACATAATTACTCATTTTAGATTCGTCAGAATGTGTACTTTCCAAACATATATGGTTTTGGGGGTCTATGTGCTGTTAGGAGGGTCTTTTGGCAAATAATACACAGTCACGTGTCATACTTCACAGAAGGCGAAAAGACAGCGGAGAAAATTCAAATACACAAATTTTTTGGGGGTCCGCACATGCCAGCTGCTTTGGTATATCTATGCACATTGGGCATCAAACTGTTCAGTAGACCCTTGGCGTCAATATTTAGGGTGTTTTACAATTGTATGTTACAAATTGGGTGAGATAAATGTGACCAATTGCAATATTTTTAGACAATTTTCAGAAATGTCATAAAAACCGCTGCCTTTATCGAAGCTTTGCAGTAAGGTAGTTTGGAGTAGAAAGACATAATTACTTATTTTAGATTCGTCAGAATGCGTACTTTCCAAACATATATGGTTTTGGGGGTCTATGTGCTGTTAGGAGGGTCTTTTGGCAAATAATACACAGTCACGTGTCATACTTCACAGAAGGCGAAAAGACAGCGGAGAAAATTCAAATACACAAATGTTTTGGGGGTCCGCACATGCCAGCTGCTTTGGTATATCTATGCACATTGGGCATCAAACTGTTCAGTAGACCCTTGGCGTCAATATTTAGGGTGTTTTACAATTGTATGTAACAAATTGGGTGAGATAAATGCAACCAATTGCAATATTTTTAGACAGTTTTCAGAAATGTCATAAAAAACGCTGCCTTTAGCGTAGCTTTGCAGTAAGGTAGTTTGGAGTAGAAAGACATAATTACCCATTTTAGATTCGTCAGAATGTGTACTTTCCAAAAATATATGGCTTTTAGGGGTTACCATAACTTTTTGTAGCTTTTATCCCATATAAAACTGGTAATGTTTGGAAATTAGTGTAAAGACATCAAATAATTATGCAAAAGGTAGATTCTGGGGTCTTTACATGCAATGTACGTCGATAATCCTATGTACATTGGGCATCAAACTGTTCAGAGGACCCCAGGCTTTCATATTTGGGGTGATTTATCTTGATACCTAATAATATGTATGAAATAAGGTGCTGCAGGTGGAAGTTTTGAGGTGATTTTTGGAAATGTCCCCAAAATTGGCAAATTTAGGAAAGATTTGCGGCTTGGTGCTTTGGGGTAGAAAGACATGCATACCCATTTTGGATTCGGGGGAATGTGTACTTTTTGAAAATATATGGTTTTCTGGGGTGAACGTACTTTTTTCTACCTTTGCCCACCCCAAAATTATGTAAATGTTTTGATTTTGCAGCACCTGAAATGATAGACCAAATGGGGGGTCTTCCTTTTGAGGCCCCTATATGCCACGTGCTTAGGTACACCTATACATATTGGGCATCAAACTGTTCAGCGGACCCTAGGCTTTCATATTTGGGGTCATTTGTCTTGTTAACCAATAGTATGTTCGATATAAGATGCTGCAGGGTGGAAGTTTTGAGGTGATTTTTGGAAATGTCCCCAAAATTGGCAAATTTAGGAAAGATTTGCGGCTTGGTGCTTTGGGGTAGAAAGACATGCATACCCAATTTAGATTCGGGGGAATGTGTACTTTCTGAAAATATATAGTTTTCTGGGGTGAACGTACTGTTTCCTACCTTTGCCCACCCCAAAATGATGTAAATGTCTTGATTTTGCAGCACCTGAAATGACAGACCAAATGGAGGGTCTTCCTTTTGAGGCCCTATATGCCACGTGCTTAGGTAGACCTATACATATTGGGCATCAAACTGTTCAGCGGACCCTAGGCTTTCATATTTGGGGTCATTTGTCTTGTTAACCAATAGTATGTTCGATATAAGATGCTGCAGGGTGGAAGTTTTGAGGTGATTTTTGGAAATGTCCCCAAAATTGGGAAATTTAGGAAAGATTTGCGGCTTGGTGCTTTGGGGTAGAAAGACATGCATACCCAATTTAGATTCGGGGGAATGTGTACTTTCTGAAAATATATGGTTTTCTGGGGTGAAAGTACTTTTTTCTACCTTTGCCCACCCCAAAATGATGTAAATGTTTTGATTTTGCAGCACCTGAAATGATAGACCAAATGGGGGGTCTTCCTTTTGAGGCCCCTATATGCCACGTGCTTAGGTACACTTATACATATTGGGCATCAAACTGTTCAGCGGACCCTAGGCTTTCATATTTGGGGTCATTTGTCTTGTTAACCAATAGTATGTTCGATATAAGATGCTGCAGGGTGGAAGTTTTGAGGTGATTTTTGGAAATGTCCCCAAAATTGGCAAATTTAGGAAAGATTTGCGGCTTGGGGCTTTGGGGTAGAAAGACATGCATACCCAATTTAGATTCGGGGGAATGTGTACTTTCTGAAAATATATAGTTTTCTGGGGTGAACGTACTGTTTCCTACCTTTGCCCACCCCAAAATGATGTAAATGTGTTGATTTTGCAGCACCTGAAATAATAGACTAAATGGGGGTCTTCCTTTTGAGGCCCCTATATGCCACGTGCTTAGGTACACCTATATATATTGGGCATCAAACTGTTCAGCGGACCCTAGGCTTTCATATTTGGGGTCATTTGTCTTGTTAACCAATAGTATGTTCGATATAAGATGCTGCAGGGTGGAAGTTTTGAGGTGATTTTTGGAAATGTCCCCAAAATTGGCAAATTTAGGAAAGATTTGCGGCTTGGTGCTTTGGGGTAGAAAGACATGCATACCCAATTTAGATTCGGGGGAATGTGTACTTTCTGAAAATATATAGTTTTCTGGGGTGAACGTACTGTTTCCTACCTTTGCCCACCCCAAAATGATGTAAATGTCTTGATTTTGCAGCACCTGAAATGACAGACCAAATGGAGGGTCTTCCTTTTGAGGCCCTATATGCCACGTGCTTAGGTAGACCTATACATATTGGGCATCAAACTGTTCAGCGGACCCTAGGCTTTCATATTTGGGGTCATTTGTCTTGTTAACCAATAGTATGTTCGATATAAGATGCTGCAGGGTGGAAGTTTTGAGGTGATTTTTGGAAATGTCCCCAAAATTGGGAAATTTAGGAAAGATTTGCGGCTTGGTGCTTTGGGGTAGAAAGACATGCATACCCAATTTAGATTCGGGGGAATGTGTACTTTCTGAAAATATATGGTTTTCTGGGGTGAAAGTACTTTTTTCTACCTTTGCCCACCCCAAAATGATGTAAATGTTTTGATTTTGCAGCACCTGAAATGATAGACCAAATGGGGGGTCTTCCTTTTGAGGCCCCTATATGCCACGTGCTTAGGTACACTTATACATATTGGGCATCAAACTGTTCAGCGGACCCTAGGCTTTCATATTTGGGGTCATTTGTCTTGTTAACCAATAGTATGTTCGATATAAGATGCTGCAGGGTGGAAGTTTTGAGGTGATTTTTGGAAATGTCCCCAAAATTGGCAAATTTAGGAAAGATTTGCGGCTTGGGGCTTTGGGGTAGAAAGACATGCATACCCAATTTAGATTCGGGGGAATGTGTACTTTCTGAAAATATATAGTTTTCTGGGGTGAACGTACTGTTTCCTACCTTTGCCCACCCCAAAATGATGTAAATGTGTTGATTTTGCAGCACCTGAAATAATAGACTAAATGGGGGTCTTCCTTTTGAGGCCCCTATATGCCACGTGCTTAGGTACACCTATATATATTGGGCATCAAACTGTTCAGCGGACCCTAGGCTTTCATATTTGGGGTCATTTGTCTTGTTAACCAATAGTATGTTCGATATAAGATGCTGCAGGGTGGAAGTTTTGAGGTGATTTTTGGAAATGTCCCCAAAATTGGGAAATTTAGGAAAGATTTGCGGCTTGGTGCTTTGGGGTAGAAAGACATGCATACCCAATTTAGATTCGGGGGAATGTGTACTTTCTGAAAATATATGGTTTTCTGGGGTGAAAGTACTTTTTTCTACCTTTGCCCACCCCAAAATGATGTAAATGTTTTGATTTTGCAGCACCTGAAATGATAGACCAAATGGGGGGTCTTCCTTTTGAGGCCCCTATATGCCACGTGCTTAGGTACACCTATACATATTGGGCATCAAACTGTTCAGCGGACCCTAGGCTTTCATATTTGGGGTCATTTGTCTTGTTAACCAATAGTATGTTCGATATAAGATGCTGCAGGGTGGAAGTTTTGAGGTGATTTTTGGAAATGTCCCCAAAATTGGCAAATTTAGGAAAGATTTGCAGCTTGGTGCTTTGGGGTAGAAAGACATGCATACCCAATTTAGATTCGGGGGAATGTGTACTTTCGGAAAATATATAGTTTTCTGGGGTGAACGTACTGTTTCCTACCTTTGCCCACCCCAAAATGATGTAAATGTTTTGATTTTGCAGCACCTGAAATGATAGACCAAATGGGGGGTCTTCCTTTTGAGGCCCCTATATGCCACGTGTTTAGGTACACCTATACATATTGGGCATCAAACTGTTCAGCGGACCCTAGGCTTTCATATTTGGGGTCATTTGTCTTGTTAACCAATAGTATGTTCGATATAAGATGCTGCAGGGTGGAAGTTTTGAGGTGATTTTTGGAAATGTCCCCAAAATTGGGAAATTTAGGAAAGATTTGCGGCTTGGTGCTTTGGGGTAGAAAGACATGCATACCCAATTTAGATTCGGGGGAATGTGTACTTTCTGAAAATATATAGTTTTCTGGGGTGAACGTACTGTTTCCTACCTTTGCCCACCCCAAAATGATGTAAATTTCTTGATTTTGCAGCACCTGAAATGACAGACCAAATGGAGGGTCTTCCTTTTGAGGCCCTATATGCCACGTGCTTAGGTAGACCTATACATATTGGGCATCAAACTGTTCAGCGGACCCTAGGCTTTCATATTTGGGGTCATTTGTCTTGTTAACCAATAGTATTTTCGATATAAGATGCTGCAGGGTGGAAGTTTTGAGGTGATTTTTGGAAATGTCCCCAAAATTGGCAAATTTGGGAAAGATTTGCAGCTTGGTGCTTTGGGGTAGAAAGACATGCATACCCAATTTAGATTCGGGGGAATGTGTACTTTCTGAAAATATATAGTTTTCTGGGGTGAACGTACTGTTTCCTACCTTTGCCCACCCCAAAATTATGTAAATGTGTTGATTTTGCAGCACCTGAAATGACAGACCAAATGGGGGGTCTTCCTTTTGAGGCCCCTATATGCCACGTGCTTAGGTACACCTATATATATTGGGCATCAAACTGTTCAGCAGACCCTAGGCTTTCATATTTGGGTTCATTTGTCTTGATAACCAATAGTATGTTCGATATAAGATGCTGCAGGGTGGAAGTTTTGAGGTGATTTTTGGAAATGTCCCCAAAATTGGCAAATTTAGGAAAGATTTGCGGCTTGGTGCTTTGGGGTAGAAAGACATGCATACCCAATTTGGATTCGGGGGAATGTGTACTTTCTGAAAATATATAGTTTTCTGGGGTGAACGTACTGTTTCCTACCTTTGCCCACCCCAAAATGATGTAAATGTGTTGATTTTGCAGCACCTGAAATAATAGACTAAATGGGGGTCTTCCTTTTGAGGCCCCTATATGCCACGTGCTTAGGTAGACCTATACATATTGGGCATCAAACTGTTCAGCGGACCCTAGGCTTTCATATTTGGGGTCATTTGTCTTGTTAACCAATAGTATGTTCGATATAAGATGCTGCAGGGTGGAAGTTTTGAGGTGATTTTTGGAAATGTCCCCAAAACTGGGAGATTTAGGAAAGATTTGCAGCTTGGTGCTTTGGGGCAGAAATACATGCATACCCAATTTAGATTCGAGGGGATTTGTACTTCCTGAAAACATATGGTTTTCTGGGGTGAACGTACTTTTTTCTACCTTTGCCCACCCCAAAATGATATAAATGTGTTGATTTTGCAGCACCTGAAATGATAGACCAAATGGGGGTCTTCCTTTTGAGGCCCCTATAAGCCACATGCTTAGGTACACCAATACATATTGGACATCAAACTGTTCAGCAGACCCTAGGCTTTCATATTTGGGGTAATTTGTCTTGATAACCAATAGTATGTTCGATATAAGATGCTGCACGGTGGAAGTTTTGAGGTGATTTTTGGAAATGTCCCCAAAATTGCCAAATTTAGGAAAGATTTGTGGCTTGGTGCTTTGGGGTAGAAAGACATGCATACCCAATTTAGATTCGGGGGAATGTGTACTTTCTGAAAACATATGGTTTTCTGGGGTGAATGTACTTTTTTCTACCTTTGCCCACCCCAAAATGATGTAAATGTGTTGATTTTGCAGCACCTGAAATGACAGACCAAATTGGGGGTCTTCCTTTTGAGGCCCCTATATGCCACGTGCTTAGGTACACCTATACATATTGGGCATCAAACTGTTCAGCGGACCCTAGGCTTTCATATTTGGGTTCATTTGTCTTGATAACCAATAGTATGTTCGATATAAGATGCTGCAGGGTGGAAGTTTTGAGGTGATTTTTGGAAATGTCCCCAAAATTGGGAAATTTAGGAAAGATTTGCGGCTTGGTGCTTTGGGGTAGAAAGACATGCATACCCAATTTAGATTCGGGGGAATGTGTACTTTCTGAAAATATATTGTTTTCTGGGGTGAACCTACTGTTAGTGGAATGTTTGGCCTTGAAATCAGAAGTATGCCGTTTTGTGGAGCGGTGCTTTGGAAATTTGCTAGTGTACTGCTTGTAGATTTTGATCTATATTAGTGAGAAATCTCAATAAAACTATATATATTTGGTATTGTTGCGTTCAGGAGACATAGACCTTTCCAAATCTGCTGTGTTCTCGTACATAAAATAAATGATGTTTCTGATATATGTAATTGTACTATGTGAAACCTGATTTTTTTCATTTTATTAGGCACTTTGAAGCCTATATTTTTTTACAGAAGTTGAATTACACAAAAATTCCAGCATATTTTGAAAGCTCAGGTTGTCCTGAAAAAAAACATATATTGTTTCCCTGGTTAAACTAAAACACCCCCCCAGGAAATGCTCTTAAAGTGAAAGAGTACAAATTTGTTCAAAAACGGTCTGGCAATAGAAGTACCAAATCAGCCAAATTGTCTGGCAGCGAAAAGGTTAAAATTTAATGATTTGATTAAAATGGAGTCTATGGGAGATGGCCTTCGTGTAATTTGGAGCTTTCTGGATAATGAGTTTCCAAATAACAGAACCCATTCTTGTGATGGCAAATGTATTATGCTTGCCATCCTCCTGTGTATGTTTGACAGTGGCTATATAGTATACTGTATTATCTTCATTATGGAGTCTGGGGACTGTCTTCCTCATCAGAGGGAGTGTATGTTAACCCATTGATGTTGTGCAGGTTGCTTGCCTGCCAAAAAGAAACATTATGTTAAGGCACATGGGACTTTCCCCATTGCTGACAGTTGTTTCTGGGAATAATCAGGAGTGCTGCTGTGCCTGCTGCCCTTCCTATTTTAGTCAGTGGGAATTGATCAGTGGCAATTCCTGCAAAAATATTTGTCAAAAATCTAGTGTGCCACAGGCCCAATAGCCCTCAGGGGAATGTGAGGCCATTGCCTGCAAACTATTTAACCTTCAATATTAGAATTAAACTAAATGAATTGTGCTTGGAATTGCATTAACAACATAACTATTCAGTGAAATATACCAACATTTCCACTCATTTCATTTTCACGTATATAAATCTACGCTCTTTAATCTAATAACCATTCTAAATCCAGTTTTAATAAGGGCAGCAGTTCTTGTTTAAAATCCATTCTCCTCAAATTAACCGCACTGCGGGGTATTTTAATATTTCTTGTCTATTTATACTCCGTTACATTCCTGACATTTCTATAGCCTGGATGCAAACTGCATATTCATGTACTAGAAGTCAAGGACAAACTTAGCAATAAAATAGAATGGTGAATCTTTCTGTTGTATTAATGTTAGTTCCTCCAGACAAATGTTTCCATTTATGAAAGGGAAACATTAGTCACTGCCAGTCTGTTCTGCCAAAGTGCAGCGAGTGGATCTGAGCTACACTTGTAATGAATGTTGTCTAAAAAAAAATAAATAAAAAAAAAAGCAGAAAATAAAAGACCATATGTAATGACTTCATTTTCTGAGTTTGCATCTGTTTTATGGTTCTGAGGCTGGTGTGTATAAGCAGACTCTATCCCCAGCCATTATAAGTAGTTCTACTGCAAATTTCAAGGCTAATCAAGTTTGTATTGACTGTTATGACAAAAATAAATAGAACAAAGTTGAAAGGCGAATGCAAAGTCTGTTTGGTTGTCTGTCATTCTTACTGCCAAAAAATTGATGCAATATCTTATCCTTAAACATAAACTTGCACACTCTGGGGGGAAATTTACTTAAGGTCGAATATCGAGGGTTAATTAACCCTCGATATTCGACTGTCGAAGTTAAATCCTGCGAATATCGAAGTCGAAGGATTTAGCACTATTCGTTCGATCGAACGATTAAATCCATCGATCGAACGATTTTTGTTCGACTAAAAAAAGCTAGCAAAGCCTGTGGGGACCTTCCCCATAAGCTAACATTGACTTTGGTAGCTTTTAGGTGGCGAACTAGGGGTTGAAGTTTTTTCTTAAAGAGACAGTACTTCGACTATCGAATGGTCGAATAGTCAAAGAATTTTAGTTCGAATCGTTCAATTCAAAGGTCGAAGTAGCCCATTCGATGGTCGAAGTAGCCAAAAAAAACATTAGAAATTCGAAGTTTTTTTCCTCTATTACTTCACTCGAGCTAAGTAAATGGGCCCCCTGATGTCTCGATATAAAATGCTTTGTGATCCGAATGTGAAAAGGTAACATTGTTTCGTTTTAGAATTTCACTTGTATTCCTTTATAACTACAGTTGAAATACATTAACTGGATTGGCAGTGTGGATGCACCAGTAACAGGCATGCAGTTAATTATTACTGATCTACATGAACATTCTTTTAATATGGTTGATATCGTAGGGCTGAACATGAATACGATTATTTCTTAAGCGAGAATTGATTGTATTTGGAAAGGGTCTCATTTCAGTGAGATGAAGCTTATATGACAGTTTCATTTTGGCGATAGATCCCCTTTAAAGGGGTTGTTCACCTTCCAAACACACTTTTTTCAGTTTAGTTGTTTTCAGATTGTTCCCCAGAAATAGACTTTTTTTCAATTACTTTCCATTAGTTATTTTTTTACTGTTTTTCCAAAATCTAAGTTTAAAGTTGAATGTTTCTGGTGTTTGTCTGGCAGCTCAGTAATTCAGGTGCAGATTCTAAACTGTATAAATTTTGCAAAATTTAACTGATACATTCCTCAGCAGCATCTCTGGAGTATTATTAACCATTGTATCCATTTTAACAGCTGCCTTTACTGAAACCCAGTGATTCTGCTCAGCAGGGACAAAGATTAGAAATGTTTCAATTTAGAACAGTCTACAGGGTTGGCGACCCCCCTCCCAGAGCTGCTTTAGAAGGTGAAAAATTACACTCTACACTTCAATATTGAAAAAACGGTGACACATAGAAAATAGAAAGTAATTGAAAAAAGTCGTTATTTCTGGTGATCTATCTGAAAACAACTAGTTGTTTGAAGGTGAACAACCCCTTTAAACAGCATCTGTATTCTGATAATATCCAAATATATTTAACAATGCCTTTATTAAGAGCTGAAAATGAAATCTTGTAACTGCCTCCTAGAAATCTTCAGCAGGATGAATTGTCATCTCAAACTCAACAAAAACAGAACTGTTATACCTGTACCTTATCCCCCCCTTTATTATTCCCCCCCTTTTCATTGTCTTGCAATATTAACACCACTGTAAAAAAAAAACTGTCACTATTGCCAAAATCCATCCCTTTCTTTCACAAGCAACAGCTAAGACACTCGTGCTCTTATTCTATCCTGCCTAGATTACTGTAGCCTGCTTCCAATTGCCCAAAACTCTCCCCGCTACAGTTTATTAAATACTGCTACAAGAATCCTCAATAGTGGCCTGACTAGTGATTGCACCAATGGGACTAGTGTGGTTTTAGCAGCGTGGGGTATTTTCAAGCGTTTTGCGGTCTGCCATCTTGAAATTGTATGGGTGGCAAAATACTGGGGCTACCCTAACCCTTACTACCTCTGCTTTTGCTTCAATTCTACTGCTTAAAAAGAAAAAAAAAAAAAGAAAATAAGGTGTTAAGCACTGTAATTAGTCTTTACAATTTCAAACATTAGTGCCTGGCCTATGATCAGATATCTTCTCAATGAACCTTTTCAAATATATTTAGAACCTTTTAAAAACATTGAAGAGGTGCACATGATGACTCTGCTATACGTTGCTTGAGCTGTCGGCCTGATCATCTATATATGCTCCCAAAATATTTCCCTCCATGATCAATATCTGGTGCTGTTTCAGAAATATCTTTGACAGGGTGGAAGATTATCATGGATGAGGACCTCCTTGGCTATGTATGTGTGGCCCTCTGTCTGAGCCTAGTGGTCAAATCTGGCAAGAGTTTTACGTATGCTGGTGACACAGAGGGACTATTCTCCAGGGTATTATGAATGGAATTATAAATTGCCACGTCCATGGGGTCTGACTATGCTGCATTTTGCAGAAATCTAATGCTAGCTGAGAGAACAGTTCCAGGTGTGCACAAGATGGCTGGCCATTCTGTATTCATGGAGTACAATTTTAGAGTGCAGCTGCAGTTCAGCTTTCATGTGCACAAAAAACATTTTGTGTTTTGCACTTTTTACTCTGCCCTGCACTTTGTAAATGACCTCTGCTTTGTTGTCTTATGGCACACTATGTGTCTGCTTTGATATAGTCCATGCTATAAGTTAATTTTATAGATAAAGAGCTATATTTGAATTTAAAGTGCATGGACTGCATTGCACTAAGGTTTACCCTTCAAGTACTGTATATCCAGAATGAGTTTACTCAAGGACAGTTCTCTCTTATTTTTGTTTTATGATTGCCTTGTTCATTACTCTTCTGTACAAAAATCCTTTACCCAAGAGTATATAAATAGAAGCTTTAAAACCAATAAAACCTATCAAAGCCAATAAATACAAACAATAGTGCAGCTTGACTCAATATAAAAAATGTAAAGGGTTCTTCAGATGTATAAAAAAAACATAATCCCTGTAAATAGTTTGGCTAATAGCAGAATTGTAATCTTGATCAGTATAGAATATAATGCATTCATTTTTTTTTTTCCTTTACTTTAAAGAAACCATAATAGCAATACCATGTGGATTAATATCATGTCAATGAAACACTTTTGTTCTGTGGGATTGCACTTTATTGGTAGTTTTAAGGAATTTATTATATTGTCCCATGGAGCTGTACAAATGGGTACTCATTTTTGAATCCAGGCTTGGAGGCAAGTTTTGGTTGCATAAGATGTACTGCCAAATAGAGCCGCTGTAGGCTGCCAGTCCTCGTAGGGACTACCAATAACCAATCACAGCCCTTATTTGGGGACGTTTGTCATGCTTGTGTTGCTTCCAAACTCTTTACATTTGAATGTTGCTCACATGTAAAAAAAAAAAAAAAAAAAGTTGGGGACCCCTGCCTAAGGGCAATGGCGGATATCTGAAACTTTTGAAAAATGTTTCTCTGAAATATGGTATTTTAACCCTAAATCTACAACCTCATCTTTTTTATGCTCGTCCTGTTCTTTCAGTCCTTGCTTGATCAGTTCACCTCCATAATATTCTGTTTCACCTCCTATTTCTTTAAGAAAGAAGTTTCTATCTTATGGACCAGTAACAGGCTGTTAGTTGAAATAGACATATACAACTGGGATTTCCAACGACAATTAAGTGTTCAATTAGTTAGGCAAAACTCAGTAATGGTTATTAATTACTGGGGATTGAAAATGACACGGGTTAAAAAAAAATCTTGTATGTAGGTCATTAAATTTTTTGTTTTTTAACCTAAACTGTAAATAAACCCACCAAAAGACCTGATAACCTTGTTGCTGAATAACAGAACAAAAAAATACACTCCTAATGTATAGAACTGTTTGGGGTGCAAAGTAAGAAAAAAGGGGCCACATGTGCTGTCACCTGCACCCCACAACATCATTTTGACGTTCCTCTTTCAGTGCTTTCTCAAAAACTGGAACGAACCAGGGCAATTTTGTTAGCTCTGTTACAGACCATGTCCCATTTAGCTAAAATAATCATTTACATTTTAACTTTTCTCACATTAGGTCAAACATGCAAACTATATTCAAATCATGGTTGAAATTTAAGTCAATGTAATGACTGCAATTAATTGATCTTAAATAACACTATCTAGTCAGCATGGCATTTGCCATACTGAGGTTTTTGTGGATTCCGTAAGTGAATATAATTTCCCTTCTTTGAACTTCTGTAGAATGAATTTGAATAATGGGCAATTAGTGAAGTAATAATATTGATGTAACCATAAACTGCATCGCTAATGAACTTGCAGCTGACCACAGAGTGGATGGAGTTATTTTATGTTCTGAAACGCTTTCTTTTTCTTCCTCTAGTCTTGTTCCAGGAGGAGGGTGACAGCGGGAGTGACTATGGCAGCTTTAAGAGGTTGGGAAAAGTCTTACCTCGTACTGTTCCTGCTGGAAACATGCTATTTCCAGACCTATTCCAAACCAACAACCTCCTTTTCTATGAAAGATTTGAGACTTACAAAGACTATATGCTTGGTAAGAACATTATCATATTGGATTTGTGTTTTTATATTGGGTCCTGTTTTATATTACTATTTTTATAATATTTCTCTTATTGCTATTATATGAATAAAGAGATTCTTTTTAGTTGGTCTCCGTGGTCATCCCTTGCTGTTGGGTGAGTGGGTGCAACTGTATTTACTGTGTAATTGCAGTATGAAAAATTTATGTTTTATATAACATATTCAAATTGAGACAAACAAATTGACAAAAGGCAAGAAATAAATATACTGTACAGTGTACTGTACAGGGCGTTTCTGGCAGGCGCATCGCCTGGCACTTTTTTGCAGCAGCCCAGCTCGTCTCCCACCCACAACTCACTCACAATAAAATAACCTAAGAGAAGCCACTAAAACGCACGGTATATAACTGAAGCATGCAAAGTCCTACAGGCTTGTAAAATCATTTTCTCCTTGCATGCTAAGGAGGAAACTGATAGGTTTGCTTTTTTATTTATATATTTTTTTCCTGTGGAGTAGACTGCTGTATAGCGAACTATAAATAGTCCATAAGTAATTTACTTATCCCCAGGTGGAAGTGCAAGAATGCAATCACATAACACTCATGTAGAAGGATGAGTAGAAAAAAATACTTCAGTCCAAATGAAGTTGGCCATAAAACACTGTCTTTAAGTCTTTCTCTACAATCCACAGAATGAACTGACAAATATTGCTTGTTTTTCTTTAAAGGGGTACTGTCACGGGGAAAAAAAATTTCAAAATGAATCCGTTAATAGTGCTGCTCCAGCAGAATTCTGCACTGAAATCCATTTCTCAAAAGAGCAAACAGATTTTTTTATATTCAATTTTGAAATCCGACATGGGGCTAGACATATTGTCAATTTCCCAGCTGCCCCAAGTCATGTGACTTGTGCTCTGATAAACTTCAATCACTCTTTACTGCTGTACTGCAAGTTGGAGTGATATCACCCCCTCCCTTCCCCCCCAGCAGCCAAACAAAAGAACAATGGGAAGGTAACCAGATAGCAGCTCCCTAACGCAAGATAACAGCTGCCTGGTAGATCTAAGAACAACACTCAATAGTAAAAACCCATGTCCCACTGAGACACATTTAATTACATTGAGAAGGAAAAACAGCAGCCTGCCAGAAAGCATTTCTCTCCTAAAGTGCAGGCACAAGTCACATGACCAGGGGCAGCTGGAAAATTGACAATATGTCTAGCCCCATGTCAGATTTCAAAATTGAATATAAAAAAATCTGTTTGCTCTTTTGAAAAATGGATTTCAGTTCAGAATTCTGCTGGAGCAGAACTATTAACTGATGCGTTTTGAAAAAAACAAGTTTTCCCATGACTATTTAATTTTAGTGGCTGAGAAACGCGCAATTGATATACCTGCTATTGCTTTATTTGGAATGCCGCACACTTAGATCATCTTCATTACATGTTCATTGCAAAGTTATAAAAATAAATGACAACTTTTGTTACGTTTACAGGCTTTTTGGCACATCAAAAGCACTGAACGTTTTGTTTTTTTTACCTTCCAGCCACTTGTTCCCCAAACTTCTTTTTCTATTTGACAGACTTGTTTGAAGCAAAATGATGAAGGCTCATCTTACATTGTTCATAGTTACTCATTTGGGAAGGTGCTTTTCATTTCCAATTCTTGCAGTGGGAATCCATTGTACATCCCAGTGCTAAGAATGTGCGTCTGTTGTCCAAATGGTGTTCAGATAATAGATGTACATCAAATGCTGAAAAGTAAATGCCTGAAAGCATTTTAATACAGTAAAATTACATCTGCAAGGCTGTAGAATAGAGTGCAGTGGGAATGTAGTTTCAGACAAAATGTTCCTGCCTCTGCAAATGTTTCCTAACTGTTTGAACAGCAGCTGCTTGAAGCAGCATGTTTAGCCTGAAGCTACTTAAGTGTCAGATCAGACAAATTGTACTTAACAAATGTGAGCGTAAGTAAAACAATACATTGGGCACATGTAGTGCGTTTCTTCTCAATCGATCCAGAATTTTGTATAGCTTTTTTTAGTGAAGTGTGTGGCATTTGGCATGCAACAAAGATGGTCAAGATGCCATTAACTTAAACATTCTTATTTCATAAAAAGCAGAAGAGAGGGGTAGGACCACTGACACTTTGGGGCAGTTTTATCAACGATCGAAATTCGAGTTCGTGGGAGTTATTTAAAACTCCCATTAATTTGAAATTTGAGCAACTGCAAGTTAACAAAGTCGAAATTAAAACTCGGATGAATGGAATGGACCCGCAAATCCGATTTTTCAGGAAGGCAGCAAACATCTCCAAATTGATCCCAGGATATCTCCATAGGCTAAAACAGCAATTCGGCAGGTTTAAGGTGGTAGTCTAATTCGAATTCTTAAAGGGCCAGTGTATGATAAACTTCGAAAATCGAATTCGAATTTTTTTTAAAAAAAACTCAAATTGAATTTTAACTATTCCCTAGTCGAATTTCACAAAAACTCGAATTCTAAATTTTAATTTTCACTTCAACCCTTGATAAATATGCCCCTTTCTGTTCTGTTGTGTTGTGTACTCAGCCACACACTTTTTTTTTTTTTTTTTGACAGAGCCAGTATTCTTGTTCCATACAGCTTTATCCTTAAAACTGATACTTTAGCTATAATACTGGAGATTCAGCACAAAGTATCCGGAGCTATTGCATAGTCTTGCTGTTAATTGTTGGAATAGTCATTCATTCATACACAGTGGCACTCTGATAAAATCACAAGGTGTTTGTATTTCTCATAGGATATTTTGCCTTTGTTTCTTTACCTTTAGGGTAAGGCCAGACGAGGAGATTCGGGGAGATTTTGTCGCCTGGCGACTTATCTCCACGTCCTCAGCGTCTTTTCCCCATAGGCTACAGCGCAAAATCGCCTGCACTAATGCACACGCGGCGATGCGTTTTCAATAGTCGCCCATATCGAAAACGCATCGCCGCGTGTGCATTAGCGCAGGCGATTTTGCGCTGTAGCCTATGGGGAAAAGACGCTGAGGCAGTTCGGGGAGATAGTCGCGCAAAAGACGTGGCGATAAGTCGCCAGGCGACAAAATCTCCCCGAATCTCCTCTTCTGGCCTTACCCTTAAGGACTATATAGTTAATTTGATTTTGACAATTCTCTCTAAAGCTTGGACATCCCTGCTGGAGTCCTGCTATGGTTGTTCCTAATGCCACTGCCATCTTTGTACAGCTCAGCAGTGGCTTGTGGTCCAGAACAGCTCAAATGTGCATTTGGGAATTTAAAGGGGGTTTTCACCTAAAGTATGTTGTAGAGAGTGCTATTCTGAGAAATTTGCAATTGGTTTTAATTTTTATTATTTTTGGTTTATTAGTTCGTTTTTTTTTTTTTTTTTTTTAATTCAGCAGCTCTCCAGTTTGCGATTTCAGCAATCTAGTTGCTAGGGTCCAAATGACCTTAGCAACCATGCATTGATTTGAATAAGAAACAGGCACTGTGCCTATGATTACGTATCTCTAGATACGAAACACGTTAGGACATTTGTTTTTAACCTATGGAATAAAGATCGAAATTTTATCCAACCTGGTGTGTCGCAGGAGTGCGTGCCTATTCTTCCTTTTGCCAATTAAAAGGTTGCTGAAAATTAGCCATTCTATAACATACCAAAAGTTAAATTAAAAGCGAACTAGCCCTTTAATGGTCTCTGCATTTCAAGGAGGTTCTTTTTGGACTGTGTAACTGAGGACTGCAGGCTTTCACTGAACCTGACTTGCAAAGGTGGGGGCACCATCGGGTACAGCAGGACTCCATCAGAGAATTACAAGCTTCAGGAAAAGCCTGCAATCAAATCATCCTAGTGATTTATGTCAAGGACTGCTGTCCTATATAAGCAATAGGTACTGGTATGGCGCCTGCTATCTAGAATGCTCAGGACCCAGGGTTTTCCAGATAATGAATCTTTCTGTATTTTGGATCGTCATACCTTAAAAAGAGATACTGACGCCAGACATTAAACCTTTTTTTTACATCTATCATAATATTGTCTTTGCATGCTATCTATAATTTTGCCATACAAGTTTTTACAGATGCTTTTACATTACCCATCTTATCCCCCATGTTCCTCTCTGAGGGTGCTGCCATATTTGAGCTTCAGCAGTCTGTTAGCATTAGAAACTAACCGACATGTTAAGAAGGCACAGTCAGGTTGGCAAAACAGTCAGGTTTAGGAACTTGAAGTAACAATTACTTACAAAAGCAGCTCTAGCAGTGAAAAACATGAGCTATAGGTAACTCTTGATGTACATTAATATTTTGAATAATAATTTTTTAGTGTCCGTATCACTTTAAGTCTACTAGAAAATCCTAAAATAAATAAATAAACCCCATAGACTGGTTTTGCTTCCAATAAAGATTAATTATATCTTAGTTTTGATCAAGTACAAGGTTCTATGTTATTATTACAGAGAAAAAGGGATAATGTTTTAAAAACTTGGATTATTTGGATAAAATGGAGTCTATGGGAGACGTACATCCTGTAATTCGGAGCTTTCTGGATAACAGGTTTCCGGATAACCGATCACCCACACCTGCAATACCAATTTTACTTTTCTTGACCTTTAAGTAGATGCAATTAATACACATTCTCTTTTTTATGAGTTCATAAACTACATTAGTAATCTAATAAAGAAACATTCCTCTCTTAACTGCGTTTTTTACAGAAGATAAAAAAATTCCGATGCTCTTTCATTAAGTGCAATATATTTGTAGAATTAAAGGGTTTCTTTTTTTAAGAGCACACACGGCATGCAATTTCTAACATTTTATCCCCCCCCAATCATACAATTCCAACATTATTCATTTGCAGAGGCATTTCATTTGCTAGGACCTAAACTCGTCAGATAATCCTCTATATAATATAGTAGGACTGAGAAACAGTCAAGTGTTTATTGTGATTTGAAACATTTAGCCTAGATCATGGTTTCCGTGGTTTAAGCTGTAAATGGATATAATGAGACAGGGCTGTAAAAGCACGATGACATCTGGTTTCCAAACTACGCAGATTATTACTGTGTTTGTACCCAGCAGGCATGCACACACACATTCCTTTTTCAACAGAAGCAGCAGTATTCGTGGTAAAATTAGACTAACTAGTCTGATCTTGTAAAAATGCAAATTCAGAATATGATGAATACATTTCAGTTTTGACGTGTTCTTTAAACAACCGCTTACATAATGTTTTCTTTTCTTCAAGGTGACTGTAAACCCTCTGAGGTGAAAGAATTCATAGCAGAGTACTTGGAAAAGGCCCTCGAACCATCTGGCTGGAAGGCAATTTGGCACACTGATGTCTTTGATGTTCTTGTAGAGGTACATTTTATACAAATTTACAAGTTTACTGGGGTGACCACCTAACTGATATACGTAGATATATGGAGGAGCACTGACAAACAAAAACACAGCATGCCCGGGTGCAGGTAAAATGTGTATAAAATAGCAAAAAGATACCACACTCAACAGGCTCAATTAGAGTAACTGATTTTAATAGACAAAAGAAATTCCAACGTTTCCATCACATCATAGTGATATTCCTCAGGGAAAAAAACTAACGAGTGTAAGCAGTGCAGACCCTTAAGAACCCTCCCCCTGTGCAAAACATGACACCAAAAACAGGAATTCAATTAATTACCATAGAAACCCAAATTGGGAGTAAAAAACTAAAGGAAACCAGCCTAACAAAAGGATGAAAGCAAGCGATAACTGTAAGCGGCAAGTTAGGGAAAAGTGATTAAAAACAAGCTGCTGTTGTTGGATTATTCATAGCATAATACAAAGGAACAAAGTAATTAATGCAGTTCCTTGGGGATAACCAAAGATCTAAATGAGGCATATAGGATTAACTAGATATCGCATAGCAGATTGAGGATTGTTGCTCAGGCACTGGGTCCAAAAATGTCAAAAATTAATAAACAAGATAAGGCAGAAGGTTCTTATCCTGAACCAAAACTGAGTGCAGTATCAAAAGTGCTAAACAATCAAAAATGCCCAGAGTGGACTGCACCGCCCGAATGTTAAAGTGACAGAACTGTGCAAGGCTCTGAGATTAGAGGCACCTTATCACATATAGCAAAAGACAGTGCAAGAAAAACATATCAGGGGATGAAGTAACAAACAAGTTAGCCACTAGGGGTCAAGTTCAAAAAGAAAAGGTATTGGTTGAATTATAGGAACCCCCATAGCAGGCAATGTGCTAGCAGAAGGAGGTCCCACAAGGCCAGAGGGAGGCGATTGTAAATTTGATAAAGGTCCGCACTTTGGACATACCTGGTTTAATGTGACTTCTGTTTCTGAAGGTCCATGCTGATCTTCCTTCTCTTGTCTTGAGTGTGTGACCGCGGTAAGGACCATGATGAGTCATCTTGCTGTGGCTCGGTCTTGCTTTCACTCCTGGGACGTCTATACAGGCCTCACACCTGCTGGTGGCTTCCTGAGTGTGCGACAGCAGTAACCGTTAGCTTACCGCGGTCGCACTCTCAAGAACAGCAAAAGCAGCAAGACCGAGCCGCAGCAAGCAGAATGAAGAGCCGCATGAGGCTGCGGGTTGCCTACCCCTGATCTAGGTGATTGGCTTGGGTTTATAGAAGAATATTGCCAGCACTTGGTCTGGCTTGGGTTTATAGAAGAATATTGCCAGCACTTGGTCTAACATACACTGTAACACTGTCCATCTGCTAGAAACACCTTTCTCTTATGCATATAATCCAATCCAAAAGAGTTTAGAGGGAACAGAGCCCAGATGGGCACTCAGTACACCCTTCATTCCCAGCAAGTATACCAGCAGTCTGTACACACAGTCTTTTGATGTCTTCCTTTTAGATCTGATTCATGACCTGAAGTCTATTGAGGCATCCTGTTACAAAATACAGAGAAAGGTGATGCACATGGGGTACTCTTAATCCCATATATTTGCATCATTTGTCTCTGTATTTTGGAACACAATCTATAACAATACCTAAATAAACAGGCAGGGGGACAGCATTTCTATGAATGCTCCTGGGACAACTCTTAGGAAAGCTAGGTTAATCACAGGTTGCCATAGGCAGCAACTTGGATTGGATTAAGTGGCTTTTTTCACTTTTTATAAAAATCAGAACATTGGAAGTTCTAGTCTGTCACATCCATAACAATTTCACCTATCCAGCAAATTGCTTTTATGGCATTTTCCTCTATGTAATAACTTCTGAAATGTCTAAGATTGCTATCATTATATAAACATTTTCATTTGAAAAGAAATGGAAATTTAAAATGTTTCCAGACATAATGTATATCTGCATAAAGTTTTTATAAACTGTCTTGATGTCTGCACGATCACAGGTAACCGATGTAGAATTTTCCAGCCTTAATGCCATAGTGCGGCTGTGTGAGCCTTTCCTGTGTGAGTCTCATGTCAGTAGCATCACTCATGAAAGTATTAATGACCTACTGGAAGTGAAGGATCAGAGGGTACCTTTGCAGGAACTCCGTGTTGTTTATGATGAATCTGGATTATATGACCAGACAGCACTAACTATTGAGCATGTCAGGTGAGTTACTTAGCAGTGTCCACTTAATAAACTTTCCTCTGTATTTGCAATAAAATATTGAACCTGTTGACTGTTGAGGGTGTGGTGCAATGTGTATGAAGGAGCCAACGGACCTATAAATTGCATTGTGAATTTGGTTAGCCTTCTTTAATAAAGTTTCCTTTTTTCTGTATTAAGCATTATATTGCACTTGATATTAACATTCATGTTGGCACAAGTTTGCCTTAAGTCATGATACCCCTCCAGTAATGAAAACCTTAGATGCCAAGCATTCTAGATAATGAATCTGTGATGTTACATGCCATATAACTGTGCCGGGCTTTCATCATATATTTTGTGCAGGTTATGTGGCTTGATTAACAATGACCAGTCTTTGTCCCTTTGTTGTAGCCCTTTATTTCTAATATGCCTTCATTATGGCTCTGGCACTTTGGGCCCAGCTAAGGGTTAGCCATTTTCCCTCTGACACATCATCATTGACATTTACATCTACAAACATGTGAGCTGTAAAGTTCATGCAATTCAAATGCAGGCTTAAACAGGTAGAACTTACTGTGATAATAAAAGTCTTGCTTGGATTAAGCACTGTAATGGTTAAACTGAGCTCTAGAGCGGAGGTTAGGGGAAAAATAGGAGCAGAAAGCTAGAGCAGAGTTTCTATGGGAACCAGTAATGTCATCTCTTCATTGGCTGCTAGACTGGAAGGTGTGTTTAGTAAAATATGAGTTAAGAACTGAGCATGCTCACTAGCCAACACCCTAAGGAAATTCCTGAGGGAGGGGACAGAGTGAGTTAGAGGAGAAGGAATCCTAAATAGTTATGTGGATTCCGCAGCCTTACTATTTACCTTTTAACAACTGGAGTGGCAGTTATTTGTATATTTAGAGGCTGTCCACTGATTAAAAATGGGTGGGGGGGGCTACATGTCCTGCTAGATACTGTGTCACATCTGATGTCTAAAAGTAGCACCATGGTAAGTGCAGCTCTTAAGTTTGGGATAGTGGGCATCAGTAGATAGAAGATAAGGTCAGGGGAAAGAAATAAGGGGCATGTTTACTAACATTGGAGATAAATATCTGGAGAGATTTCTGGAGATGTTGCCCATGGCAACCAATCAGCAATTAGATTTAAACAGCCAGCAAAGATCTGATTGGTTGCTATGGGCAACATCTCCAGAAATCTCTCCAAATATTTATCTCCAATGTTAGTAAACATGCCCCTAAGTGTGGGATTAGTTATATCATAAGCTGAAAAGGGCTTCTGTGTGTGGCATTTGCCTTAACCATTCATATTGTACAAACTAAAAGGCCAATGAGGTTTGTGCGACATTGGGTTCTCTCTCTCACATGGTAAGTCTTAGCTGAAACCCTGATTAATACAGCAAATATCCCTCTACTGTTTACAAAAGGAAAGTAAATTGACCTGTCCATAACCATACGTGAACATGTTTGTGCCCCTTTTGCAATCTCGCATGTTTTCCATGTCAGATAATTGCCCACTTGTATATTTCACCAATACTTTTTTCTATTTACCTAACAAACTGACTTTGACTTGTTGTAGATGACCCTCTAATACTAAAGGACATAAGTAATTAATTATTGCAATTCTTTGTCCAGATTTTTCTATCAGCAAATCTGGCGGCCCTGGGACGAGGAAGAGGAAGATTATTTTGATTATTTTGTTAGATGCGTGGAGCCTCGTTTACGCCTGTAAGTTAATTTTCTGTTTAATCCTGGAGGGTTTCAGATAAAACCAATTAGGGCAACATGGACTTTGGATTTAACCCTTATTAATACTTTATGGTGCCAGGATGTTCTTTCAAGGAGAACCACAATAAGCAATTCACCAATGCTGACTGGTTCCATCTTTGGTGAAATAAGTCTGTGCTACTGAGTATTGTGCATATCTTACCTATTCATATAGGTATAACCCTAAACAGATTCAAAGACTAATGGTTCTTTTGAATGATGTATAGTGAACCTTAAGACCTCTAAACCTAGCACCATTTTAATATAGTGGTTGTTTATATTTAACATTTACAGTTTTGCCCAGTGTATTTATCACAAAATGTCGACATTTTGTCCTTGCTAAAGTTTAGGATACAACTGTACCATATTAATGGGACCCTTTCAAATGTTACTATTTTCAAGGCCAGTATTTTTTATTCCTTGTGAATAAAATATGGCAATCCTGTAATGATCTTCAGCCACTGGGTGGCACTCCATATCAACATAAATATTGTGTCACTGTACTGCACAAAATATTCCTACTAAAAATATATCAAATACAATATATATATATATATATATATATATATATATATATATATATATATATATATATATATATATATATATATATATATATATATATATATATATATATATATATATATATATATATATATACACACACACTTCAAACTTGCACACACAGAAAATGACTAGACCTATATAACTATATCTAATGACCTAAGTATCTTACTTAGGATAAAAATGTGCATGTAATAAAATAAAATGTAGATTATTTGAATTATCAAAATAACCACTGAATAATGTGAAAGGCAGCACCTGGCATTGCGCTATATTTGCAGTCTTGCATTAATGAAGAGGTGGTGCATCATTTACCAACAAGTTCAATAATTTCGAAATTATGCATTCTAACCACAAGGTATAGGTTTTCCCAGATTTACAGCAGTAAAATAAATGCAATATTTTATTTTTCCAAAATGTATGTATTACAGGGTGGCTCTGGCAATTAATATGAGGTAACAAGCATCTAATCGGAGGTCTATGTATCGCTGTTATTGCGGTGGTTCACCGTTAATTTAACTTTTAGTATGCCATAGAATGGCCAAAATCTAAGCAAACGTTCAGTTGGTTTTTTATTATTTATTTTTATAGTTTTTGAATTATTTGCCTTCTTCTTCTTACTCTTTCCAGCTTTCAAATGACCCCATCTAAAAACAATTGCGCTGGAAGGCTACAAATGTATTGTTATTGCTACTTTTCATTATTCCTCTTTCTATTCGGGCCTACCCTATTCACATTCCAGTCTCTTATTCAAATCAATGCCTGGTTGCTAGGGTAATTTGGACCCTAGCAACCAGATGGCTGAAATTGCAAACTGGAGAGCTGCTGAATAAAAAGCTAAATAACTCACAAATAATAAAACATGAAAACAAATTGTAAATTGTCTCAGAATATCCCTCTCTATGTCATACTAGAAGTTAATTTAGAGGTTAATAACACAAGTGTGTCCAATAGATCACTAAGAGAAGTGATTGCAGAAAGATATGGAATTTTTTTATGGGCTCTGTTTTAGCCTGATTGCAGTGTCCCTTGTGCTGTTGGCCTAAAAACAGTTCTTTGCTTTTTAGCTGCAGCTCTACTTAGAATAGTGGGCTTGGCCTATCCCCTCTGAAGGCTTCTGTTACTCAGTCTGACTTATAACAAGGAGAGTATTGTATTTTCTCCTTTCAAATTGTCACTATTGTACTCTTAACAAATTATACATTTCATGTTGTACGGTATACTAAATGCAGAACAAAAATTACTTGGCGGATAGGTAGCTTTAATAGGCACTTAATCTTCTCTTCTTAGCACTTACTGACATGGAGAATGCGTAGTTGAAGCCAGGTCTGAATCGCCTTAACTGTGCATTCTCTGTGTCGGCAATCACTCCAAAAGAGCAGATTAATTGGAGCAAGAAGGTTTCTGCCAAACCTCCTGTGCTACTCTGCTTGTTCAGAACAGATCAGGCAAACGGGGCAGTATTGGGGGGGGGGGGCTCTTCTAACTTATGTACATGTCTTTCAATCTCCTTTAAAGGAACAGTTCAGTGTAAAAATAAAAGCTGGATAAATAGGCTGCGCAAAATAAAAAATGTTTCTAATACAGTTAGTTAGCCAAAAATGTAATGTATAAAGGCTGGAGTGACTGGATGTGTAACATAATAGCCAGAACAATACTTCCTGCTTTGCAGCTCTATAACTCTGAGCTAGTTAGCGAATTGAAGGGGGGGGGGGGGCACATGGGACATAACTGTTCAGTGAGTTTGCAATTTAGCCTCAGCATGCAGCTCAGATTCAAAAGTAAAAGGTATGACCCATGTGCCCCCCTTTAAGTCTCTGATTGGTTACTGCCTGGTAACCAGTCAGTGTAAACCAAGAGAGCTGAAAAGCAGGAAGAAGTGTTCTGGCTATTATGTTACAGAGAGATTTCCAACTCTGGGACACTGAACCAGGAGCTAGCAGACATGGGGAGGCACATTTATTAACTGTTGAATTTCAAATTCATGTGAGTTTTTTTTTTTTTTTTTTTAACTCGAAATTCGACCAGTCGAAATTTATTAATGAAATCGAATCTTCTTAGCTCCCACTTTTGGATCATCCTGAAAACTCCCATTGGCTCAACTTATCAGCACTATGATGTGTAGAAGGCAGAAAAGAAAGGCAATGCAAGAGCAAGAAAAAAACATATATTAATATTGCAGTATTTTCTAAAATTATCATTCTACCTGCACTGAAAACAGACAGATGCATAACGTTAAGTTTCCCACACAGCACCAATCTACTGGTTAAATTCAGGATACTTGGTGAATAATTTGAGCACCATATGTCAAAAAGTCAAGACTTTCTATAATATTAACATATCCGACATGCAGTAAAGACAACAAATATTCCTAGTTTGTAAAGATGGAAACCTTTAATGCTGTATGCTTATCTTAAGTGGTTATTACTTAACTGTAAGAAATAATTTATACTACATTTTGCATAACATTCCCAGGTGTACAGTGTAACTATATCTGCACACTGTGTCCAGTTATATATGTTCAGTAAGAAAGAGGAAAACATTTGTGGAGACACTATCATGCCTCTTAAAGGGGCATATTGTCCTTTTTAGAGGCACTATCATGCCCCTTTAAGAGGCATGACAGCACCACTTAAAGGAGCAGTATGCACCTTTTTCAACATGACTTGGATGAATAGGGCTTGGGATTATCATGAAAAATCTATGATTTTTTTTTTTTTTTTAGCTAAACAGGACAAACAGGGAAATGTAAGCTACTTCATGATTGGTTCTTGCAATGTAAATAATTCAATGACCAGTTTACATTGCCCCCCTCCCCCCCATTATGCAGGGACATTATCTGGGAAGTGTTAAAGGAAAACTATACCCCCCAAACAATGTAGGTCTCTATTAAAAGATACTGAGTAAAACAGCTCGTGTAAAACCCTGCTTCATGTAAATGAACCATTATCATAATAATATACTTTTTAAGTAGTATGTGCCATTGGGTAATCATAAATAGAAAATTGCCATTTTAAAAAATAAGGGCCGCCCCCTGAGATCGTAAGATTCACTGTGCACACATACAAACCACATGTAAGGTCACATGAGCCAATTAACAGACAGAGTTCTGCCTTTTGCTTCCTCACTTCTTCCTGTTACAGTTAGTGTTGTAGTATTTCTGGTCAGGTGATCTCTGAGGCAGCACAGATAGAGTCACGAAATGATGGTTCAAGGCAAGAGATGTAAAAGGGCAATATTTATGTAAATATATATTCCAGTTTGGTAAGATTCTTTAATATGTCATTCAATTTGATATAAACTATCTGTTGCTTAAGTATTCATTTTGGGGGTATAGTTTTCCTTTAATATATACAATACAGGATCAAACATGGAGTAGCTTTAGTTTTCCAGTTTAGTTTATGTAGTACCTCTGTGGTTGCCACTTTAAATTGCATTATAAAAACTTTGTTTGGGAATACTATTTCTTGCCCTGTCTCTTAACGAAATCAATGAATATGGTTTGCTACCATATTCATTGCTATATATTATGACTTTTGTAATTCTATTATTTATGAAGGCAGCATTTCTGCTGTTCTCTTTTGCAGAGAGAGGCTTTAATGTTTAAGTAGTTTTGCTTCTCTGCAGTGAAACCTGCGTTGACAGCTTTAGTCCATTCATTGTTCTCAACACCCATCGGAAATTATATTAGGCTGGGAAAACCTAAATCTGCAAATGACAAAAGGCATTTATCAAAAAGATGTGTGCGCGGTCCAACAGATGGCAAAGCAGAAGGAAGGAGGACTCTTTTATCAAAGATAACTTTTCTTGTCACAGTATTTGTGAGACATACACATTTCCAACCTTCATAAGATGATTGGAGGTGGATGCTGGCATGATAAATGAGCCTTTTGTGTACCATTCTGTGTTACTGGAGGGTAGACTGTGAGCAGGTGAGATGAATATAATAAAGGAAAGTTGCATGGCTGAATTCCACCCCTAGACAAATAGTAATTCTGTTCAGTTAGCATCTAATTTGCTTTTCAAAAGATTTTAGAACTAATTTCCTTTCTGTAAATCAATAAGACTTTAGCTGTACTTTTTTACTTTTAATTAGTATGTGACCCCATCCGACAAGGGTACTCTCCAAAAACTCATTTGGTTGTTGAGTCAATCATCCTGTCTCAGTCATACTATATAATAGGAAAAGTTCCAACCTCTTAAATTGCAACCCTCAAAGAGCAATGTATTCAGTGCCATTATCTGACAGTATATCTGCAATTGTTTGGTCAACAATCTTGTATCTGCTTAGGAAGAAATTACTTATTTAAGTGTTAACATTCAAAGCCATGGATTATCATTGTCTTGAAAATGCTTTATTTTCAGGATTTTATTTAGCTATTCTGTTTTTCAATGGCACTTTGTAGAAAATTTGAAATCCTCAAATGCAGACGGCTAATGCCTGCATATATCATTTTTGTTTTGTAGGCATTATGACATCCTTGAAGACCGTATCCCATCAGGACTTGTGGCAGAGTACCGCAGCCTTCTTTTGCAGAGTGAGGCGGTTTATATGCAATTCACCAACCTCCGAAACAATTTATCCAATAAAGACTCTGATTCGGAAGCTGAACTTGACAATGTGTCCATGGTTGAGGGTATGAAGATGGATGATGAAATGGAAAATCTGAAAAGGAAGCTAAAACTAATTGAAAACCCACTTCTGAGGTTTTTTTTGTTTTTTTTCGTTTACTACATTATTAATAGGTTTATATTTTACAAACCCATTTAGTGCAGTCATTTGATTTTATCTTTTTTTGTCCTTGCAGGTATCTCTTTTGTTACCAGAGAAACTCTGGATCATACAACATGCAAGCCAAAGGGCCCAGACCCACTGGTGGGAAAGTTATTCATGTAGTATCCACAAGTATGTCCATCACCATGCTGCAATGTCTGACAAGAGAAAGACTTCAGCCTGAGTGCAGTAACAAAGATTTGGAAATTCAGGTTAATACAGCTATCTAGCACAATTTATTTGCCTTTGTGTCCTATTTTCCTCTTGAATTTTAATAAGAACTGCATTATTATTTGTATTTTGCAACACGGTGGCATCTGCCCATACACAGGTAAAGTGACTTATCCAAGAATTCATAGCTGTTACTAGATTCACGTAGAATTTTATGGAAAACATCTATGCTACTTGCATCACTTATCTATACAACAGTTACATAACGCTTTACTTTTTGTTGAGCAGGGGTCTTTACAATCAAGGCTTAGAGAATAATGCACTTGCTTTATATTGTATGCAGTATTGTCCTTGCTAATTCTGAATATGATTCCAAAAGAATAATTCTTGACATTTTGTAATATGATGAAATACATTTTTTTTTCCAACCAACAGCCATATGTTTTTGTTCGACACGTTTTAAAAGGGATCTAAAGTCAAAAATAAAATGAAACGCACTGTGCTAATATATTTTCCTGTATTTTAGCAGATGTCTGTATTTACTAGTTTAGCTATGTGACACATAGTGATTTACACAAAATTTCACAAGTTTTCTCTACCTGGATTTTTTTTTTTCTGCAATATGATTTTCAGTTTCTCTAAGCATGTGCTTTACTCTTTTATACCTTTGCATGATTTCTCTTCCTACCTCTGCTGTTTGCCTTCACATCACATACCTTTTCTTATAGCAATCTCTTGTGTATGATGAATAAGAATTATCCCATCTTGCCTCAGCGAATAAAATGTTATTGTTTTATGCCAAGATTCTTTAAATAGAACATTCCATTGTACTTTAATCATTACTGATTGTCAAATCAGATTTCTGGGCAAGATAAATTAATAATCTTGTCAAGTTCTTGTAAATAATTTTCATTTGAAGTCATTTGTTATATTATATTTTTTTGGTTTCAAAAATATTTAAAAAAAAAAAACTAAAATTTAAAAATCCCAGTTCCGCTAAAGAATAATTTCTTGTGTAAAACGTTATTTCTTGCACTCAAGGGTCTACTATGCTCAAGCAAAATTAAATTTTTCAGGTATGCATAATATTCCATTGTTCTTTCTATATGGCCACAACCTGTCTTTTCTATTTTGGTAGCCTCCCTGTTGTGTTTATAAAACTATCACAAGAAACCAATGATGGGAGTTATTTTGCAAACCAGGACAAGTGTTCTGATTGCAGGCATGCTTATCCAAAAAAATGGCAGCAATGAATAGCCCAGACATGGCAGTGGTAATAGCAGAGCTTTAAATCTACTGGCAGAAAGGGCTAATTCTCACTGCGTATAAACGGATGGCAACTATCCGCCAACCCACTGGCCTGGGTTCAGACACATGGAGCAGATTTTGGCATGAAAATACATACACGTTTCCATGCCAAAATCTGCTCCATGTGTCTGCACCAAGGCAGACACAGGAGGAAGAAGAGGCCATCGTATTGGCTGCTTCTCTGCTTACAATTATAAGCAGGCTGAGAATAAGTCCTGGATTTATGATATGGGCGCCCCTAGGACAGAGGGTCCTACAACTTCTCCTCATGTCCGCCAAGCAAATTAGGATTCGACATGCCAGCATAGGCACTGGCCTTTGTCGGCTTCCCACAAATCTGGGCCTGCTGAGAATTGGTCCTATCTGGCAGTAGTTTATCTCTGGAACAGTCACTGTATAATGTAAACCTTATTTACCTTACATGACACACGTCACAGCATTGATTTCAATGGAAAAAGGTGTGATCATGATTTTTATTATGGGGCCAATAACATTTTGTAAATTATTTTACATACTGATGATGTTCAATTATTCTGTAGAATTTGATTTTAAGATAATTTGTACCTGTACTTTGGGGGTCCTTAAATAATAAATATTTGCAGATTATAGCTATTATTTAAGGGTTGCCATAGACATAGACATCCGCTCGTTTGGCGACTTTCGGCAAGATTTCGTTCGCGGAAGCCCGTCAGATGGCCCCATACATGGGCCAATAAGTTGCCAACTCTGTCTGTCGGCAGCTTTTAGAGGCCCGTGTATGGGGGCCTAGACTCCACTGATCAAAATAGGGCCCATATTTTTTTTACTTTTTCCATGTACCGGATTTTCCAGAAAAGTTTTGGAGACCATAATTTGCATATCTGTTACTGAACAGAAAATCACATTATCTGTTTCATTCAGTTGTCTAGAGCTTTAAAGCTACATGACTTTTAACCAAACTGACATACATCTTAAAGGTGTTGTTCACCATCCAAACACTTTTTTCTTCTTCAGTTGAGTTGATTTTGGATTATTCACGAAAAATAAAGACTTTTTGCAATTGCTTTTCCAAGCTGAATGTTCGTGTTTTAGTCTGGCAGCTCAGTGATCCATGTGCAGATTCTGAATTGTTACAATTTGCTACATCAGTTACAGTTACATTTAGTTGATACATTTGTCTGCAGTGTCTTTGGAATATTAGCAACTATTGTATCAATTCGAATTTCGACATTTATCATACTTTAAGAACTCTAATTTGACTTTTTTGCCAGTGCATGTATAAGTCAATGGGAAAAATTTGTGCGAGTTTTCAATATTACATTTTTTATTAAATATCCCCCCCCCCATCGAATTTGGAGTATATTCGAATTTAAAGGAGTTTAAAAAACAGATGAATTCTAAATTCAACCTTTGATGAATGTGCCTCTAATTATATCAATTCAAAACAGTTACAGTTGGTGACCCCCCCCCCCCCTGAACTGTTTAGAAAGATATAAGAAGGTGAAAAAACAAAATTTACACTTCAATAATACAAAAACTGTGACAAATTGAAAATGATTGGGAAAAAGTCTTTATTTCTGGTGAACAACCTGAAAACAACTGAACCAAACAATCCCTTTAAGGATGTGTCTGAAAAATCAATTCTGAAATAAGGATTCAAGGAACCTTTATTGTCTTAAATCAACTACACACTTGTTACAGTGTATTCAAATTACATCTCATCTCATGCCTCAAGGTATAAAATAAATTAGAAGTATAGATATAATTTAGGGATGCACCGAATCCAGGATTCGGTTCGGGATTCGGCCAGGATTCGGCCTTTTTCAGCAGGATTCGAATTCGGCCGAATCCTTCTGCCCGGCCGATCTGAATCCTAATTTGCATATGCAAATTAGGGGCAGGGAGGGAAATTGCGTGACTTTTTGTCAGAAAACAAGGAAGTAAAAAATGTTTTCCCCTTCCCACCCCTAATTTGCATTTGCAAATTAGGGTTTTGTATTCGGCCGAATCCTTCGTGAAGGATTCGGGGGTTCGGCCGAATCCAAAAAAGTGGATTCGGTGCATCCCTAATATAATTACAGTTCAAAAACATCTCAAAAATAAAGTGCATACCAATACTTCATAGTAATTACAAAAATTCTAGAATTTGCCAGAAATAATTTACTGTAAATTATTACATGTAAAGAGGCCAAAAACTGGGTGTCCATAACCTGTAATACAATGTCTGTCTCAAGTGAAATATTACTATTTTTGTGCCAACACACTTCATTCTATATCCTGGATTTACTGTATCCCTTCAAAATAAGCTGGATGGGTTGTTATTTAGGCAACATATATAAGGTGGCTGAACTACCAAACATTCCTGTTTTGCTTCATATATTTATTTTTGAACAGGATTAAAATAACATACCAATTCAAATGAATGTCAGTGTAGTAGCAGTACAAGTCAAATATCTAGGTAATGTTTACTAGGTAAGACCTAGTACTGAGAACAATAAAGAAAAATGACGGCCTTTTATTAACCTATATAAAGTTGTCATTTGTGTACTTGTTCGTTGTCAAGTATATGAGAATATCTTTCTCATGAAAAATAGATTCAACTGGATATTTTAAACTAAACTTTTTTTTTTTTTTTCTGCCATGCAGTTTCACAGAGATCCTCTGGAGGCAGTAAACGCATGCTATGAGGGAGATCTTGTCATAATCTGTCCTGGCCTTTATACTATATATGGTCTGATCAACATTATGGACTCGATAGAGATAGAAGGTAATGCAGACGGAGTCTAATCACATTACTTTATTAATGTGCCATATAATTCTTTAAAGGGGTTGTTCGCCTTTGAGTTAATTCCCCTTAACCGATGTGTGGGTGGTGGTATTGTGTTTGTTTTTTTCCAGTCCTCCTTTGATTTATTCATTGTCAAACATCTTTTGGAAAGGCAAAGTCCAACCCAAACTGTGGTGTGATGGTTCTGACTCGCAGAACAAACCTGAACTAAAATTGTTTCAAATGTCAGGGTTCAGTGCAGGGAATAAAAAGGGATAAACAAATACTAGTTTCAGTTGCTATTACAGAATTTTTTTCTTTATGTAAACAAGGTGGGCATACTGTGTTGCGTGGTGCCAATATCTTCACAATGTTCTTTTTAATCCATAGGATATGGCCTCCCAGATGATGTTGTCATAGAAAAAAAGGGCAAAGGGGATAGTTTTGTGGACTGCAACGGAGCCCATGTAAAAATATCCAATGTGAAGTTTGTACAGCACGAGGCAGTGGAAGGAATTATCAGTGAGTACAACTTTCAAAAACTTAGAATAAAACGGCTTTCTGTTAGAATGAATAGCCACATGTGCTTCTCTGTTAAAATTAAGTAAGCCTAATCAGAAAAGTCTATATAAATTAGGGATGCAACGAATCCACTATTGTGGATTCGGCCGGATCCCCAATCCTTCGCGAAAGATTCGGCCAAATACCGAACCAAATCCTAATTTGCATGTGCAAATTCGGGGTGCGAAGGGAAAACCTTTTTTACTTCCTTGTTTAGTGACAAAAAGTCACACAATTGCCCTCCCCGTCCCTAATTTGCATATGCAAATTTGGTTCGGAGGGGCAGAAGGATTCAGCCGAATCCTGCTGAAAAAGGCAGAATCCTGGCTGAATCCCAAACCGAATCCTGGATTCGATGCATCCCTAATATAAATATATAAATATATTATTTTACATTTTTGTTTTCATGATAGTTCTCCATTAAGCTTATGGTAAGCATGGGTTGCATCTTTAGTAATTGCCATTGTCATCTCTGTATGGTATTGGAAGTGATATCAGACATACTTTCAGCATAATATAGAAATCCTAGGAAATCATTTTTGCTCCAAAAGTTTTAGCAGTTTGTTGGATTAATGCATTGTGGGAAAATTATATTCATACTGTTGAGATAATCTAGTATATTAAACATTCCTCACTAAAAGTGTCTGTTTGAGTCTGTCTGGTTTGAGTTACTCCAGGTTAGAAAAAGTAAATGCTTTTTGGGGATTTAGTAGATATTTTCCTTTTCATTAACTAAAGAGGACATCGCAAATTAGTATGGAACAACTTCAAAGGAAGAAACTGAGAGTTTTCTGAAGTAGGAATTTTTTTTTTTTTGCCAGCTGATCCCTAGGGCAGACTTCACTGCTTCTGGAATAACCTATACAACATTTGGGTTGTTCTGCAGTTCATCAGAGGAAGTCTGTGTTTGACAATTCTTTGCTATCCATTAAATTGATGATAGCAGTTTTATACATTGAAGTTCATTTTCCAGTGCACTTTTAAAAAAGGGCATCTTCAGTTCCTCCTTAAAAATAAAGCATTTAAACTGTGAATGTTTTGCAAGGCCATATGCATTTTATGTAATAGCTTTCTTTACTATAAACATTTCTGTCCATTACAAGAATTGTACAGTTAGCAGAATTTCCACACTCGGAAAATGGAATATAACAAACAGAGCAGAAAATTAAATTAAACTTCAACCACACAGTCATCTCACCTGACTTTGATGTAGTTGTAAATGATCAATTAAAGTGTATTAATCTATAGGGTTATATATGCTGATGGATCAATCCTTCTGTTGATTTTGCTCCGTGGTTGCTCATGCTCCCTTGTTGCAAGTTTTATTCCAGTCCTGGGCCAAGTGTTCTCCACCTTGTCATGACAGTCTGTTAGGACTTGTATTCTGTCATCTGCAGGGGAAAACTAGAAGATTATTTGCTTTTCAGAATATAATGCATTTCTTTCATCCATGAAGGGAGTATCAAAAAATCCTTCAGCTGGCAGAAATCGTTTGTCTCAACTATCACAGCTGCTTATGTGCATCAGGGGACATGTGACCCTCCAGGCAGATGTTAGTCATGTACAGTTTGACTGTAATACGCGAATATATATATATATATATATACCTGCCCCACTCTGACATCATGGAAGGGGCAGGGCACACAGTTGCAAGTCTATAAAAAGTGGATGCGGGGCATTGTATAAACCTGTATGTTACTGGCTGGCCCACACATCACGAGTCCATGTCCCTGGCGGACACTGGCCTGTGGTGGCCCCTCCCCATGTCACCACAGGCCTTAGTCTTACATATGGCCAGTATTTTTCACCTATTGCTATGTTATTTTAACAAGCTTCTATGCTACATTGGATATTGTTTTCTGTAACCTATGTTTGAATGTTGAGGGAGATCTGTCCATGTTAAAGTAGAATCGATAGGCTCCCAAAATGTTCCTTGAAGGTTATTTGCTGGGGTATTCAGCAATTCGAAAATAACTGATTTCCTGCTCCACCGAGGTAGAATAGTCTCAACTTGTGCACAATAAAATAGGATTTATGTACTCAACATTAAATCCGTTTCGGAGTTGACAGGGGGACACAGGAGGCCGATGGGGTAAATCTCCATCTTTCAGGAGACAACACACTTGATTGACAGATAAGAGGGCATGACTGGACTGCAGCTTTACCCCTAGCACTTCCTCTTTTACCTCAGTTTTTCAAGTGTCCTGTCCACAGGAGGATGGACCTGCTGGTCTCCAGTGAGACCCAACAAAGAGGAATCTCCAGTCAGCAAATATCGCTGACACCCGGGGCTAGGCTTGGGGCAGGGTCACCCTGCGCCTAGAGAAGTTAACCCCCAACGTGGAAGTTTATTAACGGTCCCAGGGCCAAAAGCTCTACCCAGGCAGAGTGGCCTCCCAGATCAAAACATGGCCCCTGAAGGGGGAGCAGAGACTCTGGCCGGGAAGCGAAGATGTTGATGCGATAAGAGGAGCATATACTCCTGCTTTTTAAGTCGCCCTCTCTCAAGGGGCCAGGCCCCACATGCCAACAAATGCCATTTCCTTCTTCTTCCTCACCGCGTGGTCTCCCAACTCTGCTAGAGCCAATTGTCATCAATAGGGTTTGTGTTGAAAATGGATTTTCCCTACTCCTTGTATTAGGCTGTTGCATGTACAATTCACATGTATTTCGCTAGCTTTTATTTATTTATTTTTTTTTCTAATATGGGGTATATTAAAATAACTTCACTATATAAACCTTTTCTCTCTAGCCTTTGTACTGATCTTACAGATTTACATTGTTATAAGAAAGCTCAAATGGCAAGGATTTAAAGCAAATCATTTATTGACTGTTTCCCTCTGATTGTTGCTATCCAGTAGTTCATACGTTTTTAACTTGTACATTTCTTTTGTTCTTTATTCTCAAAGCTATCCATAGCGGGAAGACAGAACTGGACAACTGTGTGTTGCAGTGTGAAACTACAGGAGTCACTGTCAAAAAGTGTGCAGAGTTATTGATGAAGTATAGTGATTTATATGGAGCAAAGGTATTAACCATTCATTTACATTCACTCATGTTTGATCCGAGTCTATTATATTGTGAAGTAGTATAAACAGAAGGATTACTTCATTATCTGTCAGGTTCATTCTTACTACTTACTCCCATAATAATGTAATGTAAGTGACATGGTAATGTCGGATCTAAAACAAAATCATGCCAATATCCCCTATAATGGCTTCTAGACTATAATCTATTCTCTTACCTACATACTTTTTTTTTTCCTCTTCTAATCGTTATAATGTAGGGTGCTGGAATGGAAATCTACCCTGGCAGTCAGTGCACCTTAATCGGAAATGGCATACACCACTGCAGGGATGGCATCCTTATTAAGGTAAGGGTTTTTTTTCAGCCAAAGCACTTGAACCATAGAGGGAAGTTACGTCTTTCAGACACGAGATTCTTTGCAGATCAACAATAAATGTATGTTCTTTGCTTGTAGGACTTTATTGATGTTGTTTACGAGATCCCAAAAATAATCATGGAGAATAACGTCATACATAATAACGAAGGCTATGCTGTTGTCTTGGTTAAACCATCACCAAACTTTGAGAAGAACTCTCATACTGAGGAACTTGAAGGTAACTAAGTCCATTATTTAACAGATCAGTTACAGAATTCCCTAGCCCAGTGCTGTCCACCTGGAGGCTTGCGAGCCACATCCGGCCAGGGCCCCCTCTCCCTTGTGTGCCCCCCCCCCCACATGAAAGTCTGCCTGCTTGTGTACCTTGTCTACGCTTTAAAAGGTATCAGTACTGAGACTGACTGGCCCCTGCATTGTTTACACCTCAAATTCGGACCATAAACTCCCGCATTGTTCACACCTTTTATCCCCCCTGCATTGTTCTCACTTATAACACCTCTATTGTTCACACCCCTAAAGCCCTGTACTGTTCACACCTCAGACCCAGACTGAAACTGCCCACATTGTTCACCTGTTCACCACTCAGCACTGTCACTGTATGTAGCAGCTCCCTGCGTTTGCCATACTCTTCCTGCCCTATGCTCCTTGTGTGTGTGCCGTACTCTGCCTGTGCGTGCCATGCTCTGTCTGTGGGATGTGAGTCTGATGGGGGTTTGTTAGCTTTTGGAAATTTTAGGGGGACCCCAAGGTGTTTAATCATGTGCTTGGGGCCATACTCTTCCTGCCCTATGCTCCTTGTGTGTGTGCCGTACTCTGCCTGTGCGTGCCATGCTCTGTCTGTGGGATGTGAGTCTGATGGGGGAAATTTTAGGGGGACCCCAAGGTGTTTAATCATGTGCTTGGGGTTGCTGTGCTATCCACAGGGGAGGAGAAGGCATATGGATTTACGGGTGTGTCTTAAAGGGCACCTGTTGTTTAAAAATGTTATCCCCAACTATCCCCCGCATTCCAGTTGGGGATAAGTCGTTTAAAAAAAAAAAAAAAAGCCTCCAGCCAGCGCTATGCTACCCACACCAGGAGGGAGCTCCCGGTGCGACCAGCCATTTCCTGTCACTTGCATGTGCTTAATGAAAAGCTGTCCCGAATCGCTCATTATTTGCATGTGAGTGACCGGATATGGCTGCTCGCACCGGGAACTCCCTCTCGGTGCGGGTAGCCTGGGGGGGGGGCATTTAAAAAAAAAAAAAAAACTACCCTTATCCCCAACCGGAATGCAGGTTGTATTAGCCCACACCTTTGGTTGGGGATAACATTTTTACCCAACAGGTGCTTTAATATGACATAATACATTTGTTTTACATATGAGTAATATCCCTGTAGAGAGGACACACCATTTGTTTTTTGGTGTGCTACCACCATTAATGTGGATATGGTCTTAAAGGTTCTGGTGGTGACTCGGTGTGGTTTAAAGTGGGTGTGATCTAAAAGCAGGGAGTGGTAATGGAGTGGCGTCCATTATTGGCCCTCCACCATGTCGTCCAAAAAAATTCTGGCCCTTGGTACTACAGAAATTGGACAGCACTGCCCTAATCTATTCATTGACCTTCTGTATTGGCTTCTACCAGTATTGAACTCTTATGTGCTTTGCCATTAGATTAAATACAGCAATGCTTAGGGATTATTCATGTTTTTTGTCCAAAAAAATGGGTTTAGATGTGGCCAATCTACCTCAAATGTGCAGTTTGGCATTCATACATTAAAACTGACTGACTCATGAATCGGTTGCTAGTTAAGTCTGGAACTCTGTTACACACTTTTAAAACTGATTGAAGCAATGCATTAGCCATTTCTTTATGTTGAAAATAAAGTCCTATAGGGATATAGCACACTTTGTACATACTAAAATAAGTTTCATTGCCATTTTTATGCATTTGTTTGTACAGTTGAACATCTTGATAACAATATGATAGAGGAACAAGCTAGTTCTAATGTACTGCAACCAAACCTGAATGAAGCTATGGGTGTAGAAGACAATGCAGTTGAGAAGTCTGATCATTTAGAAGAAGAAAAAAGTGATCCGACCATTGCTAAAGAGGAGGTTGCATGTGAATATGCAATTGACTGTGAAGAAGCTGAAGGGAATCAGGTCATTGCTACTGAACTGGTTGCTAACACAAGAAGAAAAACCCAACTACACAAGAAGAGGCTGAGCACATTGGGAATTGTGACAGCAGATGATAACAATCTAACATCCCAAGAGATATTTGTTTCCATAGTTGGGAACCAGTTTAAGAGAAATGGAAAAGGAAGCTTTGGAACATTCCTCTTCTGACTTCCCACAAATAACTTGCACTTTGATTCTACATTGCTAATGCTTTCTTGAAGATCTGCGACTGACCTCAGTATCAATTTCCTCTGCTTGGCTGTTTATCACAAGCTGTTGACTTAATTTACTTCGATGCCATAAATTGCACGTGTACATAAAGAACAGTGTTCCAGGGTTTTCTCTTGTGTACGATTCATTTGTAAATTTGGGAGGTTGTGTATTTAACTTCATTATTGCCGGTAATTGTAAACGTTTCACAACCAATGCACAATAAAGGGATTACACTTCCAGCCATCCTATATCTTCATTTAATAAAATATGATTAGTGCCCCTGTTCCCCCTCCCCCAATTATAAATGTCGGTGTTTAATTGTGCCATTTCCAGAGGTTTGGAAGACCTTGCAGAAGCTGAGCAAACTTTACCGGATTACACAGGCATAATATACCCATTTATGCCCGCTTATGGGTCGTTACATGGATTTTTTTTTTTTGCTTTTGATTAGTGGGTTAAATACATTTTGCATTCATTTTATTGTAATATGGAAATTTTTTAAAACCAAAAATAAAACCTATTGTAAAAATGCTGTCTAATAAAACATCACTGTTTACATACTATACCTTAAGGGTAATTCTACGCAGGGCTGTTTCAGGAGCTTTAAGTTCTTTATTTTACAAAAATGTCGCTCTGAAACAACTGCCTGGGTCTTGCACGTTTTTCTGCTGTTTTCCCATATCATGCACATCCTTGCAAGGTGAACGGTGTCAGAACTGCCACTTGCAAATTGTTTTTCATAAAGCATTTTTCACTTATTTTTATTGAAGATACAAATTATGTCATTGCAACTTTATATTGTCATTTAAAATTTGCATATTAAAAACCTTGCTTGTGAGAAATATGCATTTATTTGTATGCTTGTCATATGTTTACGCTGACATCATCATCTCTAATTTTGAAGCAAAATAATTCCTTGTATATTAACTGTTTCTTCATTATGATTGTTCTTTATCTGTGAATGGCATGCAGAAGGGTGTGGTTTATCTACTTATAATACACAGAAGCTATGAATATCTTGTAAATGATATCCTTATAAATGGTGAGTACTGATGTCATTTCTGTCACATGACTCACTGAAATTTGTGTATTATAATAAAGTACCCACAGTTTCAAAATATGAGGACATTAGAAGTAAACTCGGAGTTCCGTGACCTGTATAAAAGCACTCGGCCTTCGGCTTCATGCTTTTATACGGTCATGGAACTCCTCGGTAATTATAGTATCCTTATTGTTTACAAAAGGGGGTACTTTATTCACTATATTCTCTGCTCATCGCTGACTTGGACTGGAGGACTTTTCCCCCTCTCTATCCCTGCATTCATTCTCTAACGTAAGGTGGCCATACACTGGCCGATAAAAGCTGCCGACAGACCGTGTCGGCAGCTTATTGGCCCGTTTATGGGGCTCCCCGACGGGCTTCACCGATCGAGATCTGGCCGAAAGTCGGGCAGATCTCGATCGGATGGGACGAAAAATCCCGTCGGATTGCAGCCGCATCTATTCGTTGATGCGGTCCTGCGATCCGACCGCCCGGGTTACTCTTCGTTAGGATCCGATCGTTGGGCCCCTTTTTTATAAAACCATTGAATCATTGAAATAGTTCTGTGGGTATAAATATGATTCAGTTCTGAAAAAGTTACTTGATTTGAAGACTGTATTTTACTTTATGGTGGGGATTGTTGTATTAAACAGGACTCCTCAACTGTATAAAATCTGACTTGTATGTGACCAAAGATATCACTGTGCTGTTTCAGCTTGTGCTGTAAAGAAACACAAATGGGCAATTATGTGATAATAGGGTCAATTTCCAGTTGGGAGCTTTATGGATGAAATATTAAGCTGCTAATTCATTAAAGGGGTGGTTCACCTTCAGGTTCACTTTTAGTATAGAATGGCCAATTCGAAACAACTTTTCAATAGGTCTTCATTATTTATTTGTTATAGTTTATGAATTATATGCCTTCTTCCTCCACTGACTCTTTCTAGCTTTCAAAAGGGGATCACTGACACCTCTAAAAACAAATCCTCTCTAAAGCTACACATTTGAGGGCAGATTTATCAAAGGTCGACGTCAAGGTTCGAAGTTAAAAGCTTTGAATTTCAAAGTCATTTTTGGGTACTTCGACCATCAAACAGTCCAACTTCGATTCGAAGTTGAAAATTTTTTTTTTGAAGTACTGTCTCTTTAAAACTTCAACTTCAACCATTTGCCTCCTAAAAGCTGCTGAAGTGCTGTTTAAGCCTATGCCGGACCTCCTAGAACCTGTATAGAGGCAATTGGCGGAGTTTGGGAGATAGAAGGTCGAAGTTAAAAAAAACTTCGACCCAAGTACGATTCAAAGTATTGTAAAATTTCGCCCACTTTGATCTCCATTTGATTGGTCTTTTTGAATTCAAAGTTTTTTGTTTTTTTTTTTAACTTCGACCTTTGATAAATCTGCCCCTTATTGTTGTTGCTACTTTTTATTACTAATTTTTCTGTTCCAACCCACCCCTATTGATATTTCATATTCTCATTCAAATCAATGCATGGTTGCTAGCAACAAGATTGCTGACACTGCAGACTGGAGAGCTGCTGAATAAAAAGCTAAATAATTCAAAAACCACAAATGCAAACCGATTGCAAATTGTCTCAGAATATCACTTTCTACATCAGTGATCCCCACCAGTAGCTCTAGAGCAACATGTTGCTCACCAACCCCTTGGATGTTGCTCCTAGTGTCCTCAAAGCAGGTGCTTATTTTTGAATTCCAGGCTTGGAAGCAAGTTTTGGTTGTATAAAACCAGATGTACTGTCAAACAGAATCTCCTGTAGGCTGCAGGGGGGGGGGTCTGCAGAGGGGCCATCAAGTAGCCAATTACAGCACTTATTTGGAACCCCAGGAAGTTTTTGCATGCTTGTGTTGCTCCCCAACTCTTTTAATTTTTGAATGTGACTCACGGGTAAAAAAGGTTGTGGACCCCTGCTCTACATCATACTAAAAGTTAACTCAAAGGTGAATGACCCCTTTAAGAGTAATAAAGTATTGGGGCCGTCTCCTATTACTGTCAGTGATCAGACTTGCACTTGGAATTGTACTTAAACTGCCACAGCGCGTGGCATATCAGCAAAAGCATGTATTGCACATACACAGACTTCTAATTAGAGACGCCCCTGTGTAAGATATTGCTCCCTGAATTGCCAGCCCTGCAGTCATCCTTGATAGCTGCAGGAACTGTCGCTGAAAAAAAAGGATTTCTTTGCCAGGTCATAGATAGACACATGGAAAGTGCTATAGGGGAGAATTCGAATAGAATTTAGCAATTATAAGCATTAAAACCACAGAAATGACACATTAACACTGTTTAAAACCGCCAATAAATGAGTTGTATCCCAATAATATCTTCTAATGATAATTATATCATAGTAAGTGGCTGCAGTAAGTAAAATAGATCTAGCCTTATCTGTCTTTTTCTCTATTGCATTGTTGCCAGTATTAATGTAGATAACAAGCCCTCTGAGGTTTCGTGCACTTTCCCTCTTTGTTTATGAATGAATCATTTGCTATGTCACCTATTAAATTGTTAGCATTGTGGCTGAAATGTACAGCGCCCTTTATGCATCTGCCTCTGCCAAATTTTGGAGCTAATTTTTAAAAAGTGAATCCAATTACAACCTGCCATAAATTATCTTCTTACAAATTAGATATACCTCCATTTTTATTACAGGCATAAAACACTGCAGGTGCTAGTGAATGATTCTGTTAAAAGTCGTGTATACTTAATAAAATCTGGAAAGCTGGCCTTGAGTCACGTCCAAATCTCAGAGGTGATAAGAAACCTTGATGAATTTCTAGAGGCTTCCCGAAAGCCTAACTTTTGATAAGAGCATGAAAATGGCACAGCCCAAGGCCGTTTTTTTTTTTTTTTTTGTCTCCGCTGCTGTTTTATTTCAGCTAATTCATTCAGCATAAAACACTTGTAGAAAATGACAGGAGTACAAGCCGACGCAATGACCAATTATTGTTCTCATTTGCTCTTCCTGGCCCCACCAGCAAATCCACACAAGTAGCAGATTTTGATTTATAATTTTAATTAAGTGCGTAGAAAATGGCTACTGCAATCTGTTCCGAGGCATCGCTGGGACTGAGGGAAATATGATGGATTTGAGATGCTATTGTCAGAGACCTGGATGAATTGTAATTGTAATGCAGTGTCTTATTTTGGAGAAGAACCAACAGGATTGGTTTCTTCATAGATTATATATGTAATAAGACTGCAGTGGTTACTGTAACCTTTCTACTAATAATAAGATATGGAGATCATTACACTTGTGATAACGTGAACTTGAGCGACACTGCTTCATGTGACAATAGAGATTTCCTAGTTATGTGTATGTAAGAGCAACAAGGATTGTGCCTACAAATAATATTGCCTTATGGTTTCAGAAAAAGAACTATTAAAATAAAGAATGCATCAGCCATTGGTTCTCCTATGCCACTAAATGTCACTACTGCATAAATATGTTATATTTGCAAAATGGACTTTTGTTGATGTTCTTTAAAAGCCAAAAACATTTATTTATGTGCTGCTTTTTTTTAAGTGACAGTACACAACGTAGTTATTCCAGGGAGCACCACGAAGAGATCGGCTCCTGGCTTCTTCTTTCATTTCGCATGAGAGAAAAGCCAAACTTTCACAAAGAAGTCGCCTATTTTGTTCTAGTGTGCGTGCATCTGCTCCAGAAAATTTGAAGAAAGAAGATGGAAACCTATAGCTCTGTGGTGCTTGCTGGAAGAATCCCCGGACCAGTGCAGTTTTCTCCTGAGTACTGGCCCCGGCATAAGTATATATAATCACTTGGGGGTGCATAACTTTTGGCATACCCAATTAAATATGCCTTTACTTCTCCTTTAATATTCCGATTGGCCATTTCTTACTGTCATGCTTGGGGTTAATATTCTGATTGGCCATTTCTTACTGCCATGTCTGGGGTTAATATGCTGATTGGTCATTTCTTACTGTCATGCTTGGGGTTAATTTTCCGATTGGCCATTTCTTACTGCCATGTCTGGGGTTAATATGCTGATTGGACATTTCTAACTGGTATGTCTGGGGTTAATATGCTAAAACAGCCCTTCATGCTTGTGTACATGGGGAGGGGGCTACCAAAAGCTGTGTAAGGCACTGACAGCGATTTGGCGGTCCCCTGGGAAGAGATTTTTGGTGGGCGTCAGGTACCCCAGTGCGACACTGGATTAATTTAAAGGAGAAGGAAAGCTTAAAACTAAGTAAGTCTTATCAGAAAGGTCCATCTAAATATACCAGTAAACCCCAAAAGTAGCGCTGCTCTGAGTCCCCTGTCAAAAGAAACACCACATTTCTTTCCTTCTATTGTGTACTCATGGGCTTCTGTATCAGACTTCCTGCCTTCAGCTTAAACCTCATTGCCCTGGGCAAGAGCATGCTCAGTTTGCTCCTCTCCCCCCTCCCTTCTCTACTGTAATCTGAGCCCAGAGCAGGGAGAGACTCAGGCAGGAAGTGATGTCACACCATGTTAATACTGCAGCTCCTATCCTAAACAGAGTTTCTAGAGCTTTTTACTCAGGTATGGTAAAACATTCTACAGAATAAATATAGCATTCTAGCTTGCACTATTGCAGCTAATCTATTGGCAATAAAATACCTCCGTAGCTTTCCTTCTCCTTTAATAGCTTCAAGAAGGGGTTGGATGGCTTTTTATGAAGTGAGAAAATACAGGGTTATTGAAAAAAGCTCATAGTACAAAGTAGCTTCAGGGCAGATTGTCATCTTGGAGTCAGGAAGGAATTTCTTCAGAGGCTTCAGAACTTTTTTTTGCCTTCCTCTGGATAAACTAGCAATTAGGCAGGTTATATATATATATATATATATATATATATATATATATATATATATATATATATATATATATATATAATTAGTTCACAAAATAGCCAGCACTCTCGAAAATATATTTCAGCTTGCCTGGGTGCAGTATCCAAAATTACAATATGTAGTCAGCAAGAACTCTCAGGTCTTATGTAGAAAGTAAAAATTTTAACTTATGGGTTTTATTTCTTGAAAACAAGTTGTCTAATTCTGGGCAGTGTCATTCTGTGGTGACTAAAGCAAATAAAGTTCTGTCTTGCATAAAAAAGGGCATTAAAAGGGATTAAAACATAATTATGCCTCTTTATAGGTCCCTGGTAAGGCCTCATCTGGAGTATGCAGTACAGTTTTGGACTCCAGTCCTTAAGAGGGATATAAATGAGCTGGAGAGAGTGCAGAGACGTGCAACTAAATTGGTTAGAGGGACGGAAGACTTAAATTATGAGGGTAGACTGTCAAGGTTGGGGTTGTTTTCTCTGGAAAAAAGGCGCTTGCGAGGGGACATGATTACACTTTACAAGTACATTAGAGGACATTATAGACAAATGGCAGGGGACCTTTTTACCCATAAAGTGGATCACCGTACCAGAGGCCACCCCTTTAGACTAGAAGAAAAGAACTTTCATTTGAAGCAACGTAGGGGGTTCTTCATAGTCCGGACAGTGAGGTTGTGGAATGCACTGCCGGGTGATGTTGTGATGGCTGATTCAGTTAATGCCTTTAAGAATGGCTTGGATGATTTTTTGGACAGACATAATATCAAAGGCTATTGTGATACTAAGCTCTATAGTTAGTATAGATATGGGTATATAGAATTTATGTGAAAGTAGGGAGGGGTGTGTGTATGGATGCTGGGTTTTCATTTGGAGGGGTTGAACTTGATGGACTTTGTCTTTTTTCAACCCAATTTAATTATGTAACTATGTAACCTTCTTTTAGAGGAAACCTGCTCAGGTTTTTCAGCAAAATTGCCCTTGGTACAAGTTTACACTTTCTCTTTTTTCCCCCCTCAAAACACAGCAGTTGCTTATGTATCCCAAGATTTAGCAGTAACTCGCCCTGCCTTTTATTACATGGTTAAGAACTAGCCCAGATATGAGGCTTGTGATTGAAAAAAATGATTGCAGAACCATGCTAGGTTTTTAATAATTTCAAAAAATTGCAGTGTAAAGAAGATGTTTGAGAATTGTGAACACAAAATGTGTGCAAATTTACTAACACGGGTGCTAAATAGCAGCAATGCTGTTACATACATAATAGCCACTAAGATCTTTCCTTTGTTTTTTTTTACTCTGTGTAGACAGAGTCAAAGATAACTGCTTTTTGGTTGTTGTTGGTAACTGTTTGTACTTATGTTTATAAACAAGCCCAATGCAAAGCTGTAAAGCAATATAACAAATGGCCGTACTGGCAATATTTTAGGAAGGCATTGAAGATATTTCATGTATTCACTAAATAAATGTGTGCAAAATATTCAGTGAGAACAAAGCATCAAGCATTGCCTTGATATAATTATAGGCAAGCTCTAATTCACTTGGCATTGGGCATTGTTTCCAGGCAACATTTGTTCATTAAACAGTAACCCGCCCCCAACTGTTTAACTTCAGAATACTTCTCCAGGATACTGGATATCTGCTTAATACATTCCACAGGTATATCCAGTTCATTATGATTATATTCTAGAAATGCAGAAATAACATATTTAATCTATATTGTGTATACAGGGGCACATTTTGCAATACATATACACTGCATACAGTGTTACATTCCCATGCTTATTTTGTTTGGCCAAAAGTGGAATTTAAATACAGGTATGGGACCTGTTATTCAGAATGCTTGGGACCTGGGGTTTTCTGAATAAGGGATCTTTCCTTAATTTGAATTTCATACCTAAAGTCTACTAGAAAATCATGTAAACATTAAATAAACCAATAGGCTGATTTGGCTTCCAATCAGGATTCATTATATCTTAGTTTAGATCAATTACAAGATACTGTTTTATTATTACTGAGAAAAAGGAAATCATTGTTAAAAATGTGGTTTCTTTGGATAAAATTGATTCTATGGGAGACGGCCTTTCTGTAATTCAGAGCTTTCGGAATAATGGATTTCTGGATAACAGATCCCATACCTGTAGTACAGTAAAGAAGGACAATGAAAAAAGGGGTCTAGTTCTATAGGAAATCAACTCCTTAAAAAAATACCTGTTCAACTGTTTCCATGGCTACTTACTTTTTCTGCTGGCAAGTCAAATGGAAAAAAAAATGTCCTTGTTATGTGAAATTAAATAATATGCACTCTATGTATCTTGTCAAAAGTGATAATTAACTATTATACAGCAGCAGTAGCTGTGCCAGAAGCAGCAGGAGCCAATGTGTCGGAAGACATTTTTTCCAGTGCAAAGGATCTTGCCAGCAGCTGGCTGATTATTACTCTTTTTGGTAAGTGGGGGGGATTGAGGTGGGAACGAAAAAACTTTATGACTTGCTTCTATTAATTAATATGTTTTCATAAATCCTCTAGCAAAATATGCTAAGGTGATATGTGTAACAGCGGGCGCTGTAACACTGCTGCAGGAAATTTGTTTCCAGGCAAACAGATTCTGTTTTGTTATATCAATCTGACATTTCTACTTCAACTGCAGCTAATTACCTGCTGGGGAAAGAACGTCAGGTTTTGGAAACGGAACTGAGAAAATATTGCGGGCAGTTTAGCTACAGATCCACAGCAGCCAAAACCTCTACACATATATGTAAGGCTAAGATCCTCTTTACTAGGCTCCTTAAAAACTTGATTAGCAGAGTAATCCTTGTGTGAGTGGTTGTCTCATTATGTGTATCAAGGATTCAAACTTTTGTAGATAACCAAGAAATAATTATTTCTCTTCCCTAGATTGGGGGGACACAGGCACCATGGGGACATAGATCCTGCAGATGGAGAAAGGACACTAAAAGGTTCAAGGTTAAATGCCAGATACTATGGTAACCCTATGCACAATAGGCATCAAATTGTTTGGAGTATCCCATGCAATCATATTTAGGATGTTTTTTCTTGGTACGTAATCATGGGTATCCGCAGAAAAATTTCCAGGGGGAGCACGTAGGTAAAAAGTAGTAATTTTCAGGGATTTCACCAAAACCACCAAATTTGGGAAAGCCTTGCAACTCAGTTGTTTGGAGCAGAAAGGCATGGGTACCCATTTTAGATTTGGCAGAATGTGTATTTCCAAAAATGTATGGTTTTGGGGGTAAACATAGTTTTCTGTGTTTTTATCAAACAAAAAATGCAGTTGAAATGTGTTGATTTTTCATTAGCTGACATGATCTACAGGACTATTTGTATGTGAAAACTTTATTTTGGGGCCTCTAAATGGAAGAAACTTAAAAGTGACTCCTCCTCCTGGCCAGGGCTACATCCTCAGCCTGTTTCCCTTGGCTTCAGTTTCTTTTTAGTGTCCTCAGAAGGAGGAGACAACAGGGAGCTATGATTAGGGCTACGGTTCACAGCCCTGTCACTACAGGGCCACAAATTTCTATTTAATGCCCTCTCAGCCCACAGAACACCAGTATCCTACCGATTCTTCCCTGCCTTCTCACTCCATGGAGGCTGCAGCTCCCACCCTGGAGGGCTCCTGGAACCTGCTTCCCAGAGGTCGGCACCGGTGAACCCCTCCACAGCAGGATGGGGCAGTGGATTGATGTGGACTACCTTATACACATATCCCCCCTCCCAGCAACCACCTGCCTTCACTTCCTTTATCGCAATAACTCTTCCTGGGACTCTCGTGAGACTCTGTCTCCCTCGTGATGCTACCACCAATGGCACCTCTCTCTGCAATGTGGCACCTTCCTGAACTCTGCTCTGTGACGCTATCCTGAAGATCCATCCCGCAGGACACACGTGTCACTCTGACTCCTTGGGGCACACTGTTCTCCGCAACGTGATTGGTCTTCTCCCTGCAACCATACCTCGCATCTCCACGCAGGGCTGCCATCAGAAATCACGGGGCCCCGCACAACAAAATTTTCTGGGCCCCCCTCGCCACCCCTCCCTCAGTATGAAGGCCACACAAGACACAGGCATTAAAACATGAAGTGCCCCCCTACAAGTTAAAAAAATAACTTTGTTTCCCAGATCCCTCCTAAAAGTTTTGGTGGTCAGATGGTGGTTAAAGAAAAAAAACATTGGTGGCCGGGGCCCCACACATTTAAAAAAACCAATTAGCCAGGGCCCCCACACATTTAAAAAAAAAAAACAATTAGCCATGGCCCCCACACATTAAAAAAAAACAATGAGCCAGGGACCCCCACACATTTAAAAAAAAACAAAAAACAATTAGCCATGGCCCCCACACATTATATAAAACCAATTAGCCAGGGCCCCCACACATTAAAAAAAACAATTAGCCAGGGCCCCCACACATTAAAAAAAAACAATTAGCCAGTGCCCCCACACATTTAAAAAAAAAAACAATGAGCCAGGGCCCCCACACATTTAAAAAAAAAAACAATGAGCCAGGGCCCCCACACATTTAAAAAAAAAAAAAACAATGAGCCAGGGCCCCCACACATTTAAAAAAAAAAAAAAAACAATTAGCCATGGCCCCCACACATAAAAAAAAAAACAATTAGCCAGGGCCCCCACACATTTTAAAAAAACTAAAAGTTTTGGTGGTCAGGTGGTGGTTAAAGAAAAAAAACATTGGTGGCCAGGGCCCCACACATTTAAAAAAACCAATTAGCCAGGGCCCCCACACATTTAAAAAAAAAAAACAATTAGCCATGGCCCCCACACATTAAAAAAAGAACCAATTAGCCAGGGCCCCCACACATTAAAAAAAAAACCAATTAGCCAGGGCCCCCACACATTAAAAAAAAAAACAATTAGCCAGGGCCCCCACACATTAAAAAAAACAATTACTGTAGCTAGGCCCCCACAAATTTAAAAAAAAAAAACTATTAGCCAGGGCCCCCACACATTTTAAAAAAACTAGCAAAGAGCCCCCACACATTTAAAAAAAAACTATTAGCCAGGGCCCCCACACATTTAAAAAAAAACAATTGGTCAGGGACCCCACAAGTTAAAAGAAAAAAAAAACTGCACGTACCTTAGCCAGGGAGTTCAGATGCCGGTATCTTCAGTTTCTTGTGCTCTGATTCGCCAGTGAAATGTAAGTCCCGGTAAAGCCGCATGGTGATTGGATAAAGTAGAGGGGAGGTTCAAACTTCTCCCAACCAATCCGCATGTGGCTTTACTGGGACTTACATTTCACTAGCGAATCAGAACACAAGAAGAAGTCATCGGAGCTCGGATGCAGGGGCCCGGCTTTGCAAGTAAGTGCAAGAAGGTGCAGCACGGCCGCCCCCCCTTAACACCCGAAAACATCCGGGCCCGGGACAACAGTCCCCCCTGTCCCCCCCTGATGGCGGCCCTGTCTCCACGGCAGCTCTGGTGAGTCAGGTGAACTTGGACCCCTGAAAGTCTCTAGTGGGATTACAGAGCCATGCTCGCACACCAGAGGGTCTGGAGAGAGTGTTTGAACGGCTCTCAAACCCACTACAGACACACAGAGTCCTGACCCCATACAAACCCAAAAGACCCCTTTCCCCTTCTGGGGCCCCCGAGGAACAGGTCCTTGAATTGGAAGAGGAGGCAAGTTTTTTCAGTGGAATCAAAGCCAGATGCTGAGACTCCCAGATCTCAGAGAGAGGTTGAGGGTCTCATCCAAGAGGAGTCTGGAGGACTCTTCCTCCATTGTAGAGCCAGGGGGAAATAGACAAAAAACATCAGCTTGGGTTTTTCCAGCTTATGATCAACTATATCAGGTCATTGTTGTTGGCTTTGAAAACATAACAGTTCCACCAAATTGCAGAATAATCATTCCAAGTATTTTCGTACAGGGCATTCTTTACAATTTGTCAAATACAAGAGTCCTCTGCACTCAACCCATTATCAATATATTTAAGACAGAGACATTTTGTGCATACTGCTACTGAAAAATGCCTTACCCTTTAAACAAAACAGGGATTGTTTGTCCATATATTGCAATATATTTAAGCTGGCCAACTACGTCAAAGTCATCCCATATCTGGCCAGTCCTATGCTCAAATTTATCTGATTCATTAAGAATTCTATTGCTTAATTATACATTTTACAAAGGGACTAGGTTTTACCTGCAACTTACTTGCTGCTTTCAAAGTAAACCCCCATACTTGGCTGCCCTTTTATTAGACACCAGTGGGATCACCTGACTATAGCTGGGAAGGGTGGGAGCTACAACATGGAGCTGGTCACTGCTCCTGTATAACTATAACAAACAAGGGAAAGTTGTGCTCACCACTATTTTTTAAAACCATTAGTCGGGGGTGCAATGAGGGTGTGACCACCTTCCCTTGTTTGTTATAGTTATACAGGAGCAGTGACCAGATCCATGTTGTAGCTCCCACCCTTCCCAGCTATAGTCAGGTGATCCCACTGGTGTCTAATAAAAGGGCAGCCAAGTATGGGGGTTTACTTTGAAAGCAGCAAGTAAGTTGCAGGTAAAACCTAGTCCCTTTGTAAAATAAAATATATAATGAAGCAATAGAATTCTTAATGAATCAGATAAATTTGAGCATAGGACTGGCCAGATATGGGATGACTTTGACGTAGTTGGCCAGCTTAAATATATTGCAATATATGGACAAACAATCCCTGTTTTGTTTAAAGGGTAAGGCATTTTTCAGTAGCAGTATGCACAAAATGTCTCTGTCTTAAATATATTGATAATGGGTTGAGTGCAGAGGACTCTTGTATTTGACTATATGTATTTTGTGGTCACACCCTCATTGCACCCCCGACTAATGGTTTTAAAAAATAGTGGTGAGCACAACTTTCCCTTGTTCATTCTTTACAATTTGACATGATTTGGCAGGACAAGCCCCGAAACTTATCAGAACATCTGACTCACTCTTCATTCTGCCAGAGGGACGAAAAAGGGTCTGAAGGCTGCTAAGACTACCTGGGCCAAGTGGATTTAATCCAGCATCATCAGGGTCTACATGGTTAACGGCCAACCGCTGCCATTTCAGATCCAAGCTCATTACTACTACCTCCCTCAGCACATCCTGGGCAGTGAGCTATCAGCAGAACAAGTCCGCAAGGCAGCCACATGGTCATCCTTATATACATTTTCAATGTTTTACAGGGTGCAGACTAAAAGCCGGGTGCGAGAGAAAGGTGCTTCAAGAAGCTGTGATTTAAGCTCTTCAATTGTTTGACCCACCCTCATGGGATGCTTTAGGACATGCCCATGGTGCCTATGTCACCCAATTATACTTACTGATAAATCCTTTTCTCTCCTCATACATTGGGGGACACAAGCCTTCCCTCCCTGGAATTTGTTTTGCATACAGTACTGGATATATTGTTGGTTAGTTGTACTTGTACATAGTTGGGTCTGTTGTTCCTTGGACCCTATAATCATGTCCTCCCTTCTTTGGTCATGCAACAAAACTGACGCCAAGGGAAGCAGGCAGGGGATGTAGCCCTGGGCAGGAGGAGGATTCACTTTTAACCTTTTATTGTCCTTTCTCCAGCTGCAGGATCTACATCCTCATGGTGCTTGTGTCCCCAATGTAGGAGAAGAGAAAAGGATGAGTATAAAAATACCTCTTTTCCATATGCACACAAGAGAAAGAAATAACTCTGTTAAGGGTATACAGTATATAACAGAAAAAAGAAGAAATACAATCATGAAGCAGAAGCATATGATTTTGGAGCAAGCCAGTGAAAATTTCACTTGGAAAAGAAAAGAATACAGTAGCTGAATATACAGTAGGTTAGTAGGAATTTAAAGTTGCAAAGTGTAAATAAGTAACTATGGAATGTAATGGCAATTAATTGTTACAGTTGGTAAAATTAGTTCCAGGGTTACTGGAACTGCTCTCTGTGTAAATGTTTGAGTGCTCTGTAACGCTAGCACTCCTTTTAAAATGCTTATGAATCATCGTTTCTCGATTTCCGTTACAATTGTGTGTGAGGGAGCTGTATCAAGACATATTTTTCAACAAAGAAAAGTCTGAATAATTGAAAACAAATACTGTACAGTACAGTACAGTGACATTTATAAGTATTAGAACCTTTCAATACACTCTACAAATGGATTCATAACAAGAAGCAGGTAACTGCCGGAGCTAAATGAAGAGGGTTAAATAAAAGATAAGCATATTCTGTACAATAATCTGCTTATATTTAATAGTCAGCCATGTAAAAATAATTTTGTCAGGCCATCCTAATACTGGATGAATGAAACAGTCTCCCAAATCTATTAGTACTCTTTTTACTAACGTTATTTGGTATTGAATACCAAATATTATCAAAATAACTAATGTACTGCAAAGAACTCTCAAAAAAGAAGTCACATATGTACACAAGGTCTAGTACCTGAGTTATGACTTCATCTGGGCAAATAATTAAAACACCATCCCTAATGTTAACAGTAAGCCATCAGGTAGCCTTTGGGACAAGACCACTTTAAGGCCAAATCAGTACTAAGACTTAACTGGTTTAAATCCAACTGCAAATGAATGAATACCCATCACTAATCAAGACTAAAGTCCTTGTTGACTTCAGGCACAATCATGATTGCCAAATAGTGAGACATCATTTAGACCATGACTAATATTGTGATACATGCAGTAGTGGCAAATAACAAAATTTGAGTTGATGATAAGACATTTTAATAAAAGTTTCTAGTATCTAGTCAAAACCACAAGTCAAAAACCGTGGCAGGTCTGAGCACAATTGTGTGCAAGATCCAGGTCAAGACTAACTGTGACTGTTAAATAAGGGCTGTATTGGAAAGAGTTCTGTGAAGTGATTGAGACTGACCACACATACAATGATTTAAAGAAAATAAGTGATTTATTGATATTTAGCAGAGAAGCGGGAGGAACTGTCCACAGTGGCTCAGCAGTGATTCCAACATAAACAATCACTGTCCAGGCAGAAGTCACTTGTCCAACTCCCAGGAAGGTTACATACTCCAACCTGCATACTTTATATGGTAAAGTCAAGCATTATGTGGTTTCACTAGCAAAGGTGTTGTTCTATTCTTAATCAGTGAATCACTTATTTTCCAAGACCAAAAGTCTTTCTCCCATTGTGTAAATGTGAGGAAACTAACCGTTGCTCCTTCTTTGAAAACCTTCCCTTACTGTGCACACAAAATGCCATTAATATTATTTAAACACCCACAGCTATGGATGGTGGTATGTGAAGGGGACAACGAACTGACTGCTACTGGAACCTTTGGATTTCGTCTGACCAACAATGCCTAGTATTCCGGATCCAGGGAACTTGCACAAAGAAAACCAACGAGTGGATCAGAATAACAAGTTCCGTTTATTGAAGGTCAAACCTAGGCTTATATAGGTTATAAGTAAAGACGTCCCAATACAGTGACATATCAGCATAGTTATTAGCATAGTATATGTCTGTAATAGGTATAGCATTCAGGATGGGAAAGAGAGAAATAGACAAATGTGTGCATGCGTATTAGCTAAGATATTTTGGCTAAGGCAAGCTGATAACATTGTTTATGGTACATGATGCTGCTTATGCAAGGTTGTCTAAGAAGAGACAGTACAGGGTTGTACAGAAAAACAAGTACAGAGGCCTACAAGGGTCAGCACACAGGCATGTTAACCCTTCAGTATGTTAATCTGATGATTGAAAGAGGGGAAGAGGGACCTCGCCAGAAAATTTGTTTCAGGGCTGTGCTTCATAAAGAGTTATCAACTTTCCCAAAAGACGTATCTACGGAACTGTTTGAAAGGAGTAAAGCTGAGAAATGTGTATCCACTTTAGAAGTGTCATACAGAGATCTGATAGAGAGAGAATGAGTACCTGATCAGCTTATGCACTACATGTCTCCATGTGACCACTATGTACAGTACAAAGTACAAATGAAAGCAAACCTACAGTACACATGTGAATCATTTGAGAGCCCCCACCCCTCATTTATTGTATGTAGCATAGAAGTCTACCTTTAATTCAATTCACTTGCTCCCACATTCTCCATCCAGGCTTGAGGTAGGGCCCTCATGTGGTTACTTTAAAATAATTGCGGTAACAATAGCATTCCACAATCTTCTGCCAATGCAAAGATCTGTCTTTATTGTTGCTTTCACTCATCTTCATGTCACAGTATTCATAATTGATGTTAAAACAGTTAAATAAAACATACAAACATATTACCTTTGTACCAAGCGCATTTTAATAAGGATCACAACCACTAAAGCAAGTTTATCTTCTGCCATGGCAAATCCATTGCAAATAAAATAAACTATATTTAAAGATATTGCCTATTGTGTTCAACAATCAACAGATGTTTAAAGATGGAAGACGGGCGAGACAAGCATTTGGGCTTTACTTAACTATTATGTGCATGTGTATGTTCAACATCTCTCTGTTGCCACCTGCATGTGCCTATAAATGGAGTTTTTCAATAAATCCATCTAATCAGCTTACACTATAACATTCCTAACTTTTCTCACCTGGTTTTCTCCAGATCATTGCGTTAGATGATGGGCTAAATAAAAAGGCATAAACACTGCTAGGGTTGATTTAGAATCTCCATGCAGTTCATGCAAAGCTTATTTTTGTGTGTAAACAAACAAATTAATGTTTTTTTGTACAGCAGCCAGTGAAACGGTATCTTGTAAGCTGTTTGTTCAAGCATAGCAGTAAGGGAACACAGCTGGGGTTACCGTCTAAACAAAATTCTGACCGGGGAACAGACACTGAGCCAAAGAATGTGTCATTTCGAGTGAGTAAACATTTATGTTTATTGGGATAGTCTTTGTGGCGAAGTAATCAACAGCTTCCTGAGTTTGATGTATTTTAGGCATTTGATTTTTTTTAACATTAAAACAGAAAATTATAGGCTCTGTTTATAAAGTGGGGTCTCAAATGAGCATCACAGTGCCCTTTTCACTAAACCATTTTACTCTCTTTTTTAATTTTATTGTGGGAATGCAGCCAACAATGATCATCATGCTTTATTGTATAACGATCCATGTAAATTCTTGCTGTGAACATGATCAGCTTTGCTGTGTACAAAGCGTGGACTATTTAGCTTGCTGGTGCATTCTCACATCCTGCAGAGAGGTGCTTTGTTATATTGGCTGTTGCAGGTGGATATGTGGAGACAAGCATTCATACAAGAGCTGCTTCAGCTGCTTGACAGTAATTGATACTCCTAATCCAGCTGCTGGCCCCTTGAACGTTACTGTATAAACTGGGTGGAAAAGCATCCATATTTTCTGTTCATTCGTTGGTTTTCTATGGGTGATGGGACAAGAGATCCTACAAGATGAACAGGAAAGTCTTTGGACTTTAGTTTGCAGAACACAGCACACATTGCACAAAGTAAATACAGGTACAGAACCTAATATTCAGAATGCTTGGGACCTGGGGTTTTCTGGGTAACGGATCATTCCATAATTTGGTCTTCATACTTAAAGGGATTCCGTCATGATTTTTATTATGTAGTTTTTATTTTAAATTACACTGTTTACACTGCAAATAATTCACTCTACCCAATAACATTTTTTTCTTGAACCAAGTGTATTTTTTTTAGTGGTAATATTGGTGTGTAGGCAGCCATCTCAGGTCATTTTGCCTGGTCATGTGTTTTCAGAAAGAGACAGCACTTCAGTATGGAACTGCTATTGAGTGATGTTCTTAGATCTACCAGGCAGCTGTTAGCTTGTGTTAGGGAGCTGCTATCTGGTTACCTTCCCATTGTTCTGTTGTTAGGCTGCTGGGGGGGTGATATCACTCCAACTTGCAGTACAACAGTAAATAGTGACTGAAGTTTATCAAAGCACAAGTCACCTGACTGGGGGCACCTGGGAAACGGACAATATGTCTAGCCCCACGTCAGTTTTCAAAATTAAATATAAAAAATCTGTTTGCTCTTTTGAGAAATGGATTTCAGTCCAGAATTCTACTGGAACTAACTGATGTGTTGATTTGAAAAAAATAATTCCCAATTATTTAAACATTAACTAAATCAAATAGGCTGTGTTTTCCCCAATGACTAATTATATCTTAGTTTGGATAAAGTAAAAAGTACTGTTTTATTATAACAGAGAAAAAGGGAAATCATTTTTAAAAATGTGGATTTTTTAGATAAGATCTATGGGAGAAGGCCATTCCATAATTCAGAGCTTTCTGAATAACGATATGGATGCCATAACTGTACTGTTCCCTTCTCCAGAGAAGACTCCCAGTTCTATCATCCATTGCTTCTCAGAAAATGCAAGGCATTGTGGGAATTAAAGTCTTGGTCTGAGGAGAGTTGACTGCAATTTGATTGTTTCAGTGGTACATGTAGTCAGAGCCAAAATATACTATTATCTTGATGGAGGTGTCCTTTAATAGTTTTACCATGCCAGTACTACTAGACTACAAATCCTTCTATATGCAAACATATTATCAATTGAAGCTTAAAAGGCTTTAGTTCCTGCCATTTTATGCAATCTTTTTGTTCAACCCACTGAATTAAAGCTGAAAGTCTACAGTTTAACTGCATCTGAGTTGTTTCATTTAAAATACATTGTGGTAATGTACAGAACCAAAATTAGAAAAAAAAAGTTGTCTCTGTCCAAAGATTTATGGGCCTAACTGTACATACAGTATGCAGAAGGACTGGAATTCCACTTTAAGCAGTGTAATGTTTATACAAATGCTCTTTCTTTTCCAATCTAGCCTCTAATTCTATTATCCAGACGAATAGAGTGGAAAATTGATTTTTATTTAAGGGGGATGTGTAATTAATATATCTTACCAAGCAGATCATTGGTTTGGAAAAGCCGTCCAATGCAAAGAAGAGAAGAAAAATGTTTCATGATCTCTTTCCTCTTTCTCCCTTCTTTAATCCCAGAGAAGAAAAACATGAGAAGATGAAGTGCTTAGATTTAGATTCTTTCAACTGTTTCTGTCTTACAGCTACAGACCTTTCTATTGACAGGCCCTGTGATCTCTTTTTAATTTGTCTCAGATGTGAAAGAGTTTCTATTTGACAAGATAAGGGTTATTCTAGTGATGTCCAGCCCTGACAACTGAAGCCAGAGAGCTGCAGATCAGACAGTCCTCAGCTACCCTTTACAAGAGCATCTGAAAACACGAAATTAAGCAACTCCTACAATGGGATTTGTAGTCTAACAGCCAATGGTTGGATAATATCAAAGTAAAAACAGGACACACCGGCACAGCATGGGTAAGTTCAGCAGGTTAAACCTTGCTCGTTTATTGCGGATGCAACGTTTCGGGGCGTGACCCCTTTCTCAAAGGGGTCACGCCCCGAAACGTTGCATCCGCAATAAACGAGCAAGGTTTAACCTGCTGAACTTACCCATGCTGTGCCGGTGTGTCCTGTTTTTACGCTGTTTTTGAGGTTGCCTATTCCCTCTGACATCGAGCACCTGGGAGTCGCTGAAGTCTGGACGGCCAGGGTGTGCGAGTGTAAGTCTTTCTTTTTGGATAATATCAAAGCCCATCCATTTCTATATGAAAGATAAACAAAGAGCAATTGCATTTTTTTTTTTTAAAACTTCTATTGGTTAGAAATCATAAAGATTTTATTATAATCAGCTGTATCCAAAGACAGCTCTCTTGAATAATATATACTCCAAGCCGCTGAAATCATACATTGGACTGAATGTTTTAAACTGTTTTAAGCCAATGTTTTGAATCCCTTTGGATAATCAAGCAGTGTTTATAATGAAAATGACTTGCAAATGTGAGGACTTGGAAGGACAGATTACAAAGGATCAGGGATATGTTGTCCAAATGCTATGCTAGTGTCCAGGAAAACTCTTCCAAAGGGAAGAACATAATTAACATAATGAGAACATTTGGAATCAGGAAACCCAAGCATAACAATATGATGAGATAAGTATTTTCTATCCCTAACTGATGGCACTATGATGAATTTTATTCTTATTGTCTATACTGCTATGAAATGTCACTCATTTGTTTTATTAAAGATATGCATATTGTCCATGAATTAAAGCTGCATGTTTGTGCCCCTGCTTTTGAGTTTATCGATGGTGTTAAGCAGGAAACTGTAAAAAACCTGAATCCAATATGGCTGTGAATTTGTCTAAAATATGAAGTTCAGTTTTACGTTAAATGGTCCCCCAACCAAAAAATATTTTTAATACAATGAAAGAAAATGTAATTCTAAGTATCTTTCCATTATATATAAGTTTCCAATGGTTTTAAATGTAGTGTTTGCTGAGGGACTTGATTTCAAATGCACTACAGAGTTAGAAATGCTAATAGGTAGTGTAGGACTTACATAAAATGAGGGGTCTTGACACGACACATGAGCTTACATATTTTGGCCAAAGTGTGGAACTAACACCTCATTTTTTTTGTAATGATTATTTTTAAAGGCAAACAGTATGCTAGAAATCTTTCTCCTTATTATATGTACAAAAATGCCTTGTTACCACTTCTAGCAGTTTGTAAACTCCACAATGTGGGTTAGACTGAGTTCTGCAATTGCACTTGAAAGTAAAGTTTGTTTATCCCTGACATCCCTGACACCTAAACCAGTCAGTCCTCCAGGTCTTTAAACAGTGGGCATGAAGAATTTCATGAGTCAGAGCCTGGGGTTCAGAGTAGTGATCAACAAATTTGCCGTTTTAAACTTCCCTGAAAAATTGCTGAAAAATTTGTGCAACAGTGGAAATTTGCAAAATGTATTAAAGTCTATGGGTGAGTTTTTTGTGCTGCAACTTTTTTGTAGCAATATATACAGGAGTCTATGGGCGACTTTTTTTGTAGCAAAACATATTAGAGTCTATGAGTGACTTTTTTTTCTCAAATGCATTAAAGTCAACGGGCATTTTTTCTCACTTCAAGTGCATTGAAGTGAATGGAAGTTCTTTTCTCTGCAAATTTTTGTCGAAAAAATTAGTCGATGGTGAAATGTGGAATTTCACTGCAAATCTATGCTTGGTGAAAAAATTCATCACTGGTGCAGAGAGTGCAACTAGCAGGCAGATACTAGTTGCAATACAATCAAACTTAAGTTGCTTAGATTTGGGCCTTCCATCCTGTCCCTGTAAATATAGAATTTGTTCTTAAAACATACATATATGCTGGCTTTATACCTTTCAAGGGGTACCCTTATGATTTTTCTATACAAGGCAGTAACCAGTAAGCAAAGGATTATAAAGATATCGGCATACCTTTGCAGATGATTTTATCAACACCTACTCAATACCTACTTAAATCTTACTTGGGGATAGGCTGTTTGGAAACAGTAATTCATATAGTGCCACTAATTTCATGCCGCTTTTCTCAATATCCCACAGTCACATCCCCTTAATAGTGGCACCACAGGTGCAGCATTGCTGTCTTGCCCTGCAATCCTAAACACTATAAATAACACATCTCATTGCGTAGACCACACTGGTGAATAAGCAAGTTTATTGGCTGTGAATATTGTATTCCTCTAGTGTGTCAGGAATTGGCACTTTATCTGAAGAGAAGATGTGCGGGCAAATCTTTCTTGCTTTTACATAGGTTTGGAGGTTGTCTAAATGCCAGGAGAGGTTGATGTGGAAATGATTTATCCTCTCATCTTTTTGCAGTGAGCCCTGCAGCTCTCTGGTTATTTTCCTTTTGGCCTTTAGTTGTGGATTATAGTTTGTGACCACTGGTACCACTTTTGTCTTTCTGTTTTTTCTTTATTAGTAGTTGGTGCCTTGAGACCTTGATGGCTCTGTGTTTGTTGTAGTCTACATTCCTTGGTTTGTATCCTCTGAGGGTTCTGCAAGAACCAGACATGGTGTAGCCTCACTTTCCTTTTACACCAAGATTTAACACATTTTTTATAATTAAAACAGTAGGTAAAACGTATGTTCAGTCCAAGCCCTATTCATTAAACTTATTTTGAAAAGGGCAGTATATAGTATCTTTAATGAAAATGACATGCCTATTTCTCATTCACATTTAAATTAGATCTGCAAAAAAACCAAATCCCTTGCCATTGAGTAGCAATGATCTCAACTGCAAAAACATGTGTCTTATAAACCTGTTATAGTCAACATTCTTTCAGATGTCAGATCCCCATGATTCATTTAATACAGAGACATTTTCACCTACAACAGGTAATAATATTGAAATGGCAGTAGATAACATACCAAATTCTTGGGTAACAAAGCTATTTGCTACATATGAGAATATATGTAGATATTGTCCCCCAAAACTTATAGCTATAAACTATAGCTATAAACGTATTTACAGTCGTGACATTATAGTCGAAATTTAGGACAGTGCTACAGTATTTATCAAAATGCAATTTATATGGATTTTATAGACAGTGATCAATCTATTTATATGGATTTTATATACAGTGATCATATTAATTTATTCATATAATTAATGTATTCATATACTTCATTATCAATTCACATGAGATATTGCAGATTTCTGATTATAGCATTTATTGAATTAAGATTGGGTATAAGATGTGGGGTGACGTCATCAAGATGGCTGCACGTACCTGAGTCTCTTCAGCTCGCCAGGGGCCATGCAGTTCTAAAGAACAGCAAAAAGCCGGAGGACAGCAAAAAGCCGGAGGACAGGAGGCAGGAGGGGAAGGAAAGGCGTCTGCTAAAGAGGAAGGTTCCAGCGGCGGGTGCCAGAGCCGAGGAAGTGCCCTGCGGGGGGGAGAAGACGCTGGACATAAGTGATAAGTGGCTAGCAGCATAGGTGGCGGGGAGTGAGAGCGCCCCTGCGGGGTGAGGGGACACTGGACGCTGCCATCCCAACAGCCCAACAGCCCAAGCGGCGGTGAGTTCCGGTGCAGGCGGAAGTGAGGGAGAGCGGTGTCCGGCACAGTTCCCGGCACAGCTCCCAGCTCAGCTCAGAGCTCCCGGCTCTGCCAGAGGCGCATTAGAGCCGCAACCGCAGCCGCAAGGGGAAGGGCGGAAAAACCGCAAAGCCAAAAGGGACCGGCCCATATTGGTAACGGGGCGGGTGGATCCGGAAATCAGGGGAGTTGGAGCGGCAGGGGCCATGAAGAGAGGGGGTCAAGCTCTGGCAGGGGTCTGCTGCAGCTTGTAGAGAAGGCGGCAACTATAAAGTGCCCCCCTAAAGTGCCCCCTATAAAGTGTCCCCAAAGCATCCCCCGAACTTAATGCAATATTAAATGCAATATTAAAATAAGGCAAGCCATAAGAGGAGCTGGCTGCAAGGCTACAAACACCAGTATCCCTGGCACCCCAACAGCCCTCAGGACACCCGCATAGGAACAGAGTAATATACAGTCTGGGCCTCCACACAAATAAATAAAACTATATAAAAATACATAAGGGCGGAAAGTTACTCCAGGCTATATACCGGCCTTTTGCTACAACCCTCAACAAAAGGATTTGCATCGAGAAAGGGGGAGATATCATTAACAGATTAACCCCAGGCCATAACCTTAATCTGATTCGAATCTAACCCGAATTGATTACAAAAGCTCATTAATATATATTCTGGACACTGGAAAGATATGATAAAGACGAAAATGGGCAAACCACAAAAGGGGAAAGGAGAAAAGGAAAAGGTCAAAGAGAGAACACCGACCCAAGAACATACAGAACTGGCCCCAGTATTCAAGAGGAGGAATATTAATCAAAGACAAAACAAAAAGACTCCTGAAAAAGTACAGTTGGACGAAACAACAGATACACACCAAGATTCTTCAGAAATGGAAAGTGAAGGGGAAGGAATGATGGATATCGCATCCTACTTAACCAATCTACCCACTAAAGCTGATATAAGAGGTATGTTGGAAGAAGTAGCATCTTCAATAAAAGAGGAACTAAAAGATTTGAAAAAAGACTTTGAAATGCTGGCTAGGAGAACAGATGAAATAGAAGCATGTCAGAGCAAATTAATGATTAACCAAAAAGCTATTCACAAAACGGTCTTGTCTCACAACTTAATGCTGACTGAGATGCAAAGACAGTTGGAAGACCAAGAAAACAGAGGGAGGAGAAATAATATACGAATTAGAGGTATGAAAGAACATGAAAACGAAGTTAATATAAAAGCCACTGTGTGTAAACTACTCAATTACATCTTAGAGAAAGACTCAGTACAAGAAATTGATATTGAAAGAGCACATAGAGTACAAAAATCGAGGTCATCTCCTCCAAATGCAACAAGAGATATTCTCTGTTGCATAAAAAGTTTTACCTTAAAGGAAGAAATATTAATGAAAGCAAGAGCCAAAGGAACCAATATCAAATTTGAAGAATCCTCACTGAAACTTTTTCAAGATATTGCATGGACCACGCTGAACAAATGAAGATTACTGAAACCTTTGACAAATATTCTGAAAGAAAAGGAAATACAGTATAGATGGGGCTATCCATTCTCTCTAAACGTCAACAAAGAAGGAAGACAGGCAACGATTAGATTGCCAAAAGACACTAAAAATTTTCTATCAAAACTGCAACTACCGGATATAGATCTTCCAGGATGGTTAACAGCAGAACCGTGTATAATAGATTGGGCAGAAACACAGAAAGATGGATGGAAGGAGAGAAGGTCAAAGAAGACACTGAGTTCCCCGAGAGCAAGAGACCAGAGAGAAAACTCAGAATAGGTTACAGGAAAAATCATCCCGAAGGATGGGTAACTATGCAAATTGTAAAACTGACTGAAATTTTATGGGAACTGTGTATGTACTATGGACATTAAGGACTATAATAACAAAAAGCATCTGTCAATTATGTTTAAATGTATGGATAAAATGATGGGGATCTGCGTATATGGAAGAACGAAATAGTTGTTGTTCAGGGAAAGATTAACTAGAGGGGAGAGGAGGAGAGAAAGGGGGGGGAAGAAGGGAAGGAAACCCCCCCTCTCTTTTTTTTTTCTTTTTTTTTTTTTCTCTTTCTCTTCTTTTTCTCTCTCTCTCCCCTATTTTCATTTTCCTTTTCATCATATGTATGGGAAGAGATACAATACGTATGATGTAAATTGACTGGGCGAATATGAGTAGACCTCCATCTGGTATAAGGTTACAGGGTATAGAAGGATATTTACTGGAAATAAGAGAATAAATGGGAATAGAATAAAGGGGAACAGAGGTGGTAGGGGACTTCTCCGGATGAATAAAATTCCCCACAGATAATGAGGTGGGATGGGGGTCCATAAAACGAATCACGAAAAATCACAATGACACAACCATTATTACCTACAGGGGTCACTTGATAAGGACACAGTTTTCACTTGTTTATTTTAAATCACCTACAGGCACATTTTAATATGGGGATACACTTGGCACTTGCACATATCATTCACAGCTGATTTACACATACTCAACTATATATTGTTACATAACTTACACATACCTTTTATTATATATTGCTACACAACTTACACATACCTTCACTTATCTTTATTTACACAATAGATATAGTAATATTAATGGGAGAGAAAAAGGAAATGATTGGCACATGCTACACTTATTTACACAGATTTTACGTATACTATTCACATTACCTGCACATATCCACTCACATTTTAATATATTACCTACACACACTCACACTCACCTTTTATTCACATAAAAGACAACATAAATGGGAGATAAATAGGGAATCACTGACACAACCTTCACTTATTCAATAAATTCACTTATAGTTGCAATTAAACATAGCCATAAACCCGGCACCTACACATAATATTCACACTTATTTGCACAGTTTCATCTATTTCACTTATTTCCGCCACACAACTCACATAAACTTACATCACTTTTCTATATACACAATAGATACATTAATGGAAATAAATAGGGTTTTATGGACACATATTAGGGATAAAAGGGGCACATAGGTAGCACTAGATCTAGGGGGCTCAAATCATTAGGGGAAGAAATACATAGGAGAGGTAGAGGGGAAGTAAAAGGGGATTAAACTACAAATGAAAAGGGAGAAATTTGCCCTACCAGGTTGGTAGGGAATGAAATAAAGGGAGGACGGAGGGCAAATTTGAATAGACTATTAGGGAGAAGGTATACTAGGAGAGTCCCATGGGGGAGGAGGGTGAAAAGGAATGACGAAAAACGGAGGGTAAAGAGAAAACAAAGGCAGAGGCAAAGGAAATATAGCAAGAGGTTAACACTGAAAAGGGTAGATAAAAAGGGCCCTGGCAAGGAGACTGAAGTGGCTTAGGATATGCATATAACAACTGAATTGCCTCGGAAAGAAGGCAATAAAAGGCAACCAAAACACCCCAAATAATTGTGCTTGAGCACACCCAGCCGCCATTGGGGAACAGCAGGAGAGTAGATCCTCTGTAAGTCTGAGGCGGCAAAGGAGATCTCACCAGGATGGTGAGAGTTTTTGTTTTTTGTAATCCACTGATGTATTTGTACATTCTATTTTCTTTTTTTATTATTTTCATATTTTTTTCATTTTTCTTTTTTTTTTCTTTCTCTCTTTTGAGTTGTTGATTGTACAGGAAGTAGAGAATAAAGGTCCTGAAAGTAAAGGTAAAAGAAATAAAAGGGGACATAAGGTGAAAAAGGAAATATCTACTTAAATGTGTACAGTACTGAGTTATAATGTAAATGGGCTAAACGAACCTGTTAAAAGAAGCCAGATATTAAATAGCTGCAAGAAACTTAAGGCCCATATAATTTTGCTTCAAGAGACCCACTTTAAAGAAGGTCAAGGACCAGTTTTGAGAGACCATTTATATTCACAAATATACTTTAATAACAACCCGCAGAAGAAAGCAACAGGGGTGCTAACAATGATTCATAGAGATCTTCCATTTGTGTTACAAGATTGTAAGAGGGACAGTGACGGCAGGTACGTTATAATAAAAGGGAAAATGGGAGAGTTAAAAATAACTATAGCAAATATCTATGCACCTAATCAAGCTCAAGTAAAATTTGTGAATAACTTTCTATCTGAACTGAACGCTTTTAAGGAAGGCCTAGTGATAATGGGAGGAGACCTGAATCTAACAATGGATCCAACATTAGACTCCTCGAATGGGAAAAGTCATATTTCATTTAAAGGACTAAAAAGAGTGAAACGGGGGCTAATGGAGGTATCTTTGGTAGACATATGGAGAACTAGGCACCCTAAAGTTAAAGATTACACCCATTTCTCGAAGACTCATAGGGTCTATTCTCGGATAGATTATCTGTTTATGTCACAAGCTTGGCTCCATATAGTTACAGATGCGAAGATAAGTACCAATTGTTTCTCAGATCATTTCCCAATAATGGTCAAGTTTGACATACCGCAAATAACTGAAAGAGAATATACTTGGAGATTCAACAATTTATTGATACATAAGAAAGAAAATAAAGAAAAAATCAGAGAAATGATAAAGCAAATTATAAGGGAAAATGCAGGTCCAGAGGTGAGTCCAGCGACACTGTGGGAAACTAAGAGATGCGTGCTTAGGGGGCAGCTGATTGCCTTCAGCAGTAATCTAAAGAAAGAAAAGGAAAAACAAATCAATACATTAATAAAAGACATTTCGATATTAGAACAGAAACATAAAACAAAAACAACAGACGAAATGACGTCACAATTAGAAAAGAAAAGATTGCAGCTGAAGGCAATACTGGATCAGAAGACATATAAGGCTTATATGTACAGCAAACAAAAAAGCTACGAATTTGGAGACAAATGTAGCAAATTTTTTGCCCAAAGATTGAAAAAAACTAACCAACAGACCCATATTGTATCAATAAAAGATAAAGCCCAAAAGAACTCATTATGATACACATAGTATAGTCGAAACTTTTCAACAATATTATCAATCATTATATAGAATACAAGAAGGAGAGAGACAAAAAGATAACAGGGAGGAAATGGAACAATTTATTAATAGAGCACAGCTACCGCACCTAACAACAAGCGAGAGGTCAGGGTTAGACTCCCCATTTACTTTTCAAGAAATAAGTAATACTATAGACTCAATGGCTGAAGGGAAAAGCCCTGGACCAGATGGTTTCAGCGCAATATATTACAAAACATATAAGATGGAGTTAATACCACTATTAAGCGATTACTTTAACTCTATTGACCAAACACAAGGGTTCCATAAGCAAGGGAAAGAAGCACATATCACTATAATACCAAAGGAAGGGAAAGACCCCCAGCAATGTGCAAGTTACAGACCCATATCTCTAATAAACATCGATCTAAAAATCTATGCTAAAATAATCGCCAATAGATTAAAAAAATACCTACCAGATTTAATACACGAAGACCAAGCGGGTTTTATACCTAGAAGGGAAGGAAAAGATAACATATACAAAATTATTTCTCTAATGAAAGAGGGGGAAATGAGGAAAAAAGACCAACAATCTGCAACAGTATTAATAACAATGGACGCAGAAAAAGCATTCGACAGGGTTGCATGGCCATTTTTAGAGAAAGTTTTGAGGGGATTTGGCATAGGAGAGGGTACTATAAACCGTATCTTAGCATTATATAAGGAGCCATATGCGAGAGTTAAAGTTAATGGTAGGCTATCATCTCCAGTAAAGATCTGTAATGGCACTAGACAGGGATGTCCTCTATCGCCATTGCTTTTTGTGATGGTAATTGAGACTTTATTAGCACATATCAGATTAGAAGCTAACATTAAGGGAATGAAAGTCAAAGACAAAGAATACAAAACAGTTGCTTTTGCGGATGATATTGCATTATTTGTTTCCAACCCTACGACTTCTATACCTTGCTTACTATCACTTATAGATCACTTTGGCTTGTTATCCAATTTTAAGGTGAACCTAACAAAATCCCACATCTTAAACATTAATACTCCTAATGGGACTCTGGTAGAATTGGAACAAAGTTTCCCCTTTAAAGTAGTACATCAGAGTATAAGATACCTGGGGGTCAATCTAACATCCAACTGGACGGACTTATACAAAAATAACTTCATACCATTGTTGATATCAAACCAGAATAAGATAAATGTATGGAACGGACTGAATCTATCCTGGTTTGCTAAAATACAAACAATAAAAATGGTGTTGATGCCCAAACTGATATACTATTTGCAGGCGTTGCCTATAAAGATACCGGTGGATTTTTTCAAAAAGGTCAAGACACAGATTATTAAATTTATTTGGAAAGGTAAATCATCTAGGATCCAATACAAGAAACTAATCTTGCCAAAAGAAAGGGGAGGGCTAGCTCTACCAGACGCTCAATTATATCAGATGTCAATCCATCTAACAAGAATTAAACAGTGGTACCTAACGGAGAGAAAGAAGGATTGGGTGGGGCTGGAACAACAGTTTATGGAAAAACCATTGGTGAATTATTTATGGGGAGATCAGAAAGACCTTCCCAAAATAGCAAAACACCATCCTTTAATTGCACCAACATTCGAGCTCTGGTTTAAAAACAGGTCAAAGATGAATCTAACCAGCTGCCCATACATCCTGGAACCCTTAGTGAACAACATTTCTTTTAGGCCAAGTTTTCAACAAGGGGCTTTCAAAAAGTGCCAGGAAACAGAAGGTAGAGAGACTAAAGTTGTCGATTTTGTAAAAAATAATAAAGTATTATCGCTACAAGAAGTTCAAGAGAGGTGGGGCAGGCACACCAGAGATGCGTGGGAATATTTTCAACTATGGTATTATATACAAAAGAAGGGGGCAGGAGGATGGAATAGAGAGCGAACAAAATGGGAAGAAATACTGGAAAGCCAAGAAGCGCTCAACAAAGCCATTTCTACCATATACAAACTACTAATAGCAAATATTTTTGTGGAAATAGAAGGAGCATGCAAAGAGTGGGAAAAAGAGTTGGATATAAGAATTACCTCCTTAATGTGGAATAAGATTCAGGCCGCAGCTCACAAATCTTCAAGATCAGAGAGAGTAAGAGAAATGAATTATAAATTGATAACGAGATGGCATCTAACACCTGTAAAAATGCAAAAGATATGTCTTTTAAATTCTGATATATGTTGGAGATGTGGGAAAGAAAGGGGGACTCAGGTCCATATATGGTATAAATGTATGGCTTTGAGGGAATATTGGGGAAAGATCTTGGAAGTAATTTCAGACATAACAGGCATAAAAATTGACGGGGGAGATATCCCATTGATCCTCCTAAGCATAGGGAAAGGAAGCAATATTATAGTAAAAAAACAACTCACCATGCATTTGCTGAGTACGGCTAGGTCATTAATCCCGAGACATTGGAAGAGGCCCATTTCTCCGGAATATGGGGAATGGCAGCATAGAGTTGAAGACACTAGGAAGATGGAAGAAATAACCTACATTTTACAAAATAACAGTAAGAGATATTGGGAAATATGGGAACCATGGTTGGAATTTTTGAACAGTTAAAATTAATGTAGGAATGAGAAATTGGGAGAAGAATTTAGTCGAAAAGGAAGACTTATTTAGGAGCACTAATAGTATCTGAACTACAAGAAAAGTATATGTGGGTTTGCCTATATATTATATATAAGATATATTTTATACTGAGGATATGATTCCCCTACATGTAATAAGAAATGAATAAGGATATTAGAACTAGTCCCTACTTCCCTGTCTGATACATACCTTTATAAAAAAAAAATTCTTATAAATTTTTTTTTTTTTTTTTTTTCTTTTTCTCTTTTCTCGTTTTTTGTTTTTTTCTGACTATGTGATGTATGTATCTCTTGACATGAAAAATTTGTATTAAATAAAAAATATAAAAAAAAAAAAGATTGGGTATAAGATAAGGAACCTCTTCTCATTGGAAATGTAAATATAAATGTGAATATAGCTGTACATCCTACAGTTTTGGAGCAAATAGGAAAGAGATCGGAATAGGAAAGTTGTGGGTTGTCATGGTGATGCGCACGCTTGGAGAGAGGAGGAAGAACAGAGGATGCATCACCATGGCAACCAGAGACCTTAAAAGAGTAACCGAGGCATGCACACTACATCGATGAAGCCTCTGAGGAAGTTGGAACTCCACGAAACGCGTCAGGTAAAGCACAGTGATGTCATTCCTGGGCACCTGGAAGGTAACACGTGGTGGAGGAGGACAACTCTGCGCGTGGTCAGACCCCCTAACCCAAGAGTTTACCGAATATTTGGGCGGATTACTAAAAGGCAGACTTTACATGCCTGTACAAACATCACAATTATGAGTGAATTTTTTGATAAGTTTTTTTTATGTAATAAAAGGTTTTACACTATTCCGTGCGCCATTGTTTTAAACCACAGCAGAGATGGATACCTGGTAAAGCAACTATGGTTAATGATGTGTGCTGTTTAATACTAAAGTCTGTGAGTACCCATCACAACTAATACACGTGGTGGTTTGAGTTGGTGTGAACATACAGCGACAGCTTGACATACTGAAAATACACATGGTTGATATATATAAAGTGGGTCAGTTAGGCCATATTAGTATAAATTACTACACTATATTATTCTTTTTGGTATTACTTGTTTCCCTGAGCTTTTTTTTTTTACTCCAACCTATTGAAACATTATTGTATCTACAGTATTTATCAAACCCATTAATATAAATGTTATAGTTTATATACCTACGTTAAAAATCTTTTGTGGGATAAAGAACTAGCCCATGTGTATTCTACTTGATTTTTCAAGTCACACGATCTGTTTAAATCAAAATTTAAACCAACTAATCCGATCAAAAATAGGGATTGTGGGGAATTGCTCCTGTTTCCTATGGCTCATGGCTCTTTTCCCTTATACAGTTCAGCTGAAAATAGAACCAAACTCTAGATCCAATGAGCAGCTTCCATATCACTTTTAATTTTTAATATCTGTGTATGTGCACACTGCAGAGTTTTTACAAAAACATGGAAAACCCGTTATAGCTTACATTTGTTTGTGCTGTTTAGTATTTCCATGTTTACTATACTAGAGAAAGCATAAATAGATATAACATTAACAATAGTTATCCAACCTTCATAATTCAGCTGGATACTGCAGGTTGGCAACCCCTGATATCAAAGTGTCACCAGGGGTCATTTCTCATGTACAAGAACAAGGGTAAAATGTGCAACCATGTTTTTTTGTACTGTGCACCCTGCCTGTGGATGAGCATCCACAGAGAGAATATGGCAAGGACAAGGCAGCCTTGAGCTGTGCGTAGCACCTTGCAATACATTGTTACCTCTCTAAATGAGCAATAAAAGGTGCAATCTTGCTTGCATCCAGGTAATTTATAAATGATTCTTTCCATCTTTCTTTGCTACACAAAATAATGGAGGTGCCTCCATTATAGGAGTCTGATGACTTCTATCCATGAAGGGTCTGTTGTGGGCAGGGGTTGTCCTAAGCTGGCTATGTGCATTGTTGCTAGCGTGTTGCAGTGCCCAGCAACGAGCGGCCAGTGTTTGTATGGACTTCAGGAGCTGCTGGTTAGCAGGGATAAAAAAAAAACGACTTTAAATATAAATATATAGAAAAAAAGAGACAAAATAGCAAAGTAGAAATATGATTTATTTAATGTTTTCCAATGGGTGCTTATGCTGTATGTCTCAGATAAGAGTGCCTCAAGGCCAAACAGCCCTGGTAAGCAGTGATGTGTAGCAACCTCTATTTGATTGCCTGCAATACAAAAGAATGAAATGTGATCCAAGGCCTTATAAATAAAATGCAGTAAATGTATCGCTTTACTTTTTCAGCTACAGTATTAATCCCACTGGGAGATTTCTGGGCTGCGGGAAAAATAAACATCCAACAGGCACTCGGAATGCGAAGCTGAAATATTTCTCTCTGCATATGTGGAATATTCTATATGTTGGCATCAGTTGTGGATATAAACATTACTTCATTAAAATCATTCCTGTGTTATAAAGCAACTGGAGATTTGAATTGGTCATTGTCGTTTCAGTACCTACTGCTACAAAAACGATTTTTTTTTCCATATTGTACCTTATGTGTGGATATGATTTTATTGCCATGCATTTTCCTGGCTGTTTTAGTGCAGGCTATCAACAAAATCAGTTCATTAGCTATCCAAAAAGTGCACCTTGCACTTCCAAATAGTTGCACTCTGTACATCTTGGTACTTGCGCAGTACCCAAGGTGGCCTTTGTCAACAGGTGCACTAGCAAAATAATCAAGTGCAGGTGTAATTTTGACACTTAGTGCTAAAAGGGACAAATCCAAACACTAAAGATTATTTTAAATATATACCTTGCCAGTATGCAATATATGCAGCCAAAATGATTATAGATTGCATTGTGCATAGTGCAATTTAGGATGCAATTTACCTGTAATGCAGCATTTTATTCCCATAATTGCTGCTGTGATAGTACTGTGTGCATGGTACAATTGCATATGATACATGGTGTGCAATGGTGCTTGCAGTTGGACTGGAAGTCTGAATGGTCAGTGCCAGGCATCACAATTATATCTGACCCTGATTATTTGAACGCTATGGGAATACCCTTGAGGTGGTGGTAGCTCCAGGGTTTATTAGTGCCAATAGGCAAACTTATGTGCAGACTGGCAGGTCACACAATGGTGCTTAAGACAGACCCACTATATACTATTTGATTGCAACCTCTCCCACTCCTTCCAAATGTTCAGCTCCCTAAAGATCAGTTAACGACAACACCCGTGCTTGTTATAAGTGAACGTAAAGTGCTAAGTAAATTGTATATCTGGTGTGTTTGGGCTGCCTCCTGTTCTGAAAAATATAAATTCACCTATTGACACAGGGGTCCCTGGAATTACAGCCACCTTCAAGATGGAGGTAATTCCAGGGTTCCCACTTTGGTATGTGTTAGTATGCAGAACAGACTTGTGTCTAAAGAATCATGCACAGACATTGCGTGGCTGAGAGATTGGTGTAGAGAGAAGGGCTGTGGCTTTTTGGAGAAAGGACTTATTTCTCATACGGCTACAGGCTCTTTGCCAGGGATGGGCTACACCTCAATGATGATGTTGTGGCTGCTTTGGGAGAGAAAATGACTAGAGGGTTGGAGGAGATTTTAAACTAGGCATGGAGGGGGGTGCAGTAAAGGATTCCGTGAAAGATAGGTTAGATGAGGTAGTGGGCATAGGGAAAATGGGGGAGGAGATTTGGTTGGGGGTACTGGGAGGACCACATTTATATTTACAAAATTCTCATGCTGGTTCCAGTATTAAGTGTATGTTTTTTTTTTTTTTAAAGATTTTATTTATTTGTAATTTTAACAAGAGAGAAAAAGAAGAGAAAGAAAGAAGAGAAGAAGAGGAGTCTCAGGGGTCGCTGAGAGTGAACTTTGTTACAGAGTACATCATTCCATACAATTACAATTACATCACACTTTTATGCCTGGGCTAATACCCAAGTCCCCCAGATCGCATCAAACTTCCTAGGGCATCCTCTCGTGATATAGATTAACTTTAATTAACTGCTTCCAGAGGTCAAAGGGAGGAGCGGACATCGACTTCCACTGCAGCAAGATCGCTTTTTTGGCATAATATAGTAGTTGTAAATAGCACAGTCTTTGGCATTTACTCATAGTACAATCTGTTACGATACCCAGTAGACACGTAAGAGGGGAACAAATGCCCGGAAGATCAAGATCTGTTGCCATGTATTGCGTTACTGTACCCCAGAACCGCTGGATTTCTGGGCATTCCCAGAAGACATGAAGATACGTTCCTGTTGCGTTTCTGCATTTGGGACAAACATCTAATGCATTAGGGAACATCTTAGCCAGTCTATATGGGGTATAGTACACTCTATTCAAAAACTTTATTTGAATAAACCTATTCCTCATTGAAATTGTTATTTCTGGCACTTGTTTCAATACATCCCTCCACATTTCCTCATGCAATTCAGGAATGTCCCTTTCCCACTTGTGTCTGATTTTATCTAAAGGGTTAGTGCCCGCATTCAATAGAAGAGTGTAGCACATTGAGAGTGGTTTCCGCAACCCTGCTTTGAGTAGGTATTTCTCTAGTGTTGTTTCTGCAGTCGGTAGTGGCCTAGTAGGGAATAGGGATGTAGCGAACGTCGGAAAAAAAGTTCGCGAACATATTCGCGAACTTGCGCAAAAATGCGAGCGGTTCGCGAACGGTTCGCGAACCCCATAGACTTCAATGGGAAGGCGAACTTTAACATCTAAAAAAGACATTTCTGGCCAGAAAAATGATTTTAAAGTTGTTTAAAGGGTGCAACGACCTGGACAGTGGCATGCCAGAGGGGGATCAAGGGCAAAAATGTATCTGAAAAATCTGCCTGTGTGTGCTTGGAAGAGATAGTGTAGGGGGAGAGCTGTTAGTGATTTCAGGGACAGATGATAGTAAGTTTGCTGGCTAGTAATCTGCTTGATACTGCTCTGTATTGGAGGGACAGAAGTCTGCAGGGATTTGAGGGACATTTTAGCTTAGGTAGCTTTGCTGGCTAGTAATCTACTGTTCTCTTTAAACAACTGCCATACGTTGCCCTTGTAGGCATTGTTTGCCCAGTTTTTTTGGACGCAGCCACTGAAGCACAGTTGCCAGAAAAAATATGCCATATAAATGCTGAAAATAGTCATTTTTCGCCATACGTTGACCTTGTAGACATTGTTTGCCCAGTTTTATTTGGACGCAGCCACTGAAGCACAGTTGCCAGAAAAAATATGCCATATAAATGCTGAAAATAGTAATTTTTCGCCATACGTTGACCTTGTAGACATTGTTTGCCCAGTTTTTTTGGACGCAGCCACTGAAGCACAGTTGCCAGAAAAAATATGCCATATAAATGCTGAAAATAGTCATTTTTTGCCATATACGTTGAGTCAACGTATGGCAAAAAATGACTATTTTCAGCATTTATGTGGCATATTTTTTCTGGCCTCTGTGCTTCAGTGGCTGCGGCCAAAAAAACTGGGCAAACAATGCCTACAAGGTCAACGTCGTTGACCTTGTAGGCATTGTTTGCCCAGTTTTTTTGGCCGCAGCCACTGAAGCACAGAGGCCAGAAAAAATATGCCATATAAATGCTGAAAATAGTCATTTTTTTGGTCGCAGCCACTGAAGCACAGTTGCCAGAAAAATTATGCCATATAAATGCTGAAAATATAAATTTTTTTGGTTGCAGCCACTGAAGCACAGAGGCCAGAAAAATTATGCCATATAAATGCAGAAAATATGCATTTTTTTGGTCGCAGCCACTGAAGCACAGTTGACAGAAAAATTATGCCATATAAATGCTGAAAATATAAATTTTTTTGGTTGCAGCCACTGAAGCACAGAGGCCAGAAAAATTATGCCATATAAATGGAGAAAATATGCATTTTTTTGGTTGCAGCCACTGAAGCACAGAGGCTAGAAAAATTATGCCATATAAATGGAGAAAATATGCATTTTTTTGGTTGCAGCCACTGAAGCACAGAGGCTAGAAAAATTATGCCATATAAATGGAGAAAATATGCATTTTTTTGGTTGCAGCCACTGAAGCACAGAGGCCAGAAAAATTATGCCATATAAATGCAGAAAATATGCATTTTTTTGGTTGCAGCCACTGAAGCACAGAGGCTAGAAAAATTATGCCATATAAATGGACAAAATATGCATTTTTTTGGTTGCAGCCACTGAAGCACAGAGGCCAGAAAAATTATGCCATATAAATGCAGAAAATATGCATTTTTTTGGTTGCAGCCACTGAAGCACAGAGGCTAGAAAAATTATGCCATATAAATGGACAAAATATGCATTTTTTTGGTTGCAGCCACTGAAGCACAGAGGCCAGAAAAATTATGCCATATAAATGCAGAAAATATGCATTTTTTTGGTTGCAGCCACTGAAGCACAGAGGCCAGAAAAATTATGCCATATAAATGCAGAAAATATGCATTTTTTTGGACGCAGCCACTGAAGCACAGTTGCCAGAAAAAATATGCCATATAAATGCTGAAAATAGTAATTTTTCGCCATACGTTGACCTTGTAGACATTGTTTGCCCCGTTTTTTTGGACGCAGCCACTGAAGCACAGAGGCCAGAAAAAATTAAACCAGTAGGGTTTGCACCCTAGTTTGTAACGGTGGCGGAGGGAGGAGGACGCTAAAGGACAGCTGTGTGTGGAGTCATGAGGCTTGAAGAGAAGGACAGCTGCATAGAAGTCAGAACAAGTCTTCCGGCGTGCAGTAACCCTCCGAGATCCACCCCTCATTCATTTTAATAAAGGTCAGGTAATCGACACTTTTGTGACCTAGGCGAGTTCTCTTCTCAGTTACAATCCCTCCTGCTGCACTGAAGGTCCTTTCTGAGAGCACACTTGAGGCTGGGCAAGACAAGAGGTTCATGGCAAATTGTGACAGCTCTGGCCACAGATCAAGCCTGCGCACCCAGTAGTCCAGGGGTTCATCGCTCCTCAGAGTGTCGATATCTGCAGTTAATGCCAGGTAGTCCGCTACCTGCCGGTCGAGGCGTTCTTTGAGGGTGGATCCAGAAGGGTTGTGGCGCTGCCTTGGACAGAAAAACATTTGCATGTCTGATGTTACAGACCGGCCAAAGGGCTTTGTCCTTGCAGGTGTGCTCGTGGCAGGATTACTGGCACCTCTGCCCCTGGAATGTTGATGAGTTCCTGAAGTGACATCACCCTTAAAAGCATTGTACAACATGTTTTGCAGGCTGGTTTGTAAATGCCGCATCTTTTCGGACTTGTGGTATGTTGGTAACATTTCTGCCACTTTATGCTTGTACCGAGGGTCTAGTAGCGTTGCGACCCAGTACAGGTCCTTCTCCTTAAGCCTCTTGATACGGGGGTCCTTCAACAGGCATGCCAGCATGAAAGACCCCATTCTCACAAGGTTGGATGCAGAGCTATCCATCTCCGCTTCCTCATTATCAAGGACTGCATCATCCACGGTCTCCTCCCCCCAGCCACGTACAAGACCAGGGGTCCCCAAAAGGTCACCACTAGCCCCCTGGGAAGCCTGCTCCTGTTGGTCCTCCTCCTCCTCCTCCACAAAGCCACCTTCCTCCTCTGACTCCACTTCTGGCACCTCTCCCTGCGTTGCAGCAGGTGCCTGGGTTCGTTCTGGTGATTGCGACCATAAATCGTGCGCTTCCAGCTCCTCGTCACGCTGGTCTACAGCCTCATCTGTCACTCGTCGCACGGCACGCTCCAGGAAGAAAGCGAAGGGTATTAGGTCGCTGATGGTGCCTTCGGTGCGACTGACCATATTTGTCACCTCTTCAAAAGGTCGCATGAGCCTGCAGGCATCGCGCATAAGCACCCAGTAACGGGGGAAAAAAATCCCCAGCTCTGCAGATCCAGTCCTACCACCCAGTTCAAAAAGGTACTTGTTGACGGCCCTTTGTTGTTGCAGCAGACGTTCCAACATAAGGAGCGTTGAATTCCAGCGAGTCTGGCTGTCAGAAATCAAACGCCTGACTGGCATGTTGTAGCGCTGCTGAATGTCAGCAAGGCGTGCCATGGCTGTGTAGGAACGTCTGAAATGGGCCGACACCTTTCTGGACTGGGTGAGAACGTCCTGGAATCCTGGGTACTTGGAGACAAAACGTTGGACTATTAAATTTAACACATGTGCCATGCAGGGCACATGTGTTAAATTTCCCAGTCTCAACGCTGCCAACAGATTGCTTCCATTGTCACACACCACTTTTCCGATCTGCAGTTGGTGTGGGGTCAGCCACCGATCGGCCTGTGACTGCAGAGATGACAGGAGTACAGATCCGGTATGGTTTTTGCTTTCCAGGCACGTCATCCCCAAGACAGCGTGACAACGGCGTACCTGGCACGTCGAATAGCCTAGGGGGAGCTGGGGGTGCACAGGTGTGGAGGAGGAGAAGGAGGACCCAGCAGCAGAGTAAGAAGAAGAAGAGGAAGAAGACGAGGTAGAGAGCGATGGAGGAGTAGAGGTGGTGGCAGAACCGCGTGCAATCCGTGGCGGTGACACCAACTCCACTGTTGTTGTTGTTGTTGAGCTACCCATTCCCTGCTTCCCATTCCCAGCCATTACCAAGTTCACCCAGTGGGCAGTGTAGGTGACATACCTGCCCTGACCATGCTTGGAGGACCATGTGTCAGTAGTCATATGGACCTTTGGCCCAACACTAAGTGACAGAGATGCGGTAACTTGGCTCTGCACATGTTGGTACAGGTGTGGTATTCCCTTTTTAGAAAAAAAATTGCGGCTGGGTACCTTCCACTGCGGTCTCCCAATTGCTACAAATTTGCGGAAGGCCTCAGAGTCCACCAGCTGGTATGGTAAAAGCTGGCGGGCTAAGAGTGCAGACAAGCCAGCTGTCAGACGCCGGGCAAGGGGGTGACAGTCAGACATTGGCTTCTTACGCTCAAACATGGCCTTCACAGAAACTTGGCTGGTGGCAGATGACTGGGAATGGGAACAGGTGGTCAAGGTGGAAGGCGGAGTGGAGGGTGGTTCAGATGGGTCAAGGAGAGCAGAGGTAGAGCAGTAAGATGCTGGACCAGAAGGAGTGTGGCTTTTAGTTTGCCTGTTGCCTTTGAGGTGTTGCTCCCAAAGTGCTTTGTGCTTGCCGCTCATGTGCCTTCGCATAGAAGTTGTACCTATGTGGCTGTTGGGCTTACCAAGGCTCAGTTTCTGACTGCACTCATTGCAAATTACAATGCTTTTGTCAGAGGCACACACATTAAAAAAATGCCACACTGCTGACTTTTTGGAAGTCTGCGATCTGGCGGTAACAGTAGAAGTTGGCGGCATTGGCGGCAATGGCGGGTGCGTTGGCCGGCTGAACACAGGTGCCGATACATGTTGTTGCCCTACTGATCCCTGCGGGCTGGCCTCCCTGCTTCTTCTAAGTCTTATTCTCCTACTGCCTCTCTGACTCTCCATCTCTCCATCTGAACTACCCTCCTCTTGCTCTCTTCTACTAGGCACCCACAAAACATCAATCTCCTCATCATCATTCTCCTCAGATGCATCAATTTCTTCTGACACATCACAGAAGGAAGCAGCAGCGGGGACCTCCTCCTCCTCCTCATCACTCATCATTATGTCCATCTCTGTCGTGTTCTCTGCCAGAATTAAATCTGGTGTAACGTCCTCATCTCCTTCATCTTCTTCTGCCAATAATGGTTGCGCATTACTCAGTTCAAGAAACTCATGGGAAAATAACTCCTCTGACTCCAGTGAAGAAGGGGCACCGGTGGTGGAGGAAGTGTTACGTGGGGTGGCCATAGCAGTGGAGGATGAGGAGGATGTTGTGGTAAAGTTAGAAACGGTAGAGGATGGGGTGTGCTGTGTAAGCTAGTCAACTACCTCTTCAGCATTTTGGGAGTTCAGGGTCATTGGCTTTTTAAAACTGGGCAATTTGCTAGGGCCACAGGATTGCATAGCAGCACGGCCCCTAGCACGGCCTCTGCGTGGCGGCCTGCCTTTGCCTGGCATTATTTTTAAAAAAACAACAACAACAAAAACTCAGTTGGTTTTTCTGGAAACGATAATACACACAGCTAGATGGCAGTTTGAAGAAAACAGTGTGCAAATAATGCCTACAAGATCAACGTATACACTACTACAGCGGTGGATACGGATTACGTAAAATATATGAATGCTGCTTGAAAAAAAGTAACTCAAGTGGTTTTTCTAGAGACGATAATATTATCAATATTTAGACAAAATGTGAACAAGCTCACACAGCTAGATGGCGGTTTGAAGAAAACACTGTGCAAATAATGCCTACAAGGTCAACGTATACACAGCGGTGGATACGGATTACGTAAAATATAAGAATGCTGCTTGAAAAAAAGTCACTCCGGTGTTTTTTCTGGAGACGGTAATATTATGGATATTTAGACAGAATGTGAACACGGTCACACAGCTAGATAGCAGTTGGTTGAATAACACACTGGGCAAAAAATGCCTACAGGGCAAATAATGCCTACAAGGTCAACGTATACACAGCGGTGGATACGGATTACGTAAAATATAAGAATGCTGCTTGAAAAAAAGTCACTCCGGTGTTTTTTCTGGAGACGGTAATATTATGGATATTTAGACAGAATGTGAACACGGGCACACAGCTAGATAGCAGTTGGTTGAATAACACACTGGGCAAAAAATGCCTACAGGGCAAATAATGCCTAAAAGGTCAACTTATACACTACTACAGCGATGGATACGGATTACGTAAAATTTATTATGGCTGCTTGAAAAAAGTCACTCCGGTGTTTTTTCTGGAGACGGTAATATTATGGATATTTAGACAGAATGTGAACACGGTCACACAGCTAGATAGCAGTTGGTTGAATAACACACTGGGCAAAAAATGCCTACAGGGCAAATAATGCCTACAAGGTCAACGTATACACAGCGGTGGATACGGATTACGTAAAATATAAGAATGCTGCTTGAAAAAAAGTCACTCCGGTGTTTTTTCTGGAGACGGTAATATTATGGATATTTAGACAGAATGTGAACACGGGCACACAGCTAGATAGCAGTTGGTTGAATAACACACTGGGCAAAAAATGCCTACAGGGCAAATAATGCCTACAAGGTCAACGTATACACAGCGGTGGATACGGATTACGTAAAATATAAGAATGCTGCTTGAAAAAAAGTCACTCCGGTGTTTTTTCTGGAGACGGTAATATTATGGATATTTAGACAGAATGTGAACACGGGCACACAGCTAGATAGCAGTTGGTTGAATAACACACTGGGCAAAAAATGCCTACAGGGCAAATAATGCCTAAAAGGTCAACTTATACACTACTACAGCGATGGATACGGATTACGTAAAATTTATTATGGCTGCTTGAAAAAAGTCACTCCGGTGTTTTTTCTGGAGACGGTAATATTATGGATATTTAGACAGAATGTGAACACGGTCACACAGCTAGATAGCAGTTGGTTGAATAACACACTGGGCAAAAAATGCCTACAGGGCAAATAATGCCTACAAGGTCAACGTATACACAGCGGTGGATACGGATTACGTAAAATATAAGAATGCTGCTTGAAAAAAAGTCACTCCGGTGTTTTTTCTGGAGACGGTAATATTATGGATATTTAGACAGAATGTGAACACGGGCACACAGCTAGATAGCAGTTGGTTGAATAACACACTGGGCAAAAAATGCCTACAGGGCAAATAATGCCTACAAGGTCAACGTATACACAGCGGTGGATACGGATTACGTAAAATATAAGAATGCTGCTTGAAAAAAGTCACTCCGGTGTTTTTTCTGGAGACGGTAATATTATGGATATTTAGACAGAATGTGAACACGGGCACACAGCTAGATAGCAGTTGGTTGAATAACACACTGGGCAAAAAATGCCTACAGGGCAAATAATGCCTAAAAGGTCAACTTATACACTACTACAGCGATGGATACGGATTACGTAAAATTTATTATGGCTGCTTGAAAAAAGTCACTCCGGTGTTTTTTCTGGAGACGGTAATATTATGGATATTTAGACAGAATGTGAACACGGTCACACAGCTAGATAGCAGTTGGTTGAATAACACACTGGGCAAAAAATGCCTACAGGGCAAATAATGCCTAAAAGGTCAACTTATACACTACTACAGCGGTAGTAAAATAAAAAAAAGTTAAATAAAAAAAGAATGAATATTAAAAAAAAAAAAATTAAAGTTGGTGCTGCTGAACTACTAGGAGCAGCAGATTAGCACACCAGTCCCACTCCCCAACACTGCTAGACTAATAGCACTGGGCTCTTATAGTAGTAGTAGTAGTAGTAGTAGTAGTAGTAAAACAACAAAAAAATAAATAAAAGCAGTCCTTACAAGGACTATTGCTATTGCAGCAGTCAGCAGATGAGATCAGAAGCAGGACAGCTGCCCACTGCAGCTACATACAGAGCACTGCAGTAGAAGGTAGATTACTAGCCAGCAAAGCTACCTAAGCTTAAATGTCCCTCAAACCCCTGCAGACTTCTGTCCCTCCAATAACAGAGCAGTATCAAAACGATTACTAGCCAGCAAACTTTCAACTGTCCCTGAAATCACTAACAGGCAGCAGCTCTCTCCCTACACTATCTCTTCAGCACACACAGGCAGAGTGAAAAAAAGCTGCAGGGCTTCGGTTTTTATAGGGAAGGGGAGTGGTCCAGGGGAGAGCTTCCTGATTGGCTGCCATGTACCTGCTGGTCTGGGGTGAGAGGGCAAAAAAAAGCGCCAACAATGGCGAACCCAAAATGGCGAACGTCGCGCGACGTTCGCGAACTTCCGGCGAGCGCGAACACCCGATGTTCGCGCGAACAAGTTCGCCGGCGAACAGTTCGCGCCATCTCTAGTAGGGAATTGTGATAAGAATGCATGCTTAATTTGTAGGTATCAGAAAATCATATTGGAAGGGAGATTGTACTCTTGTTTTAGAGTTGGGAAAAGTTTAAATTCTCCCCCCACCACAATATCCCCTAGTACCCTAATACCATGATTGGCCCAACAACTAACATCTGGCACAAGTTGAAATTGGGGTAGATTACTGTTGCCCCATAGGGGGGTCCAGATGGACCAGGTTAAAGGTCAGTCCATACCAGCTGCAGCGCTTTTTGGAATGCACGGGCACAGTTAACATAGGCAAAGTAGTGGCATAGTACGGGGATGGACCCCTGTTTAGTGACCTAGCCAGACCTTCAAAGGAGCTTACTGCCGCTGCCTCCAAGACCACAGCTTGGTTATCCAGTTTCGGGTTTAGCCACCAATGTGCGAAGACCAATTGGCTTGCCAGAAAGTACAGTTTGAGGTCTGGCAGGGCTAAACCACCTCCGGTTATGGGGGCACAAAGTGTCTTGAATGCTATGCGTGGATGACCCCCCGCCCATAGGAAGTTTCTGAGCAGTCTATCTACCCGCTTAAACCAATCTGCCCGTGGGGTTATAGGAGAGTTCTGGAAGGCGTAAAGAAATTTTGGCAGGCTAACCATGTTAAAGATATTCACCCTACCAGGCAGTGAGAGCGGGAGCTCTTGCCACGTAGTAAGTTTGGCAGAAAGGGCCTTCACTATAGGGTCTAGGTTGAGAGCAGCATATTGCTGCAAGTCCCTGTGTATCTCTATCCCAAGATATTTGAAAGTATCGACTACTTGCAAGTTCCCTATTCTCATGGGGCAATTCACTGGAAGTGGATCTATGGGAAAAATAACCGATTTGCATTCGTTGACCTTAAGTCCTGAAAATTCGCCAAAGGTGGCTACTGTTTGCAGGAGGGCTGTAAGAGCTTGATTTGGGTTCGCCAGGTAAATTAACATGTCATCTGCATATAGACACAATTTTTCTGTCACCGCTCCCAACTTAAGCCCCTCAACCTGCAGGTTAGCTCTGATTTGTATTGCTAGGGGCTCTATGGCGAGAGCAAACAATAGTGGCGAAAGGGGGCATCCCTGACGTGTTCCCCTTTCCAAGTGCACCACACTAGACAGTATTCCATTTACCAGAACTCACGCCTGAGGACGTGCAAACAAGGCGCGAATCCAAGTTCTAAACCTCGGACCTATGTTATAGCGAGCCAGTACCTCCCATAAGTAAGACCAATCTACAGTGTCAAAGGCTTTAGCCGTATCAAGCGACACCACAACTCTCTGCCCTCTATTTTCATGTTGAAGTGAAAGATTAGTATAGAGACGTCTCAAGTTAATGTTAGTGGACTTATTGGGCATGAAACCAGTTTGATCCGGGTGGACAAGCTCTTCAATAATGCCCTTGAGCCGGTTAGCTAAAATCTTGACAAATATTTTAAGATCGCAATTTAGTAAGGAAATAGGGCGGTATGAGTCACATTGGTCAGGTGCTTTACCAGGTTTAGGGATTAACGTTATATACGCCTGGTAGCAGGAGTCCGGCAGTGCTGTGTTCGGAGTAATATCATTAAACCAAGTGTTTAGTTTGGGGGCAAGCAGGTTACTGTGCTGCTTATACCATTCACCTGGAATACCATCGGGGCCAGGAGTTTTATTTGGTGGAAGATCCTGTATGGCCTTTTCTATCTCATCTTGGGAAATATCCATATCAAGCTGAGCTCCTTGTTCATCAGATAACCGGGGGAATCCAATGGAACTAAGATACTCCGAAAGTTCAGTTGGGGTGCAGACGGGGGCAGCATATGTGGATTGGTAGTATTGGCCAAATGTATTAGCAAGTTCTTGACGGTCAGTAACCAGGTCACCAGCGCTATTATACACCCCTCTTATGACAGTACGTGAAAGAGCCCCTCTCGCCAGCATTGCTAACAGCTTCCCATTTTTGTCGCCTTTATCGAACCAAGCAGCATTTCTATATAACTCTTTCTGGGAAAATTTATCCACATATAGTAAGTCAAGTTGCCTTTGGGCTGTGGCCATTTGGGTTGCCTTTTCAGCAGAGGGGGTCTCGGCCAACTCCTTCTCCGCCTCCAATAGCCTAGCACGGGATTGTGCCACCTCCGAGTCTACCTGTTGTCTTACTGATTTGATAAGTGAAATATAAGTTCCCCTAATAAAGGCTTTAGCCGCATCCCAGACTACCAAGTCTGACGCCGTGCCCTCATTAGCCTCCCAGTATAGTGCCAGTGCATGAGGTATGTCCTCAACCATATTAGGGTGATGCACCCATTTGGGAGACAGTCGCCACTGCGTGCCACCACGATTGGGTTTGGTTCTAATCCTTAGGCTCATTGGAGCATGATCGGAACATATTCTGGGTAATATCAGTACTTCCTCCATTACTTGCAATATCTCATTAGTGACTAGATACAAATCTATACGGGAGAGAGCAGCCGTAGCTGACGAATAGCATGTAAATTGAATGGACTGCGGATTTTTCCACCGCCAAGCATCGGTTAATCCTAAAATTGCAGCCCACTGGGCAAAAGAGAGTGAGTCATGGGGGTTGGGTTTAAGCCTATCTGTGTCAGGGTTCAGGACCATATTAAAGTCCCCCGCCCAAATCGTAGGTAAATGTCCAAACATAGCAACCTTCGGTGCTATTTCATTTAACAGTTGTGCGTCTGCGGGGGGGGGGGAAGGTAGACATTAATTATAAGATAGGATGTTCCCAAAATCTGAGCATGAAGTATTAGGTATCTGCCAAACCTGTCAGAGGTTAGGCCTTCCAGATGGAAGTTGAGGGATTTCCTGACAAGAATCGCCACCCCTCTAGAGTGGGAAGAGTACTCCGAAGTACAAGCAGCGGACACCCAGTGGCGTTTAAGGGCACGTGTGCGTTGCCCAACTAAATGTGTTTCTTGGAGGAGCATGAGGTCTGCGCCAGACTTTTTTAACGTATCTAAAATAACTGATCTCTTAACTTTGTCATTTAGCCCTCTGACATTCCATGTAAGAACTTTAAAGTTGCCAGCAGCCATATAGAAAACAATACAATTCGTTTGAGGCAGGCCATCCGGGGCAACCCCACGGCTCCAGCCCACCATATGTCTGATGTGTACCATTTACAGGTGGAGTGTTGCAGGCATCGAGCCCGGGGATGCCCCAAATGCCCGACCCCACAATAACATCACACTGATTCAAATTGACCCGTGAGACAAAGATTAAGAAAAGAAAAAGAGCAAAGATCAGATAAAAGAAATACATTCCCCAAAGAAAAACAAAAAAAAACCCCTCCCGGTATCCTCCCCCAATGTGAAGATACATTAATCCCAGAACGTTTTAACCAACAAGAGTGAGGTCCGGATTAGATCCCAACAGTTACTTAGTTAGAGTTCCGAACCAAAAAAAGAGAAGAGAAAAAAAAACAAAGCTCACACCATCATATTGAGTGCAATAATATAAGCTAGAGGGTCAGAGTTGTCTGGAGAACCCCAGAAGTAGGCGGGTGAAATCAAGCCTTGTAACTCAGACATAGTCCCACAAAGTCAAACTATCAGGTATCCATAGGGGAGCTAGTGAAAACATATGTATTCCGACCATGCATCACAGAGAAATTTGAGTAATTCACTGCATGGATGTAAACGGGAATTCTCATGGTGCCTGCCTGTGGCTTACTCAATGTAATCAAACATACATCCTGTATAGGGGTAGGTCAGCCACCAACTCAGGTTTATCATAGAAAAGTGACTTGTTTCCCTCTTGGATTCGTAGTTTGGCCGGGAACATCATGGAGTATTCGGGCCCCAAATCTCGAAGCCGGCGTTTGACTCCTTGATAGGAACTCCTTTTTTTCTGGACTACCGTGGAGTAATCCAGATAGAGCGACACTCGGGCTCCCTCAAACAATATGTCTCCCTTCTTCCGTGCCGCTCTAAGGGCTGCATCCCTATCCCGATAATTTAGGAGCTTAATGAGGAAGGCTCTGGGAGGCGGCCTGGAGGTAGGGGCCTTGTAGGGACTAGGGATGTAGCGAACGTCGGAAAAAAAGTTTGCGAACATATTCGCGAACTTGCGCAAAAATGCGAGCGGTTCGCGAACGGTTCGCGAACCCCATAGACTTCAATGGGAAGGCGAACTTTAACATCTAAAAAAGACATTTCTGGCCAGAAAAATGATTTTAAAGTTGTTTAAAGGGTGCAACGACCTGGACAGTGGCATGCCAGAGGGGGATCAAGGGCAAAAATGTATCTGAAAAATCTGCCTGTGTGTGCTTGGAAGAGATAGTGTAGGGGGAGAGCTGTTAGTGATTTCAGGGACAGATGATAGTAAGTTTGCTGGCTAGTAATCTGTTTGATACTGCTCTGTATTGGAGGGACAGAAGTCTGCAGGGATTTGAGGGACATTTTAGCTTAGGTAGCTTTGCTGGCTAGTAATCTACTGTTCTCTTTAAACAATTGCCATACGTTGACCTTGTAGGCATTGTTTGCCCAGTTTTTTTGGACGCAGCCACTGAAGCACAGTTGCCAGAAAAAATATGCCATATAAATGCTGAAAATAGTAATTTTTCGCCATACGTTGACCTTGTAGACATTGTTTGCCCAGTTTTTTTTGGACGCAGCCACTGAAGCACAGTTGCCAGAAAAAATATGCCATATAAATGCTGAAAATAGTAATTTTTTGCCATACGTTGACCTTGTAGGCATTGTTTGCCCAGTTTTTTTGGTCGCAGCCACTGAAGCACAGTTGCCAGAAAAAATATGCCATATAAATGCTGAAAATAGTCATTTTTTGCCATATACGTTGAGTCAACGTATGGCAAAAAATGACTATTTTCAGCATTTATATGGCATATTTTTTCTGGCCTCTGTGCTTCAGTGGCTGCGGCCAAAAAAACTGGGCAAACAATGCCTACAAGGTCAACGTTGACCTTGTAGGCATTGTTTGCCCAGTTTTTTTGGCCGCAGCCACTGAAGCACAGAGGCCAGAAAAAATATGCCATATAAATGCTGAAAATAGTCATTTTTTTGGTCGCAGCCACTGAAGCACAGTTGCCAGAAAAATTATGCCATATAAATGCTGAAAATATAAATTTTTTTGGTTGCAGCCACTGAAGCACAGAGGCCAGAAAAATTATGCCATATAAATGCAGAAAATATGCATTTTTTTGGACGCAGCCACTGAAGCACAGTTGCCAGAAAAAATATGCCATATAAATGCTGAAAATAGTCATTTTTCGCCATACGTTGACCTTGTAGACATTGTTTGCCCAGTTTTTTTGGTTGCAGCCACTGAAGCACAGAGGCCAGAAAAAATTAAACCAGTAGGGTTTGCACCCTAGTTTGTAACGGTGGCGGAGGGAGGAGGACGCTAAAGGACAGCTGTGTGTGGAGTCATGAGGCTTGAAGAGAAGGACAGCTGCATAGAAGTCAGAACAAGTCTTCCGGCGTGCAGTAACCCTCCGAGATCCACCCCTCATTCATTTTAATAAAGGTCAGGTAATCGACACTTTTGTGACCTAGGCGAGTTCTCTTCTCAGTTACAATCCCTCCTGCTGCACTGAAGGTCCTTTCTGAGAGCACACTTGAGGCTGGGCAAGACAAGAGGTTCATGGCAAATTGTGACAGCTCTGGCCACAGATCAAGCCTGCGCACCCAGTAGTCCAGGGGTTCATCGCTCCTCAGAGTGTCGATATCTGCAGATAATGCCAGGTAGTCCGCTACCTGCCGGTCGAGGCGTTCTTTGAGGGTGGATCCAGAAGGGTTGTGGCGCTGCCTTGGACAGAAAAACATTTGCATGTCTGACGTTACAGACCGGCCAAAGGGCTTTGTCCTTGCAGGTGTGCTCGTGGCAGGATTACTGGCACCTCTGCCCCTGGAATGTTGATGAGTTCCTGAAGTGACATCACCCTTAAAAGCATTGTACAACATGTTTTGCAGGCTGGTTTGTAAATGCCGCATCTTTTCGGACTTGTGGTATGTTGGTAACATTTCTGACACTTTATGCTTGTACCGAGGGTCTAGTAGCGTTGCGACCCAGTACAGGTCCTTCTCCTTAAGCCTCTTGATACGGGGGTCCTTCAACAGGCATGACAGCATGAAAGACCCCATTCTCACAAGGTTGGATGCAGAGCTATCCATCTCCGCTTCCTCATTATCAAGGACTGCATCATCCACGGTCTCCTCCCCCCAGCCACGTACAAGACCAGGGGTCCCCAAAAGGTCACCACTAGCCCCCTGGGAAGCCTGCTCCTGTTGGTCCTCCTCCTCCTCCTCCACAAAGCCACCTTCCTCCTCTGACTCCACTTCTGGCACCTCTCCCTGCGTTGCAGCAGGTGCCTGGGTTCGTTCTGGTGATTCCGACCATAAATCGTGCGCTTCCAGCTCCTCGTCACGCTGGTCTACAGCCTCATCTGTCACTCGTCGCACGGCACGCTCCAGGAAGAAAGCGAAGGGTATTAGGTCGCTGATGGTGCCTTCGGTGCGACTGACCATATTTGTCACCTCTTCAAAAGGTCGCATGAGCCTGCAGGCATCGCGCATAAGCACCCAGTAACGGGGGAAAAAAATCCCCAGCTCTGCAGATCCAGTCCTACCACCCAGTTCAAAAAGGTACTCGTTGACGGCCCTTTGTTGTTGCAGCAGACGTTCCAACATAAGGAGCGTTGAATTCCAGCGAGTCTGGCTGTCAGAAATCAAACGCCTGACTGGCATGTTGTAGCGCTGCTGAATGTCAGCAAGGCGTGCCATGGCTGTGTAGGAACGTCTGAAATGGGCCGACACCTTTCTGGACTGGGTGAGAACGTCCTGGAATCCTGGGTACTTGGAGACAAAACGTTGGACTATTAAATTTAACACATGTGCCATGCAGGGCACATGTGTTAAATTTCCCAGTCTCAACGCTGCCAACAGATTGCTTCCATTGTCACACACCACTTTTCCGATCTGCAGTTGGTGTGGGGTCAGCCACCGATCGGCCTGTGACTGCAGAGATGACAGGAGTACAGATCCGGTATGGTTTTTGCTTTCCAGGCACGTCATCCCCAAGACAGCGTGACAACGGCGTACCTGGCACGTCGAATAGCCTAGGGGGAGCTGGGGGTGTACAGGTGTGGAGGAGGAGAAGGAGGACCCAGCAGCAGAGTAAGAAGAAGAAGAGGAAGAAGACGAGGTAGAGAGCGATGGAGGAGTAGAGGTGGTGGCAGAACCGCGTGCAATCCGTGGCGGTGACACCAACTCCACTGTTGTTGTTGTTGAGCTACCCATTCCCTGCTTCCCATTCCCAGCCATTACCAAGTTCACCCAGTGGGCAGTGTAGGTGACATACCTGCCCTGACCATGCTTGGAGGACCATGCGTCAGTAGTCATATGGACCTTTGGCCCAACACTAAGTGACAGAGATGCGGTAACTTGGCTCTGCACATGTTGGTACAGGTGTGGTATTCCCTTTTTAGAAAAAAAATTGCGGCTGGGTACCTTCCACTGCGGTGTCCCAATTGCTACAAATTTGCGGAAGGCCTCAGAGTCCACCAGCTGGTATGGTAAAAGCTGGCGGGCTAAGAGTGCAGACAAGCCAGCTGTCAGACGCCGGGCAAGGGGGTGACAGTCAGACATTGGCTTCTTACGCTCAAACATGGCCTTCACAGAAACTTGGCTGGTGGCAGATGACTGGGAATGGGAACAGGTGGTCAAGGTGGAAGGCGGAGTGGAGGGTGGTTCAGATGGGTCAAGGAGAGCAGAGGTAGAGCAGTAAGATGCTGGACCAGAAGGAGTGTGGCTTTTAGTTTGCCTGTTGCCTTTGAGGTGTTGCTCCCAAAGTGCTTTGTGCTTGCCGCTCATGTGCCTTCGCATAGAAGTTGTACCTATGTGGCTGTTGGGCTTACCAAGGCTCAGTTTCTGACTGCACTCATTGCAAATTACAATGCTTTTGTCAGAGGCACACACATTAAAAAAATCCCACACTGCTGACTTTTTGGAAGTCTGCGATCTGGCGGTAACAGTAGAAGTTGGCGGCATTGGCGGCAATGGCGGGTGCGTTGGCCGGCTGAACACAGGTGCCGATACATGTTGTTGCCCTACTGATCCCTGCGGGCTGTCCTCCCTGCTTCTTCTAAGTCTTATTCTCCTACTGCCTCTCTGACTCTCCGTCTCTCCATCTGAACTACCCTCCTCTTGCTCTCTTCTACTAGGCACCCACAAAACATCAATCTCCTCATCATCATTCTCCTCAGATGCATCAATTTCTTCTGACACATCACAGAAGGAAGCAGCAGCGGGGACCTCCTCCTCATCACTCATCATTATGTCCATCTCTGTCGTGTTCTCTGCCAGAATTAAATCTGGTGTAACGTCCTCATCTCCTTCATCTTCTTCTGCCAATAATGGTTGCGCATTACTCAGTTCAAGAAACTCATGGGAAAATAACTCCTCTGACTCCAGTGAAGAAGGGGCACCGGTGGTGGAGGAAGTGTTACGTGGGGTGGCCATAGCAGTGGAGGATGAGGAGGATGTTGTGGTAAAGTTAGAAACGGTAGAGGATGGGGTGTGCTGTGTAAGCCAGTCAACTACCTCTTCAGCATTTTGGGAGTTCAGGGTCATTGGCTTTTTAAAACTGGGCAATTTGCTAGGGCCACAGGATTGCATAGCAGCACGGCCCCTAGCACGGCCTCTGCGTGGCGGCCTGCCTTTGCCTGGCATTATTTTTAAAAAAACAACAACAACAAAAACTCAGTTGGTTTTTCTGGAAACGATAATACACACAGCTAGATGGCAGTTTGAAGAAAACAGTGTGCAAATAATGCCTACAAGGTCAACGTATACACAGCGGTGGATACGGATTACGTAAAATATATGAATGCTGCTTGAAAAAAAGTAACTCAAGTGGTTTTTCTAGAGACGATAATATTATCAATATTTAGACAAAATGTGAACAAGCTCACACAGCTAGATGGCGGTTTGAAGAAAACACTGTGCAAATAATGCCTACAAGGTCAACGTATACACAGCGGTGGATACGGATTACGTAAAATATAAGAATGCTGCTTGAAAAAAAGTAACTCAAGTGGTTTTTCTAGAGACGATAATATTATCAATATTTAGACAAAATGTGAACAAGCTCACACAGCTAGATGGCGGTTTGAAGAAAACACTGTGCAAATAATGCCTACAAGGTCAACGTATACACAGCGGTGGATACGGATTACGTAAAATATAAGAATGCTGCTTGAAAAAAAGTAACTCAAGTGGTTTTTCTAGAGACGATAATATTATCAATATTTAGACAAAATGTGAACAAGCTCACACAGCTAGATGGCGGTTTGAAGAAAACACTGTGCAAATACTGCCCACAAGATCAACGTATACACTACTACAGCGGTGGATACGGATTACGTAAAATATATTATGGCTGCTTGAAAAAAGTCACTCCGGTGTTTTTTCTGGAGACGGTAATATTATGGATATTTAGACAGAATGTGAACAAGGTCACACAGCTAGATGGCAGTTGGTTGAATAACACACTGGGCAAAAAATGCCTACAGGGCAAATAATGCCTAAAAGGTCAACTTATACACTACTACAGCGATGGATACGGATTACGTAAAATTTATTATGGCTGCTTGAAAAAAGTCACTCCGGTGTTTTTTCTGGAGACGGTAATATTATGGATATTTAGACAGAATGTGAACAAGGTCACACAGCTAGATGGCAGTTGGTTGAATAACACACTGGGCAAAAAATGCCTACAGGGCAAATAATGCCTAAAAGGTCAACTTATACACTACTACAGCGATGGATACGGATTACGTAAAATATATTATGGCTGCTTGAAAAAAGTCACTCCGGTGTTTTTTCTGGAGACGGTAATATTATGGATATTTAGACAGAATGTGAACAAGGTCACACAGCTAGATGGCAGTTGGTTGAATAACACACTGGGCAAAAAATGCCTACAGGGCAAATAATGCCTAAAAGGTCAACTTATACACTACTACAGCGATGGATACGGATTACGTAAAATTTATTATGGCTGCTTGAAAAAAGTCACTCCGGTGTTTTTTCTGGAGACGGTAATATTATGGATATTTAGACAGAATGTGAACAAGGTCACACAGCTAGATGGCAGTTGGTTGAATAACACACTGGGCAAAAAATGCCTACAGGGCAAATAATGCCTAAAAGGTCAACTTATACACTACTACAGTGGTAGTAAAATAAAAAAAAGTAAAATAAAAAAAAAATGAATATTAAAAAAAAAAAATTACAGTTGGTGCTGCTGAACTACTAGGAGCAGCAGATTAGCACACCAGTCCCACTCCCCAACACTGCTAGACTAATAGCACTGGGCTCTTATAGTAGTAGTAGTAGTAGTAGTAAAACAACAAAAAAATAAATAAAAGCAGTCCTTACAAGGACTACTATTATTGCAGCAGTCAGCAGATGAGATCAGAAGCAGGACAGCTGCCCACTGCAGCTACATACAGAGCACTGCAGTAGAAGGTAGATTACTAGCCAGCAAAGCTACCTAAGCTTAAATGTCCCTCAAACCCCTGCAGACTTCTGTCCCTCCAATAACAGAGCAGTATCAAAACGATTACTAGCCAGCAAACTTTCAACTGTCCCTGAAATCACTAACAGGCAGCAGCTCTCTCCCTACACTATCTCTTCAGCACACACAGGCAGAGTGAAAAAACGCTGCAGGGCTTCGGTTTTTATAGGGAAGGGGAGTGGTCCAGGGGAGAGCTTCCTGATTGGCTGCCATGTACCTGCTGGTCTGGGGTGAGAGGGCAAAAAAAAGCGCCAACAATGGCGAACCCAAAATGGCGAACGTCGCGCGACGTTCGCGAACTTCCGGCGAGCGCGAACACCCGATGTTCGCGCGAACAAGTTCGCCGGCGAACAGTTCGCGCCATCTCTAGTAGGGACCCTGTGTGCCCGTTCCACAACAAATTGCGTTGAGAAATGCTGCTGTCCCAGCGTGTCTTTGAGCCACTTCTCAGCAAAGAGCTCCAGATTGGGCCCATCAGCGCGTTCAGGAAGGCCTATAATCCTTACATTGGACTGTCTCTGCCTATTCTCCAGATCATCAATTCTATCAGTGGCTGTTTGCAGGAGATCCTTTAGCTGTGCTATATCCCCAGGGACCCGATCTGTACGGTCTTCCAGCCCCTCCACCCTCTCCTCCAAGCGCCCTGTGCACTTTCTCATATTCTGCATGTCCTGCATAATGAGGGAGAGATCAACTTTAAGTTCCTCCAGTTTGGAGGTGAATGTAGCAGCCAACGTAGTTTGGAATTGCGTAATAGCTGCCATTAAATCTGGCCTGATAGGTCGCCATCAGGCCACGCCCAAGTGTATGTTTTTAAATGGTAAAATGGGAGAGCTGGAGGTGCTGGCCCTGGAAGGAAAATATGATGTAATTGGTGTGGCCGAAACATGGCTGAATGAGTCGCAAGACTAAACAGTTAATATCAGTGGCTACACTTTGTTACGGAGGGACAGAGGCAAAAGAAAAGAAGGAGTGGTATGTCTGTTTATTACTCAGGATTTAAATGCTAATATAGGAGGTGATTTTAGAAAATGAGGGGGCTGAAGCCTTGTGGGTGGAGTGAGTGGGGTATGCTATAGACCTCCTAATGTAAGTGAAAAGGAGGATGCTAAGCTCCTGATGTGTATAGAAAAGGCTGCCAGTTTAAGAAATTAATAATAATGGGGGATTTTAATTACCCAGATATTGACCGGAGCATCAGTACTGCCAGGACAGTTACTGGGAACAAGCTTATAAACTTGTTGCATGGTACAGGTTGTTGAGGAGCCAACCAGAAAAAATGCTACACTGGATCTAGTGATCTCTGATGACCCAGAAATGGGTCACATAGCAAATGTGCATGTTATTGAATCCCTTGGCAATAGTGACCATAATTTTATCTCATTTAATGTCTGGTGCAAAAAACAAACATACACTGAGGCAATAAAAAAAATCAGAAAAGCTAATTTTAGCACCGTAAGGGCTGCCCTTCAGAGCATAGATTGGGGCATTGTTTTTTCTGCTAAGAACACACTCTGCAAAGTGGCAGCATCCTGCATGGAACCTATAGTTCTGCACAATTTAGTATCATCTGCAAAAATAGAAACAGTACTTTCAATGCCCACCTCCAGGTCATTAATAAACAAGTTGAAAAGCAAGGGACCTAGTACAGAGCCCTGTGGTACTCCACTAACAACACTGGTCCAATTAGAAAATGTTCCATTTACCACCACTCTTTGTAGTCTATCTTTTAGCCAGTTCTCTATCCAGCTACAAATTCCATGTTGATGGTACATTTTCTACTTGGAGTAAAGTTCTTAGTGGAGTCCCTCAGGGCTCGGTATTGGGCTCACTTTATTTAACTTGTTCATTAACAATTATGGGGAGGACATTGTACCGGTGTTTGCAGATGACACAAAACTATGCAGCCTAATTAATTCCATCCAGGATGCAACATTCTTGAAGCAGGATCTTGACAAACTGGCAATCTGGGCAACTAAGTGTCAGGTGAGATTCAATGTTGATAAATGTCATGCGCCTGGGATGTAAAAATATCCAAGCCACTTATGCCCTTAATGGGACTGTACTAGGCAAATCCATTATGGAAAAGGACCTTGGAGTCCTTGTAGACTGGCAAGCCATGCCAGTCAGCTGTCTAAAGGCAAACAAGGTCTTGAGCTGTATTAAAAGGGGCATGGATTCACAGGAGGCGTTTCCATTGTACAGAGCACTATTAAGGCCCCATCTAGAATATGCTGTACTGTTTTAGGGGGTTATTTATTTAGTCGAAATACCGAAAACCTGAAAAATTCAAGTTTTTTTTTTACTATAAAATCAGAATATTTAGTGGGAAAAAAACCCTCACATTTTCCTGATTTATTATACCCAGAGGCTGATAAAAGTCCTAATCCAAAAATACTCCAAGCTGTCAGGGTCCCGTAGAAGTCAATGGCAAAGGTCCCATTTCAAATTTGAAGATAACATGGTCTGCGCTGAGTTTCGGGCAAATATCCGGAAAAAATCGGGGGTATTAATTGATTTCACGAAAAAACCCTGAACCGATTTTAGCGAGTTTTTTCAATGATAAATAAATTCAAATCATGGATTCTAGTTAGGTCGGACTTTTTTTACTTAAAAAAAAAAAATCGGATTTTGATAAATAACCCCCTTGGTCTCCAGTCCTCAACTGGGACATTTTTAAATTAGAGAGGATCCAGAGAAGGGCAACTTAGGCATGGGAAATTTCAGCTATTATGAAAGACTGGCCATGTTGGGGTTGTTCACGCTGGAGAAGAGGCGGTTGAGGGGGATATGACAACTATGTGTAAATATATAAGGGGATTTTACAATAATCTCTCTAATTCTCTATTTAACAGTAGGTCCTTCCAATGGACAAGAGGGCACCCATTCCGATTACAAGAAAGGAGGTGCTGTCTAAATATTCAGAATGGATTTTTTACAGTGTGATGATGTGAAATTCTCTCCCTGAATCATTCGTACTGGTTGATACATTAGATAGCTTTAATAAGGGATTGGATGGCTTTTTAGCAAATAAAGGAATACAGGGTTATGAAAGATAGCTTATAGTACAAGTTGATCCAGGGACTAGTCCGATTGCCATCTTGCACTAATTAGTTTGGCCATTAGGAGGCAGTGTTTCCTAAGTTAAACTGTGAAAGTTGTTGGCACTGAAGACTGAATAAAGCAAACAGGAACAGGAAATACAGTGGCCATATTGGGTATTAAAAAAAAAAAACATGGCAAATTTCTCCCAAAATTGTCATGGGTCCTAACTGTCATTGCACTTTCTATGCATTTCCTGTATAGTCAGTTAACCCTAGTGTGGCTGAATGACTTTCAAAGAAAGCTATTAAGCCAAACACATTGTATTAGCAGTATGAAAGTGCTAATATCTAACACTTGAAAAATAAATTTTATATAAATAGTAAGTGCACGCTGTGCAAGAATGCATCAAATAATTTTTGGGGGTTTAGATCCCTTTAAAGTGGATTTATGGACAACAATACACAAACATGTATTCACATACCACTTATTATACCTGTGGACATGACTGCCTTAATGGCATTGATCCTAAAATGGTTGTTACCCAGCTGTAATATCCCTATCTGGATGGGGCCCTTTTAAACTTAGTATTGCAGTGAAGCAACGCCCAATGGCAGTTATTAAAAGAACACAGAAACTGACAGTCTAGAACTCTGTAACTCCCTGATATCCTAATTGGTAGTGCAGTACAAAGCTGCTCAAGGAATGGCCTTGTTTTTGAAAAAGCAGTAGATATTTCTTAATGCAGCAAGTATTTGTTCTTTAATAAATATATTGTTGTATTATGGCTGCCTTTGAGTGGTATTAATATATACTTTTGCAATGGAGCTCTTTGGCTGTAAGCCACTGCATCTAACAAAATGTTGTGTGTGTTGAATACACGGCATTTACTGAATTTGCCCAGTGTGTTGTGTTAGTACAGCATTTCTTTTCCATGTTTACGCCACAGGAGGTGTACAGTATAATGCACATAATGAAGCCGTTTTGACTTTTTATAGAATTCTCCTGTTAGATCAATAAAGGCTTTTGCTCAAAGCTGCATAGAATGAACACTGATTGATTCTGCTGGTCACATACAAATGTCAGCATGTCTCTATTAATGGCAAATCAATGCTCACATTTGACTGCAAAGTTTTATGAACCTCCACAATAGTTGTTTTCAGCTTACGCTTTAAAACTCTCTTGTTAGGAGAAAAAAAAAGCTCACAGGGTAGGATGATTGGTTAAAAAAACGCGATATGCTTTCCAAGCATTTATCCATACAAGCTATAGTTGATGTTAAAAAAAAAGATTCAGATGACAGGCTTATTACTGTTTCACTATGGTGCTATTGTAGCGTTAAATCTTGCAACATGCAGATTAAATTAGTAACAGTGATTTGTTACTATTTCCTAATTTATCATCATTTTACTAAACTAATTTACCCATTATGGATTTTCTCTTGTAACTGAAAAACTATTTGGTTAGCTCTTAAAGCATTATAGTGCGGGTTTTAGTGATCAATCACAATAAAGATGTCTGTGTTCCTTGTGCAGTTTGGTTTTTGTTCCCAATTAAGCTTTACTGAAAAAAAAACCTTAGTTGTTCAGCTGTGAGTTTTACAAATGTATGTGTAGATCATCAATACAAATTATACTGTATGCACAGCCTTCCCAGCTATGGTTCTCTTTCTTTTTAGTTGACTAGAGCTGACTATTCATTAACTATTTAATAGCAGTAAGTTACTGGACCCACTGCAAGAAGTGGGTTGGATTACAGCTTAAAAGAAAATGATACCCCTCAGAATGAAAACTTAACCAACAGATATCATGTTAAGTAGTGGCCTATTAAATCATTTTACCAAACTGGAATATATATATATATATATATATATATATATATATATATATATACAGTATATATATCACATCTTTTTCCTTGCACCACCATTTATTGATAGTCTGTTTACACCCTCAGAGATCACATAACCAGAAATAGTTCAGCTCTAACAGCAAAAAGTGTGGTAGCAGAAGACCATTTTTTGTCCATTAATTGGCTCATGTGACTTAACATGAATGTGTGCCATTGGTTTGTTTGTGTGCACAGTAAAATGTAAGATTCCAGGGGGCGGCCCTTATTACTTAAAATAGCAATTTTCTATTTAGCATTAACCAATGGCACATACTATTAAAAAATTATATATTTATGCAAATGGTCTATTTAGATGAAGCAGAGTTTTGCATATGTGATATATTTGTATAGAGACTTTGTTCGGGGTATAGTTTACCTTTAAGCATCAAAATCTCTTGCCAATGGGGACCACACATACACCAGCAATCAGGCAATTTGCCTGCAGAGAATTTATTGCTGCATGTATTGCCAGCATTGCTATAGGGAAATTAACTGCCTCTGTACTCTTCATACTTGTTTGGGGGTCTAACATTTAGTCACTGCTTCCTCTTTCCTGATAGTTACAGGCACAAAACATAGACACACACAGCAGACGGGCACCTCTATTTTCTGCTCTATACTGCAGCTACCTCCAGGCTGGAAGCTTATTACATAGATTATCCAGCTAGTATGGAAATGTATTTATAGAAAATGTGGAAGCTGAACTGCCTGATGGGCCTGACTGCCAGCAAATTGTCTTACAATAACAGCTTATACATAACAAGTAGTATTTTTGGTATGACTCCATTACAATCTTTTATTTTTCTCTGACTTGCCAATAATAAATACCCTCATTCAGTAATATAGCATTCTGCAAAAAGGTGTCTAAAACATGCAGTTCCTTTGCAATTAACCCTTGCTGGAAAAGCAACAGATTTTATAAAAATGAATTATTTAATTAGAGTATTTTATTGTGCAAAAGAAAAAAATAAACTGATAAACAAATGGTCAGAAACGGGTCACATTACACAGTGAAAACATATTGCTGTATGACAGTTCTATTTTGCTTTTTGTTACATAATTGCTTGGGTCATCACCTATAAACTGCCAACAGGCTGCATTTTGCAGGCTACAGGGCAGTTGAGAGGCATGTACAGGTATCGGATCTGTTATCCAGAATGCTTGGGACCTGGGGTTTTCTGGATAAGGGGTCTTTCTTTAATTTGGATCTCCATACCTTAAGTCCACTAAAATATTATTTAAACATTAATTAAATCTAATAGGATTGTTTTGCCTCCGGTAAGGATTCATAATATATGTACTTTTGAAAAAGCAGTCAGCACATCGATTATCTCTCCTTTTGAGAATTGGTGCACGTTCCTCAGTGGCCACTTTCCACTGATATCACGACAGCCTTTGTTTGCAGAACAGCACCAGACTGTAAATCTTTTTATTTAAAAAGCCTTTATTTCAGCTTAAGGCTTTCGTTATATATGTACCTCACACTAAATGATGAGGATATTAGAAGACATCTTCAAGTCTCGTGACTTTTTGAAAATCATTTGGCCTTGTGCTTTCAAAAAAAGTATCAAAATACTTGGTTGATTGCATATTTTACAATAGTGAATCCATTATTCTATAATTATACATTTCAAACATTACATTACAACTAAAACAGGATCGGAATAAACCAAATAACACTTTGCAACAAGTTCAGGGGCAGCCGGGATCCTTCACTACATTTTAATGGTAAATCAGCTAGTGGCATTGTTGATTTGTTTTATTCTTCACATAAATTAATCACAGGCATTGTTGAAAAGCCTTTTGTTACCCTCATAAAACCTGGTACTGGTGCTCTGCTTTTCTATCTCCAAATATGAACCAATTTATAAGGACATTAACTATATTTTAGTAATCTAATATGCAGTTCCACTAGAACAATGACAGTAACCCCTGGTGCTGACTGTGAATAGGAATCCCCCAGGAAAGGCCATGTAACCAAAACAGAGAGTGGAAAATCTTTAGCCAATTGGCAACTGGTGACAGTTCAAACACTTGCAGTAGGTGCTTTGTAGCCCAGGCCCAGGTGGAGCTCCTGTTTTGGATAGGTTAGCTGGGACAAGTTGAAGCTGAGTAATGTAGTGTTGGACACAACAGAAGTTGCAGAGGGTAGTAGCAACGCTGTGGGACAACCTCCTCATCAGCTTTTAGGAGACTTTGTCATTTCACTGAATCCAGGCCATAGGAAGACACTGTGAGTAATCAGCAATTCTAGGTGTGAGGTCATGTGTTTTCTTTACAGGTTTCCTTTACCTACTCTAACCATCACTTGACATTGGCATGGTCATGTCAGACTGCAGATCCTCATCCATAAAAACAACACGCTACTGATGAATAGTTTTGTCTTATAGTTGCTTTCAGAAATAGACTTGAGAGACCTTGAACTGACACTTCCATGGTTACTTCCAAGTTTGCCTTAACATCTAGCATGTTCTATTAACATTGAGGGGGTTATTTATCAAAGGTCGAGTTTTAGAGGTTTGTGAGGTTTTTTATACCTCGAATAAAATTTTCTAATATATGAAGAAACTCTAATGAGTGTAGTCTGGGTGAAAAACTCGAATACATGAATTAATCAAGTTTTCGATCGAAACTCACCAAAAAAAACTTGAACATCATGAAGGCTACAAACATCTTCAAATGGTTCAAGGTGTAGCAATATGATATGTTACAAGTGGCCACTAGAGGTCTCACTGTTTTGAATTGGGCAAGGGTTAGCGGGATATACTTGTTGGTAGTTATAGACCGTGTTTGCAGCAGCTAATGGTTTCTCTTGGGATCAAGTCTGTGCTACAAGATCCTGAGTGTGTACCTCATTGTTGTAAGTCTCCCTTCATAACATGGTGGCAGCAGAGAACTGAACCTTGGAGTGAAAAGCTGACTGGAATCAGTAAGAGTGAAAGTGAAAGTAAAGCAGCATCCAGAAGCTGTGGCTGGAGGTACAGCTATAACTGTGAGTAACAATCACTGCTAATATTCCTACAATATGGAGAGTCGACTGAAACACTCCTGAGAGACTTAATGTAAATGCTTCCAACCTATCACAAGCTTGGAAACACTGGAAAGAGGAGTTTGGCCTGTATGTGGATCTCACAGTAGCACCCAGTGATGAGAACCACAATATAAAGCTCTTTCATTATATGATTGGGGAAAAGGGCAGAGAAATCTCACAGACCTTATGCGTAACAAGTGGCAGAGATGATAGTCTTACTCTGAAAGACATAAACCAGGCATTTGATAAATACTGTGATCCAAAAAAGAATGAAACTGTGGAAAGATACACATTCTTTTCACGGAACCAGGAGCCTGGCGAAAATATTGACACATATGCCGCAGAACTGAAACTACTTGCATCCACATGTGAATTTGGGGATAAACGAGACTCTTTCGTAAGAGACAGAATAGTGTGTGGAATCAGAGACTCACATCTGAGAGCGAGACTGCTTAGGGAAGAGGATTTGGGCCTGGAAATATGTCACCAGATCTGCAGAGCCTCTGAGCTAACAAAAGATAATCTGAAAATGATTGAGGGCCTATCTGAGAGACAGGTTTTAGCTGGTGTTACATTCGAGCTATTTCCAGCTTTGCGGTATCATAAGTCTCGAAATTCTGGTTTTGACTGAAAAAATACCAAAACTTGATTTTTTTCGGTAAAAATCAAATCGACCTTTGATAAATAATCCCTGAATGTAAATGCATTTTTTATCTGGTGTAAAACACACAATAATACAAGCCCCATTTTTGAAGCAAACCAAAATACATCCCTTTTTCACATAATTCCAGCATTATTGGGGCCAAAGCAGGAGTTGCCTCTGCAATTTAATTGCTTGTGCATGAGATAACAAATCGGATGTATCACTTCCTGTGATCGGCATTAAAATTACCTTAATTCATTTAGTTCAAGTCGGCTACACCTATGGGTTCCACAGCATCAATAGGTGCACTTGTGTGAGATTCAACAGGTAAATAACCACCACATTTGCATCCATCTTAGAGCACCTGCACTTGTGGCTGTGTTCATAAATGACCCTTCAGTTCCAGATCCAGTTTACCTTCAAAATTCACAGGTTTGGCTTACAATTAGAAAATAGCATAGACTGGCCTGGAACCTGTTGCTCAGTTATGCAGAGTAGCATTATTTAAAGTTCCCTTACTTTTGATGAGCAGATTTGAACTGGTTTATATTCCTGTCTCCTATCACGCACACACTGCAGTTTCCCTTCCATTCTTCTCCTGCTTGCTTTTTTCACACATTAACTTTTCTACAGTCTTTCCATTTTTCTTTATTGCTAGGATATTCTTTACAACAACATCTGCAGAATCTGCATCATCTTTGAAAAAAAAAAATGTGTAAGAAAAGATGATAAAAATAAACAAATGCACTTTCCTGTGCGAATTATTTTGTCTGCAGTAAAAGTGCTCAAAATGACTTTGGAAGTCAGAGCAATTGATCGATAATGACGTGCTGTGAAAGCAGTTTTCTCTGCTACTTTTGGAGTTACAGACTAATGTTCAGGCTCAATGTATGAGCCGGTGTAGAATAATGAGAAAATGTTTAAATGCATAATATAAAACAGGGAAAGGAATCCGTAAAAACATTTACTTACATTACAATATTGTGATGAGGGCAACTGTTTCAGCTATATATCTTAATGATAGCTGCCACATTTTTTTAATGTTCTTCTTACATTTTCTGTACATTGAGAGAGCTAAACAATGGTTATATACAGTAACTCTTAACAGTCCTGGGTACCAGTTTATACAGACATACTGGCTGGGGTTCTGGACTTTGGGTTTTACATGGAGATTAACAAACAACAGCCTAATATAAGGGGCAATTATTTAATGGTACAAGTGTCTCTATTTGCTGTTGTTGACCAATACCAATATATATTAGGGTCACAGGCATCTACAAGTATTACAGTTATGGGAGCCGTTATCCCTAAACCCATTAGGTGCTACTAATTTACAGCAAATTAATTGTATCCTAATTTCATTATTAACACCACATGCATCAGCAAATCAGTGCCATCCCCACTCTGCAAAAGATTACCACAACTTGCCCCCAATTCACTGAAATGAGCAAAGCAACTACTGGCTCATCACACACAATTGCTCTTAATATAACTGGAAGCGTTGCTGCAGTGCTGATGGAATTTTGCGTAAAAATGATACATCATGCGGAAAAAATATGGTAATTTGTGGCCATCAATTCATCAAGACAGATATACCTCTGTGGGGATCGGGATCACCAGTGGAGTAGTTAGGGAGATGAAGTCTAAACCCTAACACCCTATCCACTGGGTCCCTGCACTAAAAAAAGGCAAACAAGAAGCCTTTGGGAAGCTACTCCCTGCTACTATCCTTGATGGAGCACACAGCTGCTCATGCTATATTGAGCTGTCTATCTCACTCTCCTAGAGAGTCTATTAAAGATCTGCCCTATGATAGCTAACCTTGTTCACGGGATTTCCTGGGCCCTGACTTATTCTCCAAAGGTGCTGTCCCTTTGGGGCAAAAAGTCTTCACTACACACTATATAGAATTGTGGCAGGGAGGTGTCACTACACTCTTGGCAAATATCTTTTGGTGTAATATGTGAACTGTTACAAGGGCTTATGCCCAATAACAAAAGAGAAAAAGGAAAAGGTAGGGTATTAACTCTATAGGGGCATAGCAATCCTATAGGTCCCTACAGACAGGAAGTAGCTTTTTTATGATGCCATGAAATCCACAGAAAGGGACAGGAAGTACTTGTCTCTGTTGAATTATTCTTCCAGAGCTCTTTATGTAAAATAAATGAGTTTGCTGCAAGTTAGGGACTTTGCTAAGTTAGGGATCCATCAAATAATGTAATAAAAGGCAAAATGTTTGTGGGAGGTCAAATAAATATTACATACTGATTGGTTGCTATGGTTTACCAATACTGGAGTAAGCTTTTGCCTGTTAATACTTTAAACATATGATAGTCAGGGTAGATTGCACATCCCTGCTCCCCACCAAGGAGTTATTTAGAGAATGTGCGGACTGTCGCTCTGTTATCCAGTAAGGGTATGGGTTGACAGAATACACAGGGGCAGATTTATCAAGGGTCCAATTTTGAATTGGAAAAAAACGTCAAAATTCGAATTCAAAAAGACCAACCGAAATATATTAAAAAAAATCTAAGTTTTTTTTTGGCCGAATAGGTCAGTTTTAGATCAAATTAGAATTGTACGAATCAAAGTAATAGTGAATTCGATCGAGTTCAAATCACAGTTTTCCCCAAAAAAAACTTTGATTTCTCAAAGTCTACCAATTGACTCCAAACAGGTTCTAGGAGGTCTCCCATAGGCTAAAACAGCAATTACTTGTACTTGATCTCAAGTCATAATTAATCGTTAGTGGAGTCAAAACAATCCTAATGTTTAAATGATTTTTTAGCAGACTTAAACTGTTGAGATCCTAATTAAGGAAAAGTCCTATTATTTGGAAAGCCCAGGTCCTGAGCATTATGTATAATAGGCCCGATACCTGTATTTATTATTCTACTGTTATTTCTAATCAACTATTTGTTTGTTCCTAGTCTAGCAACATATAGCAACCGTTAAGATGCTAATTACAATAAATGCTAAGGGGCACATTTACTTAGTTCGAGTGAATTAATAGAATAAAAAAAAGTTCGAATTTCGAATGATTTTTTTGGCTTCTTCGACCATCGAATTGGCTACTTCGACCTTCGACGTCGACTTCGAATCGAACGATTCAAACTAAAAATCGTTCAACTATTCGACCATTCGATAATCAAAGTACTGTCTCTTTAAAAAAAACTTCGACCCCCTACTGCCATCTAAAACCTACCGAAGGTCCCCATAGGCTTTCTAGGCAATTTCTGATCGAGGGAAAATCCTTTGATTGATGGATTAAAATTCGCCCCTAAATGTTCATTGTTTGCTGTTGTATTACCATAACCACAGTTGTTCCTTCAGAATCACAACTTTGTATATTATAACTGCATATTTTCCTGGCACATTTTGTGGTTCCCAGTATCTTTCTTTTAGTATTGTAATAATAGGCCTTATTTCTTAAGGAGGCTGAAACTTCATGGCAGTAAAGAAGCATTTGTATTCACCATGATGCTGCCAACTTCAGTGGGAAGGTTCTTAAATTAAGAGCAATATATTGACTTTATGACACATGTACATGTATCTATATGTTACTCCACTTATTACCGTGGGCCTCTGGTAGACCCAACTGTTTTCATGATTGTACATGTCTGACTTTCAATAAAAACAATTTGGAAAAAAAAAAAAAAATTAAGAGCAATATTTGGCTGTGTTTAAATCACAATGATTTCACTGAAAAATAAACGCTAATCATCCCAAAGTCTCAAATACAATAAATATAAATTATGGAGTGAAACAATTATATTGTAAATGGAGACGGCAATTAAAATAAAAACAGGCCAATATTGATATATACAAAACTTTCTGAAAAACATAAAGTAGCTTAGTAGCTTAGTAGAAATAAGGCTTTTAAGCAGGATGTTATTCTTTTAATCAATGTTAGAAGAAATGTGCCATAAAGGTGTTGACAAGCGTTGTTTATTCGACCATGAAACAATTTGTCTCAAAGCCATTTTTTTGTATGTTTGGCAGCAGTATAAATTTAAACTGGAAATAATTAAATGAAGAATAATGAAGTCATTATGAATTAGTCTGACTTTTAATCAAACAAATATACAAAAGGCAATGGGTGGGGGAGTTATGAACAAATTAAAAATAGAAAATAAGACAGAAAAGCATGTCTGACACTCATTTAATGTGAGGATTGTAAACCTGTACATTTAGAGGTTTTCTGTTTGAGGTTTGTATATCTCGAATGAACTCACAACTTGAATGGTATTTTATTTAAGAAAAACTCAAAAGGAAAAAACTAGATTCTGTTCTTTTTAGTGTATAACTAGCATTTATGTTATTTTGTATAACCCTGCATTTACCAAGATTAAAACTCATCTGCTAGTTTGCTGCCTAATTCTCATATCTCTCTGCATGGAACTTATAATTTTGCTCAATTTAGTATCATTACAAAAATCAAGACTGGGGGGTCTTTTGGCCACTGGAGCTGTTGCCTCAGGGGCCTGCATCCCCCCGGCCTCCACCCCTGCCAAAAAAAACCTCTGCTTCTGCCCCCCCACCACAACCACAACACCCCTCCACCTCTGGGACCCCCCAACCATAACTCCCCCTCTGCCCCCCCCCATGCATACCTTATCTCATCTTGTTGTATCTGAGGTGGAGGCAAGGCTGGGTGCAGGTCTGGGTCACCATGTCCATGATGGCATTACCAGGGTTTTCCCTGCTATCCCACTGGTCCAGTCCAAAGGACCAAACACAAACTTCAGTGGTACCACCACATTTTGTAATCTGTCCTTCAGCCAGTCCTATCCAAGTACAAATATTATGTTCCATTATGTGTAGATCACATCCACTGCCATCCTAGAGTCAATACAATATGTCTGGCAGAATCTATTGCATTTAAAACTCTGGGTTACATACTGTACATTCTGGTTTTAAACCAATGTGACTGTACCTGTATTCCATTTGAGTGGGCAGGTAGGTACCTGCACAAAGAAATAAAAGGAAATGGTGCCCAGTGCCTTAATACCATAATACATTTGTCTGCACCTTCTCCAAAGAGTTATTTTACAAAACCGTCAATACAGTAGTAGATATACAGGAGGGAAGCATGTGTACCTTTTTTTGCACTTCTCTGCAAGTACCTGATTCGATGCTTGCTATCCTCTAGTTTTCAAGTAAGTATAATCATCTCAGCTGTTCACAGGTGCATATATATAATCCCCAGATCTGTGCTCGTTCAATCCCTTCAAGTCTCTGGACTAGGGAACCCACTTGACACCCATGCCCAATAGGAGACTCCTAGTTTCCTGGTTTGCCTAACCAGTGAATGGAAAAATCCTCCATCTACTGTCTCTTTACAGACCTAGATCATTTCTTTAAATTACTTTTTCCAATAAAAGAAGTATTAAACCCCTACTTCAACACATAACCATGACAATATCGATGAAGTTTGTTTCTCAGAGTTGAAGTGTTTGCATTTCAGCTGTGCCTTGGCTATCATATACTATTTTGAGACATTTGCATACAATTTCAGCTTCAGATATGTTAAAATGTTTCTTGTGCAGAATGTATGTCTATTGTTATATATAGAAGACTTTTACTCTTTAAAGAGTGTTTTTGAAAATAAATGTTCTTTTATTTTATGCCTTTTACATAATTCAAACTTGGAAATCAACACTCCTTTATTTTAACTGGAATGATCATGTTGTGCTTATTTGTTTTCTAGACTTATAAATTACATATAGTACATATATCCACATTTACATATCTAAAACTTTGCTTTTCTTGAATATATAATACTGGGACTACCATGTTAAACTCTGAAAAATGATTATATCTGTTGAAAACATCTTAATATTCTTCTCCCCTTTAAATGAATGCTCAAACTCACTATACTTAAGATGTTAAGGTACGATTTATTTAGATGGCTTTGCTAATAATTGCTACAGTAGGCAAACACTATGTCAGGAAATGATGCAGGAACCTATTTTGTTTATTATTATTAATACTGTACAAAGAATGGTAGGAAAAAAACGTTGCTGCTCTTAAGAAACATATTAAGACAGATATCCAGATTAAATGCTTCAAAAAAGAAAAAGCCAAGCAAGCGTATCAAGCTCAGTAAATCAGGTTAGGAAAAAGCTTTCTTATTTTAAAGACTGTAAATATAATAATATAACTATTTGCTCGAAAGCCACCAAGTACAAGATTATCAGATTTTATTCTGTACCCAATTCTTATCTGAACTGGAGACATAAGCCTGTAAACTGATGTGTGATTTTTATGAGCGGCAGAACTCTGCATTTAAAAATGAAGAAAAAGTCTTAACCCCTTTATTAAAGGGACATTAAAGGCACATTTTTCCCAAATACATTTCTCTAATGAATTACCTTATTTATTTACAGTTCTTAATACCTCCGTTTAGTAGTCACTGCCTATTATACAAAGAAAAGCAATTAGCCAGCACAGGTTTTTCAATTTCTTGAGAATTATTCAGGTGCACGTCAAACGGTGTCCACTTCAACCAACTGTAAATATCCAAGAAATGTAGCAGACCGCACCATCCAGGAATACAATTAAAAAGCCTTTATTTATAACTTTATGGCTTCATAGTCTGGACAGAAGCCATAAAGTTACAAATAAAGGCTTTTTAATTGTAATCCTGGATGGTGCTGTCTGCTACATATCTTGAACTGCATAATATACATTCAAGAAAACCCATTAAAATCCCATTTGTCTGCATTGTAAGAAACCAATGTATTTTCTTGTTCAGTGTGGGGTGCACATGAACTGTAGCCATTGACACAGGGCACTAGAGATGGCGCGAACTGTTCGCCGGCGAACTTGTTCGCGCGAACATCGGGTGTTCGCGCTCGCCGGAAGTTTGCGAACGTCGCGCGACGTTCGCCATTTTGGGTTCGCCATTGTTGGCGCTTTTTTTTGCCCTCTCACCCCAGACCAGCAGGTACATGGCAGCCAATCAGGAAGCTCTCCCCTGGACCACTCCCCTTCCCTATAAAAACCGAAGCCCTGCAGCGTTTTTTCACTCTGCCTGTGTGTGCTGAAGAGATAGTGTAGGGAGAGAGCTGCTGCCTGTTAGTGATTTCAGGGACAGTTGAAAGTTTGCTGGCTAGTAATCGTTTTGATACTGCTCTGTTATTGGAGGGACAGAAGTCTGCAGGGGTTTGAGGGACATTTAAGCTTAGGTAGCTTTGCTGGCTAGTAATCTACCTTCTACTGCAGTGCTCTGTATGTAGCTGCAGTGGGCAGCTGTCCTGCTTCTGATCTCATCTGCTGACTGCTGCAATAACAGTAGTCCTTGTAAGGACTGCTTTTATTTATTTTTTTGTTGTTTTACTACTACTACTACTACTACTACTACTACTACTATAAGAGCCCAGTGCTATTAGTCTAGCAGTGTTGGGGAGTGGGACTGGTGTGCTAATCTGCTGCTCCTAGTAGTTCAGCAGCACCAACTTTAATTTTTTTTTTTTAATATTCATTTTTTTTTTATTTTACTTTTTTTTATTTTACTACCGCTGTAGTAGTGTATAAGTTGACCTTTTAGGCATTATTTGCCCTGTAGGCATTTTTTGCCCAGTGTGTTATTCAACCAACTGCCATCTAGCTGTGTGACCTTGTTCACATTCTGTCTAAATATCCATAATATTACCGTCTCCAGAAAAAACACCGGAGTGACTTTTTTCAAGCAGCCATAATATATTTTACGTAATCCGTATCCATCGCTGTAGTAGTGTATAAGTTGACCTTTTAGGCATTATTTGCCCTGTAGGCATTTTTTGCCCAGTGTGTTATTCAACCAACTGCCATCTAGCTGTGTGACCTTGTTCACATTCTGTCTAAATATCCATAATATTACCGTCTCCAGAAAAAACACCGGAGTGACTTTTTTCAAGCAGCCATAATAAATTTTACGAGATCCGTATCCACCGCTGTAGTAGTGTATACGTTGATCTTGTGGGCAGTATTTGCACAGTGTTTTCTTCAAACCGCCATCTAGCTGTGTGAGCTTGTTCACATTTTGTCTAAATATTGATAATATTATCGTCTCTAGAAAAACCACTTGAGTTACTTTTTTTCAAGCAGCATTCATATATTTTACGTAATCCGTATCCATCGCTGTGTATACGTTGACCTTGTAGGCATTATTTGCACAGTGTTTTCTTCAAACCGCCATCTAGCTGTGTGAGCTTGTTCACATTTTGTCTAAATATTGATAATATTATCGTCTCTAGAAAAACCACTTGAGTTACTTTTTTTCAAGCAGCATTCATATATTTTACGTAATCCGTATCCACCGCTGTGTATACGTTGACCTTGTAGGCATTATTTGCACAGTGTTTTCTTCAAACCGCCATCTTGCTGTGTGAGCTTGTTCACATTTTGTCTAAATATTGATAATATTATCGTCTCTAGAAAAACCACTTGAGTTACTTTTTTTCAAGCAGCATTCATATATTTTACGTAATCCGTATCCACCGCTGTGTATACGTTGACCTTGTAGGCATTATTTGCACAGTGTTTTCTTCAAACCGCCATCTAGCTGTGTGAGCTTGTTCACATTTTGTCTAAATATTGATAATATTATCGTCTCTAGAAAAACCACTTGAGTTACTTTTTTTCAAGCAGCATTCATATATTTTACGTAATCCGTATCCACCGCTGTAGTAGTGTATACGTTGATCTTGTAGGCATTATTTGCACACTGTTTTCTTCAAACTGCCATCTAGCTGTGTGTATTATCGTTTCCAGAAAAACCAACTGAGTTTTTGTTGTTGTTGTTTTTTTAAAAATAATGCCAGGCAAAGGCAGGCCGCCACGCAGAGGCCGTGCTAGGGGCCGTGCTGCTATGCAATCCTGTGGCCCTAGCAAATTGCCCAGTTTTAAAAAGCCAATGACCCTGAACTCCCAAAATGCTGAAGAGGTAGTTGACTGGCTTACACAGCACACCCCATCCTCTACCGTTTCTAACTTTACCACAACATCCTCCTCATCCTCCACTGCTATGGCCACCCCACGTAACACTTCCTCCACCACCGGTGCCCCTTCTTCACTGGAGTCAGAGGAGTTATTTTCCCATGAGTTTCTTGAACTGAGTAATGCGCAACCATTATTGCCAGAAGAGGATGAAGGAGATGAGGACGTTACACCAGATTTAATTCTGGCAGAGAACACGACAGAGATGGACATAATGATGAGTGATGAGGAGGAGGTCCCCGCTGCTGCTTCCTTCTGTGATGTGTCAGAAGAAATTGATGCATCTGAGGAGAATGATGATGAGGAGATTGATGTTTTGTGGGTGCCTAGTAGAAGAGAGCAAGAGGAGGGTAGTTCAGATGGAGAGATGGAGAGTCAGAGAGGCAGTAGGAGAATAAGACTTAGAAGAAGCAGGGAGGACAGCCCGCAGGGATCAGTAGGGCAACAACATGTATCGGCACCTGTGTTCAGCCGGCCAACGCACCCGCCATTGCCGCCAATGCCGCCAACTTCTACTGTTACCGCCAGATCGCACACTTCCAAAAAGTCAGCAGTGTGGGATTTTTTTAATGTGTGTGCCTCTGACAAAAGCATTGTAATTTGCAATGAGTGCAGTCAGAAACTGAGCCTTGGTAAGCCCAACAGCCACATAGGTACAACTTCTATGCGAAGGCACATGAGCGGCAAGCACAAAGCACTTTGGGAGCAACACCTCAAAGGCAACAGGCAAACTAAAAGCCACACTCCTTCTGGTCCAGCATCTTACTGCTCTACCTCTGCTCTCCTTGACCCGTCTGAACCACCCTCCACTCCGCCTTCCACCTTGACCACCTGTTCCCATTCCCAGTCATCTGCCACCAGCCAAGTTTCTGTGAAGGCCATGTTTGAGCGTAAGAAGCCAATGTCTGACTGTCACCCCCTTGCCCGGCGTCTGACAGCTGGCTTGTCTGCACTCTTAGCCCGCCAGCTTTTACCATACCAGCTGGTGGACTCTGAGGCCTTCCGCAAATTTGTAGCAATTGGGACACCGCAGTGGAAGGTACCCAGCTGCAATTTTTTTTCTAAAAAGGGAATACCACACCTGTACCAACATGTGCAGAGCCAAGTTACCGCATCTCTGTCACTTAGTGTTGGGCCAAAGGTCCATATGACTACTGACGCATGGTCCTCCAAGCATGGTCAGGGCAGGTATGTCACCTACACTGCCCACTGGGTGAACTTGGTAATGGCTGGGAAGCAGGGAATGGGTAGCTCAACAACAACAACAGTGGAGTTGGTGTCACCGCCACGGATTGCACGCGGTTCTGCCACCACCTCTACTCCTCTATCGCTCTCTACCTCGTCTTCTTCCTCTTCTTCTTCTTACTCTGCTGCTGGGTCCTCCTTCTCCTCCTCCACACCTGTGCACCCCCAGCTCCCCCTAGGCTATTCGACGTGCCAGGTACGCCGTTGTCACGCTGTCTTGGGGATGACGTGCCTGGAAAGCAAAAACCATACCGGATCTGTACTCCTGTCATCTCTGCAGTCACAGGCCGATCGGTGGCTGACCCCACACCAACTGCAGATCGGAAAAGTGGTGTGTGACAATGGAAGCAATCTGTTGGCAGCGTTGAGACTGGGCAATTTAACACATGTGCCCTGCATGGCACATGTGTTAAATTTAATAGTCCAACGTTTTGTCTCCAAGTACCCAGGATTCCAGGACGTTCTCACCCAGTCCAGAAAGGTGTCGGCCCATTTCAGACGTTCCTACACAGCCATGGCACGCCTTGCTGACATTCAGCAGCGCTACAACATGCCAGTCAGGCGTTTGATTTCTGACAGCCAGACTCGCTGGAATTCAACGCTCCTTATGTTGGAACGTCTGCTGCAACAACAAAGGGCCGTCAACGAGTACCTTTTTGAACTGGGTGGTAGGACTGGATCTGCAGAGCTGGGGATTTTTTTCCCCCGTTACTGGGTGCTTATGCGCGATGCCTGCAGGCTCATGCGACCTTTTGAAGAGGTGACAAATATGGTCAGTCACACCGAAGGCACCATCAGCGACCTAATACCCTTCGCTTTCTTCCTGGAGCGTGCCGTGCGACGAGTGACAGATGAGGCTGTAGACCAGCGTGACGAGGAGCTGGAAGCGCACGATTTCTGGTCGGAATCACCAGAACGAACCCAGGCACCTGCTGCAACGCAGGGAGAGGTGCCAGAAGTGGAGTCAGAGGAGGAAGGTGGCTTTGTGGAGGAGGAGGAGGAGGACCAACAGGAGCAGGCTTCCCAGGGGGCTAGTGGTGACCTTTTGGGGACCCCTGGTCTTGTACGTGGCTGGGGGGAGGAGACCGTGGATGATGCAGTCCTTGATAATGAGGAAGCGGAGATGGATAGCTCTGCATCCAACCTTGTGAGAATGGGGTCTTTCATGCTGTCATGCCTGTTGAAGGACCCCCGTATCAAGAGGCTTAAGGAGAAGGACCTGTACTGGGTCGCAACGCTACTAGACCCTCGGTACAAGCATAAAGTGTCAGAAATGTTACCAACATACCACAAGTCCGAAAAGATGCGGCATTTACAAACCAGCCTGCAAAACATGTTGTACAATGCTTTTAAGGGTGATGTCACTTCAGGAACTCATCAACATTCCAGGGGCAGAGGTGCCAGTAATCCTGCCACGAGCACACCTGCAAGGACAAAGCCCTTTGGCCAGTCTGTAACGTCAGACATGCAAATGTTTTTCTGTCCAAGGCAGCGCCACAACCCTTCTGGATCCACCCTCAAAGAACGCCTCGACCGGCAGGTAGCGGACTACCTGGCATTAACTGCAGATATCGACACTCTGAGGAGCGATGAACCCCTGGACTACTGGGTGCGCAGGCTTGATCTGTGGCCAGAGCTGTCACAATTTGCCATGAACCTCTTGTCTTGCCCAGCCTCAAGTGTGCTCTCAGAAAGGACCTTCAGTGCAGCAGGAGGGATTGTAACTGAGAAGAGAACTCGCCTAGGTCACAAAAGTGTCGATTACCTGACCTTTATTAAAATGAATGAGGGGTGGATCTCGGAGGGTTACTGCACGCCGGAAGACTTGTTCTGACTTCTATGCAGCTGTCCTTCTCTTCAAGCCTCATGACTCCACACACAGCTGTCCTTTAGCGTCCTCCTCCCTCCGCCACCGTTACAAACTAGGGTGCAAACCCTACTGGTTTAATTTTTTCTGGCCTCTGTGCTTCAGTGGCTGCAACCAAAAAAACTGGGCAAACAATGTCTACAAGGTCAACGTATGGCGAAAAATGACTATTTTCAGCATTTATATGGCATATTTTTTCTGGCAACTGTGCTTCAGTGGCTGCGTCCAAAAAAATGCATATTTTCTGCATTTATATGGCATAATTTTTCTGGCCTCTGTGCTTCAGTGGCTGCAACCAAAAAAATGCATATTTTCTGCATTTATATGGCATAATTTTTCTGGCCTCTGTGCTTCAGTGGCTGCAACCAAAAAAATGCATATTTTCTGCATTTATATGGCATAATTTTTCTGGCCTCTGTGCTTCAGTGGCTGCAACCAAAAAAATTTATATTTTCAGCATTTATATGGCATAATTTTTCTGTCAACTGTGCTTCAGTGGCTGCGACCAAAAAAATGCATATTTTCTGCATTTATATGGCATAATTTTTCTGGCCTCTGTGCTTCAGTGGCTGCAACCAAAAAAATTTATATTTTCAGCATTTATATGGCATAATTTTTCTGGCAACTGTGCTTCAGTGGCTGCGACCAAAAAAATGACTATTTTCAGCATTTATATGGCATATTTTTTCTGGCCTCTGTGCTTCAGTGGCTGCGGCCAAAAAAACTGGGCAAACAATGCCTACAAGGTCAACGTCGTTGACCTTGTAGGCATTGTTTGCCCAGTTTTTTTGGCCGCAGCCACTGAAGCACAGAGGCCAGAAAAAATATGCCATATAAATGCTGAAAATAGTCATTTTTTGCCATACGTTGACTCAACGTATATGGCAAAAAATGACTATTTTCAGCATTTATATGGCATATTTTTTCTGGCAACTGTGCTTCAGTGGCTGCGACCAAAAAAACTGGGCAAACAATGCCTACAAGGTCAACGTATGGCAAAAAATGACTATTTTCAGCATTTATATGGCATATTTTTTCTGGCAACTGTGCTTCAGTGGCTGCAACCAAAAAAACTGGGCAAACAATGTCTACAAGGTCAACGTATGGCGAAAAATTACTATTTTCAGCATTTATATGGCATATTTTTTCTGGCAACTGTGCTTCAGTGGCTGCGTCCAAAAAAACTGGGCAAACAATGCCTACAAGGTCAACGTATGGCAGTTGTTTAAAGAGAACAGTAGATTACTAGCCAGCAAAGCTACCTAAGCTAAAATGTCCCTCAAATCCCTGCAGACTTCGGTCCCTCCAATACAGAGCAGTATCAAGCAGATTACTAGCCAGCAAACTTACTATCATCTGTCCCTGAAATCACTAACAGCTCTCCCCCTACACTATCTCTTCCAAGCACACACAGGCAGATTTTTCAGATACATTTTTGCCCTTGATCCCCCTCTGGCATGCCACTGTCCAGGTCGTTGCACCCTTTAAACAACTTTAAAATCATTTTTCTGGCCAGAAATGTCTTTTTTAGATGTTAAAGTTCGCCTTCCCATTGAAGTCTATGGGGTTCGCGAACCGTTCGCGAACCGCTCGCATTTTTGCGCAAGTTCGCGAATATGTTCGCGAACTTTTTTTCCGACGTTCGCTACATCCCTACGGGGCACTGAGAGGAGCTTTATGCTACTGTCTGGTCCTGAGGTGACATTAGCTCCAGGGTTCCCCTGCATCAGTAAGTGCAGTAGTGCTCAATTTGCGAAGGAAGGAAAGGTGTTCATGGATATGCAGGTCAGGTATAATATTTCCAGTAGTTCTGCTGTCAGTATGGAGAAGGCTCAGATGCACAGTGGCAAAATAATCTTCTCTCTTCAAATAGTCATATATTCTTCATTTACTTATTGACTTTTAATGCGAGCTGGCCTTTAGTCCCAACATTGCCAGATTCTAAACAAGCTTCTTGCACACAAACATATGGTTCACGACAACATCCATATAAGTACATTCACACTGGTAGCTACAAGCAAACCTGCTATTGGCCATTGTAAATTGTAAACCTGCAGACTCACCAACAGGGGGCAATATGCAAAAATTAAGTGCAAAGCCCTATTTTTTTGCATGCTGCATCTTAACACACCCATATGTACTCCTACCAAAAAGGTGCACCTCACTCTATGGGGTATGTTTATCAAAGTTTGAAGTTAGAGATCACACAGCATGCTAGAGTGAAATACCACCACTCTCCATTCATTTCTATGGGATTTTTTAAAGAGTATTTATCAATGGGTGAAAGTCAAAGTTCATCCTTTGAAAAATACACCTTTACAAATCCGATAGAAATGAATGGAGAGAGGCGGTATTTCACCCTAGGGGACTGTGGTGATCTCTAACTTCACTCTTTGATAAATATACCCCTTTATGTGGTGTTGACTGTGCATGCTGGTGGCACACGTGTGTCTCCTAGCCCCACTTTATCTTGCACATCATTCAAAAATAGCAAAGCAGTACCAGGAACAACAATATGATTGGGAGCTCAAAAATTACTGCCTGTTTAAGAGAGCTGTGTACACTTGTCTCTCCTCTGTATTGTTTCTGTGCAAGGAGGGGGAGGAGCTCCACACTTTGTGAGCTGACAGGAAGGAAGAGGGAGAGAGGAAGTGCTGCTAGGAGAGAGAAAGGGCTGCTGGGAGAGAGAAGCAGCAGAGTACAATCAAAGTGTGCATGCTCCCAGAGTTTCTATGTGTGGGAATGTTAGTAGGGAATCCCAGTGGCAGAAAAGGGCATTCTCTTTAGGGTGCTGAAGTAAAGGGAGTCCTTGTCAGGGCTCTGAAGAGCAAAGTGTGCTCTACTCAAGGCACGGAAAACCAAAGGGAGTTCTTCTCAGGACTTTGAAGCAACTGCCACATTCACCAGAGATCACCAGCTGCTTTATTTGAGTTAAGTTGCTCCTGGCTGGCAGTCTACCTGTATCACTGTAATTAAAAGGTATAATGTCCTGCCAAATAAACACTGTGTATTGTGGATCAGAGAGGTCCCCAGGGAGGGGTATTACAGTTCATCCTGTCCTGACCTTGGGTGGAGGCACGCCATTTTCAAGTGTACCTGCTCTCCCTTATAGCGGAGACACAGGACTCCTGTAGCGCCACACGCAATGCACTTGATCTTATGCAGTAGCAGAAGAGGGCTATACCTGCTTATGACAAGTACAGTGTGGTGTTTATACAAATGGAAACATAACATACAGGCAATGCCGGGCCATGCTGGGCAGGCGCCCTAGGCATTCTGGCAGTCGCGGCGCCTGTGTAGTGTGCACGCGTGTGCATGCGCACAAAGCGCGAAAAAAGCATAAAGTCGGGTAGAGAAGGGAACCGGACTTGGGGTAGGCGACAGAGGAGGTACTTGCCTGGCGCCCTCCCAGCTTTGCGCCCTAGGCACATGCCTACTCTGCCTACCCCTACTTCCGGCCCTGCATACAGGGCTCCCTTTTATCTGTTACATAGTTACATAGTTACATAGTTAAATTGGGTTGAAAAAAGACAAAGTCCATCAAGTTCAACCCCTCCAAATGAAAACCCAGCATCCATACATACACCCCTCCCTACTTTTAATTAAATTCTATATACCCATATCTATACTAACTATAGAGTTTAGTATCACAATAGCCTTTGATATTATGTCTGTCCAAAAAATCATCCAAGCCATTCTTAAAGGCATTAACTGAATCAGCCATCACAACATCACCCGGCAGTGCATTCCACAACCTCACTGTCCTGACTGTGAAGAACCCTCTACGTTGCTTCAAATGAAAATTCTTTTCTTCTAGTCTAAAGGGGTGGCCTCTGGTACGGTGATCCACTTTATGGGTAAAAAGGTCCCCTGCTATTTGTCTATAATGTACTCTAATGTACTTGTAAAGTGTAATCAAGTCCCCTCGCAAGTGCCTTTTTTCCAGAGAAAACAACCCCAACCTTGACAGTCTACCTTCATAATTTAAGTCTTCCATCCCTCTAACTAATTTAGTTGCATGTCTCTGCACTCTCTCCAGCTCATTTATATCCCTCTTAAGGACTGGAGTCCAAAACTACACTGCATACTCCAGATGAGGCCTTACCAGGGACCTATAAAGAGGCATAATTATGTTTTCATCCCTTGAGTTAATGCCCTTTTTTATGCAAGAACTTTATTTGCTTTAGTAGCCACAGAATGACACTGCCCATAATTAGACAACATGTTATCTACAAAAAACCCTAGATCCTTCTCATTTAAGGAAACTCCCAACTCACTGCCATTTAGTGTATAACTTACATTTATATTATTTTTGCCAAAGTGCATAACCTTGTATTTATCAACATTGAACCTCCAGTTTGCTGCCCAGTTTTCCAGTTTAGACTGCCAAAGTGGCAGCATCCTGCATGGAACCTACAGTTCTGCACAATTTAGTATCATCTGCAAAAATAGACATGGCACTTTCAATGCCCACCTCCAGGTCATTAATAAACAAGTTGAAAAGCAAGGGACCTAGTACAGAGCCCTGCGGTACTCCACTAACAACACTGGTCTGATTAGAAAATGTTCCATTTACCACCACTCTTTGTAGTCTATCTTTTAGTCAGTTCTCTATCCAGGTACAAATACTATGTTCCAGGCTAACATTCCTTAATTTAACCAGTAACCTTTTGTGTGACACTGTATCAAATGCTGTATCAAATGCTTTAGCAAAGTCTAAGTAAATCACATCCACTGCCATCCCAGAATCGAGGTCTCTACTTAACTTCACATAAAAAGAAATTAAGTTAGTCTGGCAAGATCTATTACACATAAATCCATGCTGGCACAGACTCATAGTATTATGATTTGCTATGAAGTACAGTATCTTATCCTTTATTAACCCTTCGAAAAGCTGTGCTGTGTGTTTTGTGCTGTATTGTGCAGATTACACTTTGTGAGGGCTAGGAACAAGTAATTTTGGATTGGGCATTATGTCCTGAAACGTTGTAGTCCTTAGATATGTGCACACTTACAGAGGCGTAACAATAGTGGTTCTGGGCCCCCCTGCCAGAAAAACTTTCAGAGGGCGCATAGCTTCTCCCTTCTGTAACCCCCCAATCCCTCAGTGGATGCTTGCACAGATGCAAGCACGTCAATTAAAAGAAGAAGAAAAGCATGTGGAAGGTGTGTTTGAATGCGATAGAGGAAGCAGAATCCACGGCTCAGGCCCCCCTTTCCCCAGGTCCCCCTGCGACCTTGGCTTCCTCTATAGTTGCATCAGTGGGTGGATGGCAGCAGACTGATGTTTTCTCTACCAAGGTTTTTTATAACATCAGCCTTCCTGTTCTTGCACCTAACCTTTAATAAAGGTGTCTGATCACTAATACAAGATATTACAGCTTACTACTGTAAATTCAAAATCATGTTTTGTTTTTACCATTTGAAAAATATTTAAAAATTATTTTAAATATTTCCTTTAAACACATACTTCTAGCAGTTCATAATAGAAGAAAAGAGGCATAAACTGTACACATTATAAAGAAACAGTACAAGTCTGGTGCATGCTCCAGCTATTCCATTAGCAAGTATTATGCAAGACTAATAGATCAGAGATCCCTCGCACAGTATTGTGCCTTATTCAGTGCTGCAATTCATATCATATACCAGTCAGCAAGCACGTCCTGTTCAAGCAAATACCAGTTCCATCCTTTTAGCCAGTCACAAACGACACATTAGCATCTAATGGTCTGTGGGAGAATCAAATATTAGTGCTCTAGATTGAATTTTAGATTTTCTACTCTTGGATTTGGCATCGCTTCTTGTCAAATGGGGACAGCATTTGGTTTGTAAATTGATGCAAAACATATAACTTTGAGTATCTGATGTCACCCGAGGCTGAAATTCAGCAATCTGAATAAGAACATCTGATAAATAGCTCATAAATATGCACTCTGCAAAAAGAGATTTATTATTCCATGGACATTTGCTGTTTTTCTTACTAATCAAATTATATTTTCTTAAAATGTGTCATTCTTTTTCTTTCAACTAATGCAGTAACAAAGCCACTAATGACAGCTAGCTATGTAGCAGGCCTCAGTGTATGCTGTATTACCTTCTTCCTATGAAAACAAACAATAGCTAAACCCCTAGTTTATATAACATATATAAAAACATTTTCAACAAATTCAATATTTTTTTAATGCAAAAAGACCATGGGGGAAATGTAACAATCACTGCAATACTGGTTGATTAGTTGCTTGTTCTGGGTGACTAAACCTGTAGCAGCTTTTATTAACCTCAATAGTGCAGATACGGATTAACTAAGAAATTCAACTCAATTAATTTTTTGGTTGCTGATGGGGGTGTGCAGGACTGGACTGGCAATCTGTAGTTTCTGGCTAATGGCAGAAGGACTGTTGGAAGATGCCATAGAAAGTCATTATTTATTGGACATAGGGTTGCCATTTTTTTATGCCAAAACCTACCGACCAGCTTTGGAGGGAGGAGGAGTGATGATGTTGTTGGACAGGGCAATGATGCTAGAGTGGTGAGTAGTGGATGGATCGGCAAGTAGGAAGGTTGGGGCCATTAGAGAGCTGCCTGCAACGAAGAGCTGACTAGATACCTTAAAAGTGAGTGCTGCTACAGAAAACGTTGGGAATGCGGTGAGAATTACAAATGTATTGGCAATTACATTGCCCATTAGACTATGCCAATTGGAGTAAAGCATTGATAGCAGACATTTTGATAGCATTCAATGCTACCCCCAGAGCATTCAGTTATTTGGTCCAGGATGTATACTCTATAAAATTGTACTGGCATGAATTCCACATGTGGTTATTTCAGTGATATTTGTACAATAGTTCTTATTAAATCAAAAAGGAAAATCGCAGTATGCAGCGATATAACATTTTGCAATTGGGCTGTTTATACCACAGTAGTGATGTTCAACCAAAAAAAGAACCACATCCAACCCTAACCCAAGCCCTCCCAACCTGAACCCTACTCGACCTGATACACCTGCTCTATTTATAAACTCACACCTGACCTGCCTATGGCTGATATGGAAGGAGGTGGGGCTGACACATGCCTATAAATAGAGACAGTCAAAGTCAAAAGCTGGCAGAGTAAGGTTACGGACAGGGAGAGCGGAAGGAAGAGCCCAGCCTGAACCCAGCTGCGACCCTGCAATCTTGTATGGAAGTCTTGTATGGAAGTTGGCCCAAACCTTCCCGACCAGCGGGTCCTGTGGGTTTCACTAAACCACAGCCCTGTCAGTAGCAACAGTAACAATATGTGCTTTAAAAATAATGGTTTATCACATTGCTTTATATGTTGCTTTGTTTCATTCAGGCTTCTTTTACTACTCATGAGTTTTTAGGGCAGTGTATGTGCTTGGATTTTCACTATCTATCTATCTATCTATCTATCTATCTATCATCTATCTATCTATCTATCTATCTATCTATCTATCTATCTATCTATCTATCAATCATGTATCTATCAATCTCTCTCTCTCTCTTAATTTTGAAATCTGATATGGTGCTAGACATATTGTCAGTTTCCCCCAGTCATGTGACTTGTGCTCTGATAAACTTTAGTCACTCTTTACTAGGGATGCACCGAATCCACTATTTTGGATTCGGCCAAACCCCCGAATCTTTCTTGAAAGATTTGCAAATTAGGAGTGGAAAGGGAAAAACATTTTTTTACTTTCTCGTATTGTGGCAAAAAGTCACGCAATTTCCCTTTCCGCCCATAATTTTCCGCACATATTCAAATTATAATTCGGATTCAGTTCTGCTTGGCAGAAGGGTTTGGCCGAATCCGAATCCTGCTTAAAAAGGCAGAATCCTGGCCGAATCCCAAACCGAATCCTGGATTCGGTGCATCCCTACTCTTTACTGCTGTACTGCATGTTGGAGTCATATCAACCCCCTCCCTGCCCCCCCCCCCCAGCAGCCTAACAAAAGAACAATGGGAAGGTAACCAGATAAGAGCTCCCTAACACAAGATAACAGCTCCCTGGTAGATCTAAAAACAACACTCAATAGTAAAAACCAAGTCCCACTGAGACTGATTCAGTTACATTAAGTAGGAGAAATAACAGCCTGCCAGAAAGTAGTTCCATCCTAAAGTGCAGGCACAAGTCACATGACTAGGGCATCTGGGAAACTGACAATATGTCTAGCCCATGTCAGATTTCAAAATTGAATATAAAAAAACCTGTTTGCTCTTTTGAGAATTGGATTCAGTGCAGAAGTCTGCTGGAGTAGCACTATTAACTGATGAGTTTTGAAAAAAAACACGTTTTCCTATGACAGTATCCCTTTAAACGTAGAACATTCTTTGAGTGTCAGTGATGCTGCTCAATGCTCGGTGTGCGGCTGTTATCAAGCTAAGCTTAGTGGTTATTGGGCATCTTCAAAACATTAGCAGAAAGTGACTTTACAGCTGTTATAGTAGGTTGATGCAGAACTGGTTGTTAATCAATAAAGATGAACAATGCCCTTGTTATAAAGTGAGGTTGAATGAATCCTTAATCAGTCTTATCTGATATATATGTGAGTCTATAAGGTAAGAGGCACAGATCTTAAGTGTGAAAGAGCTTTGGTGGCATTGGGCTGGTGCAGAATCCAGAAGAAAGGGTATAGCATTTTAGCCTAATTTTTTTGTAAAGCTTAAATAAAGATTAATCTAAAGCAGTGTTTGGGCGCAGGTTTTTATTTAACTTGCTAACTAGAAAAGAAGACAACATGGGCTTGTTCCTTTGATGTAAGCTCTTGCTGTGAATCTTGAGATTGAAGAATGACCTTGATGCAATGCAGATTTTGCAATCAATCACAGGATGGATGCTTAATGTACTTAGAGAAAATGGATAAGCTATAAACATCAAGAAGGAAAAGTGAAATTATTTATATAGCTTTGTATTTCTATAGAACTTTAAAGGTTTTTACAGCAATCAAGGCTGTCATCATAGGCTCACTTAGCATCTCATGACACCAGGGATTCAAGTAACTTGTTCAAGGTCACAAGGTCACAGATATTCAAACCAGGGTCTCGACCTTTACAATGGATGAACAGGGTGCAAAATGCAAAAAAAATACCAAACTTGCATTTTTGTGTATTTTGCACCATATCCTGCTGTTAGCCACTGTGGACTCAGGTCCTTACCTTCCACAGTTCTGTATTCATGAGGAGCAGGCTGAGGGAGTCATATTTTGCTTTAGTGAACTGTCCCTAGCTAGGTAAGTGTAACACCAACTTGGCGACCTCCATGGTGCCAAGGTTGTGCCGTCTTACCAATTCAGGTCCTGAGTCCCCATTGCAAGGTGAAAGGGTACTGAGAAGTTCCTCTCTTTGCAGTGTTTCCACCTAATGGGATCTGGGAATACACCTGCGGGTGGCACCATTAGGAAAAACATTTAACGCACACTTTACTTTATAACAATCTCAACTTTATAATAAAGAAAGTGCAGATTAAAGAGTAAGTTAATAGTCATAGGACAAATATGCATTTCCATAGCATGACCCACTACCCTGGGGAACCTGTGTAAGTCCAGTCCTGACACCAGGCAGTCCCGCACTACTTATTTTCATACAAAGAGTCTCAGTCCCTTTTCCCAAAAGAGCACACTTGGTCCCAGGTAGCGCTACTGCCCAAATACCTTTCCCAATGGACAATTTACTCCCACGTGGCAGGCACACAAATGCCTGTATCACAATAGAAGACATATTGGATCCTTTTCCTCTACCCTCCCCTAGACTCATCTGGGGGCTCACACAGACCTGGCAGGCTCACACAGAGCTGAAACAGGCATCCATGTGATGTCCATTTTTAAGCCCAGCACACTCTTGCTTGATCCGCAGCTGAACTATAGCTCCCAGCACTGTCAATAGTGTGAGCACATGCAGTCCAGTTTTTGGCATCCATTTCCATGAATATCAGGGTCTAGTTATCCTTGAGCCAAAACACAGCATATAGCAGCCATTTGGTGTGTCTCCATAGCCTGAGGTCTGCCCCTGCAGCACCCCAGCCGACGATCACTCCATCCTGCATCAAAAGTGAAAATGGAACACTGGCAGCTATAATGGCTGTCAGCACATGGGATCTCCTGTAGATACAAAAGTGGTGCAACAGCGACGCCTTGTGACACCCTCCGATATCTGCCAGACATGCTGCACTGGGACAAAGCTCCTGCTCCTCCCAAAGCTCTAGGTAGACCCTGTAGCTGCACTGAAAAGGGGATTTCCCACCAGGTGGTTCAGACCATAGGGGTCCCTACATAAGGGTGGTTCATTAATACTGGGAGGGGGAATATTTCAACGAAAATTAATAAAAAAATCACATAAAATGCACCCAGTGCCCATTCTATATGAATTGCAGTTCCATAAGGTTGCAAAACCCATATTTGATCTTATGAATACTTTTGGATAGAAGGAACGGTAGACAAACCCTTTAGTAATATTTTTTCACTGTGACTCAATTTATATACTATGTGTTAAAAGAAATGTGTTTAGCTTTTCTTATTCATAAAATACAACAATAAAGCATATGTCACAGACAATGCACAAGTTTCTATGCATTTAAGCTTGCCATCTCCTAACAAGCTGATTTGGTAGCTGGACTAATGGGAACAATTGAATAATAATAATGGCTGAAAAAGCCTGGAAATGCTGGGAATCCAAGGAATGACTTGGATTCCTACAGGAAACCTGCATGATTCCAAGTTCAGTCTTTGTTCATCTGCCCATGTCTGCTTTATCCTGAATAAATTAAATTACTGAGTTCCATCTACAAGTAATCATAAGTAATTCCACCGTATCCTTGTACCTATATAGTAAAATATATAGAAATTGTAAAATCAGGGAAATTGATTCAGCAGTACATATTGGTGGGGCCAGTAAAAAATGGGTAAATTAAGGGAAAACTTAAAATTAGGGCATGTCAGTTGAAATGGTAGAAGTTGCACCTCAAGGACATATTCTTGAAGTAAAATACTGTGCCTATTACAGTATGCAAAATATTCACCACATATTATTGGCAATGTGAAATCTAAGGATTTCTCTGCTGTATAATAAATCCATCCTTTATTAGCAGAGATTTGTAAATCAGATGACAAATTTGCAGGCACATAGAGTTGAGCTGTGCAAAGCAAACAGAAGTATGTGTGTAAGAAATACCTAACAAACCTTTTTCATATTTCAGCAAAAGTCAAGGAAAAGGTTTGATTTCAAGGTGTATGTCTTTAATAATAAATCACCTGTTCTCAGTGGTCTAATAACGATGTATATCTTTCCCTGAAAAGTATTAAGAACTCAGCATGAGCCTGTTCTATGTCTCATTAACGTTGGCAATGCATGAATTTATGTATTCAAAAGCCACATGAGGCAAATTATCTGCTAGGGGTCTTGGATCTTCTCAATTAGTTGACTCATATATTCTTCTGCTATTAAAATGTCAAACTGAGGTAAATAAGACCTATAATGGAAATAGTGAGGTACAGCGTTTCCAAATTCCAGCTATGCTATATGGCATCATACAAGTAAAGCAGATTGCAAGTTATTTTTTAGCAGCTTAAGCTGATCAATTAAATGAAGTGTTTTTCCTGCATTTTGGCTGCATTTGCAATATGAATCAAAAGTTGCCATGCTGCTTACATCACCAAATACATGTGTTAGTCTGCACTATACATCATTAAATGTTAAAGGTCAAAATTAGCTGGCAGTTTTCTATAGAAATCTAGGTACTCATAGGTTTAGTAAGTCCCTATGGCTTTAAATCCATACACTACATTCTCTAGTTACTGGGTGAAAGCTTATGTACCCATTTACTAATTTACATATCTCTATTATTGGCTAATGACCACTTCTTGCCACACTTTAATATGGTGTTTAGTTAGGGGTGACTCTTCCTCTTTGGACTTCAGTTGCTGACCCAGCTGGATGTGCTCCAGGGAGCCTGTAAAGCTGTGCTGCCCTAAAGAGACAACCACTTTAGTGACTTTAGTGGGGAGCAGGGCCCCATAAATAAAGCTTCAGTCAGTGACAGGTTATTTCATGTAATAGCACTTTCTAGGAATATGAGATAGAGAGATTTAGATAGAAAGAGCAGCTTGTACTCCAACCAGGATTGATAGAAGGGAGTAGCTCTCCCCTTGGCTCTACGTGCCTGCAGGGACTACATTACTGATGAGGGATTCAGACATTATCTTCAACCAGATTTTCTTTAGGATCCGCACCACAAGGTGCAACGACAACCTAGAAGGTAAAGTACCCTAAATTATATCCCACATGGTGTCACATTGTGCTGACTCTGTTCCAAACTGTCCTGATATTTATATCTTGTGCTAAACTGACTCTGTGATTTGTGAGTATTAACCCTGGACAGTGTCTTGGACAATGAACTTGTTCTATTGCTTTTTTGCAAAGGACCTTCTGGTGTCCTTATTTTTAAGCACAGTAGCTTAAGTGAGTTGTAGTTAAACTACAATCCCCTTAATACCTTCGATATAGTGAAAGCCCATTCCTATTTGCTAGAATCTATATGCCTAGCTGTACAATGGTCTAATATATCCAAATTGGAGTTACAGATATATGAATGAAGAATACATCAACAGAGAAACCTGTAGCTTCCTTGAATTGCCTTGCCGCATCAGTATATGCTCAAAGCACTTCATTAACTAGCAGGTACAGCTCATTGCCTGACATCTCACAGCAGAGCCTGTTTTTTAATTCTTAGTTGTGTAGTTGTGTACTCCTCACTTGCCTGTGTGTAGGTCTCTTTTTATGAGTTCTCAAGTCTTCTTTTATTTATATTTTTATTTTTGTGTAAGAAAACAAAAACAGGGTCCAGGGACTAAAAGTACTGGACCCAGCACGCAGAGATTTTATGACACTTAATAAGATAGGTCTGAGTCTTGTAATTGTCACTTGTCCTGTTCCTGCCATGTTCCTCATCCTTATCACAGTTCTGTTGCCAGGCTTGGTTCCTGCTTCTTGTCAAAGCACCTACTCTTAGGGGCATATTTATTATCTATCAAGTGTCTGGTATAGAAAATGCAAATAAGTGGAGGAACTCCAATTATTCCCATCTGTTTTATTGAACCAGTTGCTTGACAGCTGATAATGTAACTTTGGACTGGTAACCATGGACTGGTAGTTGCACCTTCTCTGCCTACTGACTCTAGTTTGGATTGCCTGGGGTTCCCTTCCATTTTGGCAGTGGAGTAACTATGAGTGCGTCAGGCCCCCTGTAAAGCAATCTTCAGAGGGGCCCATCGCACTCCGATCCCTATCCTCCCACCCACTTCCTGTCCCCCTGTTCCCCTGGTCCCCCTGCGACTGTGGGGTCTGCTTCCTCTATAGTTCCCTACTCTGTACTGACCATTGCCATGATTCATCTTAAATTCCAGCCACTTTCTGCTAATACCTATGGTACCTATACTTGTCTTTGACGTCCCTCTGGCAACACTTATGTATGTCCTGGTGGCAGCTGATAAAATAATGATCATACCTATATCCTGATTTTGCAGTAAGTATCCACTGACATAAAATATTAAATGTCCCCAGTTAATTATGCTGAAGTAAAATGTCAAAGAAACACATGAGAACATAGTTTAAATAACATTATTTGTGGCAACCATTAATAACTTTAGATGATCCAGATCTAGTCATTTCTTGTTTCTAAGCCTTTGAATTGGTTTGTGTTGGTCAAAGAAAATCTGCATGGAACATTCTGTAGAGAAAGAGATTGATATCCTACAAATTAGGATAACTTTAATTAACTGTGACTCCATTTATATTGTCAAGTTTCTGCTGCCAAAAAGATCTTCTTGCAGTACATCATTGCACTAGATAAGATTACTAGAATATATATTTTCTATATGTATATAAATAATATATATTTTCATGCCATTTAGCAGCTTAGTAACTCAAGACAACTCATATTCAGTGTCTGCTCATATTCAGTGTCCAGGCCCACCTCCTGGGGTCCCCACACCCCACTTGTGAGCTACAGCTCCTACAAATGCCATCCCCACCCCCTGCCATGTGCCACTTACCTTGCTTCCCTCTTGAGGGTGATTGGGACTAGTGGTTAAGTGCCTGCACCTGCGGTTTCTGGCAGAGGGAGGATGCCTTGGTTGGAGGAGCTGTAGGGTCTTTGAGGACCACGTTCATCTGGGTTTTTCCTGGTGTCACACTGGCCCAGTCCAACCCTGTTCATATTAATGTATACAGTACATACAGTAGTTGTTTCAAAGACTCATGAAATTGGAATTTTTATAATTTATAACATTTTCTTTTCCCATCTGAGCAACAATGCAGAAGGCTTCAATCGTGTTTTTTTTAACAGATAGCACACGAACAAGAATTAAAACTGAAGGACTGAACAGGCAAGGAAAGTCCCTCTTTACATGCTCAAGGATGGCCACTATACAACAATCTTGTATATGTCCCCAAATCAGCCTCATCGCCTTCTAGGGACCTCATGTTGTTAGGGCTGGCATTGCTTAACGGTTACTGCAGCTTAGCATGACTATTATAAACCCATGCAACATGCTCATATGTTCATCCAGACAATAGCCAGAATAATCATTCCTATCAGCAGTTACAGTCCAGAACAACCAGCAAATCCCTCTGACCTACATTTGCAGTCTTGGTTACTGTAATCTGAATACTCACTAATCAGGTCAGTAAAATCATACTGGTATTTGGTGCTGCATTCATCTGTTCAGTTGTGTTGCGGTAGCAGTTAGTTTGTATTATGTTTAATATCCATGTTTAATTGGTTACAAGCATATGTAAAGTTATGTTGCCACCTACTGAACAAAGTCATATTGCAAGTTTTGTATTTTCTTGTCTATAAACCCTCCTATTCCCCTTCCTTATATGTGATGTAAGTTCCTCCCATTATTCTTTTCCTATTCTTGCCTTTCATATGTAAGAGGCTTTTCCGGAGGTTAGGGAAATATTTTCTTTTGACCTCCAATATTTGTCCCTCTGCCCATATGCTATGGGCAACATCACCACTGATGTTTGTCTCCAATGTTAATAAATATGCCCGTTAATAAAGTTGGGAGTTTTGAAGCAGAGGGGGATTCAGCAACAGAAAGCCTGTTACCTTAACATAGGATGTATAAAGTCATCAGGAAAGTAGAGGGGCTTTTGATATTTTCTTTCAGAATGTTGTAACCTGAACTAATTGTAATCAGTTGATGGGTATAAGAAGGGCATGTATCATTAAGGTGTTAATGCTATGAAAAGAGAAAATTCATAAAGTATTAAATAATAATATAGTATAAAAAATTTAACATATAATCATGGGGATTGATAAAACAAATCATAGTAAAGAAAGTATTCAGTGCCCAAATTGGATGTTGGGATAGTCCAAGCTGTATTGGGTTACATACATTGGGTTACATACATAAGGTAGAGAAGCATACCTTAAAAACACAAGTTATTTACAGAAACATGTTGAATTTCCAACCCATGAGATATGTAGAAGCAGATGTAAATCTTTATCAATAATGAGGCCATTGGGGAATATCTATCCAATCTATAAATATGTTTCTGTTCTCCCATCCTTACAATAGGAACCCTAGCTGTCTCACCCACATAAACAAGGCCATACTGACAACAACAAAAAGGCAATTTAGATTTACAGATTTTTTACATATTTATAAATAGAATTTCTGTTCTGACCTGCCATGACTAAAGGTGTTGCTCCTGCAGATATTACATTGTCCACAAGGAACATGCCCTTTGCTTGAAACAACGTGCCTTCCTTTTTTAATACTTTTCTGAACTGTGTGGATCAGATAATCCGTCAAATTTCTGGCTTGTCTGTACAACATTGAGGGGGCTGCTTATGTCAATCCATCAATTTCACATCAGTTTGTATAGCCTTCATAAGTCCTGACATAGCAGAATAAGTGCCAGCAGAAGGAATATATGAGAGAGTGTGCCTCTTTTTACTCTCAAGCAGACTTTGCACACTGCAACTGCTGAATAGCTGTAGGCATAGGCACTCTGTTTCCAACACAGACACCTGCAACAAGCCCTTTTAATGGCAAACTGTTTGTGTTTGGCAGTACTGTATCCAAGAGGGGCAGGCTGGGGGGATACATTTCTACCTTTATTGACGAGTAATTCAAATGCATTTATTGTAATTGTTTACTTTTCATGACTTTTCGTTTTCTTGTAGTGACATTGTTGTACAGGTAGGACCTATTAAACATGATGCTTGGGACCTGGGGTATTTCCGTTATGCATCTCCATACCTTAAATCTGCTAAAAATCATTTAAAATTTTAATAAACCCCATTGGATTGTTTTGCCTCCAATATGGATTAATTATTTTTTAGTTGGAATCAAGTATATTGTACTGTTTGCTTATTACAGAGAAAAATAAAATTGTTTTTAAAAATGTGAATTATTTGTTTAATATGAAGGAAATGATCTCCTGTACTTTGGAGCTTTTCTGTGTGGGTTTCTGGTGACAGTGCCTCCATGATGGGGGGAATGGGATCACTTTTTGGTCCAAAGACAAAGTCTCTTTGTGGGGGGAACTACTTTCCTGTCAGGGGGTGACAATACTGCCATCATGGGGGGGGAGTGATCACTTTCCGGTCCAAGGGCATGGCACCTTCTTGGGGGCAGCCTCTTTCCTGTTGCATCAATGAGACACAGGGGGAACCACTTTCTGGTCGGCAAAGGAGCCTCATCCTCTTGGGCGGTAATCAAGCTTGGGATGCATGCACCAGAGGAAGTTGCTTGAACCACTTCTCCAACTGCTGGCCCCCATTTGGCTCAGAACTCAGATAATGCTCTGTTTTCTAGTGGTCAAAGGATGCAGTGGCTAGGTGTGCATAAAGGAGTCTTGGTTCTTTATAAAGGAGCACCTGTCACCAATTTTTCCCAGATTAGCCAAGGTTGCCTAGCTGCTTTGATAACATAATGAGGAAACCAGTGACTTTGTTAGTGGAAGAGTTTGATTCTTGCTTCTTCCACCATCTGTTTTTTTTAGGATGCTTTGCTGAGAGCTGTCTTGGTTCTTTATGAAAGAGCACCTGGAACCAAATACTCCCAAATTAGCCACACTTGCCAATTGACCTCAGTGGCATATTGGGGGAAATAGCAGCTTTGTAAGGAGGAGGTTGTGATTGTGATTCCTGCTTTGTCCAACATCTGTGGCTTCTTTATAGTTTGCTGACAGCTGTCTTGTTTCTTTATGAAAGAGCACCTGGCACCAAGTATTCCGAAATTAAGCAAACCTGCCTCGCTGCTTTGATGGTGTAGGGGTGTTTTTATAAGTAGGAAGTTGTGAATTCAAGTCCTGCTTTTTCAAACATCTGTTGCATTGGGATGGTTTTCTTGGTTCTTTACAAAGGAGCACCTGATCAAATATATCCGGTTATTTGATGACAGATTCCATACGTGTACTGCCTAAAGGGCAACTAAAATGTATTTTAATTTTTGACACACTTAGCACATTTACGAAGGGTCGAATATCGAGGGTTAATTAACCCTCGATATTCGACCCTCAAAGTAAAATCCTTCGACTATCGAATTCGAATACTTTGATCGAACGATCGAAGGAAAAATCTTTGATCGAACAATTAAATCCTTCGAATCGAACAATTTTCCTTCGATCAGAAAAAGCTTAGCAAACTTATGGGGAAGGTCCCCATAGGCTAACATTGTAGCTCGGTAGGTTTAAAGTGGCGAAGTAGGGGGTCAAAGTTTTTTTTTAAATAGACAGTACTTCGACTGTCGAATGGTCGAATAGTCGAATAGTCAAACGATTTTTAGTTCAAATCATTTGAATCGAAGTCGCAGTGGAAGGTTGTAGTAGCCTATTCGATGGTCGTAGTACCCAACAAAAAAACTTCGAAATTCGAAGTTTTTTTTACTTCGAATCCTTCACTCAAGCTTAGTAAATGTGCCCCTAAGATTGCATTTTGTAATTTATGGAATGAAACTGCATAAAAAAATGGATTTTTGAGCTGCTTTATTTTATTTTTGTCCCAGTTAAATGGTTAAAAGAACTCATCTGAGGAACATGATATTATGACACTTTAATAGTGATAATAACTGTTAGAGTAGCACCATGACACAAGCCAACTTAATGGTGGCAGCAGTAGCAGTGTGTCATTTCAGTCATTAGTCACATATAGATTTAAATATTTCTTAGACTTAATCTGTACTTGATACCTTCATTGTTCAGGTGGCACTGTGGTTTCTGTTGGTAGGATTTACTAACTTGTATGGCTATAATGGATATAAGTTGAAACAGTTTTTTTATTTAAAAAATGCTTATAAGAGGATCTAATAACAAGAGAATAGAGATGCACCAAATCCAGGATTCGGTTCAGGATTTGGCCAAGCTTTGGCCTTTTTCAGCGGGATTTGGATTCGGCTAAATCCAGGTGCCTGGGCAAATCCAAAAATTTGCCAAACACATTGAAGTCAATGACAAGTTTTTTTCAAACAAATTTAAAACCATGCAGCACTTTTTAAAATGTATGTAAGAGGTTATGGGCTTCTTTTGCTGCAAAATAGTTCGCTCATCCATCCTCAGTAATCTATCTGAATTCAAAGGAGAAGGGACACTTTTTTGACTCTACTAGATACTGTATGATATGACCTGGATGAATGAGAATCTCCATACAGTCTGAAGCAAAGTGGATTCAATATTAATTTGTATTTTACTGCGATATAATGTTAATACCAACATCACAATCCCTAGTATTTCTTGAAGAAATTCTGCATTTCACTACCAATAGCTATTTTACTAGACAATGTGCTTGAAAAGATACATACAGTATGCACACAATTTCTTACTATTACTTCTTAAAAGAGATAATACCAATGAGAGCATTTATGCAGTATATTCTGAAACAATTCTAGAAAATGCAAAATTAAGATGTAATATATGCTGACCCTCACATTCTTTTTCTTTCATAGAAAACTTTCAAGAGGTTCTTTAATTTTCTCAGATTATTGTTTTATGGACTGCACTATGTCAACCAGCTGTTTTTCGCCATCTGCTTAATTTGAATCGTCTTAAAAAAGCTACAGATGTCTGGATATTTATATCTCAAAGCTGAATCAGCACTGGCCACTACACCAGAAGAATGCTGATTTTTTTTAAAGAAAAGTTTTTTTTTTTGAAATGATACAAATAATTTCTTTAGAAAAAAAATTCAGATTTTCTTAGTGATGCAGCATAAGAGCTTTAAAAATATACACCATACTATTCATTAAATATAATTGAGGAAAGTTATTGGATTGTAGGGAGTGAGAATTTGTTAGAATTGAGTTAATAAAAGCACATTTACCTAGGGTCGAATATCGAGGGTTAATTAACCCTCGATATTCGATCGTCAAAGTAAAATCCTACGACTTCGAATATCGAAGTCAAAGGATTTACCGATATTCCTACGATCGAACAATCGAAGGAATAATTGTTCGATCGAATGATTAAATCCTTCAAAACAAATTATTCGAAGAATTTTAATATTCCTTCGATCAGAAAATTGTTAGGAAGCCTATGGGGACCTTCCCCATAGACTAACATTGGCCTCGGTAGGTTTTAGGTGGCAAACTAGGGGGTTGAAGAATTTTTTAAAGAGACAGTACTTTGACTATCGAATGGTCGAATAGTTCGAAATCGTTCGATTCGAAGGTCGTAGTAGCCCAGGATGAAGTAGCCCATTCTATGGTCGAAGTAGCCATATTCAACCATTTGAAATTTGAACTATTTTTCCTCTATTCCTTCACTCGAGCTAAGTAAATGGGCCCCTAAGTGTCAGGCTGGGCCACAGGTGAGTGGCTTACAGGTAAGAGCCTAAGTGCTATGTAACATGGACAGCGGATATTTGAGGTGCTGATACACAGGAAACATGTTGTAGCGTGGAAAGATTTATTAAAGTTAAATGCAGGCAACACAACTGGTTATTTGCAAGAAAAACAGAAGTCCTTTTACCGCATCAGTGGTCAGAGGCAGGCTGCAGGCAAGAGTGATCCGAAGAATAGGCAAAAAGGTCAGAACTGGCAGCATACTTGGAGAGTCTGGTAAACTGACCGAGGTAAGGGGCAGGTTGAAGGCAGAGAATGGTCGAAGAGACAGGCCGAGGTCAAATACCAGGAGATCCAATAGTTAATGGAAGCAAGGAGTGGAGAATCAGGCAAGGCAAGTACAGGAACAGGGAACAAGGCAGGAATCAGGCACAGGAGTCACAGGAACAAGGAGTCACAGGAACAAGGAATCACAGGAACAAGTGGTACGCTGGATGTAGCTTAGGAGCTTCAATGATCAAGCAACGGGGTATCGTTTGCAACAGGCTTATTAAGCCCCTTAATTAGCAAATTACAAACACTTGGTAGAGCAAGGAGGAGGAGAAGAAGGTGAGCAAACGTATAAGGTAAAAGGTTTTTAATCATACCAGTAGGATCAGATTCCAAAGGTCTCCAGTGGTTTAATGAAGTAATGCAGGAGCTTGTGAGTGTATAGTTCGATCCCAGGTAGCTCCTGACACTAAATGCCCAGATTATTAAGGTTGCTTTAAGGACCTTTGGCCTAGATCAGAGGTCTCAAAGCCACAGTCCACTGGGTATAATCATACAACTGCAGTAACTTAATAAACAAAAACAAATGTAATTTGTGCTTTTAGTGTATGAACCCAATATACATTGCATGAAAGGAAAAAATATGCATTATCAGTAAATTCATGTACAGGTGTGGGATCAGTTATCTGGAAACCCATACAGAAATCTCTTAATTAAGGAAAGGCTATCTCCAATAGACTACATTATTAGCTAATAATTCTAATTATTAAAATGATTTCCTTTTTATATAATAATAAATAAACAGTACCTTGTACTGCATCATAACTAAGATACACTTAATTCTTATTGGAGGCAAAACAATGCTATTGGGTTTATTCAATGTTTAAATACATTTTTAGTAGATTTAAGGTACAAAGATCAAAATTATAGAAAGATCCCTTATCCGGAAAAGTCCAGGTCCTCAGCATTCAGGATAACATGTCTGCATTTAATTAATGTGATTATAGAAACCCCTAAATGTGATTATATAAACCCCCTAAAAGTGATTATATAAACCCCTAAAACGTTATAGAAAGCCTACAACTTTTTTTTAACAAAAAAATACACCAGCACTTTCCTAGTTAACAATTTCTTTTTTCTATTTCATTAACTCCTGTGATTTGCTAGATGGATTAATGATTGAGATGGGTGTTAATGCTCAATCACTGTCAAATTAGCATTGGTATAATCCAAAAATAAATATCTAAGCGGACGTTCAAACACATTGGAGTGCTAACTGTATATATATATATATATATATATATGTATATATATATATATATATATATACAGTGTATAAAATGATAGCCATGCACCTTATTTAACCCCACATAGGATCTAAGTGCCAATTTATAAGACTCTTACCTTAGTCTCATAACTAGTAGACACCCAAGTTATTAGAGATACTAAACCTTGGTTACAGTCAACAGTTGTTGATGCTAAAAAGTGAGTAAAAAAACAAATACACAGTGCTGTTATTTATTATGCACAAGCCAGAAATCACTAATACAAATAAAAAATCATAAAGGTATATAACATGTGCCTCTGCGGGCAGATTACCTATCTGCAATGCTAGCTGAGTGTAAGAAATGGGTTCTCCCGTAGGGGCAAATTTACTTACGTGCGAATTTTAGATTAGCAAGGCTACGCCATACTTCATGCAATTATGTCAGACGTTATTTCATAGGGAATACGCATATTTATCAAAATGTGAAACTTCGTCTTGGTAAATGAAGCTGGCATACTTACGCTAGTGAAAATTCATCAGCGCAAAAGTTTCTTAGCTAATTTTCTCTAGCGTTACGGTCTTCCTAGCAAAACGTCATTAACATACTTACACATGTAAATATGGCAGGTACAGTCAGGTCATATGTATGTATATATTAGTGATGTATATTTAACAGTGACAACTTGCAGTTCCCTGCACTCGGCACCATCAATTTCTTCTGTTTTAACAATATGCTGAGCCCCAATACTGAAGTAAAATAGACCCATGGTATAATGCTACTTCCACCATACACAATCAACATGCTTCTACTACTGATTTACAACCAGGTCTATAGGTCTCTAGTTACAGTGTACTTGTAGGCAAATATCCCTGTGCATTAAATATACAGTTTATTAGGGAAGGCACTATACAAAACATTATCTCACAAGCTAGTAACTTTATTCTGCAAGTTAACAACTATTTTGTGTATATATAGAGTATGCTTTTGAGAGTTTTCTAATCACATTTCTCTATGAGTAAACAACATAAAAGTAATCATTTATTTACAACTTAGTTCCTTCTGACTGTGTGAACTTCTGTTTCATGATGAGCTGTTTAAAATGAGGGATTGGGGCGGTGAACAGTCGATTATATTCTTACAATTGCTTCTGATAATATTCACTTCACTTACATAATCAGCAAATGTATGAATTGTGTAAGTGTCTAGCACTCTGGGTACTGCCGACTCCAAGACTTTATAATGTGTGTCTGTCATCCAATTATGCAAAATAACAAGAGGGTTGCTGCTAGGCATTCACTGCAGATGTACAAAATTGCTTTGCTCAAACTTCTCCTCCGAAACAATATACATTACAGGGAAAAATGGTGCTTTACACGTCATGTACCTTTATATATTCATGTTCAGCTTTGAAATGTATGCCACAGCAAATTTACTATTTGTAAACAACCTCATGTATTGAATCTGCATTAGACTTCTGCTTAGAAACACAATTTCATGCTTAGTCAAAATACCAAGTAGGAAGTGATAGATAAGGTGCAATGTTTGCCAAGGTCACCTTGGGGCCATCAGAAAATCTGCAGTCAGGAGTGCACCCACTAAGTCTAGTAAATAACATTTAGTGATATGATACTTCTGAAAAACAGGTTACTAGAAACCATTTCACAGCAAAAAAATAAAAAAAAGGTACCTGAACCTAAGAATACCTGCCGCCAACTCTCCCCTAATTGCTCCCCCCCAATACATCACTGAACAATCCTGCCATTGGAATTTTCAGTGCCATTTCCTGTGGGGAAACAATAATATACTTCAGACATACTTGCCAGCTACAAATAGCCGCTACCAAAATATATTGTTTTTTTTGTGCTGACTCCATGCTGAATCTGTTATCTACTGTGTATCTGTGATAGAATGGCCGCCCCCATGGCTAAACAGCAGCAAATGTATATAAACTACAGTAGTCTTTCTGAAGCAAACACACTACTTTTACCAGTGCAGGGCAACAGTACATTATATTGTCATTACTTGAAAAGACTTACATTTTTTGGTGTTACTATTCCTTTAGGTTAACTTAGTATGACATAGAAAATCCTATTGTTAGCAACTTTAAATTGTTCTTTTATTTTTTAAAGTTTTTTTTTTAATGATATCTCTTCTTCTAGATACTATGTCTAGCATTGAAATGACCCCAAAAACCAATAAGCTATTGCCCGGGAAGCTGCAATTCTATTGTTATTGTTACACTGTCTGGAGTGCCCATTGGTGCTCCTGTCTCCGGCGTCTCATCTAAGATGGCAGCGCCTATGACCCACGTGGGCCGGCGCCTTGAGGCTGGCAAGATGACGTCACACACATGGCGCAAAATTTGAAGATAACAGAACTTCCAGGTCACTGGTTCAATGCTCAATTATACTGTCAGGGGCCTATTGGCTGCTAGCGGAAAAGTCCGGACCAAGGAGGAAGCTCAGGACAAAGTTCAAGTGCAGTAATCAAAAAGGTTTCAAGAGTAATTGTAGTCAATTCCAGGCAGTAGTTCAATAGGCAGGCATCATAGGATCATGGAAACAGGTTCAGGCAAGAGTCAAAGTCCAGGAATACAATCAGGAACAATTTAAGAACACCAAGAAACCAAGAAATAGGTAGGAGAAGGTGCGCTGCTGGACGTCTAATTACCTAGAGAAAATGAAGAAGAAATTATACAAAGGGTAATAAGGTTAATGCACATCTGCAAATTTCTTCTTCATTTTCTCTAGGTAATTAGACATCCAGCAGCGAACCTTCTCCTACATATTTCTCAAACCACACAGGTGGATAAGTGGTCTCCACCAATCTTCTCGGTGCAGCTCTAACCCCTTGTAACTCACTAGCGCAGCCCTTCAACTTTTATCCTACTTATTTCTACCCAGAAACCAAGGTATCAATTCCTATAATCAGGCATTGAACCCGTGACCTGGAAGTCCTTTTAATTTCAAATTTTGCGCAGGGCACGTGATGTCAACCCATGTCAAGGCTCCAGTGTCGGCCCAAGTGGGTCATGGGAGCCGGCATCTTGGATGCAAAGCCGCTAGAGACAGGTACTCTTCTATTTATATTCCAGTCTCTTATTCAAACCACTGCTTGGTTGTTAGGGTAACTTGGACCCTAGCATCCAGATACCAAACTAGAGTACTTTAACAACAAGTTATCAAATGCAAATAGTCTCAATATATCATTATAATACTATCTGTATCACAGTTTATTTTATTTAAAGGTGTTTAAGCTTATTTTAAGGTGAATACCCTCTAAATATTTGTGCACATAATAGTTAACATAATGTATAATGATTGCAATATACATATACATATGAAATTAAGAAAGTTGTGGTTAAATTGTTGTGGTTAAAAGGTAGTTTCTAAATTCCATTCCTATTCTATTCTCAGACTACAGAAACAATTTATCAGTAATCAGCTTTCCTCCAGTCAAGCAAGACTCCTTCTTCTCAGAAAACATGCAAGCCATTGTTAATCCAACGTGCTTTCACCATAAGGGATGTTTTGATGCTACTTGTGGTAACGAGCAATGGTCAATTCTCAATGTGCATTTTTGTTTAGAAGTGTTCTCATTAGTTAATTCTTTCATTTAATTTTCATTGGTCAATTCTGAATGTGAATTTTTGTTCAGAAGCTTGGTTAATTCTTTCACATGTATATTTAATTTTTTTGGTCAGAAGCATTCTCATTGGTCAATTCTGAACATGTGCATTTTTTTGTTCAGAAGCTTTCTAGTTGATTAATTCTTTTGCATGAATATTTACATTTTATGTCATTAGCATATTCATTGGTCAATTGTTTTGCATGTTAATGTTAATGTCCATTTTTAATACATGAATTCCCATAAGGAGGAAGCACACCAGACACCTGGCTTTGCCTTTTAGAACATTTATTCCAGCAGAGTTGGCACAAGCTTTCGGGGTCAATCCCTTCCTCAGGGCTTGTGCCAACTTGGCAAAGCCAAGTGCCTGGTGTGCTTCCTCCCTATGGGAATTCATGTATGAGAAATTGGCTTGGAAGTAGCCTGAGGAGTTGAATGCACCCTATGGAAAGAAAGTAAGTGGTGTGCTGAAGAAAAATGTGTTTTGGTAAATGTCCATTTTTGGCCAGCTGCATTTTCATTGGTCAATTCTGAATGTGCATTTTTGTTCAGAAGCATTCTCATTGGTTTTATTCTTTTGCATGTATATTTAAATTTTTCAGTCGGCAGCATTCTCATTGGGCAATTATTTTGGATGTGAATTTCCATTTTTGGCCAGAAGCATTCTCATTGATTATTCTCATTGGTCAATTCTGAATGGGCATTTTTGTTCAGAAGCATTTTCATTCGTTAATTCTTTCATATGTATATTTACATTTTTTGGTCAGCAGAATTCTCATTGGTCAATTCTTTTGCATGTGAATTTCTATTTTGGGTCAGCAGCATTCCCCTAGGTCAATTCTGAATGTGCATTTTTGTGCAGAAGTGTTCTCATAAGTTAATTGTTTCTCATTAGGGAATTTTTTCACCTTGTTTCACCGCAGAAATGATGCCCATAGACTTGTATGGTGTTGAGCGACAAAAAAAGACGCGCGTCAAAAGAAATTTCACAGCGCGACAAAAAAAACCGCGAAATTCGACCCTTGTTAATCTGCCATTAAGGAGCAGATTTATCAAAGGCCGAGGTGAAATTCTGAATGAAAAAAATTTGAATTTCGAAGTATTTTTTGTGTACTTAGACAAGGGAATAGTCCAAATTTAATTTGAATTTTAAAACTTTTTTTTCTTTTTTGAATTCGAATTTCGAAGTTTTTTCAATTCAAAATTCGACCCTTGATAAATATGCCCCCAAGTGTAAAAATCAATAAAAAGGGGCATATTTATCAAGGGTCCAATTTCGGATTGAAAAAAACCTCGAAATTCGAATTCAAATAGACCAACGGAAATTAAGTTGAAGGTGTTTTTTTGGTCGAATAGGTCCGTTTTTGATATAATATGTCCATATTAAACTTTTTTTCATTCGAAAATCCACCTCGACCTTTGATAATTCTGCCCCTAATACAAAACTTGGCAGGTTAAACTCGTCCAGGTCCTCAATGGAAGCTGCTCTGATCCTGTTGGCTGAATAAATTCAGACTTTTAGAGATTTCGGAAATTTTTTTCACTAAGAATTGTCAGAAAAACAATTTTTCTAGGTATTCCTATTTTTTTTCATATCGTTAGGGGTGATTTTCCATTCATACTTTTTTCATTCGGACTTTGTAATAAATGTCACGACATTCATAGTTTTAGGGGCAGATTTATTAAGGGTGAAAAATCAAATTCAAATTTTCGAATTTCTTATTTGGTCAAAACTCTCGGATTCGAATTGTGAATAATCCAAACTCAAATCGAGTTTTAATTTGAATTTCAAGATTTATCATACTCTGGCCCTTTAAAAACTTAAATTCGACTGTTCGCCACCTTAAACCTGCCAAATTACTGTTTGTCAATGGGAGAGGTCCAGGGATCAATTTGGTGATGTTTGCAGCCTTGCTGACATTCACGTTTTTTTCTCCAAGCTTTTTTTTAATTTGATTCGCGTTTTGCTCATTTGAATCAAATTCAATTCAAGTTTTTGGGTTGATTCAATTTGTCCAAGCTGAGAAAAATAACATTTTATCAATACATTTTGATTGCTCGAATTTTGAGTTTATAGGAGTTTATGGGAGTTTTAGAAAACTCACATGAATTCGAAAATTTGACCCTTGATAAATGTGCCTCCCAGAGTTGGTGAGTTTAGTAGTGGTTTCAAAAACCTCTAAAACCAGTAAAATCCGAACTTTGCTAAATAGGTCCCTACTGGTATGGTGATCCAAATTAAGGAAACATCTTTTATCTGGAAAACTCCAGGTCCAGAGCATTCAGGATAACAGATCCCATACCTGTACTAGCCATTTAGCTCCCTAAAAATTAGGGATGCACTATATTATTAATACAAACAGTGCAGCAGTCAATAGTATGTTGTATTTTACTCACTTGGGTCTTTTAGGTTCAGTAAAACTCTCTTTATTGCAGTTATTTTCCCACATTCTCCCGTCGGTCAAGTGTAAATGAATTTAAATATAATAGATAGATCAAAAGATAAATAGATAGAAAGACGTTACTAATTAATGATGATTACTTAAACATGTGTAATTTAGTTTAAAAAATCAAGTGACGCTATCAAGTACCGCACACTGCAGCTTATACAAAGAATTTTTAAAAATATATGACTATATGACTTATTGCAAATCTTGTGCTACCATCAGAGAGAAATCCTAGAAGCCACATACACATTTAATAAACACACTGCTTATAATAGAGTAAAAATTAGCATTTCTTCTATGTCTTATGAGACAGCAGCCCAGTTTCCTTCAATCCTCCTGATACACACACACCACACTGAGCACTATATCCTATTAAAGCTAAGCTCTGTATGTTATGTAAAATCAAGGTTCCCTCCATGCAACTGTTAAGCATAATCACCCACATAAATGACTCCCTTGCTGCAGGCACCAATATTATTATTTTGCTGAAATATTATGAAATGAAAACTGAATGGAACAAATGGGAAGCTCCACAGAAATAAAAAAGAATTGGAATCTCCCACCCTGTGCTCTATGCATAGATAATGAACAATGTGTATTATTTTGTTGCAGGCAAAACTCTTCTCTGGATCCACTGGGATCGCATCTAAAAATTGTAGATATCCACAATCTAATTGTTATTAACGTGAGCAGATGCAAGTAAAAGGCAAAGCGAAACCAGCAAGCAAGAGAAATTAAATTCAAATATGTTTTTGCAACTTCATTAAAAGTTTAGATAAATGTGCAGGAATATGTTGTTTTAATCAGTTTAGCAGAACACCGGCATACATGTGCACAAAAAATGTATGCAAACACACACCCACCTGTGACAACCACGTTTGTGTGCACTGCATTAAGACATTTTAAACAGGTCCTGATGGTTATTATTTCGGCTAGAGTTCTGGAATAAAACCATGGAGAGTTGGAGATGTTGGGCTACTTGCTACAACTCAAGGCTGGTGATCTTCTATTGTTTAAACCAGAACTAAAGTGAAGTTGCCATAAAAGAGGACATACTCCCTTGGGTCGAATTTAGAAGTGCTAAAACTTCGAAATTCGACCATCGAATTGAAATATTGCCGTTTTCGATCAAATTAAAATCGTTCGATCGATTAATCGATCAATTGAACGATTTTCAAAAAAAAAACTTCGACTTCTAAAAACTTAGCCAACTGTTGGCTATAGGTTCTAGGAGGTCCTCATAGGCTAACATCGGCAGGTTTAAGGTGGGGAACGGTCGAAGTCAAAGTTTTTTAAAGAGACAGTACTTCGATTTTCGAATGGTCGAATATTCAAAGTTTTTCTAATTTGAATCAAAGTCAAATTTGGCCTATTCGATGGTTGAAGTACCCAAAAATTACTTCAAAATTTGACATTTTTGAATTCGAAAATTCACTTTGAATTCACTTCAACCCTTAGTAAATGTGCCCCTTAGTGTCCATGCATTGTTTAGATATTTTAATTAAAGGGATTCTGTCTTGATTTTCATGATGTTGTTTTTATTTCTAAATTACACTGCAAATAATTTACTCTACAATAAAACATTTATTGCTGAACCAACAAGTGTATATTTTTTGTAATATTGATGTGTAGGCGCCATTTTTCCCGATCCTGTGTTTTTAGAAAGAGCCAGCACTTGATGATGGAACTGCTTTCAGACAGTCTATTATTTCTCCTACTCAATGTAACTGGAGGAGTCACAGAGGGACTTTTACTATTAAGTGCTATCCTCGTATCTACCAGGGAGCTGTTATCTTGTTATAATACACAAAAGCCATGAATATCTTGTAAATGATATCCCTATAAACGATGAGTTCTGATGTCATCAGTTATAAACGGTGAGGAGTGATGTCCTTTCTGTCACATGACTCACTGAAACTTGTGTAATATAATAAATAAAGTACCCCAGTTGCAAAATATGAGGATATATTAGAGTTACCTTGGAGTTACATGACCTGTATAAAAACAAAATGAAACTCCTCGGTAACTAATAATATCCTTATAATTTACAAGAGGGGGTACTTTATTCATTATATATTCCCATTGTTCTGTTGATAATCTGCTGGGGGGGAGGAGGTGAGTGGCATCACTTCACCTTGCAGTACAACAGTAAAAAGTTACTGAAGTTTAACAGAGTACAAGTCACATGACCTAGTAAAATATCAAAATGTCTAGCCCCATGTCAGATTTCAAAATTAAATATAAAAAAAACTCTGTTTGCTCTTTTGAAAAATGGATTTCACTGCAGAATTCTGCTTGAGCAGCTCTATTAAATGATGTATTTTGAAAAAAAAACATGTTTTCCAGAATCCCTTTAAAGGAGTAGTAGCAGCAAAAAAAAAGAAAGTCTTTAAAAGTAATGGAAATATAGGGGCAGATTCATCAAGGGTCGAATTTCGAAGTAACGGGAGTTTTTTTAAACTCCCATAACTTCGAAATTTGAATAAAAAAAGACCAACCAAATTTTTTTCAAAAAATCAAAGTGAATAGGCTGTATTTCATCGTTCAAATTCAATTCAAAGTATTTTTTTTTTTTTAAAAAAAACTTTGAGTCCACCAATTGACTCCTAGGAGGTCCCCCATAGGCTAAAACAGCAATTCGGCAGGTTTCAGATGGCGAATGGTCGAAGTCGACGTTTTAAATAGACAGTACATGATAAATTTTATATAGAATGTATAACTTATAATGAAGTAATATGTAAAATAAAATAGAAACTAACAAGAACTAACTATCACTAACTAAGCCAGTGGACGCATAGACATTCTTAAAAGAAAAAGAAGAAAGAAAAAGCCCATTGTCTTGGGAATGTCAGATAACCCCCCCCCCCATGAACATTTTACAATTGAAGAAACTGAGATATTTGACTTCTGGTATTGGAGTCACAGAACTCAAAGTAAGGAGGCCATATAAGTCTAAATGATTCTTTGGAATTATTTCCTTTAGTTTTTACTAATAAAGCTTCCTGCCAACTAAGCTGGTTCATATAAGCCATGGGGTCTGTCAATGAGGGAGACTCATTTTGTTGCCAACAGTTAAATAAAGTCTTTCTGGAGGCAGCCAAAAATAAAATTGTCAATATTTTATTTTCTTGGGACTTAAATTCTATATTAAAATTTGAAGAAAGCCTACCATCATCTAGAAGTAACAAAGCAAAACCTGGAGATAATTAAATTTTTATTGTCAGATTAATGTTTAGAAAACTGGTAACTTCCTTCCAAAATATACTGATCTTTGGACAAGTCCATAGATAGTGAAAAAGGGACACATTATACTCATCACACTTGGGACAGTATGATACAGGACTAGAAAATATACCTTTAAAAAAAAATTTTCCCATAGCCTAAGTGAACTAACTTAAAATGTTGTATCCTCCAACTCTCTGCCAAAATGAATTTATTGTAATTACAAATAGACTTCACCAAATCTGAAGGGAATATTTGACATTGTAGAAACTCAGCCCATTTGTTGGACACTTTAAGTAATGGGTGTGGGTCTGACTCATAATCATTCCAGAATTTTTTAGATATAGAGTTAATAGAAATCAAAGAAGGAATCTCCAAAAACTCTCCCAAATCTTCATATCTGACAAAGCAATGCTTCTATTATTACTTAACAAAGAAAGACCACATTGACAAGCTAAGTAATAATATGTATCAGATTCAAGAAGCCTATAGTCTTTTTTGAGTCTTGACCAAGATAACAGAGTCTCATTGGGAGGATCTTATAAATCTTTTACTAAGACTGATAATTTTTTCTTCAAAGAAAATAAAAAGGACTCAGACTTTTGAAAATCTGAAGGTTTAAGTAAGAGTTTAGCCGGCATAAAAGGAGTTTCCATATAACTGTAGCTATGTCGAGAGAAACAGGGGCAAATTCATCAAGGGTCGAATATCGAGGGTTAATTAACCCTCGATATTCGACTGGGGAATGAAAATCCTTCGACTTCGAATATCCAAGTCGAAGGATTTTGCGTAAATACTTCGATCGAAGGATTAAATCCTTCGAATCGAACGATTGGAAGGATTTTAATCCAACGATCGAAGGATTATCCTTTGATCAAACAAAGTTAGGCAAGGCTATGGGGACCTTTCCCATAGGCTAACATTGAGCTTGGTAGCTTTTAGGTGGCGAACTAGGGGGTCGAAGTTTTTTCTTAAAGAGACAGTACTTCGACTAGCGAATGGTTGAATAGTCGAACGATTTTTAGTTAGAATCCTTCGATTCGAAGTCATAGTCGAAGGTCGAAGTAGCCCATTCGATGGTTGAAGTAGCCAAAAAAACACTTCGAAATTCGAAGTTTTTTTTCTTCTATTCCTTCACTCGAACTTAATGAATGGGCCCCTAAGTGTTTCCACACAAAAATAGAGTCCAGAAAAAGGGGATTCTTCTTAAAATAGCTAGGAATACTACCCCATTTACTATGTAAAACAGATATAATATCAAAGTGAGGTTCATGAAAAATTTCAATTTCAGGATTTGTAAATTTATTACCTTGAGAGATCCACTCAATGAGATATCTAGTAAGGGCTGATAAACTGAAAGTTCTGAAATTAGGGAGATTTAAACCTCCAAGTTTAACTGGAGCTCTCAATTTATGGAGAGCAATCTTTGCTTTTTTCCCATTCCATATAAACTTGATAAGAGCAGAATCAAGTTTCTTGATATCAGAATGTTTTATAAGCAAAGGGAGATTAATTAATAGGTATATCAGCTTGGGGAATATCAATGATTTAAAAAATATCACTCGTCCCTTAAAATTAAGGGGAGCATTGGCCCATTTTTCACACAAGTCTGAAGGAATTATTAATCCTAAATATTTAATCTGATTTTTGGGGTAATTCAGGTGAAATTTTTTGAGTAAAGAGTTTGAAAAAGAACCATATATGTTCATCACTTTTATCCACATTAACCTTATAACCAGAAAAAGACTGGAAATCTTGTAGTAAGTCAAAAACAATCTTAAATGAAGACTCTGGGTTTCTTAAAATCAGCAACAAATCATCTGCGAAGGCTAAAACCTTGAGTTGTTTTTTATTGATGGTAATTCCCTTAATCAATTTAGACAAATCAATGAAACAAATTAATGGTTCTAGTGCAATATTAAGTAAAGGGGGTGATAAAGGACAGCCTTGTCTCGTACCCGTAAATATTTCAAAGAGTGATGACTTAGCTTCCCCCAAGATTATTTGCGTTTTGGGACTTTTATAGAGGCATTCGATATATTGGTAAAATGGGCCCGTGATACTAAATTTTTGAAGGTACATAAATAAATGTTTCCATGTTATATTATCAAATGCCTTCTCAGCATCAATATTTAGAATAGAACTGGGAATTTTATGCTTTTTGCTAAAAAATAAAATATGGATCAAAGCCCTAATATTTTTAACTCCAGATCTGTTTTTAATAAAGCCATTTTGGGTTTCTGAAATTACGGAGAGAAGAATTAAAGAGAGCCTATCAGCAAGAACCTTAGATAGCATCTTGATATCTTGATTTAATAAAGAAATTGGTCTATAGGAAGAGGGAAGTGATAAGTCTTTGTCCTTTTTTGGGATAACTCTAAGATTCGAGAGTTCACTAGAGGGTAAACTTTTTCCAAAGAATAACACGTCATTAAATAAATTTGTTAGAAAAGATGAGATCTTGTCTTTCATTATTTTATAAAAAGATGGAGTTAAGCAATCAGGACCACCTGCTTTAGAAGTTTTCAAATTATTTATAATATTGCAGACTTCTTTTGTGGAAATTGGACTATTAAGACTTTCCAATCGTTCTTTTGAGATCTGAGGGATTTTACAATTTTCAAAAAATGTTTTAATTTTCTCTGAGTTAACATTAGGATTAGAGTACAAGTCTTTCTAATAATTTTTGAAAATGTTCACAATTTTATTAGGGTCATTTGTTAATTGGTTATGAGTATCCCTTATTTTTATAAGCTTAACCCGCTTATTTTCTGCCTTAGTGAGACTAAAAAGCAAATTATTTGCTTTGTTACTCAAATTATGGATTTTAGCCTGCGAGTAAGATACGAAAAAATGATGTCTTACTTTGATCTAAATTTTAAGTTCCTCTAAAATATTCTTATACTTTTGGGCATTTTCAAATGAGGGGTGCTGTTTAAAGCGAAGATAAAGGACACTTTGTGGACTTTTTTAAAGAAGTGAGACTTAAAGATATCTTCCCCCTAGCCACTGCCTTCCAAATTTCCCACAATAATGATGGGTCATTAGAGTGTATTTTGTTTTCATCTAAAAACAGATCCCATCTGTTATGTAGTATTTTAATAAAGTCAGGATTTTCTCTAAGTGAGTGAGGAAAAGACCAAGAAACATAGTTTTTAGGGGCAGGAAACTTGGAAAGCACAAGAGAAACTGGTGCATGGTCTGAGACATCAATGTTACCTATATTTGTTTCAATATTTCTATTTATCAGATTATTGGAAATTAAAATAAAGTCTATTCTTGTTCCTACGTGATGAGCAGATAAAAAAAAAGTAAAATCTTTTTCAGCGGGATGAAAAAGCCTCCAAACATCAGTAAGATTAGTGTCTTTGCAGAAATCATGAAGGAGAGTAGACTTTTTACAGGGATTATTCAATTTTCAATCAGATCTATCCAATGAACTGAGAAAGGACTCATTCAAGTCCCCTGCCAGAATAATATTATTAGCAGGAAGCAAAGAAATTTGTTTTTTAAGCCAAGTAAAATAGTCTTTTTTGGAACTATTTGGAGCATAAGCTGAACATAAGTGCCAAGTAACATCATTAATGAGTACTTCGGTGTAAATCTGCCACGTTCATCTTTAGTCAACTTAATAACAGCAACATTCAATTTTCTATGAAATAATATAGCTACTCCACATTTTTTATTAACAGCTGGAGAGAAGGCTAGCTCACCTACCCAGTCTTTTTGCAACCAAGCATTCTCTAAACCATTAAGATTGGTCTCTTGTAGGAATGCTATGTTGCATTTGGTATTTTTCAAACTTTTAAGTATACTGCTCCTCTTTGAAAAGTGATTTGACCCATTTACATTCCAGGAGACAATGGATAAAGTATTTGTTTTAGGTGAGAACATCAATCTGAAGAATCTGAATAGAACAATACATAAATAGTTAAGTCCACTGGTATAAACAAAGCAAAGCAAACAATATATGACAATGTTAGTATATTAAAGAAAAAGTAACTTATAGAACTAAAATAACAAATCAAGTTTTATCACACTTCCTTTTTTCCCTAAGGATGGAAAACTCAAACTCTCTCAATGAGATGAGTTAAACAGAGAGCACAACACCTGTTACAGGGTCATTTTGGAGAAATCCCTTTAAAAGTCAAGTGTCAGAAATCATGTCTTCTTGCTGGAATGAGGAGGATTACCTGTTCTAGGAGGCAGTGGAGATCTAGATCTGGACCTGGATTTGATCTGAATTTGAGAAGGTATCGAGTCATTAGAGAATTTGTTTTGGCGAGGATTCTCATATCTCTTCCACCTTTGATCCTTGGGGGGAGAGCTGAATTTTGAGTTGGATTTTGTTTCTGTAACAAGGCTTCCAATGTTTTTGTTTTCCAGTTGAGAAGTAAATGCAGATGCCTCTCCATGATCACTAAAGATTCTAGCTCCAGAAGTCTAGCAGGATACATCAATGAAAAATTTATATATAAATTTATATGTAAATTTATATGTAAATTGGCCAAAGACTGGCAAGTTTGGGAAAATTCCGTTCGTTTTTGGGAAAGAAGCAACAAGTAATCTTGAAATATCAATATTTTATTTCCTTCCACTTCTAGTGTATGTAGTTTTTTATAAGCTTGAAATAGTCTGTTCTTGTCACAATAGTCCAGATATTTTACAATCACCGCCCTTGGTCTCATGGGATGTAACATCTTAGGAGGTACAATTCTATGGAGTCTTTCTATCTTAAAATTGTAGCATTCTTGAGGGAGACCTAGCTTGAGAGGAATTGTTTTTAGAGATCAGAGCATATAAAGAGTCAATCTGATAAGATTCTGGAATGTTAATAAATATGAGATTGTTTCTCCTAGATCTATTTTCCAAATCATCAAGTTTTAACTTTAGCTCTTGAGTTTGTTTCTCTTAAAAGTCAATCCTGGATAGAGAATCAATTGTTTCTTCTTGAATTTGAGAAACTGCGTCATCAATCTCTCCAAATCGCTTATCATGTGTAGATAGTTTTCCTGAAATGTCAGAATTTTTTTCCTGTAGTTTATCGATGGCTTTACTAATTGTAGTCTCAATACTCCAGCCACAATAAAGAGAGTAGTCGTCAGATAAAGAGGTTCTTGTAGGAGCAGAGTTGTGAGATAAGAAAATACTATTTGTATCCATAACCTGTAGCTTTACATTTTTCTTGTTAGCCTTCTCATATGTTTTGCCATTAGCTTTAGAAGACATTGTGAAGGAAGGAGAATATGTTTTCATATATAAGAAAACCTGAGCAACAATCCAAAAACATGAGAGTAATGATCTTTTTTTTATTTATTTAATTAGTTTCCACTTTTTCTTCTTGTTTTTTGTTTGTTTGTTTTATGTTTTTGTTTTTTTGTATGTTTTTTCTCCTGGTTTTTATTACTAAAGCTTTTTTTTATTTAGTCAATATTTTCCTTCTTGTTTTATTCTTCTTGTATTTGTCTCTGTTTTCCTTTCACAAAGAAGTAACCATTGATTTGTTTCTATGGTTACAATCCTCCTCAAGCATTTGCAACACTGTATACAATAAAGGTGTAACAAAAGTATCAGTAATGACAGCAATCACTAACAATGTTTAGTCTTAGTCAGCAGAGAGATAACTGCTTTTTAGTGACAAATTCCTGTCACTAAGATTGAAACAATGTGACACAAAATAAGACTCAGCAAGCAGCTCTGACTAAGTTAGTTGATAACTCAGTGTCCCAGCAGGAAATCAGAGGCCACCATTTTGTTACAAATATGATGCTTAGAACTTGACACAACTGACTGAAAATGTAGTATATAACCAGTTTGCAGCAGAGCCCCCGGTTAAGAGAACCGCAAGTTCACAGGTGAATCTTGAAATACAGTGCTGTCTTGACAAATGCAATGGCAGAATCTGAGGTAACTAAAGAGCTCAGCACATCAGGAACACCTCAGCAGTCATACGAAGCCAAACCACCAAAAACCTGCTTCCTCTCTGCTCCTCTGGCTCTCCTCACTCCGGGAACCAACACAAACAACTTTAAAATGAAGAGAACAACTTCTATGTGCCGACTCCCGACCCTGGTAAGCAGGAGCTCTACCTCTGTGCTTCCATCACCTTACTAATGTATACATTCATGGCTGCAAGCCATTTGAGTGCATATGAAATCAGTGAAGTGTGTTTCTGAATGAGTGCAAAGCAAAGTCTATTGGGGAAATGTAATAAAAGAGCAAAGAGCAAAACAATTAGCACAAATAAGAATAGAATTCAAAAGTCCCATTTCGCACTGTAGTACTCTTCCTTAAACTGTTATTGCATTGCGAATTATAATTGCACATTGCCCACTTTTAAGAAGTACTTTAAGGTGTCGTAATGTTTTGGAGCAAGCGTAACAACTTTTTCAGTAAGAAGTTTTATTACATTCACTGCGCACTGGCGCTAGCTATAAAATTCACAAACCTTCATCCACTATTGGAAGTGGTCGCTAAACAGGTTCGCAAAAGCTATATTAAATTCGCACACAGGCATATTTGTTCGCACAGAGGCATAACTTTTCGCATTGCGAATATTTTTTTCGTTACCGACTTTTATTACATTCCCCCATATATGTTTTAAAGGCGCAGTTCAGTGTAAAATACTGGATAAATAGGCTGCACAATACTGTATAAATAATCATTCTAACATAGATAGCCAAAAATATAATCGATAAAGGCTGGAGTAAATGAATATCTAAAAGCAACAACTTCCTCTTTTGAAGCTCTCTAACCTCTTAGTTATTCAGCAACTTGAAGGGGGGGAGGCACATGGGACAAAGTTCAGTTCATAACTGTTCAGTTAGTTTGCTTTTGTTCTTTAGCACACGTCAGATTAAAACTTACTGAACAGTTATGTCCCATATGGCCCACTTGAAGTCATTGGTTACTGACTGGTAACAAATTAGAGAGCTGCAAAGGAGGAAGCTGGGTTCTGGCTATTAATGTTAGACATCTGGTCACTCCTTTATAGATTACATTTTTGTCTATCTAGCTATTGAAAACATCTGCAACAACACAGCATATTTACCCCATTTCATTTTTACATTGCAAAAGACGTTAACTGTACTCCCGGACAGAAGCAATCCCAGAAATATGAGGCCCATCAATCAACCCTTCCCTGCAGGGCCAAAACTAGGTGTAGGCAGAAGTGGTACTTGCCTAGGGTGCAACGCTCATGGGCACTGGGCACATACCTCTTGTCACTCTCAGTTCTCCAGTATTGGCTGCTCTCGGCCCCCGATGCTCTTGCTCACTCACTTTGAGAGATCAAGTTGTGTGTGTAGATTCAGTGTGGTTAACCCTGCCTCCACCAATACAGTGAGAACCTACCAGAGAAGAAAGAGTTGCATGTAACCCGTGTTCTGAGATGCAACTGGCTAAAATGAGTTTGGGTAAGACAAAGGAAGGTACCAGGCTGGTTATAAATAGAGGCATTACAATTTTATTTACTGAGCCAACTAAATGTGATTAATGCTGTGCTGTATTTTTAAACTCTTAGGGGGTTATGTAATAAAAGGCACTAACTTTGCCCAGGAGCAGTAACCCATAGCAACCAATCAGCAGGTAGAATTAACTGGTCACATGTTAAAATGCAAACATCTTATTGGTTGCTATAGGTTACTGCTCCTGGGCAAACTTAGCTCATTATATTACATATGGGGGTTACTCTTTAAACAGATGTTTTTTTTACAACCAGGAGTGGGCAAGCCACAGTGAAGGCTGTGCAGAAGAGGAGCCATCATCTTGTTCCATCCCTATGTACAGCAGATAAAAATGGTTCCTGAAAGATGTTAGAAATAGTGACAGAAAAGGGTTCAGTATTTTTATAAAGGATAGCTTAAACCTCACTTGAATCCCCTGTATTGCAGCAATCACTTTGTATGCACAGATCCTTATTGCTGTGTTAAAGCAAAACAAAAAAAAAAACAGAATAAATAAGTTGTAAAGCAAAAGTGAACCCAATCATTTCCAGTGATCCTGAAAAAGGCCAGATCTTTCAACATTAGATATAGCAAAGTATAACCAGGAGGCAGATTTTCATGTCGTGTTTTATTGAATATTTACCTTGTTTCTGAAATAATAATGCAAATAAATGAAAAGTAGTGACAAGCGCTATGGGCAAACCAAATGCAGATAAATGCTGCCATGTCGTCTGAATTTGCCAGAAAGTTATTTAGTTCACTGGCAGGATTTTTTCACAACAAATTGAATTAATCACTGTTGCTGAGCTTTACAACTACAAGAAGATTGGCATCAAATATTTTTGCATTAAAATATCTAAATGGGTTCTTAAATCCCCTATAAACAGTTTAGCTGGCCCAAATTAAATTACTGACAAAGAGAGAGGTTATGTAACAAAACCAATGTGCCTTTTCCCCCCCTGGATTTTATGTTTCCTGGAATATATGCCATTTTGATGCTGCCCCCCTGGGAAATGTATAGTAAAATTTGGGTCCTACTATATTTTTAGAAATACTGCAAAAGGTGCTTCTTGTATCAGTATCAGTTTCCACACCTCAGAAACATACTTACATTAACTGACTTTTGAGATAATTGATCAGGGTTGGCCAAGTCACCAGCAATCCAAAGGCAATTCACGCACACGCTGCCCCCTTAACTTTGCATCCTAGGCATGCGCCTCTTCTGCCTACTCCTAGTTCCGGCCATGCAATTGATTCTACTATGTAAATATGGTATGAAACTTAGATTATAAGATTCACTATATAAATAAAGGACAATAATAAATAAAGGTACCACTAAAATCCTTTCCTTAATATATTCATTGAACACTAAAAATATGATTGCCAGTTCTATAGGATGTTTGATTAAGTAGTAAACCTCTAAAATTGACAACACAACAGAAAATCGCTATCCCTATATGTTAGTCTGAAACCGCAATTTATAGTTCCAGTTCAATATGTAACATGTACCCCAAAAAGAAAACATTCTTGTAAGGAAAACAAATCCATTCCCACTCTGCAGTGTGACTTTAATTACCAAAGACATACACTGTGTTCAAAGCACTGTGAAAACATGAATATCTAATGTCTCCAGCGATGGATTGTCAGAATCACAAATATGATTGTGTCTGTAGGAAACAGGTGGATGTTGTGCCAGTTATGATCGTTGTCACTGTAAAAGGGTCAAATATATTTTATTATCTTTTCAAAGTTTAAAGTTGTAGTTATTTTTCCTTTTCTCTTCTGCGTATCCCTTGTGTGGATGACAGAAAAATAATGTGCAGAATCGTATTTTTTCACACCATCGTTTGGGGAATTTGATGACATTTTATTACATTTCAAATCTCATAAAAGGTTCATGGTCTTAGGTTTCAGTTATTCAAGAGAACCATGGTTCAGCGGGGGCCAACCTTTAAAAACTTTCTTGACACAGATCTGGAATTTTATGAGCATATCAAGAAACTCATATTTATTTTTCTCCAAACAACGCATGTGACAAGATGCCCCTCTGAGAGGTTGTTACCTCTGCCACCAAACATATGATGACAACTGGTATTCTTTGAAACCAACATCATCCAGAATATATTTGTCTTCAAAATATTTCACCCTGTTGTACACTTTTTATCAATAAATCTCAAGATATAAATATACAGTATGTAGTCATTTTTGAATGCTTATCTAAAAGAAAACATTTTAAGGGCCATTTATAAATGCTGCTGTTAAGTACTGTCATGAAAAATAGGTGAGAATGTTGTACTTATTGAAGCTATTTATTAAAGATATTTGCATGGTCTTCTGCTGAATAGTGCTCACGTGCACCTACTGGCCCTGTGAAATCCAGGAGTTGTCACCACCCTGGTTGTGGCAATAATTCCAGAATTCCCAAAACCAGTTTGTGTCAATAGGTACAGCAGACTAAATTGCTCCATAAGAATCAAACACTAATGTTGTTTTAATACCAAGCTCTAGCAGTAATACAGTTTCAATAAAAACTTTAGAAATAGTGATGAGCAAATCTGTCCCATTTCGTTTTGCTGAAAATTTGTGAAACTGCTGAAAAATTTGCGAAACTGAGAAAAATTCCCAAAACGCATTGAAGTCATTTGTGACTGCTTTGTGACTTTTTTTTATGCGTGCAACTTTTGTTTTTCTCACTCCAATTGCTTAAAAGTCAATGGGTGTTTTTTTCTCAAGGTTTTTCTCACTCCAAATGCATTGTTAGTGGACGTTTGTTCTCACTCCAAATGCATTGAAGTGAATGCATGTTGTTTCTTACATTTTTCCTGGAGAAATTTTTTTTCGCAGTGAATAAAAGTTTCACAAAAAAATGGCAAAATCCAGAATTTTGCAGTGAATCCATGCGTGCCAAAAAATTCACTCATCACTAGTTAGAAGGCAAATTGCAACCATTTCCTCCTATGCTTATAAAATCCTATTGTATCAGTCTCAGCTGTGCTACAAACAATTATGCTAGAGTTATGGAAAAAAATTGCATCGTAGCTAAAACATAATGATTTGCTGCTGAAGTTGTAGTTCACATACTTCACAGGACATTGCACCCTCATATTAACTTTAGGTTATGAGTAGGGAATTTCTTCTCCAAACTCCATTCATAGATAAAATATCTATATCAGTGCTGTCCAACTGGCGACCCCTCTTCGTGTGGCCCCCCATATGAAAGTCTCCCTGTTGTGTCTACTTACTATGTGTAAGCTTTAAAAGGTATCACTACAGAGATTAACTTGTCTCTGCATTGTTTACACCTCAAATTCAAACTACAAGATCCTGCATTGTTCACACACGTAACACCTCTCACACCCTAAAACCCTGTACTGTTAACACCTCAGAGCCAGACTGAAACTGCCCACACAGTTCACCTGTTCACACCTCATACAAAATGCTGAAGGGGCTCCAGCACTGTTTCACTGTATGTAGTACATCTTAGAGTCTCCTGCTCTGTTCTGCCTTCCCTATGCTCCCTGTGTGTGCCATACTCTGCCTTCCCAATGCTCCTTGTGTGTGCCATACTTTGCCTGCCCTACTCTGCCTGTGTGCACCATACACTGCCTGCCCCATGCTCCCTGTGTGCCATACTCTGCCTGCCCTATGCTCCTTGGGTGTACCATACTCTGCCTGTATGTGCCCTGCTCTGCCTGTGGAACATAAGCCTGGTAGGGATTTGTTCTGGGGGGTTGTTTTTAGGGATGCACCGAATCCTAGATTCGGTTTTGGATTCAGCCTGGATTCCGCCTTTTCAGCAGGATTCAGCCGAATCTTTCTGCCCGGCCGAACCGAATCCTAATCCTTATTTGCATATGCAAATTAGGGGTGGGGAGGGAAATCGTTGGACTTTTTGTCAAAAAGCAAAGAAGTAAAAATGTTTTCCCCTTCCGACCGCTAATTTGCATATGCAAATTAGGGTTCAGATACAGTTCACTATATGGTTGAATCTTTCTCAAAGGTTTGGGGGGTTCAGCCGAATCCCAAATAGTGGTGCATCACTAGTTGTTAGCATTTGAAAATTGTTTTTAGGGACTCCTAAGGTGTTTAATCATGTGCTGGCTGGGACTTCCCACACCAGTCAGTGGAACTAAAGAAGCTGCTCGGATGAGTAGTGAAATGTCTTCATTGATTACTCAGCAAGTCCAGTTGCTTTAAATTTACCTATACTAGATATACCATGACCTGGATGAATGAAAATCTTCATAGTCATATTTATAGTTTAGTATAAAAAACCTCTAATGTAACGTATGGTATCCCAAAACCCAGAGTAAAACCCAAGGTCCTGGTTTTAGCACCCACCTTTGGCTTCGGGAGGAGCCCTCCATTACGCAGATGCCACCAGGACTAAATGTGAGAGGACCAAGGGGGAAGTTCTGGGCAGGCAATGGAACCATAACATATAACTGGAATGGAGAAGCGAGCAAGGTCACGGGACAGGCTGGGTCAATACCAAACAGATAATACGGTACCAAATCAGGAAGCTGAAGCGTAGTCAAGGTCACAGACCAAGGTCAAACACAAATCAGTGCAGCACCAAATCAGGATCCAAAGAATAGTCAAACACGGGCAGGGGTCAATTCAGGCAGCAGGAATGCAAAGTCAGGAACAGGCAAGGATCAAACCGAATACTGGAACTTAGAAGCACCCCCAAGAACTATGAAACATAGACCTATACTGGGCAATGAGTCAGAGCAGAGTAGGGGGGTTTTATAGCCAGTTGCTTACACTGATCACCTGTGGCCAGATTGGCAACATGTGAAACAAGTAATTCTTACTATCAGTTACGAAGCATAGCCATAGGAGTGAATGGGGGCTGTAGCTGTCTGCTTGTATAGAGCAGTGGTAATGCAGACAACATAGGAACGCCCGGTCCCTGGTTCAACTCCAGGGAGGTTATCACGTAAATACAGTATGTCTACAATGGCAAAACCCTGGCTTGGGGCAAGAAATATTAGATAAATACAGTATGTAAAGACTCTGGTTTTTGAGAGATGTCAGTATAGCAGGACTGGAACAAACACAGCCAGTATATGCAGATCATAATTTAGTAAGACTAGGAGAAATTAAATCTGATACAGTTTTTGGATGAAGCTGGCGATAAACCAGATGCACACTGGTACGAATGGCCAAGTTTTTTCTTATCTTAAGCAAAACAGGCATACAGTAGGACCTCAATGGTGTTTTTTCAATAATACTGCTATTGACATTGGGAGAGAACATAGTGTATTTTAAAGATAAATAGCCTGGTATATTTGATATATTTATAAATACATATACTCAATAAGAGTTGCTCTGTCAAGGACAACTAGACACCATTACATTTATCATGAATTGACATTTCTAAAGGATTTAGATTGAGTGTTATTTGACTATATGTAGTTATAGTTTTAAAAATGACTAATGTGTGCAAAGTTGGGCAAAATAATTATAAATCTTAGGAACTAAATTAGAAGTTTAAGAAAGGTAAAACAAGGCAGGCATTTAAATTAAATTACTTATATTACAAGTCAGCCTATATTGCAAGAGAAGAGTAATATAAATAATGAAAAATGCAATGCAGAAAGCAGCTTTTATTTTCAGTAGGGAGACTATATAAATAATTTAACACTGAAATGAGTTATGGTTAAACATGGAAAAGTAAAAAGACATGAAGCAATTTGATTCTGTTAAAATAAATAAGCCCCTACGTGTTAAAGGCTTTCAACCACAGGTCCTTTATGTCGTGAAACTCCAGCCCTCTCTTATTGACTCAATATGGTACTGTATTGCACCAAATAAATCGCGAATGTTGATATAGATGTTGAATAAGATAAAGATCACAAATGATCACTCAATGAGCCCAATACCTCAACATAGCTGGGGAACTCCTTGAAGAGATATTAAGAGAGTGTTAACAAGATTACTTAATATAGTCATTATAAGTTATTAGGTAGAATATGTGGTTTGGTTTAGGGTTCCTCTTCCAAAATCAGGCAGTTAGCTAATCTTATTTAGGGAATGGAGAATTTAAGTTTTGAAAAAATACATGCTAGATTGATCATTATTTCCTTTTTTGCATATTGTAATGAGAAAGTGATCTTACATTGTGGAAGGCATTACTATGTCTGCAATATCATATCCATTGCTCGATATTGTTAGAGAAGCTCTTTCCACTATGCTACAAATGTTTTTCAAAAAACTCCCAAGCTGGTAATTTCTTTTATACCCATGCTTTCTTTTTTGTGTCTTTACAAAGTAATATAATCAAATGTAGTTGTAATTATAATTGTTATTTATGTATTAATTTAAAATTAGCTTCCACTTTTCCAACCAGATAAGCATTATTTGATGTTTAGTATTGTACTGCGCTGTCTCCAAGGTGATCTGCATATTGTTCCATATGCTTCTACTAAGGTTCATGTCATGACCATGCTCAGACCACATTATACAGTGATATGAAAAAGTTTGGGAACCCCTCTTAATTCTGCCAAGCATGGACAGCCTACTTCAAATCATCCCATAGATTTTTGATGATATTAAAGTCTGGGGACTGTGACAGCCATTCCAGAATATTGTGCTTCTCCCTCTGCATAAATGCATTTGTAGATTTCGAAGTGTGTTTAGGGTCATTGTCTTGTTGGAATATCCAACCCCTGCGTAACTTCAACTTTGTGACTGATGCTTGAACAATTTGTTGGTACTGGGTTGAATTCATCTGACCCTCGACTTTAACAAGGGCCCCAGTCCCTGAACTAGCCACACAGCCCCACAGCATGATGGAACCTCCACCAAATTTGACAGTAGGTAGTAGGTGTTTTTCTTGGAATGTGGTGTTCTTTTTCTGTCATGCAAAGCACTTTTTGTTATGGCCAAATAACTAAATTTTTGTCTCATCAGTCCAAACCACTTTGCTCCAAAATGACTGTGGCTTGTCTAAATGAGTTTTACATATATCAAGTGACTCTGTTTGTGGAGTGCAGAAAGGACTTCTTTCTCATCACCCTGCCATACAGATGTTCTTTGTGCAAATTGTGCTGAATTGTAGAACGTTGTACACCATCTGCAGCAAGATGTTCTTGCTGGTCTTTGGAGGTGATCTTTGGGTTGTCTGTAACCATTCTCACAATCCTCCGAATATGCCGATTCTGTATTTTTCTTGGGTTTTACAGCAACTGTGCCCGTGGCCTTCCATTTCCTGATGACATTCCTTACAGTTTTTTGTTGCCTTCCCCTAAACCTTCATATTAAATAATCTTTGTTTTCAGATCTTTTGAGAGTTGCTTTAAGGATCCCATGCTGTCACTCTTCAGAGAAGAGTCAAACAGAAGCACAACTTGCAATTGGTCACCTTAAATACCTTTTCTCACGATTGGACACACCTGCCTATGAAGTTCAAGTCTTAAAAGAGCTAATCCAAGCAATTTGATGTTGCCAGTAATCAGTATTGCGCAGTTACATGCATTCAAATGAGCAAAGTTACAGTGGTACCCAAATTCTTGCACAGCCAAGAATTAATTTCATACAACTGAATACTGCTTCACTAAAAATCTTTGTTCAGAAAATACCCCAGTACTCAGATTTTCCTGGGAAATGAAAGATATGCCACTGTTATTTTTTTGTTGTTGAAAGTGGAGTAAATTATTATGCAGACTGAGAGGGGTTCCCAAACTTGCAATTCTCGAGACTTTATTAAAACAATATCTATTCTAGAGTAGTTGCAGTGGCCACTTTTAACAGAAGTGTCCTGGTGATATTGGAAAATACACTCTTCCCAAGGTGCATTTGTATTATGTGATTGTTTAAGCTTCCACTAATTGTAATTTATTTGTTGTGAAATGCGAAATAAAAACATATGCATTTTTTACAGTAGGTTGCTGCAATTTCTGAGTTTGGGACCTGAGCTTGTGACCCCATGCTTTGGGACCTGAGCTTGTGCAACTTACAATATACAGTATATAGTATATAACATGTCCAATTCACAATATTGATAATTAGTAATTAATTTTGAGTCACATCACATTGCATCTTAAACACCAGTGTATTTTGCACTCAAGAACATTAATCCCCTTATAGCAGCCTCACTTTTTCCTAATGTTTTTGAAAAGTTTCAGGTTAGCTTTTCAACAACACCCCAGAACACACTGAGCATGTACAGTGTAACTAACACTTGGCAATGATTCTTAACAACTCCCTACCATGACAGCCAACCCTCATACTTTAAACCCTCTATACCAGTTACCAGTTTAGTTGCTTTCAGCACTCTCTTCATTATATTAATATTCTTCTTAAGGACTGGGGCCCAGAATTGCACTGTAAACTCAAGGTGAGGCCTTACTAGGGACCTGTAAAGATGCAAAATTGTCATGCCATCAGTTAATGTCCTTTTTTTATGCAAGTACACAGCAGTGTAGGACCGCGCACACCCTCTAGGAAATTGAGAGACGCCTGGTGCACGATGGTAGAGGCTCGGCAACCTCACGGCAGGATTCAAGTCAACGATATCCAAAGGCACACAGGTCTACAGGAAAACTTCCAAAAATTCTTTATTTACGGATTGCAAATGCATTTGCAATCCGTAAATAAAGAATTTTTGGAAGTTTTCCTGTAGACCTGTGTGCCTTTGGATATCGTTGACTTTTTTTATGCAAGACAGTACTTTATTTGCTTTAATATCCAGTGGATGACACTGACTAGAATTGCACAGTTTATTATACAGAAAAAAATTTCTGATCCTTCTCAATTAAGGATGCCCCCAGCACATTACCATATCGGGGTCTATTTATCATGCTGTGTAATAAGTGGAGTGAAACATTACCGGTGATCTTGCTCATAGCATCAATCAGGTCTTTTGTTTTCTAACTGTTGAAATCTAATTGCTGATTGGTTGCTCTGAGCAACATCACCAGCAATGCTTCACTCTACTCAGCATGATAAACAGGCTCCTTAGTGTATATTTCACATTTATGTTATTTCTACAAAAAGTGCATCACTTTTTTACTTATCAACATTGTACCTCATTTGCAAGTTTGCTGTCCACTTTCAAAAAGTAGATCACATCCACTGCCACCCCAGAGCTTTTAGGTTTCTGCTCACCACCTCATAGCAGGCAATTACATTAGTCTGGTAAGTTCTATTATGCATACAAAGAAAAGAAAGACTGAGTCTTATATTTAATAAAATGTATTATTAGCTGTGTTATTCCAATGCATTATGTGATGGCAACTACAAGAAAGCTTAAAACTTAAAACAATGAGCAATAGGATCCCATAATACCACATTAAGGGAATAGTTGCAAAACTAATAGTGATTTACTGACACTTAAGACAGGTACAAGTCTCTTTTAGCACCTTCAGTTGGCTTCTATATTTTCAACAAATGACATGCTGGAGATACTGTGCTCTTGCATTAGCATATGCTGTTAAATGTTGTGTTCTTCTCGTATCTCTACACTACATTAGTTAATTTATTTATTTCTGTTGCATTTATAACACATAATATATTCTATACTCAAAGTTTAATACAATATGAATCATTTAAGTTATTTCATTGTCGAGTTAAAAGTAAATGAGAAACACGGCAGTTGTTACGTATCAGGATTAAGAATCTGGAAAAACTAGATTCTTGTGTCATATAAGAATATTTTTACACAGCTGTAAGTATTTCCCACTGGGTTTTCTGATCAAAGCAATTTGAATGTCTAATGTACTCAAGAGGAAAAAATGAAAACATAAACAGATGGTATTAATTCAACCAGATTATTCTGTCTCTTTAGTTTAGATTGAAACAGTCTTCACAGGTTGAGGAAACATGTATGTGAATTCATATCCAGCAGGAAGCACCAGATGACACTAATTCGTTTTTGTAAACAAACGTCTTTATGGCATTTTACTAGATATGAAGGTAGAATTTCACTATAGGGAGTGTAGATCAATGTATGGAACCAAAATCAGTAAAGTTGGATGGTGCTCTGGGGTATAAATGAACAAGCAGTGTAAAACACAAGGATCCACTGCTGCATGGGGACCTCATATCTGAAATAATTTTCTTACCTACTTGTTAAAAAACTAATACTAAAATACTTCACTAGTATAATTATCATGTATTTAATAAATATTCATTAATGTAAAATACTAGCTGAGGATTCAGCAGTGGTTGCCAAATGTGATGCATCTTAAAAATAATAGATTATTTTAAAAAATTGACCATAGTGTGTGTGTGTAAGTGAAAATGACCTTAGATTAAAAGCTTGACTGGGGCAGGGGCTGATGTAAACAATTCTTAAAGTGCTGTGGAATATATTGGCTCATATATTGGCTCTGTATAAATTTACAAGTACAATTATAATATTTTTGTTAAAAAAAAATATTTTGAGGGAAAAGCAGATTTCTAAGCAAAATTTTTACTTCAAATGATGACAAAAATATATAAACTTGAGTATTTCCAGTTCTCAACATGCCATGTAAAGCTGACTGTATGAAAAGCTACGTTGAGCTTTGTAGAGGGCAAGGCACAGTGGAATTTATAAACATATGAACAGTAACGATTTATAAGTAAAGGAATTATGAGTATCTGAGATATTAATACAGCTATTCATTTGGCACATCCTGTCAATGTTGTTGCTATGATACTGAATGCTATATTGAGGCTGTCTGCCTTTCTTCTATACACGTAAGCTGTGGTGCATATTTTGTATTTTCCAAAGCAAAATTCCAACACATCTCATTGGTTAACTTGCTGGGCAGCCCTGTACTCTGCATTGCCAGACAAATGGACCACATAATCTAGCTCAATATCAATGACAACATCTAGGTATATACTTTCTCTTTTGCTACTCTGCATTTTTGGGTAGTAGTCCCATGGGTAAAATGGCCAAGACTTGGGATGCTGGAATAGATGGATCACAGAATAGTTCTCCAGTAATATGGCACAACCTTACTGGTAGGATAGATAAATTGCTGTATCACAGCCAGAGGATTCTCTCATTTTCAACCAAAACTAGTATTTCTCTTGTTTTGTTGCATTTGGTTAAACTCTGTGGAATGTTGAAATATGATCAAATAGATTGGTGGGCCATTGTAGTTGGGCCTTCCCCATAGACAGCAATTATTAAAGAATATTTTGTTACCCCTAAATTGGAGACAACAGTCACCTTCCAGAATCACCGATTGGTTACGTAAGATCTCTGAAATAAAAAGGTTTGAAAGTTACAAAACATCTCAAGCACAAGAAATGGAGAGGTATTATCAGAAATGGTTTTACTAGACAAGGTTTAAGGAATCGGACCAATATAAAAGTTTAATGCAATCTGAAACATGATTACCTATGAAATCTGATTTTTGAAGCACTTCCTGACCCAGCCTGACTCTCGAGTGTAAAGATTAGACCTTTAGACAAAACTCTTCATTGAAGGGAGATGTCTCCGTACCAAAGACGCTTAATGAAATAATTTATTGATGGAAGACTAGGCTAGGACTGGCCCACCCCCCACATGTACCTATACCAGAGAAAACAAGGGAGTTGGACTTCTTTCTGTGCTGTTCAGTTACGGGTATAGGCGCTATGTAATCTTATTCAAAATAATAGTTATATGTTTGATAAATGTACTGTAGATATATCTGGTTTCAGACATACCCACTCTCTAAATGAGCAACATCAGCATGATTAAATACCAGCTAGAAGAATATTTTGAGTATCTTTTGATACTTCTTTTTCTTTTTCTTTCTTTCTTTCTTTCTTTCTTTCTTTCTTTCTTTCTTTCTTTCTTTCTTTCTTTCTTTCTCTCTCTCTTTCTTTCTTTCTTTCTTTTTCTCTTTCTTTCTTTTTCTCTTTCTTTCTTTCTTTCTTTCTTTCTTTCTTTCTTTCTTTCTTTCTTTCTTTCTTTCTTTCTTTCTTTCCACTTTAATTTACTTACCCTTACTTACTCTGGATTGGATGTCTTTATTACACTGTGACATAACATTCAGTTCACGTGGTGTCAATATGAGTCGCATACAACAAAAGAATACCATGTATGTAAATCCTTTTTTCATTTATTTCTTTTCTTTGTATATTATAAATGTGAAAATCTTTCAATAAACTTGAATTTATATAAAAAAAAAAGAATAGTTTGTAACTAGTCACTAGGAGTGTTTGTAGTGTATGAGCTAGCTTAATGACAAGTATTGATCATATGTTTAAATGCAAATATGCACAGTAGTGTTTCATTTTGTCCATACAATTAGATACATTCATGCCATTAAAGGGGACCTGGCACCCAGACATAAAAAGCTTTATAATAAAAGTCCATTTCAAATTAAACATGAAACCCAAATTATTTTTGTAAAACATCCATACCTGTTATAAACTTGTTTAAAAGTCTTAGCTGTCAATCATATGATCAGACAAGTTCTTCCCCTGTTTTTCTGTCTGTGACATCATCCAGCCAGTTACAGCCTGGAGAGCAATCCAATTGACTGGGTGTCCCAGTGCATCACTGAGAGAAGAAGTGGACCCAGGGAAGTGCCTTACTTTGGCATAGAGGCGGAGCCAGGGGCTTTTTTGCCATAAGGCAAGGTAAGTACCTTGCCTCAGGCGGCATCTCCCCAGAAGTTACCAGGATCACCTGGTTCAATCCTGAACTGTATATTGCTTGAAAATATTTAAATTTCAAATACAATTTCTATTATTTCCTTACAGACATGATCTGCAATCAACACTCACATAATATGAGAGCTGGGCATTCACTTATTATGTTTTGCAAAGGACATTTTTTTGGGGAAAAACAACAGTTTCCCTTTATGGGAGTGCAGGCTTTATAAGGCAGTACCTCCAGTGGGGAAACAATTTTCTAATGATAGGTGCCCTTAAAACAAGTTACTGTATATAAGTGCTAGGCAAGTGATATTTTTGAACTTCTATCAGTATCAGTAGTTCTCCTGTGTGCGACTGCCCACCAGTTCTCCTCTGTGCTTCCCTCACAATTAGTAAGCTGCAGACATTCCCTAACCCCTTTGCTTCTTTAGTAATGAGTGCAAGCAAAAGTATTATCTGTTCTAAACACTGCTTTCCAATAGACGTCCAACATAAATGTATTAACAGAATGCTGCCAATCTTGTGTTATGAAGGTTTAAACCAACTTGGGACAGGAAACCATTTATGTGCAACAATTGCAGAAAAATTCGCAAACAAATTTAAGTGAATTAGTTGTTGAAGCATTTAAAGGGCAAGGTGCATCCCTTTAGGGTGTTTTGTGGCCATTAATGTTACTGTAATTGTGTCTATCCTTTTTTAATATGACCCTTAAGCTCCAGCTAGAAGCCTGTTTGAAAAGAATCAGGACAAATGGCTGGGCAGCTGATAAAACATAACTGCTGAGCTTCTTAAATCCGAATTGCAGTTAAAAATAAATGATAGCTGTGGCTTAGACTTCTTAACACCCCTTGCTGGAGCAGCATGCTTTGCAGACCCACTCCTATATTGAACAGTCTGTTAAACAGATTCAAGTTTTGTTTGGATTAAGAATGAAAGAGATAGAGCATTAAAATCTAATTAATACACTGTGGTATTCTGTAAAAAGGATGAAATGCCATTAAAGATTAATAAAGCAATAAAAACACCTTTAAATCATGCAGAGTCCATACACTTCCTCAGACGGAAGCCAAACAAAGAATATTAAGAATTTTTATCAGAGAACTCTATGCCTTTGGGATCATTAGCTGAAGCTTTTGTAATATAGCAAATGAGTATTCAGGTATATAAAGAACCCAGCTTCATTGGGGAATATTGTAATTATGTACAACAAGTACATTCGGATTTAGATAACATGTAGGAACATAATACGCATTTGCATGTTTTATGATTTTGCTGAAGGCGAATTTGGTGAGAGAAAGCAATAAACAATTGTTACCGCTGCACATGAATTAAAAAGGCCATTACAACAGCTGGATTTTGAAAACAAGTTCTAGTTATTGCCTTCCTTTATAGCATTATATTTTAAGGATGAACCATGAAATTTTAGGTTTTTTTTTAAACATTTTAAAAAATATTATCAGAACACTGCTGGTGAAGTCAGATTGGTACAGCAAGTAGGACGTGTCCTTTACTGTACCCTGTGCTGGTAGTGATGGGCGAATCTGTGGCGTTTTGCTTCACCCAAAATTTTGCGAAACACATTGAAGTCAATGAGCGTCAAAATAATTTTGACGCGAGCGACAATTTTTATACGCACTATAAAACTAAGTATTTTCTTTGCATTATCTTGCTCTTGCTTAGGCATTCTGGATCAGATACCCATGCAGAGGAATAAATTAATTATACATGGGCTTTTGTAACTAATTATGCTCTAAGACCCTATAAAATCAGGTGACTCTACAAGCTCCTTTGTAAATATTATTACTCTGCTATGAGAAATGATTGCACCACTAACAATTTTCAGTAAAAATGTTGCTCCTTGGCATGGCTTACACAGGCCACCTGCCAAAGGTCTATGCTTTAAAAGATGGTAAGGCTTCTATGGTGCTTCTGCATTTGGCAAAGTGAATAAAACAGAAAGCAAAAGCCTGCCCACATTGCACCCATATATATAATACAGCATTGGCAGGTGCTACCTGTGTTGTAGTAAAACACATTCCCACTTCCCATTTTCTAACTTGCCATTGCATGTATTTTATTCACACTGTTCCCATAGTTATTTTTCTTTCATATGCAATGGTATGTGTACTCACAATTTGTGCTCAATGGGCTGTATAGGCTGTGTAATGAACTGTGGGCTATTACAAGGCAGGCACCTTGCTGTGATCCCTGATGAAGTTCAATAGCTATATAACAATTCGTAACAAGGTCATTACTATTACCTCGTATATCAGTGTGCTCCCTGGTCAGTTTTATTTCATATGCTATAATGTTGCCTGTGATTATTAATGATACCTATAAACAAATTGACTAAACCTGATTGAAAATAATGTTTTAAGCCCTACATAGAAGCTGCTTTTTCAACCAGGTTTCCTACTGTCTCCTGCTGTTCTACTTTTTGGCAGGAGATAGGATGACTGAACTGGCCCATTAATCCATTTTTTCGAATAAGAAAATGGATGATTAAAGGTCCCGCCTCCATGTGCTACAAAACTGTAATTCCCAGAATCCTTGCCATTGCAAATTAAAAACGTTGTTTGACATTTCGATAACTCTCGATACAGTATATAGAATAAATGTGCCATAATTCATATTCAGTGACACAAAGGTTAAAATGTAATCTGATATATGCATAGGCATACCAAAATATTGACATGCTACAAAAGTCTGCTTCTTTCTTACTATGCCTTTGTAGAATTTTAGAGAATGCTCACATATTAGTGCCTTCTGAAGATGGAATAAGACTCAGTTCTCTAACCACTAGAAGGCACTGTGGTATCAGCGATCACTTGTTTCAAGTTTATCTTAAATGTTGTAAAATGCACCAAAATAAACACTCTTTAAATTTAACCTTATAACAAAGAAAGAAAGAAAACAACCCCTTACTCAAAGATCACTTTTGAATGACTCTGTGCTTTGTAATGTCTGCACATGTATATTCCAGTGCTGGGGTAAAAAGACAATCACTTCTATATAGACACTGCTTGTTCAGATAAAAAAAATGCGAAATATTTTCAAGCAGTAAAGTAATATTTTTCTTTTTTCGGATCCTCAGTGAATTGTAGATTAGTGTTTGATGTGGCTGATTGCAATGTAAATATTTTCTATATATTGTTCATTCTGGTTTCTCAGAGAGCTCAGGAAACAGTAGAATCTGTTCACAGATGCAACTTAATTATTATGCACATTGTTCATATAATACACTAAAACTTTTCAATTCTCTGTATTTAATTGATTGAATAAAGCTGAAGGGTCATAGTGGTTTAAAATAAAATTTACATTCATCTGAATAATGTGTAAATATATCAAGTATTCAGTAGACAGTGGACGACACTTATATATTGTGAATTGACCCTATAGTTACTTATGTACATTTAGTAGTACCCTAGCCTTTAAGGGTGAAACAATAAAGATCCTGCTGAGATTAAAGGAGAAGTAACCCATAATAATAAATATGGCTAGAAATGGCATGTTTTACTGTACTTATTGAATTGAATCAGCCTAAAGGTTTAGCAACTCTATATCCAGATTAGTAACAGGAGTTTCCCATCTTGAATTTTGTTGGGAGTCAGTAGCATAGCACAGTGTGCTAGTTAGGTCCATATATATTTGGACAGAGACAAGTTTTTTCTAATTTTGGTTCTGTACTTTACCACAATGCATTTTAAATGAAACAACTCAGATGCAGTTGAACTGCAGACTTTCAGCTTTAATTCAGTGGGTTGAACAAAAAGATTGCATAAACATTTGAGATACTAAAGCCTTTTTTTAACAAATTTACTTAACTGTGTGTATATATATATATATATATATATATATATATATATATATATATATATATATATATACAGAATATATATATGGTGTGTTGGCCCCTGCGCCAGCCTAAGACAGAGCATGTGCAGTGAATCAGCAGAGAAGAAAATGCGGAACTACAGGGGCATTTTGGTGGAAGCACAGATGTGCTAAAAGGCTGTGGTTGCCTTGAGCAATCTTAAAGGAACAGTTCAGTGTAAAAATAAAAACTGTGTAAATAGGCTGTGCAAAATAAAAAAAATGTTTCTAATATAGTTAGTTAGGCAAACATGTAATGTATAAAGGCTGGAGTGACTGGATGTGTAACATAATAGCCAGAACACTACTTCCTGCTTTTCAGCTCTATAACTCTGAGTTAGTCAGCGACTAGAAAGGGGGACCATACCTCCCAACATTTTGAAGGGACAAGAAAGTTGCCGCATGTAGCACGCCCATTTTTGTGACCACACTCCCTAATTACCATGTTCATTTTACAAAATTTGGCAAGTTATGAAAGTTTGAACATATTTCTGTGTATTTTTCAGTCATTACAGTTTTGCTAATGAAGGTGAATTGCCCTTTAAGCTGTAAGTCTAATGTTTCCCATGGGACTTGTTATCTTATATTGTTACAATTACTTATTTGCTTATCTCAAAATTGTTACAGAAGTATCTGTGCTGTGGCTGTTCTGGGCTTTCTGACAAAAGCCAATTCTGGACGTTCAATGCAGAGAAAAACTGGACTTTGCAGTACAAATGAGGGACTGTGGGTTGAGCTGTCAAAAAAGGGACTGTCCCTCTAAAAATGACAGTTGGGAGGTATGGGAGACACATGGTACATAACTTCAATATTTCTGCCCTACATCTCTAGTTAAACTTTAGTTCACCTTTAAATTAGCAGGAGATTCTTAATAAGCATGTGAAGGACTGATCAAGGCACTCTAACATAACAGACATATGGCTACCGACCTTTTAAATGGCACAGTGGGGTTTTGTATGAACACTAATTGATAAAACATATTTTTAGTGTAAATGGTATTTTCATGTCTACATCAAAGGAAACAAGGCCACAATTGTTAACTCACCAAGTATGGGAGGAGGTATATGCCAAAAGAACTGAATAAATATACTATTTTCTTTTACACATCTGTGTGGAAGATTGGTCCTTTAAGTGCCTGCTCAACTGCAATATGGTTTGGACATTTTCATGTCCTCTAGGAAAGTAGACATACCTTATTTATTATTTCAGATCATGAATCCAGTTATGCACAAAGAAAATAATTCACATATACTTAAATAGTATTAATATAGAAGGGTTAAGTAAGTCTCCCTGTGCACTTACAGGAAAAAGATAGAACAGCTGCTGCTAAGAAGTGTTTTATTTGTTAATTCTATAGAGACATAAAGTCTACAAATGTATTTTAGTTATAGTAAATGGGTTCACACAAACTAAAGAAGGCCAACTCAACTGTTTTAAAGAGTACAAAGGTGTGTTTTAAACATCATTTACAACAGGCCAAGGGAAGGAGTGCAGAGCACAGAGGACCTATGTGTTTGCCCCTAGTGAATATAACACTGGCTAACACAAGGCATTTTATTCATTGGGGCAGTGCTGCAGCAATTCTGCAACAGAGAATATATATATATATATATATATACCAGCACCAGCGTAAAGATTCAGCAAACTTAGTTTGACAGTAATGTTCCAGGCCTTCCAAGTTGCGAACGGGAGATCATGAAGATCTTGGATTTATTTAGGAGTGTCAGTGACATGAAGCTTATGACTAAGTGCCAGATGAACACGACACAAATAAAGATTAATATGGTTGTCTAAATAAAGATTTTTTTCCCTTACTTTTTAACAAATATTCTTGGTCTGATCTGCACATGGGTTTCAGAGTACCCTTTACCTTCAATTGTGCTATACAGATTGACCGCTTCACTGAGCTGAGGGCCTGGGGCAGGAGTACCTGGGCCACTGCTTCAATTTGGTGTGTTTTCTACATGAAATATGTATACTTGTGCTTGATTAGTTTCTTGGAGTACCAGTGACATGCACATGCTCAGTGTGCTTTGGGTGCTCAGTGTGCTTTACTGAGAGCTTTAGGATTTATCACAAATTAAAAAAAAAATGAGATTTACATTTTGTAGAAGCTGACACTACAGGGTTGACTATGACATTCTGATGCAGCTGCGCCGGCGCTTTTTTGCTGGCGCGATGGGAAGTGTAGGCAGGCGCTAGTACCGCGTGGCCGCCTGGTCGGACCTCGCAGCCTAGGGGCGGCTGGCAAACAAATAATGTGTTGCACATACAGTCTACTTCTTTGTTAAAGGAAAGCCATATCCCCCAAACAATGTAGGTCTCTATTAAAAGATACTGAGTAAAACAGGTCATGTGTAAAACCCTGCTTCATGTAAATGAACCATTATCATAATAATATACTTTTTTAGTAGTATGTGCCATTGGGTAATCATAAATAGAAAATTGCCATTTTAAAAAATAAGGACCGCCCCCTGAGATCGTACAATTCACTGTGCACACATACAAACCACATGTAAGGTCACATGAGCCAATTAACAGACAGAGTTCTGCCTTTTGCTTCCTCACTTCTTCCTGTTACAGTTAGTGTTGTAATATTTCTGGTCAGGTGATCTCTGAGGCAGCACAGATACAGTCACGAAATGGTGGTTCAAGGCAAGAGATGTAAAAGGGCAATATTTATGTAAATATATATTCCAGTTTGGTAAGATTCTTTAATATGTCATTCAATTTGATATAAACTGTCTGTTGCTTAAGTATTCATTTTGGGGGTATAGTTTTCCTTTAAGCTTTAGTTCTGCTTTAATTGGAAACTGACATTGAGTGAAACATGCAAAACAAACTGTTGGATATTTGAATCTTTTTTGCAAATATGTCTGATATGTTTTTATTGTTTAATTTACCCCTTATGTTGTTTTCTGTGTTCTGACTGTTGTGCACCTCAAGTTGTTGACTATGGGGGGGATCAACAGCTTGTCCTGCTGCTCCCTACTTTTCATATCTGAATGATGCACTAGGTAGAGGTGGGTAGGGGACGACAGCTACATGCCTCCACCTCCCCAACTCCTTTTGAATCAAACATGGCCTGGATGTGGGCTGTGCATCCTGACGCTCCCAACTGTGTGTGTCTAAATGACGTGCAAGTTAGGAGCAGGTTGGGAGAATACCTGCATGCCTGGGGCATTGTCCATGAGCCTTTATTTATTTTCAGTAGGTGACAAAATGCTAGGTTGAGGAGTTCAAATATAAGAAACATTTTTACAGAGACTATTTATTAAACATTACTTATAATTTAGTGTATTTTTGATAATAATGAAAGTTCTCTAGCAAGTGTAAATCAGAGGTGACAGAGAGAATTTCAGAATAGAAACAGCTGCAAGGCTGCGGTACTAGAAATGACCAGCGGGGATGGGGGGGGGGGTACCCTAGCTGATCAATACACATACATATAAGAAATGATTACATATGAAGACATTTACGGCACTTAAAGGATCATTGTAAGTAAAATATGGACAAAACTACTGCTGTGGCAGCACACCCTTCGTTGCCTTTAACCAACAATGCTGCTGTCAATTCAGAGAGAGACAGAGAGAGACAAAGTCATGGTGAAATACAAAGGTTTTGCTAATCTACTATCAAGAATGCACTGACATTTACAAATATATCCATTGTAATATACTGCATTAAATGTCTTTGAAGTGCATTGATAATGTTGAACAGATTGAATATAGAAAAGGTTGATCTTTTAAATAAACTGTTGCACTTAATGTTTCAATACATAATAATCCATAGGAAAAAATACAGTGAGCCCATTCCATTTTAAAGGCTTTCTACATGTTTCAATGAATGCTTTACGAGTATTTACTGCAATGCAAAGGATAGTATCTTTATCCTCAGTTTAAAGCCATGATGCAATGTAAGATTACCATTAGATGAAATAAATTGTTTACCTGCAAAAATGTAGTTTAAATAAAGTATTATAGTTAATTTAAATATTATATTATATAATATATTATAGTTAAAATTTTCAGTAAAATAGGAATATTATTGGTGCTTTATTCATAAAAAACATCAATAAAAAATTATAATTTTATCGTCTTTTTCGAGGAGGTTGCATTTGTTTGTTAGTCAATAACATTTAGTGGTTTTTGCAGCTAAATTTTTATCAACTTTATGATATTCTGTATGACAAAAGACTTAACTGGAAGGTTTAAAATATTCTTGCCGTTTTTATTAGAAAGGGAATCTATTCAATATTCTTATAAAAATACTTAGGAAACATAGTTTCAAATTAATGCAGTGTTTGCGCAACAGAAGACATTGCCACAAATTCCAAAAGCAGTTTAAACGGGATGTAAAGGCAAAAATATAAAATCCCATTTTTACTTTCTTTAATGAAAAAGAAATCTATCTCCAATATTAAAAAATGTCTACTGTTTTTATAATAAACCTGACTGTATGCAGTAAAATTCCCCCTTCATTTACTGCTATGGATAGAAATCGTCAGACGGTCCCCAACTGCTGTGTAGGTAAACACCTTACTTCCCAGAATTTGAGCAGCATTGTTGGGTTCCCTGTAGAGATTTGTATCCAGAGACTCAGTGCAGTCTTTATATTCTGATTATTAATCAGTCTTGCTGTATTGGCTTCTATGGCCGATATTATTTGACTTGTGCTGTTTTGATAATTTATGACGATCCCTAAGCTTAACCTCCCAACTGAAGCCCAGACCACACTGAGCATGTGCGAGTCTTGATATTGCAGAAATGTCTAACAAAGTTACAAGATGACAGTCCCCTGCGTCAACTTTGAAAGCATAAATCATTTGTCTTATTAGGCTGCTGGTGCAGTAAGTTCATGTTTATATTTAGTACAAAATACAGCATTTCTAACATTATTCTAGTTTAGACTTTAGTTGCCCTTTAAGCACCTCATGCACGTTTCACGTTAACAAAGTTTGTGAACTGTAAATTTTTTGAGCCATAAACTGGGATTAGTCAGATATTAGCTTGATGCAGATATGAATAGTAAGACTCTGCCCAACCATAATGGTTTTTGAGTACTAGAGGACATTTCAGCATATATATAGGGGGTTATTTACCAAAATCCAAAATTCTTTGATTAATTGATAAAAAAAACAGACTGATCTAGAATCCATGATTTATCCTTATTTATCATTAAAAAAACAGATTTTTTTTTCAGATTGTCACACAAAACCACCACTTTTTCAGATTGTTGCACGAAAAAGAAAAAAAATTTGGATTTGATGCACGAAAAGTCAAACTTTTTTGTGAAATTGGCAGGAAAGCTTGAAATGTTCGGATTATTGTACGAAACTCAGCGTGGACAATTATATCTTCAAACTGCAAATAGGACTTATGACATTGACTTCTACAGGACCTCAATAGGTTGAAGATGGAGTATTTTCAAATGCAGACTTTTTGCAACCTCAGGGTATAATACATCTCAGAAAATGTGTTGTTTTTTTCACAAAAAAAAATCCAATTTTATAGTAAGAAACAAAATTAGTTTTTTTGAGGTTTTAGCATTCGGACTTTAATAAATATGCCCTGTTATGTATATTTAACACACAAGACAATTTACCCCTTGCCTATAATTTGTAGTAAATAAACATTTGAAAAGTAGACAAGTTCTCCAAAGGAGAGGAGAGTAAGAGATTGGTGGTAAGATGTACTTTACCTGTCCTAAAGTCCCCTTAGGTGTAATTAGGGAGTGGTAGTGGCTCTAATAATATGTCCAATGAGCTATGTGTGGAGTTTTAGATGTGACTAGTTGTGACTCCCACCTTGCTTGAACACTCCTATCCCCACTCAAAGAGGCAACTGAGTAGTGGGCAGGAGTGACAAGCAGGAGAGGGTAGTGGGTGGCTTGTGCAGGAGTTGAGGGCCTCTACTAGGGGTAGGCAGACAGAAGAGGTACACCTGCCTAGGCAAATGCCTATTTTGCCTACTTCAGACTTTTTTTAACCTTTTAAACATCATAAACTTTAACTGCTGGGGCAGCACATACCATGTATGTCAGGCAGTACGTGACTGCCTTTACTGCTGTAGAGACTGGTTAAACAAAGTAATGGCTACTTCAAAAATGTAATAGCCCAAGGGCAATTCAGGTGGGCAAAAATGTCTAGATTGCTTAGAGGATGCTAATGCCAGTGTAGGGGCTGATTCTTGACCTGCATATTTCAGCAGGCTGATTTTCAGCCCTGTATGTCCTTAGCCTAACACTTGCTATTTCCACCTGTATTTGTAGTCAGTGGCATCAATGGAATCTGCACACTTTTTTCTTTATCCTTAAATGAACACTTGACCAGGCATGGTGGAAAAAGTGTGTCAATAGCCCGATGGTCCCAGTCTATGCTGTGCACAGATGGAAACACAATATTTGAAGCCTAACTTAAAGAACAATTATGTGGCTCACACACAAAAACATACATTCATACTTATTCTTACCCATTCATATCTCTGCACCCACAGTTAAAGTGTGCATACGATTTTAAAAAGTGTTTTACAAAAGATAGCTTTTTCTAGAACAGTTCTTAGTGCAGATGCTTGTGGGATTGAGCATTCACTTTAGGAGGCAGGATAGAAGATGTTGGGCTTCACCCTCTCCATGTAAATCAGTTTCTTCTTCTGTACTGCAGTGGGTATGACAAATTATATTCCATTTTAATTTATGTTTAATTACTTTTTTCTTTTATATTTGATTATTACTACTACTTCTCTACAACTCACTCCGCACTCAAGCTACACTAATTTACTGTATTGTAGCCTTTTCAGACATCGACTACATCCAGCCTGAACTTTACAGTAAGTTTTTCTCCCCACTGTGGCTTTGCAGTGAGAAGAGCGTGTTGGACCTCCGGACCATAAAAATCTTCAGTGCATGCAATTTGTGCTTAAACTGCCAAAAAAAGCCTAGTACATAGTTATATAAACCTGATAATGCTGAATGCTATTCATAAACATTGCTAACTATGACGGACATGTAACTATTGTTTTTTGTTTCCAGAACCAAACAAAGTGCACTGAAATCACTATACTTTCAGCTTTGTGCTAATAAAGCTCTCATAAAATCACACAAGAACAGAAAGAGAAAATTGAATGATGTTGACCTTGATAAGGATGACTAGTTGTTCCCTGAATGAAACATTCAGGAAATGAATCCACTGTGTGTTTCTTCCTTGAGAGGGACAAGGTGATTACATTGTTTACTGTATTTGATTATAGAGTATGTAACCAGAGGTATGCTGAACATCTGTCTCTGCTATCCCCATGCATGTCATCTCCTACAGCAGGGGAGTGTTTTTATTTGTTCCCCCTCTTTTTATCCCTTTAGCTCCTTAAGTATTTTATAGGGTTTTAATAGATATTTTATGATCTTTTTCATAAACAAAAGTTGAAGAGCACTAAGGGTTGCAACAGTGTGACTTGTGGAGAGAACAGTTTTGCCTGGGCACTGGCTGCACTCAAATAAAAAGTGCAAGAACCTATACTTTGTGCTAGTTATTTGCACTTTGTATACTGCTTGGGGCTATTAAATTAAGCCACTTAACTCAATCCAGTTATGCATTTGTAGTCCTATATGGAAATTTATGGACAGAATCTTCATCTGTCCAACCTGAAAACAATCATACAAGCAGGTATACTTGAAATAATTGTCTAAATAGTTTTTCATGTCTTCAAGATGACAATTGGATCAGTCCCTGGATCAGCTTAGTACTAAGAGCCATATAATACATTTGCCAGTACAACTGATTCAAGTAGAGAATTCTGCAGCTCTCATTGTAAAAACCTTTTCATAATTGTAATGGATATCCTTGTGTCTGCTGGAAGGAATTTTTGAAAAATAAATAATATCAGAGAGTCCCCTTACATACTTATACATAGTTATCATACCCCCTTAAGAACATCTTCTTCAGTTTAAAAAGCTCCAGCTTGGTCAGTCTTACGTTATAACCAAAACATTCCCTAAACTTTACCAGCTTAGTTGCCATTAGTGATGGGCGAATTTATTTGCCAGGTGTGAATTCACGGTAAATTTCCGCGTTTTGCAAAATTGCAGCGAAAATTTGCTGGCGACAATTATTAGGCGCCCGTTGACTTTAATGTGCATCAAAATTGACGCAGACGTCAAATTATCTTTGGACTCCAGCGTCAAAATTTGCATTTCGCGGGATGCTGTTCTGAGTGTTTACAAACCTTTCTTACACTCATGAGAGTAACCCAAGTGCATAATATTTACCATCATTCTAAACAATGTAAATTGTATGTGTCCCTATATTCAGACATGTCCCTATAAATCAGGCATTTCAGGCAATATTGTTTTATAATTTACTTCTTACAAAGCTATTGTGTTTTTCTAAATTTTTCATTTATTTTTTGTTTTGCAAAAAATAAAATATATACTGTATCTTCCATTTTGTGTCACTGGAAGCATCCTGTAAGAAATACTTACCGAGCGGATCCATCGATGCGCCTCCGTCCAGCGTTCCTGACGTCACGGGCGTCGGGTCACGTGTGCGCGCAGAAGCGTGCACGTCAGCGCGCATCCAGGCGCAGGCTTGTTGCGGCGCAGAGCGTGTTCACGCTGACTCCTCGTCGCAGGCGTTCTGACGCTGCAGAATTGGCGCCAAGTTTAAAGGTATTTAAACTGACTTTTGTATTTTAACTGTGCCTGGTTATCGTGGTTTGTCCTGAGACCTAGCTTACAGATTTAAACTACTTCTGATTGACTCCTGTGTATGACCTTGATGTGTTGACTTCTGAGACTTGCTGCCTGCCCAGACTTCTGCTTATCTTTTCGTTCCTGCTGACTTGCTGCCTGCCATCTGACTTCGGATCCGGCCTGACTATTCCCTTCTCTGAAATCCCTGGTACCTCGCTTCGGCTTAGCCTCACTGGCTTCTCTCCACTCACAGCTTCCTCCTGTCTCATCCCCGGGTGGGTTCTGTGTTGTGTGAGCCGCTTGTGGGTCCTTATCATCTAGAAGAGGTCCATCGCTTCATAAACTATCCGGTAAGCCTGACAGTATAACCAGGCCAAAAGATGGATCAAGCTGAAGGGCCATCTCCGTTTTCAGTCCTCACACAACAGTTATCTACGCTTACGCAAGCAGTCCGTGAGCTTCAAGGGGGCTACGCTCAAATGCAGGATCAGATGAGGACCCTGCAGTCACCTCCTGGTGGGTCAGCTACAGTTCCATTGGCCGAACAATCTTCTTCTAGCAGCTCTGCACCTCCTTCTGACCAACCAGAGCCCAAGGTTCACCTTCCTGAGCGATTCTCGGGAGATCGAAAGACTTTTCGTCTATTCAAAAATAACTGCAAACTCCTGTTTACGTTAAAACCACGCACTTATCCTACTGAACAGGCCCGTGTAGGCTCTATTATTTCCTTCTTGGTGGGGGATCCTCAGGCTTGGGCCTTCCGTTTGATGGATATGCAAAGTCCGGAACTGGCCACAGTGGAATCCTTCTTTAAAGCAATGGCTGTATTATACGAAGATCCACACAGATCTTCTGCGGCAGAAGCTTCGCTACGGGCTTTGAGTCAAGGGCGAGGTCCAGCTGAAGACTATACTGTTGAATTCCGCAGACTTGCAGCAGATGTGGATTGGAATCAATCTGCACTTAAACATCAGTATCGTTTGGGGTTGTCTGAGCCCTTGAAAGATGAACTAGCACGTACAGGAATTCCAGAGACCCTGGACGACCTCATCTTACTTACTATACAGATTGATCGGAGACTCCGTGAACGAAGAGCTGAGAGGTCGGGCCAAGGCTCTCAAATGTGGGTTCTTCCTCATGCTCCTCCACCAGTCCGGTTGCCTGTTGCTCCATCTGCTACTGTGGACCCTGAACCTATGCAGATCGGCGCCATTAGATCAGCTCTAACCCCAGAGGAACGCCTGAGACGTCGAAGGCTCAATTTATGCCTGTACTGTGGACAAGCTGGCCATCTGCTCCGTGACTGTCCCACACGACCTTCTCCTCGGGGTAAAACTCTTCTTAACAAGTCACCGGTATTTACGTCTCCTTTTACTCCCCTACTTACTGTTCCGCTTTCTTTACAGTGGGAAGGCAAGACAGTGAGTCTACAAGCAATCATTGACTCTGGGGCTAGCGGGTGTTTCCTGGACTCTGCAACCGCTGAAGCTCATTGTTTTCCCCTGCACCAGAAGAAGAATCCCATACTACTTCAAGTTGCAGATGGCTCGCCCATATTATCCGGCCCAGTTACCCAAGAGACTTGTCCTCTGTTTATGTCACTTAATAAAGTTCACGCTGAAATCTTGAACTTTGATATTGTGGCGTCACCTTTATTTCCAGTTATTTTGGGGATGCCATGGCTCCGGAAGCACAATCCGTCTATTAATTGGGATTCTGGGGAGATTGTCTTTTCTTCTAATTTCTGCCTCTCTAATTGTCGACCCATTTTACCTTTTGGACCTGCTAAACTCTGTTCGCTTGCACCTCCGCAAGAGGTTCTTAATAAACTTCCGATGGCCTATCAGGAGTTTCAAGATGTTTTCTGCAAGAAGGGAACGGACATACTTCCTCCCCATCGTATTTATGATTGTCCCATTGACCTGTTGCCCGGTGCACAAATACCTTTCGGGCGAATTTATCCTTTATCAGAGCCTGAGTTATTGGAATTGCGCAACTATTTAGATGAGAACCTAGCTAAAGGCTTCATTCGCAATTCCACGGCTCCTGCCGGGGCTGGAATTTTCTTCGTTGAAAAGAAAGACCATTCATTGAGACCTTGCATTGACTACCGTGAACTTAATAAAATTACTATTAAGAACCGATACCCACTCCCGCTTATTCCTGAGCTGTTCCAGCGGCTACGTGAAGCTAGAGTTTTCTCCAAACTAGATCTCCGAGGAGCATATAATCTGGTCAGGATTCGTGAGGGGGGTGAATGGAAGACCGCTTTTCGCACAAGATATGGACAGTTTGAATATCTCGTCATGCCATTTGGTCTATGCAACGCTCCAGCAACGTTCCAACACTTTGTAAATGATGTGTTCCGTGATTTTCTAGATGTGTTTGTCATTATTTACTTGGATGATATCCTTGTTTTTTCCAATTCCCTCGAAGATCACAGAATTCACATGAAAAAAGTCCTCTCTCGTCTTCGTACCCATCAACTGTATGCTAAGCTAGAAAAATGCATTTTTGAACAAGATTCTGTGGAGTTCCTAGGGTTCTTTATTTCTCCTCTAGGCATCCAGATGGATTCTCTGAAGGTTTCAGCGATCCTAGATTGGCCTATACCCACATCTAGAAAGGCCGTTCAGCGATTCATTGGCTTTGCTAACTTCTATAGGAAATTTGTTAAAAATTTCTCTCATATAATTACGCCTATCACCAGTCTCACCCGTGCCAATGTAAAATTCATCTGGACATCTGAAGCTCAAGAAGCTTTTGATTATCTTAAGAGTCTCTTCGTCTCTGCTCCCATTCTTCATCATCCAGAACCTTCACTGCCTTTTGTCCTAGAAGTTGATGCATCGGAAACCGCAGTAGGAGCCATACTTTCCCAAAGGTCAGGTGTTAAAGAAGAACTTCACCCAGTTGCTTTTTTCTCACGAAAAATGTCAAGATCTGAGTGTAACTACGACGTCGCTGACAGGGAGTTATTGGCAATTAAACTTGCGTTGGAAGAATGGAGGTATCTTCTTGAAGGCGCCAGACACCCTATTCTTATCTTTACAGATCACCGTAATCTGGAATATCTCCGTTCAGCTAAAAGACTTAGGCCCAGACAAGCCAGATGGGCATTATTTTTTATGCGTTTCAATTTTCATCTCACCTATCGTCCTGGTACCAAGAACACTAAAGCCGATGCTTTATCGAGAACGTTTTCACCGCAGCCAGACTTACAAGAATCTTCTCAAACCATTCTTGGACCCAACCATTTTCTTCTCCTCCAAACCTCTTTCTTGGATCAGATTAAAGATATTTCTGAAAATATTCCTCGCTCTTCTCTTCCTCAAGAAATAATCTGCAAAAATGGGATTTATTTTCTTAATGATAAGCTTTTTGTTCCTAAAGATCTCCGCCTTGAAGCACTCAAAATTATTCATGATGCTAAACTAGCAGGTCACCCTGGAATCCGGAAAACCTCTTTGCTTGCAAAAAGATTGTTTTTGTGGCCCGGGTTGATCAAGGATTGTACTAATTATGTGGCCTCCTGCGAGACTTGTGCTCGTTCAAAAGCCTCTCATAGTAAACCACTTGGGCTTCTTCAACCACTTCCCATACCCTCTCGTCCTTGGGGATCCGTATCTATGGACTTTATTTCTGAACTTCCACCTTCTCAAGAGCACACCGTTATCATGGTATTTGTGGATCGTCTTACTAAGATGGCTCACTTTGTTTCATTACCAAAATTACCTTCTGCCTCTGAGACTGCCGAGGTGTTTATTCGAGAAGTAGTGAGACTTCATGGAGTACCTGATGAAGTGGTTTCTGATCGCGGCCCTCAATTTACCTCACAATTCTGGAAAACTCTTTGTGCAGCATTACAGATTAAAGTATCTCTCTCTTCTGCATTCCACCCCCAATCTAATGGTCAAACAGAAAGAACAAACCAAACTCTTGAGCAATACTTAAGATGTTACTCTTCTCATCTTCAGGATGACTGGGTAAGCTTACTTCCTCTAGCAGAATTTGCTTACAATAATTCTTGCCACTCCTCGACCAAACAATCTCCGTTTTTTGCTAATTATGGGTTGAATCCGGCAATTTTTTCAGCTCCAGCATTGTTTGGGATCCCGGTTCCAGCAGTCCAAGACCGACTCACCTTTCTAACAAAAAATTTCAAATTGTTGCAACAGACAATGACTAGAGCTCAACAAAACTTCAAGGTTTATGCGGATCGCAAACAAAGGAAAGATCCTGAATTCAAGGTCGGGGACCAAGTCTGGCTATCCACGGCTAACCTCAAATTATCTTGTCCCAGTAAGAAGTTGGGTCAGCGGTTTTTGGGGCCCTTTACTATCTGTCGTCAAATCAATTCTGTCTCTTTCCAGTTGAAGTTACCTAAGTCCTATCGCATCCATCCGGTATTTCATGCAGCATTGCTTAAACCTGTGGTACATCACCATTTTTCGGGACGAAGTTTTCCTCCGCCTCCTCCAGTTATTGTCGACAATCAAGAAGAATTTGTGGTTGAACAGATCCTGGATGTTCGTAGGAGAGGGAAACGACTACAATATTTAATTAAGTGGAAGGGCTATGGTCCAGAGGAAAATTCATGGGAACCTTCTTCAAATATACATGCTCCTAAACTCTTGACTCAGTTTCATAAGACTCATCCTGGCAAGCCTTCAACTGTCTGCGTCCGGAGGTCGCATCTCGGTAGGGGGCAATGTAAGAAATACTTACCGAGCGAATCCATCGATGCGCCTCCGTCCAGCGTTCCTGACGTCACGGGCGTCGGGTCACGTGTGCGCGCAGAAGCGTGCACGTCAGCGCGCATCCAGGCGCAGGCTCGTTGCGGCGCAGAGCGTGTTCACGCTGACTCCTCGTCGCAGGCGTTCTGACGCTGCAGAATTGGCGCCAAGTTTAAAGGTATTTAAACTGACTTTTGTATTTTAACTGTGCCTGGTTATCGTGGTTTGTCCTGAGACCTAGCTTACAGATTTAAACTACTTCTGATTGACTCCTGTGTATGACCTTGATGTGTTGACTTCTGAGACTTGCTGCCTGCCCAGACTTCTGCTTATCTTTTCGTTCCTGCTGACTTGCTGCCTGCCATCTGACTTCGGATCCGGCCTGACTATTCCCTTCTCTGAAATCCCTGGTACCTCGCTTCGGCTTAGCCTCACTGGCTTCTCTCCACTCACAGCTTCCTCCTGTCTCATCCCCGGGTGGGTTCTGTGTTGTGTGAGCCGCTTGTGGGTCCTTATCATCTAGAAGAGGTCCATCGCTTCATAAACTATCCGGTAAGCCTGACACATCCAAGTAGGAGTAATCTTTGCATTTTCAATTACAAATCACCAGTCTATAAAAATAACAGTTCAGTAAGCTGTAAGTCTTCACAAAATTATCGTTCCAAATTCTAAGTTTAAGAAATTAATTTACAGATGCAGAGGAAGACTTCATTTTGATTTGGCAAAACTTAGTACATACTTATTTGAAAAGCATTTTGACAGAAGCAAAACATTTATTAGGTGCCTGTCTCATTATGCCTACAAATTATTATGTCTTAAAAATTGTCAGTATTATAATGAACAAGGATGACATTTTTTTTATGGTGAGAACACATCATTTTAGTTCTATATCATCAACCAGATTCACCCAGATAAATACTATGTTAATTGTCACAGCACAATACCATCATATTAATCTTTATATCCCCAGACTGCTAAAGCTTAGCAACAAAGTAGGGTAGACATACTGCTCACTATGCGTTGGGCTTGTCTACCAGCTCAATCAAACCACACTGAAGATCTGTATTATTGAAGATTCTCCCAGTAGCTCCCCATATTTTGTTGTTGTGCTGTGTACTACTGTCTGTTTTAGTAGGGGCTATTGAGTAATAAGTATACATCTAATATATTAAATAAATATATTTTATAAAACATACAAAAAGCCCTTTAAAAGAAGAAGAAAATGCATAATCACTGGGAAAGGGGTACCATTTTATTATCACATTCTAAAAAACAGGTTCAACACCTGTACCTGCTTTCTAGATATTTGTTAAAATATAGCCACTAGATATAAACACAGTAGATGTGACAATGTGTGGCAGCAGGAAAAATAAGTATTGACCACGTCAATGGTTTTAGCAGTAAATACATTTTTCTAATGGGGCTAGTCACATGAAATTTACACGGTAACAACCCATGTAAAACATGCATACAAATCAAAACAAATCAGTCCATAAAATTAAGTTATATGTAATAAAGTGGAATGACACAGGCAAGAAGTATTGAACACACTTACTGAAATGTATTTAATACTTGGTAGAAAAGCCTTTGTTGATAATGAGAGCTTCAAGTTGGCTCCCATATGGAAAAACTAGGCGAATGCATTGCTCAGGTGTGATTTTGGCCCATTCTTCCTTACAAACCGTCTTCAAATTTTGAAAGTTCCAGGGCCTCTGCTATGAACTCTGAATTCAGTTCTCTCCAGAGATTTTCAATTAGATTCAAGTTGGGTGATTGACTGGGTCATTCTATGAGCTCCATTTTCTTTGTCTGAAACCAATTGAGAGTTTCCTTGGCTGTGTGTTTGGGATCATTGTCTTGCTGAAATGTCCACCCTTGTTTCATCTTCAGCATCCTGATAGATGCTAGTAGATTCTTTTCAAGAATGTCCTGGTACATTTCTCCATTCATCCTTCCTTCAGCAGGTTCATTGACTTTCCATGTCATTTTGCACCTCCTTTTCTTCATGTCTTTAATACTTATTCCACTTTATTCCATATAATTGATGGATTTATTTGTTTTGATTTCTTTGTGTAGATTACTTGGGTTGTTATCAACATCTGGCGTAAATTTCATGTCAATAGACCCATTAAAAACATTGACATGTTAGTGGCGTTCTTCTTCATTGTTTATCATGTTACGCAGCTTTAGTTGGTAAATATTTAAACTCATTTGAAATCTTTTTCTTTCATATTATAAATCTGTGAATGCTAATTAAACTGACTTAGAATACCAAGCGATTTCAAAAACATTCCTATGAATAATTCTATTGTCACTTAATTAATCTTTTATTGTAGGCAGTATGAGTTTAACCCCATTATATATTATTTAAAAAAAAATATTAGTCATTTGAAAGGAAAAGTAGATTGTTGCATGAAGGCAATTAATCCTTGAAAAAAAGTGAGCAAATGCCATTGTTAAATTAATAGTGAAAACATAATACAAAAAAAAATACAGTTTGTGGGGCCTTTACGATTTTTGGTAATTGCATACTTGCAATGAGACTTTAAAGCCATATCCAAACTTCTTGTCAAACTGTTATTATTTTGGTTTTTGAAGTATCGTGGCATTTCAATGTATCTCCATATATTCATTTTTATGAATTTATGTTTTTCCAAGGTTTTTGACATTCTAAAGTGCCTTGCACCCAGCAACTCTGGAGAAATGCATACTAAATTAAAAGATGGCCCCTTGACTCCTTGCTTTACCCCTCACATTATACCATTCTTCAGGCATTGAGCATTATATCTAGGCTGGTACATTAACCCTGATAGAAACAAAGGGCACTGATAATAGTTATACCACCAATGTATGTTTAGTATCTTATCTGGTAGAATAACTGTGTTTGCATTTGCAGTCATGTTTGTAAAACATTACTATTCCCTAATCTAAGAAATTATGTTACCTCTTTTTCGATGTAGGTGTTCGGCCCACCAATTTCATAGGTAATATGTTCTAATTTTATGTTGCTATTTAATGCTCTTTATGGCATTATTACAACTGTAAATGCTCAAAATCTCTTATGTCTACACAATGGAAGGGAGATCTAGTTTCAGTCTGGTTAGGTCACATACTATTAATGGCTGAACACAATCCTTCCCTACAAAATGCTCATTAAGCCTGTGAGTTTGATGCACTGCTACTCCCTGGAGTTGCTGGAATTACATGTCTCTAAACTCTGAATATATATAATAGGTATATTTTAGAGCAGTCTGTGTATAACACTTCAAATATAAAAGATTCAACTTTGAGAGATATAGTAATGGAACACATAATAGTTAAGGAATTCTCTGTTATAACTGTGAGTATTCATACAGTCACCTGGGTGGCAATTTAGAATATTCCTTGGTTTCCATAACTACTTTTTCTATATATCCCTTGTGTCCTGCTGCTAGACTTAATAATACCATGCATGGAGATTTGGGACCCACTGTGGAAGATTGAAAATCATATTTCGTTTTTGCAAAAACAGCATTTCTTTAATCAATTGAATCCAGTGGGAAGCAAGCCACATTTTTTAACATGAGTGGTACAGGTAAATCCATATTATCAAATGCTGCTATTATATGAGTGCATTCCTTGTAAGAGTCTAATGTCTATTTCAGCCAAGGCGTCAATTGTATATCACTCGTTAATAATATGTATGCTTTTAAAGTTGTACTCCGTTTCCTTTTAAATGGCGGTTTGGATTTAAAAATCAAACTCTGTAGGTGATGTTTCCCCTTTATCACTGCACTTACAACTCTAAACATAAGCCTAATATTTTGTTATCCACAGAATGATTTGTAACACTTATATAAGCTTATTCATTATAATGCTTATCTGGCTCAGCAGGGTATTAACTAAATTGAAATATCTGGATCAAAAATGATTTACTTACCAAAGTCAGACATCCACTTACTCTTGATAATTAAGAAGCTTGATTTGGTTGGTACCTACCGCTCACACTGGGGCTTACTTACTGGGCAACTTTTCACCTGGGCAGTAACCTATAGCAACCAATCAGTGATTAGCTTTTTTCAGCCAACTGCAGGTTGAGCACTGAAAGCAAATTGTCTGATTGGTTGCCATGGGTTACTGACCAGGATCAAATTTGCCCACTGTTTATAAATGACTCTTACTGATTAGATATGAAATTAAAGGTCAGTCATATATAGGGTATGGAGCCTATACAGGTTCCAGTGACCAAGAGTTTATATCGGGGGGCTTTGTATCCAAGAAATTCTCAATACTAAATATAAAATGCCAAGGCTGCCCCCTCTCCACTTTATTTCCTTTATGGATCAAGCTATGGACCGTAATGATTTGAGGAGAGCCAAATGTCCATGGCATAGACATTTATTTCTTGGGCCCACCAGTTACACCCCCATCTAAATGTCCCACCACCCCAACTGTAGAGGACCCCCATCAAGAACCCCTCCTACAAAACCTGCTGCCCCACCACACCCCGTACAAGGTGCGATCCAGTTTAGCAAGACCACTGGGTTTTCTCCTGGTGCCCAACTGGCCCAGTCTGACAGTGGTTAGTGGTTAGAATGTGAATTATCCCTGACATTCTATTTCTTTTCAGGCCAAACAGCTATTTGGCATAACTTTAGAAGTATTTCTTTTGACGCATTATTACGAGGAAGCAAAAATTACCTACGTGCACCTCTGTCAAGGTGGAGCTCAGCAAAGTAAAGAGCATCTTTTGCACCGTACCACAAACACAACAGTATCTGAGGCTTTCAACAGAACTGTGTGCAATGGAAGGGAGGCAGGAGGGCAAAAAAAAAAAATCAAAACCAAAATCCAGAAAGTAGGCTATGGTCAGGGCCAGGCCTGCCTGGACTGGCAATCTGTGGGATCTGGCAAATGCCAGAGGAGCTGCTATAAGGTGCCATAGAAAGTCACTATTTAGTTGGCTGGTGGGGGCTGTTTGGGCCTCTGTGTGGGCTGAGTAGGCCTCTATGTACCTGAAATGCCAGGGCCTATTTTAAAGGAAAACTATACCCCCAAAATGAATACTTAAGCAATAGATAGTTCATATCATATTAAGTGGCATATTAAAGAATCTTACCAAACTCGAATATATATTTAAGTAAATATTGCCCTTTTACATCTCTTGCCTTGAGCCACCATTTCGTGATGGTCTGTGTGCTGCCTCAGAGATCACCTGACCAGAAATACTTCAACTCTAACTATAACAGGAAGAAGTGTGGAAGCAAAAGACACAACTCTGTCTGTTAATTGGCTCATGTGACCTAACATGTATGGTTTGTTGGTATGTTTGTGAGTACACTGAATCCTACGATCCCAGGGGGCGGCCCTTATTTTTTAAAATGGCAATTTTCTATTTATGATTACCCAATGGCACATACTACTAGAAAAGTATATTATTATGAAAATGGTTTATTTACATGAAGCAGGATTTTACATATGAGCTGTTTTATGCAATATCTTTTTATAGAGAACTACATAGTTTGGGGGGTATAGTTTTCCTTTAAGTCTCAGTCTGGACCTGGTCAGCGTGGAGTTTATGTGTAGTCAGTAACAGTCTAAGGCTAGAGGCAGGCACAGTTCAAGCATAGTAATAAGGACTGAAGCCAAAATCCAGTACCAGATATTAATCAAATGTACATGAACATAAGCTAGGAATATAATCAAGCTCTGATTACTTCTTCTGGCGGGGAACTTTGCACCAAACATATAGGGAGAGTGTGGAAGCAGCACACAGACACTGGAGATGCTCACATGGATGCATTCTATTATGGACGCACACATGGATTGACTTTGCATTAAACCCAGCATGATACAACAGAGCCTTACAACCCCAGAGCATCCATACAGACGAGTAAAATAAAGAGAATATCAACACATTTATATTTTTCCTTAAAAATAAAGACCTATGTTTATATTGTTCTGCCACTCTTCTAGTGTATATATAATACTATTTTTAACATTAGAATTGATCATCTATATCTTACTTCCCAAGTGAGTCCTCCATACCTTAGTTTAATACTGATGTTGCTGTGTGACATTTAATCATACTTGTTTGCAAATCATGGCCTGCAAGTGATAGGAATTGTCCTTACATGACAATTTGATTTTCACAAGAAAATAACTTATAAGATAGAGGGGAAAGGAACACAATTTTATCCATACGGCTACCTATTATAACAAAGCAGAAAGTGAGTGAATAAATTGACTGTGGCACACAATATCCACATATTAGTCTTTGACTGCATTGTTGAGATAAATAATGCGCCCATCCAGAGATGATAACATTTAAACAAGTTATTTGGGATGCAGCAAGCATAGTTTTATTTTCAAATTATACTAATAGTTGGTGCACAATACATCATGCTTTCAAGCAACAGTTGCCATGGTTCCCATTAAAGACTGTTACTTCATCTTCCTTTAACTGTATTCTCTAATGCAAATAGCTTATTGTCCATCTAACAAGTATTCAACATTTTGTAAAGAGAAATAAATATTGTTTTGTCAAAGCGTATTCATTTAAGTTTTTAATTTGCATATTCTTAAGTACCGATTCACTAACTTCGAGTGAAGGATTCGAAGTTACAAAACTTCGAATTTCGAAGGTTTTTTTTGGGCTACTTCGACCATCGAACGGGCTACTTCGACCTTCGACTACGACTATCGAAGGATTCGAAGTAAAAATCGTTTGACTATTCGACCATTCGATAGTCAAAGTACTGTCTCTTTAAAAAAAACTTCGACCCCCTAGTCCGCCATCTAAAAGCTACCGAAGTCAATGTTAGCCTATGGGGAAGGTCCCCATAGGCTTGGCTAACTTTTTTTGATGGATATTCCTTCGATCGTTGGATTTAAATCCTTCGAATCATTCGATTCGAAGGAATAATCGAACTATCTGCGCTAAATCCTTCGACTTCGATATTCGAAGTCAAAGGATTTTACCGTATATACTCGTGTATAAGCCGACCCGTGTATAAGCCGAGGTACCTAATTTTACCTACAAAAACTGGGAAAACTTATTGACTCGCGTATAAGCCTAGACACAACTACAGCCCTGTCTCCCAGCAGCGCACATTCTGCCAAAGCGACCCCCCCAGCGATCAACCGGACTTCTTTGCAAAGCTGATGGTGACAGAGAATTGCCAAACGGATTACTGTGTGCATTGTCCCACTGTCCCACTACCATGTGCAGAGGGTGCTGTTTGATATTGCCATCACTGTTAGTCTTTTGTATAACCAACAGAGGGCGCTGTGTGATATTGCAGTCACTGTTATTCTTTCATATAACCAACAGAGGGTACTGTGTGATATTGCAGTCACTGTTAATCTTTCATATAACCAACAGATGGCGCTGTGTGATATTGCAGTCACTGTTAATCTTTCATATAACCAACAGAGGGCGCTGTGTGATATTGCAGTCCCGGTTATTCTTTTATACAACCAACAGATGGCACTGTGTGATATTGCAGTCCCTGTTATTCTTTCATACAACCAACAGATGGTGCTGTGTGATATTGCAGTCTCTGTTATTCTTTCATACAACCAACAGATGGCACTGTGTGATATTGCAGTCCCTGTTATTCTTTCATACAACCAACAGATGGTGCTGTGTGATATTGCAGTCTCTGTTATTCTTTCATACAACCAACAGATGGCACTGTGTGATATTGCAGTCCCTGTTATTCTTTCATACAACCAACAGATGGCGCTATGTGATATTGCAGTCACTGTTAATCTTTCATATAACCAACAGAGGGCGCACTGTTATTCTTTCATATAACCAACAGAGGGCATTGTGGGATATTGCAGTCTCTCCCCAAGTGAACTGTTGGTATAGGAATGATTAAAAGTGACTGCAATCTCAGCTACTCGGTCGGGTACCGCTGACCCGTGTATAAGCCGAGGTAGACTTTTTCAGCACATTTTGGATGCTGAAAAACTCGGCTTATACGCGGGTATATACGGTAGTTCCTAGTCGAATATCGAGGGTTAATTAACCCTCGACATTCAACCCTTAGTGAATCGGTCCCTTAATGTTTTAACATTTTTGCAGTTTTGATACTTAAAAGTATACATCTTTAAAATGGTTTGATAAGTTGTAAAATAAAATACAGCATATTGTAGGAATGGACAGAATCCACATATCAATGATCCATAACCCCAATTCGAGAAAAGTGAATTTTCATTAATTGCAAAGTCACAGCAAAACCTGGTGAAAAATTGAGCTCATCACTAGTACTCACATGACATTAAAGGCTCTTTTGGGGTAAGGGCACATGGTAAGATTCAGGGAGATTTAGTCGGCCCAGCGGCAAATCGCCTCTTCTTTCGAGTGACTAATCTCCCCGAAAAGCCTTCCTGCTTGTGGGATGGCACTAGGAGTGCTTCATTTTCTGAAGTTGCCTCACAGGGAAACGTCCGACGACTTCGGAAAATGAAGCGCTCTGAGTGCCATCCCGCCGGTGATTTAGATTCTAGCTGGCAGGAAGGGGAGATTTGTTGCCTGAAGAAGAGGCAATTTATCGCCTTGCAAAATGCAAGGTAAGGACTATGCTTACTGGATAATATGAAATATCAGGAACACTTTCAGAAACTCCAGCTCAGGGTACACAGGTGGGAGAGAAGTAGAGAACACATGGAAGAGACTGAGAAAATTATAGGAATTAACAGGCCATGTGAAGGGGTTGTTCACCTTTAAACTAACTTTTAATATGATGTAGAGAGTGATATTCTGAGACAATTTGCAACTGGTTTTCAATTTTTATTATTCATGGCTTTTGCCTTATTTAGTTTTTTATTCAGCAGCTCTTCAGTTTGCAATTTCAGCAATATGCATCCTAGGGTCTGAATTTTTTTTCAAATTTGAATCGAATTTGGACTATTCCCTAGCCGAAGTACACAAAAATGATCTTTAAATCTGAATTTTCACTTTCGACCTTTGATAAATCTGCCCCCAAAGTTAACTTAATGATGAACCACCCTTTAATTTACAGTCCCCTATTTAACCTACATTTCCTCAGATATTCTTCAAGACAAGCCGTAATCTTCCTGTTGCACATTTCCTGTACGGTAAGTCTCATAGAGTGCAAATATAGCTTTGCAAAGCAATTCCCAACACTTGAACTAAAGCTTTAATAGCCATCACATATGTGTTGGATGCAATGTGGCCCTACTGTATATACCTCATTCAGACTAACTGCGGCAGCAGGCAGTGCAAAAACATGGCCGATTGCAGCCTTTTCTTTAACTATGCACACTGTGTTCTGAAAACTACTCCTTGTGTGTGCGTATTGATTATACAGTATTAAGAATAAAAATGAGAATAAAAATATGCATTAAGCAATGTACTATTCTTCCTTAAAATGTTATTGCATTGCTCACTTTTAAGAAGTGCTTGAAAGTGTCGTAATCTTTTGGAGCAATATTAACAACTTTTTTAGTAAGAAGTTTTATTACATTCACTGCACATTGGCGCAAACTATAAAATTCACAAACCTTCTTTCCCTGTTGGAAAAGCTATATTAAATTTGCGCAAAGGAAAATTTGTTCATACAGAGGCATAACTTTTCGCATTGCGAATATTTTTTCCATTACCGACTTTTATTACATTCCCCATGTTCCAATGTATGTGCTTTAAATGTTCTACATTTGTTCTGCATGCATGTATATAGTCTTAGTTATATCATATGTTCTTATTTGAGATTGAGCTGTGAGTTTGACTAAAAATAAAAGTGGAAAAATTTGTACTGATGCAGTAACCCATGGCAACCTATCAGTTTTTTTGCTTCCATTGTCCCATCTGCGGCTCAGTGATTGGTTGTTGTGGGTTACAAATCAGGCACAAAAACCAAATTGCATACTCACTAAGCCAACAGACAGAAAATATATACAGGTATGGAGCCTGTTATCCAGAATGCTCAGGACCTGGGGCTTTACGGATAATGGATCTTTCTGTAATTTGGATCTTAATACCTTAAGATCTTAAAAATTAAAATTATGTAAACATTAAATATAAACAATATGTTTATTTTGCTTCCAATAAGGATTAACGTTATCTTAGTTTGGATCAAGTACAATGTACTGTTTTATTATTGCAGAGAAAAAAGAAATCATTTTAAAAATTTGGGATTATTTGATTATAATCGAGTCTATGGGAGATGGCCATTCCGTTATTCTGAGCTTTCCGGATAATGGTTTTATTATTATAATTTTATTATTAACATGTATTTATATAGCGCCAACATATTGCGTAGCACTGTAAAGTAAATGTGATTATACAACTAAATCACATGAATTATATACATAGAACATATGGAGTTACATACATCACAATCAATACTGGTACAAAAAGGTGAGGAAGGCGCTATGCATAGGCATACAGTCTAAAGGGAAGGGAGTTATACACAAGGTGTGGGAGTGGGCAAGATCGAATTAAGTGGGTGAGAAATGTGGTACTGTATGTGGTGTTGCGTTTGGTAGTTAAGCAGAGTGAGGGTAGGCTTCTCGAAAGAAGTGAGTTTTCAGAGATTTTTTGAAAGCAGAAAGGTTGGGAGAAAGTCGGACAGACCGTGGGAGAGCGTTCCAGAGGAGGGGTGCAGCCCTTGCAAAGTCTTGAATGTGAGCATGTGAGGAGGTAATAAGAGAAGAGTTGAGTAGCAGGTCAGTAGAGGAGCGTAGTAAGCGAGTGGGTGAGTATATAGAGATGAGTTCAGAGATGTAGGGTGGGGCAGAGTTATAAAGTGCTTTGAAAGTCAGTGTCATTAATTTGAATTTGAATGCACTGGCTTCCTGGATAATAGATCCCATACCTGTACTGTATGTGTGTGAGCATATTGGTATTTCATTTTATGATTTAGTGGTATAGTCCAAATTATATTTCCTAATAAGGGGCTGTGACCTGCAAAAAAGGCAGCTCATTGACCTCTACACCCAGTTGAATGGCTTTGGCCACTTCATATATCAGGTTGATGCAGAATATTTCTGCATTACCCCCTATCTCCTGGTTTTCCTGGCTGTGCGAATGAATCATATTACCAGGATAATGAACCATTTAATAATGACTTGTGCGCTGATTTATCAGATGGAGCTGCAAAGGCCAATTTAAAAATATAAAGTCATAAGTCACTGAGTCACTGTGTACAGCAAGTAGGAGCAACCAGGCTCTCCTTTCAGTGATGGTGGTGTTAATCAAGGTGTCATTAGTGTTGGCAAGCAGTAAAGGTTCCGCAATGCACTGCTCTTCCTTTTGAATCGATTTGAAAAAACAATTCATTATTTTTCATCAGCCCCATAGTACAGTCTAAACTAATAAAGTCTCTGTGTTTCTCTCTCCTCTAATTAGGTGGTTCTTGAAAATTTTAATCTGAACTTTTTCTTTACGCAGCACCAGAGAACTAGATTAACAATCATAATGACTTAGCAGAATGTGCTAAAATATTTTTTATATATAATTTTAGGGATCCAAAGGGAAATCAATCATTTACTGCCAGCACTTTCTATTCTCTCATGCATTAAAAACTGAATTTGCAGAAAAGCATTAGGATGTTGCTCTGGAAGTTAATAGGTGTTCTGAGATGTGTCTCTCAAGGTTATATGAGGTGTCATTCTTATGTTTCTGAATTAGACAGTAAACCAGAAATTATAGTTTTTCAGCCCAAACTTCACAATCACCCTGCAAGGTATGATTCCCTACAGGTTTCCTGTTCAGTAAATTAGATTTTCTTCCCCCTTTACACTAGATTTGCTATCTATATATCTATGTGCCTGAGTTAGTGTTTCAGTATTAATATATGCAAGATTTGTGCTTAAACAAAGCAACAGACTGATACAATAGACTGGTAATTAAAGCTGAACTTTTAACACAGATACAAGAAAATGGTTCACTGCACTAACAAAGCTTGTGAATATTACAAAATAATTGACATTAAAACTAGGGATGCACCGAATTCAGGATTCGGTTCGGGATTCGGCCAGGATTCGGCCTTTTTCAGCAGGATTCTGATTCGGCCGAATCCTTCTGCCCAGCCGAACCGAATCCGAATCCTAATTTGCATATGCAAATTAGGGACGGGAGGGAAATTGCATGACTTTTTGTCAGAAAACAAGGAAGTAAAAAATTTTTCCCCTTCCCACCCCTACTTTGCATATGCAAATTAGGGTTCGGATTCGGTTCGGTATTCGGCCGAATCTTTCACGAAGGATTCGGGGGTTCGGCCGAATCCAAAAAAGTGGATTTGGTGCATCCCTAATTAAAACATTGTTTGAAACTGCACAATATGTTATTTGCTTTGGACATGGCCATGCATGTCCAGCACACTCACTCTGAAGAAAAACTGCCCAGAAAGATGTCCAACCAGGATGACGGTATGATAACCTTTAACCTGAGATAGTTCATGCTTACACCTTGTTAAATTCTGTGCCGTCCTTTCATATAAAAACAATTGGTTACAGAACTATATTCAGAAAATGGTGAAAAACTGAAGAACATTTTGGAAGGGTACAGGCTGAACACAGAAGGGCTGTAAAAAGGGATCTGTAATCAGTGGCTTGTGGATCATATTGCTTGCAAGCCACTATTTGGGGATCAGTCATATAGACCACCCAACCTTATATGCTGCTCGAAGTATAGACTCAAAGCAGTTTAATTCCTAGCTTAAAGACAAGGCACCTTGGGGCTCATTTATCAACACTGGGTAAATTTGCCCTTGGGCAGTTACCTATAGCAACCAATCAGTGTTTAGCTTTTTAAAGCCAGCTGCAAGTAGAACAATGAATGCAGCAATTTGATTGGTTTCCATGGGTTAATGCCCATGGGCAAATTTGCCCAGTGTTGATAAAATTTCAGTTGCAAAAAATTCCAGTTTTGTTTTGCTTTTCTAGATTTTGAATACACAGTCCACAGTTGCAAAACTTTTTCTGTTAATATTTTTCTTCTGCAAAGTGTGCTTTTGAGAATTAAAGGTGCTAGGCCTAGTTCAGGCCAAGTTGGATCTTCTCATGATATCGGTGGGAACGGACACATGGTGAGTATAGACATAATGAAAACCCCAATTGTATCTTAGCCCAGAGTGTTCATTAATAATTTATTTTTTAATCATTTCAGTCCTTGCATTTGCTCCCTGCTATAAAGATGCATATTGTGTTTTACTTTGTAGAGGACTGGATCAGAAAGTACATAATTACCAAGGAAAAGTAAACATTATTAGAGAAGTCTATTCAGCTATGGTATACAGTTCTTCCCATTTCTACTTCTTCCTGTTTTATACTGGGATAAGTGACATTGTTGCAATAGAACACATCTGTTTGATTACTGCTAGACATTCAAAGGAGTTTACTGGATCAGTACATCACATTTTATGGTGGTAATGAAGGTCTTTTATTAGTCTAATATTACTGTAAATTTACTTTCATTTAAACAGACTAATCACCACCTGTTTATAACAATGCATTTAAACCAATTTATGGTGCTTTAGGCAGTAAACCATGTGAAGGGCTTTAATGTAGAATTGTTCCTGCATGAAAATATAAACAATGCACACTTGCTGAATGTTAACAACTTGAATTTAATTACACAGAACTCTGATGAAGGTTATTAAGTAATCAGCTTCTGGATGGTTTATGGGATACTCCTAGAAAGTGGTGGAATATATATACCACCATGAAAGCATTGTTACATTCTATATTGAATTGTCCTGTGACCCCCAGAAGACATTATCAGAATCCTTAAATCCACATACTGTGCAAGCTGAAATTTGAGACCTCTCTTTATTGACTTAATAGTACTGAATATTACCTTTCAGATATCCATTAAAAAGAAAGGCCATGAAGTTATACTTCTAAACCTCTCTGATGGCTCCCTGGATTTCCCTTAAGCTATTGGTTGAAACAAGTATAACGGTTAGATATCTTGTATAGGTATGGGATTCATTATCTGGAAACCCATTTTTTAGAAATCTTACAATTATGGGTCAGACATTTCCCGTTTCCCCCCCCCATGTTAGAAAACACATACTAGTGCCTGATACAAATCTGAGGACTTTACCTATGGGGCAGCCAGCACTGTTAAGTCACACAAGTCGGTTCCTTTATTTCAAATCAGATTGCAGACTTGAATTAAATGGCTCTACTGCCTAATCATTTTTTCCCAATTTAAAAAAATATATATTTTTTTCCTTTTTCTCTGTGCTTGATCTTAACTAAGATTTAATTAATCCTTGTTGGAGGTAAACCATTTTTATTAATTAATGTTTAAATAATTTTTTTGGTAGACTAAAGGTATGGAGATCCAAATTATAGAAAGATCCCTTACCTGGAAAACCATAGGTCCTGAGCATTCTGGATAAATAAATAAATAAATAAGTCCATACTGGCATCAGCCTTCAGATTTATAGGAGCAAATTCACTAAACGATGAAGCTCCTATCGTTAATTTGGCGATTCACTAACGGACGCTGGTGGAAATTCGCTAGTGTTACTTCGCACCCTTACGCCTGGCGAATATGCGCAACGGACGTAACTACGCAAATTCACTAACGCGCAAATTATTCTGAACGCTACCTTTTACGCCAGACTTCCTTCGCCACCTCAGACCATGCGAAGTGCAATAGAGTAGATAGGGATTGCTTCAAAAAAAGTTAAAACATTTTCTAAGTCCCAAAAAACGCTGGCGTTTTTTCATTTCTTATGGGTGATAGGCCAATTGTTTTTGGGGCTACCCTCCTTCCCCCCCCTACATTTCCTAACTCATGGCAACTTAACTATACAGTGGGCACATGTGTAGGGCAAAATAAAAAATTGTATTTGCTGTTTTGAAGGTTTCCCAGGCTTGTGTAGTGCTGCTACATATACCTCCATTGTAACTTAAATTTGGCGCCGTATGCAAATTAATCATCGCTAGCGTAACTTTGCTTGGCGAATTAACGCTAGCGCAACTTCGCAACCTTACGCTTCCCCTGAGTGAAACTTCGGATTCTAGTGATTTTGCATAGCGCTGGCGAAAATATGCCTGGCGAAGTGCGGCGAAACGTGGCGAAGTGGACGCTGGCGCAATAACGAATCTTAGTGAATGTCCCACATAGGGTCTGTTACTGCTGTGAAGAAATGGGATTAGCATGATGTAATATATAGGGATGCACCGAATCTACTATTTGGGATTCGGCCAAATCCCTGAATCCTTGGTGCAAGATTCGGGCAAATACCGAACCAAATCCTAATCCTAATTTGCATATGCAAATTAGGGGCAGGAAAGAAAAAAGTGGAAAAAATTCTTCTTTTGTGCCAAAAAGTCATGTGATTTCCCTACCCACCCCTAATTTACATATGCAAATGAAGATTCGTTCGGCCAGGGACAAGGATTCGGCCGAATCCAAATCCTGCTGAAAAAGGCAGAATCCCGAACCGAGTCCTGGATTCGGTGAATCCCTAGTTCTATACAAGATAAAATTAACACTCAGGGTTTCATCTTGTTGCATCATGTTAGATACTGTAGATACAGCCTTGCTGATGGAGTAAATTGTTTTTAATCATGTAATGTAAATTTACATTAATTATATATGTGTGACACTAAAAACTACTTTTTAAAATATGAATGTACATTAAAAGTTAACTATAGGTCATTTTGATTTTTGCTGAGAGGTCTGTTTTTGTAAATAATTTTTAGTTGATGTTTCGAAACCTGACTGTTTTGCCAACCTGACTGTCCCATCTCAGCCTGTCAGTTAAAGTTTCTAATACTAATGGACTCCTGCTGCACAAATATGACAGCTCCCTCATACAGGAACATGGGGAGTCAGATAAGTAATGTAAAAAGCTTTGAGCAAATACTTCATGGCAAAATTATAAGTAGCAAACAAAGCTAATACTATGATAGAAGTAAAAATGGTTTAATGTCTGGTGTCAGTATCTCTTTTAACCAGTGTTTAGCCACCATTGTGAATGCCAGCCATAGAAGAGAAAACAAAAACAGTGTTTAAAAAAGGACAATCTTTTATTACAGTGTGTAACTTAAAACTATCTTGCTCTATACAGTATAAACAAGTGTACATTATAATGAAAAAAGATTATAGGATGTGATGGTAGTGACTTCCCACTTGCTCAGCAGTCTCTCAATTATTATAACTACCTATTAAATATTTTGTGATTAACCTATAGTAATCAATGACCAATTATGAGTATAAACTAAATTATCAACTATTAACTAAACAATCACTTTAGCACTTTACAAATATTGCAATTAATTCTTTAAAGGAGAAGGAAAGGTTAAAACTAAGTAAGCCTTATCAGAAAGGTCCATCTAAATATACTAGTAAACCCTCAAAGTAATGCTGCTCTGAGTCCCCTGTCAAAAGAAACACTGCATTTCTTTCCTTCTATTGTGTACACATGGGCTTCTGTATCAGACTTCCACTTCCTGCCTTCAGCTTAAACCTCATTGCCCTGGGCAAGAGCATGCTCAGTTTGCTCCTCTTCCTCCCCCTCCCTTCTCTACTGTAATCTGAGCCCAGAGCAGGGAGAGACTCAGGCAGGAAGTGATATCACACCACATTAATACTGCAGCTCCTATCCTAAACAAACAGAGTTTCTAGAGCTTTTTACTCAGGTATGGTAAAACATTCTACAGAATAAATATAGCATTCTAGCTTGCACTATTGCAGCTAATCTATTGGCAGTAAAATGCCCCTGTAGCTTTCCTTCTCCTTTAATTGGATTGATTGTGGGTGTAGGTATAAGGTATATGATAATACACTTTATTGGAAGGTTATTAACCTGTGTTAAGTAGAATTAATTCTATCACCATAATTTTCTAAGTTATACTATAATCAACAGAATGAACTATATTGCACTTGCACTTTAATGTCACTTAATTTAACTTTAATTTAAGTGGTAGCTTTAACTGTTTAAATTACAACAAAGCACTTTATACTCATAATTGGTCAGTGATTACTATAGGGCAATCACAAAATATTTAATAGGTAGTTATAATAATCGAGAGACTGCTGAGCGAGTGGGAAGCAAATTGGGTACTTTTTCTCCTTCCACAATCATTTTAAACTTATTGACTTAGGTCAGACCTCTGCTTCTACCGCGGGATACATTTTAGTTATAAGGGATCACCTTTGTTTTTGTATTAGTATGTGATGGTAGTAACCCTTTTAAGGGACACTTCAGTCTAATTCCTTACTGTCCAAAATTACCTTTTATGGTTTTTTTTTGCTTCCTGAGAAAGGTTATATTATTGTAATTTCAACATTATTCTGCAGTAGATATGATGGCAGCAAAATAACAAAATCCATTCCTTCATCACTGCCTTCTCGCTGTGGGTGGATTCTGTTGGCTTTGATAGAGACAAGTAAAGGCAAAATATGAACTGCAGTTTGTAATAACATATTTCTGCAATTTCTATAATTTTATTACATGAGGGATTTCAACTTTTTCTCTGTAATTATTTTTTTCATTTTGTGAAATTTTCACTTTGTAGTGTTTAATGGACAAAGCAATAAATGTGATTCTGTTGTAGGTGACCTGCTTTATTTCTTCTTGTAGAAATAAATGCTCTGTTTTAGCTGCAATAAAGAATGCCCTTGAGGAGTGAGCCAGAAACTGGGAACGGCAGGACCATGACAGGGCCAGGAAGTTGGGAACCAGAGGAGTATGAAAAGGTGGAGAAATGAAGGGGTTGAATGAGTAAAAAAAGTGAAGGGATGTTCTCTTTTACCTTGATAAATTAGTGTAGAGTGGTAGTGGGAGGTGTTCCCCTGGGGTGGAAGCCGGCGATAGTGATATAAGATGTAGGTCATAACAAGGGTTCGGCCTGGGGCCAAAGTGATGGAAGAGGTGTGAGTTATGGAGAAAATTCACACCTATGAGGGACAGCAGGTGGACCCCTCACTCTTGTTTATAATGGTTTGCAGACTTCAGGGGCTATCAGAGGTTACAAGAAAGTTAATTGTTAAATATGATATACTGTTATGGGCAGATGTATCATTGATTGAGTGCGTTTTTTGTTCTAATTTGAATTTTGTTTTGAATTTTTTTGTGGTATTCGACGATCGAGTTTTTAAAACGCGAAATTCAAGTTTTTAAATCCAAATGTCCGAATATATTATTTGAATTCAACTATTCAAATTTGAAACTGAACAATTCAAAGTTTATAAATTTTCACTCAAATCTGTCTCATAAACCATTTTTAAAGCTGTTTTGACCTGCTGAGTTCCATGTCACAATATTCAACATTCAAATATTCGATTTTGGCTATCTATCCTTATGGTTCAGTAAATGAACGCTGGGAAACATTGGATTACCAATAAAAGCCCTCACCTGATGCTATTTTAGAAAGGATGTTAGGAAGAGCCTGCTGAGGGTTATGTGCTGCCCCTGGCAGTGAATATTTGGCTGCAATATCTTAAGCTGTAAGCAGAGAAATTGTTAGAAGGTATAATAATAAGCCATACCATTATCTCTGCTTGTCATTTCAGGTTTCTGGCATCCTATTGTGTTATAGCTGTTTTACACACACACATCATACACTACTTTGTAATGTAGATGCTCACTCACAGAGGATACAGACATGTATATGAACACTGACTGATTGCCTCAATGATTCCCCACAGGTCGCTTACCCAGTCGCCATCCTTCATCCTGTGGTTGTCCCCAATTGCTGCAGCAATATGTATTGTTCCTGGTGTTCCATGTGTTACAAAATTTCAAGCAAAATATGACATAATGCTCTAAACAAGTTGAGGAAGCCACTACATTGTCCAAAAACATTGAAAATGTCTGTACCTTGAGCTTTCGGGGCTTCATGAACATCTTCAGCCTCACCCTCTTCCTGGGGTTCCTGAGCAGACATCCCGGTTCCAGTCCTGATCTCTTTCCGACCCATGCCGAGATGTTTGCAGTGGGGCTGCAATTGTAAATAAATAAAGAAAAAGTGTATTCAAAAACAGAATTATATGGAATTGCAAGTGTATTTGGCTAGTAGCCTGGTGTAGAGACCCCCCCCCCACACACTATAAAACCATTTTATTTCTCACTCCAAATACTAACTCAAATATAATGGCAGATCAAGGGAGATGGAATGGTTAAACTTAAATCTGTAATGGCAGAGCAAGGGAGATGGTTAAACTTAAATTCAGGACACAAAGGCATTATTTGCAATGGTGAGAGCAGGAGATAATGTAGTATATGACAATACAGTTGGCCGAACTAAATACAAGGTCTAGGCTCTACATGTGTTGCTTGACACTTCACTTTTGTAGATTGAAGAAAAGTGCAAGAAACTCTTGAAGTGCAAAATGGGAGCCAAAGGAGTAATATGCTAAAGGTGAAATTATACATTTATCCAAATGATGAGGATGTAGAAAAAAGGGTTTCTCCGGTCTGTGTCACAGTATTCGCCTTCAAAGCCTTGACAGACCTCTTTGTTCATTGCGTCCAGAAGCCGCCACTAATAAGGCTTCAGCCTGAATGGAGGGATATGGCCTCTGCCAGTCTTCTGGGCTTTTGCTCTCCTGGTGGCTAACTCTGCCCTAATCCATTGCTTCAGGTCACTGAAGTGCTTGTACACAGTCTAAAAATCTCTGTGTATAGTGCTTATATCGTTGGTTTTGTCCGCTACCTGCTGCCAGATTTGTTGGCGTCTGGCAGGATTTATACGATGTGACTGACTCCCAAACAACACATCCCATCACACAAAGACTTTGAGTGCTGCTCGTCACTGGAAAAGCGGGGACCCAGTATAGTGCTGGGGCCCTCACCGTCATCCTCCTCTCTCCTCCGGCCTCCTCATGCCTCCTGGCGCTCAATCACAAATAGAATCTGCTAGGTTTTCCAGGCTGAAAACATGTGCATACCAATCCCATGGACTGCCTCAGGGAGAGGAGTTTTAATGCAAGGAAAGCTTTTCATTTTAAGAAATGTTTTCTTAATACCCTAGTGCCCAACTTTGTTCATCTTTTTTTATTAGTGGTAGCAGTTAATGCTTAACAAACAATATTATTGCTTTACTACTGATTTGTAATGATGCAGAAAATGATTTGCACTGATTCAGGAATTTCCCATCGATAATGCTTATTGCTCTTGCTTAGGGACTTAATGGTTGTGTACTCCCACACCTCACAGGAAAGAATTGAATTCAGTGGCTCAAAGTGATAAGCTAGCATTGAAAGGTCATGTGTGCCATTGCCTTTGGTTGAAGAAGAAGTAATTTCTGAAATAAACGGATAGCCCTGTCCCTACCCAACAAAAATAACTTACCACTAAACTGCATTTAATATAAATTTATCTTTCCACCCCTGGGAAGATTCCTCTGCATTGCAAATTACACTCAAGAATAGCGAACTGAGAACAGTTACATTCAATTATTGAATACTGGCCTATGGCCCAATATATCACTTACAACAACTGCTAGGCCTGGATTTGTGGCGGAGTGGTGTGCGGAGGCGGGCATTCGGAATGCGCAGCCTAGGGGCACCCATGCTTTAAGTCCGGCCCTGTTTATGACAGCTCAGCTTCAGCCATAGTTAAGTCTAATATGTAGAATTTTGTAAACTGAGATTATGCCACACAAATATTTTTATTTTATAATTCAGTATGAGCACACTTGTAATAGATTTTTCTTTATAACAGGGATAGCTAGCTGCTTTTTTTATGACACTGCAGGGCACTTTTCTCCTATAAGCCTTTGCAGATAGAATAATTATTACTTAAGTGGCACCATGCAAATAACTGCATGTGAGATTTGACACTGGCTGTGGGTGGGATCATTTGCAACATACAATCTTTATCTAGTTACATTTTTTCTCAGGAACACCTTATATATCCACCTATGTTTGGTTTAACTTTAACATTCTGTATGTGCTTCTATCAAGCCGTGCAAATATGCCATCATTGTATTGATTTTATTATGCAGACAAACTGCAGTAACTGTCTGCCCTTTGGTACAGAAAGTACTAGGGCTTGCTCAAACCAGCAACTAAAACAGCAAATTTGTCTACAATTTATACAGCTGGCATTTAACAGTAATTATGCTGCTTCTGGGACCCACAGAATCTCACTTTTAACTACCATATCTTTGCTTTGTAAATCACAACAGCAATAGTTGTTAATGCTTTGTAAATCATAACTGCAATAGTTAGAAACAAAGTGTAGTACAGTCAGAAAGCTGACCCTGTGGCCGCAGGGGGGGGGGGGAGGCAGGAAATAAAGGGGCCCCCTGAGACCATAATTCATATGTATTTTGAATACATACTGCTAAAATAAGCCAACCTCTAGACATTTTTGGGACCTGAAAAATATTTTGCTGTGGGGCCCAACAATATCTAGTTATGCCACTGAGTACAGTGTTAGCCGTCGAATGCACACAAAGATGGAATCTGCATTATATGTTCACAATGGATAGACATTAGGACACTAGGAAGTCAAAGTATTTCAATTCGAGGGTCGAATTTCAATGTATTTATCACTTCGAAATTCGACCCTTGATAAATCTGCCCCTCAGTGTCTTAGGGGCAGATTCATTAAGGGTCGAATTTCGAAGTTAAAATTACTTCGAAATTCGACCCTCGAATTGAAATCCTTCGACTTCGAATATCGAAGTCGAAGGATTTAGCGCTAATCGTTCGATCGAAGGATTTTTCGTTCGATCGAACGATTAAGGGCAAGTACTTCGACTATCGAATGGTCGAATAGTCGAACGATTTTTACTTCGAATCGTTCGATTTCGTTCGAATTCGAACGAATTTAACCAATTCGATGGTCGAAGTACCCAAAAAATACTTCGAAATTCGAATTTTTTTCATTCGAATTCTTCACCCGAATTTTGTGAATCGGCCCCTTAGAGTTTGTGAGTTTAGTCGTGGTTTCAAAAACCATGAAAATTAGACTGTTGATAAATAGGTCACTAAGGCTGGTGGCACACGGTCTGATTCGGCGAGACAAATCACCTCTACTTTAGGGCGACTAATCTCCCTGAAATGCCTTCCCAATGGCTAGAATGTGAATCGGCGGCGGGATGGCACTTGGATCGCCATCGCTTCATGGTGTATAAACTTCGGAAAAGCCAAACCTAGTGCCACCCCGTCGGCAATTTACATTCTAGCCGACGGGGTATAAATTTCAGGGAGATTAGTCACCAGCGTGCGAGCGCCAGAGCACTGGGGAGCACAGGCTCCCCACAGAGCGGCTGGGCGGCATGCTGCCCCCCAAAAATGTGCCGCCCTAGGCCCTGACCTATGTGGCCTTGCCACAAATCCGGGCCTGTTAGTCACCGAAGAAGAGGAGTTTTATCATTGAGCGACTAATCTCCCTGGAATCGCCACGTCTGCCACCAGCCATAAGGTCTGGAGATCCATTATCTGGAAAACCAGAGATCTGGAGCATTCTGGTAACAGGTCTCATACCTGTATAATACAAATATCAAAGAGTCACAGATTTATCAGTAAAGTGGTATATATCCATAGTGCTAAATTCATTCAGTACCCTGGACTGAATATTGTATTGTATTGTGGTATAAGGTCCTATCTTTGTTTTCTTTCACATGCTTTCTTTTAAACTTCCTTAGCCAGTCAGCTATGGATAAATTTAGTGAATTTGGAGAATTATAAGGAAACGTCCAAACTGATGAAAAAAAGCTATTGAAACCTTTCAAAAAAACAGTTTACTTGATCCAGATACCAAAGTTTCACCACAACCTGGCTTAATTTTATTTATATATTTAAAAAATACTTGGGATTTTTTTTAATTCTTCCTTTTTTTACTCTTTGGGTTCCTTGTACTCCTTTAACTCTTCTCAGCAATAAACTTTTATTTTTCTGAATTTGCCTGATTTTTGCAGTCTTTGTTGGTCTCCTCATACTTGAAAAAAGTTTCATCTGTAAATTCTGAAGTCTTTCTTATGAGTCCAGCAGTTTTCTTCTGTACTATCCTTCTGCCTGATTCTGAGATTATTTCTGTTTATAGTTCAGCCCCAGTACATGCATATTGGACATACTAATTTAATGTTTTTGTTTATAGTTCTAAAGACCTTATCAGGTCTTTTTGGGAGTCACATCAGAGTTTATTTAAAATATTTACTTGATAAGATGATAAACTAATTAGTGTAATAAAAGAAACATGCTTACTTAATCAGAGACCTGGGATTAACAGGAACACTTTGCTGTTAATCCTTATAATTAAAAAATAAAATGATTTATAACAGTGTCCTCGTGGTATTATAGGAGATTTGTGGGATTGCGGCCAAATCAAATAAAGAAAACAGCAGAGAGAAATTGTGTGTGTGCGTTCAGTGTAATTTTGATTAAATATGTTCTTTAATCTTTAAAATATGTGGGTGTGTGGTAAATTCATATGGTTCCTGACTTAATGAATACAACATAAATCATCTAACACATAGAAACAAATTTGTTGTAATATATTTCAACACCTGCAATAATGTACAGTTACTAAAATGAACAATATGGGGCCCATTCACTAAGCTCGAGTGAAGGAATAGAGGAAAATAGAGGGAAAAAAAAACAATTTTCGAATGTTTTTTTTGGCTACTTCGACCATCCAGTTGGCTACTTCGACCTTTGACTTCGAATCGAAGGATTCGAACTTAAAATTGTTCGAATATTCGACCATTCGATAATCAAAGTACTGTCTCTTTAAAAATTTCTTCGACCCCCTAGTTCGCCACCTAAAACCTACCGAAGCCAATGTTAGCCTATGGGGAAGGTCCCCATAGGCTTTCCAAGGTTTTTCTGATCGAAGGATAATCCTTCGATCGATGGATTAATTGTTCGATCGAACGATTATTCCTTTAATTGTTCGATCGAAGGAATTGCGCAAAATCCTTCAACTTTGATATTCGAAGTCGAAGGATATTAATTCGGCAGTCGAATATCGAGGGTTAGTTAACCCTCGATATTCGACCTTTGATACATCTGCCCCTATGTATAATGTTGATTTTGGTATTGGTGTGATATCCTCATATCTGATTCCTCATTTCCTAATGCAAGCTTATTTTGAACTTTGAAGCTTGTTTGTCACTTGGGTCTAGCACAGTTATTCCCAATCAGTGGCTAGTAAACAGCATGTTGCTCACCAACCCATTGGATGTTGCTCCCTGTGACCTGTAGGCTGCCAATCCACATAGGGGCTTCCAAATGGCCAACAGCACTTATTTTGCACCACCCATGAACTTTTTTATGCTTGAGTTGCTCCCCAACTCTTTTTACATCTAAATGTGGCTCACAAGACCTTGTTCTGGTTTTTCTATTGATTTATGTAAAAGTTTCATATAGTTTACTTTGTACTTTCCCTACAAACTGTATTCTTTATATCCAGTTAACACATTTGCAATTTTAGAGACAATATTGATAAAGAGGGGTTTTTCCCTTTTAAACAAGTTACAACATGTTTCAAGATTTACAGTATATATTTGCCAATACCCTCTTGACTTAGATTTCTCCTATAGATATCCAAGTTCAAAATTGATTTCTTTAAAATTGTAAGAGAATTAAAACTGAATCTATAGGACTTTTCAGTCAAATTGGATTTTACAGTTCTGAGTTTAGGATTTAAATTATTAACTGTTGCTTAGCAAAATCATAAAACGTTTGTAAATAAAATCATAGTGGAATAATTTTAAATGCAGTCTCTGTCATTTAATAATCAAGGCAATTTGTATAAAGCAATATGATATCTCAAATATAAGTTTGCCTATTAACTTCATGTGGAAAACGTCTGGTTTTATTTGTGGTTGCTGAAGGAAATCTGATATTAAAAGGTCATAGTCTGTGTAAAGCTTTAAAAAGAAAACTCATAAGAATATAAACCGACATACACACTATATGCTGTATATTAAGAATATCAGAAGAGCATTTAGAGGCTGATTTAGTTTGCAGTAGGTTTAAATCCATCAAATTGAAGCCATGTTTCTTGCTGCAGAACTGAAATAAGGCAAAATGCCAGAATGAAGCTCTTACCAATTTTGTCTCAAGAAAAAAAAAAATCCTCCCTGACTGCTAAACAGCAATCATGTCTCTCTTGGATCAATATTATACTTGTGTTTAAATTGATTACTGTATACCTAAATATCCTGCATTGCTGCATATGCTGCTCTTGCTGTGAAGGGTCATTTCCACAGTTGAAGGTGAAATCTCCTTTTTCAATAATTTTAAGTTACGACATACTGTTCTCTTTTGTTTTCTTGGAGAGGAACTATCTGCAGACTATATATTTCATAAGGATCTCACTTTCCACATAAAAACATCTTCCAAACTTTTATTGAAACTAAATATATATGGTGCCATGATTCTAGTGATGATGGCTATCCCGCTAGTTAAAAATGCTTCAGTGTTAGTTATACTATAGAGAATAATGTAGCCCCTGTTCTAAAATGTAAAAGGATATTAAAATTAAAAAAAAAAAACCTTGTTACTATTTTGGTTTCGGTAAAGTGCCACAGCTGCCTTCGCTTATCTGATTTAAAATATTTTTTCAAGTTTTGTACAGAACACTGTTCTCAATGAACAGTTCCCATGGTTAACCACAGGCTGATGTTAGCCCAAAATAGGCCGTGGGTGGGAGGTTGAGGGTGGTGGGGCTGAATTAAATTATACAGTTATATAAGTCAAAATCTGGAGCTGAAGAGAGAATACACTCATATGACACACAGCTTTTTGAAACACTCTTAATTTCCTACACTCGATGCTTGCCGGCTTGGGTACATGGCAAGTGTAGTATTTTAACTGCCACAGCGCTCTTAGAGAAAACCACAGAAATCAAAACACCTTTGATTGTCTGTCATCTGAGTGGTGGTATCCACTGCTAAAATTAGCATTTGGGTGTTATCTGCTTTCTACACCAATGTCTGAAGTAGGCAGCTAAAGGCAACTAAGGGTGTTTTGACTGCTGCATTCTTACCTGACATCACCAGACAGTGAAAATGTCTGCCGATTCTAAACCAATGCTAGTGCCGCTCCACCTCATCTATAGCTTCCCACTCAGCACTGATCAACATGAACATGCACCTTTAGACTGACCGCTACATGCACCTTTTTTTTCTACAGGTTAGTGAGTTTACATGTGGAATGGCTTTTCTGTAGACCCAGCAGCCTATTTACAGGCCTTAGCAAAGGCAGCTGTGGGCTGTAGTCATTAGCAGAGGTCCCTTGAACCATTTGGCGGTGTTAATAGCCTGCATGATGTTCGAGGTTTTTTTTCGGAGGGTTTTGCCCCAAAACTTGATTGATTCAAGCGATTCAAGTTTTTTCCCAGCGAAATCCCGATCAATCCGAGTTTGCAGGTTTCGCAACTCGAACTTGCAGACTATGGTTTTTTCCATTCAAGTTTTTTTCTTAAATAAGAAAACCATTTGAGTTGTGAGTTCATTGAAGTTCATTTGAGGTATGAAAACTGTAACATTTGACCTTTGATAAATAACCCCCTAAATGTGTGAAGATCCAGATTACAGAAAGATCCATTATCCACATAACTCCGGGCCCAGAGCATTCAGGATAACAGGTCCCATACCGGTATCAATAAAAGAGCAAAACATAAATGAATTTGCAGCACTGCAATATTTTCTCTATAATTCTGTGGAAATATAGCCCTTGACAACCTTATGTTTAAAATATTTTCATGCTACAGATATTGTACTCTGTTGCTTACTGAAGCAAATCAAGTCTTGTCTTGCTAACTTCTTCTCTTTGATATCATAGCCCTACAAAAACATGTAACTACTGTAACTCTGTCAAGGATAGATGGCCTTATGACCATGTTGAACTAACACTGTCAGGTTAGCTGTTGCAGTCATATAAATCAAATGAAATGGAAGCTATTGAGTCCAGGTCAAAGTAAATATATCTTCTTATATTTTTCAACAAAGACACAGGTTAAAAAAATCAAATTGCACCATTTAAAAGAAAAGCCCAATATCCTTTAAACATAACAATGTTTAATGTCAGGCATACAAACGCACAAGAAACCAGTCACCTCTGTAGTCTATTTAATGCCAGTTATACTTAGCCAATCAGAATGTGAAATCCCCCTAACTTCAAATGCTAACAAAAATGATCACTAAATGTGCCTACGTGCCATAGCTCATATATGGTAGAGATGCTGTGGAATCCATTTTATCTTTTATTTTGACATCCCTATACAGTAACTAGCAACACCCCTGTCTAATAACAACATTGCCTTGCAATCTGTTATCTTTTATGTATAATAAAAAATAGTTTTATATAGAATGCAATTGTTTTTCTTTTCTTTTATGAAACACCCGAAGCAATAGATTAATTCCTTTTCTGCTTTTCTGCTAAAGCTCTGCCATCATTACAGAAGTAAGTCCGCAAAACCTGCCTACAGCCCTGAACACTGAGCTACCGGTCAAATCCAATCTGCTCTCTCATTCATCTATCTAAAGCCCTCTGATGAGCTGCTTGCCCTCAGGTTCACTGTGTGCCACTGTAAGTGGCAGTAGCAGATTTCCCATGTCAGATGAAATAAACACAAATGATTTACTATACTCCACAGAGACTGTTGGTTCCGGGGATCCCGATTAAGGAAATAATAGTTCTGACATGTAGAACTCCATACAGAAGTGATGGAAAAAGCAATACAGTACTTACCGAATTCAAGAATAATCATATCTATATATCTATGTATTTTCTATCTATCTATCTATCTATCTATCTATCTATCTATCTATCTATCTATCTATCTATCTATCTATCTATCTATCTATCTATCTACCCATCTATTTAATTTCTATCTATACTCAATTAGGACCACCAAAATAGTCTTAGTGCAAAGTGTTCTGTATTCACTGGCACTATATAAACTACAGGTGAATATCACTTAAACAAAAATACTACGCGATTATCAGGAAAGTAACTCCAATAAAATGATTAGTTTGTAGATCTGCTGTTATACTGTTATATGCTGTTATACACTGATATAATGGTCAGATGCTGGTCCATACTGGCATGCCTAAGGGGATAAACAAGAATATGTTTACAGAGGCTAATTAAAGTTGGTTCAGTAATGCTGTTCAGAAACCACGGTACTAAAAGGTGAAAGATTACACCAAGAGGGAATATAAAAAATATGATCAGTAGTGTGGGAAGTAGTGGAAGAGCAAGACAGGTCAGGGAGAAAAAAAACATAGTAATCAGAAAGCAAGGGGCAGAAAAGAACACAGAGAAAAAGTATAGACCCATTTCTAAGCAATTTGCCTCCATGGGTGAGACATGAAAATGCATACACCCGTAAAATATCATCTCATCCATAAAAAAATTGCAATCGTTTTAATTACTGAAAAAATAATAATAATCATTGATCAGAATCTACCCATGGGTAAGAAGTAAATCTGTTCAAAAAGTATTTCGCATGAATTAGTTGTCATGAATAAGTAACCACAGATGCTGCAGATCTGGCATACAGTGGGTTCTTTTTTTTTTTTTTTTTAAAAAAAAGGCATTTGATTGGTTGTGGGGCAATGCGATTGCACCACTAATACTTTTAAACCTTGGGGCACATTTGCTAACATATTTGATAAATTGTATCAAGGTAGAAACCTATAACAAATTATTTAATAATCTAATACTCAGGAGACCCCATGCTTTTGTGTAAACTTTGCTGCTTTGCCAGTGCATCTCTGTAGATGCTGCTGGATTCCCTTTGGTCTTATGGGTCTCTGTGCCTGCAAGTGAGGAGTGGGTGCACATGTCTGCTTGTATGTGTGTGTACCACTGAATCCCACATTACTTCCAGCAATGGCATTGTAGATATGTTGTCTTCTCACAGTCGAATATTTATGCTGCTAAACCAACAAAGCCCTCTTGTTGCTCTTGTATGTAACTCATTAGTATCTATTTTTTTTAACCTTTGGCCTGGATACTAATTTGCTCTTGCATTGATCCCTTTGCCTTTGGATCATTGACTGCCCTCATCTTGGTCTTGATAACTCATTTAAGTTCTGCTGCCTACCTGACTATTGACTGTCTGAGTTAGTGTTAACTTTGCTGCGAGTTGTCTTTCTATTGTCTTGGGGGACTCAAATATTACTATCTGTTCTGTAGAGAAAGTCTTGGTCCAAAGGGTCATTGGTCAAATTATTCTAGATCCAAATGTTAACCAGTGCATTACTCTAATGTGTGCTTATTTTTTTGCCTTTTGCAAATGTTAGTATAAAATTAGGTAAAGAGGAGGGGCCAATCACTCCTGTGGCACAAGCAATTATATTATATTAAGTAATAATGTCATCATGTTATCACAATACTGTACTAATTGCTGTTAATAATTAGTACATGACTGCAAAATATTGTCACTCCTACTTGTAAGCTTGAAATATGTATGTTAAAAAAGGTTTCAAGGAGCGATATATCAGCTGCAGACTAATTATGTATGCACTATTGTGATTAAACTTGCTTCCTCAAGGGTGAGTTATATAAGTTACAGATAATGTCCTGTATACCAAATTGGTCTCCTATTTGTAAAACAACTCCCACTATGTATCCAAAATACTTCAGTGTATGATCAATGTGTTGATACAAGCACAAATTTGCTAGTGTGTGAGTTATAGTTCAATGCTTAACTGAATGAGATCATTACACATAGTGCCAATACTTATCTGCCATGCAGATGTGATATAGATAAACTTGTTAATAAATGCCAACTGTTCCATTCACCGCTGTGACTTCCGTTAAGACTTCCATCTAATTACATAAAACAAGCAGCAAATCTCTCAGATTCACTCACTATGTACCTGGGGAGAGACAATTACTGGGAAACTTCTGTTCACAGGATCAGAGAGGGGCCCCTTCTTCCACAGGGCCCTTCACTTCTCGCTACTCAGCGTAGTTTTGTCAAGAGACCCAAGTGGAGGAAGTGGCAGTTACTTAAAAGGAAAGCACTGTGATGTTATGTTGGTTACTGTTATAACCCAAATTTGCTTGGCTAGAACAGATAAAGGTCAGGTACAGTAAAGGTCAAATAAACCACATTACTTTATACTATTCTACAAAAAGTCTTGTTACTAAATAACAATTCTATTTATAAATAATCTAATCAAACACAACTGAAGTAGAATAGAATGTATAATTAGTGTCGGGCGAATTTATTCGTCAGGCGCAAATTTGCAGCGAATTTGCGTGATTCGCCACCAGCGAATAAATTCGCGAAACACACGCAAAAATTCGCCGGCAAAAATTCAGCGGCGTTTAAAAAAAACATTTTCTCCAGCGTCAGGAAAAAAGTGCCGCCGGCGCTGTTTCACGAATTTTTTGCCATTTCACGAATTTTGCGGGAAATTCGCAAATTTTGTGGCGAAGCGGCTCAAATTCGCCCATCACTATGTATAATATCATGTATATAGTGCTAAAATTAGTTGGCATGGTATAATCCAAATCTGGTAATCATTAGAGATGCACTGAATCCACTATTTTGGATTTGGCTGAACCTCCGAATGCTTTGTGAAAGATTTGGCCGAATACCGAACCAAATCCTAATTTGCATATGCAAATAAGAGATGGGAAGGGGAAACATTTTTTACATTCATGTTTTGTGACAAAAAGTCGCGTGATTTCCCTCCCCGCCACTAATTTGTATATGCACATTAGGATTCAGATTCAGTTCAGCCTGGCAGAAGGATTCGGCCGAATCTGAATCCTGGTCTAATCCCGAACCAAATCCTGGATTCAATGTATCCCTAGTAATATATAATAGGATGCTGTGAGTCCAGACAACTGCATTTTCTTGTGTTATCCAGTGCTGCCAGTTGGGGGCACCTTGTACAATCATGTAATAAACCACCGTTGCAATATAATAAAGATTAGGTTTCCTAAAATTATATTTTTACTCCCCCGATGACTTTGAATTGACCTTTCCGCCAAAATACGTTGCCTATTGTTGTAAATACATTTTTTGCTTAAACAACAGGCGCTCAAAAGAAAAGAAAAAAACCTTTAGTGAAAATTTTGTTAAATGACATTTCAGATTAGCATGAGAAGGATTTAAATCATTGCCAAAATAAATCACTGTGGAACACTCCGTTTATCATTGTTCGCATTGTTTTGCTGCTGTGGTGAGTAGATTTTTAGGATATCCAACCAAAGTTTCCCTTGTAGTTTCAGATCCCAGTCTGAAGAACCATAAATAAAGGGTCCACCCTTGTGCTCAGATCAGTTTGATTGCATCAGTTGAAATTTATTAAATATTGATGTTTACCGTGCCTCATTAAGGCTTATCATATATAGATTTTCATCCCGATTAAAAGAATGGTACTTCAGTGGAAATCAAAATTCTCCTTTTTTCATTAATAGAAATATTGGAATAGGTTTATTAAAGTCTACAGATTGAATTTTGTGTTATTCTATCTTTTCAGGGAGAAGTAAAGCAGATTCCACATGTTATAAAAATAATATCAATATTGTTGTCTGTGAGTATCCTATGCTCATGGTTTACTAAATATTCATAGAATTATATGTTTAGTTTCACATTTCATTATAGACAATATGGCACATAACATACACACCTGATGGGTATTTGTGCAGAATAATATATTACGATATTTTCTAATAAACTATTTTAAACGCTACTTATATTTGGTCTTTGATTGCGGCGAGCTGCAATGTTAAGCAAATAAAGGGAAAAACCACACAACACCATGTTTAACCTTTTGCCATGGTGTGGAACAATGTACTAAAAACAATTAAAATGTTGACCTGTGCCTCTGAGGAATCCAATGTCATGATGAAACACGTAGGGCTGGGCTGCATAGAAGTAAGTAAGAAGTGTTTTTAAGTTGATTGATTTAGAAAGTAATTAATTAAAAGTTATGTTTCAATAATTATCTGTACAACAAGTTGACAAGGGGACCAATATTTCAACTCAACCACTTGGGACATTGTGGAAAATATTCTGTGTCCTCTACTATAATATACAGATAGTTGTTTGAGATAGTGTTAATCAATTGAAGCAAAATTAGGCAAATTGCAAGCATTTCCTTATAGCAATAACCAATATAGAGAATAATTTCTAGACTCTGAACTTTATCCTGATATTGTAGCCATCTGCCTTTTATTAAAATGTCTTGAAAAAATGACATAGTAGATAGCCCTTATGGCCCTGTGTATTTATTTTACAGTGTGTACAGTTGCCTTTCAGTTCATAAATGTCGATTAACTTCCTGCTGCACTTCATAGTTCTGATGGCTCTGACCCATTGAAGAGTAGAGGAATGGGATATAGTAATGGGCGAATTTGTCCTGTTTTGCTGAAAAATTCACGAACTTCCCATGAAAATTTGCGTAACAGCATAAAATTTGAGTAGCGTATTGAAGTCAATGGGCGTCAAAATGATTTTGCCGCAAGTCAATTTCAACGACCACAACAATTTTTATGTGCGCCCCTATTTTGGCCAAATTCATTAAGGTCAGGGGCGTCCGAATAATTTTGATGCATGCCAATGTTTATGTGCGCGACTATTCTGACGCACGGCCAAAATTTTTCGATGCAGCTGATTTTTCGCAGCAGTTTCACGTATTTATTCACCGGCGCCGCAAATTTGCACCCGCTGAATTTATTCGCCCATCATTAATGCCCATTACTTTTAGCTATAAAAAGTATAACATATGTTACAAGTCAACATTTAGGGGGTTATTTATCGAAGGTCGAATGCTAAGATTTTGTTATACAGATGCAGCCACTTTGGTTTGTCTGTTTGACACAGAATAACTAAACACAGATATCCCATTTATCTCATTTAACACAGAAAACTGCGTCACAACATCCCATCTAATTAAAGCATTCACTATTGTGAACAATGGAGCTTTGGTATGCTAATGAAAAGGTTAAATGCATTAAATGAGTTAAGATGACTTAAGATAACACAGTTTCTTCAATTACCCCTGAGTCATGACGCATTTAACTCACAAATCCAAGTGGCTTCATCTGTACCTCGAATGAATGCACAACTGGAATGGCATCTTATTTAAGAAAAAACTTCTGCAAGTTTGAATTGCAAAAACTTGAATTGATTGAGTTTTTGGTGTAAAAAATAATCCAATTATTAACATCTTCAAATGGTTCAAGGGACCTCTGCCACTGAATCCTACATAACCTCGCCAGGTTTTAGATGGTGTATTTTTGGATTTGAGTTATTTCCAGGGTCAGGGTATAATAAATCTTGAAAAATTTGATTTTTTTTCAACCTGAAAATGTGTTTTAACAAAAAACATCTCAAATTCAAACTCAAACACGAATTCTTGGGGAAAACAAAAATCTGCCCCTAAAATAAACTAATAGTTGGATGATATTAGTTTGATTTTAATCGTTCGATCGAACGATTTTCGTTCGAATCGAACGATCGAAGCCTTTGGATCGAATGATTTCATTCAATCCAATGGCTTCGATCATTCGATTCGAACGAAAATCGTTCGATTTTAGCGATCGAATGGTCGAACGATTTTGACGCGAACGCCTATTGCCGAACGTCGCGAGACGTTCGCGAACTTGCGGCGGACGCGACCAGTCGAAGTTCGCGCGAACTAGTTCGCCGGCGAACAGTTCGCTACATCCCTAATCTCATTTCCCTGCTCGTCTGTTGCCTTTGTCCTGCATGTGCATATTACCTTCCCCAGTGTCTGTGATAGGAGGGGCAGTAGGAGACAACTTACAGCACTTTAAGCATATTTTTGCCCAAAAGCAGGTGCTTTGGTTATTTAGCAGAATAGTTTATGTGAAAAAAGATTCTCTGCATTCTGTACAATGCCCTTCAAAGTATTTGTAAAAGGGTAATCATGTTCCCTCACATGTGCATCTTTTTCCAGCGAAAACAAATACATTTTTTTTAGCTTAGGGAGTTATATATCAAAGGTTGAATTTTAAATGTATGTGAATATTTTTACTCTTATAAATTTGCATGTACTCAAAACTCGAATGGGAGGTTATTTATGAACAAACTCGAACATCTAATATTCCATTGAATACCCCCGACCCGAAGATTCTAATGAAACTTTTATTTCCGGAGTTTGAAAAAAAAAACTTGAATGTCAGGAAAGCAATTAACATATTCAAATGGTTGAACAGGCCTCTGCCATTAACTTGTAAATGAATTAAAATCAATCCGCAAATTGAAAACAACTTGCATGTGTACCTCCCATCTTTCCCTTCTTATGTAAATGCTTGCTTGCCTGTTTGTAATCTAGTTGCTTTTTCATTTTACATGAGCAATTTGTATTTACATTTCAAAAGTAATAGAACCATTCAGTAGTAGGTAGGGAATATGTGACATAAGCATTCAGTATATTGATATTTCTAATAGCTATTGTATAGAAAGAATAGAATTTGTTGAACTGCCTTATGTTTTTGTACTTGTTGAAGGAATAATTAGTTAGTCTTATTCTGTAATTTATTCTCTTTGGTATTCTTTTAATAGTCTTTGAATTGCATGCAAGGGGATGTGATATATCTTTACATATATTTTATACACATGTAAGATGTAAGACTACCCCTTTAGAAACAACTCACCAGCCAATTCACAATGCACCAGAAGCAACTCACTGTGTTCTTTACCATGTAGGTGGTAAGACTTTGAAATGCAGGGGCTTCTTTGCCTCAAAAATTTTACCTCAACTTTAAAGGAGAAGGAAAGCTACAGAGGCATTTTATTGCCAATAGAGTATCCACAATAGTACAAGCTAGAATGCTATATTTATTCTGTAGAATGCTTTACCATACTTGAGTAAAAAGCTCTACAAACGCTCTCTGTTTGTTTAGGATAGCAGCTGCCATATTAGCTTGGTGTGACATAATTCCTGTCTGAATGGGCTCAGAAGGGAGGTGGGGGAGTGAGGAGCAAACTGAGCATGCTCGCGCCCAGAAAAAGGAGGCTTAAGTTTGAAAACAGGAAGTCTGATACTGTAGCCCATGTGTACACAATAAAAGGAAAGAAATGCAGTGATTCTTTTGACAAGGAACTCAGAGCAGCTTTACTTTGAGTGTTTACAGGTATATTTATGTGGACCTTTCTGATAAGGCTTACTTCGTTTTAACCTTTCCTTCTCCTTTAAAGGGGCCATTTATTAAACCTCGAATTTATCTGTTCGAGTGTTTAAGAAAATTTGAATTTTGAGAGGGAAAAAAAACCCCTTGAATTTTAAGAGATATATTACACCCTAAAGCTGCTAAATATCTGAATCTGAACCTCAAACTTGTTGAGGTCATATAGAAGTCAATGGCAGATGTCCCTGAAGTTGTTTCTTGACATCATGATCTATGCTGGATAATGGGCGTCATTTCCACGGCAAAACAATGCAAAAAAATTCGCCCATCCCTAGAGGAGAGTATTAGTTCACAACAGATCAAGGAGTCTATCCTGGGGAGAAATACTGCTGATGTGTAAAGGCAAGGGGGCGTTACCATCTATTGGTACTATTGGACTACTATTGGTAAAAACTCCCTACCTTGTCAAAATGCCAGGCCAGAAAAATACTAAACTCTAAAGTTAATTGTTAGTCTAACACAAAAAGTGTGTTAGTTACATAAGAAGATAGAAAAAGAATATAAAAAAAAATACAATTACCACTTGTGAAATGAAATACTCAAAGTTAATACACTGACTTTACAATAAGAACAACCACCATTTAGATAATAAAAAAATCATACAACAATGCAGACAAAAAAGATTTAGCAACATCAAGCAGAAATAGAACTTTGCAAAAAAAAGGCACACTTCAAGAGGCATAGAATTATAGTAGTTACAAGGTGCAACACTTAAAGGCATATTTATTAATGGGTGAACTTTCACTTTCACCCATTGATAAATACTCTTTTACTCTCAAAACTGGAAAAAGCTATTTCTTCTATTTTAATTAGTTTGAAATTTGCAGTGTTTTTTTTTTTAAAACTCTCTATAACAGATTTTACTGCACCAGTGCAAACTCTCTATCTTGTATTCATAAAGTATGCAGATTTGATTAACATTTCCAATGCTTTTCTTAAAGAAATAAACCCTACCCCCCTCCAAGCCTCCTCCCCACAGCATCTATTCTTTCCAAAATTCTCCCTGATGTGCACAGTGGAGCTCAAAGGTGTCATCTTCCAGTCTTCTGATCCTTTAGCTCAACAAGACAGATCTTAGAGGAGAATGCGTAGCTGAATCCATGTCCTGAATCGGCTTCAACTGTGCAAGATCCATATAGGCAATTGACAGAAGATGGTGTTTGGACTCCACTGTGTAGCTCTGCACATTTATGGCAGGTCAGCACATCAGGTAGACTTCTGAACTGGATAGTTGTGGGGGAGGGAGAATGGAAGGGGGACTGAAGATAGGGTTTAGTTTAACCAAATAACTGGTTACATTTTGGGATGCATTAGATCTAGTCCTTGAAATAACCCATTTGATCAAAAATCTCCCAAACAGCTGCATCTTTGAAAAAGGTTTACAGTAAGTAATAGCAGGTCTTTCTCCTTAAACATTGCAGCAACACTATATATGGGCAGATATATCTGCAACACCATCATATGCTTGAACTCTGCACACATTTAGAAGTATATCCGTATATTTCTTTAAGAATACACTTCAAAAAAGGTACACTTAAAAATAACTTTAATATCAAGTTGTCATGCCACCTGGCCAGTTTTGGAACGTTAACCAGTTGAAGTTGTCAGGAGAAAGAAAGAGGGAAAAAATAGAAGACCTAACTAGAAGAACATCAGACCTGCCCTTTTTATTTCTCTTCACAACTTCAACGTCAAAACTGATCAGCAATTTTACATTCACTTGTTTTAAAGTTTACTTATGCTTTAATCTCATCCCTTGCTCATTTTAAAGGTTCATCCTTTAATGTAAAGTGGCATTCAAGGTGTTTTGTAACAATTAAAATGTGTTTTAAGGCCAGCCCCACTAATGGAGTTAATAGCAATCTCATACATTTTAAATGAACACATTTTAAAGGTTTACTTATCCTTTAATGTAAAGTTGAGTTTTTTTTGTTACTATTAACATTTGGTTGAGACCAACTCCGTGAATGGAGACAATTGCAATCTCATCAATTATTATTATAAGGTTTAAGTGGTGGTATTTGGGGATTTTTTTTGGTAACAATTACGACTTGTTAAGGCCGTCTCTACCAATGGAGAGAATACCGAGGATGATGTATATTGACTTTTCATGTGTGATACCAGTGCAGTAACTAGAGTTTGGGGGCCCCCCTGCAGACAAACATGGGGGCCCCTCCCCCTCTGAGAACTAATGAAGCACGTGTATACCTTGCAACACGGAAATGTGAGATAGGTCTGGTTAAAGGAGAAATCCTCAAGCATGTTCTTCTCAGACTGTCCATCACGAACTTTCCATGAACTAGTAGTGTTGTAGATGGCATCACTTCTGCTGCTGCCACTGACACATTAGTATTTCCTGTTAGCGTTTAGCATTTCCTGTTTTGCTTTTGGCACATGCAGAGATTCTCCTTTACATTTAGCATACTCAACATCATTCAAGATTTAAAGTGAGGCAGGGTGCAGCCTTAAAGTGGGTGTGGCACAAAAATTAGGCAAGGCCTATTGTTTGCAGCGGCGCTATTTCTCCTCCTTTATTGGGCCCTCCAACTAAAACCATCTTCTGCTGCCTATGCAGTGTAGAATCCTTGACAAGGGGTTAACCAGATTTTGCAGTTGAAAAAATTAGAGATGAAATGGATACAGCAACTGGGTACCCTCTCTCTCCCGGGGTCTAAACTAGGAATACGCACCAATGTTATTTATTTAACTGAATATGGTTGACATGATTTTTGTGCTTTGTGTAACATTCTTTTGTGCTTTTGTTTTTAGATTACTATAGCTCATGTCCTTGGAATGGCTGTGTTCTTCAATACATAGACATTTAGGCCCAAGAACAGAGCACACAAATTGTGAGTAACAATACTATGATATTTTCAATATGTTGATGTATATATTACACATTTTTCAACAAAGGATACTGGAAGGAATATGAATTTTCGTAAATGGACACTTAGGGGCCCATTTACTAAGGGTTGAAATGAATTTTTCAAATTCAAAAACTTAGAATTTTGAAGTAATTTTTGGGTACTTCGACCATCGAATAGGCCAAAATTAGATTTGAATTGAAAAAACTTAGACTTCAAAAATCTAAGTACTGTCTCTTTAAAAATCTTTGACTTCGACACTTCGCCACCTTAAACCTGCCGAATTGCTATGTAGCCTATGGGGGACCTCCTATCACCTTTCTGAGTGTTTGGCTAAATTTTGAGTAGTCAAAGTATTTTTTTGTAAAATCCTTCGAATTTTTCAATTCAAACGATTTAATCGATTGATCGAACAATTTTTACTTCAATCAAAAACGGCCTTTTTCGATCTAAAAAATACTTTGACTATCGAAGTATGAAATTTGATGGTCAAATTTCGAAGTTTTAACTTCTTGGTCTGTCCTTCTTGGACTTCTTGGACAGACAAATACTGTATATAAATTGAGAAGATTATGGATTTCACATCACAATATTGACACTACTTATCTAATATTCATTCCACAGGGTTATTGGGATGTCACTGTTTGGAAGGTTGGTTTGAGTTGTGTTCCTCTCCCCTTAGGGCTCTTACTCACGAGCGTTTCTTCATGCGCTCCCCTGCGCTCCGTTTGGCTGCGTTCAGCCGCAGGGGAGCGCAGGTCTAGACGCTGTTAATATTTTTCTATGTGCCTGTACTCACACAGGCGCATGTAAGCGCTGAACCATTGAAAAACGCAGAAAAATGCAGCATGCTGCATTTTTCCTGCGTTCAGCGCTTACATGCGCCTGTGTCAGTACAGGCACATAGAAAGATATTAGCAGCGTCTAGACCTGCGCTCCCCTGCGGCTGAACGCAGCCAAACGGAGCGCAGGGGAGCGCATGAAGAAACGCTCATGAGTAAGAGCCCTTATAGACCTGTTTAAGGCTTGTATGTTACACTGTGTATATGCTTCATAAAGGGCTGATTAAACCTGAAACATCACCTGTTGTGGCACAAATAAACCACATTTATTCAAAATATCGGAATGCTGCTGGAATATATTTCTTGGAGTAAAATAACACTGCTGTCACCTTTTTATTAAAGGTCTGCATGTTATTAACTACTGTATAAGTAAGTGTTATTTAAGCTTTTAACACACTGTTAATTTCCATGATGTATGACATCTATTTAATAAATTGTTTTCCCTTTGGTATTATAAAATTATCTGACATTTACCTGACAGAAATATATGCATGAGTGTATATAACCTGTCACATGTAGCATTAGGCATTTTTAAGTTGACTAGACTAAGTCTAAAGAAACAGTTTGTGTCTGGTCATAAAATGTCGCAAGATGTTTTCATATTGACTTTCTCTCTAGGAAGTATTTACACTAAAAAATATTTTATTGAGTCTATAAGAAGAGTTATATACTAAATGGCAAATAGACAGGTATTCCGAGAACTGCAAATGGCAAATTAATTCAAATGTCTTCATTTAGTCTCATTCTTCATATACCAGCTATAAGAATTGTCACATTCAATGTTAAGTGAATTGCTCCCTCCCTGACCCTTACTCTAATCAGCTTCCACCTGTCTCACTAACTGCACATTTTTATGTCCGAAATACTGGAACAAGACACTTACTTCATTAGCCAGCCAAAATATAATGTACTATTTTTATTTAATACTATATTAATATCTTACGTTTCCCCCTCTTCCGTTAACAAATAACTAAGAGCATCCCATACAAATCACCCAACCTGGTGGTTCAATAATGCATGCCTGAAAGGAAGATTTGCTGTATTGCTGTAATCCTTCCCAGATTTAAATGGTTTTCTTGACATGAAACCAGAGATCTGCAAAACTAAATGTTGTAAATAATGATTAGAGATTGAAAACTGAAGAACCTTCTGATAAAATAAGAAAAAGCTGTGTTTTGTGTAACATGAGAAAACCATATCCCAATGCCAAAAAATCTGAAAAAGTAGAACGGATTAAAGTTTTCATAATCTGAATGTGAACAATTAAAAATGGTGTATACTTTTGTATCTATTACAAGTTCTGCTTAGCTACATCCCCAAGACCTTATTGTCTAAGGTAAAATCCATGATTAAAAGATTCATATGAGCTTACAAAGTCCCAGACTTAATTCTATTCTACAGACACAACCTACGTTGGATGGAGGCCTTTCTGTATCTGTATTATGTCTCCGTCAAGTCCTTATTCAGTCTTGATACTCTTATACCCCTAAAAAAATAGCTTTTAATAAAGGAAAAGTGTTCTCAAGGCATACACGGGCCAATAAAAGCTACAGACAGACCGAGTGGCAGCTTATTGGTCCATTTGTGGGGCTATCCGATGGGCATCCCCAACTGATGTCGATTGGGCAGGGTAAAAAATCCCATTGGATTGTGGCTGCATCTGTTCATTGATGCGGTCCTGTGATCTGACCGCCCGTATTGCCTCCATTCTGATCTGATCTATGGGCCCTAGGGCCCACGATCGGATCAGCCCAAAATCGCCAACCTCAATGTTGGCATATCAGTGAAAGATCCGCTCATTTGGCGACATCGCCAAACAAGCAGATATCCCTGTGTATGGCCACCTTTAGAAATGTTAAAGCCCCCCCTCCCACTATTTCGGCCTCACTACGAATTTAGAAACACTTTACTGCTACAGTACATTTTACTGCTACAGTATTTCCCATGAACTTCAAGCTTCAACACACAATTTAGATTTTTCTATGGGTTTTTTTATGTTGGGAAATATACCATAATATAAATACTAGGATCTATGATTTTTTTCAACAAAAGAAAAAAATATTAACTTGATCTGTACGCACCCCAGAAAGAGGTGTTAGAAACAGAGTCCCAAACCTAGAACTAGCATTAAGGTCCTGGTCACGGCTCACTCTTACACCTTTCGCTTTGGGAGGAGCCCTCTGCTACTCAAGTGCCACCAGGTCTTAACGTGAGAGGACCAAGGAGAGAGTTCTGGCCAGGCAAGGGAACCGAACTGCATAGTAAAGTTATCAAGACTACCTTTGATAGCCATGGCCATGGCCAAACCCAACCTAAATTTACTCCTTAAAGCTGTATCATTGTAGCCCGTCTCTACCGCCCAATGGTAGGAATTCCATACAATAATCCTCAACCCCGCTTACCTTGCCTGAAGTTACTTATAGCTGCAGCCGCAAGGATGGTGCGGTCGGGAGTGTAATAAATGATAGCCATTGCCTTGAAGAAGGCCTTCAAAGAGAGACAGGCTGGATCACTAAGGGATAGGCTGAACACCCAAAGCTGGAGATCCCCTTGCAACAAAGTTATAACAAAGTTAAGCCTTTACTCCTCTGTAGGGAAGGAGTAGCGTAGAAAGCTGAAGTGGAGCATGCAAGCCTCCCAAAAAGCAAAACACCTGCTTTGGTCTTAATGTGAGATGTTTGTTGCAGGCAAGGGAACAAGAGAAGCAGTACAGATTCAAGAGACGAGAGTAGTCAAGGTCACACGCTGAATCAAACACACTTATATCGCATAGAAGAATAGATGTAAAATCTTTAATTCCCTATGCAGGTTCTGAATTGCATTTAACACATGGGAGATTAACTACAAATTAACTTCCAAATGGCACTATACTCCTCAAAAGTTAATCTGTATTTTTTTTATAGCTCCAACCTGTGGTGTAATAAAGAAGTATGATCTTTCATTCACATGTGGTATTAGCCTAATGCTTAAACTGAACAATGTTCTTAGATCAGTGATAAAGAAGAACAAAAGAGCGCACAACCCGAACCAGACCTAAATGCGGAGAATAATTTACTTCACAATCTACACATTTCTGATGAGCTATTATATATAAAGCTGTTACTGAATGTTTTCCTTATTTAAGGCAATGATATACTGTATTTGCTATAAATAAGTTATTGATCAAGGTCATCTATATTGATTGTCATTAGGTTTTCAACAAACATGAAATTATTTTTAATAAATGCCACAAGACAAATAAAATGTCAGCACAAACAATTCAAAGTAAAAGCTAATTCAATGCTCTTAAAAGAATTGCTAATTTTTCTAGAAGATTTTGGATGTTAGGTTATGCTAGTTGCTTTTTGTGCTGATATGGTTAAAATGGCATTAGTTATATCATTTCACTTTTCTCAGCTAGTTTTAAAGTAAATCAGATCAAAACCAGATTTAAACAACAAAAATATACACCACACTATAAAATGGCGTGCCTCCACCCAGGGTCAGCACAGAGTGAACTGTAATACCCCTCCCTGATCCACAATCACACATTTTTGGCGAAATTAAACGGGTCAAATTCACCCATTCCTCCATAAGGATATGAAAGGTTTATTTGAAGAATACTGTAACTTCAAATAACATGCAGACATATATGTTCAAGGCCCTATGCAGCACCACTGTGTTTTCTCTAGCAAGTTTGCAGTCCAAAGAGACTGAGCACATGGGATCTTCCCATGTGACATCTACATGCCAGTCACTGAACTGCCACAAGAATACTTTCATACAGGAAAAAAGGAAACATATTCCATTCTAGAACTTCAAATTGAGGCTTCAAATGGGTTTTTTTTTTGCCTTTTTCTGGATAAACTAACTAGCAGTGAGGAAGGTTAAAATAGAGTTAAAAGGTTGAACTTGATTGACATGTGTCTTTATTCAAACTAACTTACTATGTAATTGAACCATCTAGCTGGTTAAGTTATGCCCAGGCGACCTTTACCCTCCTACATAAATATTTCACAATAGTAATATTTTCCCGTAATATGTAGATTTGTAAAACAAAAACATACATGTTTAATGCAATAAGTCTGGCAATAGCTTATTTTCTCTATGTAGTGTTTGAGCAGATTACCAATATGTATGGACACACATGGAAAAATAAATCTCTTACCATGTCTGCTCATTTAAAGACTCACCAGAAGTTGGGCAGAGGAGTCTTATAATTACCCTACATACCCAAAGCCTCATTTACAAAATGCCATGGTTTTTTCCAAGCTGTCTGTTTTGCTGCATAAAAACGAGGTCTGTTATTATATTTTATATTATAAGAGTCTACAGAGCTAAAAACACCTTAACCACATTATAATTCCCTTTTACCAGTGGCTCCAATTGACTTCAACATGATCCATAAAGCCATAAGTGTGCTCATTACTAGTGACAAGCATTCTGCACATTATTTAAATGGTGAATTGAGGCTAACATGAGGAAACCCAATCTGTGTCTAAATTCAGAGCTTTAATCCAATTGCAACTATCACCACAGAAATGGGACCTGTTACCATGGTTTTTTTTCATAATTTGCATCTCCATAACTGACACTAAAAAACTACTTTTTAAAATATTAATGGACATTAAAAGTTACCTATAGGTTTGTTTTTGTAAGTTATTGTTAATTGAAAGTTTTTTAAACCTGACTGTCCCATCTCAGCCTGTCAGTTAAAGTTTCTAAACAGACTCCTGCTGCACAAATATGGCAGCCCTCAGACAGGGGCATCATACAGGTAATTGAAAAGCATCCTGCAAATACTTTATGGCAAAGATATAAGTAGCTTTCAAAGGAAATATTAATCAAACCCAATAGGATTGCTTAATTCATTTGGAAACAGACCCAATCCCATTATTTTTAAACTAATGATTTAAAAAAAAAAGCAGATTGTAAATACTACACATTGTTTTTGATTTACTGCTAATGGGTTATGGTTGTGTTGGACTAGTAGAGAAAATCCATACCCGAGAAGATGCCCCCTGTAGTTCCCCATCTTTTCTGCTGATTCCCAGCACATGATCAGGGTTCTCACAATTGAATATAAAAGTCTCGATTCTAGACTCATTAGTAATGAATTCAGTTTCACATTACATTTTAACTCAGAATCTAGTGCATTCTGCACCAGAATGTAATAATCAGCACTTACACATCAACTTCTGCCAGGAGCACACAAAGCATGAGTAGTGTAAAACTGGCCTAACAAGATCAAAGATGGAGAGCTTTTGTGGACAAATTTGAAGGTACATTAAGTTCAATATATTTGAACATTTCTAGCTATAATTCTCTATAGGCTTTTATTCTCCTTTTTTCTTGAACGACTTAATTGATGGAGAAGAATCACTATTGTGCATCTCAGTTTCTTTGTTCAACCTTGCCCCATCTTCTTTGTCATGTGTTCTTTAGGCATTGTCGCTCCAATCTGCATTATATTACTACACTAACTACAGTGTATATGTATAAATATTGACTAATCAATAGACATAGTAAAGAGAGAAAAGTATAGATTTTTTTATTTGTTCCACTGCTAACAATTCCCTATTTCAGTTCAATTTTAATGTATATTTTACAAATTTTCTGCATAATTTAGATGTCTCGGAGGCAAAATTGTCATTCCTTAGACTTGAGATAACTTTTGTTGCTATGTGTTTCAAGTGCCAATAAATATTTACGTTGATGTATATTTGTAAAAGCAAATCATTAATTCTATTTGAAATATCTTGTTTTCGTCCTCAAATATCAGCCAATTTGTAAAAAAAGAATTCTTGCATATTTTTATATATTTTACAAAATGCCTTACTTAACTGCTAAAAACAACAAAATTAAACTTTATGGTTGCACCGTAAAGCATTTACATTAAAGAGACATTATAAAGTCAGTAATAATTATTGTAGGCACCAAAAATTGCTTCTCAGAAGAAGCTGTCATACTGATTTAAAATTAGTCTTTATTTGTATTTATAATGTCAGCATTTGCAGCAACTGTACCCTCCATTTACATACAAGTGTATATGAGCAAGTGTAGGAATAGGAATAATAGCAACTCTCACACATTGTGTATGTATATATATGTTCCATATACACAATTAAAGCCTATTAAAGGTCTGAGACATTTTTTGGGAGTTTATTTGTGTAGGAAATAATTGTATAAACCATACCATGTTTATACTGCTTTTTATTTCATGTTCCACCACAAAGGCCCCCAGATTCTAATTGAGAATGCAACTGTAAGCATAGAATGCATCATTTTAGCACTAAACAAAGTAAAGGAAAGCAATACCATGACTTGTAAGAATCCAGATCCTGAGAAGAAGTGCAAAAATATCAAGCAAAATGCTTCTACTTTAATATTGCATTGGTGAAACTGAGAGATCAGAGAAACCAGAGTAATGTATCAGGAGCAACGCAGTACTGGCTGATTAAAAGTACCAGTCAGTGTGGCAGAGGAGGTTCTAAATGAAGCCAGCTCAGAGACAAGGTCCTTCTCAAACATAGGGGAAATGCACCAGCAGTTTAAGGGAATGTCTGTGGTGGAAGTAAATCAAGAGACACTTGCTAAAGCCTTAAAGAGAAACTATACCCCTGAACAATTTAGGTCTTTATAAAAAAAATAATTTGCATAAAATGGCTCATATGCAAAACCCTGCTTCATGTAAATAAACCATTTTCATAATAATATACTTTTTTTAGTTGTATGTGCCATTGAGTAATCCTAAAAAGAAAATTGCCAATGTAAGAACCAAAGGCCGCATCCTGGGATCATACAATTCACGGAACACACAAGCAACCAATGGCATACATACTTGTTAGATCACATGAGCCAATTAACGGACAATATTCTGTCTTTTGCTTCCAGTTACAGTTAACGCTGCATTATTTCTGGTCAGGTGATCTCTGAGGCAGCACACAGACAATCACAAAATGGTGGTTCAAGGTAGAAGATATAAAAGGGCAATATTTACTTCCAGTTAGGTAATCTTTAAAATGCCTCTTAATATGATAGAAACTGCTGCTTACGTAAAAATTTCCTTTAAAAGAGATTCACATTTTGGAGGAACCACGTTTAAAATAAAAGAATTTCCCAGTAGAATTATTATTGATAATCTTAAAAAAAGGGCAATGTGAATAAGGAATGTGCTAACTAGATTTTACTGGGCCCCACAGCAAATTAATTTTAGCCCAACATAACCAGAGGTTGTCCTTTTTTTACCAATATATGTTGAAACTGCTAATTAATTAGAACCTCGTGGGGCCCACTATACATCCTGGGCCCCCCTGCAGCCACAGGGTCTGCTTCCTCAGTAGTTATGCCCCTGTGCGCTAAGATGGTTAAATATTATTAATTAAAATTTCTGGAAAGGGGGTGGAAAAATCAAGGATAGAAATCACCATGGTCATTTCCATCTTCCCATTTCTTCCTACATCGGGTTTTTTTTTGTTTGGTTTGGTTTTTTTTTTTTGCTTTATATTAGTTCTCACACAATTTATTTCATATAATGTTTAATACAAAAACATGTCTTTGGTTGTAAAACAATACAGCCAAAAATCACTTTGCTTGAAATTGGGACATGCACATAAAATGGCATAGATCTTGGCAAGAGAAGACAGAATAACATAACAGAAGCATGTTTAAATAGGTAAAAAATGAACAATCCAGTGGTTAATGGAGGAAGTACAGAAGGCAGAGAAAAGGAGAGAGAAGGCTAATAATCAGGTGGCAGGCAGATAAGGAAATCACAAAAATGTCATCTTCTGCAAGATAAGGATGATGGGAGTTTGAAATCTGTAGGAGGGACGACTACTAAAAAAACAATGGAAAAAAGAAGAAAAGCAAGGGAATAAAGAGAAGCAGGAAGAAAAAGGGCATGGGTGAGTAGTTTTGGGTGAGGCTGTTGGAAGGAATAGATAAGTTAATGCATAGGTTAAAACACTTGGTGGAATAATGGCAATGATATTAAAAATTACAGCTAAGTGAATACCTGAAGCTTTTAAAGTAAGACACCAATAGATCTTGTCATGTATAATTTTCCTGAAGGAAACCAGGCTTAGTAACAGGTAATCAAGAAGCCAGTGGCTGTTCAAATATGGGGACATTTTCTTTTGATGTTCATCTAGACAAGATTATAATGTGTAGGTCAGGCAACTCTGTATTTCATAGAAAGGATATCTAATTCTCCTAAAGGTACCTGGGATTATGGAGTTTAGAGGCAAATGAAATAGCAGGCTTTCATTTTATAGATTGGAAACTCCATTGGTCTGTGTGGTTTGACACCAAAAAGTTCTTCCTCTAGGCCTTATTTATTTCATTTATCTTATCTCAGTCTTTGAGGGAGGAACTTGTAATCTATTTTTAGAATAGACCGGGGAGGAAATTCCAATATTCCTGGTTTTGAATTGGATTATTGGGTATCTAACTACCCTGTTCTTTTTCAGAACAGTGAGAAAACACTTGAGCAAAAGCTAGTGGAAAGTGACTGGGACTCACAAGGTTAGTTACAAATGTCAAATCTGATAATGCTGGGAGTCATAAGATTTTTAATCTGGCATAAAGTGCAGAGCTCAGCAAGGCCCCAGATGCAAGTGCTTACTGAATGAGCACTAAAGGGTGTGATTTTGTGCTCCTTTGCTCTTTCTGTGGAATAAATTTGAGGCTCTATGGAGTAACTAGTTAGTGGTACTGGTTAGTGGCACAGGGCTAGCCTGGCAATATTAGCTCCAATTTTGTGGCTGTCATGACTGGCTCCCAAAATCCAGAACAGGTGCTAGGCTCCCTGGTATCGGCTCCACTTCTGCCTGTAGCAGCCGCCTTTCATTTCGGGTAAAGGTTCAGAGTGGTCAGGCATAGGGATGTAGCGAACGTCGGAAAAAAAGTTCGCGAACATATTCGCGAACTTGCGCAAAAATGCGAGCGGTTCGCGAACGGTTCGCGAACCCCATAGACTTCAATGGGAAGGCGAACTTTAACATCTAAAAAAGACATTTCTGGCCAGAAAAATGATTTTAAAGTTGTTTAAAGGGTGCAACGACCTGGACAGTGGCATGCCAGAGGGGGATCAAGGGCAAAAATGTATCTGAAAAATCTGCCTGTGTGTGCTTGGAAGAGATAGTGTAGGGGGAGAGCTGTTAGTGATTTCAGGGACAGATGATAGTAAGTTTGCTGGCTAGTAATCTGCTTGATACTGCTCTGTATTGGAGGGACAGAAGTCTGCAGGGATTTGAGGGACATTTTAGCTTAGGTAGCTTTGCTGGCTAGTAATCTACTGTTCTCTTTAAACAACTGCCATACGTTGACCTTGTAGGCATTGTTTGCCCAGTTTTTTTGGACGCAGCCACTGAAGCACAGTTGCCAGAAAAAATATGCCATATAAATGCTGAAAATAGTAATTTTTCGCCATACGTTGACCTTGTAGACATTGTTTGCCCAGTTTTTTTTGGACGCAGCCACTGAAGCACAGTTGCCAGAAAAAATATGCCATATAAATGCTGAAAATAGTAATTTTTCGCCATACGTTGACCTTGTAGACATTGTTTGCCCAGTTTTTTTGGACGCAGCCACTGAAGCACAGTTGCCAGAAAAAATATGCCATATAAATGCTGAAAATAGTCATTTTTTGCCATACGTTGACCTTGTAGGCATTGTTTGCCCAGTTTTTTTGGTCGCAGCCACTGAAGCACAGTTGCCAGAAAAAATATGCCATATAAATGCTGAAAATATATGGCAAAAAATGACTATTTTCAGCATTTATATGGCATATTTTTTCTGGCCTCTGTGCTTCAGTGGCTGCGGCCAAAAAAACTGGGCAAACAATGCCTACAAGGTCAACGACGTTGACCTTGTAGGCATTGTTTGCCCAGTTTTTTTGGCCGCAGCCACTGAAGCACAGAGGCCAGAAAAAATATGCCATATAAATGCTGAAAATAGTCATTTTTTTGGTCGCAGCCACTGAAGCACAGTTGCCAGAAAAATTATGCCATATAAATGCTGAAAATATAAATTTTTTTGGTTGCAGCCACTGAAGCACAGAGGCCAGAAAAATTATGCCATATAAATGCTGAAAATATACATTTTTTTGGTCGCAGCCACTGAAGCACAGTTGACAGAAAAATTATGCCATATAAATGCTGAAAATATAAATTTTTTTGGTTGCAGCCACTGAAGCACAGAGGCCAGAAAAATTATGCCATATAAATGCAGAAAATATGCATTTTTTTGGACGCAGCCACTGAAGCACAGTTGCCAGAAAAAATATTCAAATATAGGTAAAGGGGAATCGCTGTATTTTCTGACAAAGCAAAGGAAAAAGGGAACAAAAAAAAACAGATATGCGTAATATGGTGCAGTATTTTCTGCTATTTTTTGTATAAATGCACCTTTAACTGTGCGTGATTAGACGTATATAAAAGTGCAAACAATATGTGACAAAATTAAAACACTTCGATTGTGCGACTGTGTGTCTATTTTATATATATGTATATACACCACTGTTGATTTATATATTAGTGTAAATAATAATAGAAAGTGACTAGAAAAATATTTTACCAGTGAAAAATTAAAAATGAAGATAAAAAATAAAGAATAAAATAAAAGATAAAAAACAAAAAAAATTTTTTTAGATACTAATGTGTAAAAATATCCTTATCCCACAAACACCTCTTATAACTAATAATTAACAAATTAATTCTAAAGACACCAAATGGTAGCAAACACAGAGAGTTTTGGTTTAATTGCTTAATTAGTTTCTTTTAACTGAAATCTTCACCCAGTGCTGATCTGGTGGTATATTATACTCACAGACGTGAGTGAATCTGCGCTTTTGAGAGAACAAGCCGTGTCCTTCCAATAATCATCCGGCAACCTTCTAGCTGGGCAGAAAATAGAGCAGTATGTGCAGTATCGTTTAAAAAAGCTGTTTAATAAAAATATAAAATACACTCACAAACGCCTCTTTTAAAATCGCATGTAAAATCTGTAGAGTCCGCTTTTCAAATGAAACCGTAGCGTCCTTTACTTTGCTCTGCGCATCTCAGTCTTGCGCTGCAGCTCCAAACGATCTGTCTCCGCTCGACGCGTTTCGCCAATAGGCTTTTTCGCTACGGCTACGGTTTCATTTGAAAAGCGGACTCTACAGATTTTACATGCGATTTTAAAAGAGGCGTTTGTGAGTGTATTTTATATTTTTATTAAACAGCTTTTTTAAACGATACTGCACATACTGCTCTATTTTCTGCCCAGCTAGAAGGTTGCCGGATGATTATTGGAAGGACACGGCTTGTTCTCTCAAAAGCGCAGATTCACTCACGTCTGTGAGTATAATATACCACCAGATCAGCACTGGGTGAAGATTTCAGTTAAAAGAAACTAATTAAGCAATTAAACCAAAACTCTCTGTGTTTGCTACCATTTGGTGTCTTTAGAATTAATTTGTTAATTATTAGTTATAAGAGGTGTTTGTGGGATAAGGATATTTTTACACATTAGTATCTAAAAAAATTTTTTTTGTTTTTTATCTTTTATTTTATTCTTTATTTTTTATCTTCATTTTTAATTTTTCACTGGTAAAATATTTTTCTAGTCACTTTCTATTATTATTTACACTAATATATAAATCAACAGTGGTGTATATACATATATATAAAATAGACACACAGTCGCACAATCGAAGTGTTTTAATTTTGTCACATATTGTTTGCACTTTTATATACGTCTAATCACGCACAGTTAAAGGTGCATTTATACAAAAAATAGCAGAAAATACTGCACCATATTACGCATATCTGTTTTTTTTGTTCCCTTTTTCCTTTGCTTTGTCAGAAAATACAGCGATTCCCCTTTACCTATATTTGAATTTTCTACGGGCCTGGGAGAGCCCTTGATAAGGACTCGCTGTAAGTTGGAACTTCACTGCCCAAAAGACTCAAAAACTTTTGCTGTGGCCAGAAAAAATATGCCATATAAATGCTGAAAATAGTCATTTTTCGCCATACGTTGACCTTGTAGACATTGTTTGCCCAGTTTTTTTGGTTGCAGCCACTGAAGCACAGAGGCCAGAAAAAATTAAACCAGTAGGGTTTGCACCCTAGTTTGTAACGGTGGCGGAGGGAGGAGGACGCTAAAGGACAGCTGTGTGTGGAGTCATGAGGCTTGAAGAGAAGGACAGCTGCATAGAAGTCAGAACAAGTCTTCCGGCGTGCAGTAACCCTCCGAGATCCACCCCTCATTCATTTTAATAAAGGTCAGGTAATCGACACTTTTGTGACCTAGGCGAGTTCTCTTCTCAGTTACAATCCCTCCTGCTGCACTGAAGGTCCTTTCTGAGAGCACACTTGAGGCTGGGCAAGACAAGAGGTTCATGGCAAATTGTGACAGCTCTGGCCACAGATCAAGCCTGCGCACCCAGTAGTCCAGGGGTTCATCGCTCCTCAGAGTGTCGATATCTGCAGTTAATGCCAGGTAGGCCGCTACCTGCCGGTCGAGGCGTTCTTTGAGGGTGGATCCAGAAGGGTTGTGGCGCTGCCTTGGACAGAAAAACATTTGCATGTCTGACGTTACAGACCGGCCAAAGGGCTTTGTCCTTGCAGGTGTGCTCGTGGCAGGATTACTGGCACCTCTGCCCCTGGAATGTTGATGAGTTCCTGAAGTGACATCACCCTTAAAAGCATTGTACAACATGTTTTGCAGGCTGGTTTGTAAATGCCGCATCTTTTCGGACTTGTGGTATGTTGGTAACATTTCTGACACTTTATGCTTGTACCGAGGGTCTAGTAGCGTTGCGACCCAGTACAGGTCCTTCTCCTTAAGCCTCTTGATACGGGGGTCCTTCAACAGGCATGACAGCATGAAAGACCCCATTCTCACAAGGTTGGATGCAGAGCTATCCATCTCCGCTTCCTCATTATCAAGGACTGCATCATCCACGGTCTCCTCCCCCCAGCCACGTACAAGACCAGGGGTCCCCAAAAGGTCACCACTAGCCCCCTGGGAAGCCTGCTCCTGTTGGTCCTCCTCCTCCTCCTCCACAAAGCCACCTTCCTCCTCTGACTCCACTTCTGGCACCTCTCCCTGCGTTGCAGCAGGTGCCTGGGTTCGTTCTGGTGATTCCGACCATAAATCGTGCGCTTCCAGCTCCTCGTCACGCTGGTCTACAGCCTCATCTGTCACTCATCGCACGGCACGCTCCAGGAAGAAAGCGAAGGGTATTAGGTCGCTGATGGTGCCTTCGGTGCGACTGACCATATTTGTCACCTCTTCAAAAGGTCGCATGAGCCTGCAGGCATCGCGCATAAGCACCCAGTAACGGGGGAAAAAAATCCCCAGCTCTGCAGATCCAGTCCTACCACCCAGTTCAAAAAGGTACTCGTTGACGGCCCTTTGTTGTTGCAGCAGACGTTCCAACATAAGGAGCGTTGAATTCCAGCGAGTCTGGCTGTCAGAAATCAAACGCCTGACTGGCATGTTGTAGCGCTGCTGAATGTCAGCAAGGCGTGCCATGGCTGTGTAGGAACGTCTGAAATGGGCCGACACCTTTCTGGACTGGGTGAGAACGTCCTGGAATCCTGGGTACTTGGAGACAAAACGTTGGACTATTAAATTTAACACATGTGCCATGCAGGGCACATGTGTTAAATTTCCCAGTCTCAACGCTGCCAACAGATTGCTTCCATTGTCACACACCACTTTTCCGATCTGCAGTTGGTGTGGGGTCAGCCACCGATCGGCCTGTGACTGCAGAGATGACAGGAGTACAGATCCGGTATGGTTTTTGCTTTCCAGGCACGTCATCCCCAAGACAGCGTGACAACGGCGTACCTGGCACGTCGAATAGCCTAGGGGGAGCTGGGGGTGCACAGGTGTGGAGGAGGAGAAGGAGGACCCAGCAGCAGAGTAAGAAGAGGAAGAAGACGAGGTAGAGAGCGATGGAGGAGTAGAGGTGGTGGCAGAACCGCGTGCAATCCGTGGCGGTGACACCAACTCCACTGTTGTTGTTGTTGAGCTACCCATTCCCTGCTTCCCATTCCCAGCCATTACCAAGTTCACCCAGTGGGCAGTGTAGGTGACATACCTGCCCTGACCATGCTTGGAGGACCATGCGTCAGTAGTCATATGGACCTTTGGCCCAACACTAAGTGACAGAGATGCGGTAACTTGGCTCTGCACATGTTGGTACAGGTGTGGTATTCCCTTTTTAGAAAAAAAATTGCGGCTGGGTACCTTCCACTGCGGTGTCCCAATTGCTACAAATTTGCGGAAGGCCTCAGAGTCCACCAGCTGGTATGGTAAAAGCTGGCGGGCTAAGAGTGCAGACAAGCCAGCTGTCAGACGCCGGGCAAGGGGGTGACAGTCAGACATTGGCTTCTTACGCTCAAACATGGCCTTCACAGAAACTTGGCTGGTGGCAGATGACTGGGAATGGGAACAGGTGGTCAAGGTGGAAGGCGGAGTGGAGGGTGGTTCAGATGGGTCAAGGAGAGCAGAGGTAGAGCAGTAAGATGCTGGACCAGAAGGAGTGTGGCTTTTAGTTTGCCTGTTGCCTTTGAGGTGTTGCTCCCAAAGTGCTTTGTGCTTGCCGCTCATGTGCCTTCGCATAGAAGTTGTACCTATGTGGCTGTTGGGCTTACCAAGGCTCAGTTTCTGACTGCACTCATTGCAAATTACAATGCTTTTGTCAGAGGCACACACATTAAAAAAATCCCACACTGCTGACTTTTTGGAAGTGTGCGATCTGGCGGTAACAGTAGAAGTTGGCGGCATTGGCGGCAATGGCGGGTGCGTTGGCCGGCTGAACACAGGTGCCGATACATGTTGTTGCCCTACTGATCCCTGCGGGCTGTCCTCCCTGCTTCTTCTAAGTCTTATTCTCCTACTGCCTCTCTGACTCTCCGTCTCTCCATCTGAACTACCCTCCTCTTGCTCTCTTCTACTAGGCACCCACAAAACATCAATCTCCTCATCATCATTCTCCTCAGATGCATCAATTTCTTCTGACACATCACAGAAGGAAGCAGCAGCGGGGACCACCTCCTCATCACTCATCATTATGTCCATCTCTGTCGTGTTCTCTGCCAGAATTAAATCTGGTGTAACGTCCTCATCTCCTTCATCTTCTTCTGCCAATAATGGTTGCGCATTACTCAGTTCAAGAAACTCATGGGAAAATAACTCCTCTGACTCCAGTGAAGAAGGGGCACCGGTGGTAGAGGAAGTGTTACGTGGGGTGGCCATAGCAGTGGAGGATGAGGAGGATGTTGTGGTAAAGTTAGAAACGGTAGAGGATGGGGTGTGCTGTGTAAGCCAGTCAACTACCTCTTCAGCATTTTGGGAGTTCAGGGTCATTGGCTTTTTAAAACTGGCCAATTTGCTAGGGCCACAGGATTGCATAGCAGCACGGCCCCTAGCACGGCCTCTGCGTGGCGGCCTGCCTTTGCCTGGCATTATTTTTAAAAAAACAACAACAACAAAAACTCAGTTGGTTTTTCTGGAAACGATAATACACACAGCTAGATGGCAGTTTGAAGAAAACAGTGTGCAAATAATGCCTACAAGGTCAACGTATACACAGCGGTGGATACGGATTACGTAAAATATATGAATGCTGCTTGAAAAAAAGTAACTCAAGTGGTTTTTCTAGAGACGATAATATTATCAATATTTAGACAAAATGTGAACAAGCTCACACAGCTAGATGGCGGTTTGAAGAAAACACTGTGCAAATAATGCCTACAAGGTCAACGTATACACAGCGGTGGATACGGATTACGTAAAATATAAGAATGCTGCTTGAAAAAAAGTAACTCAAGTGGTTTTTCTAGAGACGATAATATTATCAATATTTAGACAAAATGTGAACAAGCTCACACAGCTAGATGGCGGTTTGAAGAAAACAGTGTGCAAATAATGCCTACAAGGTCAACGTATACACAGCGGTGGATACGGATTACGTAAAATATAAGAATGCTGCTTGAAAAAAAGTAACTCAAGTGGTTTTTCTAGAGACGATAATATTATCAATATTTAGACAAAATGTGAACAAGCTCACACAGCTAGATGGCGGTTTGAAGAAAACAGTGTGCAAATAATGCCTACAAGGTCAACGTATACACAGCGGTGGATACGGATTACGTAAAATATAAGAATGCTGCTTGAAAAAAAGTAACTCAAGTGGTTTTTCTAGAGACGATAATATTATCAATATTTAGACAAAATGTGAACAAGCTCACACAGCTAGATGGCGGTTTGAAGAAAACACTGTGCAAATAATGCCTACAAGGTCAACGTATACACAGCGGTGGATACGGATTACGTAAAATATAAGAATGCTGCTTGAAAAAAAGTAACTCAAGTGGTTTTTCTAGAGACGATAATATTATCAATATTTAGACAAAATGTGAACAAGCTCACACAGCTAGATGGCGGTTTGAAGAAAACAGTGTGCAAATAATGCCTACAAGGTCAACGTATACACAGCGGTGGATACGGATTACGTAAAATATAAGAATGCTGCTTGAAAAAAAGTAACTCAAGTGGTTTTTCTAGAGACGATAATATTATCAATATTTAGACAAAATGTGAACAAGCTCACACAGCTAGATGGCGGTTTGAAGAAAACACTGTGCAAATAATGCCTACAAGGTCAACGTATACACAGCGGTGGATACGGATTACGTAAAATATAAGAATGCTGCTTGAAAAAAAGTAACTCAAGTGGTTTTTCTAGAGACGATAATATTATCAATATTTAGACAAAATGTGAACAAGCTCACACAGCTAGATGGCGGTTTGAAGAAAACACTGTGCAAATAATGCCCACAAGATCAACGTATACACTACTACAGCGGTGGATACGGATTACGTAAAATATATTATGGCTGCTTGAAAAAAGTCACTCCGGTGTTTTTTCTGGAGATGGTAATATTATGGATATTTAGACAGAATGTGAACAAGGTCACACAGCTAGATGGCAGTTGGTTGAATAACACACTGGGCAAAAAATTCCTACAGGGCAAATAATGCCTAAAAGGTCAACTTATACACTACTACAGCGATGGATACGGATTACGTAAAATATATTATGGCTGCTTGAAAAAAGTCACTCCGGTGTTTTTTCTGGAGATGGTAATATTATGGATATTTAGACAGAATGTGAACAAGGTCACACAGCTTGATGGCAGTTGGTTGAATAACACACTGGGCAAAAAATGCCTACAGGGCAAATAATGCCTAAAAGGTCAACTTATACACTACTATAGCGATAGATACGGATTACGTAAAATTTATTATGGCTGCTTGAAAAAAGTCACTCCGGTGTTTTTTCTGGAGACGGTAATATTATGGATATTTAGACAGAATGTGAACAAGGTCACACAGCTAGATGGCAGTTGGTTGAATAACACACTGGGCAAAAAATGCCTACAGGGCAAATAATGCCTAAAAGGTCAACTTATACACTACTACAGCGATGGATACGGATTACGTAAAATATATTATGGCTGCTTGAAAAAAGTCACTCCGGTGTTTTTTCTGGAGACGGTAATATTATGGATATTTAGACAGAATGTGAACAAGGTCACACAGCTAGATGGCAGTTGGTTGAATAACACACTGGGCAAAAAATGCCTACAGGGCAAATAATGCCTAAAAGGTCAACTTATACACTACTACAGCGGTAGTAAAATAAAAAAAAGTAAAATAAAAAAAAAATTAATATTAAAAAAAAAAATTACAGTTGGTGCTGCTGAACTACTAGGAGCAGCAGATTAGCACACCAGTCCCACTCCCCAACACTGCTAGACTAATAGCACTGGGCTCTTATAGTAGTAGTAGTAGTAGTAGTAGTAGTAGTAGTAAAACAACAAAAAAATAAATAAAAGCAGTCCTTACAAGGACTACTGTTATTGCAGCAGTCAGCAGATGAGATCAGAAGCAGGACAGCTGCCCACTGCAGCTACATACAGAGCACTGCAGTAGAAGGTAGATTACTAGCCAGCAAAGCTACCTAAGCTTAAATGTCCCTCAAACCCCTGCAGACTTCTGTCCCTCCAATAACAGAGCAGTATCAACACGATTACTAGCCAGCAAACTTTCAACTGTCCCTGAAATCACTAACAGGCAGCAGCTCTCTCCCTACACTATCTCTTCAGCACACACAGGCAGAGTGAAAAAGTGGTCCAGGGGAGAGCTTCCTGATTGGCTGCCATGTACCTGCTGGTCTGGGGTGAGAGGGCAAAAAAAAGCGCCAACAATGGCGAACCCAAAATGGCGAACGTCGCGCGACGTTCGCGAACTTCCGGCGAGTGCGAACACCCGATGTTCGCGCGAACAAGTTCGCCGGCGAACAGTTCGCGCCATCTCTAGTCAGGCAGGCAAGGATCAAAACAGAAAAAAACAGTGATAGAATTGCACCCAGATACTAACAAGTTAGACCTAACAATTGGCAATTAGTTTGTGCATAGAGCCCCTTTAAATATTTGAATTTCGCGCCCTTACGATAATATAATGATGCTCGCCACGTACCAAAAGCAGGAAGTGCACATTGCGCGCAACATAGAGAAACCGGCAAGGAAGAGGATCAGATCAATGCAGCAGGCTAGACCACCAGGGTGAGTCCTCGCAGTGGCCCCAAAGTCCACAAAAAATCCTACACTTCTTTCATTCCTCAACATTTGTTACATTTTAAAATACTGAAAAATATGTATACTTACATGTTAAAGAGTTTCTTTTGTGAATTTATGATTTAGTTTTTACAACTAAATTACACTGATTACATGGCAAATAATTAATTCTACCATTTAAAATTATATTCTTGAATCAATAAATGTATTTTATTAAGTTGTAATATTTTTATGTAGAAAGCCATCTCAGCCATATACAGTATGTTGTGTGTCGGCCCCTAAGCTCAGAAAATTGACAGCAGCACGGAGCATGTACAGTGAATCAGCAGAAAAGAAGATGAGGAGCTATTGGGGGCAACTTCGGAGGCACAGATCTTTACTGCAAAAGGGCTGTGGTTGCTTTGGTATAGTAAAGAACCTCAAAACATAATGAAGCTTATTTATCACAATTCAAATTTGTGTAGTTTTAGGTTGAGTTTTTTTCAACCACAACTAAACTCAAACTTAAAAATGATGAATGTCTACATATTATTAAAAAGTCCAAATATAAAATGCATGAATGAATAAAAACATGAAACAAATCCAAATAAGAATAAGCAAAAACCTCCAAATCTATTTATACAATTTGTTGTGAATTTACAAGCAAAAGAATGTAAAAAAAAATAAACCTCTTGAATATTTTACAATTAAACACAATTTTACAAAAAATTTAATATTTTGAAGTTTGCTAAGAATAGCTTCCCTTGACTTCTAAATGCCGTGACAGCTTTTAGATGGCATAGTTTTACATTAGAGTTTTTCATGTTAGAGTATTTAGTGTTTTAAAACCATTCTTCGCATGCCAAATTTTAGCACTAATAGTTTGAATTGTGAAAACAGACTTTCTCAGAATGACATGGTGAATTCATGGAGACACCAAACAGCATCTGCAGGCATTGTAACTGAAGAAATTCAATAAGTCAAATTTATCCACATACTTGTGAACAACTAGATATCTGCTGATCATTTTAGAATAGTTCTGACTTTATTTGCAGTACTCAGTACTCAATTTGCATTAGACATCTTTTATAGCAAAAACCAATTAGTAATTATAATTATAATTAATATCAAAAGTGTTGAATCCATTTTAATTGCTATTTAATTGATTCCAATTACTATTCATTTTTCATTAAGTATTTCCATTATTTTATCTCTTCTGTATATATAATACTGCTAATTTGAGTCAATTCTGTGAATAACAGATAGGGGGAAGGAATAGAGCAAAAAGAAGTGAAAGTTTCTCATACAGTATATATAAGGAATGATATACAGGTATAGGATCCATTTTCCAGAAACCGATTATCCAGAAAGCTCTTAATTACGGAAAGGCCATCTCCCATAGACTCCATTTTATCCCGATAATCCAATTTTTTATTTTCCTCTCTAATAATAAAACCTGGTCCAAACTAAGATATAATTAATCCTTATTGGATGCAAAACAAGCCTATAGGGTTTATTTCAGAAAAATAACAGAAATCCAAATTTCGGAAAGATCCGTTATCTAGAAAACCCAAGTCCCCCAGAACCCCAGTTCTGGATAACAGGTCCTATATATATATATATATATATATATATATATATATATATATATATATATAATATATATAAGGTCCTATATATATATATATATATATATAACACGATGGATCAGCACACACTGTTGTTTTGTGAAGCAATGGTGTTTATTTCATATAAAACACATTTTTTATCCAAAAAATGTGTTTTATATGAAATAAACACCATTGCTTCACAAAACAACAGTGTGTGCTGATCCATCGTGTTATGTACATGCCTGTTCTTGATCGTGCACTACTGGAAACATCTGTCTGAGTGCTGGTACTGTGGGATTCTATATATATATATATATATATATATATATATAATTGCAGACGATACCCGCACTCCTTCACATCTCGTTTTGCCGGGTGCTTGGTCAAAAATACAGTAGGTATATAGAATTGTAGAAAGGACCAGCACTCCGTTTTCCAAAGAATTCAATAATTTATTTAAATCTCACAGTGTCTTGATATATATATATATATTAACTCAAACAGCTATGTTCGCACTCTCAGGTTTTAAAAAGTGAAAAAGTTATCTATAAAAAGAACATTTAGGCTAGCACTCTGAGTGAAAAAAGTGAAAAACATTTAGGGTTAGATTAATCAAGGGTCTAATTTCGAAATTCATTCAAACTGCCATTTTTAAAAAAACGGAAACAGAATTTTAATAATTTCTTAGTCTAATTTGACAGTTTTGGCCATAAAAAACTCGAAATTTGACAAATTGAAATGTATTAAATAATTTAATTTTCAAACTTGGGTGAATAGAATTGACCTTGCAAACTCAAATCTAATTTGAATCAAATTCGGCAAGTTTGAGGTGGCAAATAGTCGAATTTTACTCAAAGATGAATGCTATAAGCCTGTCCTTTTATGTTATTATAACAGTCTTATTAGAGAGGATTGAATAGCTATTACTAATTTGGCTAACAATCCTCATATTGTGATACGTCCAGCTGCCAACGGAGGGGAAGTAGTAGTGTTAGATCATTCTGACTACAGGACAATTGGGGGACAGGACTGTATATCAGAAATTGGAAAGGGACCCTACTACATTATACTGTATAAAGATAGGGTAGATACAGTATTACAAGCAGCTTTGATGCAGCGCTACATTTTAGAATCCACCTTCGATTTTCTTTTACAAAAACACCCCATCTGTCCAATTCTGTACACCCTACTTAAGATGCATAAAAGTTTGACAGCACCTCCAGGTAGACCCATTGTGAGTGCCTGTGGCTAGTGGTGGACGAATCTGTGGCGCTTCGGCAAAAAATGTACCACAAAATTCGTGAAAAGGCGAAACTCATTGAAGTCAATGAGTGTCAAAATTATATACAGGCCCTTCAATTTTGACGCAAGCGACAATTTTTATACACAAGACTATTTGGTCCGAATGCAATAAAGTCAATGGGCGTCTGAATAATTTTGATGCACAGCAATTTTTAAGCATGCAATAATTTTGACACCGTCAGATTTTTTGCCAGCAAATTGTCGCCTCAGTTTTGCAAATTAATTCATTTGAAACGAAATGCGAAAATTCGCCCCAAATTCTGTGGCTACTGATAGGTCTACTGATAGCAACCATGGATGTTATGTCAAATTGTCAATATATACGGTAATTCCCACAGATTATGGGATTGAGGTGGCTCGTAGTTTTTTCATATAAAATCCAGATACGACTAGATATAAGAGTGAATTTTTATTACAACTGTTGGAACTATGTTTAAAACTGCATTATTTTAAATTTGAACTTTCTTATTATTGAGTGGGACCATTATGGGGTCTAATGTGGCACCTGCATTCGCTAATTTATTCATGTCTGCGAATGAACAGCAGGGATGGGCGAATTTGACCAGTTTCGCTTCGCCAAAAATTCGCCGCCGGCGAAATGTCGCAGACGCCCATTAAAGTCTATGGGCGTCAAAAAAATGTGTCGCGCGCCAAAACTGTTTTGACGTGCGTCTTTTTTTTTTGACGCACGCTGCCATACAAGTCTATGGGCGTTATTTTTTCGGCGAAACTAGGCGAAAAAATTCGCCCATCCCTAATTAACAGCAAATTTTGTTTCCACAATTTGGGACACATATTTATAGACTTTTCTGATACATGGATGACCTATTGATTCTGTGGACTGGTACCCCTGATGAGTTCCAGCAGATGGTACAAACACTTAACTCACTTTCTACACTCATTACGTTTACAGCATCAAAAAGATAACTCATCGATTCAAATGACTACTTATTGCAAATTGATCAATAGGAATGCACTCTTACACCACACTTTGTCACCCCCCCACACTTACTTAGAAGTATTCTGTACTCTCAGATGACTAGGATTATTCGTAATAATACAGATGAAGTACATATGACACAGACAGCAGTAATTTCCCCCCAGTACTTTCTTCCTTAGGACTAACTCTCTGATCATTTGTGAGTTATCTTTTATGATTACTCTCTCTGTTAATTTACATAATATGTGTCATAAGTAGAATACATGTTTGTCAACGATTCTCCTGTACAACTTTTGTGAATGAGCATTTTTAACACATTTTAGCTAGATGGTACATGTTTATTTGGAGTTACAATGTGTTTTTTGGATTTTAATCTGTTATGGTTTTAGAAGTGTATCTTTGTTATGATAAAATGTTTGAGTGTTGCCACATGCTGTTGGTATTGTATTTGAATTTTCTCCTTGGGGGATTTGTTTGGGTAAATTGGTAGCTAAGTATATGCATGTTTTACTTTGGTCTAATTATCTTTCACAATGTCACTTCATGTGTATATATATATATATGCAGTATACAGTTCAGGCTGTGGTGCACTCCAATCCAGCAGAGTTTTACTGCCTGGGTGCTGTCATATATAGTGCAGATAGTCGTGTTCCAAGGAATGACGCACTCCAGGACTTCATAATGAGATCAAGCAAAGTGAAGTTTATTTGTCAACGTTTCGGTCCAGTCTAGACCTTCTCAAGACATATATATATATATATATATATATATATATATATACACATACATACAGTATTTATTATGTCAAGGATTCGGTAGCTTCTGTCAGAATAGGACCAGATTACTGCTTTTGGATTGAACAGTATAATGTAATCACTAATACAAGTGCCGACTCACTTGTTACAGAGTTACACAGTTACATAGTTAAATCGGGTTGAAAAAAGAAAAAGTCCATCAAGTTCAACCCTTTCAAACGAAAACCCAGCATCCATTCACACACCCCTCCTTACATCACATAAATGATATATACCCATATCTATACTAACTATAGAGTTTAGTATCACAATAGCCTTTGATATTATGTCTGTCCAAAAAATCATCCAAGCCATTCTTAAAGGCATTAACTGAATCAGCCATCACAACATCACCCGGCAGTGCATTCCACAACCTCACTGTCCTGACTGTGAAGAACCCTCTACGTTGCTTCAAATGAAAGTTCTAGTCTGAAGTGGTGGCCTTTGGTGTGGTGATCCTCTGTATGCGTAAAAAAGGTCCCTTGCTATTTGTCTATAATGTCCTCTAATGTACTTGTAAAATGTAATCATGTCCCCTCGCAAGCGCCTTTTTTCCAGAGAAAACAACCCCAACCTTGACAGTCTCCCCTCATAATTTAGGTTTTCCACACCTCTAACCTGTTTAGTTCTACGTCTCTGCACTCTCTCCAGCTCATTTATATCCCTCTTAAGGACTGGAGTCCAAAACTGCACTGCATACTCCAGATGAGGCCTTACCAGGGACCTATAAAGAGGCATAATTATGTTTTCATCTCTTGAGTTACTGCCCTTTTTTATGCAAGACAGAATTTTATTTGCTTTAGTAGCTACAGAATATCACTGCCCAGAATTAGACAACTTGTTATCTACAAAACCCCTACGGGGCAATGTAATAAAAATGCGAAAAGTTATGCCTTTGTGCGAACAAATTTTGCTTTGTGCGAATTTAATATAGCTTTTGCGAGCCCGGAAACTGTTTAGCGACCACTTCCGACAGTGAAAGACTGTTTGCGAATTTTATAGTTTGCGCCAATGCGCAGTCAATGTAATAAACTTCTTACTGAAAAAGTCGTTATGTTTGCTCCAAAAGATTATGACACCTTCAAGCACTTCTTTTGAGTGCGCAATTAAAATTCACAATGCAATAACAGTTTAAGGAACAATATTACATTGCGAGATGTGGATTTTTAGTCTTATTGGTGTGAATTGTTTTGCTCTTTGCGACTTTTATTACATTCCCCTACTAGATCCTTCTAATTTAAGGAAACTCCCAACACACTGCCATTTAGTGTAAAACTTGCTTTTATATTAGCCTTGCATTTATCAACATTGAACCTAATTTTCCAGTTTGCTGCCCAGTTTTCCAACTTAGACAAATCACTCTGCAAAGTGGCAGCATCCTGCATGGAACCTATAGTTCTGCACAATTTAGTATCATCTGCAAAAATAGAAACAGTACTTTCAATGCCCACCTCCAGGTCATTAATAAACAAGTTGAAAACCTAGTACAGAGCCCTGCGGTACTCCACTAACAACACTGGTCCAATTTGAAAATGTTCCATTTATCACCACTCCACAAGAGATTGCTGTATTCCTCAAAAACCACAAGGTTTTGAGGGGGAATATTTATAAAATATATATAGTGCAATATTTCAAAATAAATTATAATATTTTTAGTGAACTTGCTATTTTCGAATATAACCGCATGTGAATAAAAAATCATGCACCACCATCAGGAGTTAATATTTAACCAGTGTAAAAGTTCTTAACTTAAGTGGTGCTAGAGGTATTTCGGCTATAGTCCTTATTTATATATCCAAGTTTTGACACCTGTGATGCGTAGGGGCAGATTTACTTGGGTCGAATATCGAGGGTCAAAGTTAAATCCTTCGACTTCGAATATCGAAGTCGAAGGATTTACCGCAATTCGTTCGATCGGACGATCGAAGGAAAAAACGTTCAATAGAACGATTAAATCCTTCGAAACGAACGATTCAAAGGATTTTAATCTATCGATCAAATGATTTTTCTTCGACCAAAAAAAGCTTAGAAAGCCTATGGGGACCTTCCTCATAGGCTAACATTGAGGTTCGGTAGGTTTTAGGTGGCGAAGTAGGGGGTCGATGTTTTTTTTATAGGGAAAGTTGAAATCGTAGTTGAAGGTCGTAGTAGCCAATTCGATGGTTGAAGTAGCCAAAAAACCATTAGAAATTCAAAGTTTTTTTATTCTATTCCTTCACTCGAGTTTAGTTAATGTTCCCCTTAGAGTTATAGTTGCACAGAAGCCCACACTCCGATCCTAGTGTGTCTGGCAGGTGTTTATACTTACAAGAAGTAAGTTGATAGAGGCATATGTAATTTGAGTGTCTCAGTCGCTTTCATTCTTCTTAAAATTTTAGTGGGTAAAAAGGAAGTAACATGTGTGGAAGCGTTATAAAAATTTTAATAAACAATTCAAAATTGCACTCAAAAGCATTCCTCCAATAAAAAAAACAATATGGGTTTAAAAACAATATGGCATTCTGGCGAAACGCGCCAGCGATAGGACGAGAGTGTGGAAGCGGCAGCCTGGTGACCCGAGGAAACTACACTGGACTAAGGTGAACGCATCGGATGGTTCAGTTACGCAAAGGACTCAGAACAATAGACCGGAATGCCACATTGGTTTTAAATCTGTTTACCTTGTGGTTTTTGAGGAATACAGCAATCTCTTGTGGAAATTGTCTTTTTTTGAGGGTGGAGGAGAGCCCTGCTGATTGCCTGATTGGGGGAACACCTTTCATTCCAGAGGATCAACTACTTAACTAATTCCTTAATTTAACCAGTAACCTTCTGTGTGGCACTGTATCAAATGCTTTAGCAAAGTCCAGGGGCGATCCTGGCCCCTCCGCTGCCTGAGGCAGCAGCAGTTGCTGCTGCCCCCCCTCCCCTGGAAATTTGCTCTTAAAGTACCAGGAGCAGCATTTTTGCTGCCCCTGGTACCTAGTGGGGCGCTGCTGCCTGAGGCGTCAGCCTCAACTTGCCTCATTGGCGAAGCACCCCTGGCAAAGTCTAAGTAATTCACATCCACTGCCATCCCAGAATTGAGGTCCCTGCTCACCTTCTCATAAAAAGAAATTAAGTTAGTCTGGCAAGATCTATTACGCATAAAACCATGCTGGCACACACTCATAGTATTATGATTTGCTATGAAGTCCAGTATCTTATCCTTTATTAAAAGGTTTTCCTACCACTGACATCAGACTTACTGGCCTACAGGATGCCTTTGTGAATAGCGGCACCACATTAGCAATTTGCCAGTCTTTCGGCACTATGCCTGAGCGCAATGAATCCTGAAAAATTAAGTAAGGGTTGGCAATCACAGAGCTAAGCTCACTAAGTACCCTGGGATAAATACCATCTGGCCCCGAACCTTTGTTTATCTTAACATGTTCTTGTCTTTTTTGAATTTCCTCATGTGTGAACCATGCAACATTAGTTTTATTACTAGAATTGGTACTATTAAGAAGAAAACCTTCATTAAATGGTTCCTTATTTGTGTAGCCAGACGAAAAATATGAGTTCAGAATCTCAGTTATTAAGCAGCATTTTAAAGACTTCCCATTTTTGTGTTTAACCCTGTGAAAAGCATTGCCCCCTTAATATGTTGCAGAGATGCCAAAGTTTGCACGTCTGAAATTTAGTGTTTAGTTACTCCCTTATAGAATTGCCTCTGCAATAGAATCTTAAAGGAGACCATGTTATGATAACTATTCCCTAAATGCTCTCTCCTGTCCCAATATTGCAGCTTCTCTCTACAACGATGCCCTTTCAACAGCACTTGACTCCCTTGCACCTTCTACCACCCGTCACAGCCGGCCAGCTAAACCCCAACCCTGGCACACTAGTGTAACACGGTACCTCAGAAGATGTAGTAGATCAGCTGAGCGACGGTGGAGAAAGTCGCGAACTGATCCTGACTTCATCCACTTCAAATTCATGCTCTCCTGCTATAACCGAGCTCTATCATTAGCCAAAGAACAATACTTCTCTTATCTAATATCTACTATGTCCTCCAAACCACAGCAGCTGTTTGCCACATTTAACTCACTCCTATGCCCCCCTCCACCACCTCCACCTATTAATGTTACCGCCCAAGACCTTGCTCATTTCTTTAATGAAAAAATCGATCTCATTAGGCTGAGCATACCGTCCGACAACAATCTTAGACCAACGTGCAGTCCACTCACATCTACTTTGCACTCCTTCACCCCTGCAACTCTAGATGAAGTTAGCAAACTTCTAGCCAGTTCAAAACCCACCACCTGCTCCCTTGACCCCATACCCTCTCGCCTTCTCCACCCAATCTCTGACACACTCTCTCCTGCACTTACCCACTTATTCAATCTTTCACTCTCTACTGGTACCTTTCCATCATTATACAAACAAGCACTAATCACTCCTATCCTCAAAAAACCTTCCCTTGATCCCAGCTCTCCCACTAACTATCGACCGGTCTCCCTTCTTCCATTCGCATCCAAAATACTAGAAAGGCTTGTTTACAAACGCCTGATCCAGCATCTCACTCACAACTCCCTCCTCGACCCCTTGCAATCTGGCTTCCGCCCATCACACTCGACTGAAACTGCACTCACCAAAGTAACCAATGATCTTCTATTGGCAAAGTCTAAAGGTCATTATTCCATTCTAATCCTTCTTGATCTCTCTGCAGCCTTTGATACAGTTGACCACACACTCCTCCTTGACATTCTACACTCATCTGGCATTCGGGACACTGCTCTTTCATGGTTTACATCTTATCTGTCTGACCGTTCCTTTAAAGTTTCCTTCTCTAACTCTACTTCTACTACTTTCCCACTCTCTGTTGGAGTTCCTCAAGGCTCTGTTCTTGGCCCCCTGCTGTTCTCGCTCTATACAACTTCACTAGGAAAACTCATTCAGTCATTTGGACTTCAGTATCACCTTTATGCTGATGACACCCAACTCTACTTGTCTACTCCTGATCTTTCTAACTCTGTCCTTTCCCAAGTCACAGACTGTCTCTCTGCTGTCTCCTCCTGGATGTCACAGCGCCACCTGAAACTGAACCTTTCTAAAACAGAACTCATCATATTTCCTCCAAGATCTTCCCCTGTCCCTCAGATATCACTCACTGTAAACAACACCACCTTTCATTCCACCACACAGGCACGCTGCCTAGGAGTCATCTTAGACTCTCATCTATCTTTTTCACCACACATTCAAACACTTGCAAAATCTTGCCGTATTCAACTGCGCAACATTGCTCGAATACGACCCTATCTCAGTTCAGAATCAACTAAAACACTGATTCAGTCTCTCATCATCTCCCGCCTTGATTACTGCAACTTACTCCTCACAGGTATTCCAACAAGTCACCTTTCACAACTCCAATCTATTCTAAACGCGGCCGCTAGACTCATTCATCTAGCTCGCCGCTCAACATCAGCTGCTCCCATATGCATGTCCCTTCACTGGCTCCCAATCTCATCTAGAATCAAATTCAAATTACTTACACTCACATTCAAGGCCCTTAATAAAGAAACCCCTCCCTATATTTCATCTCTAATCTCCAAATACACTCCTTCACGAAACCTACGCTCTGCTTCTGATCTTCGCCTCACTTCTCCTCTGGTCACTTCTGCCCATTCTCGTCTACAAGACTTCTCTCGGGCTTCTGCTTTTCTCTGGAACTCTCTGCCACAAGCTGTCAGACTTTCTCCTTCCTTCCAAACTTACAAGCGCTCCTTAAAGACCCATCTGTTTAAAGAGGCCTATTCGATGTACCTTAATTAATCATTGCTGTATCAAAATGACAAATTGTTTATACAATCCTAATGTCTCAATTGTACCCTAACCTTTTAGTTTGTAAAGCCTATTGTACTCTGTAATCCTTGTCTGCTATCCACCATTTATTCCCTGTTTGCTATAACTGCAGTAAAGCACTGCGTATCTTGACAGCGCTATATAAATAAATGATGATGATGATGATGATGATGAAATGCTCACCCACACAAATGTTAGAGATGAGTTCAGTATTATTAGTTATCACAAGATCCAAAAGAGAGTTATTCCTAGTAGGTTCTTGAACGAGCTGGAATAAAAAGTTGTCATTCAGCATAATAACAAACCTACTAGCTTTTTCTGTCTTTGCAACCACATTACCCCAGTCAATATCTGGATAATTTAAGTCACCCATAATAAAAACTTGACCTAGTTGTGAAGCACTTCTATTTGTAAGAGTAGCTGGGCTTCATACTCATCACTTATACAAGGTGGTTTATAGCATACACCAATGATAATTTTCTTTGTAACCTTTTGCCCAGTAAAAATCTCAACCCAGAGGGATTCCACACCCTCACCAGTGCCAGCAATAGTTATTTCTTTAGTACATGGCTTTAATTCAGGCTTTACATACAAACACACTCCTCCACCTTTTTTAATCCCTCCGTCCCTCCTAAAAAGGTTGTAACCATTTAAATTCACAATCCAGTCACATGTTTCATCCCACCAGGTCTCAGTGATACAAATTATATCATAATTTTTAGAGCATGCAATTAATTCTAGGTCTCTGTGCATTTGCCAGCATACAGCGGAGGTTACTCCTTTTTCTTTTGAAATTTGCATTACTTAGTGGAGAATTATATGATAAGTTAGTATTAGTCTATTTTCCTTGTAACAGAGGGACCTCCTTAGCTGGTAAACTGTATGCCCCCCTCAATCCTCCCCATGACCCCTTACTAATCCCACTGCCCCATCTACCCTAGCTTCCCCATAATTCTTTATCTCTCACCCCCTTGACTAGTTTAAACACTCCTCCAACCTCTTAGCTTAACTTGTTGTCTAGGGGTATGAGAACAATCTACAGGTTTTGTTGTATTTGTCGAAAAATAGAATATGTATTGCTGTGTTTAATGAACATGGTGCAGCCTAGATTACAATACAATTAAATTCTATAAAGACAGGCACAGCAAACTCACATAAGATGTTAACTGCTGTCCCTTCAATCCTACTGACTCCCTCAATCCTACTGTCTCCAATACCAGATGTCTGGGCTTTCTTATCCACCTTTGGTCAAGGAAAATCGCTCCGCCAGAAAAAGTGGCTTTGATGTTTTACAGCCCAAACAGTTGTTTAACAATTCCATGCAACTCCCCTGGCAATGCAAGTTAGCTATTTACCATACAACTGCACAACTTGTTTGTACAGTTGTGTCATGTACTCCTTGGGGCCGATTCACGAATTTCGGGTGAAGGATTAGAATAAAAAAAAATTCGAATTTCGAAGTATTTTTTGGGTACTTCGACCATCGAATTGGTTAAATTCGATCAAATTCGATCGAATTCGAATGATTCGAACGATTAGAAGTAAAAATCGTTCCACTATTCGACCATTCGATAGTCGAAGTACTGTCCCTTTAAAAAAAACTTCGGCCCCCTACTTCGGCAGCTAAAAGCTACCGAAGTCAACGTTAGCCTATGGGGAAGGTCCCCATAGGCTTGCCTGTGATTTTTTGATCGAAAGATTTTTGTTCGATCATTGGATTAAAATCCTTTGATCGAACGAAAAATCCTTCGATCGATCGATCGCAGGATTTGTGCAAAATCGTTCGACTTCGATATTCGAAGTCGTACGATTTTAATTCTCAGTCGAATATCGAGGGTTAATTAACCCTCGATATTCGACCCTTCGTGAATCGGCCCCCAAGTGTTACTTAGCAATCCACTCCATATATTATAAATATAATATCATACAAATATAATATAAAGACATAAGCTCCAAACACTTCCTACAGCTTGGACAAGCTTTCTGGGGTTAAAGCAGCCCACTGCACAATCACATCTCATGAGAGTGTAGTCTCTTTCCGGCAGTTTATTTTCACTTGCAACAGATAAACAAAATAAACAGTTTAAAATAAAATCCTTGCCACTTAATGGGTTTCTAACTAACACAGGTCAGTTTTCCTAACTAACTAGGAGTAGGCCTACTGCCTTTCTCCCAGAGAAAACAATGCCCCAACCTTGGAGTGATTAAAAACCTCTCAGTGAGTTCATGCAGACAGCTTCCCTGTGTTTTTTCCCCAGACTGGAACTCTCCCTTGTGGCATGAGCTGCCTTTTTTATTGTCTACCTGAGATATCTCAGGGATAGTGATGAGCAATTGTTTTTCACCAGCCATGGATTCTCTGTGAAATTCCACATTTCCCTATCTGCTATTTTTTTTAATTAAATAAGTGCTGCGAAAATTTGCTGTATCAAGAAGTTGCAAAGACAAAAATGTTTCCGAGATAAAAAAGTCGCAATAAGAAAAAAATCCCATTTACTTTAATGCATTTGGATAAAAAAGTGGTTGAGACAAAAAAAAAAATCACCACTAGAATAAACGGCCATTGACTTTAATGCATTTGGAGCAAGAAAAATTGTTGCATGTGTAAAAAATTGTTACACATAAAAAAACGTGAACTCCTATTGACTTTAATTTGTTTTTCAATTTTTTTCAAAGTTTTGTTCATTTTTGGTGAGCAAAAGAGGGCAGATTCGCTCGTCTCTACTAAAAACTAAACTTTAAAATATCCAGGCTGGATTAGCAGTCCTGGAACAACTTTGTTAGAAACATGGAAAATATACACTTTGAGAACTACAGACATTTGGGTATTACTTACTAAACCATAGTTTTTTATGCTTTGAGTTTTTTGGGTAAAAACTCAAATCTTTTATTAAAAAAAAACATGAATTTTTACCCTGAAGCTGCAAAAAGTCAGAATCCGAAAATCTCAAAACTGCCGAGGTCATGCAGAAGTCAATGGGAGATGCCCCTTTTACATTTTGCAGTTTGTGTTGAGTTTCGTCCGATAATCACAAAAATTCAGGGTTTTCGGGTGATAACCCAAAAATTAGTTTGATTCAGGTTTTAACTTGATTTTATCAAGTTTTTTCTTGACCTACCTTTTTCAAGTTATTTTATTGATAAATAAGATAAAATCATGGATGGGAGTTTAGTCGAGCTTGGTTTAATAAAAATATGATATACGTTTTTTTGTACTAAATAACTATCTAAAAATTGGTGCTAGCTATTTTTGTGCAAAGCTAACTAAGAACGTAAAACCAATATTAACGTGTGATTAAAAATTTATGTGCCCCTGTAGGTTCTTCATTGCAAGTCATTCTATTCGGATTGAGGAGACAAAAAGAAAATTAATTAATCTATATTGCTTTCAGCAGCATATTTGTAGGCGACTGAAGAACTGGCCTACTAATGCCCTCTATTCATATAAAAAATTAAAGTGTTATTGATTAACTAATGATAATTCTCTTTCATTAGAATTTTATTTTTTGAATCAGATAACAGAAAAAATTGCATTCCACTGGTTTGTATTCTGTTTGTAATGATAATGTTCTCCAAGGAGACTTCACTTGATACAATGCTGCCTTTTATCAGAAATAGATGATGTGTTACTGAGTATATTCATTTGTGACTATTATAAAATAAGCATTTAACGGCTATGAAACAAAAATGACAATGGGGAATTCTTGGCTTGTCTTGAGACTCTTGAGAGTCAGTACATGGTATACTGCTCATCAAAATTCAATGAATTAAATATAGCCGTAGAAAAAATAAAGTTTTGCCTGTCTATTAAGAAGACAATATTGGGTCATTTATGAACATAGCCACAACTGCAATTGCTCAAATATGGATGCAATGGAGACCCACATGTTGACGCAATTAGATACTTGTACCAAACACACTTCTATGCTTCCATATGGGCACACATTGTGTCCATTCTGACTATTATAACGCATGGTACACAAATGTGCTTATTGAGACTGGGAGACTGGGCAACCCTAAAGCTACTGGTATGCTGGTCCTGGTGTCAGTGACAGCAACTGTTTTCATAAATTCTTCAGGGCAGTTATATTATTTGTAACTTACCATGGCGACTGCAATTACATTGTAAGTGAGATTAAGATCATGGTGAATAAGTTCAGAACTGCACTTTGCACACTGCACTTGTGGGCCACTAATGCCCCCTCTAAAGTATTGAGAAACTGAAGTTTGAGGAGCTGGCATTCAGGCCCATAACAGTAAGGCGTCCACATAGACTTTATTATCTACAGCAGAAATGGTGTTAAATGTAAGTAAAAATCTATATACCATAGGATATCAAATCACTGCTGGGTATGGTATGCTGAAACCCACAACTTGATTTGTTATTTTAAATGAATCATTTTCCTTTCGGTTGCTGACCCAGTGGGCATTTTTCTGGAAGAATGGGCACTAACTGTGCTACAGCAGTCAACATACACATCAAGTAGCTTGAAAATAACAATAATAGGTTTACCTGCAGTTCATTAAAGCAAGCAAACACATTGTTATCGATTAGCAAACAAGGCAGCTATGATGAATGTAAATACTAGGAAGTATGGCCCTTGAGGCAGAATCAAACCCTTTTAAATGACAACCCTGCAATTCGTGGAAGAGACATAATTCTCTGACTGCATGCTGAATTGTTCAGTTCTTAAAGAAATTGGTTACTGCATAGAATGAGATAATGTCAGTCAAGAAGAAGCTGGCTTTCCTGATCTACCCGAGCCCTTCTAGGGAGGTGGAAAAGTCCTCTTCATACAAGAGCACTTACTCAGCTGAACAGCCATATGTACAAGTTCATTCTTTTCTGACACTGGCTACTAAATTACACCAGATAAACTTCCTTCAAATCTTTAAATGATTTTGCATCAAAGCAAATAACATGCTTGAGCACAAAGGTAGGCTGCCAACACACTATTGTGATTTCCAATTATAACAGATATTAAGGATTTAAAAAGCATTTATTCATTGATCACTAAATCCATGAATGCCTGTGCAGGGAGGCTAAGGATATCTATGCCATCCTCTACTCACTCTGTGCTGGATCAGCCTTTTCTGCTCTTTATTGCTTCTCTGCAGAAAGGGAAACACGTCAGAAGAGGAAGTTCCAGAAGTGAAAGCAGGCAGAAAGAAAGGTGTATTTCTAACATACCAGATATCCCTGGATGTGTAAAGCAAATATGGAAACCCAGTGACAGCAAAGCACACTTTTTTAGTGCACATACAGTAGAATGGAGTTTGGCACGAAAATCCATACCTATGTTTTTTTTAAAGGGATACTGTCATGGGAAAACATTTTTTTTTTTCAAAATGAATCAGTTAATAGTGCTGCTCCAGCAGAATTCTGCACTGAAATCTATTTCTCAAAAGAGCAAACAGATTTTTTTATATTCAATTTTGAAATCTGACATGGGGTTAGACATTTTGTCAATTTCCCAGCTGCCCCTGGTCATGTGACTTGTGCCTGCACTTTAGGAGAGAACTGCTTTCTGGCAGGCTGCTGTTTTTCCTTCTCAATGTAACTGAATGTGTCTCAATGAGACATGGGTTTTTACTATTGAGTGTTGTTCTTAGATCTACCAGGCAGCTGTTATCTTGTGTTAGTGAGCTGCTATCGGGTTACCTTCCCATTGTTCTTTTGTTTGGCTGCTGGGGGGGGAAGGGAGGGGGTGATATCACTCTAACTTGAAGTACAGCAGTAAAGAGTGATTGAAGTTTATCAGAGCACAAGTCACATGACTGGGGGCAGCTGGGAAATTGACAATATGTCTAGCCCCATGTCAGATTTCAAAATTGGATATAAAAAAATCTGTTTGCTCTTTTGAGAAATGGATTTCAGTGCAGAATTCTGCTGGAGCAGCACTATTAACTGATTCATTTTGAAATTTTTTTTTTTTTCCCATGACAGTATACCTTTAAGGAGAGGATGGCTACAGATCTGTTTCCATCAGCTGTTTCTCCATCTGCACTTCTATACGGTGAAGAAACAGTCTCCTTTGATAGTAGCCTTAGGTTGTGGAAGAAAAGGAAGCTGTTATAAAGGCTTTAATTAAGTATGTTCTTTTCAGGTCACAGAAACCCATTTCTTAGTAATTCTTAGTAATCTCAATAAACTGCCATGTCACTGAGCATTCCCCTCCCGGTCAGATATCCAAGAATTTACATTATTATAGGAAGCTACAATTGGCTGTTAGACTGTATTTTATTTCAAAGTTACGAGTCTCCTGCAAATACACCTCTCTGCTTTTCTTGTGAGTTGTGATTGTGGATCAAAGGAGTTCCCAGGGAAAGGTATTAGAGGATAATCTGAGACACAGGACTCCTGTAGAGCCCAAGAGGGAAATCAGTGTAGTATAGCAGAAAAGGGCCTGGGATAAGTAGGATGGACAATACCACAACATAAAAAAATAAACAAACCAATAGGTCTGGAGCTGCAGGTGTAAATTCCGTAGCTTTTCCTTTTTTTTAAACTGTAAATAAACCAACCAATTTTATATTACTGTGCACATATCCATTCACCTGTTATTTTACAGCAACAACATAAATAAAGTGCATACATACACTTGCACCTCCCTTCACTGCCAGGAACCTATAACTGTTATCTTGCAAGGCTTCATTTAACATTCTTTAATTTCCTTCAAGCTGTGACAATAGATTTTTTTTTAAAAAAAAGTGTACTTTATATAAGGGTGGGTGGGAGGGTATGAGAGCACTCTCCCTGAATGGTTTCCCTCCATTTGTGCCATGCTTCTCCTGAACACCTCACTGCCAGTTCCAAAACAGGTTTTTACAAGGTATGTTCCAAGCCAACCTGCAAAATAATCAACCCATTTCCATTCACTATCACTACCATGTGCAGCTCTGAGCAATATGCCCCAGGCTGCCATACTGTTATGCTATGTAAAAGCCATTTAAATGCTAGCTAATACTGATGGTCGAATAAATTTGCCAGGCGCAAATTCGTGGCAAATTTCCATGTTTCACTACCAGAGAATAAATTTGGGTACCACAGAGAAAATCTGCCACATCAAACAAAATTTGATTTCACGGCAGAAAATTGTTGCGCATCAAAATTATGCAGATGCCCATTGACTTTAATGTATTTGGACAAAATAGATGTGCGTAGAAAAATTGTTGCGGGCATTGAAATTGATTGAAATAATTTTGACGCCCATTGACTTCAATGTGTTTTGCGAATTTAGCAGGAGTTTGCGAACTCTTTGGTGAAACAGGACAAATTCACCCATCACTACTAGCTAAGGTTAATAATCTGAGCATTGAAGTGCCAGCAACTTGTACGAATATTTCACAAAAACTATGTTTTCTGATGCATTATAGATGTTTTCAAAAAGGGTTGTGGCGCAACTAAGATATGTCTATACTTGCTCACAATAAGCATGCACTGCCTTCTAATCCCATATAACCACAGCTGTACCAGAAAGTATACTGCTTTAAACAGCCCTGTATTGCTCATACCACCACCATGTACTGTTTCAGTTGCTCTTTTGTTCTGTAGGGCACTGGGCTTGTGCAGAGTTCTCAAAACTAATCTTAATTTATACATATCAAATGCCACTTCCTTGCCTTGATTGTTTAACTGCAGCATTAGTTCCACTTACTTTGGTTCTGTAACATGTATTATTTAATGGTGCCACTTGGGTACCATGTCACAGCTTTGTCTTTGGGGTTATGATCATTCAATATGATCATGTCTCTAGCCTTGCTTCCATATACCCAACAAGGCTGTCACATTGTCAAACTACATATTTACAACATTCCCCAATTCACCCACTATGAAACACACTCCCTTATTTTTTATAATAAAAGTTATTTTTTGTATATATATTGATAGGGGAATGATATGTTTAGCTCCACTTAGAAAATAAAGCCATTGTAGCACAAATAACATATCCACGAATGATATGTTTACTTTTTTTTTCTGCTATAGAAATCAGTATTATGTATACTGTATATTTACAGTATATGCCTGCTTGGCAATCTTTTTGTCCTCTTTAATTCATATTAAAACTGCCATATAAATAGCTTTTGAAGTGGAAGTCTAACTAAAGGGTATTTGTAAAATTAAAATGCACAAAATAATATTGTTGCTGCAAAAATATATTTACTTGCATTACTGTAGAAAAAGAAACTATCTTTGAATAATTATTTAATGTAACTAGTGCTTTAAACTATATTGTGATTACATTTACTCTCAGCATGTATTTCAATGCACCCCATGGAAAGAATGGTCATGTATTATTGTTGCTATACTTCTCACATACATTTGTAAGAAATCTTTAATAAATAAATCATGCAAGGATAAACTGTTTGTGTGACTGAATTGCTTTTTCAATTAGGCAATCAAATTAAAGTATTACTTTCCTATTGAAAGTTTATTTTAGAACTTTTACGATAAAACAGAAAATACATTGATTAAGAAAAGAAAAAGTAAATAGGTAAATAGCAACCTCTTAAACAAATAAAACAGAAAAAGTAAAATAAAGAACAGAACAGAGAATTTAATATGAGAAAGAATCATACATTGAACTTAACATGCAGGGACAGAATTATTAAATATTGAACTGGGGAATCCTTAAAGGTTTTCAACGGTTTGATATTTTCCACATTTATCAAAACATTAAAGTCTTTCAGGAGAATTGACTTGACAGTCAGAAATGTTTTTAACAAATTGACATATTTATTTAAGAAAATACCCGGTTCATTTTAGCAGAATGTGTTTCACTGATCAATATTAATATATATGTATCAATATCAATATATATGTATATATATATGTATCAATATACTCATAAATCTAAAGCAGAATTTGATTCCTAATGTCAAATTGTCTCCCCAACAAAATATTATTTATCTTTCAGTAAACCTGACATTTTCATTTAAGTTGTAGTTTTTTTTTAGCTGCTTTCTGTCTGGCAAAGCTAAATACAGTACCTACAGAACAGGCAGTGTATAGATCCCATACCTTGAAACCCTAGATAAAAGAGGTATCCTGGGCACCATGTTTTAATGTTATCCACAACAACATGTTCAGAGGATGTGTTCTTGTATTATAAAGAACGAGGATCACCAATTTGACAGTCCTTTTTTAACAATATAAAAAGGTAAAAAGTGTTCAGGAGCCACATAAGCATGGAAAATCTTCCTGGGGTTTGCCACATAATTATTGGTTATTTGATAGCCCCATCTGGATTACCAGCCTGCATGAGGCTCTCTTTCTCTTGTCTCTAAATAAAATCTCTAAACCAGGAATTTAAAAAGGAGAACCTGCTTGAGAACACCAGCTGATAAATACACCAGATGATGTCACATTGTCTTTTTAGCTTTACAAGTCAATGCATGGTATTCTTGCTTGCACACGTGGATCTTGAGAGACTCAAAGCAGACTTGTATATGTAGGAAGGGCGTTTTTCTCCCAAATCACAGTATTTTTGTCAAAAGTGGCATCTTTCACCTACACTTGGGGGTCGATTTCCTACTGTATTTTATTCGTTTTCATGGATCATATTTTTAGCACTAAAAATGGATTATACTAATTTCTCTAAACCACCAAAAATTTGTAATTTGTTAAATGAAAAACCACGAAAAACACTAATACAAAACGTTGCCATCTAAAAGCTGCTGAGGTCATGTAGATGACAATGGGATTTGTTCTTTTTCAATTGTGAAATCGTTATTTCAAGCTTTGTATTCTACAAAAATTTGAGGATTTCAAGGTTTTCATATTAGTATTCGAATTAGTTGCACATTTTTATTCATTTCTGATTTTCATATTTGGATGTTTTAATAAATTATCTGGCATTTATGGTTTTTGAGAAAATTTGTTTTTTTTGTGGTTTCTAAAACCACTATAATCAGAATGTTGATAAATGGGCCTCCCAATGTATGAAAATTACTTGCTGAAATTCCACCCCATCAAAAATGTATTTTTATTTGTTACAGGTGTAAAGTTATTTTTCTCTCATTTTCTCTTTGGCTATGTAACGCAGGGTATTCCAAACAGACCCCAAGGACATGGTAGCGGCCCACTTTTCCTCCTATAACACCCAATTTTGGCTTTGGGACTAGCACACGAAGGGGCGCACAGAAGAGGATGCGCCGGTCGTCCCCGCTTGCCGCCTAGTCCATCAGGTATTTCCTTTACAGGATATTTGTGTTCTAGATCTACAAATATCTCAGTGAGAAAATAAATTTAAGATTATTTAAACTAAATTAGTGAAAACTAACTAAAAGCCTAGGCCTGCAGATTCTCCTGCAATAGAAGAGATGACTATGAAGATTTTCATTCATCCAGGTCATAGTATATCTAGTATAGGTCAATCTAAAAACAACAGGACTTGCTGAGTAATCAATGAAGACGTTTCACTACTCATCCGAGCAGCTTCTTCAGTTCAACTGACTGGTGTGGGAAGTTCTCGGCATATAAACTCTTCCACTAATCCATTTACAATGGCACATTGTAACTCTTCAAAGAGGTGACATCTGAAGAAACTCACAGAGGTGTTGATTCTGTGTAGTTGTGATAGGATTATCCAATGTGTCATGCAACTCCTAGATACAGGTGTTACTTGTGAGAGTTGCATGAATGGATGTGTGAAGTGTTCTGAATCCGCCGGGGTACAGATGTTAGAACAGCATTGTATGTAGCAGACAGGTGGTGTCGAAGCCCCCCACCTCTGTTCAGAGATGGTCTCTCCACCTTGACATGAATCGCCTCTTTCACGCCTCGTTCAAACCAGCGGTCTTCTTTATCCAAGATTTGGACCTTGCTGTCTTCAAAGGAGTGTCCCTTGTCTTTTAAGTGTAGAAAGACAGCTGAGTTTTGCCCTGTAGAGTTCTCCCTCCTGTGCTGAGCCATTCGCTTGGAGAGCAGTTGTTTTGTCTCCCCGATGTATAGATCTGTGCACTCCTCGCTACACTGGACTCCGTATACCACATTGCTTTGTTTTTCTTTTGGTGTTTGATCCTTTGGGTGTACCAGTTTTTGTCTCAGTGTGTTGCTAGGTTTGAAAAACACAGGGACATGGTGTTTGTTGAAAATCCTCCTGAGTTTCTCTGACACTCCAGCTACATATGGGATGACTATGTTCTAACTTCTGTACCCTGGCGGATTCAGAACACTTCACACATCCATTCATGCAACTCTCACAAGTAACACCTGTATCTAGGAGTTGCATGACACATTGGATAATCCTATCACAACTACACAGAATCAACACCTCTGTGAGTTTCTTCAGATGTCACCTCTTTGAAGAGTTACAATGTGCCATTGTAAATGGATTAGTGGAAGAGTTTATATGCCGAGAACTTCCCACACCAGTCAGTTGAACTGAAGAAGCTGCTCGGATGAGTAGTGAAACGTCTTCATTGATTACTCAGCAAGTCCAGTTGTTTTTAGATTGACCTATACTAGATGCAATAGAAGAGGTTTTACAGGGAAAACAGGAAAGACAGAAGAGTGACATAATACAGCTAATTATTACGTATCTGCACTGCAAAAGCCATGAAATGAGAACTTTTAACATATACAGATTTCATTTTATTTTAAAAAATGTAAAATGTGCCATTAAGAATGCTGATGTATTTGATAATGGCAGTTCCCCTTTAAATGTGCAGCTTTTTGCATTTTGAAAACCCTCTTTTTACGAAAGAAATGCACAACCATCAAATGTATTTTTTTTTATTGTTCATTATATATTGCGCTGTCAGAATCATGTTGTCTATGGAAATGTCTGGTAGATTAAATGACTTGGAAAATAATTTGAAAGTAGACGCTGAGAGCACATCGACCACATAGTGGTTACATTTAAAAATCACTTTTATGGAAATATAGAAATTATGGTATTAAAAAAAAAATGTTCATGCTCTGAACGAAGATGCAGACAGAAACTGGAGCTGCATGTCTTCATCATGATGAATGAGTTACAGGTAACCAGCAGGGGTTAGAATACTAAATAGAACTTCATTAGTTCTCAAAAGAGGGGCCATTTAGAAAATAATCTCTTACTGTTTCAATCATTCTAGGAAGTGAAAAATATCTTTTTTCTCAAGAATGTTTATAAAATGATTTTCCAGGATTATTGAGAGAATGTACTGTAAATAAAATAAACATTTTAATTATCAAAATCTACTTTTATCTTTGATAAATACTTCGAAATTCGACTATCGAATGTCTTTACATCGAATTTGATCATTTGCGGTCAAAGTAAAATCCCTTCATCAAATGATTAAATCCTTTGAATCTAATAATTCAAAGTATTTCATCCATCGATCAAATGATTTTTCTTTGACTTCAAAAACCTTCGAAAAATGCTCTAGAAGGTCCCCATAGGTTAACATAGCACTTCGGCAGGTTTAATTTGGCGAAGTATTGAAGTCAACGTTTTTTTAAAGGGACAGTACTTCGATTATCGAATGGTCGAATATTCAAACTATTTTACTTTGAATTCGAAGTCGTAGTATCCTATTCAATGGTTGTAGTACAAAAAAATTACTTTGAATTTCGAATTTTTTTACTTCCAAAATTCCCTCAAATTCACTTCTACCCTTGATAAATCTGCCCCAACTCATACCATGACCTTGACCATGATGTTTGATCAATCAGCCCTTTGAAGAAGCACAACTTTTGCTTAAATATAGTAATGCTGCTTTTTGAAGAACATATTCTGATCTTTTAATTAAAGGTGAAATAGAAAAAAATTATATTTTTAAATATTTCCTTTATATGTTCCTTTTGGGTTTATTTACTCGATAATTTGTGACCAATAACTGCATATGTAATATGGCCAAATAACAAAACATATATGTTTTAAGAATCTCCTCCATAAACCCTAGAAACAGTAGTTGAAATCTGCAGTCATTTAATTGTGTTTTCTTAAACCATTAATATAGATATTAAGGGCATATTTATCATGCTGTGTAAAATAAAATTTGCTGAAAAAATGGTGTAAAGAGCTGTGTAAATAAATGGCAAATTTATCAAGGTGTGTTTTATGCCATGCGAACGTACTGTAAGAAAAAACACGTAAAAAATGTACTTCATTTTTTACATGTCGAAGCCTGGTGATGTGTGATGTATTATACCGGTTTTTACACCACCTAATAAATATTAATAAACATGCCACTTAATGTACCGTATATGTGATAACATAACAATACGACAATGAAAATTTGTAAATTTAAATAACTATACTTATAGCCCAAATGATAAACACTGTTAACAAAACAACTGACAAACAGTACTGGTACAGCATGAATAGCTTGTCACCAGACATTTCCAAAACCAATTTCAAATACCAGCAGAAAACATCAAAACATGTCCATAAACATAAAAATGTAGATGCAGAAGAAACCACCTGGCCCATTTAGTTTGTCCACTGAATGTTTAGTTCCTTGCACTGATTTAATAGTCCCACAAATGGCAATATATTGAGAACTTTTGTATAAAGGTACTTTCTTTATGATACCTTTCCATATGTCTACCCCAAACTAGTCATCTTCTAGATAATTTCCCCCCTGTGAACTTTACTTCTCTTGATATATCTGAATTAGAGATGCACCAAATTCACTATTTTGGGATTTGGCTGAATCCTGAATCTTTCATGAAGCCTTTGGCCCAATCAAATCCATATGGAAATTAGGGTAAGGAAGGTTTGTGTCTCCCCACACAAATTTCTTTGTCCATGTGATGAATTTGGTTTGGCCAGGCACTTGGATTCTGCCGAATTAGAATCCTTCTGGAAAAAGGCAGAATCCTTGTCAAATCCCAATACAAAATATTGGATTTGGGCAGGCTTTATTTTATTAATATTTCTGTAGACTTCCATCTTATCTGTATTAGGGATGCACCAAATACTGAACTGAATTTGAACCCTAATTTGCATATGCATATGCAAATTAGGGGCAGGAAGGGTAGAAGTAAACCACATACTTCGTTTCTAAAAAAAAATTATTTTCTTTCCAGGAGAGCCCATTTTCTTATATTGAAAACGTTCATCCCAACTCTGTCAGCTCCCAAACAAAAAGGTGGTCTCAGTGTCCCAAACTTGTATTATTATTACCAGGCCTCTCAAATCATGCCATTGATACACTTTTATCGACCCATACCCCCGTTATGGGCCCAAATAGAAGCAGAATGGTTGAAACCAATTAATCCGGCAACGTTACTTTGGATACCAAGACAGGATAGACCTGCATCTTATTCCCCAGTCCTGAGAATTGCATTAGCTATCTGGGATTCGGTTACCCAAAAAACTAAATTGGTTTCATTGCATCTCCCTGCAATGCCCATCATGGGCAATCCTTCTTTTCAACCAGGCCTAAGTCTTAGAGACTTTCGGCAGTGTCGATAAATAAAACATTATGCACATAATGGACTCACACTAATATTCTTCCTATATAAATTATTGTTATGACAGCATCCTCAATATGGGAGACAGCTTATGTAGTCCTGTATAGTATAAATAAATGAAAGCGATAAGCAACCAGAATAAATAAAACAATTATGGACATATTTATCAAGGGTCGAATTTCGAATTTGAAAAACTTAAGTCTAAGGTTTTTTTGGTTGAAAAGGTCCGTTTTTGATTGAATCGGTCCATATTCAGCCAAATTAGAATCGTACGAATCTAATTAATAGCGCAGTAGATCATTTTTCCCAGAAAAAAAATTGATTTATCAAAGTCCACCAATTGACTCCAAATAGGTTCCAGGGGGTCCCCCATAGGCTAAAACAGCAATTCAGCAGGTTTTACATGGCTAATGGTCAAAGTCAAATTTTTAAAGTGACAGTACTTAATACATTTCGATATTCCAGTTTTCTAATTATTTTCAAATTCGATTAGAATTTGGACTATTCCCTAGTCGAAGTACACAAAAAATAGCTAAAAATTCTAATTTTCACCTCAACCTTTGATAAATCTGCCCATTAATGATAAGCTTCATCTCATGAAAGTAAGAAACTTTTAAAAATATGATCAATGACAAATTCTGCACTGTTTCTGAAATTATCAAGTTACTCTTTACTCTCTCTCTCTTGACAATTCCTTTCTTCATGTAGGAGATGGAGTCAGATTTTGATTGACATTTAGGTCTAATGCATGTTTCGGAGGGCTCCCATTGGCTATTCCATGTACGTGAGCTAACACTTTCAAACTAATCACAAATCCTTCATGTAGCGAGACAGGAGTTGCTTCAGAGTAATTCTATCAGGCTCCGTAATGGGTCCGACGAGATAATAGCCTCCCCTATGCCTCTCACTGGAACTTAGAGCCTGGGTGGAGACAGGAATAAGTCCAGATGAAGAGTAACAGAGGTGCCGGTAAATAGATGTTTGGTAGGCACTTGTAAAAAGTCTAGTCGAGGTAGCCAAAACAGGGATAAGCGAAGACGTAGTCAAGCCAGGCGTGGGTCAGGAACGTAATCAACGGTACCAGGGGAAATCCAAGAGAAGAGTCAAAAACAGGCCAATAATCAGGAAACCAATGGATCAGCAATGTGGAATTCAAAAACGCTTAGTGTCAGAGGCAAGATCACTTCGCAGTGATTTGCAGGCCTCGGCGTCCTTTTACGCACCGTGTGCATGCGTCAAAAACGTGCGCGCGCGTCAGAAACGTGCGCGCGCGTCAAAAACGTGCGCACGCCCGCGAACCTCCGTCCGCGCACGCGCGCACAACTCGACGCAACCGCGCCGGTGCGCACACACGCCGCGAACTCTTGCCGGGGCGCAAGATAGTACCAAGGGACTGACAAATTCCTTTTGAAAGTATGAGCTATAAGGTAAAAAGAGTGATCTTTTTGGTAACAGGAGCCCCCCCCTCACATTGATGTATTATGAAGTAAACACCTACATTTAGGGGCAGATTTATCAAGGGTTGAATTGTAAAATCTAATTCAAAATTTGAATTTTCAAGTTTTTTTATGGTCAAAACTGTCAGATTTGAACTCTTTGATTAGAGTTTTTTTAAAAAAAATTGAATCATAGTTCAATTACTCTGGAGATTTATCATACACTGGCCCTTTACAAACTCGAATTTGACTATTCACCACCTAAAACCTGCCGAATTGCTTTTAAGTCAATGGGAGGTGTCCAGGAATCAATTTGGAGTTTTTTGCAGCCTTCCTGACATTCAAGTTTTTTCAGAGAAAAATCTCAAATTGATTTTTTAGATTTCAGATTGAATTCATTTTCAGGTTGATCCTATTCACCCGAATTTGCAAAATTAGATTTTTATAATAAATTTTTATTGGTCGAATTTTGAGGCCATGGGAGTTTATGGGAGTTTTAAAAAACTCACATGAATTCGAAATTTAACCCTTGATAAATGTGTCTCTTAATAATAATATTGTTAAAATTATATTTAAAGGACATGTAAACCCCACAAAAATTTAATCAGTGAACAAACTCTTTGAAATTGGTAGATAACTGCCACTCTGGTTGTTAAAAGGTTAACAGTAAGGCTGCAGCATCCCCTTAAAGGGGGCCTGTCACCCCAAAAAAAATATTCAAAATCCTATTTTATCACATTAGTCAAGCAAAATCAACTTTAATTACACTATATAAATTATTTGAATCCTGTTTCCTTCAGTCTGCGAATTCATAATTATAGCAGTCAGGAGCCATTTTGTGGGCACTTATCAAGCAAGCCTTGCATCATCTCAGAATCTTGTTTGTGCACCAGAATGAGGGACCCAATGTCCATCCCTATGCCCTGGCTACACAATTAAATGGTGAAGAGAATGGGGGAATGTGTGGAGAGCAGTGATATCTAGGAAGTGCTGAATGGAAAGTGAAAGAAATTGTCTGCCCCGCCTCTATGCCTAAGGAATAGAGGAGGGGCAGACAATATTTGATTGACAGCTGAGATTTTTAAATGAGCTTACAACAGCTATGAATGCTTTAATAAAAAATTTAAATTGGATTTCATGTTTAATTTGAAGATGACTTTATTTTACAGATTTTTGTGTGACAGGTGACAGGTCCACTTTAATCACTTCTAAAATGGTGAAACTGCTATTTGTTTTAGGAAAATGGGATGGTGATGGCAAATAGAGGAGGTATATGCAGTACAAATGCAGTACAAATGATGGGGCTTGGGTAGTGAAGATATGCCCAACTCATATACATGGTAGGAACATGTAGGCTTTACATGTCCTTTAAGTTAATGCACATATTTACTTTATATTATATTCTTCCCTAACTGGGCAATTATCCAGAGAACAACTGCTGACTCTTTGCACTATTAACAGCCTTCACAGTTTCCCATAAAATATCATTTTACCCTCTGCTCCTTTAAGAAAACCATTTAAATAGTAGGACAATATATGTTACAGTTAAGACTAATACAATATAATGACAATGTTCCATACAAAAATGCCAAAAATCATTCTGAATTCCGATTTGTTCACAGTATATAATCTTGCCTAATAATGTGAGCTAAATGTATGCATGATTTTACTGAATCTACTTAGGCATATCAGAGAGTCGTTTAGCTTTCTTCTAGCTTTAAGCATGTGAACAATGAGGAGCATACTGAAAGCTTCATTTTTGTTCACTTCATAAACCACCTGTTTTGCTTCCTCACATAACAATGGCAATGAATAGATGACTCGCTCTTTTTTCCAATACACCTCTCTGTAATAAAAGGAGTGACAGAAAATCTCTGACCCTGTTCAAACCATCTGTTGTACTTTATATCATTAGCTGAACAAGGAGAGTTACTTCTTCATAGAAAACCCCAGACAGAATATAACTTAGTTGAAGATAAGAAAATGTGATCCTAGTGCATTCTCTAGTATGGGTTCTTTGTTTCCCTATGTGTTCATATTTCAATTACTCTGGAGTTTGAAACTATATTGTCTTTACACTTTCTTTGATAAATAGAATAGAATGTGATTGTTCCTGCTGCGGAGTCTCTTCAGTGTCTCACTGCTCAGATGAATGCTTCACTGACCTTTTGAATTCATTGTACAGCTCAGAAGTTCCTTTGGAATGTTTTATAGTGAAAGGTCTATGTATTCAAAACACTTTTGCATAGACTCTAACACAATGAAATGCTCAATAGCATAGCAACCAACGTAGCATATTACATTTAGTTTGAAATATTCTCTAATACCTGCAAGTTGTAATCAATGTGCCACAAAGTGGGCTTTATTCATTTGCCATCTATTTAACCTAATGCAGTCATGGGTACAGGTTTCTCCAACAGTTATATTGTTATAAAGTAGAATAACTTTGTAACAAAAAGGGTCACTGTTATAATGACAGGTTACTGACGAACAGAAATTGTGACAATATTTTATTAAATACTTTACATTTTTAGAATTTAAAAAAGGCTGGTAATTAGTAAAGGACTTCTTACATTAGCCAAGAAAGCCTGCTGAATTAAATACCCTGATTATGCAGGAGTTAACAGCATTGCTTAGATGGAGTCGGCAGTGAGATTACATTGGCAAATAACTTTTGTCTAGTTCTGATAAATCTTTGTTATAAAAGATAAAACATTGGGTACCAGGATGATATTTTTACCAAAATATCATAAATGACAATGATGTTAATGCTTGTTAAATACAAATGTTTTTTTCATGTTTATTAAGTTGATGGTAGATGGGCCGAGCAATGCAGTGAACATGAAAGGCAAGCAGCAGCAGTTGCCATTGACATATTCGTGAAGAAAGTAAATGAGATAACATTAGATTTAATCAGATTTGACGGAAAGTGTTTTTTGTGCTCTTCATTGTACTGAACAATTTCATAAATCTAGTTTGACCAGTTTTTTACAAATCAAAGATCCATTACAAATCTTATTTCTATTACTGGAATAAAATATCAAATAACTTGCAATATTTGAGGTGTGGCATAATGAAAATGAACTTTCTGTGGCTCCATGTGGCATATACTCTACCTAGTAGTTGGAAGGTGGATTAAACTATGAGTATATCCATTAGTGGTTAAGTATTACTTGGGGAAGAGCCAAGTTGAGCACTCTGTACTTGCTGTGAATCACATGGGTCAGACAAACAGGTTGTTAGATAGGTGCAGCCCTAGTGGACTGTGAGTTTGCAGCTTACCTGATCATGATGGATGGTGGTCACTGACATCCAGATGTTTTAATTTTTAATTACAAAATAAAAATGAACATTTAGGAACCTCACAGAGATATATATGTACTGTTAGAATGGAGATAAATTACCATATTAGATGCTGCCTTGTGTTTTCAGCTTTATGATTCTATGATCCTATGATGTCACTGCTGTTATTTGAATAATAATTTACAATCTTGCGCTTTAACTGGAATAAAAACATTTCATAGGAATATCATGAAAATGTTTTTCCAGATAAATCGAATTTTGGCATTCGTTGCTTTTCCTTTTAATATTTCCAATACATTTTTTGAAGGCATCATGAAAATACAAAATATAAGAACAGGGATAGTTCAAGTTAAGGTAATATTTCATGGCCTCAACTCATTTGTTTCATGGGTCTAGTATATGGAATTCACCAGGCCCCACAAAAGCTAAGGTAAGGGTTGGAGATCCATAGATAATTAAAACCTACTACTGTCGAAGGTGTATAGTGTTAAACTTTGCATAGAATTATGTCAACTGTTTTGCAAATATGTAAAGCAAGAAGGTCTAAAATAAACAATGAAATTAGTTTATTATATTTGAAATATTATTTTTTAATAATAATATTTTTTTATAATTATATTTTTTAATGAATCTAGTTGAATTCAATCTTTTAATATTTTTTAAAAAATTCGGGTTGAATGGGAATGGAAGGAGGGGTTGATAATTAATTCAGTACTCGGTTCACTTTTTCTTCTCTCTCGCAATACTGAACTTACAGGAGGCCGTGGATTTGTGGATTTTAAGGCCAGCATAGCTCTTGACAGTTTAGGGCTTAGATTAACAAACAAGACCACAGTCCCGGTTGCTCTGCCTTCTTTGCCTTTGTGGTGTCCCAGGGATTAGAAATAAATTAGGTAGTAGATTTGGGACAACTCCACCTCTCTCCTTTTCCATTTTCTTATTTCATTTCATGAACCTGAGTATTTTTTTTTAAATTTTATCCCTATTTATGCGGTTACTCCAATTAATTTATAATCAATTACCTGAGTTATAATGAATTATTGAATTAGCACTGCCAAGCACTTTATCAATTAATTGTTGTCCAATTTTGGACGCAGTTACCTCAATCACGCATCATATAATATTGCCACAATTTTTAATCGATTCACTGTGGCTGGACTTATTCAAAGGTTTTTTTAATTGTAATTTAACTGAATTAATTTCATTGCACTGCACTTTATTTATAATTAATTTCATTTCTAATTCCTATTTATTATATAATGAATTTATAGCACAGCACTTTAAGTCAATACCAATTCATGGGATTGGTCTAACGTTAATCACAGGACTTGCACGGCAACATAGGCAATTTTTTAACTAACAGGTATTGAAACAATTTATATAAATAACAGCTATAGTAAGATTGTGAGCGGGGTACTTTTTCTTTTTGTTTTTGCTACCTTATCAAGTACTGACTTAGGTCAGACCTCTACTACAATCGTGGGATAACACATTTTGATTTAAGCAAAGGGATCGTCCGAGTGTTTTTATTATTTTACCTCTGTTAACATTATAATTTCAGAACAGTATACCCTACAGTAAAAAGGCAGTAGTTTGACTATTCTGTGAGCTAACCTACAAAATTTTCTCTCACCATATTTGTACAAACATAATAGAAAAACAATGCTGATTTTATGTTTGCTTTAATAGGAAATCACCATTGATGATGCATAGGAGTATATATTTTCAAAGTTAAACAATATAACAAGATTTCTTTAACACTGTGCAATTCAGTTGAAAAAACATTTTTGCTCATTCATGTGGGACCATTAGAGATTCTGTTATTCTCTCTCAAACTGCTCACATACAGGGAAATGTCAAAACAGAGGAGAAAAATACAGATGATGTTAACTTTGGGGACTCTGCAGCACTAGGAACTTTCTTCCATAATTAACTATTGCTTTGGGCTAAAGAATTTATTTCCTACTACCAAGAGTTCCAGAAACGGACATTTGCAGGAGCACATTACTTTGTAAAGTGAAATTTCACATTTCTATTCAATTTGATTAATTATATTGTATTTTACTCAATAAAAAAGTCACATTTATTAATTTTTAATCAAATATTTTATATTTTTGCTATTTCATTGACCAAGTTTCATGAAATATTTTGTAGTTCATGTTTGTTCATTCATTCTGTTCAGTTTTCATTTTTAAAGTGCGCATTTGGAGTAAACTTTATTTATAAATCTGCTTCCATATGTAATGAATGTGGCGTTAATTTATCAACACTGACCATTTGGCATTGATTGCTATGCGCTACTGCCCATGTGCAAATTTGCCCAGTGGTGATCAATGAGCCCCATTGAGTTTGTCCAAGTGCAATAACCCATAGCAACCAATACGATGTTTCTTTGTAACAGCTGACCAATAAATCTTTCCTGCTGATTGGTTGATATTGGGTATTAGACCAGTAGCAAATTGTGTACCTCTTATTACATTTTCTCTCTAGTGTCCATGATGCACATGCGCGCCGATGGGGAGCCTTGTGCGCATGCGCGCTGAGGGGGCCACCGTGTGCACATGCACACAAAGGGGGTGCTGCACATCGACAGGGGGCCCTGGACTGCAGTCCTGGTGGGCCCCGGGTCCCCCAGTCTGACCCTGTACACATGATCCAAGGGTTGATTTTTAATTGGATACTGCAGAACTGACAACTTGCTTCTAAAGCTAGAAAATCCACCTTGGACTGGTCTTTATATTTTATAGGTAAAAGAGTATGACTGTGTGCATCAAATGCATCACTATGACCTGCTTGCTTTCGTTAGGGTTTCTAACTTTCTCCAACTTTATTTGCATAGTGGATATATAATAAATCATGTATTATGTTGTTTTATTAATAACTCTTTTAATAATCTTCATATAATGGCTTGCATCTTACATTAATATGTTTAAGTCTTTCTCTTATACATGTTTTTGGTACAAGTACATTATGGGGCCGACTAACATTCAGATTTCTATTTTTTCACAATTTTTTTCTATACAACTCAAAATATTTTAGATTTATTAAGGGGCATATTTATCAAGGATCGAATTGAAAATTGGAATTTTTGAATTCTATTCGAGTTAGCAGGTCGATCCTATTCACCAAAATTTAATAAAATTCAAATTTTCAAGTTTATGGGAGTTTATAGGAGTTTTTAAAAACTCCCATCAACTCTTAATTTGACCCTTGATAAATCTGTCGTAAAACTACGAAAAACTCAAAACTTTGCCAAGTAAAAGCAGTCAAGGTCCAATAGAAGTGAATGGGAGCTGTGCTGATCCTATTGGATCTTTTTTTAGCCATTCAGACTAATTCAGACAACATTGTGGTTTCAAAAAGCACTAATATCACTAAAATTCAACCTTCAATAAATGGACCCCCTCACATTGTAAAGGATTCAAATGAATAAGAAATATTGGGAAATAAAAATGCTCTATGAAGATTAAAGTTACCAGAATAAAAATTAAAATATAATGCAGTAATACCAAAACTACAGATTGGGTATTGAACATACACAGATACATAAAAAAAAACTGACAAAAGCTCAGTAGGAAAGTTAAATATCCCTGTAAATTTTCTACAACTTTCTTCTTGCATGACACAAGCTAGGAGATGCTAATGTGCTTGGGCAATGCAAAAAACACACACAAATATACTTGTTTTAGATAGCAGATCAGTATTGAGGAAAAACTATATCCCCATTACTCCCTGTAGTGGCCTCATATTGTTTTTTTTTATTTTTGTGTGGTAGACCATATTTTCATAAATACAAAGCTGCTTATGTGTTTTTGTGTCTACTATTGATTTCTAATGTGGAAACATTGTGCTTTACCTCAGCATGTACCACAATAAACCTTTCATGATGCTCCATGTTAAGTGTGTATATATAAATATATTTGTGATGTAATAGGTACATGTATTCATATAAATGTAATGGACAATAGTCAAAAACTGACTCTTCAAGATGCATAAAGAAGAACTTTAACTTTTTTGTCCAGGTTATATTTTTTATTCTTGCCAAAAAGGCCATGTAGAACTACAGTACATCTTCAGTTGAGTCATTTGGCAAATGTAACATATCTAATTACCCATGGCATCACAAAGCACCATTTTTAGGGATTTAGGATGTGTTTTACTTTGTTTTCTGTGGCTTTAGTTTAGACTGTTCGGTTACTATAAAATTTATTGGTAAGCAGATTGTGAGGGCCGAGAGCTATTGGTGCTGACATCCATTAGAATTTCTCTGGAAGGCATGTCTTTGCAGTAGAAATTTCAGTAACTGAATTAGGTTTAATTCATTTACCTGTTTGCATATAAGAGCAGTTGAGAACTACTGCTGGATGCAATTACTTGCACCATGAGACATTTACCATTTAAAAAAAGTTAAAAAAGGTCAGCATTAATCCTTGCAGCTGCCTGGGACTTTTTACATTGTATTGAGTAGCATTTTTTTTTGTCTGTACAGTGGCACTGAATTTAATATCCCATAATCCAGTTACCATGATATTAACTGTGCTGAACAACTAATGAACTGTTTAGTACGGAGAAATTAAATACAAAAATACATATCTGATTTATTTTTGGCTTAGAGGTAGGTGTGTTGAGAATATATTTATAAATATTGTACCCCATATTTATATTGAGGTACTGTTATGGGATCTGTTACCTGGAACATATTATCCAGAAAGCTCTGAATTACAGAATGGCCACCTACTATGGACTCTATGTTAATAAAATAATTAATTATTTAATGTTTAAATTATTTTTTAGTAGACGTGGAAGCCTACTTATCAAAGGTCAGAATTTAGTGGGGTTTTTGAAACCATGACTAAACTCACTTTCTCTAAAACTACCAATGTCATGAAATTTATGAAAAGATCCGAATAAAAAAGTAGAAACGGAAAATTACGCTAAACAATGCAGAAAAAATCTGAATATCTCTAAAACCTCTAAAAATTCAAGTTTTTAGGACAATTCCTAGTGGAAAAAAATCTGACAACATATAAACAGTCCATTAGGATCAGCACAGCTCCCATTGACTTCTATAGAGCCATGACAACTTTTACTTGGCAAATGTTTGTATTAGTGGTGTTCGTGGTTTTTACACTTAGGGGCACATTTACTAAGGGTCGAATATCGAGGGTTAATAAACCCTCGAATTCAACCCTTGAAGTAAAATTCTATGAATTCGAATATCGAATTCGAAGGATTTACCACAAATTCTACGATCGATCGATCAAAGAAAAATCGTTAGATTGAAAGATGAAATCCTTCGAATCGAACGATTCGATGGATTTTAATCGATCGATCGAAGGATTTTTCTTCAATCTAAAAAACCTTAGAAAACTGATGGGGAACGTCCCCATAGGCTAACATTGCACCTCGGTAGGTTTAAACTGAAGTAGTCAAAGTTTTTTAAAGAGACAGTAGTCAAAGTTTTTTAAAGAGACAGTTCTTCGACTATCGAATGGTCGAATAGTCTAACAATTTTTAGTTTGAATCGTTTGAATCAAAGTCGTAGTCGAAGGTCGTAATAGCCTATTCGATGGTCGAAGTACCCAAAAAAAATACTTCCAAATTCAACGTTTTTTTTACTTTGAATCCTTCACTCGAGCTTAGTAAATGTGCCCCTTAATAAATCTTGTATTTTTAGAGCTTTTAAAAAAATTGGGAAAATTACAAATTTTACAGATTTGTGGGAATTTTTTTAATTTGTTTGTTAGTAAATGGACCCTTAAATGTATGTAGATCCAAATTATGTAAAGATCCCTTATCCAGAAAACCCCAGGTGCTGCACATTCTGGATAACAGGTCCCATAACTATATTTATTGTGTATAAATCCCTTCCTGGTCAAATACCTGAATCAAGAAGCAGCAACAACAGGAAAATGCCATAAAGTTCCTTTGTCTGCATTGTAGCAACTTGTAATTTAGCATTAGGGTTCCTGGAATGAATTGTTGACATTGATTCCCCTACTAAATTGATTCAAAAGGGATAACAAGATACAGTGGTTCAGTAAATGAAGTGTAGCTCAGGAGAGACATTATCCACCTGCTATTCCAATATCTGCCATGATTATCTGAGCTTCCAATCTGATACCAGCCAGGATACTGTAGGAAGGTCAAAATGAGTGTGCAGAAACTATCTAGCATCTTTTTTTTCTGAAAAAATTAACAGATATGATTTATTCTTGAGAAAGATATGGTTTGAGGTTCGACTCTAATGATTGTTACATTTTGTGTAGTTCTATGTATTCAAAACATAGAAAACTGTGTCTCACTAAGTATGGGTGCCTCCCTTGACTGATTTTTAGCTCAATCTTACAAATGCACAAATGTAATTAGTATCCTGATCTTGACATTACTCATCCTAGTTGTAAGTAACTACGACTTCTGCTTTTTCATTTTGCTAATTCTGCTCCTGTCCATGGCTTTTGTTCAAAGACAACATAACATGTCTTTATGTGCCCACATCCAAATAATCCTGCAGTGGTACAAAAGAGGCGTTGACATTCTCCTCAAAACAACTGTTTTGAAATGAAAAATGGATGCAAAAGAAAGTTGTTGCTTTTTTTTAGTTTTGGATGAAACATGATGTTTTCATTAGGTTCCAATGATGAATACTTTGATAAAAAAAAAAAAAAAACCTCTGGCCCCCAAGCAAGCTGTAGGACTTAAATACAGAGAAGAAAGCCAAACACTAGTTAAAAGGTTAATTACTAGCATTTGGCTTTGTCTTGCTGTATGTTAAGTCCAACAGCTTGCTTGTGGTCAGAGGTTTTTCAACCCCTCAGACATTTAAAAGATATTGAGTGGTATACTATAAATCTGGTTTGACCCCCCCATAATAATATTATCTTAGATCAAAGCCTGTTTGAAACCTCAGTAATCTGGCTGTTTACATAGTGATGGATGAATCTGACCCATTTCGCTTTGCCGAAAATGTGCCGAAATGCATTTTCAAGGAAGAGTTGTCACCCTAGGTCCCTTCTGGAGGGTATCCCGATTGGACAGTTCCTCAGGTTACGGAGGATCTGTTCCACTTGGGATGCCTTCCAGAGGAGAGCAATGGAGTTATGGGATAGGTTGACTGTGAGAGGCTATAGTACAAAATGTATAAAACAAGCTTACGATAGAGCAGTGGGTACAGATCGAGAGAGCCTTTTGAAACAAGAGAAGGGAATACAAAAGAAAAGAAGAAATAGGAAACACAAAAAAGAGAAATGTGTGGATGTGACTAGTGAGAGAAATAGTGACAAAAATTTATATAAAGGTGATATAGAAAAAGGCCGAGATATGAGGGATGTTTCGGATATGTATTTCGTGACAGAGTATAGTGTGGAAGCGGACCAAATTCGTAAAATAATACAGAAACATTGGAAAATAATTGAACTGGATCCCCATATGCAGATTGGCAAACTAATGTTTTCCTATCGAAGAGGTAAAACAATAGCGAATTGTGTGTCACCAAGCATGTTACCAGAAAAATTGAGAACTAAAAGATGGTTAGATTTTAATGGTACATATAAATGTGGAGCGAAAGTATGCAAGGCATGTAAATTTATGAATGTGTCCAAATCGGTTAAGAGCACGACAACAGGTAAAGAATATAAGTGTAGGACATATGTGAACTGTAAAACAACGAATGTTGTGTATCTGGCGACATGCTCATGTGGATTACAATACGTAGGGAGGACATCCAGGAGAATGAAGGATCGTGTATTAGAACACATAGCTGGTGTTGGAAGAGAAGATAGGTCTTCTCCAATAGCAGATCACATTTTGAGTAAACATAGTGGCAATGAGAAATGTATTTCGTTTCAAGGACTGGAACATGTGAAATTAGGAAAGAGAAAGGGAGATATAGAAAAATATTTAAACAAACGAGAAGCCTGGTGGATGTTCTTGTTACAAACGGAAAATCCAACAGGTTTGAATAAGGAATGGGAAATAAAATATTTTATAGAATAACTATTACCTATCTCCTCTTCCAACGCTAGTAAATAAATAGATGGAGTGTAACCTAAGGGCATTTAAAATGATATCTTTGTTAATACGAAATGAAAATAATAAGAATAATGAAGGAAAACAATAAGTAGAAATATATCCTCTAGAAGTGAATGGGAGAAGACACACACACATAGACTTACCAGCCTTAAATAGGTTGAATAGTCAAGTTGTATATCCTACTATCACCTGAAATAGATTGGTGTTTAAGAGTTTTCAAGAACACTAAATTGTTTTTATTGAAAAGAAACTGGTTTTATTTGTGGTCGTATAGCTTTAAGAGAACTGAACAGAAGTTTGTTAGTATGTATAAAGCTATGCAGATTTGTATTGTGTGTAATGCCCTGAGGAAGTGACTAACGAGGTCACGAAACGCGTTGGCAATCTTTGCACTGCATATGTAGCCTAAAAATGTGTGCTTTTATGAAGATTTAATAAAGCAAGATGTTTTAACTGAGTTTGTGGATTGCGGTGGATTTCTGACACAAGTTAAAGTCTATAGGTAACAATTTTTGTTTTATGCACGAGGCGGTGTAACAAATCTTTTGTGAAGCTAGACAATTTTTTTAACCCATTGGAGCCTAGGGGCATCATTTTCGCAGCGAAACTTGAAAACTTTTTGCTCATTAATCCCATTAAAGAACCATGTTCATAAAAACACTTTAAGGAATAAAGGAAAAACAACGTATTTCTGCATCATTATTTGGCAGCTATTATGATAAAACCCAGCAGACAACATAGCACAATAAATGATTCCCTGCTACAAAGGAACAAACCCTTTCATCGGGTACATTTTCAGATTACAGTTTTTCAGGTTTAAAGTAGTGATGGGCAAATCTGACAGATGGGCAACTTTGTCGGAAATCATTGGTCTATGAGTGACAATTTTTTTGATGCGTGACAAATTGTGCAACAAATTTTTGATGCGTGGAAATATTTTTCATTGGAGTCTATGGGCATCATTTTTGTGGCAAAACTCAATGGGACTCATTTATAAACTTTGCGTAGGGCAAAATGATTCACACAGTGAAAATATTTGCCCTGCGCATGGTTATATTTATAAAGCTGGATAAGAGTGGTCTACTTAGGGGCATATTTATCAAGGTTTGAATTTCAAATTGAAAAAAACTTCGAAATTCAAATTCAAAAAGACCAACCAAAGTTGTTTTTTTGGTCAAATAGGTCAGTTTTTTGATCTAATAGGTCCATATTCACCCAAATTCGCATCGAAGGAAAAGCGCATTCGATCAAATTCGATTCGACGTTTTTCCCCAAAAAACCTTGATTTTTCAGAGTCCACCAATTGACCCCAAATAAGTTCTAGGAGGTCCCGATAGGCTGAAACTGCAATTCAACAGGTTTTAAATGGCGAATGGTCGGAGTCTAATTTTTAATTTGAATCAAATTTTGACTATTCCCTAGTCGAAGTACACAAAAAATAGATTGAAATTAGATTTTTTTTTTCATTTGAAAATTCACCTCGACCTTAATATATAAATACATCTGCCCCTTAATGTGCAAACAGAATTCTCCTTCCTCAAAGATCTGGTTCAGCACTGTAGCACTCTTCCTGGAGGTATGGTGGTTTGTAACAGAAGGTTTGCGTCGAAGGACAACTTGTGTAGAGAGAGGAATCTGTTTATTTTCTTCATCTTCCTCTTCATCCTCCTCTACCCTAAAGAGACATTTCCTTCCACTTGTTGTTGGATTCAGAATTTTTTCACACTGCGAATGTCCATAAGAGCTGTTTAAATATGGCAAAAATGCAAATTGCGAATACTCTGTGCCTGAGTTACAGCACAACTTTGGTGGTGGAGGAAATATTCGCAGAACAGTTTTGCAAATTGAGAATTTAATTGAAAGTGTCAGCGCTATTTTCACGCACAACAACCTCGCACTCTGGGCACACTCACGCAAACACCCATCTCATGTGCGAGCCATTTGCGAAAATTTATTCGCAATGCGAATTCGAAAAAAAAAAACGGAAAGACGAGCACAGCAGTGCAATATTTTAGCATTCAGGAAAAAACATGGCCAATACAACCATTTGCAAATAAATATGTGATGCGCAAACTTTATAAATGACCCCCAGTGAGTTTTCAGTGTGAAGATCAATCTTGGGTAAGTGATGATTTCATGCCTATTACTGACACCAGAGAGCAGTCCCATTCCTCAAGGTATAAAGATCTATCCTCCTCTGTTTCCTTTTTCACCTCATACACTACACTCATCTGCACCAGTTTTGGCTACTCCCAATCTGGGTGATATCAGATATATTGCTGTATCTTCAGCTAATGTTTGGCTATCTGGCTTCCATCTGTAAAAGCTCCCTGGAAAGCTGTTTAAAAGTACTATACAATGTTTTTCTAGGTGGGACCTGCCAATCAAGAGTTTGCAGAAACTGGACCCCTGTATTCATACCTGTCACATTCTAGGTTCCTCTGCTTGCTTGCCCTTTGCCACCTGCATTCATCAATCTCTAAACGGAGATGGCCCACTTCCAGGCCAGGAATATGCTTAGGGAGCAGCCCAGGGAGTGCTAGGCACATGCCTCATCTGTCTGCCTGCCCCTAGTTTGGAATCCAGCAGATTCAGTACCCTGGTCGTTCAAAGATAGAAGCCTGACAACTCAGCATAGAGAAAGGTGTTTTCTATAGAGAGGATCCCCATTTCACAAGCAGTGCCTATCTTTAGTGATAAGGGAAATTTTGCAACAAGTTTCACTGTTAAAAAAAAACACCCATTGGAATGTAATACATGAGTAGCTGTAAGGGAAACCTCAATTAAAATACTTCATAGAACATATCTGGTCCCAGCTAGATTGCACAAGATATATTCTGTTTGTGATCCGCTTTGTTATAGGGCCTGCAAAGAAAGGGGGACTATGGTGCATATATGGTGGGAATGCAAAATTGTATCAAGATACTGGGATTCTGAAACGAAACTTCTTTCTAGAGTACTACATGTGAACTTGGAGAAGGATCCTATGGTTATGTTATTAGGAAATAAACCAAAACACTTCTCTAATGCTGCATATAAACTTAGTCAATGTATTCTAATGGCAGCTAGGCTGTTTATTGCCAGTAATTGGAAAAAAAGAACCGTACCTTTGATGTCTTTGAAAGCTAAGATCATTTTAGCTACTAATGAGAAGCTTAGCTATATGTTACAGAATGACATGGAAGCATATGATAAAATTTGGATGCCTTGGCTGGCCCATGAGAAAGATGCCTTATTGTTCTCAGCAGCACTACATGTCTAATAATGATGGGCTAAGACATAACGAATACGTTGTGAGGTTTACTGTTGAATTAGTCCCAGCCGCCAAGCTTTTTGGATTGAAAAATCTTGAATCCAAAATTCTCCAGATAAAACCTGTCGAGGTCATGTAGAAGACAATGGCAGAGGTCCCTTGAACTATTTTAAAATGTTTTTAGCTTTTATTGAACTATTCGAGCTTTTCTTCACCTATAATTTGATCAAGTTTCTCCCCCCCCCCCCGATTGCATTGATTTGTGTTTTTTATATTCAGGTTTTTTCATAAATAAGCAAGCATTTGAGTTGTACATTTATTTGAGGTAGAAAAAAACCTCACAAACCTCACAAACTCAACCTTTGATAAATAATCCCCTGAGTGTGCCCAGATGCAGTAACCCATAGTAACCAATCAGCAGGTAGTTTTTACTGGTCACATGTTTCAGAACAATCACCTTTCTGTGCCTAACCAAACAATGCAGTTTATTACATACTGGGGTAATTCATTTAAGCATAATAGTTTTGGGCCCATCTGTTGCTTTATCACAGGGGCCTTTGATCATGATAAATTCTGTGATACAATGAGCTGATTTTTCTGGCAATTCTACATGTAGATGAACAGAGAAATAACTGAAGGATTAATATTGCAAGGAGTTAACAAATGGACATCCCCTTATTAGAGTGAAGCTGTAAGAAGATAACCACAGGATCCTTTATTCTAAGTGTATAAGGAGGATATAAACTTTCATATGTTTTATTATGTGATAGAGGAAGCCCCAAAGTGCTATTACTGTGAGTTGTTCTATGGCCTGTTTGCCTTTTTCAAAAGCAGCAGCATAGTGACACAACTGCAATTCAATTTGTGTGTTTTCTGAAAAGCTTTGAGTCTAGTAAAGTTCTAAGATTGTTCACTTAGGTACTGTTACTATGGAAACCTATTCATTGGTATTCACAAGTACAAGATGTGCTTTGGTTTAACACCATCTTTCCGAACATCTACAGTAAAGCAATGTATCCAAAACAGCCAGTGATTCCATCTGAACGCAGATTAGGTGATTTATGTAAATGATGTGGATGGTCTCTGTTGATTTTTGGGCATATATTCAACATGTCAAAAATTAATTCCATGCTATGGCCTTTGATATTTTTTCAGCCAAAAATCAAAACCACAAAAAAATTGAAGACATGCACAAAGGGCAAATTTATCAAATCAAATTATAAAAGAGGTACATTGCTAGGGAATTTTTCTTGTATTAAGTTTAATGGGTAATTGGAAATGGTTACATATGAATTACCTATGGTTCATTGACAGATAGGGATGTAGCGAACGTCGGAAAAAAAGTTCGCGAACATATTCGCGAACTTGCGCAAAAATGCGAGCGGTTCGCGAACGGTTCGCGAACCCCATAGACTTCAATGGGAAGGCGAACTTTAACATCTAAAAAAGACATTTCTGGCCAGAAAAATGATTTTAAAGTTGTTTAAAGGGTGCAACGACCTGGACAGTGGCATGCCAGAGGGGGATCAAGGGCAAAAATGTATCTGAAAAATCTGCCTGTGTGTGCTTGGAAGAGATAGTGTAGGGGGAGAGCTGTTAGTGATTTCAGGGACAGATGATAGTAAGTTTGCTGGCTAGTAATCTGCTTGATACTGCTCTGTATTGGAACAAAAAAATAAATAAAAGCAGTCCTTACAAGGACTACTGTTATTGCAGCAGTCAGCAGATGAGATCAGAAGCAGGACAGCTGCCCACTGCAGCTACATACAGTACTGCAGTAGAAGGTAGATTACTAGCCAGCAAAGCTACCTAAGCTTAAATGTCCCTCAAACCCCTGCAGACTTCTGTCCCTCCAATAACAGAGCAGTATCAAAACGATTACTAGCCAGCAAACTTTCAACTGTCCCTGAAATCACTAACAGGCAGCAGCTCTCTCCCTACACTATCTCTTCAGCACACACAGGCAGAGTGAAAAAACGCTGCAGGGCTTCGGTTTTTATAGGGAAGGGGAGTGGTCCAGGGGAGAGCTTCCTGATTGGCTGCCATGTACCTGCTGGTCTGGGGTGAGAGGGCAAAAAAAAGCGCCAACAATGGCGAACCCAAAATGGCGAACGTCGCGCGACGTTCGCGAACTTCCGGCGAGCGCGAACACCCGATGTTCGCGCGAACAAGTTCGCCGGCGAACAGTTCGCGCCATCTCTATTGACAGATACTTAGTAAATGTTTGCACCAGGAATCAATATAAGGTACAGTATATGCTGCTAAAAATGCCTTCTATTATTTTAATTCATAAAATCCATGTTTTCCTATTTTTTTGCCATTATAAAGCTACATTTCAAAATTGCTTTTTTTATTTTACTAAATATCCTCACCACTCCCTTTAAGCAGGGCTCCTTATCTGCCTATGATCAAACAAACCCCTCCCTTCCCTATGCTCTAGTCTATGAGCAGCTCATTATTGGAGTATGGTAATTAGCTTTATCAGCATCTGCTATGCTTGGTAGAACCAGGTAAATAGTATGTTCAGCACAAGCCTTATTAACTGAGCTCATATTGAAAAAGGCTCTTTTTTGCTATTGCAAAATATTTAAGGCAGGCATAAGAAATGTTCAGCATTCCTCCAGTAGTTTAAGTGATGTAGGCATGCTACGGGGCAGATTTAACAAAATGTGCAACTAGAGTTGTCACAGAAAAACTCACCCACTTTCTATTTATTCCTATGGGATTTTTAAAAAGCGCATTTACCAATTGGTGAAAATTCACCATTTAATAAATGCACTTCTAAAATCCCATAGGAAAGAAGCCATCTCAGACTTTGATAAAGCTGCCCCTAAGAGATTGCTATACATCTTATGGAGTAATATAGGTCTCTTATCTTACCATCTTACAATTAGAGTATTATTAATCAGATGTAAGGGATCAGACAGGCCTTTTCCCTTGTTCTGCCTGAGACGCCATTGAGCCCGATTACAGGCAGGGAAGTGACCAATTAGCTTTAAGCCTCAGGGGATGTCTGGGAAAAAGAAGAGGATCCAGGAAGAGCCTGGGTTTGGAGCCAAATCTAAGAGGCTCGCAGGGAGAACTTATAAAAGAGCCCCTGCTGCAGCACCCAGTCAGAACCAATGAGTGTGAGACTGTCCAGGAGTGCAGACATACTGCTGTTTCATGCTGTGCAGATCTGGATGAGAAGTCTACAGTTCCAGAAGTACAGAGAAAGTCCAGTTCCCTGCCAAGATGCTAGAGACTTGGAAGGTGAAAGGTGCCACTGTTGAGATTGACCCTGCTGCTGAGCTGCCTGTAATCTCCACTGTGACTGCCTCTGAGAGCAACTGGATTGTAATCTGGCAGCCAATCCTAGTGGAGGAGAGGCTTTTTATAGCGCATGACCACCTGACTTCATTGCTTGAGCTACAGGGTTTGGTAGGGAAACGTTCGGGTTGTGGTAATCAGTGTGTGAGTCATTGGTGGGAAATCTGTTAAAATTGGCAAGGATTAGTGGTATAGAATCATTAGGTTCTTAGAGCTTGCAGTCAGGCAAGACTCTGTACGTTCCGTTGTTATTACAGCCAGGCACTGCTTATTTCAGTTGTTACTTAGTTAAAGTTTCTGACAGACTGTGAGACTTGTTACAAACTTTATTGTTTGGGTGGATATGTGTGCCTTCTGCAAGTATAGCGAAAAAGTACTGATTACTTCCTTCCCCCCAGCTAAGTGTCTCTCTCTCTCGTGACATGAGATGACAGAGGTAGTTACTCCTAGATGCTGTGCGTGTTTCCCCGCGTCTGATAGGTTTAGACACTCAGCCCCTGTATTCCGGAACAGAAGTAGAGGGTGTCGGATAGTCTCCACCGCCATTATGTTCAGTGCCTGCATTCCCTGCCACCGGGTCCTTCGAGGAGAGTAGACGCAATTCTCCGGTACGTAACACTTACTGTCACCAATCCTCTGTAGCTTGAGTGCTGTGGTCTTCCCCTAAACCCCCAACCCCCCAGCTTCTTCTGCCTTTCCTGGTTAATATTTCCTTGCCTCATCTGTGATTGCTTGCCTTGCCTTGACAATACTACCTTGCCTGAATATCACAACCTGTACTGCCTTGCCCTATTATTCTTATATCCAATAACTAGTCTGTCCTGTTGTATGGGTGCTTCATCCCTTTTCTGTCTGTTCTACACTTGCTTTGTCTTGTTCTAGTTTATTCCTAGTTCCCCTTTGCACCTCCTCTGTCTCTTTCCTGAAAAACTGACCACATTTCCCTTTAGAAAACCCTTACAGCAAGTTTTAATATAATTACATCTTTTAAAAAAAACTAAATGCTGAAGTTTTGAGGATTGTCAAGTAAGTGAAGTGTATATTCATGCATATGCATTTGTGTGGTTATTTGAGTTCCTTTATTTTGTGTTAAAAAAAAAACCCAGCATCTGTTAAAGAAATCTGTTTTTCCTACTGAAATTATCATCTTGTCCTTTGATAAATTGGCACTTTAGTGCTATAAATGTAATATGGAAATTATTTGCACTAAGATATATTTTACTGTTTTGAATCCAGTTGGATATCTAGTACATAAGGAAATACAGGCTCGGAAAACTGTTCTGGCTTTATATCATATGCTTTGACCTTGCAGTCTAAATTAGGTTTAATTCTGGTGTGGTTATTTGAAACCCCTCATTTGAACATTATAAAACTATAAGGATGCTGCCACTTTGCAGAGTAACTTGACTAAATTGGAAAAATTGGCAGCAAACTGGTAATTGAGGTTTACTCAACTTACTAAATATAACACTTTCATAAAAATAACATAAATCTCTGACATATATACTAAATGGTAAGTGTATTAGGGGCCTATTTAATTGAAAAGGATCTTTGGATTTTTAGTTAGCATAGATATATATGTATCAAAGTCAATGTGTCCACACTCATCTCCAAACAATTTGTTGAGGTCCAGGGTTGGTTAAATATGCATATGGTTGGTAAGGACTAGCACTCTCTTGTATTCAATGTATTCAAAACAAAAAACTCTTTATTTTACATACCACTTGTGTCCAATGTTTCGGTCTGCATTATCAAGGATAACAAATAGTGACCATATTAATTGCTGAAACTATAGATGTATATAAAAATGTAATCGGAACGAGGTAAAGCCTGATGATCCCACAAATAGAAGGCAAAATGAGTGTGCTGGGGACATAAGTGAATATAATTCCTATAGTGATAGGATAAAGTATCAAAACATTGGGACATAGTAAAAACAGATGATACTTTGCATTCTGTTGTTCCTAAAAAGCCCAAGTTCAGCTATAAACGGGCACAGGGCTTTAAAGAACAATTAAACCCCTCTGACCCTGTAAACAAATACCGCATCACACTTTTTGAGCCCACAGCCTGGAGCTTATAAATGTAAGGGATGTTGTACAGCAGTCTCATACCAAGTGCATAGTTTGATCACCCCTACAATGTTGGACTGGGACACCCATTCAAAGTATTATTTTCTTTCTTTCCTTAATCAGCCTCTATTCTCATATTCTCTTTTCTTTACATACTATAATCTATTATTCCATCTATTTAGCCTCTTTATTCTCATAGAAATAGGGAATGGCCATGAAATAGGCCAAATATTTAGAAGCAGGAGGGCCCACTGACACCTTGGCCCACCGGGAGTTTTCCTGGTATCCTTGTTGGCCAGTCCGACACTGCCCCCCTTCACTGGTAGAAAATGTAGGATCAAGCAGAGATTAACTGTTACCTCCACAATAGCTGTCTACATAATTAATTGCCCATGTGGGCTTTTGTATTGTGGAAAAATGGTATGATAACTTAGAGAGGATAGGAATGTCCAGTGCTTCCATAAGAGCAGCATTAGATCATGAAAGGCACAAAAAAATCCAGGACAGTAAACAGGACATAGCCCAACAACCAGTAGCAAAGCATTGGGCAGATGCCCATCATGATCCAGCTGCCTTTAGGTGCATGCCCATAGACCAAGTGGAAAAGAGGCAGAGGGGTGGTGATTTAGAAAATGAGCTCCTCAAACCAGAGGCATATTGGATACCTTAATTAAATTGTGTAGCACCAAGGGGCTTGAATAGGCAACTTAATATGGGCTGTTTTCTGATATAATAACATATACATAACATATGGAATGCACTGCCGGGTGATGTTGTGATGGCTGATTCAGTTAATGCCTTTAAGAATGGCTTGGATGATTTCTTGGACAGACATAATATCAAAGGCTATTGTGATACTAAGCTCTATAGTTAGTATAGGTATGGGTATATAGAATTTAATTAAAAGTAGGGAGGGGTGTGTGTATGGATGCTGGGTTTTCATTTGGAGGGGTTGAACTTGATGGACTTTGTCTTTTTTCAACCCAATTTAACTATGTAACCATGTAACAATTGTTTATAAATTTGTAATACTGGTTAATACACACTGTCCCTACCCTTGCCTATTTTTTAATGTTGTGTAGTATAATTAAAATTATGGAATACATTCTAGCTCTGTTAAAGTTAAATAAACACATGGATCCACAGATTGGATGTGAATAATACAATCTTTAACATTTTTTAGACTGCTCCAGGTTGAAATTTCACTTTTGCAAGTATCTGCTTAAGAAAAGCCCTGTAATGATGAATGCTTATCAGCCAGCCATATGGTGGAGCAATAAAAGTGTATGTACTTTGTGTTCTATCATCTTGCTTTTGCCTAAATTCAGAGAAGGAATCACCATTTTTTAAATCATCCTTATAGTGATGGTAAAAACAAATTAACATTCAATAATAAACATTAAAATTTGATATACAGTTGTTTTACGTGTCATAAATGTTAAAAGCAGTTAATGGATATTGAGTTACGATTATTCTACTTTTTCATCATTTTGTGAGTTTGGGTGAAACATTTGAGTTGTAATTTCCAAGCATCAGACATGCACAGGTGTTTATTATGCATAAGAGGTTTAGGATATGGTGTGTGTTCTGTAGACATAGACCCAGGAGATTTGTCTGTGTGTGTGCATACTCTGCGAAGACAATTTTCTGTCAATACAGCTGCAAAAATAGATAAATAAACAACTAGACTTCAGTAGTAGTCACCTACTATTAAATTAAAAAAAAAAAGCCCACAACACTTCTAGTGTTCTCAGTGTCATGAAATAATCATGGGGGATCTGACAGCATTGATTTTCATTCAGGGGAAAAGTGGAAGCAGTATCATTAAATGTCCTGGGATTGTTCTGGAGAGGTTTGTCTTCAAATCATATGCAAATTACCATTTTAACACAATGAACACTGGAGCTAATGAAAAATATTTTTCATTAGTCATTGCCTCACTTGTAATCAAAACCCTTTTCTTCCTTTAGCCACCAGCAGGGAGAGAACAAAAAAAGCAATAATTGAAAGAATCCAACATATAGCAGTAAGTGCCTGTTACAGGCAGCAGTAAATAGAAATGTGTGCTTAAAGGATCTGCTGTAGATAAAAATAAAATGACTTCACAATCCACAAGGTATTTTGTATCCACAATGGGATTTATGACCAGTAATAAAGCTATTGATGATAGAGGTGCTAAATTACTAGGTGGAAGGTAGACATCTAAGGGTTTTGAATACTCTGCTGATGAATTTGAATCTATTTTGATGCAGTATCACTTTTGATTGGTCTTGGATGGCAATGGCTCACATCTAGAAGGAACATCTCTGGTAAGGTAATGAGACACACCATTTATTGGATTGGCCTGCATACTAGTCACCAAATGTCTAGAGGCATTTCATTCTCAGTGTTCTTCTTTTCATTTGTTTTACAGCTTTACTTCAAGCTTGCCATAATATTATGCTCAGGAGCACAGAAGTGCCCTTAGCCGTGGCTTTGCTTTAGACTGGTATATCAGCACATTCTCATTTATGCTTCAAACAATCATCTATGCATTAGTCACAAAACAATTTCTTTTGAAGAAAACGCAGAGATGGCAATATGTCTAGCATTAAAAATAGGCCCTTTATTGTTTTTTAAGAACATTATTTTCTTTAACTGCAAAAAGTAATATGTATTCATACTAAAAACAAGCAAGCTAAGGTATTTTAAAGAGAAACATCATTGGTAACCATTCTATGATGCTGGTAGTTTTAGTCTTTATTTTTTAAGGTGCAACTCTTACTCACTATGAGTATGGTACACAACTATTCATCTATCTATATTTAATAAAATGTGAATAATAATGCTTTACAGGCAAGTGATGTTCACATTCAAATCCCACCATCAGGCTGATATATTCAAATGGTTACAAATATTGACAGTCTAGAACACAACTTTTACAGGTGTGGTGTTTCTACCTTGAGTTTACATAAATAATAAGGTTTTCCCCTTTGCTCATACCTTGAAGTTTGAAAAGTGCAAACCATCTCACTGAATCCCAAGATGGAGCCACTTGGAACCTTATGTGCAAAAATAATTAAAGGAAGGTTACATTGCTTAATGTATTTTCCTCCTTTTATAGCCTAAATCAAAATTGCCTGAATTGCTTCCAGCCATAGGCAATTTTTGGTTACATAAAAAACCATGTGTAATGTCAAACAGAGTCTCTTGTAGGCATGCCAGTCCACATAGGGTCTACCAGTAGCCAATCACTGCCCATTTTGGCACTATCCACACCATTATTGGGCACAGAGTGTTTGCGAACCAAGTGAGCAATATACACAACCCTACCGACCAAGGATCCACTGACCCCCTGGGGTATGTGTTGTTAGGTGGATATTTTATGTTGTATAATATTGGTTGTTTTCCACCATGCTAACTACCCCTATACCTGTGATTAACAAGTGTTAAAACGGGTTTTTTTGGGGGATCCCCTTCATTACATATTGATTACCTATCTGTACCACCAGCCCACGCCCCCTAGTTAATCCGTCTCCCTTATGCATCAGGTTTTCAATGCAGGAATGTTTTTTGAAAAGAATAGCATTTAGCATTTTATGGACACCTTTTCCTTTGACAATAATGAGAAGGAAACCATAACAATTTTGGTCATTCTGGGCAGATTAAGTCAATGATTTGTGATGAGCGAATCTGTCCAGTTTCAATTCTCCCCAAAATTCTCGAAACATCAAAAAATGTGGAAAACATATTGGAGTCAGTAGGCGTTTTTTTTTTTGCTGCATTTTTTTTCACACAAAAGGCATTGAAGGTAATTGGCGTTTCCTCAAGTTTTTTCTTTTGCCAAATGCATTGAAATCAAGGGGAGTTTTTCTAAATACAAATGCATTGAAGTTAATGGGATTATTTTCTCAAGCTTTTTCATCCTCCAAATGCTTTTTTTTTCATAGTGTCTTTCTCACGTTTTCCTGCAATAATTTTCATTGTGAATTTTTGCTACAGTTTAGTTTAAAAATGTGGCTGTGGTGAAATTGTGGAAATTCCACTGCAAATCCATTCCTGGCAAAAAAATATCACTAATCACTACCAATGATATTTAGTGTGTCTTGATCATCATGATATCTCTGGGCAAAGTGTGGCCATCAAGAAGCATAGATATAATATCATTTAAAAACGATAATATTCAGAATACTGTAAGGTAACAGCCATTTCAATTTCAATCACAGTCAGCTATAATGATGTCTGATTTTAGTACTTCAGGCATGTATTGCTCTACTCTGAGAGATAGACCAGCTAGACAACCCCAATATGAAAGTCCAGATATTAGCTAGGAAGCATGGCCTGGACCAGGTAAAAGGGATTGGTTCCACCCTGAATTCTCAGTAAATTGTATTTTCTTTACGTCCTACAGGCAGCACATCACAATTGGGTAATAGATTCCATTTCCCCTGATAGGACAGAATAATAAACAAGCTTAATTAACCCCTATAAGAGTCACCTCCTCCCCCCAGGCATCAGTGTTTTTTTTTTCTGTCTTTCCAGGATAGGACATAGAAGATGGCCGGAAGGCTGAAGATCCAGGCTTGATAGCTTGAAGGCCGTAGAAGTGACCACGCCAGCGTGGGTCACTTCAGGGAGGCAGGAAAAACTCCCTTAGGCAATGCAGAGTCCTCACTAGTAACCTGACTGCTGGGAGAGAGGGTGAGGACCTGCAAAGAGAAGAAGAATGTGTCTGGATGTGGTTCAGCGCTACACGCCGGTATTACCGGGCGTATGCTGATGACGTCGCACTACCGTTCTGTGTAGGTGCGCTACACGCCGGTATTACCGGGCGTATGCTGATGACGTCGCACTACCGTTCTGTGTAGGTGCGCGTCTAAGTGGACAAGGCAGTATAAACCAGGAACTTTATGGAAAGCAGGTAATCTTGCAGTGTTTATTGCCTTTGTCATTTGGGTCAGTTATTGGAGCGGAAGCTGCCAGGCTGCTAGAATTTGACTAGGCTGCTAAGGTACAATGGGTAGTCTTAGCAGAATTACTATGGGTCATAGGATGTGAAGAACTATTGCCTAATAACTATTCCCACTCACTATGTAAATCATGTACTCAGAGGTAGTGATGTAGCGAACTGCCGATTTGATGTTCGCGAACGCCGTTCGCGAACACCGGCAAAAAAGCGAACAGTTCGCGAACTTCGAACGCTCGATAAAATCGTTCGATCGAACGATCGAAGGATTTTATTCGTACGATCGAACGATTTTCGTTCGAATCGAACGATCGAAGCTATTCGATCGAATGATTTCAATTCAATCGAATGCTTATAATCGTTCGAACGAATGGAAATCGTTCGATTTTAGCGATCGAACGGTCGAATGGTCGAATGGTCGAACGAAATTTTACTTCGAATCGAACGCGAACACCAATTGGCGAACGTCGCGCGACGTTCGCGAACATTCGGCGGACGCGAACAGTCGAAGTTCGCGCGAACTAGTTCGCCGGCGAACAGTTCGCTACATCCCTACTCAGAGGAATAACATGCATACAATAACTTGGTTTTTACATCCAAACAGGTGTATGGGGCTTTCCTCACTGTGCACCTTGCAGTCTGCCAGATAACATTCAGATTGTGCAGCCTTATCAACTATAGTGGATTGGATCCACCTCATTATGGAAAGTTTGGTAACCTAGCCTTAGTAATATTAGCTGTTTTTATTTATTTATTTTTTTTCTCAGCCTATATCAGCAAATGTGCTGTCCCTTTAAGGGAAAGGCTCCTAATGCAAAGGAGTCTGGTGCACTAATTACTTCTGGCATGCAAATGAGCTTTTTGGGATTGCAGGTATTTGAGCCTGATGTAACAAATTAGCTGTTTGGCTATCTCAGTAAAGGCATTGGAACTGTTGAGGGTATGGTTAACCAAATCCCTGGGATATACACAGTATTGTCACTTTCTCAACACAGTGTTTCCCAACAATATGGCTACTAAACCGGTTACTTGTTATGGTTAGTAGGAAATGGTGGTAAATGACCACATGAGACTCCAATTTCAACATGAAGCAGTGAGTATTACAGGATTAAATCCTCAGGCTGTGGTTCTTACCTGCAATTTTTCTTGTGTGTAAAAATGTTTGTTCATTCCTGAATTATAATGTCTACCATTCAGCATATGAATTCTAACAGCATATATGGTTATTATTATTACTATGTCTGCAGGCATAAGTACTATCATGATATAGCCATACAGTGTGTTACACTAATCACACCCTTGCTCTCCACCAGGATTCTGTACCACAATACCTGTATTAAGCAGTATCATAATACAACATAGCATATGTAATGACTGCATTCAAACTAAGTGCATGGCTATCTTCATTTTGCTACCATATGGCAACAGCTGCATTAACCTGTGATACCATGAAGTTGCCATGCAACAAATGGAGCTCCCTATACTATCATAGTGCAATGGCTGCATTCGAACAGGATTAGCAGAATAGCCATGCAGTGTATGGATTAAGTGCACTTCTGCACAGAGTGTTCTTCTAAATGTTCAACTACAGCTCCCTATTCTACGATCGTGTAATGGCTGCAATCAAACCGGATTAGCAGAATAGTCCATCAGCATTTGGATTACGTGCATTTCTGCAGATTATTTACTATATTACAATTTATGTAACTATATGCTATTGGTAATCAAAGTTATCATTGTATAGCCATTCAGTGTGTTGTGCTTCCATAGTTCGCTATAATACCATATCGTCACGTCTGCATTTTACCAGTAATAGCAGAATAGCCATTCAGTATATGGATATTAAGTGCACTTCTGTGTTTCATTATTACTTATTTACAATTTATGTAATGCTATGATCAAAACTATCATTGTATAGCCTTTGAGTGTTGTACTAAATACTCGCCTACAGTTCTCTATATTACCATATTGGAATGTCTGCATTTAACCAGTACTAGCAGGATAGTCATTGAGAATATGGAGGCCAGTTGAAGTCCTGTAGTTCATACAACTATATAGGTCTACAAACATCAGTATAATCATGATATAACCATTCAGTTTTACTAACACACCCTTGCATTATACTAAGGGCACCCTTTACTTCACTTGTTGCCTTACTATGACATCTGCATGTAACCTGTCCATAAGGTCATACATTCAATTTACGGATCTTATGTGCATGACTGCAGTTCACTTTTACTATACTACAAGTTAGGTTGCAACCAAAGTTATCGTATAACCATTCAAGGTGCTGAATTATTTGTACTGTGCAATTCAATATATTAACATATTGCAATTTTTTCAGTTGACCGCATTTAAGCAGATGAATACAAAGGGCACTCCAGAAATACAATGTGTTTACCACATTGAAATTTCTGCAGACATGAGCACTATTACAATAGCTATGTTAATGTTAAAAGTAAACATTTTCGGAAGTTCATTGCTATGACATTACAGCGGTGAAAATAGTTTCATGATGGATTGTCTGAATTTTTTGGTTTATGCACCATATTAACATAGTGCTTCAGGTCTTTTTATTTCCTTCTACAACTACCGTACTTAGTATCTCTCTAGGTTAATCCAGCTACTATCACATGCCAATTTCTGAAGTATTTGTACTGTGTTTGTGGCTTTTTCCGTGTTTCTATCCTACGGTGTACTCGGTGTACTCTGTAGGTTATATTGACTATGCTCAATAGCTAAGTATATCAACACTAACTGTACTACATTTATGGATGTGGGTTTTGGCAGGTTATCTGTTAATTCCAAAATATATGGATACGAGATAGATAATGCTGTGTCTTATTCTAATGATACAACTACCCAGTTGTAAGTGACTAGCTTTAAGTGACATATAGATCCAAACATACAGAATACAGAACTGTACTTTCACTAATGTTCTAGTTAAGGGGTTATTAATATAATGTAGTTAAGGTCCCTAGAATCCCTTAGCATGCGAGGTATGTGGGTGTAGATTGTTGCTAGTAGTACATTGTCCATTATGCTGCATTAGTTTTTATACGGCACTGCAGTTTACCACCATTAAATCATGACCTTGAAGAGTACAAGGGCAATGCATTCAGGAAACTTTGAATTTTATTGTCTATATTACAAAGCTATAGGGGTTGCAAATATCCTATTACTCCTTTTACAGTTATATTTTAATGGTATTGCATCTGCAGTTTACCATTTTAAATGAGTGCTTAGAAATCTGTTATAATGTGATATTCAAATGATTGCAAATTATCATTGCTGTTACCATTCCTAGGCTGTCCTGCATTCTATGATCTTTACCAGTATAAAACTGTTACTGGTTAGGGAGTATCATTTATACCACATGCATGCAAAATATGGTGAGTATGAGGAGTTTAAGATATTTCTAGGAAACTCACAGCTAAGGGTGCGGTATCCCCTTAAGCAGGTATTTTGCAGCATTTGCCATTTGTGTGTCCGTTCCTGTAGCGGAAGCTGCTAGACTGTGATTAGGCTGCTAAAGGTACTATGTGTAGCAGATTTACTGGGGTCACATTTACAAAGTTAATATGTGTACTTATGCTCACTTTTCATATATTTTAGGTGTCTGGAGAAAGATCTTCCAGGAAAAAGCGAAAATCCAGATATAATATTTGTTCAGGATGTGATCAGCCATTGCCTGAAGATTATTCTCAGTCAAATTGTGAATCATGTATTTCAAGTGGCCAGTAAATAACACGGAACAGTTTGTTAGCTGGTTCAAGAAACTGTTGTCAAAATATGTTGATGAAGTCAGATCAAATATAAATACACGTATGTCACCTGCTGACATTCTAGAGATTTGTAATCTAGTTTAGAATCTTGATTCAGTTGCTGATAGTGATTCTTCCTCATTAGTACAATACAAATCTAAGGAACAGTTTTATTTATTTTAGGTGGAAAACACACCCAAATTAATAAAAAGATTCTAATTGATGTTTCCTATAGATGCTAAGGAGGCACCCTGGGAGGAGCCACTTCAGGTGGATGTTTTGATCGCAAGACTCTAAAAGAACAACAATTCCTGTGGAAGAGTCACCATTTAAAGATCCTTGGATAGGAAAGCGTATATGGCAGGGAGGAAACCTCCAGCAGAGTTAAAAGCATATTCAAGGATAGTGTCCACTTCTTGGGCAGAAAGATCACAAGTACATATTTGAGATATCTGCAGAGCAGCCTCTTGGAGTAATGTACATACTTTTGCAAAGTTCTACAAGCTTGACATAGCAGCCTTTAGCAGTACAGTTTGGGTATCGGCTTTGGCAGAGAAATAATGATCCCTCCCTGTGTTTAGCTTGCTAAATCCCAATTGTGATGTGCTGCCTGTAGGACGTAAAGAAAATCAAAAATTTAGTCTTACCTGAAATTTTCCTTTTCTTTAGTCCGAAAGGCAGCACAATAATCCCTCCCGATAAATTTAAAGTAGTGGGGTGTTTTTATTTATGAAGCTAGAAAATGAACACCGATGCCTGGGGGGAGGAGGTGACTCTTATAGGGGTTAATTAAGCTTGTTTATTATTCTGTCCTATCAGGGGAAATGGAATCTATTACCCAATTGTGATGTGCTGCCTTTCGGACTAAAGAAAAGGAAAATTTCAGGTAAGACTAAATTTTTGATTTTCTGCAAAATCACTCCTAATGGAGTATCATCAAGGAAGTTTTCCTTCAAATTTGAACTTAGATCATTTGAAGAAACCTTGCCTTGGTGTCTTCATACGGTATATAATATTTTGGATGAGGGTTGTCTACCCATTGTCCATCTCCCATGTAAACTAAAAATGTAAAACATAAAAATAAATATTTAGTAGGGTTATACTTCCCATAGCTCTTTACAGCATTTTTCAATAACGTACCGCCTTACCACCACTCTTTTTCAATGGATTGCAGATACGCCGAATCATCATCATCACTTAGGATAGAAGTCAGCTCTTTTTCTATTTGGTCCTCAAACAGTGGTGGGTCTCTGAAAGTTGGAGCCACCGGTACAATGGGTCCTAACCATGCAATGAGAATTTACTCCAATAAACATTAGTCCCCATGACTGGAGTAGGAGTAGGTACAGCAAGGGCCATGTAAATAGTCACAGTCAAGTCCCCACAACACTCACCAACACTAGGCAGTGTGAAGGGTTCTCCAGGGGGCACAACATGGAGGTAACATCCCGGTCAGTCTCGGGTCTTTCCTCCTCTGAGGCAGTTGACAACTCAGCTAGCAGATTCACCTCCGATGAGGTATCGGGCTCAGCAGAGCTTAGCATCACATCCAACTTCTCTGGCTCCTCATCACCCTCAGGGGCACTTGAGCCAGTCGGTTCGTCAGGGAAGTTCCTGCTTTTTCACCATCAGCACAGGCTGCAAGGTTTCCTTCTCCAAGAATACAGGAGCAGCTTCTGGCCTGAAGGCCGCATCAGCTTCTAACACATGCCACACCCTTTCTAGGGATTTCTCTTGTCGCAGTGGGGATGGAGTGCAGCAAGTGGGGGCCCCTATGGCTTGTTGGGTACCTGCATCTCCCCCTGGTGCAACTGGTACTGCCACCATTAAAGGTAGGGGCATCAGCCTCGCCAAAATGTCACTAACTCTGTGACAGTGCGGAATCATGGGTAGCCGTCCAACTGGACTGTACTAATTCAAGGACCACAGCCGTGGTCACTGGGACATAGCCTTCAAGAGAGACCACTCCAAATGGTTAGGCACACTCAGCCATGGGTGAGGCCTCACGGTGCAAGGTAATTGGGATGGGTTTGGTTGTGGGGACCGCAGCCACGGACACCTCCGGGGCACCTTCTATCTCCCGGTAGACTAGGATAGTTCAACTGCTCACCTTATTCCGTACTTTTTCCACCAATGGGAGCTGGTCAGCCCGGTGAAAGGGTCCATCCATAATCGGGCACTGCACTGCGAGCAGGCTTCATCCAGATCCTCCGGGGCATCGAGCACTTCCATGTCGCATAGGCCACAGGAGGGAATTATCCCACCTTTTTCACTGTGAAAAGGTCCCTTGGTAAACATCCTGCCGCTTGGGCTCCACACAAGCAGGAGCATAAGGCACAGGCTCCTTGATTTTCTCTGGAATCCTAGGTTCCATAACTGGCTCTGCCATTTGCTTCTGAGATTTAGCTAGCTCCAGCATAGTCGCGGCTAATCTCAATATGGCAGCAGTACTATCCCTCAGATTAAGACGTCTCGCCATAACTCTTGAGGCATCTCCTCTGATTGGTCTGGCACGCCCCCTCCTTCCTTTACGCACACTCACCAGTTTATGTCCTACAGGGCAGTGACAGTGGGGATGGCGCAGGACAAAAGTCCACAACAGCAATTTTTCCTACACGAGGCAGTATAGGTGGTGGTATCGCAGGGCGACTCTCTACCGCAGGGGCTTTTCCTGATGACAGCCTAGAAAGTACACTTGCTGACAGAAAAGCACTTAATTCCACTTTCTCTTTAGGGAACCCCTCCATGTCACCATCAGTTAGGAATGTATTTGTCTCAGGAATTAACATTTCCTACTTAGTTAACTTTATCGGGCTTTTTGGCTCAACCGGACTATTAACATTGTGACCCTCTTGTTCTCCCAAGAGGCCAGACTCAGTAGAGGGTCCCTTCAATCCCAGACTTTCATGAACTGCAGTGTGACACACTACAGTCTTCCACCGAAGGCTGCTCTGGCAGACTCGGGTAAATGCAGGGGCACCCCTCCAAAGGGACTCCAATGGGGTACACAGTAGCAGGCCACGTATCCTCACATGGCACATTAGGGACCCAGTATAAAAACCTGACATTCCCTTTTACTTCTGAGGGCACTTTTGAAATGCAGTAGAACCCTGTGAATATCGGGTGAGGCATCAGCGAGTGATTCACAATATCTATGGGACCCAGCTCGGGTATGCCATCAACGACAAAAACCCACCAAGGGTCCACATCCTAAGGGCTAAAGCAATGGACCCAGACCGCATGGTTACCCAGACCTTTATACTATAGCACAGTGCCATCTACAGTATACTGTGAGAGAAAAAGGGGCTTACATAAGCAGAGCATTGACACAAGTGCCCATTAGGACCCATTTAGGCGACTAAAACCTCTAGGATGTGTCTGTCAATATTATGTGAGGGTATCTAAATGATCACATCCCTACACTTACAAATCTAATTTTGTCAACTTCACATTAGAACTTTAATATTTGCATGCCTGCAGAGTCTTGACCAATGGAAGATGACTTTGCTGCCTCTTCTATAGCTACCTACAAAAGACTTAACATGACTTCAGTGGATGTAGTGGATTATTTTTGGATTTATTTAATTGTGAGTTAGATATATGCCCCCCAGGCAATCTCCCCATGGTGTTCCAGGAGCACTGTTTATACTAAATACATTAATTATAGTCTAATTTGCAGGCTAATAATATTTGAAAAATCTATTCAGCATTTACAAATGGATTTGAAACTCTGAAATGTCAACATTCAGCGAAAACTGGTTTTCATTCCATTTCTGCCTGTGCTGTGGTAAAAGTAGAAGCTTATTTTTTTACTATGATACATTTTGTGTGGCTGCATTTAAATTACTTTAGAAAATGTATTGGAATGAGGAAGGTGTTGCCCCTAGGCCTTTATCCAGTATAGGCAAGATGTGCTGCCTAATTTGCTTTCCTGAAAATTCCCAGACCCACCAGTACATTGCTTCTACAAATAAATGGCTCTTGTTTGTGACAGACGTCTGTCATATTCCCACTTACAAAGTAAATAAATGTAAAAAGCTTAGTGACATTTAGAGAGATGTTTAAATATGTTTACATTCTCTCCGATTGACATTTCCTTCATTTTGAAATGAGCTGCAATGTCTTTTTTTTCTGCTGCTTTTCAAATGACCCTGACAGCTGCAAATAGAATAACAGTATTAACAAATCTGTACAAATGGCACGTATCATGTGATTTTAGTTTTATTTAAAGTGGCTGCTGTGAGAAAATGAAGGAAGCTGTTTCTGTGCTTTACCTTGCTATGCTTCCTTTACTGTCCCGTTTTCTTGGAAATGGAATCTAAACAGTCAAGCACTGTCATCTGACAATGGCTATGGCTTGGCTTTATGATCTATACATACCTGAGAGCTGGGCAGCAGCATTTACAGTACATCTGGCATTTCATATTTTATCATAATTGACCTGTGGTATCTGTAGCTACAATATTTGGTTATAGGTAATGTATATACAATAATCTATTAATTAATGGATAATGAACTTAAGTCTTAAAGTTATTATAGACTAAATAATATAATATAGGTCACAGGTGCTGGGGCATATGCCACAATCCTCTTGCTAGGTGAAACCCACAACAATACTTGTGCACTAAGGTTAAACAAGTTAAACTAAAGAAGTAGCTAGAAATGTTGTTGATTATGTTTTGGGCTTATGTACCAGCCGAAGGCAACCACAGCCCTTTAGCAGGGAAGATCTGTACCTCCAAAGATGCCCCAGTAGCTCCCCCATCTACTTTTTTGCTGATTCACAGCACATGCTCTGTGCTATTGTCAGTTAGTGAGCTTAGGGACCAACTCAAAATATACAGCACACATATAATATAAATGTCACAGTTTAAGGCTGATAAGTAATTAATACAGATAATTACTATACAACGGCACAAAAACCAGTGCTTCTAGCATCAGCATTTAATATTCTGCCCCATAGCATCAGATTTTATTACAGACAAACCTCATTTTCTGCTTGATAATTTGTAACAAGCCCTAAAGTCAACAGCTGCTCAGAGCCCACTGAGCATGTGAGTGTCGCAGACACTTTCCAAGATGGTGACCCCTGTGACAAGTTTGAACTCCTGGATCATTGCTGCTAATGAGAAGCTGAAACTTTAAGTTCAGTTTATAAAATATGTAATTTTTAGGTCTATTCATTTTTAGGGTTTAGTTCTCCTTTAAAGTTCACTTCCACAATACACATTCACATTTCAAATTCAGCTCACTGAATTCAGTGGCGCAATGGCAAGCCCTGATGCCTTGCAGTGACTTTGGTTTTATTCCAGGCAGGGGACTATCTACAAGGAGTGTGTATATATTCTCCCTGTGCTGGCATGGGTATCCTCCAGGTACTCTGGTTTTCTCACACACTGTAAAGCTGGTAAGTGTCTGGGAAATTTGATTAAAGGAGAAGAAAAACTCCAATCAAAGAGGGTGCCAAATGTTAGGGCATCCCCCAAGGATTTCAACCCTAGAAAAAAAACTGCAGGCACTCACAGCTCCCACAACAGGTGAAGTAAAGGAACTGCACATTTTATTTCGGGCAAGACATGGACAAACACACAGCCTTATGCATTTCGTGCACACCGGCACTTAATTATAGGCTTCAATGATTGTAATGACTTCCCTGATACCCCAGGCCAGTGCTACTGTTAGCAGAAAACTGCACTGGTCTGGGGCATGATCCTACCTTTTCTTCAAAATCCATCATCAAAACATGCACAGTAAAACAAAAAAAACAGCCTTTTTGCAAAGACATGTTTAAATTATAAGGAATGGAATGATATTCCACATTATGAAAAGACCCCTTATCACGAAAATCCAAAGTAACAAGCCATTTAATAGATTAATTGTCTGTAGATACATTACATTATGTTTACAGGTTTACCAAACTATGGGTACTTGTGCAGTTTTGCTAAAATAAATATACAGAAACAGTCCTATTCATGTATCGTTGTCTCTGTTTTATATGCAGGAGACATCAAAACGAACACTATTTTGCATCAAAGGTTTGGTCTGCTAAGGTTTGAATCATCCCATTGGGGAGGATATGTATATTCAAATATCTGCTGAAATCAAATCCTATTTGAATACCAATGCATTCAATTTCAGTCTGTGTTCAATTTGCTTAAATTGCTAATCCCATTGAGCAGTGCTCATGTAGATAGTTTAAGAAACAGATGACATATGCTGCTGTACTAAACAAACTGAGGCAATGCCAGAATAAAGACAGAAGGTATATTTTAAAAGGGAACATATTAGCAAACAACATGGCTAGCAAAAGGATGCATTAATGAGGTTGTTCTCCATAACAAGTGGACTATGAATAACTGCAATTAACAAGCCTATATAATCAAGATATTATTATTATTATTTGACATGGCATTTATTTGCCTCTAAATGTGGATAAAATACAGCTTATTCATCTTCTGTGTTTCATAAAGATATCATGAACATACAGTTAAGTACTTCATGTGCCATATAGGGTCCTAGTAATGATGTTGTAATCGTGTTCTAAATGGTGTTGTATCCCTGCACCACTGATGAATCAAGGGAATGAAAAAAACCCTACAAACATACACATTATTACAGCATGGCTTTCTTTAGTGGATGGGCTTCTAGATGCCATGGGACCAACAATGCATTTCTCAGGTTCTAGCTTGGCATCTAAGGCCAAAGTAAATGTAAAATCATATACCACGTCATCTTAGGAAAGAAAAAGGTTGGCAGGAATTTTCATGGAGGGAATTGGCTATCCAGCACATCTGCCACCTGCCATTCTTATGAAAAATCAGGCCCCAGGAAAGAACTCATTCCACAACCTAGGGAAAATAAGCTGCTATAACATAGCAGTTTCAGTCTGAATATTTAATGGGGTGCTAGTTCAAACAAGGTTGTGATCAATTATTTGCAAAGACTGATCCTTCAGTAAAGATCTTTTGTTTAAAAAAAACATTGATTTAAAACATCCTTTTATTGATTACAGAGGGTTATATCTGAAAAAAACAGCTTTGCCACATACAGTTGCTGGTTTTGCTGTGGTTTTTAATGAATCAGAAGACTAAGCTACTCTCTGAACATGCACAGAAGCCTTAAGGAATCTACAAGTGCCTCAATATTATTTCTCTTTATTTAATGGAATATATTTTCACATGAGATTTGAAGTCAAGTTTCTTTATCAGCCTGAAAGCTATCACTTTCTTCCAGCTTGCCATTTCATGATTATACTATCATCCTTAAATGCATTTTTTAATCCTTATCTTGTGTACAGCCAATCTTTCCCCTTTGTAAGCCAAGTAGGTTTTCATGTGTAATTTGTTGTGTAATTTAAATAAAACATTCTGTGCAATTATTTTGTGCAGGCCATGACCATGATATTTATTATGTTTTATTATGTAAATTGTGAGGTTCTTCTTAATGTCAATGAACATTAGAGATTAGGAGACAGAAAAGTAATTTTATAAGGCATTATGTAATGCAGTAAAACAGCTTCTGTTAAAAACACAAAATGACAAGTTATGGAAAAAAATTGTGGGATTAGACTATTTATCTAGGGTACAAATATTCTAAAGAAATACTTATTTTTTTAAGATGATCTGTAATTCAGATTATACACCGATTAGAAATATCAAAGCCAAGTTGAATGGTGATAAAGTAATAGATTTAGTAACGGCTCCCCTTGTTCCCCTATGCTATGATAAATGTAAGTCATGATAGCTTGTAGGTAATATGTTTAACATGCAAGAATGAAATAAAAAGTAAGATGTAAGTTCTTCTTACATTAAAGATTGTAACAAACTTAAGACCATGTAAATTATTAATACAGTATCAGTAAAAATCAAATAACATAACTTAAAATATGTTTAGCTGACTCTCCTGTAAATTGTAGCACACTAGATACTCTACATGCACAAAGGAAAGCATTAAGTTACCCTAGTGATACTGTGGACTGTTATTTTACATAATGGTATGTAATTGTATAGAGCAGCATGATCATTAATTCTCTATAGAAAACAAAGCACTGCCTTTGGAACTACTCTAACCATTATTTCATAGGGCTGCTAATGTGGTGCGAGATCAAAAGATGTGTCTTAAGTACCTGCTCCGTCTTTGTTTTTTTTAAGGGAATCGAGGGGTGGGGCAGAGACAACTTACAGCACTGTGCTTGTGCTTGTGCTTTTTAAAAAGTTTGAGCACAATGAACTTTGGTATTTGTTACAGATTACAACAAGATGACTGGTCACATGTTGGCAAACAAGATTTGTTTTTCTAGTGTTTTTATTCTGCTGTAAATTAAGGGGCAGATTTATCAAGGGTCGAAGTGAATTCGAGGGAATTTTCGAAGTAAAAAAATTTGAAATTTGAAGTAATTTTTTGGATACTTCGACCATTGAATAGGATACTACGACTTCGAATTTACTTTGAATTAGATTCAAAGTAAAAATCGTTTGAATATTCAACCGTTAAATAATCGAAGTACTGCCTCTTTAAAAAAACTTCAACTTCAATACTTCGCCAAATTAAACCTGCCGAAGTGCTATGTTAGCCTATGGGGACCTTCTACAACCATTGTCTTTACACAACCAAGTAAAATCTTCGATCGTATGCTAAAATCGTAAGCAATTTAATCAGTGGCTGAATTTGGTGAAAAATACTTCGACTTCGATATTCGAATTCGGAGTATTTTAATTTGATGGTCGAATTTCGAAGTATTTTACACTTCGAAATACGACCCTTGAAAAGATATACTTTTTTTGCTTCGCAAGCTATTGAAGTCTATCATTAGACATAGATCAGAACTTGCACAAATTCTGATCAGTTTTATCTATACTCACCTTAGCAAAGACCAGGGGATATATATATATATATATATATATATATATATATATATATATATGGACAAAAATGGCATGGTTCTCCATGCAAAATTCTGCATATTCATAAAGCCGTGTAATCATTTTATGTAATTGTACAGAGTATAACAGTCTACAGTAAAACGAGGTATTACATTGGAAAACTGTTTTTAAATGCCCTTAATTTTAACCATCATTTTACATGGATTTTCACACCAGAATTTCTGCTGACTGCAATTGTCCCATTGACTGACTATATGTGTAAAATATTAGCTTAATTCTTTGCCAGTTGTTTGAGTTATCTTGGCGAAAATGCCATATTCAACATGCTTTAGCAATAGAGTTGAAGTGATTGAAGAAGGAAAGTCAAAGATTGCCTGAAGGTGGTGTTTTGAATCTACAATACAGATTAGAATGCCACAACATGAAATAGAAAAAGTGGCCATGTGATTTTGTGTTAAGTGATTTGTTCAATGATGATTTACTCCATCCAGAAATAAATCCCCAGGACACCGCTAGATAATGATTTTCAAGAGTTAGTGCTGGACTGGATAAATAGACCTGTAGACAAAGAAAGAGTGCAGAACAGAACCTTCAGGAACTGCATTACTATCAAAGAAAGAGAAAATGAGTAGAACAGAATTGGGCTAAAGGATATCTGTCAAAATAATTGACAGTTTGATAAAGCAAATTTCAGTATTCAACCTTAATTAAAAGCTCTTCTAGGTACTCAAACAAAGCATTTTTCATTAAAATATACATTTAGGGGCAGATCTATCATGGGTCCAATTTCGAAGTTAAAAAACTTCGAAAATTCGACCATCGAATAGGCCAAATTCGATAGTCTAACTTTTCTTTTAGAATTTTTTTTTTGGCCGTTTACAGTCAAAGTAAAATCGTTTGACCATTCTGTGAAATTGTTCGAATCGAACGGTTCGAACGATTTAATCGATCGAATGATTTTCAAAAAAAATCCTTCGACTTTTTAAAACTTAGCCAAATTTTGGCTATAGGCTCTAGGAGGTCCCCATAGGCTAACATAGCAATTAGGCAGGTTTAAGGTGGCGAGGTGACAAAGTCGAAGTTTTTTAAAGAGACAATACTTCGATTTTCGAATGGTCAAATATTCAAAGTATTTTCTGGAATTTGGCCTATTTGATGGTCGAAGTACCTAAAAAATACTTTGAAATTCAACGTTTTTTAATTCAAAAATTCACTTAGACCCTTGTCTAAGTGCCCCTAGTTGTTTCACTAACAGCAAGACTTTTGAAACTTTCTTCTGTCTGGAAGTTTTTTTGCATTTAGTATATGAATCTTGCAGCAGAGAGTCGGGAACATAATAAACCTTACAATTTAAATCAAAATGATTTTTTTTCTTGCATCTGAATCTGTTTTGCGCCCAGCTGTCATTGTGAACAAACTATGTCTTCTGTTGTGGAGTTTCATTTATCTGACAACATTCACATATATTTTGTGGAGTTGCATTCATAAAATGTGGAATTTGCAGGTTACCACCTACAATATGGCTCATTCTGCATTGCTTTACTGCAAATATTCTTAAAGAATAACTTCAAATTAAATTTTTTTAGAAACAAGACTTGCCTTTCCTTCCCAGTAGTACTGTTGAGTATTATTGTATTCCTTTGTTGGGTCTTCTTACTGAAAAGCAGCTTGTGTTTATATTCATTTACTTTGTTTTATGCACACAAATGCTAACCTGTTAAAAGTGATTGTGCCGGCTAACAACAAATATGTGTGGAACAGAACTACAATGACTGGTAAAAGGAATGCATATAATTGTGATTATTTTTGCACTTTTTTTCTTTATATTCACAAATTACGGAAGTGACTAGTTTTACAATTGTTTTCCTTCTGTTTTACAATTGTTTTCCTTCTGTTTTCATCTGGCACTGCATAATTTAGCTCAACTGGCAGAAGACAGTCTCATCAAAATAAATGAGCATTTCACTAGAGAGATTTTTACAAGCACTTATTTCAGCCAGGATCTAATTTTATTCTCTTATTCACTTTAACTATGCATTGCCGCTTCTTTCATTTATACTTTGTTTTGCAGATAAAACCACAAAGAACTGGTTTGTTCTTGGCAAAGGGACAGCAGCTGCTTATTTTCACCAAATTAAAACTCCCATCTCTTGTGTACGCTTTAATAAGCTATTAAATGCTGGTATTATTGTTTAGTGATTTTCATTATTTCTAAATGATTCCACAGCAATCTACTAAAGTTACTTACTGATGCTAATATTTACCATCATCTGATTCTTTTGCTACTGATCATCAGCCAGAAGATGTGGCTGGAAATCTTCCAAAGAATATCTATTCATTTAGCTGTGAAATGTATCAACTTCTTACACACTTTCTCAAATATAAAACAGCTAAGGTATCAATACCTTCTCTTGAGTGGCTTCTTATATGTTTTAATGTCACAAACCTCTTCTAGGCAGTCTGTTCTTTTGTTATAGTAACTTTTGTGTTGTTGCACCATTTATCAAAATTGGATTATGGAATAAAACTCCAGTTCCTGATCATCTAAGAACTGTTCCCTCTCAAATCCCTTAAGACAATAATAGAAGTTCTAATATGATTTCCAAATTACTCATCCATGCATTTTCTACTTAACACCCAATTTTCATTAAGAGTTACAATACTTTGTGAAGTACATCTAATAGCAAAGCCTTTTCCTCTTTAAATGCTTTATAAATTACATTTCTGTAGACTGTAGATGCACTCGATGGGAAGATTCTTTTTAACATAGTAGATATTGCTTTCAAAGTGTTCTAATTGCCTAGATTAATAATTCTTTTTTTTTTTTTTGGACATGTGAATTTGATTCACTCTCAACAGAATTGAATTGTTGGCTATCTTACTCTGATTACTTTTTGCATTCATTAGGAAACTAAAAGAGAACAGCAAGGTCACCCTCGGCATGATGCTGAGTTTTAAGCTATGAAAGAAAAGAAATAAATTAGGCAATTCAAGAATTGAGTTTTACCAAACAAAAAGATTTTATGAGATCTTAGCATACTCTCATTAATAATGCCATTTGTTAATCATATCCATAGTAGGATTAGGGAAATGTAAAGTCTCTTTTTTTCCAACCAAAAGTAAGGCTATTATGTTTGTATTCATTGTCATCAGCTTCATGTAGCTGAATGCACAAAATAATATGGTTGTTCATGTACAGTATCTTCCTGTTCCCTTTGGTTTCTAGTTTCCCATGTGAAGTTAATGAAGATTCATAATGCAGCTCACTGTATGGATTTCCAAGCAGCTCCTATAAAAAACAGGTGACAACAAACAGCACTGAGATACTTAGTAAGACCTGTAAGGGATAGTGGGTTGTTCTCTGGTCAGTATACAAATAAGAAAAGACTTAAAGAAGCTGTGTTAAATTATGACATGTTTGTATGCCAATTCAGTACTAGTGTTCATAACACTGAGTATTGAAATTGAGAAAAGAAGTAATTGATCATTAAATTAACTTTTATTATAATAAAGGCATTGGGCAGCCATCGGTATTCAAAAATAATTTGCAATTACTAAAATTGCTCTAGTATTTACATTGTTATTTTGAAACTCTCAGACTCATGGGTGCAAATTTACTAAGTGCCGAAGCGCCGAACGCTAGTGTTAATCCAGTAGCGTTTGGCATTTTTCGCTACTGCACAAATTCACTAACGAACGCTGGCGTAATTTCGCTAGTGTTACTTCACACCCTTACGGCAGGCAAATCTTCGCTAGCGACGTAACTACGCAAATTCACTAACTTGCGCAGTGTACTGAACGCTACCTTTTACGCTAGACTTCCTTCGTCACCTCAGACCTGGCGAAGCGCAATAGAGTAGATAGGGATTGTTTCAAAAAAAGTAAAAAAATTTTTCTAAGTCCCAAAAAACGCTGGCGTGTTTTCTACATGATGGGTGATAGGCTGAAAAAGATCTAAATTTTTTTTGGGGCTCCCCTCCTTCCCCCCTACATTTCCTGACTCATGGCAACTTACCTAGACAGTGGGCACATGTGTAGGGCAAAATAAAATTCTTATTTGCTGATTTGAAGGTTTTCTAGGCATTTGAAGTGGTGATAAGTGTTCCTCCATTGAAATTTGAATTTCGCGCCGTATGCAAATGAACCATCGCTAGCGAAACTTCGCTTCGCTTGGCAAATTAACGCTAGCGCAACTTCGAAAACTTACGCTACCCCTGTGCGCAACTTCAGATTTTAGTGAATTTGCGGAGCGCTGGCGAAAATACGCCTGGCGAAGTGTGGCGAATTGTGGCGAAGTTCAGCGAAGTGCGGCTTCGCATCTTAGTGAATTTGCCCCATTGACTCCTGCCAGCTGCACCCTATTGCAAACAAACATCTAACAATGACTTGATTTAAACCACATTTAAACTTAAGTTGACGGATCTTAAGTGTAATCATAATTTAGGAACAACAGCCTCAATTGATTTTTGCACTAATGGGAATAAAATTGCACGCAGTGCTAAATATATAAAGGTATTTAACCTGGAACCTGTGTCCCTATGAAGGTTGCACCTTTAATGGAGTATCCAGTACAAACCACTAAATTGTCACTGGTGCAAAGCAGTATTGGATTGAAAGGGGATTTAAATTTGTAAAACTGTCACATTATACTGCTATCTCTAGTAGCTTTTCCCAGATGTAATGACAGATAATCTCACTTACCAGCATGCAGTCAGCCATTTTCTGTTATCTAACATATAGAGATACTGTAACTGTCCAGTTCTGGCTTCCCGATAATACACTATAATCAGACATGAAGTGGGAGTATATACTTCTGTTTAGCTGCTGTTCACTTTCAGGAATGCAGTTTAATGCTCCCAGCTCCATTTATAGAAACAAAAAACATGGATCCATATTTACATAGATCAGGTGCAAGTCTCACAGGAGAATTCTCTTACACCTATTGAGCCGCTGGCCATAGAGAGCTGGAAAAAGTTTTGTTGAGAAATATTACTTTTAGAATACAACTGTACACTGTACTACAGCTCCCAGCATGCCTTAACCCTTAATAACATGTTGGAGCAGCTGAACTTGTAGTCCGGCAAGTAAGGTTTGTTTTGACCTTTTCCTTTACATTTCAAATAACTGAAAATAGCAAAAGGTCACCAGAAAAATCTCAGCAAGTATAAGCTGTTGAGTTCCTATAGAAAACAATGGGAATTGTTTCAACCAACCTTATTTATTTAGTCTCCAAGTTTATTAAAGCATTTGAGTTTTTCAGCCTCATTGAAAATGTATGGAACAAAGGGATTCTTGCTTCTGAAAAAAAAAACATATGAGAAGGTAAGCAGGGACCTCAAATCTGGGATGGCAGTGGATGTGATTTACTTAGACTTTGCTAAAGCATTTGATACAGTGCCACACAAAAGGTTACTGGTTAAATTAAGGAATGTTGGCCTGGAACATTTTGTACCTGGATAGAGAACTGGCTAAAAGATAGACTACAAAGAGTGGTGGTAAATGGAACATTTTCTAATTGGACCAGTGTTGTTAGTGGAGTACCACAGGGCTCTGTACTAGGTCCCTTGCTTTTCAACTTGTTTATTAATGACCTGGAGGTGGGCATTGAAAGTACTGTTTCTATTTTTGCAGATGATACTAAACTGTGCAGAACTTTAGGTTCCATGCAGGATGCTGCCACTTTGCAGAGTGATTTGACTAAGTTGGAAAAATGGGCAGTGAACGGTAAAATTAGGTTCAATGTTAATAAATGCAAGGTTATGCACTTATGCAAAAATAATACAAAAGCAAGTTATACACTAAATGGCAGTGTGTTGGGAGTTTCTTTAACTGAAAAGGATCTAGGGTTTTTTGTAGATAACAAGTTGTCTAATTCTGGGCAGTGTCATTCTGTGGCTACTAAAGCAAATAAAGTTCTGTCTTGCATAAAAAAGGGCATTAACTCAAGGGATGAAAACATAATTATGCCTCTTTATAGGTCCCTGGTGAGGCCTCATCTGGAGTATTCAGTGCAGTTTTGAACTCCAGTCCTTAAGAGGGATTAAAAATTAGATGGAGAGAGTGCAGAGACGTGCAACTAAACTGGTTAGGGGGATGGAAGACTTAGCTTATGAGGGTAGACTGTCAAGGTTGGGGTTGTTTTCTCTGGAAAAAAGGTGCTTGCGAGGGGACATGATTACACTTTACAAGTACATTAGAGGACATTATAGACAAATGGCAGGGGACATTTTTACCCATAAAGAGGATCACCGTACCAGAGGCCACCCCTTCAATCTAAAATAAAAGAACTTTTATTTGAAACAACGTATGTGGTTCTTCACAGTGAGCATGGTCAGACTGGTGCATTTGGGACCCACCGGGTTCCAAACATTGGGGGCCCCATGCAAATGTGCAAAAACTGGCACACCATACTCAAGCATAAACGCCGGGCTGATGTGAGCATGCACGAACATCAGTGCACATTGCGCATGTGCGAACATCAGTGCACATGATCAAAATCTTGTGCACATCTCCACACAGATTTATTTTTATTTCGTCTGATTGAGGAGCAGGTCTGTGTTGGCGGGGGACCATGAGGGCCAGGGCCCATCAGGGTTTATCCCGGTGTCCCGCTGGCCCAGTTCGACTGTGACAGTGAGGTTGTGATTTCTGATTCAGTTAATGCTTTTAAAAGTGGCTTGGATGATTTCTTGGACCGACATAATATCAAAGGCTATTGTGATACTAAACTCTATAATTAGTATACATATGGGTATATAAAACCCATACACCCCCCCACCTTGTGTGGCCCCCCACATGAAAGGCTGCCTGCTGTGCCTGCTTACCTTGTGTAAGATTTAAAAGGTATCAGTACTGAGATTAACTGGCTCCTGCATTATTTACACAAAAAATTCAGACAATAAGATCCTGCATTGTTCACACCTTTTATTCCCCCTACATTGTTCACTAGTAACACTTCTATTGTTCACACCCTAAAGGCCTGTACTATTCACACCTCAGACCCAGACTGAAAGTGCCCACATTGTTCACCTGTTAACACCTTAGCACTGGCATTGTGTCACTGTATGTAGCAGCACAGTATGAACTGTTCATCTTTGAGTGGTCCTGATAGGTTTCCCTGTCTCCTGCTCTATTCTACCTGCTCTATGATCCCTGTGTGTGCCATACTCTGCCTGTCCTATGCTCCCTGTGTGTGCCATACTCTACCTGCCCTATGTTACCTGTGTGTGTCATACTGTGCCTGCCCTATGTTCCCTGTGTGTGCCATACTCTGCCTGACCTATGCTCCCTATGTGTACCATGTTCTGCCTGCCCTACTCTCTCTGTGTGTGCCACAATCTGGCTGTAGAATTTGAGTCTGGAGAGATTTTGTTAGCAATTGGAAATTAGGGGGACCCAAGGTATTTAATCATGTGCTGGGGGTGCTGTGCTATCCACAGGGGAGGAGGAGTCATATAGATTTAACAATATGTCTTAATATGACATAAACATGTTTGACATGAATGAATGATGAGTGATATCCCTGCAGAGAGCACCAACTATTTGGTTTTTAGTGTGCTACCAGATTCATGTGGATATGGTCCCGGTGGTAACATAGGTGTGGTTTAAAGTGGGAGTGGTTTCAAAGGGATTAGTGGAAAACACTGGCTTCCATTATCAGCCTTCCACCATGTAGGCCAGAAAAATACCTGCCCTTGGTACAACAGAAGTTGGACAGCACTGATTTAGAACATTCACACAGCCAGACTATATTTTCTTTGACTCTGTTCCAATAAAACATTTGTTTTTTTTCCTGCAAACAGCCTCCACTGGGGACTCTTCCTGATTGCTTCCACTTGCTGGCACCATAGCACTTTTAAGGCATTTAAAAGATAATTATTTTTTCCCAGTCAGAGTGAGCTAACCTGCTGCCTGTTAGTTAAATTCTTTTGCTATAAGATGCTTTTTTTCTGCCATATACTGTATATCCTATTTGTGAGATATCAAAAGCGCTCTGTAAATTACCCAATAAAACACATTTATTTAAGGTTCTTTCCTTTCTTAAACTCTTTTGGAATGAACTAACCTTTTAAAAAATGCAGCACTCCTGACTGTACATTTAACAAATAGTATAATAATGTTATATTCTATGGACACCTAGAAAGGAGAAAGATGTTCAAACGTAGGTATGACACATAAAATAAATTGCCACAACAGTCAATTACGTTATACATCTATGGTACTTTTTGTCAGATGCTCATTAAGGCTTTTTTAAGGGAGAGATTATCTCCCACAGAAATGACATTCTCCTGGGAGCTGGTATAATCTATTTTTTGGAATACTTTGTGACCTAATGATTGCTGCTTCCTTATACAGAGCAATCTCCGCTATCTCATTAGCAGCATCTGTGCACAATGACTTGAGTGGATTTAGTCCTTCAGAGACAGTGAATCATCTATCTGGCCTTTTTGATATGCTTGTGATTTGCTGGCATCTCCCTTAGCTGTTACAAAGCTTTCACTGAATGCAAAGATTACATGACCTACTGTATTTCACTTGGGCAATATATATGGAAAACTGTTGTGTAAGAATAGTATAGAAAAAGAAAACAGAAACTCTAACTTACCTAAAGAGCCAGTATCATTACCAAATGACCCGCCAACAAAATGCCCACGACAAGTCGGATGGAGTCGCACGCGTGAAGATATAATTGGACTGAATGAAAAGTCAGAGTTAACAACTACACGTTCCGACTGTCAGATGAAGACGCTGCTTTCTGCATCCACATCCGACAAGTCGTGTGGCTTCGGATGTAATGTAGTTTTACCTCTGACTTTTCATTCTTTTCAACTATATCTTAACATATGCGACTCCATCCGACTTGACACTTGCGGTTTGTCGACTTGCGTTGATCCGACAAAAAACACTCATGGAGCTCTACCCTGAAGCTCTGTGCAGCATTCTCCAAACAAAATAAAAGCAGCTGAAATCAAGTTACATAGCTAAGAGCCAGGCAAATAACTAGCATCTATAGGATGAATATATGCAAAAACAAAATACTGACTTTGGTTTGGAAACTATAAAAGACAGAATGAAAACTCTGTGGAAGAGAAATATAAATAGTGCAACATCAGGAATGACTGAACATGGGCCGAGGCAAGCCATAAGCCACAGTTCCAGACTCGGCTTAGAATTACTTAGGGTAGGCTTCTCGAAAGAAGTGAGTTTTCAGAGATTTTTTGAAAGCAGAAAGGTTGGGAGAAAGTCGGACAGACCATGGGAGAGCGTTCCAGAGGAGGGGTGCAGCCCTTGCAAAGTCTTGAATGCGAGCATGTGAGGATTTAATGAGAGAAGAGTTGAGTAGCAGGTCAGTAGAGGACCGTAGTAAGCGAGTGGGTGAGTATATAGAGATGAGTTCAGAGATGTAGGGTGGGGCAGAGTTATGAAGTGCTTTGAAAGTCAGTGTCATTAATTTGAATTTGATTCTGAGAGGTAACGGAAGCCAGTGCAGGGATTGACAGAATGGCGAGGCAGAGGAGGAGCGGTTGCTGAGGTGTATGAGCCTCGCAGCAGTGTTCATTATGGACTGGAGAGGTTACAGTAGTCTAGACGCGATATGATGAGAGAGTGAATAAGAATTTTGGCAGCGTCTTGGGTTATAAATGATCGTATTTTAGATATGTTCCTTAGGAGGAAGTGACATGATTTAATAAGTGACTGGATATGAGGAGTGAATGACAGGGCAGAATCTAGGATAACCCCAAGGCACCAGGCCTGGGGAGAGGGGGTGATAGTGGAATTGTTAACTATGATGGATACTTCGGGGATGCTACTGGTGTTAGTTGGAGGAAAGAGAACCATTTCAGTTTTAGAGAGGTTTAATTTAAGGTAGCGTTGTGACATCCAGGTAGAGATAGCGGACAGGCAGGAGGAGACGCGAGTTAGGAGTTCTGGGTTGAGATCAGGTGATGAGAGATAGATCTGAGTATCGTCAGCATAGAGGTGGTAGTGGAAACCATACAAATTTAACTTCTGTTAAAAGGAATACAACAATTCCCCTTAAACCAAAATTGGGTGTTCCAGAAAATTTTTGTAGGCATTCACTTTATTTGTTTGTACTTACAGTACATATTTAATCTCATCTGTGCCAATGAATCATCTTTATGAGAAATTGCCCCTGCCATTTTAGCACAAGCAAAAACATGGCAGCACTTTTATTAAAATTACATCCATAACTGCTCATTTAAGAAGCATGTGCACCCATATCCAGCACTAGGTAGAAAGTGCAGCACTGGCTTATGCAAGGTAGGGAAGGTACTAATAAGTACAGGAGTCCTTTGCAGCCTATACTGTCTGTGCTCCCTAACTTGCATGTCTCAATAATGCATAATTAGGGTGTAGATTGAGGGGCCGATTCACTAACTTCGAGTGAAGGATTCAAAGTAAAAAAACTTAAAATTTCGAAGTGTTTTTTGGGCTACTTTCGACTACAACTATGACCTCGTATCGAACTATTCAAACTAAAAATCGTTCGACTATTCGACCATTCGATAGTCGAAGTACTGTCTCTTTAAGAAAAAACTTCGACCCCTAGTTCGCCATCTAAAAGCTACCGAACTCAATGTTAGCCTATGGGGAAGGTCCCCATAGGCTTTCCTAAGTTTTTTGATCGAAGGATATTCCTTCGATCGTTGGATTAAAATCCTTTGAATAGTTCAATTCGAAGGATTTTATCGTTCGATCGAAGGAATAATCCTTCGATCGTTCGATCGCACTATTTGCGCTAAAATCCTTCGACTTTGATATTCGAAGTCGAAGGATTTTAATTCCCAGTCGAATATCGAGGGTTAATTAACCCTTGATATTCGACCCTTTGTGAATCGGCCCCTAAGTGTGGGAGGGAGGACACCTAATAGCCTACCCTGAGGTACGACAGCACTATATTTTAATTAATACATTCATAAATTAGGCAATGTAATATTCATCACTAGACAAATTTTAATTGCAAACTTGAAAAATGTTTTTAGCAAAAATAACTTTTACAGTAAGAACTAGAAGAAGAATAGATTGCAAAAGGTATATTAAATTCTCAATTCAACACCAACACTTGACACATGCAAAAGTGCATGGTATACACATAGAACAGGCAGGGTTGCTATTAAAAGAATTGTTAATGAATAAGTAGTGATGGGCGAAAAATTTGCGAAAGGGCGCCGGCGTCTCGTTATTGACGCTGGCATCCATTTTTGATGGCGGAGTCCATTTTTTTGGATGCCAGCGCACATTTGCCGGCAAAAATGCACCGGTGTCCAAAAAAACCCAACGCAGGCGTCCATTTTTTTTACGCTGGCGAATTTTCACAAATTTATTTCCCGGCAGCGAATCGCGGGAATTCGTAACAAATTTGCGTCTGGTGAATAAATTCGCCCATCACTATTAATAAGATGGAAAAGCTAAAATGGCTGGAATGCAAAGGGCGGATATTGAAAAAATAATGATATATAAAAACACAGAAAAAATAATGTTAACTTAGAACACAGTAAATAACATTGTTTGGTCAAAGTTTCTGTCACTTTTAATAGCTAGCTAGGTAATCTAGTGTAAAATACATTTTCAGAATAATATAGGAATAGGTACTTTTTATTATGCTTCAATTGGACACAGTGAACGCTGTCAGTGGTTAAAAAATTAACTGTCAGTCAAAGCTCTTCTTTCAAGAATTTGTCACTTTGATGGACTAATAAAATATACAGCAGCCAAAGTTAGTAACTTTCTTTGTGAGTCATTGTCATTGTGAATATCTGCAAGCCTGTGTTACAAATGATACTGAGACATCATTTTCTATGAATCCACTCTGGGAGCTGACATTTTCCGAGTGTATTTACCTGAGGCATGCAGACAATAGTAATTAACAAATTCTGAAGCTGCTGCAGAATAGCCTTATGTTTTCTCTATCATGCAATAATAAAGACAATAGAAAAAGCTGTTCTGCAGCAGTCGCAACCTGCGTTTTAAATATTCAGTCTTACACTGTACGGGGCAAATTTACTAAAGGGCGAAGTGACTAATGCTGGCCAAACGTCATTTCAGAACTTTGCCGATTTACTAACGGTGGGTAACTTTACTAACAAAGGAGATAGACTCTAGCGGTACTTCGCTCCCTAACGCCAGGCAAATTTGCACTATGGTGAATGGACGTAACTACGCAAATTCACTAAGATGCGGATTTTACTGAAAGTTACCTCTTGCACCAGACTTGCCTAAGACCAGGCGAATAGAGTAGATAGGAGTTCCTAAAAAAATAGTGGAAAATTATACTAAGTCCCAAAAAACGCTGCAAAAGAGCTTAATATTTTTTGGGGGTAACTGGCTTCCCCCCCTACATTAGCTAACATATGGCACATAAACTATACAGTGGGCTCATGTGTAGGGGCAATATAACAACTCTAGTTTATTTTATGATGCTTTCCCGGGCTTGTGTAGTGTAATGTATTTGCTGCTACATATACGTCCATTCAACTTTAACTTCCCGCCGTATGCAAATTAGGCAACGCTAGCGCAACTTTGCTTTGCTTGCTGCAGTAAAGCTAGCACAACTTCACCAGCATTTGGTGCCCTGGACGCAACTTCCGATTTTAGTGAATTCGCATTGTCCTGGCGAATCTATGCCTGGCAAAGTGTTACGCTGTGAGTGAAGCCGCCGCTGGCGAATTTTCGGAGGTTAGTGAATTTGCCAAGCATTTCTCTGACTAGAGATGCTCTATTAAGGGAAATGGATTTATATGCAGTAATCTTTTATTGTTCTACATACAGTATTTATTCCGTGTGAAAGATAAATTGCCTACACCTTATGTAATACTGTACCAGTGATACCGTGGGAGTTTTGGCACATGCCTGATTAATGTCTTTTAAAGGAAAAAAAATACAAATATCTAATAACTAAAATTAACCAAAAACAAGACTTAATAAAAGAATAAGGTAAGCCCCATGTACAGTAAGTCTTAATTAAACCATCTCCAAAATGCTATTACTGAGTGCAAGGCTTTCTATCAAGGACGAACCTCGAAAAGTGCAGGAAGGGGTCCCACAGGGCAGGGAGAGTGGCCTACAGCAGTGAGGAGGAGGAGGGGGCCATGGCAGAAAAGGGGTCCCACAGGGCAGGGATGGTGGCCCACAGCAGTGAGGAGGAGGAGGGGGCCAGGGCAGGAAGAGGGTAGGAAGGGGGTCCCACAGGGCAGGGAGAGTGGCACACACCAGTGAGGAGGAGGAGGGGGCCAGGGCAGGAAGAGGGTAGGAAGGGGGTCCCACAGGGCAGGGAGAGTGGCACACACCAGTGAGAAAGGAGGAGGAGGAGGTCAGGGCAGGAAGGGAGTCCTACAGGGCAGGGAGGGTGGCCCACAGCAGTGAGGAGGAGGAGGGGGCAAGAAGTAGGGCTCACAGGAGGCAGGAGGAGAACAGAGGATCTGGGGGAGCTCAAAGGAGGAGAGGAGGAGGAGAATGATAATGATGGGGATGAGGGCCCCAGCACTAAACTGGGCCCCTGCTTTTCCAGTGACAGGAATGCAGCACTGATTAATGAAGTACTTGCATGATGGGATGTGCTGTTTGGGGTCAGTCTGATAGCAAAAATGCTGCCAGGCGCAAATAACTCTGGCAGCAGGTAGGAGACAAAATCGATACTGTATGCACTGAACACTGACAAGGGCAGACTTTGTACCAGCAATTTAGTGACCTGAAGAGATGGATTAGGGCAAAGTTAGCCAAAGAAGAGCAAAAGCCCAGAAGACTGGAGGAGGAGGGCCTCTCACTCCACTCAAGCTGAAACCCTACGAATGCCGGATTCTGGACGCAATGGACAAAGAGGTCTGTCAAGGGTTGGAAGGTGAATACCTGTACACAGACTGGAAAAGTAAGTACATTTTGTAAAAAAAATATCTTAGTCCTTTTTTGCACATCCCCATAATTTGGATAAATCTATGATTCAATATTTTGCATTTCACTCATTTTGGAAAATATTTCTCCTGAGGAGTTCCTTGCACTTTTCTTTACAGGATAGCTTTTTGTTTATCTACTAGTTATTTACGTGCAGCTATACCATCTACAAAATGGCAACCATTTCTTAATTAACCATTTCTCCACTATAGCACAAATGTTTATAAGGTGCATTAACTTTAATCTGCAAAAGTGAAGTGTCAAGCAACACATGTAGAGTATAGACCTTTTTAGAACTTTTTTAGTTAGAAAAGCTTTTTTTATTGTCATATACTATATTATCTCCTGCTCGTATCATTGCAAATAATGACTTTGGGGCAGATTTACTAAGGGTCGAAGTGAATTTGAGGGAATTTTCGAAGTAAAAAAATTCTAAATTCGAAGTAATTTTTTGATACTTCGACCATCGAATAGGATACTACGACTTTGAATTTACTTCGATTCAAAGTAAAAATCATTTGAATATTCGACCATTCCATAATCAAAGTACTGTCTCTTTAGCCTTCTACATCCATTTTCTAAGTCTTTAGAGGTCGAAGAAACACCCTTCGGTCGATCGCTAAAATGGTTCGAATCGTTCGATTCTAACGATTTAATCGTTCAATCTAACGATTTTTATTCGACCACAGGATTGCCAAATTTGTTGAAAAAACTTCAAATTCAATATTCGAATTTGAAGTTTTTTTATTCGATGGTGGAATTTCGAAGTTTTTTGCACTTCGAAATTCGACCTTTGATAAATCTGCCCCTTTGTGTCCTGTATTATAAGTTTAACCATTCCCTCTCCCTTTATCTGCCATTACATTTGATTTAGTATTTAGGTTGCGAAATAAAATAGTTTTGTTGTGTGTGGGGGATGGGATGTCTCTAAACCAGGCTACTTGCCAAATACACTTGCAATTCTATATGATTCTGTTTTTTAATACCTTTTTTCATTCATTTACTCACAATTATTACATTTCATTACATTTATTCACAACAAAGATCGCTGCATGTCTAAGACAGGGACCAGGACCTGCCCAGCAAGCATTGCTATGGCAAGTAAAGGTTGCAGAGTATAAGGTCTTGGGCAAGCCATCTCAACTGCTAACACTCTCTTTCAAACCAAAATAGCATCAGGTGAGGGTTTTTATTGGTAACAGCGTTTCTCCGCATTCCATGCAGCCTGTAACCATTTCCTGAACCGTTAGGATAAATAGCCCTAAATCGAATATTAGAAATTTTATAATTAGAATATTAGAATTTTTGTAGTCTGGCAGGGAGCTCGGCAGGCCAAAAAAAATATGGTTTGGTAAAAAATTTAATTCCAAATTAGATTATCTGAATAAAACATTCGGCCATTTGGATTTATTGTGTCCAATTTCAATAACTCAGTGGTAGAATTCTACTATGCGCATGGCAATTCGAATTTTATTTCTCAACCTTTGATAAATCTGCCCCTTTAAGTGTGAGTCTAATGCCAGGTAAATGTTGTTGAAATGCCTTCAAATGGGATCGAAAATCTTTGTGAAACGGTCCCATTCCTTCCCTAGCCTTCGAAAGTAGATGGGATATACTTAACTATAGATGTAAATACTGTAAATTCAGCAATGAGAATGCTGAATGTACTATCAATATACTATCAATGTCAGTCGTAATGCTATTATGAAACATGGAGAAATAAATGCAAATCCATCACAGCACACTGTTATGTGTGCAGATATAAATGGGATGTTTCTATTCCATCAATACCGCCATCAAATATCCATTGTAACATTGCCATACAAATATTGCACAATATGTTACATAACTGACCTAGCACAGGTTGGGTTGATTTTCATCTAAAAATCCTTTTGGATCTGTAAATATGTTTTAAATGCCTTACTTATAAGCCATAATATAGTCAAGTGTAGAGAAGGCAAACATTATACAGCTAGAGTACATGTGGATCATTGATCAAGAGAATGTGTTATTGGGTGTGATTGGGCCAATGTTTGGCCTTACCTTTGAGTTTACAGCCTATGTTAATGTCTGATAAACAGAAAAGTATTCCTGAATATGAGCTTATCATCACTTAGTCCTTCCTGTCTTCTGTACTAAATTGAGAGCTGCTGTGACTATTGACACAAGGGAACCCTGGAGCTACCGCCCACTCCTGAGTTCCCTTCAGCTCAGTGTCAATCACGTGCATGGCAGACACCGGAAATGATAGTGGACTTCTATGCAAATGCATGCTCAGTTGTGTTCATTTTGAGTAAACTGATGCAGTTGTGCTATGCCCAGCACAATAGCTTCAAATTCACAACCCTCACGTGACCACAATGATGCTGGAAGTCTGGAATAAAATGTGGGTGTTTGCTGAACTAGTCTTCTGCTGAAAGTAAACCATGAAATCAAATCTTCTATGGGTTACTGCACAGAGGCAATTTTGCCTCTCTCTGTATTCTATTAACCCCAGATATAACATTAAAGGGATTTACAGTAATTTTTTAAAATGCATATATAAGTTCCTATCACTGAATAAACCAATTTTGTAATGGATGTCTATAAAAAAATGTGCACCTGTTTTGAGATACATGTGATTGTTTCTGCGGCTTTCTCTTCTCTGTCTTGTTTGCGATCTTCTTAAATGTTCAGAGGCTACTGGCAGTCCTACTCGCTAGTGATTGATGGGCTGCCTCTCCCATACTCAAGGGTGGTATAACCCTTACATATATACATGCTTGTTGACAAATGACTGCAACCTCAGAGCATCAGGAAATGAGATGGACAGCGGCCACTGAACTTCAAAGGAGAACCTCTCTGAGAAGAGAAAGCTGCAGAAGAAAATCACATGTACCTCAAAACAGGTACAACATTACAACATTGTTTTATTTAGTGATGGGAACCTATATATGTATGCTTTTTAAAAAAAACATGACATTAGATCCCCTTTAACATGGCTGTAGGAAACAGACTGGACATTGCATTATCCACATACATGTCAAAAAAACACCACTAATGGTGTAGCAAGTCTAGACTGAATCTTATCTAATATATCGTCTAATTTATCTAATTAAAGGAAAACTATACCCCCAAAATGAATACTTAAGCAATAGATCGTTTATATCAAATTGAATGACATATTAAAGAATCTTACCAAACTGTAATATATATTTACATAAATATTGCCCTTTTACATCTCTTGCCTTGAACCACCATTTCGTGACCCTATCTGTGCTGCCTCAGAGATCACCTGACCAGAAATACTACAACACTAACTGTAACAGGAAGAAGTGAGAAGCAAAAGGCAGAACTCTGTCTGTTAATTGGCTCATGTGACCTTACATGTGGTTTGTATGTGTACACAGTGAATCGTACGATCTCAGGGGGCGGCCCTTATTTTTTAAAATGGCAATTTTTTATTTATGATTACCCAATGGCACATACTACTAAAAAAGTATATTATTATGATAATGGTTCATTAAAATGAAGCAGGGTTTTACACATGAGCTGTTTTACTCAGTATCTTTTAATAGAGACCTACATTGTTTGGGGGGTATAGTTTTCCTTTAACATTTAAATTCCCTAATATGGATGTGCACTCATAAGAGCTTATTTTCCTATCTTAACTCTTAAGGGTTTAATTAACCCATTCCAATTCTATGAGGAGAGCAATAGTTTCCTTAAAAATGCATCACTACAAAGAAATAGCTTAATTGTATACTAATTTAATATTTAAACAAAGTCAATAACTTTTAGGTTTGAGATGTATTAAAATATTAGCACATATTTGTTTTTTCTACTGTACAGGGAATTCCCTCTCATCCTCATTAAACCAATTCAATAAAGGAAGATTCATTGCTTACTCACAATGTTTACAAACAGATTATACAGCAGAACTACACAACACATTAGTAAATCAATCAAGCTCATTTCATTGTAATACAGGCAAATCAGGCTTGTATACTGGAGGGAAAAGAAGATTCCTTCACGATGAAACATACAGCTTCAGTAATTGTTTCCCAGGCATTCATTCAACTTGGAATTATAATTTAGTTTTGCTCTAAATTAATATATAGATAGATAAATAGATAGATATAGAGGGGGGCAACTAAGGAAACCTTTGTGAGTTAAGGAACTTATACAGGGTTTTGTGGAAAAAAAAACTTGAGTTGAGGCTTTTAGGTGTTTTTACCACAATTGTATTATACATTGCAAAAGCCCATAATAATAAATGTGTGGCATAAAATGTTATATTCGTATAAAATATGGATTTGTAATATATTGTAATATATTAATATATAAAATAACAAAAAAAAAAACAAAAGGCTTAGAGTAAACGATTTTAACAGAAAAGCAATGTTTTGATCACATCATAGTGATCTTCCTCAGGGAGGAGGCAGGCTGGGAGAGAGAAGCAGAAGAGTGATAGCAAGGTGCTGCAAGGTCCCAGAAATCACTGTGTGTGAAAGTTAGGAGGGAACCCCAGTGACATAAAAGTGAGCTCTATTTAGGGTGCTGAAGGAAAGGGGTCCTTGTCAGGGCTCTGAAAAGCAGAGCGCGCTCTTCTGAGGGCACGGAAAGCCAAAGGGAGTCCGTTTCAGGAAGAAAATGCCACACAAGTGGGGATTCCCCTAAGCAGCTCATAGATCACTATCTGCGTTAGTCAATGAAATTGCTCCTGACGGGCAGGTTGTATTTATCCTGTAAATAAATCTCTCAATCTTTCTTCTGTGTGCATGTGATTATGAATCAGGGAAATTGCCAGGGAGTGGTATCACAGCCCAGTCTGTCCTGACCAGGGGCGTAACTACACAGAAAGCAGACCCCGCAACTGGAGGGAGGTATAGGGGCCCCATGAGGCCCTAATTCATATAAAATCTCAATAATTATTTGTAAACTAGATTAACCTCTAGACATTTCGAGGCCTGAAAAATAATTTGCTGTGGGGCCCTGTAATATTTATTGATGCCGCTGTTCTTGACCCTGGGTGGAGGCATGCCAAATCTGTACCTGCTTACCTGAGAAGACACTGGATTTCTGTAGCGCCACACATAAGAAAACCAGTGCTAGATTACATGCAGTAGCAGAATTGGGCTATATATATTTATATATATATATATATATATATATATATATATATATATATATATATATACACACACACAATATGCAAAAAAAAAGTTGTTGCACATAAAATCATATTTCTTTACATTAATTCTTTTCTCATCAGGCAGTGGATCGCTAACCAATTACCTTAATACATAAAACTATTGTTATATTTCCTGAAAGACATGGGCAGGCTTCTGTAATTACAAAAGTTAGTAAGATAAGCATTATTCTCATTAGTACATCTTAAGCTTCCAGTTTTATCTTTTCTTTCATTTGTCCACATTCTGTCCAATATATATATATTTTTTTTTAAACACACATTTATATAGATAATTGATATCAGTCGAATTGTAATCATTCAACCTGGGTTTTCGCTTATAACTTTGTTTCATAAACCGAAGCATGCCGCAGATATACATTCTGTATTATCTTGATAATACTTCCTATTTTATGCCCCCAAGAAAAGTTTTTCAATAAAGTCTTCCTATCAGATGGGATTTTGCAACATCTACTTAAGATTCAAGTAATTTTTAACAACTACAATAAAGATGAAGGTATTTGAGGAGGCTCTTGAAAACCAATTTGTTCAGTTACATTAGTACTTTCCCTTTATAAGTTCATTCTTGCATTACAGGATAGATCTGTAAAACACATTTAATATTTTTGTAACCAAAGGCTGCTGAAAGAGATGAAATGTAATAAAAAAATTAAATTAATAATAAAGCACTTGCGGAGGCGCTTTGCAACCTGAAAACTGTACTTACTGACCGGCCTAGTCAAGAGCTGGGCCTGTTACTTAATACTCCTCTATACCTCAGGACTCTGCTGGCTGTGCCGTGCACCTCTGTCACAGTACAAGTGAAAACCACACAACGGTGCATTGCTGTAAGGTCTTTAGGGGAAATGTAATAAAATTTGCAAAGAGAACAAGTTTGCAAATAAAAATTTGTATGTAGCAATTTCATATTCTTCATAAGGCTTTTACTATATGTTTACTTTATGTTAATTAAATACACCGTATCTGACCTTTTTATTGATGTACAAAGATAAGATTAGTTCAAAGATCTTTACATTGCTAAAAGGGGCCATATTAAAATTGGGGAGGCACATTTATTAAAGGTCAAATTTTGATTTTTTTAAACTCCCCTAAACTCCCATAAATTTGAAATTTCGATTATTCAAAATCTGTTAATAAAATTGAATTTGATTCAAATTAAAAAAAACTGGGAGAAAAAAAACTCAAATGTCAGGAAAGCTAAATTGATCCCTGGACTTCTCCCATTGACTTATACAGTAATTTGGCAGGTTTTAGGTGGCAAATAGTCAAATTCGAGTTCTTAAAGGGCCAAAGTATGATAAATCTCAAAATTCGAATTGAAACTTGCATTGAGTATGGATAATTCACAATTCAAATTTGAGAGTTTTGACAAAAATAAGATTAATAAATCTTATTGTATTAACCAGCATCACAATGAATTTATTTTAATGTCAAGAGTAGCATCCTTGAGTCACAGTAGAGAACATTTAGGATACTTTTAAAAAGAGAACTAAAGCTACAGAAAGATTCAGGCTTCATTCAGACTTGCTTCTCCATATTTCTGAAGATAGCCCAGTAACTCCCCATCTTCTGCTTACTCAGATTTTCATTAATCTGCCAAAAAGTTTAATGTTCCTGTTTCTGATGTTTCAGTCTGGCAGCACAGTAATCCAGGTGGAAAATTTGCTACATTAGCTGATACATTTCTCAGCAGTATCTGTGGAATATTTGCAAATATTGTATCAGTTGCTCTTAATGAAACTCAGATGATCCAACCAAAACTGTATTATCTGCAACCTGATCTACTGAACACCAAGAAACAGGTAGTGCTACTGTTGTAAACTGGAAGTGACATCATCAGAACTGGGCAGGGAAGAATAAAAGTTAAAAAAATGTGTAAAGGAGTAAAACTTGCTATAGATAAGACCTGTTACCTGACCCACAGACCCACCATCCTGCATCTACACTTGCACCCGAAAGTCCTACCTGCAACCCATAGGTTACCTGCTTTTTTGTGGGTAACCCACAGGTACCTGACCCGCTGAAGGACTCTACTCAGCTGGGCCAAAGATAAGAAATGTATCAACTATTGTATAAAGACAATGAAACTTTAATATTAAAAACCTGGTCCCAAATAGAAATTAGAAAGTAGATGAATTTTCTTTTTTATTTTTGGTGAACTGTCAGAAAAAAACTGAACTGAAAAAAAGTATTGGCACAAACCCTAATTATGTCCCTTAAACCCATAGCTTTCTTGATGGTACATCAGAGAACATGAGCATGTACTTTTACTGGCATGCAGATAATAGCCTTGCAAGGTCATTTTTAGGCTGCTAAATTTCTGAGCTGGTTCAGTAAATACAATATATAAAATAAAACATTACTACAGACATTTTTTAGTGGTTCTACTAAATTGCTGGCTTCTGTAGCACTAAAATCCAGCATCTCTTCAGTATAAAACTTGGGGATATATGCAAAGATTACAACAAGCCCAGGCCCCTATAGTTAAGCCACTGCTCTATTCCTATAAAGCACAGTCATATTAACCTTTAAAATATCTCCTCAACTACAGCTTAATGTTTTTATAATGACTTCTGATTTAATCAGGAATCAAATTCAGAATTTTGTTAACAACATTTAGGGGCAGATGTACTAAATTCGAGTGAATTCGAGTGAATAATTCGAATTAAAAAAAAATCGAATTTCGAATGATTTTTGGGCTACTTCGACCATCGAATTGGCTTATTCGACAGTCGAATTCGAACGATCGAACGATTCGAACAAAATCGAATAGTCGAATTGTTCGACTATTCGACCATTCGATAGTCGAAGAAATGTCTCTAAAAAAAATATTCGACCCCCCTAGTTCGGTAGATAAAACCTACCGAATTGCTATAAAAGCCTATGGGAGAGTCCCATAGGCTTTTTTTCCAAGTTTGTGATCGAATGAAAATCCTTCGATCGAACGTTCGATCGAAAATAAAATCCTTCGATCGAACGTTCGATCGAGTGCCTATTTGACTATCGAATATTCGCCAATTCGAATATTCGATAGAACGTTAATTCGATCGAATTGGCTATTCGATTTTATTCCATTTTATTCCCTAGTCGAATTTCGAATTTTTTTACAATTCGAAATTCGACCCTTGATAAATCTGCCCCTTAGATGTTCTCAAATTTTCTTTTCTGTAATGTCACAATATGAACATTTCCACTTCTATGCTTTGATATTCATATCTTATAACACCTGATTTCTATCTACAAAGCTTTTCATAGATGCTTTTTTTTCCATTGAAGTCTTTATCCTACAAAAGTAGAATTTAGCCTCAAGTTTCAACATTTAAGAGTTCAGAAAAAATCCATCCATCTCCAGCCTTTGACATGCTTATGTTTCAGCTGATAAATAGCAAAAAGAGATCAGGGGAAGAGAATAGGAACTCAGATAGAAAATGTGTGTATGTGTGTGTGTGACATGAGCAGTCATTTGCAATGTAAAGACTAGGGGTAGATTTATTAAGGGTCGAATTGTAAATTTGAATTTTGAATTTTTGTGTAAAGCCTATTGTGGAGTGCTCACTTCCTCCCAAATAACCACTTTTGTTGTGTCAGGTGCTGTACCGGAAGACCCACTCTTGTCATAACAATATGCAAAAAGGACACCAGCAACACACTGAATTGAATTGCAATAGTGCACAAAAAGGAATTTATTGAGCCCACATCATACAAGAAGGCAACGTTTCGAGCCTACCAAGCCCTTTATCAAGCCCGAAAACGATAAAGGGCCAGGTAGGCCAAAAACGTTGCCTTTTTGCAAATTCAGAGAACCTTGGGACCAGGCCAAAAACGTTGCCTTTTTGCAAATTCAGATTGAAAAGCACCAACTGGAATGTAAATTCAAAATGTGAGATTCTACCATGAAAACAGTTCTCATTCGAATATTGGCCATTTAAAACCTGCCAAGTTCATTTGCAAGTTAATGGCAGAGGTCCATTGAACCATTTGAATATTTCAATTGCCTTCCTGACAGTCAGGGGTTTTTTTTTTCAGAGGAAAACTTGATTCATACGATTCAAATTGAATTAAAATTTTTAGGGCCGGGACTATTCGGTCGAACATTAGACGTTTTTTTCATAAATAACCTCCAATTCAAGTACATTCGAATTTATTAGAGTTAAAAAAAAATTCACATCAATTCGAAATTTGACACACTTAACAGGGACACTTGGGAAATGGGAAAATAGTATAAAACATTTCTGGGCTCCAGTTCAGGGTGTTTTTAACATACCGTAACAGTTGATATTTTTAACAGATAAACATTTAATAACAGTGAATTTGCTATGTGTGTTAATTAACACATTTAATTTTTCTGCAAGTGTAATCTGTTTTCCTCTTTCCTAGCACTTCTTCTATTGAGGCCAACTTCTGCATCAGGCTCCACATAACACCGCTTCCTCCAGCTTGTGGGGACCAAAGAAACAGAACATCTGATGACTTTCCTTTTTCAAGACTAGGGAGCCCTGATACCCCTGATCAATACCTGAACTGAAAGGGATATACTTTAACCTAGGAATGTGAAACATCCCCCCAGTATATATGACATATGGACTTTAAGCTCTTCAGCTAACTTTGTCTAAGCAGCAGCTAAACATACCCTTACTTATTATTAACAGACTGGCACATACTATCAAAATCTTGAACTCTTTGCTTCACTAAATCCTGCAGCTGAGAAATGTAAATATATAAATAAGGTAATGTGACATTATAATAGGAAAAAAGATAATGAGCATGAATATAGACCTGCAAACAGTAATACGCCTTTTTTATTGAAGTAGTAAAATAAATATTCTATAAATTGAGAGTACATAAGACACTTAATGGACTTATTGTTAAGAATGTGGTTGAATTTAAGAAGAAGAAAATGCATTTTCCACGTTGTGCTTTGATAGGTTCAGGAGGCCTTACCTGCTTTCTGCAAATATTACAAAAATGTGAAGACATTGACTTTAATCGAGTTTGTAGGCTGTTATTTGTTATTCCTTTTTATAGAATGCTATTTAAGCATTTATGACTTGATTTAGAAACATTGTCATTATTAATTAGTTCAGAGTCCATTAGAGAGCTGTGCAGTCAGAAAGCTAAACAGATGGCTAATACTATGCATGCTTCATCTACTCAAATTGCCTAAGGGCATCAAGTTACAGCTATTTACAGATATAGATTGATAGGATGCCTTCTATATATAGTTTACATATATACAATCTAGTAGACAGCAAATCACTGGTGGCAGTTTGTTAGTGTGTAGGGTGCAAGTCACCATCCACAGGTTCAACACAATTAGTATTAGAGAGCACTTCATTAAATTTATATGGTCTCTCTGTTCTTGCTTTGATGCAATGCTCAACAGCTTCCATTGCCCAGATCATGGGCTAACCCTTTCTCAAGTCATGCAAACAGCCGTAGGGTGGATGGAGATGCAGATTTATATACTTTTTACTCTGTATAAATAAACTATCCTTTTAATCTAATTTCTCTGGTCCTGTGGATCAGTTGAGTGCTGGTCGGCCCTGATTTCTTCTTTGAAAATTTTTTGAACCAAGTAAGAAAATGTTCATTCAGAGACAGGTCTCAAAAGAATAACATCAAACTAGCATCAAACTATGATTGAAAATATCTGCACTGCTCATAAATATCATAAAATATTGAAGTAGTTGAAACATAGACTACAATATGTGGAGTTTCAAAAGGTCAAAAGATTAAGGGGCAGATTTATCAAAGGTCAAATTCAAAATTCAAATTTTGAGTTTATATTAGTGTAATTCAACTAAGGAATAGTCCAAATTCGAGTTTAAAAAAATGTGAAATTCAAATTTTGAAATTTATCAGATACTGTCACTTTAAGATTTTAAATTTGACTATTCACCATCTAAAACCTGCCGAATTTATGTTTTAGCCTGTGGGGGACCTCCTACAATCAATTTAGAGTTGTTTGAATTTTTAAAAAATATATTTTTTTTCTGAAAAAAAACCTCAAATCAAATTCAATATGAATTTGATTTGAGTTTGCAGATTGATCCTATTGAGACAAATTTAAAAAAAATTATTTTTTTTATTTATTTCAATTGGTTATTTTTTTCAAATTGTGAGTTTATGGGAGTTTTTATAAACTCCCATAAACTCTAAATTCGACCCTTGATAAATATGTCCCTAAAAGTCTCTGTACATGGGGAGGCACATTTATCAAGGTCGAATTTCAAATTCATGGGAGTTGCTAAAAACTCCCCTAAACTTCCAGAAAACAGAAATTCCAATCGAAATTAATTTAAAAAAAAATAAAATTTTTTGAATTTGGATGAATGTAATCAATCCGAAAACTTGAATTGAATTGGATTGGATTAAAAAAAACTTGAATGTCAGGAAGGCTGCAAACAACTCAAAATTGATCACTGGAGATCTACTGTTGACTTAAACAGCATTTTGGCAGGTTTTAGGTGTCAAATAGTTGAATTTGAGTTCTTAAAGGGACAGAGCATGATAAATCTTGAAAATGGAATTCAACTTTTTTTAAAAACTAAAATTGATTTTGAATAACTCCCTAGTCGAATTTGACAGTTTTGACCATAAAAAATTCTAATTAAAATTTTCAATTTGACCCTTAATAAATCTGTGTGAACACTGAATGAAACTGTTTAGAAGACTCTATACATTCTTAGTCATGATATTTTTTCTTTGAACTGAACAATATGTGGGAAGTAAGAAGGACCATTTATCACTAAAGAGGCATGTTTTTCTCATTTTTAACTCTGCTCCATGGGTGAGCAGAGAATGGAGAACAAGGACCTGTGCTTCCTGCATGAATACAGCAATGCCTACATTTGCTGTGATGTATTCATGATGGGTGGGGGGGTAGGCATGTAGGTGTCACCCCACCTGCCCCATTCCATCTGAATGACATGCAAGTTAGGTAGCACTGGCAGATTTTTATATGGCATAAGGTGCAGAGCACAGCAAGGCAATGGATGCAAACACTTGTATGTTATTTTATGGCCCTTAGTACTCAGCACTCCATCCGGAGTCATGATAAAGTGCATGATTTAGTTGATTACATTTCTTGAAAACTGCTAAAACAAAAACAGTTGAGTAGTTTGGAGTAGTAAGACATATTATGCATTTTGAATTCTTTAGAATTTTACTTAATTTACACAAATAGTGTAGTCTTTATAATTATATGCTTTTCTAGGGTAAGTTTACTGTTCAGGGTTTTTTATAGTACAAGTAGATAAAATGCAGGTGACATGCTTGCTATTGCATAGGATAAAATGGCAGCACTAGTTATTGCATTTAACATAGTTGGGTGATCCTTTGCACATTGAGTATTTGCACTTTTCAAAAGAACCATGTCATTCATATTTTACCCTTTATTTGATATATATATATATATATATATATATATATATATATAGATATATATATATATATATATATATATATATATATATATATATATATATATATATATATATAGTTTGTTTGTTTACTGTTAGGGGACTTTATGGCCCTGCAGTCTAAAAATATGCTTTATTTTTTGTGTTTTGAGGAAGTTGATAATGTCCATAAAACTATATAGTGGTGAACTCGGTGGATTTGATTATTTCGGAGAACTCCTTAGCATCCAAGCAGCTGGATTATTACTGTTATAAGGCCTTTAACTTTAATTTATATACTTATTTAATTTATATTGTTATTATAATTGCATACATTTATAATAAGGCATTGGCTTAATTTAACGTGGAAGAGGGCTACAATAGAAAGACAAGTAATTTTTTAAAAAAAATACAATATAAATAATATATTTCGGTCAGTGTTCATTTGTCCCTACAAGTTATTATGTTATTTTTACTTTGTGTAGCATTCTGTAGAGCAATCAGCCAACAGTTCTATTCATGTGCGATTTCTTTGATTTGATATTTTTTTAATGAGCACTGTAGACAGAATGCCCTTATCAATGTTGAATTAACTGCAAATAAGCCAAACAAGTGATTATTTCAAATTCATACACAATTTATACACATTAGGTTTATTTCTGTTTACTCAGGGAATGAATAATTTAAATAAAAACTTTATTAGAATTCAATCCAAAAATATTGTGTATAGTGTGTAAGAGAAGGACTGGGAAACAGGTTGATGTAGTATATGTTTCTGTCACGGTCGGCACCCTAATCCAGAACCGATGCTAAGCACCCTGGTATTGGCTCTTTCTTCAGCCTTTAGCAGCCACCTTTCACCTCGGGAGGAGCCCTCGGCTTATTGGATGCCGCCAGGTCTTAATAAGAGAGGTGCCAAGCAAAGGGTTCTGAACAGGCAAAGGGGCACGACTGAAAAGCAAAGTCTTTTTGGCAGAAGGTCGAAGTACAAGGCGTATGGTAACAGAGTAGTCAGATCAGGCCGGGTCAAAACCAGGAGATCAATCAGAGGGATTAAGAGAAGCAGAGTCAGGTATCAGGCAAGGGTCAGAATACAGGAGTTCAGAATCGTCAAAAAGCCAGGCAGGGGTCAAAACCGGGAATCAAGGTCAAAATACAGATTTAGCTCAAAGCTCAAAAGCACCAGGAATTAACCCTGTAACAGGCAAAGATCACAAGCCCAAATGCGCTTTTTATATATTTTGAATTTCATGCCAATGTGCGCTGGCATCATCACATCAGTGCGACTGCGCCTTTAAATTTCGCAGAGGAGCGCCGCACACACCCTAAGGAACCGGCGCCTGAGGGGAGACAACGCAGTGGCGTGGGGGCATCCCCGCTGCACCACTAGACCACCAGGGGAGTAGGATTCATTACAGTTTCCCCTAGATTCCTGTCATATGTATGGTAATCTCAGCAAATGTCAGTTTTGCAATGAGGAAAAATAAAATGTTTTGTTTTATTGTTGTTCAGCTTAATTAAAATATGGCTTATGAAGTCCTGGAGGCAATGGACAAAGGTGGGTGAATCCTCCAGTCCAGTAGGCCGCTCCAGGTGAATTGGGTTCCCAGACAGGAAGCTGCATGGTGATTAGGCTGCAGCTGCACTGGGGTTGGCTCCCTACAAAAAGGAGCTGGTGTTTTCAAACAGGGAGAGAGAACCTTGGGGAAAGCAGGAGCTGCTCTTCTGTGTTCTAACTGCCATTTAAATGTGGAAAAACGTATTTGTGCATTGTGCTTTGAAAGGGATTGGGGCGCAAGACCCTTGTCCTGGGTTAGTAAGGGAAAGCACCTTTGTATTAGTTATAGTTGGACAGACTTAGGTTTTTTTGTTTTATGTATTTTGTCTCTCTCTGCAATAAACTGGCCAAAGACCAGTTATGCTCAACTGAACTGCCTGTGCCTCTGTTTTGGAGAGTCTGGAAGTGTACACAAAGGTCTTTTACCCAGTAAGACTGCGGTTCAACTACCTGTAACCCCTACAAGTGGCAGACTAGAGATAATTTCTGTCTACTTTAAAATGTTGTAATACATTTGTATTACTGGTACTAAGAATCTAGGTACCCATAAATATTACCTCATAAATTGTATTTCATTGAATTGGCATTGTCATCAGAAATACATTTGAAGGATTTTATTTGGGATTGAAGATAGGCATGAAATAAAGTTATTTACATCCAATAAATAAAAATAAGAAAAACATTTACAAACAAGGAATATCTGTAGCACTTACATAATGAAAAAGTGATTTGCTATCACATTATAATCAATATGCTAGCTAAATCCAAAGAGAGCACTCATAAGAGTCAGATTGGTCTCAGAAGTTACTGGCTCCTTTGTTTCTGACTGTATCCACAACTTTGTTGTGCCCTGAGTAGTTGTATATTTATTTAGGGTCATTTATGTTTTATAAAGGCTTCAGAAAGGTATAAAAACATAATTGTAACAGTTAACTTGCTATTATTCAAAGCCTAGACAGGACAGATATTCAACACTAGCACCAATTCTCCCCATAGAAGACCTCCAAGATGGGATTCTTTCCATTTCTTTGGGAAGCCCATCAATTTGTTTATGTTCCAAGCTATTTCATTGAAATATTATTTCAATGCCTTTGAGAAATGATAATAAAGTTTATTGGATAAAGAAAATACCTTTGTTATCTAACACAGGTACACACTTTCCCCATTACAGTGATTCATGCCAACCAAGCAGCAATTATCTTTGATGCTATTGGCTTTAGTCCATTTCCGTAATACAATAATATATACAAGGGTTTTATGGAATACTGTTCAGTTGGACAATTCCATTGATGTGTGTGAAGGATGGCAGTATCTTTCCAGACAAGCCTTATTCTGCAATGTACATTAGAAACACCTTTTCCTAAAAGCACAAGGAAACCCCTGCAGCTGGAATATAATAATACACTCCTCTTAAGATTTGCATTTGACAAATACAAAGGGTAAATAAAAATGGGTCTTTAAAAATCATGCTAAAATATCTTAATGGGTTTTGCATTCGAATTTTTGTTGTGGCAACAAAATGTTGCTGTATGTCTTCTTTTTCTTTTCTGATATGGTTTCTTATTAATAATATTTCTAATATTAGATATATGTTTTGCATTTTGTAAATGTTTTTCAGATATAATCCTTTCCCGCATTCTGAAGAAAAAAATATTTTTTTGCAATGAAAGTGAGAACATGGAGCTGATGGAGAGATTATAAACACTAGTTAACCTTGTAGTTTATCGTGTCGGTCATTTTGACAGGGCAATTAGTTACCAGCTGCATCATTATCATCACCACCATCACCACATTTCTTTATCATTAAAATTTCTCTTTGCTTTTAGCTCCACAAACTATAGGTTGCTTGGGAAAAAAATAAATAACAGAGCAAAGCATCTGTAGCATTTTAAACAAGGGATCGATAAGTATAGGTAGAAAGGAAGAATGCAATTTTCAGTACTATACACTGTCTTGTCACAATTGCTTAAATGAACAAAATATAATGCTGACTCATACATCCTTTCCACTGTGTGTATGTTGCAAATTATGACTTGTTTCCCATTCCTTTTTAATTTTGACAGCATTATGCTGTTGATATATATTTTTAATAGATTGTAATTCTTTCCCATTCTTGTTGTTGTGTATTAATATCACTATAATTCTGATTTACATGCTGATATAGGGATATATATTTTAGGTTTGCTTTGTGAGATGTATTAAAGTGTTGTAGTTATTTATCAAGGTGGTTTGGCACAATATTTCACACTGCCCTGAATGGATAAGTCCCAGGTGCTAGTGGTTACTACCAGAAATGCAGGCATATGATTCTTTTTTAAAAATGACATGCATTCCATATTTTAAACTCCCCTTTACTCACCCTATGCACAGTGGTGTGATGGTAAACATTAAAATAAAGGTTTAGGGGAGGTTTCATGGTCTCATGGTCTCCTGGTAAGAAAGTCATGACTAATAAAGGAAGTCATTTGGAGAGGAGGCAGAAAAACAAATAACCAATATTGTGGTATCCAAAGGACACAGTCCCTTGGTCAATACATAGATCAAAGTTGGGCTGAAACAGACAAATGGGTCATAAACCAGTTAATAAGACAGGAAAAGCAATAAAGAACATCCAGTACTTAGAAAGAAAGACATGGAGGCCCATTTATTGAAGGTCAAATTTTAGAGGCCCATTTACGAAAGATTGAATTTTAGTGGTATTAGTGGTATTAAATCACAGTGGTGTTATTAGAGCTTTTTGAAACCTCTCTAAAATCACAAATGCCATAAGATCCAAAGATAAAGAGTATGAATGTAAAAAAAGTGCAGCAAAAAAATTAATATCTCAAAAAAAAATGTAATTTTTTCAGATAATTACTAGTGAAAAAAATCCGCAAACCTCTGAATGACTAAAAAAAGTCCAATATGATCAGCACAGCTACCATTGACTTCTATTGGACTATGACTGCTTTTACAAAAAAAAAATCCAAATATTAGTAAATAGGCCCCTTATAACCAGGTATATATAATAAGGTGCTCCATTTCTGTCAGTTTGGTAAACCAGAGAGAGCTTATATCACACTGACATCACACTGGCACCAATCACTTCTGTCATATAATGATTAGTGATGGGCGAATCTGACCCTTATGGAATAGCTGAAAATACCCAAAACGGCGAAAAATTTGCATACTTTAGTAGTTCTAGCGTCCAGTGCACACGGAAACTAAAGGCAGGTCTCTTAGGCAATCCCACAGGGAATAACCTAGCAGAAAAGTCTCCAACATTCTGGTCTCAGTAAATTCAGCAGGTGAAGTGCACAGCAGCTCCCACATTTCGCTCCTACTCTAACCCTCTCCTCCAACACAAGGATGGCTTCATGGTCTCACACCCTCCTCCAACACAAGAAGGGATCCCAGGACCCTCTCAAGGGGAATTCTCCTTGACAAAGGCTATAATGCCAAAACATTGGCGTATTCTATTCGTTGTCAAGTGTATCTGCTCCATGTGGTTTGTCCCTTTTGCCTTGATCTTATAACTTGGTGATATGTATATAATATACCAGTTTATCTGATGTATATTTGTCTGTTATATTTAAAAGAACATTTTTAAATACCACCTTTGCTTACAAAGTATTTTTTTTATTGCGTGTGCATCCCCTCTCTATTTGTGGTTTAGGGAACTGAACCCACTCTCAAGTCAGTGGTTTTCTTCCCCACACTTTCCCAAAATTCTCAGAACTTAGGAAAGTCACACCCCCCGATAATGGGGTGTACCAATTTACTCACCACCCCAATCTCATGCACAAAAGATTCACTGGGATTAGTGGGTAGGACCTGGTAGTTCTGTGGATGCAAGCCACCCAAAGTGATTTGGATGCAGGTTCACCTTCTTCAACCACACTGTCCAATACAAGGGTCAACATGCTCCCTGAATTCAGGAAAGCCTTGAATGGGACCTGAGGATGGAGCCTCGCACGGCTCTTTGTCAAGCCGTGCGAGGCTCGAAACGTTGCTATGCTGCCCTGCTGTGTGTAAATAAAGGCAAGTTTTATTCAATCCTGGAGTGCTGCCCATCTCTTCTCTGATTCCTGTGACTCAGTGTGGAAGGACATTGCGGGAGGTGCACCCAATCAACGGAGATAATTAACCAGGTGTGTGCCCCTCAAACCCTTTTGGGACCTGAGGAGGGACCTGAGGATGGTCTCTCCTGATGTGAGAAGGTGGACTGTCTGCAACTGGTGGGGGAAAGCAGTTCCTCTGTCGCAGCGTACCTCTCAAACATGGCAAGGAAAGCCTCAACCACCTCCATGGGTGTCATCTTTTGCAGAAAATTGCTTGCACGGGTGGTTACCTGTTTACCATGGGCAACTGCAGCTGATTCCCGTCCTGGAACGAGTTGCTGTACTGTCTCAGCCAACAACTTTGTCTGGGTGGCTGTAGACTCTTACAAGGCAATTAGATGAGCCTTGTGGATAGCTGTTGAGCTGCCATTGCAGATAGCCATGTTTCTGTAGTCTGCTGCTGCACCACCATTTTCTGCTGAAAGTACTGTAGCCCTGGCAAGTTGCTGCAATAGTTCCTCCATCTTATAGAAAATAGGTTACTGTCTCTTTAAATGTCACCATAAATGCAGGCCACTCCAGAGTGAAGGAAAACAACATCTGCTTATTTTTCAACTCAAAAGAGCTTTCCAGCAGCATACAAACGGCAACAGAAAACAGCTTGTGTTCAGCAACAAAAGTCCAACACAACAGAATTTGCTTACTTTAGTAGTTCTAGCATCCAGTACACAAGGAAACTAAAGGAGATTAATCAGGCTGGTCTCTTATGGAATCCCACAGGTGAATAACAAAGCAGAAAAGTCTCCAACTTTCTGTCACTCTGGTCTCAGTTAATTCAGCAGGGGAAGTGCACAACAGCTCCCACGTTTAGCTCTTACTCTCACCTCCAAGGCTCCATGGTCTCACAGCCTCCTCCAACACAAGGAGGTGTAAACCCTGCAGAACTTCCTTAAACACCCCTTAGATGTTCAGCCCACACCTCTGCCTGGTTAACCCTGTGGTGTCGGGTGGCTCTTAAAGGGATGGCTCAAACCCTAAAGATGGGGATATATATCTGCCATCCAGTATATATCCCCACTCACTTGTACAAATATGTATTTTCATACCTACTACCACACCAATACCAGTTATCTGTAAAGAACCCTAACAACACCAGATTCATCCTAATTAATCTGTGTTAGCAACTTTTTTGAACATTTTGTTTTAGTGTTTCTAACATATTCCTTCCTGTTTTATCTGTGGTGTATTTTACTACCAGCCACTAGAGGGCTTCAGCTGATTTCTGCTGTACTTACTGTACATACAGTTAGCTGTTAGCTGGAACACAATTCTAGCCATGAGGCTCAACGGCTGTGTACTACAAGTTCTTTGAATAAAAGTCTGTATGAGTCAGTATGAGTTTACAGAATAACACAATATCAACTCCATTTCCCCTTCCTATGCATATATTTACGCATACATAAGTTGTGTTTGAGCCAGTAATGTATTTTTATATACCAGTATACCTGATTTTATGTTATAAATTTTTATATTGCTATGGAAAAAAGGAAAAATATTGTAACAGTAGCATGAATGTGGATCACACATGGTGGTTGTTAATGGTACATTCTCTACTTGGAGTAAGGTTTTTAGTGGGTTCCCTCAGGGCTTGGTATTGGGTCCACTTTTATTTAACTTGTTTATTAATGACTTAGGGGAGGGTATTGTAAGTAATGTATCAGTGTTTGCAGATGACACAAAACTATCCAGCCCAATTAATTCCATCCAGGATGTGGCATCCTTGCAACATGATCTTGACAAACTGGCAATCTGGGCAGCTAAGTGGCAAATGAGATTCAATGTTGATAAATGTAAAGTCATGCACCTGGGATGTAAAAATATTCAAGCCACTAATACCTTTAATGGGACTGCACTAGGCAAATCCATTATGGAAAAGGACCTTGGAGTCCTTGTAGATGATAAACTTGGCTGTAGCAAGCAATGCCAGTCAGCAGCATCAAGGGCAAATAAGGTCTTGAGCTGTATTAAAAGGGACATAGATTCCCAGGAGCACTGTATAGAGCACTAGTAAGGTCCAATCTAGAATATGCCGTACAGTTTTGGTCTCCATCATTCAAACAGGACATTATTGTATTAGAGAGGGTACAGAGAAGGGCAACTAACCTGGTAAAAGGTATGGAAAATCTTAGCTATGAGGAAAGACTGGCCAAATTGGGGATGTTCACGCTGGAGAAGAGGTGCTTACGGGGTGATATGATAACTATATATAAATATACAAGGGGATCATATAATAATGTCTAACTGACATGAGGTCACCCATTCCATTTATAAGAAAAGTAGTGATGGGCGAATTTATTCGCCAGGCGCGAATTCGCGGTGAATTTGCGCAATTCGCCGTCAGCGAATAAATTCGCAAAATGCCCGCGAAAATTTGCGGAAAAAATTCGCCGGCGTCAAAAAATTTCGCCGGCGGTCTGATTGCCATTTTTGGAGTCAGGAAGGGATTTTTCCCCCTCTGAGGCAAATTGGAGAGGGTATTTTGCCTTCCTCTGGATCAACTGGCAGGTTAAAAAAAGTTAAAAGGTTGAACTTGATGGACGTGTGTCTTTTTTCAACCTAACTTACTTTGTTACTATGTATGTTACTATGATTCATTCCAGACTTTATTTTATAGGTGCCTAAGATGTCATCATGTTGCAGCATTTCTATAAATCATGAATTCAGTGAAACTGAAGATAAGCCAGGGAGCGTTAATATGAAAGTTAGTGGTTGTTTAGTGGTTCTTTCTAGTTTGCTTCCAGCAAAAAAAAGTGTCATATCTGCTCAGCTTTATGCTTACATTTATCTTTTGATATATTGTTTTTAAACCTGCTTAAAAAGTTATTAAAACAACAAAAAAGATAAATGTAAGTGTAATGATGAGCAAGGTCAGAATGTTACAATCATGATAGGTCAACGATAGGTGTATTATAATTGCCCTGAATAACTGTGAAATTAAATATTTACCATAACAAAATCAATTTGAATGCAAGTCGAACTTTTGCTTCATTAAAAATAAAGTGCAAATAAGACTGCAGATTCCACATGCATTTTATTGGCAATGGCAGGAGCTTATTGAAGCAGAGAATTCTATCAAGGAACACTAATGATTTGTAATTGGGCTCTCAACACAACATCACAAACTAAATTTCTAACTAGAGACCATGTGGACATACACAACATAGAGGACAGACACTGGGTACCATAAAGACGTGCACAGAGATAAAGTCATCCGTTTTTAACTGTAGCTCTCCATGACTGTATTTGTTATTAAAGGAAATCAGAGTACAGAGCAAGATACAGTATTGCCTCAGCATTTTCACAGAAGACTGCTTTCTGATGCTCTCTTTACATGCTGGTACTTGTCACAATAGCACAAGTATTTGGAAAGCTACAAGTACAGAACAAGAGGAAGGAAAGGAAAAAATCGTTAGGTTAAGTGACTACAGTGTAAATGTCCTTTCACCACAAAAAGCCCTTTCTCATAATACTCATTACTTATTGTCATAATACAGTATATACTCGAAAGAGTAAATACAAAATGCAAACCCATAAGCTGTTGACTTTTATTAACTACCCTTCTGTCAGTTGCGCTCATCCTCATGTTCGGACGTCAACGTGCGCATGTCTTTGATGCACGCGCACAGCTTGTAAATAGACGCTCGAGGCCAGTGTGAGGTTATTGTCGTTTAATTGACACTGAGCGTTTCCCTAACTGAAGATTGGATTCCTGGTTTGACTATTGGCCTGCTTGACTGCTTTCAGATTTTTCGAATTGCTGGAAGCATCATTGCACTCAACAATGCAACAGAATGATAAAATCTGTAGCACAACCCCTATCTGACAGGGATAGCATCTATGCCACTAGGAATGAGCAAAGGATTCAAACGTTAATGATGAACTCTCAAATGTACTTCCTGAATGGTCTGCAAAAAGTTGCATCTCTTTCTATAAACAGCACTGACTGCTCACCAGCACTGCACATGCCTTGACATGCCTCTAGTTTTTAAATAATTTATAAAATGCAAGCCAGGATTGTTAGGGTAGCAAGGCTCTAGGTAACCCTATATTACATCCTGATTATGTCAAGCATTGATTTCAGGTCTCTCTTGTGTCTGTCAGTTATGCGCCCAGACTACGGTGCTCACTCTAGAACCAATGAACTGAGCTGTATCTGCCTCTCTGGTTCCAAATTCTATATACTGAAAATCTGTTCAATATTTTTCCATTTTAATGTACATTGCTTCTACCACTCTTTTGTAGCTCTTCCTCAGTTTACTACATTTCTACTGAAATGTAGAATCTAAAAGACAGGAATTAAATGTTATACTTGGCAATGAATTTTAAAATTCAGCATGCCCTTGTAACAATGATTTTTTAACACATTTCACAGTTTCCTGACACATCTGAAACAACCTCCTCAGCAACCATTCTCACTATTTTTCATCAACATGCCGTCGGCTTACAGCTTCTATTGGCATATTCACCTATCTCTTAACTGCCTATTGAGCGATTTATTTTCCTCCTGTATTTTGTTAAATTATGAACTGAAACAATGAAGATAAAGTATGCACATGATATTTTTTGTGCTGCATTAGATACATGACATAAAACAATGTCAATGCTAACCATGTGTGATCCTCAGGGGATTCTGAATAATTTAGATCACGTGCAAACCTTGTTGTTATCTGAAAGTATGACAATGTTAGTAATGTACAGGGAACAACTGGACTATTAATAATTATGTTTCATGCACTAATGAAATGGTAATTGAATTTCAATGTACCAAGCTGAACCTTCTGCTTTTAAACACTTATACCTTGAGACCCATATCACAATACTATGAGTATATGGTGGCAGGACCTTATGCAAAATAGACAAATTTAATTGTTTCATTTTTTCATTATTTAATCAGTAGGTGAGCAGAAACCTAGGCATTGAGGTTGCAGTGGATCTTATCGATTTATGTTTGATAAAGAATTTGATAAAGCACCATACAGAAGGTAACTGGTTAAATCAAAGAATATTGACCTTGAGCATACTATTTGCATTTGGATAGAGAACCGACAGAGAAAAAGATTACAAAGGGTGGTGGTAAATGGAATAGTGGGATCTATTTGGTAGCTGGCCTATCCATGGTCTATTGCTTTAAGTTATTCATAGATAACCTTGACATAGGGAATGTAAATACTGTTTCTGCTGATAATGCTATATTGAGCAAAATGATATGCTGCATGCAGGATTTTTCTACTTTGAAGAGCAATTTTTATAAAGATTATTGTCGCAGCAGTGTACAATTGAAACATATACCACCAATCACAAATTATGTACAAATTCTGACTGATACAGGAGGGTCCCACTTTTTTACAGTTTAAAAGTTTTACACTAAATGGAATTGTGATTGGGACATCTTAATTAAGAAAGATCTGGGGGTTATTTTGGATTAGAGACCTGCAACTCTAGGTAGTCACAGCAGAATTGTGAGGATTGCCAGAATTAGCAGCAGGATAACCACCACAGAAAGCAGCAGGGAGATCTTCATAGACAGACAGCATCTGAGAGACCACAGAAGACCTGTTTTTAGACCCAGAAACCAAGGCAGATGGGTCCTCAGGCCCAGAAGTCAGGGCAGATAGCCCTTTAGGCCAGCAGGCATGGATAGACGGGCCCAAGTCAATACAGGAATATTTAAATTGAAATTATTGTAACCTAGCATAAGTAGCATATGTGTGTGTGTGTTTGTAGTTGAACCCACATAAAAAAGATTAAAAAGATTTAAAAGATATATATACAGACAATCTATTTTTAGTTGTGTACTATTCTTATGTTCACGAAGAAGGAATTTTCAGTTTTGTCTGATAGCCTTTATAACCAAATACATTACCATGCATGAGGTCCATTAATTGCAATCCAGTATCTTATTTTTCTAATCGCATTTCAGTTCTTTGCAGGAGTTCTATTCAGGATGACACAGGTATAATTATTCTAAAAAATTATCATTACAGAGCACATATTAATGTAAAAGAGTGAATTAGTGTTCCAGTACATACTATATTTTTATAGCTATTATATAGGATAATACTTTGCAAAGTATTTTTGTTTTTGCAATGGATTGCAAGTTGAATATGAACTCTTTTCCCAAGTACAGGAAACATTTCTCTCTCTAACAAAATAAATACTTAAATAATAATAATGAAGGGCCTTTTGACAGGTTCAACCAAGTTAGCTTATGTACAAAAATTGTGTATATTTCCCTTAAATAAATGCTAGGAAAGGTAAAAACATTGCAATTATTAATTTATTAACAAATAAAAAAAAAACACAAAAAAAGATAAATTGATGGTTTTCAGTTCAGTGCTCTTATCTTCTTTAAGAACAAGGTGCCTCATTCCCTGAAAGGAAGTTTTTTCCCCAGATGATCATTTTGGTTAAAGAATGAAAAACACTTTCCTGATGTGAAACACCTGTAACTAGGATGCTGTATGGTTTAAAGTGAAGAACTTCTGCTGAAGGTCTTATACTGGGATCTTCATCTGGAAACAACTAACTCACATGTTTACATGCTCCTGAGAAAGGTCCTGAGAACGAATCATGAGAGTGCAGCAGCTTTATTAATTTTATACATATAAAAGTATACTTATTCCCAGACCATGGCCTTCCCAGACATCTGGGCCTGGTCTTTGTAAGCAGTGCAAAAAGAAGAAAGTGTAATGCACAAGACATTAAGGGGCCTATCAATTAACAGTTGGCTAGATTCGGCTCAATTTTCTTTTGCAAACTCTAGAAAAAAAAGTAATCCTTCTGCCCTGGGGGTAGGATACACTATTATGCCTAGTAGGTTTGCTGCAATTCTTAAAGCATTCTATTCTTAAAGTTGCCAAAAATGTATTCCTACCGTGATATTTCTATGTGTTTATGTGAAAGTTTTGTCAAGGACTAAAAAGAATATTTTTGTCTTTGTGAGTCAGTACTGAAAATTAGTATACAGTCACTGCAAAAAACAGTTTTCTAAAGCCAGTAAAAACATGCAAAACACAAGATGCAGCCGCCCCTGAAATGTTACTAAATAAGGCCCCTTGTGTTTTGAAGCTCCTTTATTACTCACTTATCCCTTCTAAAATTGATCCAAAATGCAGCTGCATAAAATAACATCTGCTTGTCTTCTTTCCAAATTCCTACAATGGCTACTTAGATATTCTCATGTGATATTGAAACTCCAGACCCTTTATAAATGAATGTAATACAGGTATAAGGTATAGGGTTTTCTGTAAAATAGATCTTTAGGTAATGTGGATCTGCATGCCTTACGTCTGCTAAAAATAATGTATACATTAAATAAACCCAATAGGATTTTACCACCAATATAGATTTGTGCAGCTTGGTTAGGATCTATAACAAGGTACTGTTCTATTATTACTGAGAAAAACATTTTTAAAAATTAGAATGATATGCAGAAGATGGAGTCTATGGAAGATGACCTTCCTTTCAAGGAAACCTCTGTCTGCACAGTTCCAGTGCTGTTGAAAAGGGCCCAGGTCCTCAAAAGAAAATCATAGCATGTTACCCTCTGTATCCACCATAGCTGCTTCCAATGGAAACATATCGGTTAACATATTCTGCCATACTGGTGAAGCAAAGTGGCATGTACCTGGTGGAGAATTTAGGTATTACTGTATATGCCAAATTTTTAATTTGGTTTGAATCAAACTGTGTTTAACATAACTAGGTAGTGACTAGTGATAGGTGAAGAAATTCGGCAGTCACGAATTCACAGCAAATTTCCACATTTCGCCTCAAGCGAATCAATTTGCGAAACTGCGGCGACAATTCCCTGGTGAAAAATTCACTGCGTCAAAAATGTTTTGACCTGCATTAAAATTGGGTTTAAGGCATTTGGACCAAATCGTCTCACGTATAAAAATTGAAGCTAGTGTCAAAATTGACACGCAACAAAATAATTTTGACGCCCATTGACTTCAATGCATTTCGTGAATTTTTTGCCGTGTCGCAAATTTTACTGTAAATTCACGTATTCGCGGCACAGATTCACCCATCTCTACTAGTGACATTCCTACACAAAAAAATCTCGTTTTTTTTATGCGTTTTAAGAAATTAATATTTTATACCGTGTTGCTTTGGTATTCAGAAAGCAGGGCTGCAGTTAGAGAAGAAGGGGCCGTAGTTAATGAAGAATGGCTAGAGCCTGTTGAGCTAACCCACCCTTAACCCTAATATATATATATATATATATATATATATATATATATATATATATATATGTATATTTAAAACAAAAAAAACTTCCGCACACATAGGTCTTGATAAGTGAAAAAAAGCTGGTAGATTTATTTCAACGTTTCGGCTTACAAACTCAAGCTGTCATCACGCTGTCACCTTCCTGATGACGGCTTGAGTTTGTAAGCCGAAACGTTGAAATAAATCTACCAGCTTTTTTTCACTTACCAAGATCTATGTGTGCGGAAGTTTTTTTTGTTGTATAGATATGAATTTTTGTCCAGCACCTAGGCATTAACATGGCTATCTGAGTGCACCTATCTAGTTATGTCTATATATATATATATATATATATATATATATATATATATATATATATATATATATATATATATATATATATATATATATATATATATATATATATATATATATATATATATCTCTCAAAGAATGCAGTTCATCCCCATGTTGCAATTAAAAACAGTTGTGTGCATGAGTGTGTGGCTTATATCATATTGAACTAAACAAAATAAATTAACCCAGCACTCCCATTAAATAGCTTTTTGGAGAAAAAAAACGGATTGAAAAGAAAATGTCTATATTTAACAAAAAGAGACACTTTTAGTTACATGGTTTGTACAAAGTATGCATAAACTGATGCGCCCGCCAAGGCAGTGTCCATGCATCAGTCCTAACTGTGAAAAAAGTATTTTCTTTGGGAGGAAAAAGACCATACCTGCTTCTCTTTTTATTTGGTATGAACTGTTCCAAAGATTAAGAAACCATTCAGCTTTATGAGCTTTTGTGAACACCTTCTTAACTGCAGGACTGTATTTAGTGGGGCGGGGGTTGGGAGAGCATGCATTAAAAGGAAAGCCTATATACTGTATATGTGTGTGTGTGTAAAAGTATATATACAGTATAAAGGTATCTTTTGACACAATACTATGTTATATTCTGAACAAACATAATATTGTTATTACAGTTTGTTCTTTATTGATAGGATTTAAATGAACAAATTAGGATTCTAAAAACTGTAGCTAATTATAATACAGGCCACAGAAGATGACTGAGCAAAAATTCCTCCGGGTTTCACTAAAATGCTTGCCGCTCAGTTCCCAAACCTATAATTTAAAAAAACAAAGAAGGAAAAAAATAATAATTGAAAAGAATTCCCATTTAAAACACCAAACACAAACAGACATATACCTACAAATTGCAAACTAGCAGTACTTATAACAGCTGCAGAAGGATGGGTTATTTTTCCTTTTTTTAATTGCATTACTTTTTCCCTCTCCCATGCTGTCATTACTTTTCCGTTAAGAATTCCAAAATTAGTTTTTGTACATAAAGGTAACTTAATATGATTTTATAGTTGGCTATATATTAGATTTATTTAGCAAGAGCCCTAACACTCCAAAAGTACATTAACATTTAAATTAAAAAATCTATATTCAACAAAGTAAATGTCTGCCAGTTCTAAATTACGATTAAGTTATAGCACAAGGAAGGCAATGGTGTGTTCTACAAATAATACCCTTTTATAACTGCTTGCTATCACATGTTGGGTTCATTGCATATTGTTATAAAACACTTTCAGGATAAAAGGGTAATTTATTATGACCCTGGATTCAAATGCTGGAACACTAACAAAAATGCAGAACTTCAATCCAGGGTCTAGCTCTTCTTTGTGCCTAGCAACAGATAGGCACAAATGCCAAATGCAGAGCTTGTCAGAAATCTCTAACTTGAGCATCTGAACTAACTTGCCATACTGGTGAAGCAAAGTGGCATGTACCTGGTGGAGAATTTAGGTATTACTGTATATGCAGGCAGCACTTCATTCATGGGGAACACACCATGTGAGTATTTAGAATAGTGCAGTGCAGAACACAATGTGCTATAAACATGGCAGCATTGTATTCATAGGGCAAACACAATCCATTTTGGAAAGCATTGCCCTCTGGCAATTCAGAAAAGTGCAAGGTGTAAAGGAGTGAACTTAGAGAGCCTTTCTCTTCAGTGCATTTTGTGTTTCCTTTATTTGTTTCTTTAGTGTGTGTTTTTAGATGCATATTTATTATGCTGTGTTAAAAATGGCAGGCTAATACACCACACATCGCCAGGCTTTGCCATGTAAAAAATGGCATAACATTTGTAAACGTTCTATCTTATAGTGACTTCTCCCAGAAAACCTAAAATAATGGCAGCAAATCTGGTGTTAGCATGGTGTAAAATTACACACATATTTTACATGAAGTTTAAACTTTTTTTTGGTGAATTTAGTTATACAGTATAATATAGTAGCACTACACTACGTTTTTCATTTCTTCCACTTAGGGGCAAATTCATCAAGGGTCGAATTTCGAGGGGTTAAATCCCTCGAAATTCGACTGGGGAATGGAATCGAATAGAATCGAATAGGCAATTCGGGCGAATTTACGCGCTGGCGAATAGTCGAATTGGTGAATATTCGCCAGGTGAATAGGCGCTCGATCGAATATTCACTCGAAGGATTTTCATTCGATCGAATGTCTTTTTATTCGATCAAAAACTTGGAAAACAAGCCTATGGGACTTTCCCAAAGGCTTTTAAAGCAATTCGGTAGGTTTGAGGTGGCGAAGTAGGCAGTCGAAGTATTTTTAAAAGAGACAGTACTTCGACTATCGAATGGGCGAATAGTCGCAGCGTTTTTGCGCTCGATCCAGTACTTCGACTATCGGATGGCGAATTGTTGCAGCGTTTTTGCGCTCGATCTATTCGAATCATTCTACTCAGGCGAATTTACGCCAATTCGATAGTCGAGGAGCACAAAAATCTGAAGTTTTTTTTACTTCAAATACTTCACTCGAAGTTAGTGAATCGGCCCCCATGTGAAGGCCCAGCCTTAAGTTTAGAGTCAAATGTAACCCATACTTTCTAGTATACTAGCTGGTTGTTAACCCCGATGACCTGTATAGCCCAAAACCGTGTTCCACGGGCTTTCACAATTCAGGGCCCAAAGTGCAAAAAACACAGCAGTTTGTTCCATTTATTTTGCACTTTGCACCCTGCCCTTTATTACTGAATGACCTTTAAAAAGCCATTTCAAAATACTGTTTTTGTATTGAGCAAGCTAATACACAACTGCATGCAAGGCATAAAGCTGATTTGCTAAAAACAGATGATATACATACCCTTGCCTTAAATATACTTCTAAGTTTTTGTTTTCAATTTTTAATCCTGAGCATTGCACTTCTTCTTTTATAGATTTCTTATATTACACATAACATTATGGCAATTAACTTAGGGAATCTTACTTAACTGACACTGAGATCCTTAAAATGTGAGTCATTTTTTTCCTCAGATTTTATTATAATGTTCTCCACACTTATGTCTTATCAAGTCAGTACCTATGTTATACCTATAGCATTTGTTATGTACTGTATGTAATACAAATAAAGTGTACTGACAATGTATTTTTTTTTACAACCCATCAATAGAGAGTAAAACTGGGGTTGACCTTTGTGAGACGTGAACAGTGGTGCTTGGAAATTAATAAGGCTATGCAACTGAAAAAAAAGTAGAATTAACAAAATAAAATGATATTTAATCTCTTGCCTACAATAAAATTTAAAAGACCTTACTCAGATATCTGGCAGTAGGAAGGTCACCTGCTCCATATGTTTGCTTTCATTGTTCATCACATGTTCACATTTCATACAAACGTTATGCTAAATTAACCTAATGATGTCTGACAGCTAATTTTCTGAGTGATAGGCAAGTGCTTAGGGACTGGATTTTTAATATAGTAGAGAATATTACAACTGAACTTAATTGAAAAATAAAGTGCTTTTTAGAACTTGAAATTACATTTTTCCTTCATCATGGAAAATGGATTTTCTTAATCCCACAGCTGCTAAAAAGCTTTTCTCACTTGTTTGTCATTGATAATTCACTCATGAATCTATAGTAATTCTCATAGGTTTTCCTCTGTTTTCAGATAAACTTTATTTAATGCTTGTAAGTTTGAACTTTAAGGAGTCTTTATTCCTCTATTGAAATGTCATATTTGTTTCTAAGTATTAATAATAAAGTAATTATAAAGTGAGCTAAAGGAAGCCTTATCCTGGCAATTGTAGCTTTGAATGACATATTGTATGAATTAGACGTATAAAACACACACTGGACAGTATATGAAATAGTATATCAGTGAAAAGTAATGTTTATTCTGTACTAATGTGCCCATTACTATATGCCACATTGGCAACTTACAGTATTTAAGGTCATGAAAAATATTCAAAAGTATATTAATTTCTATTCCTATAGAAATGAATAGAGAGCATTGCTTCATTGTTTCATATGAAGAAGGTTAGGTGCCTCAAAGTTGGTTTCTGATGGCAGCGCTCCCCCTTTGACTCATTGTAGTGCACTACTGCATGTACAATATATTAAGTTAATATGATGGGAATCAACATAATTATCTTGGACTTAATAACTAATGCCAATAATTTACTACTAGTCAATTTGTAATTTGATGACAAATCTGGTTGAAAATCGAATAGCAACTAATTTGCTCTTCTGTACCGTCCATCTTGGGCTCAATGATAAAAAATGTGAAGTGATATTTTCAAGTCACTTTTTTGCATTAAACACTAGAGACTGAGACAATACGGTACTTGAGAAGGGGACTCCTCAACTGACCCTTTTCTTTCAGCCATCCCACTGAACCCCATTGTTAAACACCTACACTGTAAATGAATTACCAGGAGCCAGAAAAGGGGTTAAATGGTCACAGCCTTTATTCACATCAAATAAATAGGACCTTGCCAGCCTCACCCCAAGGCAATATTCAAAGCCAGAATTCCAGAAGAGGTCACAACTATGCTCTGCTGTTCCTCACTGAAGACTTGAGATCAGCTCTATGTCATTATATCCACCATTGAGTATTAGGCTGCCTCTACCTACATAGAGGATGACCCCAAACTTTTCTACCAGCAAGAGCTGCATATCCCACCATGAGAGAAATTTAGCAGCCCTGCTGCCAGTCCTAAATCGGCAATGTCTCTATGATAGGAAATCCAAGCAAGCACCTAGCACAAGCAGTTGTAGTGTCTTTATCAATCAACCCACCGTGCAGTCACAGGAGAGACCCTCCTTTCTCCCTCTTCCTGTGCAGTATTCTGGCAAGGTCCTACCACTCCTGTTACAAATAAAACTTTAACGGGGAATGTAATAAAAATCGCTAACGGAAAAACTATTCGCAATGCGAAAAGTTATGCCTTTGCGCGAACAAATTTTGCTTTGTGCGAATTTAATATAGCTTTTGCGAGCCCGGAAACTGTTTAGCGACCACTTCCGACAGTGAAAGACCGTTTGCGAATTTTATAGTTTGCGCCAATGCGCAGTCAATGTAATAAAACTTCTTACTGAAAAAGTCGTTATGTTTGCTCCAAAAGATTACAACACCTTCAAGCACTTCTTATGAGTGCGCAATTAAAATTCGCAATGCGCAATTAAAATTCGCAATGCATTAACAGTTTAAGGAACAATATTACATTGCGAGATGTGGATTTTTAGTCTTATTGGTGCGAATTGTTTTGCTCTTTGCGACTTTTATTACATTCCCCTGCATATGCATTATCATATATCCACTGTTTTGATCCAGAGGATATTTCAGAGATTTTCAGTTGACAGAGAAGCACCCAAATCCTTGTTTGAGAACCTGTCATTAGTTTTAATGGAAATGAGGTCACCTCCTCTGCTGAACTAGGATAAATTATCTTCGAGCTATGAAGCTAGAGTTCTTATAATTTCATTGACTTTCATTTGTTTGCCTCAACAAACCTTTTTATATCAATTCCATTGTTAATTTAGCCAGAGGCCACTGTATGTTTAATGGCACATATGTGGTAGTTAAAGGAACAGTTCAGTTTAGCAATAAAACTGGGTAAATAGATATGCTGTGCAAAACTATATAATATTTTCAATATGGTTCACTAAAAATGTATAATATAAAGCGGAACAAATCTTTAACGCAATAGCCAGGAAAAACTTCCTACTTTGCATCTCTCTAACCTGCTAACTCACTCTATTGAAAATTTTGCACAGCCTATGTATTTACCCAGTTTTATTTTTACACTGAACAGTTCCTTTAAAGAAAAACTTAAGCCACTCCTCAAACCACAGCCCCCATCACCTGGTCGCTATCACTCCCTCTCCTTGTTCCCTCCATGCCCATTCTGTTACATACAATATTATCCCTACCTGCCATAAGAATGCAGATTAGTTCACCATGCATTGACTACCTTTGTTGAACCTCTTCATTAACTTTGTTGACACCGAGCCTTCAATTGAAGCTGATCCTGGACCTAACTTCAACAGTGCATGCTTCTGCAGGCTCCACTTCAGAGAACTGACAGAAGAGGATATGAAGAGGCAAAAATGTTGTTGCTTTACTGTGCATTATTATGTTAGTAAATATGGATACTTTGTAGTATAAAAAAATGTATAGGGAGGAGGCTAATTGAAGGGGACTGGGGTTTGGGGGGTAAGTTCTACTTTAAAACAGTGAAGAAGCACCAGAAACCAGATTTTAATGAGTAACACCTGACACTGCAAGACATTTGCATGAACATGTTTGGACTGAAAACTGTTTATACCAGTGATGTCAGGTGGATTCCAATGAAATGGGAGGTGGGAAGTGATATTTTAGAGGCTTATCCACTGAAAAATACTGTTGAAGAAACCACCCAGTGTGCCAGGCATTTAAGCAGAATTGCAGTACAGGTATGGGACCTGTTATCCAGAATTATTGGATCCTGTGGATTCCTGGATAAAAGGGTTTTCCATAATTTGGATCACCATACCTTAAAGGAGAACTAAACCCTCACCAATGTGAAAAGCCCCATCCACTACCCTCCATAGTGATCCCTCCCTTCTCCCTCCCCGCATAGTGCATTAGTGAAAAATGTGCCCCTATTTGTGAGTCTCAAGTATCCATACAGACTTGTGCAGTGGAGCTCAATGGCGCCATCTTCTGTTTTCTTCAGGAAGGGACCTCCGACACTGAGAAACACCGCATACACTACCTTTGTGGGGAGGAAGCAGGGAGGGGGCACTATGGAGGGTTGTCGATAGGGCTTTTTGCATTGGGGGGTTAAGTTCTACTTTTAAGACTACTAAAAAATAAATTAAACATGTATTTAACCCAATAGGATTCTTCTGCCCCCAATAAGGATTCATTATATATTAGTTGGGATCAAGTACAAGGTACTGTTTCATTATTACAGAGAAAAAGGAATTTTTTAAATAAAAATTTGAATTATTTGATTAAAATGGAGTCTATGGAAGGTGGCCGTCACACAATTCAGAGCTATCTGGATAATGGGTTTACAGATAACGTATCCCATACCTGTACATGAAAATGAGCATAAACTATTTCTTTTTAGAAGTAAAAAACAATATTTATAATCTAATACATTTATATATTTTATTGTAAAAACAATTTAACAATAGTGTTTGTATATAGTGATGGATGATTTTTTCCTGTTTTGCGAAAAATTCGTGAAACTCGAAAATTGACGCCTGCATCAATTTTGGACGCACGTCTGCAAAGTCGCTTGCGTCAATTTTGCTGCTGGCGTTAAAGTCAATGGGCGTCCGAATAGTGTTGAAATTTTTTTTCCAGAATTTATTCGCCCCTCACTATTTGTTTATGATAACTGGGGTAATTGACAATTGAACTGAAAAATTATATCCCCCACTTAACCCTAGGATTAATACACCTTGAACAATAGAGGAAAAATTTGCAAAAAATTGCTCACATTATATTTTTTTTTCCTTAACATTTTGATAAAAGCGGCCTGAATTTTAGATGTAAGAAACAATGTTTAAGTTTATTTCCGTATCATGCAAAAGTGCATTATACTAGTGCATCCATTCTACCAGTAAAAAAAATTACAGGAGTTAAGTGATACAGCAATAATCACTTTTGGGAATAAGAGAGAATTCTGTCAGTTAGTGATTGTAAGACAGCCACTCCAGAGTTGAATGTGATACAGAGCTGATTGTGGGAATCCAAGCTCACCATGGCAGGCACGCATACATGTACAGTGCTTTTTCTACCCTTCTAACATGTATTGTGGATTTAAATACAAATATAATTTGCATAACAGCTTTTTTGAAGATTAATGTTCAACCCTAAGCATTTTGCTCTTCATAAGCATCTTTACCGTGCTGTCGGAAGCAGATTCATTGCATCCTGGAACATAATAAATGCTTATTGACTTACTCTTCAGAAAGGGTAATAAATAAAATAGTCTGCTGTTGGCTCTCCTTGCAAACAGTAAAGGCAAAAGAAAAAAAAAAAATCTTGTTTTGCCAAGAGCGAAAATAAAATGATTTGCCAGATAGAATACCTGTCCACATGATACTAAGATAATAACTCAGAGCATGAACTCTGGTTTTAAGTATTGTGAAATATAAAAATTTTATTGGAACAAATGAAGTTATTAGTTTGGGAATAGAAGAAGTGGAGGGTTATTTCAAATAATGTATTCCGGGAATAATTCTCCATACAGTTGTAAATATATATATATATATATATATATACACATACTGTATATACACATATACACAATATATATATATATATACATTTTAAATTACAGATGAAGCCACTTGGATTTGTGAGTTAAATGCGTCATGACTCAGGGGTAATTGAAGAAACTGTGTTATCTTAAGTCATCTTAACTCATTTAATGCATTTAACCTTTTCATTAGCATACCAAAGCTCCATTGTTCACAATGGTGAATGCTTTAATTAGATGGGATGTTGTGACACAGTTTTCTGTGTTAAATGAGATAAATGGGATGTCTGTGTTTAGCTATTCTGTGTCAAACAGACAAACCAAAGTGGCTGCATCTGTAGGTAGTAGTTAATTGCTACATTTCTTTATTTTCTTGCATTATGGTCCTACGGGAAAATGTATTCTTGAATGTGAAGTTGATGTTATTCTTCATAACTTTCAATGTACTATGATATTATCAGTAGTTAAATACACAAGAAAGTTATTAAAATAGTCCCCCCTAGTATGGAAAGTTTAAAAAATGTATAACCCATACTGTATTTGTATGGGGATAGAAGACTTAAACTACAGATATGGGACCTATTATCCAGAATGCTGGGGACCTGAGGTTTTCCAGTTAAGGGCTCTTTCCATTATTTGGATGTCCGTACCTTAATTCTAATAAAAAATCAATTAAACATTAAATAAACCCAATAGGCTTGTTTTGCCTCAAATTAGGATTAAGTATATTTTAGTTGAGAAGGTTCTGTTTGGGTATTACATAGAAAAAGGAAATACTTTTTAAAAATGTTAATTATTAGATTAAAATGGAGTCTATAGGAGATTGCCTTTCCAATATTTGGAGCTTTCTGGATGAGGGGTTTCTGTATAATGGATTCCACACCTGTATTAGGCAACACTGTCAAGGTTGGGGTTGCTTTTTCTGGAGAAATTGCCCTTAATTCTTTACTTAACTCTCCTTGCATAGTCAGTGCAGCGGAGCTCATGGGCGCCATCTTCTGACTCTTTGTTCTTCTTCGTGTCGTCTTTCTTCCCTTCAGCAATTTCCATCACTTGGAATGTAAATATGCTGGATCCTCTCTTTTTCTAACCTCCCCTGGCATCACTAACCCTGGGGATTCACTCAGATGGGTAGGCTCACCCACAGCAGGAACAGGCATCCACATCAATGAATCCATTCCATGAACATACTGTATGCTGCTTGTATTATCCTCCAGACATAGCTGCCAGCACTGTCTATAGTGCGAGCACGTAGGATTTCCATTGCTGAACTACAACTCCCAACACTCTCCAAAATGTGAGCACACAAACCAGCATTTCCAAACTCGAAACCCACATGGTTGAGCTTCCAGGCATTGGAGGATCCTGCCTCAGCCTTGGCAGGCCTATCCAACTCCACTTTAGCCTACATTTTGCTGGTTTAGATTCACTTTCTCCTCAGTGAAATAACAGTCAGCAGCAAGACCAAATCTTAATGAATAATGGCTGCCTGAGCACATGGCTCTCCCTTTTATAGTAAATTGGTGGAGCAGCGACACCTTGGGGTATCCTCCAGTATCTGCCATGCTGCACCAGCACAAGGGCTCTGGCCCCATTGTCCAGCCCCTGGGAAACCCCATAGCTCAGTCCAACATGTGGCTCTGTAGGGAATTAACCCTATGGGTCCCTACAATAACTTAAGCTTTTTGAAAAGTAAACATAATTTCAAGCAACTTTGCAATATATAACAATAAATAAATATGCAGACTTTTTCATTATTTTTAATGGTCTCTGACCGTTCCCTAAGCCTAGCCCCCTGCTCGTCTGCTGATCTTTCTGAGGACTTTGCTGAGTTACCTGACTACTGTTACTTTGTATCAACAGCCATCTGTCCTCCGCCTGCATCCTCCAAACCCCACAATTCCTTGCACATGTGATTTCAATAAGGAACGGAACATAATAGTGCAATGCGTTGTGGGTTATGTAGTTCCTGCATGCTGTCTGTAAGCTGTGGAGAAGTTGTTACAATTTGTAATATCAGTCCCCCCTTCCCTGCCAGGATTTCAAATGATGCAGAAAGATAAGAACTGTTAAACAGTTGGATTTCAGCATAGACAATGGCATTTATTCATACTTTTTGAAGAAACAGGTTGCTGTGACGGGTATATTAGGGGTTTCAGTGTTATGTGGGATTCTTTATCAAATTTTGGTTTAGAAGTTGGAGTTCCCCCCCTTTAATAGCCTCTCCCACCTAGTTTAAGTTAGTTTGTTCAATAGCAAATATATGAAAGGTGCTCAAATGCTGTGTAATGTTGAGATCCTAGGAGGTATTTTTTTAAAGTTAGGATGCATTTTCATACCGTTAATTTTGTAGGAAGATTAGATTACATTGTGGCAATAAAGCCTCTGTGAATGATGTTTTTTTAGTGGCATTTTCTTTTGATTGAGTGAATCAGCACGAAGGAACCCAGTCAAGCAAATTTGCTTACCTATACCTGATTTAATACAAAGTTAGGGCTGATTTCACATGGATTGCCATTCTCGAATTGACACAGAAGCTAGTCCTAAAATGTTTTAAACCAAAAGATATCTCAGGATCTACAGTATTTCTTTTATATTCATATGTTGTCATATGTTGTTAAACTATGATCACCAGAGGCAATGTCCCAATGCTTTATGGGGTCTTTTGAGTTGTGCGTACACAGTAATAAAAACAAATAGGTTATAAATCTCCTAAATGTGCATGTTGTAATGCTATGATGGAAAGTAAATATTTTCTTCACCCGCATAGGGTAGAAATATGAAATTTTACCATCAAGTACAAGGTATGGTTTTATTTAGGGATGCACCGAATCCACTAATTGGGATCCTGAACCTGAATCCTAATTTGCATATGCAAATTAGGGGTGGGAAGTGGAAAACCTTTTTTACTTGCTTGTTTTTTGACAAAAAGTCACGCTATGTCCCTCCCCGCCCCTAATTTGCATATGCAAATTAGGACTCAGATTCGCCGGGCAGAAGGATTTGGCCAAATCTGAATCCTGCTGAAAAAGGCTGAATCCTGGCTGAATCCCGAACCAAATCCTAGATTCGGTGCATCCCTAGTTTTATTATTAGAGAGAAAGAGAAAATCATTTTGAAAAATAAAAATTATTTGCTTACAATGGACTCAGTGGGAGATGTTCCAACAGGTCTGTGTGCTTTACTGAAACCTTTGAGTTAAACAATAAAAATTTTTAAAGTGCTACCTATGATGTCTGGGCCCTGTGGTTTTTAAGATAAGGTATTTTTCCATAATTTGGATCGCCATAACATGTCTACTAAAAATGATTTAAGCATTAATAAACCCAAAAGGATTGTTTTGCCACCAATATGGATTTATGTAGCTTTGTTAGGATCAAGTACAAGGCACTGTTATATTATTACAGAGTTAAAGAAATTATGAAAAAAATAGGAACTGTTTTACTTAAAAGAACTCTGGAAACTATAGAAAAATGGAAAATAGTCCATTTTTCTGGACAATGGTTTTTTTGGATATTAGATTTGCAGATATTTAGAACATTGGAGAGAATACCCTGTACAAATTGGAATATATTTAGTGTAAATAAAAGATATATTCTAGACATTTTTTGTAACTTTTGAAAGCATAAAAAAAGAAGCCAATGTGTAGATGCATGTAGGACATTTAAATACCATATATTATTTACAGATTGTTCATTCAATTAACATATACAATTCTGGTTAGATGTGTGATATATGACCAGGACTAAGAACCTCCATTATATAGTGCCAAAGTCAAAGCTATTTATTTGTGTTTCAGTAGGTTTAAACTATGAAACACTGCATTCATAATTTAATATAATAATAAATGTTCCTGTTAAACATGCTAAATGGAAATCAGTAATGTTGTATCATGAAAGAAAATCAGTGAAAGTCAAGAGGTCAAACCTTAGCCCGACATCTGATTTGTCAGAATTAACTGTAATTTAAATATTGTAAACAAACTAACAACATCAAGTGCAGTTAATCTTGAAGTGCACCAGAAGGGTCAGAAGGGATACACTTAACGAAAAGTACATTAGAGCAACACAATCATACTGCATGCATAATGAATTGGGTCAACTCTTTTACATACAGTATATGATAGTCTAGAAGAAGAGGAAATCATTGCAAGAGTTCTCTAAAGCTATGCTAACTTGCTGTCTATCAGACTTGAGAGCATGAAAAAATAGTTATTCAAAATAGTTTATCTATAATCAGGAAACATTGTTTAAAACAGTGTTAAAATGAATCGAACCCTTCTTATATACTTAGAGGGTCATCTACTAAGAGTCGAATATCGAGGGTTAAGTAAAATCCTTCGACTTCGAATACCGTAATACTTAGAAATTGCTTAGAAAGCTTATGGGGAAGGTCCCCATAGGCTAACAATGGTGCTCGGTAGGTTTTAAGTGGTGAAGTAGGTAGTCAAAGTTTTTTTTTAACGAGACAGTACTTTGACTATCGAATGGCCGAATAGTCGAATGATTTTTAGTTCGAATCATAAGATTCGAAGTCGTAGTCAACAGTCAAAGTAGCCTATTCGATAGTCAAAGTACCCAAAAAAAACTTCGAAATTCGAAGTTTTTTTACTTCGATTCCGTCACTTGAGCTTGGTAAATGTGCCCCGTAGTGAAGAGAGAAAAATGTTGCCATGTACAGATTTGTTGCGAATTTCTGTGTTTCACCATATTCACGGAAATTTGCCACGCTGCTCATTTTGCTTTGTGTGACAAGAAAAAAAGGCATGCAACAAACACATACTTCATTTTATCCTATCCAGTACATGTGATTTTGTATTCCCATTGACTCCAATGCAATTCAGAAAATTTTAACACCAGTTTATATTTGTAGCCCCAAAGCTGGAACAAGGTTCCATGAAAAAAAAACACCAAGGTTCCATGAAAAAAAAACACCCATAGATTTAGGATGTAGGTTGCTACAACGACACACAACAAAAAAGTTTTGTAAAGTTTTTTGCCATTTTGCAACGTTTTCAGCAAAACAAACAGGGCAGATTCGATCATCACTAATGGCCAGATATTACATTTCACATGAACATTACTCAGTATAGTAACTTTTAATATACACTATACAGGCAAGCATATGCAGACATCTTTAAAATGTCATGTTCTGTAAGCAATGTCAGCACTACTTTTTTGCTGCATACCGATTTTTTCTATGAAGGCAGCTGCTCACAAGGATAACATCACTATAACCCAGAGCGGGTGCACTATTGTAGAGTTTGGTGAGTGAAGCTGAAATCAATGGATAATCATTCCAATTAACATAAAACTTGTTTCAGAAGAGAAGTGACAATAGCTATTATCACCGCAATGTGCTCTGATGGGTGTCAAAATGCTCCTGTTAGGTTGTGATACATATAGCTTGCCCCTGGATATCCCTACACTGATGATATTTGTGCCTTTCATAGTCAAACAAGGGCCCATCTACGGACAAACTACAAAGTACAAGTTTGGTTGCAATTTTCCAAGTTTTTTACCCATGATACAGTGCTTTCCCCACAATTCTACCATTCACAGATTTGAAAATCAGTGATGCATGCAAACAAGCTCAATTGCACTTGCAAATTGGATGCAATTGTGCTGAAAATTGACAAGTAAATAGCATTATTCAGACTTCATTTGATTCTTTGGGTACAAGTCTACTGTGCCTAATGATGCATCCTACAGTGGGAACATTGGAATTACTGCCACCTTCAGAGTTGCTCCAGGGTTCCCCTGCAGCAATAGGTGCTCTTTGGGCACTTTGCTTTGAAAGCTCACCTTGTGAAAGCAGCATAACTAAGGGGCATCCAAGGGAATGTCCACATACTGCCACTTCAATGTTAGGTGTAGTTTCTGCCCCACGGGATGGTATACACAGCAGCAATATTAATAGATTTAGGAAGTGCACAAGGCTACAAGAAAAAAATGGATATGACTTGATTCTGTCTGGTCATGCAAGGAACTAGCTTTTGTAAGGTGTCATTTGAGATGATCTTTAACACAACTTCTATCTAATAATCCATCTATAATGTACTTTTGTTAAGGTAATATTTATCCTTATAGAGGGAAGATTTCAATGAAAAATGATGGGGGAATATTGAACGAATTCTGCATGATTTGTAGCCATTACGTCTTGTAGGAATTATAATCAACTTTGATCAAATTATACAACAGATGCAATCAACTTCAAAGTCAAAATGGGAATATGTGTGTTTGAGCCTATCAGGGAATCATTACACTCAAGAACACCAAAAGATATGTTATTGAATTAAATCTTGCCCTAGCAATATTGCGCTTTCCAGTAGGATCAAGTTCATATCATTACAAATTAAATTGGTCATACCAATTTGAACAAATACATTAAGAGGGTTATGAGTTCGCGTTTGTGAGGGTTTTTCTACCTGAAATAAATTCGCAACTCTAATATTTGCTTCAGCAAGAATTAATGCAATCTGGGGGAAAAACTTGAATACTTAAATTGATCGAGTTATTGGCGGAAGAAAACTTGAATAGCTCGAATTGATTGAATTTTTTAGTACAAACCACCAAAAAAAACCCAAAAATCATGAAGGTTAAAAACATCTTCAAATGATTCAAGGGACCTCTGCTTCTGTCTTCTACATGATCTCGACAAGTTTTAGCTGGAGTATTTTTGGTTTCAAGCTTTTTTCAGCTTCGTGGCATAATAAGTCTCAAAAAAAAAATTATTGCAAAAAATTTGAGTTTTTGATGTAACTACCCTTGAAAAACTCCCCCTGAAAAACTCCCCCCTCCATTCTTTGTTCCTTATTCTGCCTCTTGCGAGTAGTGATGGGTGAATTTATTCGGCAGGCGTGAATTTGCGGCAAATTTGCACGATTCGCCGCTGTTTTTGGACATTTTCGCCAAAAAAATGGACGCTGGCATTAAAAAAATGGACACCGACGTCAAAAACATATGGCGGTGTCAAAAATGAGACGCTGGCACCGTTTCGCGAATTTTTCGGTGAAACAAAACGGCGCAAATTCGCCCATCACTACTTACGAGTACAGAATCCATGCAGTTCGTTTCAATAAACTTCAGCTTTCTAAGTGATCAAGTGATCTCTAGTTCCTGTGTATTCTCATGCCACTGGTTTGCTCTCGAAAACTCGATAAATTTGAGGTTTTTTTTAGCCTATAAACTCGATAAAATCAAGTTTTTTCTCCGATTGCATTCAATCATGTTTTTTACATTGAGATTTTTTCATAAATAAGCAAACATTGAAATCATTTTTTTGTTTAAATCATGGGGCCGATTTCCTGAAGGGCGAAGTGACTAACGCTAGTGAAAATTTGCCAGTGTGACGCCATTTCGGAACTTCGCCAACTTCTTAACGGGCGCAGGTGTCACTTGGCTAGTGAAGGAGATAGACACTAGCATTGCTTTGCTCTGGCGAATGGACGTAACTCCGCAAATTCAGTAAGATGTGGATTTCACTGAACGTTACCTCATTCACTAGACTTGCCTTGGCCAGCTCAGACCAGGCGAAGTGCAATGGAATGCATAGGACTTCCTCAATTTTTAGTGCAAAATTTTTCTAAGTCCCAAAAAACGCTAGTGTCTTTTCTTTTTTTTCTGAGTGATAGCCTGCAAAGGTCTGTAAAAAATTTTTTGGGGTAACCAGGTTCCCGAAAAAAACATATGGAACATAAATAGCCTACTACTACAGTAGGCTCATGTGTAGGGCATTATAACACCTCTATTTTATTTATTAAGGTTCCCTGGACTTGTGTAATGTAATGTATTTGCTGCAACATATACGTCCATGTAACTTTATCATTTACCGCAATATGCAAATTAGACAACACAAGCGCATCTTCGCTTTGATTGCCGAAGTAACGCTAGCGAAAATTCAGCAGCGTTCAGCATCCTGGATGCAACTTCACACTTCAGTGAATTAGCGTTGTCCTAGCAAATTTACACCTGGCGAAGTGTTGAGATGGCTGCAAAGCCGTCCCCGGTTAGGGAATTTGCCCCCGTGAGTTTATTCAAGGCAGAAAAAGAACCCTCAAAAACTCGACCTTTAATAAATAACCCCCTGGAAAACCAGTGCAAATTATTATAAGTTTGTAGTACCTATATCTAAAAGTAAATGCCCTTAATCTTTTGAACTCCATAACTTAATATTCATGTCACTCTATGACTGACACATTTCAATTGATTTCATTTTTGTAGTTATTTTTACATTTTCTTTTGCTGACTTTATTGAGAAATTGGAATAGACTATGGGTTCAATAAAATATGTTTAGAAAATGTATTTGAGAATGTATCAGTCTGTAACATACCATTTTTAGCATACTGATTGTGTGTGACCAAATATCACACAAGTCATAATTTTAAGTATTCTCACCGATCACAAAATACATGCCGCATTTTCCTAAGTACAATTCACATGTCACAAAGAGCATCAAAATTGTAGATTTAATGCAGAATTGCTAACTGCCACCTCATATAATGCACAATGTTACTTTTTTTTTGTTTTTACTTTAAACCTGTTTTTGTATACAAATTGAGTACGTAGGAGCTTTTCAAAGACTTTAAGTGCCGAAAAGCTTTTAAGGTTTTCACAGCGTTACTCCACTTGTGCAGTTTTAGACCAAATATATATAAAATTATATATTTTTCAGACACCACCTGGTATAACATTTTCAATTTGCTATTAAATATCAATACTTTGTTATATTTTTTTGTGCTATTACATAATAATTATAAATTATAATTGATGCTTTGAGCATAATAAGCAATTAACAATAACAATTTTTTTTTGATAAAGGCTGGATTCTGTTATTATTTTTGATGATTCAGAAGACTACAAATATAAGCATAATTAAAAAAATATCATAGGCCTAGATGTTCACTTAACTTTTGGCAAAGAACAACATTGTTGTTGCTGTATTAACATCCTTCTGCATTTATAGTACATAATAGAGTAAGAATCTTTCCATGCAAATCTACACTAATCACTAATAAACATTTTGAAAATATTTGGTCAAATGTTTGAACCCATTTGCTTCCTGTTTTAGATGATCATAAAATAAACCATCCAAGACCCTGGCTGTGAGCAAATGTCCTCCCCTGGCCTTTTCTCTTTTTATTGACAGTAAAGTCAATTAAAAAACATAATTAGTGCTAATATGAGGAGCTCATTTCTAGGAGTTCTACTTTCAACTGTCTGACAAAAAATAATCACTGATTGACTACAATAAGTTACTGCCCAGGTGCAAATTTATCCAATGTCACTAAATGAATCCCAGTCTAAAAAGTCTAGAGAATACAGAACTGGTAATTTAATTCAGAATCTTCCTATGAAAGTAATACATGGATTCACAGTAAAACTCCACATTTCACTACAGGCTTATTCTTTTGCAAAACTGTGGCAACATTTTTTCTGCACAAGAAAAATGCAGCAGAAAAAAACAAAAAAGCACCCATTAACTTAAAGGAGAAGGAAAGGTTAAAACTAAGGAAGCCTTATCAGAAAGGTCCATCTAAATATACCAGTAAACCCCCAAAGTAGTGCTGCTCTGAGTCCCCTGTCAAAAGAAACACAGCATTTCTTTCCTTCTATTGTGTACTCATGGGCTTCTGTATCAGACTTCCTGCCTTCAGCTTAAACCTCATTGCCCTGGGCAAGAGCATGCTCAGTTTGCTCCTCTCCCCCCCCTTCTCTTCTGTAATCTGAGCCCAGAGCTATAAGTGAGCAGGGAGAGACTCAGGCAGGAAGTGATGTCACACCACGTTAATACTGCAGCTCCTATCCTAAACAAACAGAGAGTTTCTAGAGCTTTTTACTCAGGTATGGTAAAACATTCTACAGAATCAATATAGCATTCTAGCGTGCACTATTGCAGCTAATCTATTGGCAATACAATGCCTCCATAGCTTTACTTCTCCTTTAATGCATTTTGCATGAGAAAAAGAGCTGTGAAAAAACACACATACGAACATAAATGTGCCCTAAAATCTACTTTGTGGCACAAACTGTATTGTGAACATTATGCACTAATTTTTTTAATAGAGGGTTCCATTTAAATACCCCTCAACCAATAATTGTACATGATTTTGAGTAAATAATACATCTTTTCAGTCATTTTCATGTGACTTGTCTTTCACCTATAGCTTAGGTAACACAGTTCCTTGAAATAATGCATGGCAGATTGCCTTTCTGTAATAATTAAAACATATTATTAACAGAATGACTTTTTGGCTCTGTCATTTGAGATTCTAATTTCTCTGTGAGAATAGGTTCCCCGAAGAGAGTGAGAATAAATCCAAGTATTATTTAATTATGCTTTTAACAATAAAGGGCACTTTAATCTGCAACCTTTTGGAAGCCCTTGCCTTGTAGTCATTTATTCAAACAATGAAAAAGTCAAGAGATATTTATATTGGCAAGAATTATGAAAGTGAAGAACACATAGTTGCAAGCATTAACTTATGTTTTAACTGTTCTTGTGGACATTGTGACCTCTAGTTTTATTAGAATGTAGATTATTTAAACCATTGTCATCCACAGAAGGGGAATACTGTATATTCAAAAGGAAAGGTGAGTTCATTTCTGTTTCTTGTAAGATAGATGTGTTCTCAGAGACATTTCTCACAGCACAGGTCCTTAAATGTCAAGTCTGCTACAGATGCACACAAGGTCCCTACAAGGTCATTGATAGTAAATTTTATTTTACTAATACGTGTGGGGAATTTCAGCCTTTTTTTCAGGAGTAATTGACCATATCCTATACATCTGTAAAACAATATTCCTAAATGCAAACATGGCTTACAATTCAAGATAATATTGTTATTGCTTCATATTTCCATAATTTTAAAATTTAAAAAAATGTTCTAGTTATAGGTTCTTTAGCTGTCTTCCTGAGTCACCTGACTCCAAATTCATAGCTCCACAAAACACTGACATTTCCAGCCTATTAATGCCAGGAGAATGATCACATTGTCTGAGTCCACCTAATTGCCTAGAAGATGCTGCCACAATGGACATCTAGAAAGCAATGAGGAGCCTTGCACTCAAAATGGAGGAAGCTCCACCAAAGATTTTAATGGATTTCCTGCAGCCACTATAAAGTATGGAGTCCATGTAAAGCCAGACGGAGAGGTCTGGTACTCTATCACTACTACCTGACAAACTGCAATATGCCCAGGAGATATCTAAAAACCACTGTGGAGAATGTTTGTATTGCAGTAGGTTGTCATTGAAAGGATATTGGCAGAGTTGGAAGGGTGTGTACCTGATGTATGGGAGATACTTTTTTTCCAACTAGAGGTACACTGAGCAGGACAGCTTTACGCAAGGAACTAAACTGTGCGCTAGTTATTCATATTGGTGGGATTTATTGAATTGGCTTGTTCTGGCATTAGTGTTACAATTTGAAAAGCAAACAAAGGAAAGCACTCACCCAAACCTCGCTGTGTACCGACCTTGCCGTCTGTGCTGACACATGCACGCGCCTCCGGAAGACACGCTGGGAGCTGTAGCCAATAGGTATCCGAATCATGGAGCACCAGGCAGCTCGACGCATTTCGTGGCCTCACGCCACTTCTTCAGAAGCTTCTGAAGAAGTGCCGCAAGGCCACGAAACACGTCGAGTGTGGGGCTGGCATACACTGCCTAATATTTGTTTTATGATGCATTATCAATAAAAGTGGATTTCTTAAAATGACCCTAATGCTGCCTGGTGCTCCATGATTCGGATACAATTTCTCCCCTTGTCTGTTAGCTCAGTTTTGATGCTGGTCACTCTTGATTATTCTTTTGGTTACTCCTGTAAATTGTTCATTTGTATTAAGTTATATTTGAAGATGAACTATTTGTGGCAGTAAAAGAAGAGGGGTCCCAGCCATTCTTGCAGTGTCTAGGAGAAAGATATATGTTACAGTCCAGTCCAGACACCCACAATCAAATGATGTCTAGATAACAACCATAAGTTATTAATTGTGCATGTTGTGTCTCAGTATGTGGGAGTTCTAGTTGCAACCAATTAAATCCAAAGACACAATTCCAACTGGACCGCCAAACAATTGCTTTCCATACAGTTCCAACAAATAATATATAAGTGAATTAAGCTTCCATTATAGTAGCTGGTTTAAAGTTCAATACCAAAGGACAATTCATCAACTTTAGTACTGTATCATCATCATACTCACGGACCTACTTTTTCACCCCACTTAGCCTCATTGGCATCCAGGGACCTGCAGGCACATTTAATTTTTCCAGTGCGACGCTCCGTGGTTGTTGACTGAAGTGCGCATTTGAATTACCAAGAACTTCCACACAGCTCTGCCGACACATGTTTCACCCTAGTATGGGGCTTCTCCCATAGTTCATTAACAATTAACATTCCAGGAATTATTGCCTAAATGCAAAACATATTATGGGTTATTTGCCATGCCAGTCACTCAACTTAGGCAGACTGAGCAAGTGAGCCAAGACAGGCAACAAATGGCCATCTCACAGTACCCATATATTAAACTAAGCCCTTTAACCCCACAACATGGATCCTGCCCCCCCCCCCTCCTACTCCTGTCATGGCTCCCTCTCACTATGCACTGCTGCTGGTCTTGGAGCTCCTTTCTTTGAATGGGAAGTGGTATTAGATATTGAAACTGAGAAAACCATTAAATGCTCCTCTGTGAAGGATCATCTGTATTTCCAATCCTTAATAGACTGGATAGAAATTACTGGATATAAGTTACATCACTTACAGAAAAAATGTAGCTTGTCGACAATTAAGAAACCCAAGTTCCATAAAAAGAATTCTGCAAAAGCTATGCAGTTGCTATGCAGTTCAGTAGAAGCTCTGTAGTTCATTTCATGCAGTAATGAGTATAAAAATACAGAAACTAGTTAACAGAAAGACTTACACAATTTCTTCACGCTTGTGTAAATTTTTTTTTTTTTTTAATATCTGAAGTGGAAGCCTGTAGCTGCCTATAATTATGGGAAGCCTTGCTGCAGTGCATAATTAGATAATGCCTGGTTGGTACAGCAAACCATATGAAAGACTCTTACCAAGCTAAAACTATATAGCAATGGTATGAAATCAAAATTACTTCTTGCTGTGCAGTATGTATTTTTACTCTCACTATATAGAGTATTTATAATGTCCTTCTTTGAAAGAAGAATTTTCAAGCAATCAGGTCAATTTATGGAGATGTTGAAGTTTTCAAACTAACTTGAACTCGACATTTTGAGACTGTTTTGCCGTTTTCTTTCTTACTTTTATCCCCTTCTGATGTAGTAACACCAGTACAACTTTCTTTTAATATGCTCACAGAACATTACATGGATTTGTACTCACAATGCTCACATATCCTAAATGGAACCCACTGTTTACATCACTTTAGGAATATGGACCTTAATTAGAATAAATTGGGATGGCACTTTTCAACAACCCACCCCATCTGTTTCTATGGTCCACCAGTTAGTCATCAAATACTTAGGAAGGGAAGCAAAGGCATCAAGTGCTACTCTGCATACTTCTTCCCTTCCAGGTTACTTTTCATGTGATTGATTCCTTAGGTTGGACCAGTGACATGCAAATTAATCCTGAAAGGTAGAAGATGTGCAGGAGTACTTATACCTTCAGTGCCCCTCCTGAATAAAACATCACTCAGTGATCAGCAGGGACAGCAGGCAGTTCCAGGTTATTGGCAATCCCATCACCAAGGGTGACTGCTAAGGATTTAAGGAGAACAATTTATTTGAAAGGCTTCATTTAAGAAAATCAAACCCAATTACAAAAGTATTTACATTGCATAAGCAGGAGAGCATAGAGGGAAGACAGAAATCAATAGAAAAATCCACAATCTGACAGGCTAAGGAAAGCTGGGAGAGGAAGCGGCTGTGAGTGCAACCACAGGACAATTACAGGCATGTGAAATCATTCGGAAAGAAAGAGGTGCAGAACCACAGATAAGTAAAGTCAACACAAAAGAGAGATAATGGGAGATAAGGAAAAAGTTAATTGGTCAAAAGCAGGTGTCAAACCAGTACACAGTACACAGTACCAGTAACAAATTACCTGTTCGAACTGTACTTTGCCCTTATATCTGCAAACTGTGAATGATATATCATCTCTGTATATATATATATATATATATATATATATATATATATATATATATAAAACCAGAAAAGAGCCAGCACTCTCGAATAAAGTGTTTGTTTGCCTGGGTGCATGATCAATATAATATCTCCATCCATATAAAGAAGATCAGCACTCTCAGGGCTCATACTCATACTTACCCCTCAGCACAGATTCTTTCAGCGGAGTTCCACGCATCCATCTTTCGCGTCCTCTGTAAACTGACTGAGAGATCTGCAATTTTCATGTAATTCCACGCATGCCCAGTTGTCGAAGTCCAGCAAATTGCTCCAACTGGGCAGGCGCAGAAATGCTGATCTCCCAGTCAGCTTACAGAGGACGCGGAAGATGGATGCGTGGAACTCCACTGGAAGAATCTGCGGCGAGGCGTAAGTATGGAGTATGGGGCATTTCCCCAGGGGGGTAGTTAGCCTGGGGGGAGGAGGGAGGGGGGTCTACCTGGCAGGGCCTGAACTATGGGTAGGCAGAAGAGGCACCTGCCTAGGGAGCAAAGATAGTGGTGCGCTAGTCAGGTACTTTTTAAATTGTCTTCTGCCTATGCCTGTTCCGTTTTTTGCATCCCTCTTGTTTTCGCCTCTGACCCTCTCCCCTCCGTCACTTTTTCCCCCTTCCCTTCTTTGCTCTTCCCCCTCCCCTCCATCTCTCTCCCCTCCATCTCTGCCTCCTCCCCTATCCTTCATAGCTTTGCCCCGTCACTCCCACCTCCCCTCCGTCAATCCCACCTCTGCCCCCCGTCCTACGGTCTCGAACGCGCGAAGCCGGAGCAGGTTGGCCTGCCGGCTAGGTTGCCTAGGACACCTAGTCGGCTTGGCTAACTGGGGTGGGGGGTATGGATTTTTCCCCACAGGTTGAATTATCCTTTAAGCATTCTTATAATTATTTTCTTTTGCATTTCGTAAAAGTTTGTGCTTTTTTATTTTGGAGAAATGCTGTATTGTTCTGTTCCGTACTTTGTATAATGTTGTTCATTTTTTCCACTAAATGGTTTCCGCAGTCTGTTTTCCAATACAAACTGGTGTGTTTACAGTTCAACTCAATCAGATTTCTTATCTCTTTAGATGCCGCTCACAAGATTCACTTAAGTTTAAACATTTGAGTTCTAAACTTGCTGGAACGGCAATGAGACAAATAATTGGCTGTTAAAAGATGTTACATTTACAGTTGGTGATAGCTACAGACATTTCAATGAAACTTTGTTACAAGTAAGTCTCTTAATATATTTTTCAGCCACTTAAATTCCATTACATTTAATGTCTGAATAAAAACCAGTACAATCCCATTTTTATACTCAAATTTAACTCTACAAGTTCATATCTTTTGAGGTAATTCAACATTTTACAGCTAGCAAATGGTATTATAATTTCTGCAAAATGTACTGAATTATTCAGGCATAACACTGGGAAACTACATCTTATATAGTGTCAAGTTTGGCTAATGCTAAGCATCTCAGTTATCAGTATTTAGGCACTGTGTGAAAGTGAATGTCTACTTAGAAAATTTAATTACAAAATGGTCGTTTCTAAATATTGAAAAATATTACCATTCTCCAAAAGAGTTTTTCCAATGTCCTGGTAAAAGTAGTTATAGACTTCTGGAACAGATGCCTCATTCTTTTACTTTCACTTTTATTAATTTGCACTTTACTATCTGTAGCTAGGTCAAAATGTGCTTTTTATCATATTAATAACAATTTATTAAGAAAATGTAGCAGTTTCTTAACAGCAACTATAGTTATAAATACCCATTTAGCTGAATTTCTTCACTGTGGGGCTGAACCACATAGGAAGCTCAAAGCAGCGGATTGAGAACTCAAACTAATGTCAAGCATGTTGAACCAAAGGGGATAGTTGAACCCCAAATTTCTAGATTGTTAAAGAGTAATGGTTGTTTACATCACAAAGATTATACTGTATTATGCATGCTTGTAATACTGTGCATTAATAAGGATAGATATGACCAAAAAAAGTTTCCTTGTAAACCACATATAAAGATGCAGCAACTAACACATTCTTGGATGTGATACTGATGATGAGCTACCAGAAGTGCATCATGAGGAAAAAGATCCTTTACAAAACAATTGGGGTCATCTCCCAAGGTTAGAGAGTTTTATGAACCATTACACATCAGATAATAACAAATGACTTTTATGGATTTCATAATATAATTGGAATTGTACAGCCAAAGTGATTTGCATTTATAAATACCCAGATATTTTTTATTAACATGTTTCCATGATGTTATATGATTCACACCTTATAAACTCTTGTATAACTTCTGGAAGGCAAAGTAAGTTGCAATAATGCAAGTAATGAAAAGCATGTGCTCTAAATGTGAAATGCAAGTATGACTACGGCTATCGGTTTCTGATTTTGTATAATTATTTCCCTTGTTTTTCTGAGTTAAAACTAGGGAACAGACAATCTACCAGACCATCCTTGCTTAATATTTGATGCAAATACAATACCAGCTGGTACTTTACATCATGGACATCATAGGTCAAGACTATATGGTAGATATACCTCTTGCTTCTGTAACATATTAAAAAACTATTTATGTATGTTTGTGTGTGTATTATATATATATACTGTATATATATATATATATATATATATATATATATATATATATATATATATATATATATATATATATTGTGAGAGAAATGCTGGATTAGAGGTGGAAGGTGTTTATATTTCTCCCAGATTTCTCTCTTATATATACTAAGCTCCAGGGAAAGTATGTCAGCAGTGAAAGAGTGTTCTTTCACTGCATTTGGCTTTTGGAAAAGCCGGTAAAAAGGGCCCTGGAGTGAATGGAAGTGAGCGGGTGGGACGTCCATTCACCAGGCTATCCAGGTTTTGGTGAAGCCTGGCTAATTAGTGGCCTCGTTAGACTTCAGGGGAAACCCCTTTAAACAGTGTGTCTCCAGAGTTACTCTCTCTCTCTTCCTGGGGAACTGCCTGCATGCAGTAAGGAGAGAGCCGGACACAGTGAGTAACCAAACAAACTACTGTTTTTGTAGAGTTGGATACTAGATCCTCTCTATTGTATAGAGAGGGAGCGACTGTACAGTATGTTAGTTAGAGCCGGACAGGCTAGGATTTCTTTTTATGTTTTGTTTTCCAATATGCTCCTGTGTGCCGGTTATATATGAATAAAGCTGATTGCGGTCAGCTTAAAAACTCAATGCTGAGTATGAACTGTGTTTTTCTGAGACCAATCCGATCCCTGCAATCTACCTAAACCCCCAGAGATGGCACCACTTGGACGAGTGGCGTTACATATGGTGGAGGAGGCTTTGGCAATAAAAAAAAAAAAAAATTTTTTTTTTTTTGTTTGGTTTTTTTTTTTTGAAGATTTAAAGGGCCAGAAACCCAGTTTCAGCGGTGCATTATAAAGTGTTTTGCTGCAGGGCAATATGGACGACGTTCTCAAGGCCCTGATACAGGCTACGGCTGCTCAGCAAGAGGCCACCAGAGTCCAGCAGCAACAGCTGATCGCAAACCGAGAGGAGCAGCGACAAGACCGGGAGCTCCTCAAAGAGGTAGTGCAGCAGCTAGCTGCAAGGAGTGCGGCAGCAACCCCTACAGAAACTGCTAAACCAACTGCTATACGAGCTAGCTACTATTTGCAAAAGCTGACAACAAGTGATGATGTTGAAGCTTACCTTTCCACATTTGAGAGGACAGCAGAGCGAGAGGACTGGCCTAAAGAGCAGTGGGCAGGCCTGGTGGCACCCTTTCTCTCTGGGGAACCACAAAAAGCCTATTTTGATCTGGATCATGTTGCCGCTAAAGATTATGACAAACTAAAAGCTGAGATTTTGGCCCGGCTGGGGGTCACCCTCTCGGTCCGTGCCCAGCGTGTTTATCAGTGGATGTTTATGGCAGAAAAGCCTCCACGCTCCCAGATGCATGACCTAATTCATTTAACTAAAAAGTGGTTGCAGCCGGAGACCCTAACAGGGCCACAGATCGTGGAGCGGATAGTGATGGACCGGTACCTTAGGTCTTTGCCTTCACCTTTGCGCAAATGGGTAAGCCATGCAGACCCAACAACTGCAGACCAGCTTGTGGAAATGGTAGAGAGGTACCTTTCTGCCGAAGAGCTACTCAGTTTTCAACAAGTGGCGCACACCCTAGCTCCAAAGGGGAAACTTCCTGGAATATCCAGCAAACCCCCTGCATGGAAAAAGGGACCTACGACCGATAAGAGCATGCTCCAACGTGGAGAATCTACAGGCACTAGACCCAGAGACTACCAAAGTGTGTCAGGAGGGACCCCTCCTCGCAGAGGACCCAATAAAGACTTGGTGCGGTGTTACCGGTGCCATATGCTGGGACACTTTGCTGCCGACTGCAGCCTAACTGATGAGCCTATGCAGTGTGATACTGCCTTAACAAAGAGACGTACGTCAATGTATGCTCAGGTTGTATGTACTGCCCTTCCAAAGACAGGGAAGGATAAGTACCTGTGTGATGTTATTGTGGAAGGAAAGCTAGTAAATGCATTATTAGATTCTGGTAGCCAGGTTACCCTGATGAAATCTTTGTTGATTGAAACGCCTCAGTATGGGCCTGAGACGGTAGGGGTCACATGTATTCATGGGGATACTCGCGAGTATGCTATGGCTGAAGTGGAAATCAAAACTGCCTACGGGACATTAAGGTACCCCGTAGGGTTGGTTCCCCCTTTACCACATGACATAATTTTGGGAAGAAACTTCCCACATTTCTGGAAATTGTGGGAAACTGACAAGGTTATGGACCAATCCTACTCAAAGGGAAGCCGCCCTGATTCCGGTAATAAAGTGTCTGAGGGTGTACCGGAGGGTGAGGTTACTGCAGATTTTCCCTTTTCTGTATTAGCAGGGGAATCTGATGAGGTAGACAGGGAACCACAGGTTGACCAGACTATACCAGATGGGAAAGTTCATGTAGACCCGTTGGAGGAAGACAATGACATGCCTGACTTGGAGATTAGGAGGGATAATTTTGCTTCAGAACAGTTAAAGGATCCCACACTGTCTAGAGCAAGGGCCAATGTAAAAATTATAGATGGGAAATCTATAGATTCTGACTCTAGACCCTCTTGTCCCTACTTAGCCCTCCAAAATGACCTACTATATCAGGTAGTAGAAAAGGGAAATGACCGGGTAGAGCAGCTGGTTGTCCCAAAACCATACCGGCGTATGGTACTTGACCTCGCACATAAACATGTGATGGGCGGACATTTAGGTGTAGAGAAGACCAAAGAGCGAATTTTGCAACGGTTTTTCTGGCCAGGAATACATGGAGAAGTCGAGCAATACTGTAGTTCCTGTCCAGACTGTCAGTATTCGGCTCCTAGGCCGCATTTTCGGAGCCCTTTGGTCCCTCTCCCTGTGATAGAGACACCATTTGAGAGGATAGCCATGGATTTGGTGGGCCCAATAGTAAAATCTGCACGGGGACACCAACATATATTAGTAATAATGGATTATGCTACCCGATAGCCCGAGGCCATTCCTCTACGTAATACCTCCTCTAAATCCATTGCTAGAGAGTTGGTACATGTCTTTAGCAGGGTAGGAATCCCAAAGGAAATACTCACTGACCAAGGCACCCCGTTTATGTCCCGGGTCATGAAGGATTTGTGCAAGCTGTTTAAAGTAGTCCAACTTCGCACTTCGGTATACCACCCCCAGACTGATGGGTTAGTGGAAAGGTTCAATAAAACGCTCAAAAATATGCTTAAGAAGGTGGTAGACAAGGATGGGAAAAATTGGGATTACCGGTTACCCTATTTGATGTTTGCCATAAGGGAGGTCCCTCAATCATCTACGGGATACTCACCGTTTGAGTTGCTATATGGTAGGCACCCTAGGGGCTTGTTGGACATAGCAAAGGAGACTTGGGAGGGACAACCCACCCCCTTTAAAAGTGTCATTGAGCATGTATGCCAAATGCAGTACAGGATAACCGCGGTGATGCCCATAGTAAGAGAGCACATGGAGCAGGCGCAAGAAGCTCAACAGAGGGTGTATAATAGGGGTGCCAGAGTACGCAGTTTTTCCCCTGGTGATCGGGTACTTGTGTTAATACCCACGGTAGAAAGCAAATTTTTGGCGAAGTGGCAAGGACCCTTTGAGATCCTTGAAAAGATTGGTGAAGTAAATTATAAGGTTCGCCAACCGGGTAAAAGAAAACCCGAGCAAATTTACCATGTCAATCTTATAAAACCCTGGAAAGAAAGAATGGCATTGTTCACCAAACCTACTTCATCTCTAAGGGCAGAACCCTTAGTGCCAGAGGTTAACGTAGCAGACTCAGACACTCAGAGGAAAGAAGTACAGACCTTTGTAATCCAGAATAGGGATGTTTTTTCTGAGAAACCTGGACGAACCTCTTTGGTAAAGCATGACATCATAACTGAACCTGGGGTAAAGGTTAACGTAAAACCTTATAGGGTGCCTGAAGCTAGACGAGAAGCCATATCTCAGGAAGTTAAAAAGATGTTAGAGTTGGGAGTCATTGAGGAGTCGCATAGCGAGTGGTCCAGTCCCATTGTCTTAATACCTAAACCGGATGGGAGCTGGCGCTTCTGTAACGACTTTCGAAAATTAAATACGGTCTCCAAATTTGATGCCTACCCTATGCCTCGTGTGGACGAGTTAATTGAGAGACTAGGGACGGCTAGATACCTGACAACCTTAGATTTGACCAAGGGCTATTGGCAGATTCCCCTGACGGATCAAGCCAAAGAGAAAACTGCTTTTAGTACTCCTGAAGGTCTGTTCCAGTATGTAGTGTTGCCGTTTGGGTTACATGGAGCCCCAGCAACCTTCCAACGTACCATGGACCAAATCTTAAGGCCCCATAGGCACTACGCAGCAGCGTACCTTGACGTCATTATCCATAGCTCGGATTGGCAATCCCATCTACCTAGGGTACAGGCCGTGCTTGATTCCTTACGAATGGCCGGTCTGACCGCTAACCCAAAAAAATGTAGCATAGGCCTGGAAGAAGCCAAGTATTTGGGGTATAACATTGGTAGAGGGCTAGTTAAGCCTCAGCTTAACAAGGTGCAGGCAATTCAAGACTGGCCTAGACCAGTCACAAAAAAACAGGTTCGAGCTTTTTTGGGGATCACTGGTTACTATAGACGGTTCATAGCTAACTTTGCTACTATAGCTGTCCCTCTGACTGACCTTACAAAAGGGACCAAGATCATAATGATCAAGTGGAACCCTGAGGCAGAACAGGCCTTTCAGACCCTGAAAAAAGCCTTATGTAGCCAACCAGTACTGATAACCCCAGACTTCACACAGACATTTATTGTACAGACTGATGCATCAGATGTGGGAGTCGGAGCAGTACTGTCCCAAATCAGAGAAGGTGCAGAGCATCCTATAGTTTTCCTGAGTAAAAAGCTGAACATCCATGAGAGAAACTATGCTACAGTAGAGAAGGAATGCTTAGCAGTGAAGTGGGCTCTGGAGGAGCTTAGATACTATCTGTTAGGCCGCCAGTTTACATTAATTACTGACCACGCCCCCCTTAAATGGATGTGTGAAAATCGTGAAAAGAATAGAAGGGTGACAAGATGGTTCCTGGCCCTTCAGAACTACAAGTTCACAGTGGAGCATAGACCGGGGTCCCAGCTGGGAAATGCAGATGCCTTATCCCGGGTACACTGTCGTGAGGCTAATTGTGTTCCGACCCCTACGTCGAAACAGAGGGGGAGGGTGTGTGAGAGAAATGCTGGATTAGAGGTGGAAGGTGTTTATATTTCTCCCAGATTTCTCTCTTATATATACTAAGCTCCAGGGAAAGTATGTCAGCAGTGAAAGATTGTTCTTTCACTGCATTTGGCTTTTGGAAAAGCCGGTAAAAAGGGCCCTGGAGTGAATGGAAGTGAGCGGGTGGGACGTCCATTCACCAGGCTATCCAGGTTTTGGTGAAGCCTGGCTAATTAGTGGCCTCGTTAGACTTCAGGGGAAACCCCTTTAAACAGTGTGTCTCCAGAGTTACTCTCTCTCTCTTCCTGGGGAACTGCCTGCATGCAGTAAGGAGAGAGCCGGACACAGTGAGTAACCAAACAAACTACTGTTTTTGTAGAGTTGGATACTAGATCCTCTCTATTGTATAGAGAGGGAGCGACTGTATGTTAGTTAGAGCCGGACAGGCTAGGATTTCTTTTTATGTTTTGTTTTCCAATATGCTCCTGTGTGCCGGTTATATATGAATAAAGCTGATTGCGGTCAGCTTAAAAACTCAATGCTGAGTATGAACTGTGTTTTTCTGAGACCAATCCGATCCCTGCAATCTACCTAAACCCCCAGAGACGGCACCACTTGGACGAGTGGCGTTACAATATATATATATATATATATATATATATATATATATATAAACATATATATATATAAACTCAGACCAGTAAGATTCCAGTGGTGCACATCAAATTGTTTTCTCTTAATACAAATCCACAATTAAGACGTAAACTTGTATGCAAATAAACTACTAAAGTGAGTGCTGATCCTCTCTCTCTCTATATATATAACTTTTCAAGATGGACCAGCACTCCAGTTTGTTCAATCAAACGTGAATATTTATTTGAATAGTCACTCTCGTGTCCAACGTTTTGGCCCACATCTGGGCCTTTATCAAGGATGATCCATCTTGAAAAGTTGCATAATACCATTTGACCGGGCACCCACTACGAACCGAGAGGGTTAAAGTGCAGGTACTTTCTGAACTTATATATATATATATATATATATTTTGGTCACCATAAAAGGCCAAGTTGAGAGATAGTATTAAGATCATGCTGAGACTTACAGGCAGTATTAACAGACTGACTTTAACAGTGTTTCAATGAATTAATAAGAAATGTGAAAAAATAAAAAAAGTAATAAAACAGCCATCTACAACTTTTTATATTTTCAAGCTAAATGTATGTTATGATGGCAGTGAAAGTGAGGAATTAAACATGTACTGTAACTAAGATGTTAAGTAGGACAAGATAACAACATATGTATAGGATGCAATGAAAGAAAGAATTTCTCTGCAATAGATACATTTATTATAGCATCTTGAGAAAAAATTATTGAAGATAGTAACAATGTTTAAGGCAATGATTGCTTTACTTACTTTAACAGGTATGAAACATATCCTATGGGTTACCATTACGGATGTGGGATTTTCCAAATAATGGGTCTTTCCGTAATTTGGTTCTCCATACCTTAAGTCTACTAAAAAATAATTTAAACATTAATTAAACCTAATAGGATTGTTTTGCCTCCAATAAGGAACAATTATGTCTTAGCTGGGCACAAGTACAGGGTACTGTTTTATTATTACAGAGGGGAAAAAAAGGAAATCATTTTTAAAAATGTGAATTATTTGATTAACATGCAGTCTAAGGGAGATGGCCTTCCTGCCATTTATAGCTTTCTGGATAATGAGTTTCCAGATAATGGATCCCATACCCATACTTAATACAGTCAGTTTTGTTCTCTGAGAAAGAACATTGGCCATTTAGGGTTTAAGGATTAGATCTATGAATTACTATTAGATAAGAAAAGCACCACTGCTTACCTTGTTTTGGGTTATCTTGGTTCAGAGAAGAAATCAGTCATTAAAAGTTATGGTAAAGGCATCTGAGAACCCCATCTAGTCATGTAACATCCTTATAGTCTTTTAAATGTATGCCAAAAAGACTTTAACTGAAGTATTACAAAGCCATATATTCTATGTTTACATAACTTTGTAAATGAAGATATGCCAACATTGTCATCTGAATTAATTACATCACGTTTCAGAGTCTTGTTCCCAATTCAGTTGAAGACTTCGGAATGCACTCATTTTATTTCTTTCCCTTGATTGAATAAGTGTGTAACGATCTATTTTGTTGATGCTATTATGAGTAGTATTTAGTTGCTGAGTTTAAAATAAATAAATGCCTCAAAATGTTAACAATTCTGGATTTGTCTTCAGCTACTAGCAGCTGTTTTATACAAAACTAAATGCTTTCAGCTACCAAAATAAAATTCACTAATTGCAAGGTATACCTCTTACTCATAAATATTTATTTATGTAGCACCAGGAAGTTACTGTTTGTGATGTTTCACATTAATTTATAATGAACAGGGGTCTTAAAATAGTTTTTTCCATATCACTAATTTGCAAATGACAAATAAGGCTTTTATGATCGTAAAGACAATCTTTTTGTCAGTGGCTGTACTTCATGTGACCAAATTAAGGAAATATCCCTTATACGGAAAACTCCAGGTCCCAAGCATTCTGAATATTATATCCTATACTTGTATTTGAAAAATGAAACACATAATAAATGACTGATGGGAGAGAGAGTTAAACTAATAATCATGTAGAGTAGCTAATGGACAGAAACAAACCCAGCAATTAATATGCTTTAATGAGACACAATATAACTAATAACCACACGGCACATATAAATGGAAAAACAAAGACAAACAAAAAGCTGCAATGATTATGATGAGGAACAGCGTGTCTAATATCCTCAGAGCACAAGTGAAAGTGAAATTAAACACTGCAGTGGCTATAATAGGCAAAGCACTGAAGCGCATCTGACAACTTCAAAGCATATGGCATGTTAAATAAAACTCTTCAATTATATTAATCACAGTAAGGCCCATTTTTAATTTGTAGCCCTCCTTGCTATATTTACTAGATTATATCCTTCTTTTTGCTGGTACTGTATGCTGAGAAGCAATTTGCTGTGGATTGGTATGGCTAGTCACTATATTGGTGTATTGGCCTCAAAGTTACTGGCCTGTGCCAGTTAGCATTTGCAAGATTTTGCTTCTGCATTTTTTAAATTTAATGTTTGGAACAAAAAACAAATGGGATAGGACTGGGTAACGTGGTGGAAATCGAAGTCACTGGGCCACACGGCAAAATAAATTTACTATCCTCGAAAACATTATACGTATGTACTATGTTGCAAACATATATTGAAATGCTCCCCATGTAAGCCCAAATGGGTCTTCCTTCTCCACATTCCTGAGCTTCATTTGTAACAGTCTACGTTACTCTACTTTCATTGAAGATACATAACCTTAAGAAAGATAACAAGAAACATAATTATAGATTACTTTGAAGAATAAGGGTATTCCCATTCTAGTATGGAGTTTGCATATGTATAACAAGCAATGCAATAAGTCAGTAAGCAAATTATGTACCAGCGTTTAGCATTACAAAATCCTACATAGGCTAGCATTGGCAAAGATCTGACAAAACATTCTATCATCAAAATTTTAAGACAGGTAACCAAAACAGATACATAGCAGCTCCATGCTTAAAATAAATAATTATATGTTGCACTTGCCCGTTCTTCATCAGAGCAAATTGGGTGAGCTAATTGGTGTATGGGCACAAGCAATTTTCTATAAATATCATTACTGCACATGTAAATCTTAGGGGCCGATTCACTAACTTCGAGTGAAGGGTTAGAAGTAAAAAAACTTCGAATTTCGAAGTGTTTTTTGGGCTACTTCGACCATCGAATGGGCTACTACAACCCTTTGACTACGACTTGGAATCGAACTATTCGAACTAAAAATCGTTCGACCATTCGATAGTAAGTGGAAACTAAGCTGTAATAGAATGCTAATATTGAAGATAAAATAATGAAGTCTAAACTCCAAATGTAACAATCCTGAAAAATTTGTGAATTTTCTTTTTTTTTATAAAATCTGCGTTTTAAACATTTTTTTTTCAGAATTTATTAAACCCAGAGAATGGAAAAACCAGAATCAGAAAATCCGGCATCTCAGACCTGTCAAGGGAGAAGTCCCAATGATTTTTGTTGTGCGCTGGGTTTTGAGCAATACCCCGGGCAAAAAGCATAAGTAATCGGAGTTTTCAGGTGAAAGTTCAGAAAAAATCGTGAAAATCTGATTTTTTTTTCCTGCAAAGCTAATTTTCAGGAAAATGTAATAATAAATAAGCGTAAAAAAGCTGATCGGATTTGATCGGAGTTTGTAGCAGAAAATGTTGAGATAAAATCAAACTTTGATAAACCCCGTAGGTATTAACTGTGCCCTTCTAAAATGAATTGGCTCTTTTTCTCTTGTGAGGTGGAGGGCTGCGTCACTGTCCCAGTGACTATGAGCATTGGTAGTAAAGGTGCATTGGATTGCTCCAAGTGTTGGAAGCCATTGAAAAGTTCCTCTATAACTATAACTCAAAAATTAGGGTCACCCATCTCAAGGTGTCTATGGGCAACCTCTTCAGAAGAACATCAGGGTGGAACCCCTTCAGTCAAAGAACCTGACTTATCAGTTGTTACTCCATGACTTGGAGTAAAATGTTCTTACTGTCCAAGCCATGCCCCTTATGAAGCCTAGCTAGCAATTAATAAAACATAAAGAGGCATCTTAAGATAAGAGTAACTTGAAAACAGATCAGTGAAGAGCAACTATATAAATTAGAAGAGGTCATTAGAGGTGTATTATTAACATTTACAAATATAAATCTTTGTATTCTGTATTTTGGGAAATTCTCTGCTGGCTAGGCTGGAAGCAAGACTTGGAAATGTTACTGTATTATAGACAGTTACTCACAAATAAATAAATAATCAGTCAAAGCAGTTAATAAAAATTGTTTAGATAATGGCATTAGAAAATGGTTGAACAAAATATGACTAAATTAAATAAGATTGATAATTTAGGAAGAAGATAATCGTCTCAATATACTAGAAATAAAAGCTTATAGGATATCGATCAACTCCAGAATTGGTTAAGCAGACAAGAGCAGCTGCACGGTGTTATTGATTCAAATTGGAATTAAAATGAAGTCTTAGCGCAATTAAACATTGATAAATTATATCAAATGTCTTGAACAATATAAATGTGTGTTTTTAAAAGCTTATCCCATTTGTTAATAATATTTTTGCAGGGTTGCTACTAAATATCCACTGAAATGCTATTTGTTTTGAAAGAAACAAAGCATGATACATCTATATAGAGCACAAATTCCATTAGATCCAGTATATAGGTATGGGTACAAATAAGCGCAGAAGTACTGCTGCAAAAGTGCCTTTATTCACAAACACTTGTGTTTGTGAATAAAGGCACTTTTTTGCAGCAGTACTTCTGCACTTATTTGTACCCATACCTATATTCTGGATTTAATGAAATTTTTGCTTTGGATGGAAGCACGGGCTACTAGAAGTGGATTTCGAAGGGTATAGATACCATTGTATTCTGACTACATCTATATTGAGTCAATGGAATTAACTGTTCATATTTTATATTACATTCATAAAACAAAATATAGTTAAGAACCATAATTATATTATATGTATTTTTATACTCATAATTATTTTTTATTTCTTTTACTCCCAGTTTAGAAATGAAGGACGGTAGTGGGTACTTGATCCTAAATTTATGAAGAAATCTGTTCAGTACATTGATCTGATGATGGTTTACAACATATAAAAGGACCAAACCTGTGTTGATCTATCCTAATGTTATGTAGAGCGTTCCCACAGCATGTTTTCAAAGGTTAAAGCCAGATGCAAGATGTAAAGTTGTACAGTGCTACGTTTCCTAGTAGTGCTATAGAGTTATACATACATTTACAAACACACACAGGAGATGTAGTCCAGCAAGCATTGAGATAACATGCTCTTAAACCAACAAAGCACAATATAGTTTTTTCTCCTGAACTGTAATCCAATAGATTTTGATTGCAGTGTAATATTGTACAGTAATTATAATACATTAGCTATCAATGGGATGAAGAATAAGTATCATTGAAAAATTCACTGTTTCACAAATTAAGCTGGAGAGCTAGGGGATCAAAAGGGTCAGTATTTATGCATGGTAAACATACCATTTATAAACAATGCTTAATGCAATTTGGAAAAAAAATATTGTTAACCAGTTAGTGATCTCTCTTCTCCTGTCATACTGTCATGGCTGTAATGTTAGTTCTGCATGACTGAACTCCAGGCCAGTGTGATGATTCAACAGGGAATACTGTCATTGTGCCATGGTGTGGTGTCAAACTCAAAATAAAAGGCTGCCTAGGTCCAATGCCAAGTTCCTTAATTTTACTCACATTATACCAGTAATATTTTTGTGATATATGTGATGCTGGGCAAAATGTGGAGAGAACATTTTGTTATTTTGTCTGCAGAAGCAAAAAATGGACAAAAGGTTTTACATACTATTTATTGTGGGGGGGGGGGCTGTTTCGGCTGCTATATACTTAAAATTCCAGGGCCTACAGTACTTTGGATCTCAGTCCAGACCTGGCTGTCAGCCCTAACCTGTGCTTGAATTATGATGACAACCCTTGATTAACCCTTTAGATACCTCACTACTAGATATGGCATGTTCTTTATTGTCTAGTTTCTTCTTAAATCCTAAAACGAACCTAAAAGGTCATATGGGGGATCAGGGGATATAGTAATGTACTGAAAGCTGACTGTGAGACATGGCATGGGACACTAGAAAAGAGGGTACTGTAATGGAACTGAATTGGATTTGTGTGCTGTGCTTTAACAACTCTATCTTGTGTATGAAGATCTACATGGTGCCAAAGAATAGTGATGGGCGAAAAATTTGCGAATTTCTTGCGAAATCCACAAAACGGCAACAATTTTTTTAAACTGTGTCATTTTTTTGGCGAAAATGCGCTGGTGTCCAATAAACGGAAACCAAAAATCGCTCAAATTCGCGCCTGGCGAATAAATTCGCCCATCACTACCAAAGAATTTTTGCTATGACTGACTGGTACTCGTCTCCAAAGTTTCAATAACTACTTTCCACCAACTATAGTGGTCATGTTCAAACAAGAACTCTATTTGTGGCAGACTTGTTCACTGTTTAGTATGATCTGGGCTGATAGAAATATTTCTAAACAGAAAGTAAGGGCATCATTCAAAATATAAATTTAACCAGCAGGTTTCTTACAGGGTGTTTACTGTCATGGGCTACTCACAGTGCGTCCATTTGCCATAAATGTGCAGCAAACTGTGGCAATTGAAACCATTTTATCACAGCTGAACAGCATGATCAACACAAAGTTATGTATAATAGTCCTTGGGCTGCTACATCTTTATATTGATAACATTACACTTTAGCACAAAATAAAGTGAAAAGTACAAGCTTTACTTTTACCCATTGAGAGTGGCCTTATGTGTTTCTCTGGAAGCATAAATGCTGGGTAGAAATAATAGGTACCCGTAGATACCATTTTACACAAAGCTAGCAAATGTTGTTTTTCTACATGACATGCTTTGATGTAGTGTCAAATAATGTCTATTTATAACCCCCACGCTGTGAGGTTAGCGGCTTGTTTAGGTCTTAGTCCACTGATTTTTTTCCAGGAACCTTTCATAATCCTCAATATGTTACAGCAGTATTACAGGTTTATGAATATTTAGTCTATTCCAGCAGGAGTCTGGTCATACCTCAGCTTCAATGGGACCTGATACACAGAGTTTTTAAAATACTGTACTTAACCTCAGTTACCCCTTTCATAGAATTTCATATGCCATTTTGGTGATGAAATGAAGTTCCTGCAAGATATATATTTTTTTAAATGGAGTGTAATACATGTAATTAAAAGGACCAGTAACACTGAGAAATATTTTTGTATCTTTGTATCTTTTCTAGTATATGTAAATAATTAATTCCATGGCATCAAATGTTCTGCTTTATATGAGCATGAGTTTGATGTTTGGTTCTGTTCAGTCAATAAGAGGTACACAAGCTTACCTTTTAGTTATAATATAAATGTATGCCCTAAAGCCCAATTTCAACTTGAATAACTGCCCATACATACAGAACAACTATTATAAATATTATTATTGTTTTATTATTATTAACATGTATATATAGAGTGCCAACATACAGGTATTGTGCATCGCTGTAAAGTAAATGTGTTATACAACTAAATTCTACATACATAGAACATATGGAGTGTCATACATCACAACCAAAACAGGTACAAAAATGAGGAAGGCCCTGTGCAAAAGAGCTTACAATCTAAAGGGAAGGGAGTAAGACACAAGGTGTGGGAGTGGGCATGATCAGAATTAAGTGGGTGAGAGATGTAGTAATGTATGTGGTATTGCATTTAGAAGTCAAGTACAGTGTTGATAGGCTTCTCTAAATAAGTGCGTTTTAAAAGATCTTTTGAAAGCAGAAAGGTTGGGAGAAAGTCGGACAGACCATGGTAGAGAATTCCAAAGGAGGGGTGCAGCCCATACAAAGTCTTGAATGTGAGCATGTGAGGAGGTAATGAGAGAGGAGTTGAGTTGCAGGTAGAGGAGCATACTAAGATAAGTAAGTAAGTATATAGAGATGAGTTCAGAGATGTAGGGTGGGGCAGAGTTATGAAGTGTTTGAATGTCAGGGACATTAGTTTGAATTTTATTCTGAAAGGTAGTGAAAGCCAGTGTAGGGAGTGACATGGCAGAGGAGGAGCAGTTGCTGAGGTTTATGAGCCTCGCAGCAGTGTTGATTGTGGACTGGAGAGGTGACAGTCTCTGGGGCAAATTCACTAAGATTCGTAGTTGCACCAGGCGTAACTTCGCCGCACTTCGCCACACTTCCCCGCACTTCACCAGGCGTAGTTTTGCCACCGCTCCGCAAATTCACTAAAATCCGAAGTTGCACTCAGAGGTAGCGTAAGGTTGCGAAGTTGCGCTAGCATTGATTCGCTAAGCGAAGCGAAGTTACGCTAGCGATGGTTAATTTGCATACAGCGCCAAATTCAAATTTCAATGGAGGAATACGTACAATCACTACAAATGCCTGGGAAACCTTCAAAATATCAAAATTTTTTTTTTGCCCTATGTGCCCCCTGTATAGTTAAGTTGCCATGAGTTAGGAAATGTAGGGGGGAGGGGAGCCCCAAAAATGTTTTCGATCTTTTTCAGCCATAATATAGAAAAAAACGCCAGCATTTTTTGGGACTTAGAAAAAATTTGAACTTTTTTTGAAGCAATCCCTATCTACTCTATTGCGCTTCGCCTGGTCTGAGATGGCGAAGGAAGTCTAGAGTAAAAGGTAGCGTTCAGAACAATGCACGCGTTAGTGAATTTGCATAGTTACGTCCGTTGTGAAAATTCGCCAGGCGTAAGGGTGTGAAGTAACACTAGCGAATTTATGCCAGCGTTCGTTAGTGAATTTGCGAAGTAACGAAAATGACCAACGCTAGTGAATTGATGCTAGCGTTAGGCGCTTCGGCGCATAGTGAATTTGCCCCTCTGGCGGGGATGGCCAATTAATAGAGAGTTACAATAGTCTAAACATGATATGATAAGAGAGTGAATAAGAATTTTGGCAGCATCTTGGGTGATAAATGATCGTTTTTTGTATATCTTCTTTAGCTGGAAGTGACACGATTTAATAAGTGACTGGGCCTGGGGAGACGGGGTGATGGAAGAATTGTTAGCTATGATGGATACTTCCGGTATGTTACGGGCGTTAGTTGGAGGAAAGGGAACCATTACCGTTTAAATGGTTGTAGTGTCTCTGAAGCTAACATATGATTTTTACCAAGATAATGGTACATTATATTTAAAAGAATAGTTTTTCTTTAGAAATGCTTACAAATAAGTAATTTTAAAAAGAAGTGGAAAATATATAAATATATATATATATATATATATATATATATATATATATATATATATAGAATAGATTGGGCATTTATAAATGGAGGAGCAGGATGCAATGTGTAAAAACCAGCACACACCGCAAAGTTTTTCACACTTTGCACCCTGCCCTCTACTTGTCAACTATAACCAATGGGGGAGCTGATGTTATTGTTAGTTCGACTTAATACTCCCTGTTCTAGGAGATGAACCCGTAACACAAGGAAAGCAGTCCTGAAAGCATTTACACATAATAAAATGTATAAAAAGGGGTTTAGACACAGTTTTTCTGGTATAAATCATTTTACACAGCTGCATAAATAGACCCATTGGAATTTCCAGTAGCATTTTTGTAAAAAGCATAATCATTCTTCTTGTGTAAATTTTTATCTAGGGCTTTTTGAGGCAGTTTATATGTATTACCTAACATGTTTTGTGCACAATAGACCAGGTTGTGCTTTTTTAGACAATAGATAAACGATGGCTGAACACAGCAGAGCTGAGAACTTGATGCTGAGAAAAGATTTCTACATGGGCAGAACAGAAAACATTTGTAGGTCAGAAAAAAAATTACAAGTTTTATTGTCGCTAGCCCCAAGTAACCCAAGACAGTATGTATAAACAAAAATCAGCAGTCTCAGAAAGGTATGAGTATTAGCTTAATAGCGTAATTAATCAGCACTCACCCAGACTTAATCCAGTTGGAGTGGACAACTTTGCATTGTGCACCTGCTATTTGAGGGATCCAGTTGTTTCTTTTGTCTGAGAAGCTGAGTCAGGATTCCAATAAAGGCTTTTTATAATTATAAACTATTATATTAGCTTAAGACAATTGTTATGAAATAAGAGCTGGCACACCAAAAATTCCAACATGCAGGCCATAAAAGTAAAAACAAAATTATTTGGTTTACATGTCCTTAAAAAGCTTTAAATGTTTTATGTTTGATTTTTTTGTGCTATATTTTATGGCATGCCAGCTCATTCTAATTGGTTTAATCTGCTCCCTTTGGCTATAGGTTTGGAGCCTGGCACCCAAACCCACAGTTCTACTGGTGCCATTCTGAGAGTCACTACCACTAACTCTTATGCCACTCCCTCTGGCTGCACACACTTTGCATGGACCCATAGTGGACACTTGCTTACTGACCTTTACACTGATGCTTACTCTCTTTTTGACTTATACTTGCTCTTTCTGTGTCTTTATTGTGCCCCCTTTCCACTTACAACAACTGCCTTTGCTGCCAACCCTTATTTCCAGCCCTGCTCGTTGAGTGATAACAGGTTTTAGGGCTGCGAAACTACTATTTTTTATTTTAGAGAAAATAAATGTGATAAAAGTTATATACTGTATAACTTTTGAATATTTCTCTGCATATATGGTAATCACTTTCTTTTCACTTCTGTTTTGTTACGGTAATCAGTTTATTCTTTATTCCGCAGCAAAATAGTTTTTCTTTAAGGATTAGAAAAAAAAATGTATGAAATATACAAGTTCAAATCCATTAATATAATGAAAAAATTGATTAACAGACCCACAAAAGAAGCAAATGCCTGGGAGATAGCATAGTCATAATAATCAAATAGCAATGAGCCACATTAATTGTTCTACTGAACAGAGAAAAATGTAATGAGAAACAGAAGCAGCATCAGCAAATGGTAATTAACAACTCAGCTATAGAACACAACTATACGGCACTCACTCCTAACTGGATAGGATGGAATATATTGGCAACCTGGCTCATTATAAAAGCAACCCTGTTACTTCCCAAGTGTTGGTAGCACACGGTTTTAGAAGTACAGGGAAACTATACGTCCAATACTTAAGCAACATATACTGTATATAAGATTAAGAGGCATATTAAAGAATCTTACCAAACTGGAAAATATATTTAAAGTGATTCTGTCATGATTTTTATGGTGGTGTTTTTTTTCTAAATCACACTGTTTACACTGCAAATAATTCATTCTACATATAAAATTAAATTCCTGAACCAATATTGCCCCTTTACCTTGTTTGCCCATTTTGTGATAGGCTGTGTGCTGCCTCAGAGATCACCAACCAGAAATATTGCAGCTCTAATTGTAACAGGAAGAAAAGTGGGAGCAAAATGCAGAACTTTGTCTCTTAATTGTCTCAAGTGACCTAACTTGTAGGGTTTTTAATTTTTAAAATGGCAATATTGTATTTAAGATTACCCAATGGCATATACTACAAAAAATGTATATTATTATAAAATAATTTATATGTAACAGGGATATACATATGAGCTGTTTTATGTAGGGATGCACCGAATCCAGGATTTGGTTCGGGATTCGGCCAGGATTCGGCCTTTTTTCAGCAGGATTCGGATTCGGCTGAATCCTTCTGCCTGGCCGAACCGAATTGGAATCCTAATTTGCATATGCAAATTAGGGGTGGGGAAGGAAATCGCGTGACTTTTTGTCACAAAACAAGGAAGTAAAAAACTAGGATTCGGTTCGGTATTCGGCCAAATCTTTCGCAAAGGATTCGGGGTTCGGCCGAATCCAACATAGTGGATTCGGTGCATCCCTAGTTTTATGCAATATGACCTACCTTGTTATAGTTATAGTTTTCCTTTGAAACCCTCTACTTTGCCAAGTAAAACCTACCGAACATCTATGTTAGCCTATGGGGAAGGTCCCCATAAGCTTTCTAACAAATTTCCGATCGTTCGATTCGAAGGATTTAATCGTTCAAACGAACGATTTTTCTTACGATCGTTTGAATGAACAAATTGCAGTAAATCCTTCGACTTCGATATTCGAAGTCGAAGGATTTTACTTTGACGGTCGAATATCGAGGGTTAATTAACCCTCGATATTCGACCCTAAGTAAATGTGCCCACAGTGTCATGTTGAATGCATATTTAAAGATATTGCCCACAAGCAACTCATTAACTCACAATGAACTTAAATACTATAATTCTCATTTTCTATACAGATATAAGGTTCAAAGTGCAAAAAATATGCAACATGCCATTCATGTTGTCTATAATGTACCCTTTTCTCCCAGAATTCAGCAAGAACTGGTTCTGTATGTTCTGTAAACTAGTGTGCCTGGTACAAAAAGGCAAACAAGCAAGGGCCAGTTGCTAATGCAATGTAAGACGTAGGACATGGGCATTTACATGCCCCAAACTAGCCCTCTTTCACTATTTATAAGTGCAAGCTAAAGCATCTGTGATCACCTGTACTTACCGCATGCTCAAGACAGATATTAAAGGGAATCTGTCGTCATTAGGGATGTAGCGAACTGTTCGCCGTCGAACTAGTTCGCGCGAACTTCGACTGTGCGCGTCCGCCGAATGTTCGCGAACGTCGCGCGACGTTCGCCAATTTGAGTTCGCGTTCGATTCGAACAAAAATCGTTCGACCATTCGATTCCTTCGACTGCTAAAATCGAGAGATTTCCATTCGTTCGAACGATTGTAGGCTTCGATCGTTCGATTCGAACGAAAATCCTTCGATCGAACGATTAAAATCCTTCGATCGTTCGAATCGAACGATTTTGCGGGTGTTCGAAGTTCGCGAACGGCGTTCGCGAACACCAAAACGGCAATTCGCTACATCCCTAGTCGTCATTTTAAACTTTTTTTTTTGCATTTTTATAAAACACACAGCCTTAAACACTGTCTGGCAAATAAAATGTTAATCCACAAATCCACAAATCCATGCATAAGTTATTTTAGTTTGTATTTTGTCATGGGGGCTTCCATTTCTGCTCATTACACATTCATCCTGTGCTGCTCTAACAGCAGGCACAGCATTACCTGTGTGCTTGGAGGCAGCCACTCTGTAATGAAAAGCCAGGTCGCACTACCACATGAGAATCCAGCTGTACACTCCCCCTCCCCTCTCTGCCCATGCGTGTGATGTTTGAAGGCGAGCGGTCACATGTACGGAACGCATTTTAGGACATCATGCGCCTAATTACCTTTGCTGCATGCGTTGTCCTATGCCTTCTCCATAGCGCATCGTTGGCCTTTGTAGACACGCATGCTCCAAATGCGCAGGCACACCTCCACTCTGTAGCCTCCCTCCTCAGAAGTCACTCATCATATGCAGGGAAGCAATTACTTTCACTTTCCTACGTTCTGCTCTACAGCTGCACTAGCAGCCCCTCCTCCCACAGACACTATCAAAGCTCCTGCCGTTCTGTAAGTTTGTTCTTTGCTTTCCTTTGGAGGGGGGGGGGAACTTTCTCTCCTTGCTGCCTTCCTAGTTAGTTTTACTGGTTACTAGATGAGGTAAAGGAGCTGTGAGTTCCCTCTGCTATCCACCTCACACAGACCTTGCTCCTTTCCTGCCTGCAATACTTCTTTTTCATTAACTACTTACTGCCTCCTTTCTAATGAGCTATTTTAACCCTTCCTAGACTTCCTCCTAAGTTTTCCTGGTTTTCAAGTATGTCCTCCTTATTTTATCCTTTTTTTCTATTCCCTGTCATCAGTCCTGGGAGTGTACTTCTGTGTTTCTGCCATTTATTTTTGTGTAAACAAATATAATAAACTATCTGTATAAAATATTTTTTCCAGTGCCCAAAATGAATTGTGTGTGTGTGTATATATATATATATTTATTTATTTATTTTTGAAACGTAAGTGGGGGCAGTGATCACAGGACTATCTTATTTCAGTCCTGAAGTGGTGTCAGTGGGAGCTTATCTTGATTCCTGCCTATTGTTCAATTGACAGGCTCAGCAGACAAGGCTCTATTTACATTACAGCAGCTTGTAGGAGGGAGGGGCAATGACATCACTCCAACTTGCAGTGCAGCAGTAAAGTATGACTGAAGTTTATCAGAGCACAAGTCACATGACCTGAGGGCAGCTGGGAAATGTCAAAATGTCTAGCCCCATAGCAAATTTTAAAATTAGATATAAAAAAATCCATTTCTTGTTTTGAAAAACGGATTACAATGCAGGATTCTGCTGAAGTAGCACTATTAACTGATACATTTTGTAAAAAACATGTTTTTCCATGACAGTATCCCTTTAAGTACAGGGGCTAGAAATTGTGGAATAGTAAACAAGAAAGGAGGCAGAACTAGCAGTTCATGAAGTGGTTATTTGCATGTTTCAAAACTAGGGATGCACCAAATCCACTATTTTGGATTCAGCCGAAACCCTGAATCCTTCATGAAAGATTCAGCCAAATACTGAACCGAATGCAAATCCTAATTTGCATATGCAAATTAGGGGAGGGAAGGGGAAAACATTTTTACTTCCTGTTTTGTGACAAAATATCATGTGATTTCCCTCCTCACACCTAATTTGCATATGCAAATTAGGATTTGGTTTGCCAGGCAGAAGGATTCCGTATCCTGCCGAAAAAGGCAGAATCCTGGCTGAATCCCAAACCAAACCGAATCCTGGATTCGGTGCATCGCTATTCAAAACGGAATCACTTTTTACCAAGTGATAAAGACCTCATGAGCAGCTAGTTATGCTTCCTCACTTCTTTTTTTTCTTGTCATTCTAAAATAGCTCTACATTGTTATTGGATGGAACTGGGAGCTCACAAGAATAGGCTTTTAAAACTTGTGATTCTGGTGCTCAATTGTAGGACTTCCTTGCACCCCAGCATGCTTCAGAAAGGCAAATAGTTGAGCTCTGCCTCAAGCATATCCTTAAGATTCAATGTGCATACTGTGTAGTGTGCTGTGTTCTTTTTCTTTTCTCATATCAACATAAAACTGGGAACATTTTACAGGCTCAACCACAGGAAGGAATGAAAATTATCGGCTATTGTAGGTCAGTCAGCCTCACAATAAAATGAGAGTAGGATATCTGAAAGGATTCACCACTTCTGATTTCCAGTTGTGACAGGTATATACTGTACCTTTTTGTTACCAAAAATATATATGGCCATTGTTTACCAATATCAGTAGATTCCCTAATATAATTTTCACAGAATGTTATGACTTGACTGTATCTACAGTAAGGAATCCCTTCTTTATGCTGATGCTGCATTGTCTAAATACTACAATCACTCAAATCATGCAACAAAGTACAGAACTAATTTACATTTGTAAGACATTTCATTGCAACCTAAATCATCATTAGTAAAGAAACTTTGCCTTGCACTTTTGTCGGCTTGTTTTGATGCTAGATGTTGCTCTATATATCTAAAAATCATGGGTTCCTTTAGTGATGTTTGGTTTATTTTCTTCAGATTACTTTGGAAAGTAGAAATCCTTAGACTACACCAAATTAAATGTCCTTTTAACAAGGTACCTTTGGAAAAATAATTATCTTTTGGAGATAGGTATTATGTACAAAATATATAGAAAGTAAAAAAACAAATAAGAGAGACCACTCTAGCTCACCGCTTATTCCTCCCTTGGCCAGTTGTATCCCATAACGAAACTCAACATAGACGGCACTTCTGGTCAAAATTTTATAAAGCAGGTTGCTGGACAAAACCTAACGTGTTTCAGGATCAAATCCCTTAATCATAGGTTAATGCCTATGATAAAGGGATTTGATCCGGAAACGCGTTAGTGTTTGTCCAGCAACATGCTTTATAAATTTTGACCAGAAGTGCCATCTATGAGTTTCGTTCAAAATATATAGCCTAAACTTAATCCAGAGGTACAATTCAAATGGTAAATACATGTATATATTAATTTATAAAAAAAAACACTTCCACTTTCTGTTATTTTAGGGCAAGGGTAATAGGTGGCTCTATCTTGTTCTTATATACTAATGTTTCTCTGTGCACCTAACCATTCTATAAGAAAATCAGTAATATATTCTTGGTAATCATCATTTCTGTATAGTAATGTTTTTTTGTTTTTTTTTTGTAGCTAGCATTTCATTTTATGCAAAAATATAGCTGCATCTTGTAACTTTTAAGTATGCTTGATGAGAAGAAAAAAAAAAAACAAAGCTTGGCTGCATGTCATCTCAATAGAGTCAGCAGGATCAAAGAGCCAAAGGCACAATAAAGCATGACTAAGTCTAGACACAAAGCTATCACAGACATTCATAGAGGTCCATTCAAGGGAGCAATGCATCTGCTGTGACTAGTGGGACTTGATAAATAACTCCAAGTGAAAGAAAAGGGTGCAATAGTTCAGACTTATTGGTATACTAATACTGTATCTTATATGATATATATGCCAGGAAATGTGTTCTAATGTTCCATTAAAGGAAAGACTGTGGCGTGGTACTGACAGCTATTTATTATAATGACTCTGAAGTGCTTATCAAATAGCTTGTAACAGAATAATAATAAACATATTATCATATTTCTGATTAAATATTCCATCCAAGGAGTCTGGAGAGGTACTTAGAGAGCAGGGCTGTCCATCCATCTAGGCTGACCATAAACCTGTCAGAACCATAAATGAGTTTTCATTTTACAAACTGCTGCTTTTGTAGCTGTGAGCAGATTAGTACTGTATATCTGTGAAGTTATCAATAATCCAATTTAACAGGTGGGATGTGTACAAACCAGTATTAGCCTAAAAACTCACAACAAGTGGTCATTTATGAACACAGCCTCAAGTGAAGTCATGCTAAAATGGACTTAAATAGACTAAAATGTTACTTGATCCTAACAAAGAAATATTAGTCCTTATGGGAGGCAAACAATCCTATTAGGTTTATTTAAGGTTTAAATTATTCTTTTAGTAGACACTTTGCAGTTAGTAGTTACTTGGCACTGTCAGCCAGGCTTTTGATGGACACAGTGGGTTCACACTGTGTGATCATTGTACATTCATTATAATAGGGAAATATTGGGTAATAGTTAAAGGAGACCTGTAACCGAGACATAAAAACGGTCCTTTTCAAATTAAACATGAAACCCAAATCATTTTTTAATGTTATAAATAGTTTACAAATATTAGCTGAAAATCATAAACTGCCTGCCCCTCATCTATGCCTCAGGCATAGAGGCGTGGCAGGAAATCACTTTCCTGACGCTTTTCATTTCCCTCCTGGACACATAATCATAGGCTAACTTGAAACGCGCCAGGCTTTTAGCTTTTTATATACAAAGTAAAATAAAGACTTTTTTCTACTATTCATAATTTTGGCTCCTGGATTCCATTGACTGTTTGATTTGGTGTTCCGGAGTGGTGCCTGCCCGTCATTCAATATTATTGTGTGTTGCTTCCCTTTGCTGAAGGTCTGGGGCGTGAGCACCCAGACCCACTGTGGAAAGTGGTAAGCTTGTCCTTTCATTTGGATTATCTGTGCTTCCTATGACTTATGTATGATGAAATGCGTACTTTAATAACAGTGTCCACAAAACCACACCTCCTGCTTGATGTGATTATGAATTCCAAGACTAAAAGAAACAAGATTAAACCATTTTTTATAGTGTAAGTAGGTTATTTTGTTTGATTAACATCATAAAATAGAATTTTGAATTATTCCTTAGGGTGACAGTTTTTATTCCAAAACGTATCAGTTAATAGTGCTGCTCCAGCAGAAATCTTCACTGAAATCCATTTATTGTCAGTTTCCCAGCTGCCCCAGTCATGTGACTTGTGCTCTGATAAACGTCAGTCACTCTTTACTGCTGTACTGCAAGTTGGAGTGATATCACACCCCTTCCCCCTCCCCAGCAGTCTAACAGCAGAACAATGTGAAGATAACAGCTTCCTGACACAAGATAACAGCTGCCTGGTAGATCTAAGAACAGCACTCAATAGTAAAATTCAGGTCCCACTGCGACTTACATTAAGTAGGAGAAACAACAGTCTGCCAGAAAGCAGTTCCCTCCTAAAGTGTTGGCTCTTTCTGAAAGCACATGACCAGCCAAAATGACCTGAGATGGCTGCCTACACACCAATATTACAACTAAAAGAATACACTTGTTGGGTTCGGAATGAGATTTTATATTGTAGAGTGAATTATTTGCAGTGTAAACAGTGTAATTTAGAAATAAAAACAACATCATAAAAATCTGAATCCCTTTAAAGTGATTCTTTTAAATCAGTTGCTATGATGGAATATTTCTACTTAACTAAAATGTGAATTGCCACGTGACTGAATAACCTATAACCTGGAAGCACAGACTCTACTGCATTAGCAAGTCTCAACATTGTAGATTCTGTGGTCTGTAAGGTACCAAATATATCATGAATTATCAAAAAACATCCACTCGTGCAAATATTGCAATAAACATTGCATGTGGTATCAACAGGAAAACACACAGAATATACTAAATCAAAACAGACTGCACAATACTTCTACACAGCAAAAATGGGTAAACTTTTCTAGACAAGCAAAAAACCTGATAAAGCAAAATAAAAGCCATTTTCTAAACTGCTGCACAGCACTGCTTAGAAACAGTCAAAGACCTTAGGCATTTAGAAGCAACTAATAAATATAGTTGGCATGAAATGCTCTACAATTTTTCCTGCCAACGGCCTTTGCCAGAAAATGTTTCTGTAACAGTAAATATTACGTATTGCTATAAGTAGCCAAACTGAATAAAGCAGCAGTGCATTTCTTCAGACAAATTGCACTGGGTTATTAAAGCCAATGTTATAATAATCCTTAATTTCGTCCCCTGAGCTTTACTTTTGTGGCACATAAAGAAACAAAAAGGAAGAAAGGAAGAATTTACATCCAGTGATTCCAGGTCTTCATCTGTATATGGTGCAAGATGCTACATGTTTACAGGGGTGGTTCACCTTCAAAAAACAGTATTTTTTCCCGATAGATGATAGACCAGAAATAATGACTTTTTCCAATTACTTTCTATTTTCTGTGTCCGTTTTTCTGATATTGCAGTGTAAAGAGTCTTTTCTCACCTTCTAAAGCAGCTCTGGGAGGGGGGGTCGCCAACCCTGTAAACTGTTCTAAATTGATACATTTAGTTGATACATTTCTTTGTCCCTGCTGAGCAGAATCTCTGGGTTTCATTACAGGCAGCTGTTAGAATTGATGCAATAGTTGCTAATACTCCAGAGATGCTGCTGTGAAATGTATCAACTAAATGTTTGCGCCTGCGCCTGAACTACTGAGCTGTCAGACCCAAACACCACAGACAGGTAGTGATGGGCGAATAAATTCTCGAAAAATTACAGTGAAAATTGACCAGCGTCAAAAAATTTGGGACGTGCGTCGGAAAAGTTGCTTGCGTCAAAACTGTTGAACGTCAACATTATTTGGATGTCCATTGACTTTATCACCTGCATCAAAATTTACGCAAGCTTCAGAATTGACGTGGATGTCAAAATTGATGTGGACGTCTAAATCCGAGTTTTGCTCATTTTTCCACCGCAAATTATTGCATTTTTTGCCTAAGTGAAACGGGACATATTCGCCCATCACTACAGACAGGAATATTCAACCTTAAACTTAGATTTTGGAAAAACAGTAAAAAATAAATAATGTAAAGTAATTGAAAAAAGTCTTCATTTCTGAAAACAACTGAACTGAAAAAAGTGTTTGGAAGGTGAACAACCCCTTTAATACTAATTTGCCTTATTCAAAATGAATATATATTTAAAATAATCAGGCTTTGCCTTGAACACATCTCATAACTGAGACACTATTTCACTTCTGCATGGAGACAAAAGTATACACTAGTGATGGGCGACTTTATTCGCAAAATTTGTGGTGAAACGGGACAAATTCGCCCATCACTAGTGTCCACCAGTCAAGAAACGATAGCCCACGGGACAGACCTCTAGAAGTAATTTTTCAACTGCAATGACATACATATTTCTACTTTTTATGGTATAGTTGCTATCACTAAATTATACTGTGTACATTGCAAGTAACTCATTCTACTATTAATTTATTTTTTTAGTTGTTATTTTGGTGTGTAGGCAGTCATCTCAGATTGTTTTGCCTGACCATGTGCTTTTAGAAAGAGCCAGCTCTTCACAATGGAACTGCTCTCAGATAGGCTGTTGTTTCTCCTATTCAATGTAACTGAAAGAGTCACAACTTGGGTTAACGGGACTTTTCACATATCTACCACTTAGTGGGGAATGTGAGCATTTTTGAGCAATGCAGGTATGAAGGAGCTATTATGTGGTTACCTTTCCATTGTTCTGCTGATGGAATGCTGGATGGAAAGGGAGGCGGTTGATATCACTCCTACTTGCAGTTCAGCAGTAAAGCATGTCTGAGGTTTACTAGAGCATAAGTCTTATGACTAACGCCACCTAGGAAATTAACAACATGCCTAATCCCATGTCAGATTTCAAAATTAAATATAAAAAAATGATTTCAATGCAAGATTCTGCTGGAAGAGCATTCTTAACTGATGCAGGGCCTATGTTTGGTCCTTTGAGTTTCAACACTTAGTTTTTTTCCTTTGGAAACAAACAAAACTTTGGAGACTGCAGAGAAGTAATCGCTATTCCCCCCCCCCAAAAAACTGCCCAAATGAAGGACCCAGAGACTTCATTGTGAGTGAAGGTCGGTCACAGCTTTATTATCATGTTTTATTCAGTGATCCTTTTCTTGATTGCAAACGCATATTTATATAACCAAATAACTATTTATTATATAACCACTTCAGACCAAACAAAAAAACAATGCCAGCCATTGCAAGAGCAATGAACAACTGAGAACTATTTTCAATCCATGTAATAATAAATCAAGGATCAAAACTTTCTGATGTGACACTCTCTTTACAATCAGTGAGCATATTAATACAGTAACAATATGACATAATGTGCACAACAGTACTCATGACACCGCATATAATGTGCTCTTTATATGTGAGGGGGCCTTCCCTGAATTGATGAAGGGTGCTGCTGACCTTGCTCTGTTCTGCAATGGCACTCATTGCCTAGGGGACAGAAGTGACGTCACACTCCCTGCCCATGCCCAACCAGTGGAGGAGATGCACCACAGGGCACCCAGCAGTGATGCAAACCGACCAGAAGGCAAGGGGTAGGAGGGAGGTAAGAAGCAGCGGCGCTCCCCTGCAGTCCCGGGGGACCTGTTTACCAGCATCAGGGGGAAGTCTCCTTGAAAGATTCTTTTTAATGGGACTGCTGACCCTAGAAAGCAGGGAAAATATTTTATTGAACTATTTTGCTTTGACAGTAATACTGTGATGTTACTGGACTACATCTCCTACAACGAGAAATGCTAAAAATATGCTGGAATTCATTGTCCAGCAAAACTAAGTAATGTGTGGTTAAACAACCATGACTGGATCCTCTTTAAAACAGGAATGAGCAGTGTCACAAATGTCAATGGGGTACAAAATATCCAGGAGTAGTGCATAATCAAGTGTGTCAGAGAACATCTATGGGGACACATCATTGGCATCCCTATCTATATCAGTTATGCACCAAACAATCTCATGCCTTAGCTCTTATACTATTCGTCTACTTTGATCACAATCCATACATCTTGTCTGCATAACCCTTCAAAAATATTTGTCTTTAATTTGCACCTAGGTTTAAGCATTTATTTTTCTTGCATATTAGTAAATCTGTTTCTACAATTCTCTCCCCCTATGTATCAGAAGCCACCCTAACTTTATCATGATTGGATTGAAAACATAGCAAATGCCTTAATAAAAATACAAGAAAAATAAAAGGATGTACTGTTTACATTCCCTTGGATGTAAACAGTACATATGTGTGCTATAGGACTTAGGACCTCCATCATCATGGAGCCTTATACTAATACGTTTACAGGTCCATCCCTTCCTATGGTCTTGAATAATAATCCCATTACATTCTTGGGCCCTGCCAACTAAGAAGCATGGGTCCCCAAGTTAAAAAAAATGAATGTCTAAGGGGGTTATTTATCAGAAGTTGAGTTTTAGAGGTTTGTGAGGTTTTTTTTATACCTTAAAGGAACACACAACTCAAATGTTTTACAATTCAAGAAAAAACTTGAATGGAAAAAACTTGAATCAGTGAATTCTCAAATTAATCGAGTTTCTGCTGGAAAAAACGTGATATACCTGAATTAATTGGGTTTTCGAGCAAAACCCACAGAAAAAACCTGAACATCATGACGGCTATTAACATTTTCAAATGACTACTTGACCTCAACAGGTTTTAGCTGTAGACCGTTCTAATCCTGTTACCTGGGCATTAACCAGCACACCATTCTACAATTGATATCCAGGAAACAAGTTATCTGGTAGTCTAGTCAGGAGCCCAGTCCTAGTAGAGAGCACAGACTGCAACCAAGAATATCCACCAATAAATGCTGCTGTTTGGTGCAATAGTAGTTGTTTAATGCATCCAGGTCCACTTGCAGAAACAAAGAACCTGAAGCCTGATATACATTGATTAAGTGCAATTATCAATGTTGGATTCTCTTGCATTCATTGGGTCCCTGACCCTAAAGAGTAAAGTTGGCTATACACGGGCAGATTAAAGCTGCTGATATTGGTCCTTTAGACCAATTCGGCAACTTATCTGCCCAATTATGGGGGTTTCCGATGGGTCTTCCCGATCAATATCTGGCCACAATATTGATCGGAAAGGTTTCATTTTCTGGTAATCGATCCTTCGGAGCCCATTGCTCTTAGATGTAATCTGATTGTTTGGCCCTAGGTTGATTAATTGAATATAGCCCTGCCATTGGTGGGCATATCGGGAAAATATCCTCTCGTTTGGCGATGTCACCACACTAGCAGATCTTATAGTGTATGGCCATTTGGCCAGCTTTAGAGAAGAATTTTGCTGAACCTTGTTGCTTTAACAATGCAGCCAATGGTGCTGGACTACACAGACTTATTTAACAATCAATATGTTGAATTTTTCTGAACCTTGAAGTCCATCCAAAAATATATGAGCAACATTGGTTGGATCTCCTATAAATTCGTTTTTATCACAAATGCATGTTTAAAATTAGTATTAGTTATTGGTAGTATTAGTATTTAAATTACTTACATAATATACATGACCTAAGCTTTAAAGCTTCCCTTCTGCATAATTTTAGTACATCTTGGCACTACACTGAAATACAAATATTTACAATGTGGTTAGACTACAACACTTATATATTATCTTAACTGCTTTACTTGTGATTAATCATTGGATTTTTAGAAAATCTGCATCTGTATTATTGTATTTTGCTTTACATATGCATATAATGTATGGTGACCTATATAAAGAACTACCTTGCAGTCAGAATTTAAATGTGTTGTTAACACAATTGTACAAGGGGATCTGTGTTTACAGGGTGATTGCTTTTCAGGATTGCAACGGATGGTAAAACCTCAGAGTTCCATCCCTCCTCCATGCTATATTCCATGCATCAGTAAAAAAACGAATCAAGCAAAAAAAAATTAATAAAATAGATCAAAAAGGAAAAAATAAAAAGATATGTACTAAAAATATAATAACAATAAGAATGTAGCTTCTAAAGGAATTTGAGTTCTGGTTGCTGAGCATCACTGACCACAGCTTCAGTAAACCTGTTATAGATTTCAGGTGAAAGAGAAGCAGAACAGAAAGACCAATAATTCAGAAACAGCAAAACAATAGAAGACCCATTTCAAATGTTTCAGAAAATGTAAATCTATACATTAGAAAAAAAATTATTTGAACATGAATTTTCCAATTCATTTTCACTTTCTATATACAGTAATTCGTGATTAGGTTTTGTAGCTCTATTTCTTATATCACCTGTATTAAATTGTGTAATGAAATTATAACATGGATCTCAGCTAAAGAGTGGATGGTATTAAAACGACAATCCAGAATTGACACTAAAGCAGTGTAACTATGTATTGTAGATGACATAGCTGAATATTTTATCCTATCCTCTGTTTTTGCATGATTGCCTTTGATTCCATATTGTGTTCTGTGTTATGTCTCTATAGCAATCCATGAAGAAGAATATCCTCCTGTAGCTCTGCGAATGAAGAAGAAAAGACATCATTTATTTTCAGTGAAAGAAAGTAGCTGTAGGGGGGGGGATCAAAATAACATTCTTTTGCTTCCATTAAAAAGAATGTTGGCAGGTTTGCCTCATTTGACTGGCAGACAAAAGTAATGATGTTGTGACGCAATTATTCTTATACCGAGATATAAAATGTGCAGAGGAATGATTCCTGCTGAAACAACAGGACTATTTTGTCATCAATACAACAGTATCAAGGCTATTCTATTGAAAAATGAACACATCACCTGGAAAATGGTTTTGCTATAGATCATCACTAATAACCATGTTAACCTAAAAGATGACCAGTAGAAAAGGTATTTGTATTGCTGGCTGGTCACTATAGCATTCCAGAAAATAATAACTGGGTATCTGAGCTTGACGAGCGTAGAAGAAAAAAATGATAGGAATGAAATGCAAAAAAGTCTTGACAAATTTATACTAGACTAGTATACATGTGAGATATATAGTGTGCCTTTTAATGAAACTGTGCATGAATAACAAAAGACCTGTATGAACAAGGATATTTAGTGCTCTGTTGTACATCTTACTACAAAAAAAGCTTTGCTGCCCATAGAGTTCTAAATTGTTTTTCGAACTATAATACAAAAATGTTTTAATTATGACAATTTCTTGCTAGTAATGGCCAGGAGGGTGGGATCCCTGGAAAAAAAACTATTTTCAGACGGCCTGGGCCCTAAAGTTACACCGCTGGTTGTGCCACATGTTTCTGCACCCCATTTCAGGGCACAGATTCCTGTTGCTACCTCCTTCAATTGAGCACTGTCTGCATCCAGCATACTTCTATTCAAAGGGCAGGCAGGGGAACACATAGGCATACCCTCTCCTGTGCCCAACCCAGCATGGTACTACAGACCCTGTACTTACCTCCTGCCTCTGGCAGTTGTTAACGATAGACCTGCTCTGTACCCATAGTGTTGTGCAAGGCTCAGGCTATGCTCAAGTCTCATGCTGAAAGTGTTTTGTATATATCCACTAAAGGGTATAATGTTGCACCCCTGCACTTGCAGCAGGGGGTTTGTAAATGAAGCCTACAATGTTTAAGTCAGAGGTCCCCAATCTTTTATACCTGTCAGGTAAAAAAGAGTTGGGGATCATTTTAAAGGAATGTATATTGGAAAGTTGATTTAAATTACATTTTGGGCACCTTTCTTAATCTAATATTGTCTTATGGGTTTGTAGACTTCACTCCTGCAGGGAAAATATATTAAATGCAACACAAGGACTGTAAGAAAGAAACAAAAAAGAATATAAATAATTCATATTCAGTATTAGCAATGTGAATTATAAGCTCCTATTGTACACTGGTGAGACAGCAATTTCAGACCTTAGGCAAAAAAGAATGAGATACAGTATATCTATGAAGCAAGTTAGGCACTAGCTCATCAGTATCTTGAAGACAAAAAGAAGTTCCCAGTAGAACTATGGTAGTTCAAAAATGTCTAACTAATTATTCTTCAACCAAGGGCTTTTAAGTTGACATTGAGAAGGGGGCGTGGGGACCATTGGTCATCAGTGAGACCCTTTGCCCCAGCCTAGGCATCCCTACAGCCACAAGGTCCACTGTCCGATTGTTACTTCACTGTCTACAACAAGTAGTGTCTTAAATAACTTAGCAGGATGTACTACTGTAGTAGGATGAATAACCAAATCAGAAGTGGGGGGAGGGCAATGAATTGCAATTTAAACAAATGTCAGGATGTTTTATATTTAATTAACCAAGTATTACAGAATCAAATGTTCACAGAGAAAAACACCTGCAAAACTGCTCCACCACCTTGCAGAAATATTCTATGGGGGAAAATTACTTACCTCTGAAATCCGTTAACGTTGCACTTCGCCGCACTTCGCCAGGCATAGATTCGTCAAGGCTGCGCAAATTCGTGAAGATCCGAAGTTGCGCACAGGTTACCGAAGCTTTCGAAGTTGCGCAAGCGATATTATGTTCAGCCATTTGAAGTTATGCTATTGAAGGCTAATTTGCATACGGCGCTAAATTTATGTATGCTGCAGCGCACATTACACACTCCCAGGGAAAGTTAATAAAAGTATATAGGGGTGTTCTAATGCCCTACACATGTGCCCACAGTATAGTTAAGGTGCCATCATATTTTATAAAATGTAGGGGGGAAGGTGGTCAAACTTTAAAAAAGTTTTCAATCTTTTTTAGCCTATCACCCTATAAAAAGTAAAACACGCTAGTGTTTTTATGGGACTTAGAAAAATGTTCAACTTTTTATTTTTCAAACTCCTATATATCCTATCTGGTCTAACTTGACGAAGTCAAAGCAAAAGAGGTAACGTTCATAAACATTTTTTTTGCATAATTACGCCCCTTTGCATGGTGCAACTTCGCCAGGCGTTAGGCTATAACAGTGGTAAATGTTAGTAAATTGGCAAAGTGGCAAAATGATGTCACGCTGGTGAATTTTCGCCAGCGTTAGCCACTTTGCCGTTTAGTAAATTTGCCCCTTTATCTGGTGATAATAGGTCTTTTGACCATGTGAAATTCTTTGTAATATTGCTAAGCTTATAAATTTTCCATTGTTTTTGTTTGTACTGCAGAGAGATCCAAAAAGATGTTTAAAGGGGGCCTAAATGCTGTTGCTCAACCTCACTTTACTCAGTTGTTGCTCACCTTACAGCACTAATGTTTATGAACATTTTCAAAGAAAGCCCAACAAGTCATCACTTAAAAATAAATACAAATCAATTCTTAATCTTCATTTTCCAATTTTTCGCTACATATGTATAATTAACGTTATTTAGGCAATATAGAATTTCATTTAAGAACAGCATTTTCAAACTTTTTTTTAAAAAGATTCTTCATTGTATAAACTTCAATTGTACCTTGATATATGCAGATTAACTTTCTAATAGAGACTATGATGATAATTACTACACTGGTTAAGTGCTTTCCAGAACAATTTATTATGCAATCGAATTTTGGCAAGCAAGCAAAATCGCAATTGCTAGAAGCAATGTGGAATTCATATGCCCAGAGGAAATCAGAGCTATTCATTTTCCCATTCTGCCAATACTTACAAATTGTCAGAATGTGTTATGCTTTCTTTATAATATTTTGATATGTTTGCAAATTGAAATATTAATCCCAACTAGGTGTACACAAAAGCTTGTTATAGCAGGACTGAAATGCTAATGCATACTTTCCCATTGATATGGGAGTCATGATGTCAGGGCTTAAATGTCTTGTTTTTAATATTAAAGCAAAGCTCTGTGCATAGCACTAGTCATGTACATACATTCTGTTTTAAGAAGGCTTTTACAGTGGAAGTAAAAAGGCTTTTCAGCTGTAACCTTCCATTTGGCTATTCTCTCTTACACTGTCAACAGCGAGTTTGCATTTATGGCTTAAGGTTGTTAAGGCTAGCACCAGTTGTTCTATTTGCATAATTGACAACATTTGACTTCACTTGCTGCTCACACCACCCGCTACTTTGACTGTATCCTACCTTTATCTCCTGCTGCTCCTGAAATTCCCCGAATCCAGTCAAAAATGACCACTGACATAACATGATATTCAGTTTTGGTACTTAGGAAGCAATGCCTCAACCTAAATTATTAGCTCTGTCGGTCAGAGACCACCCTTCTTATTGTGTCTTTAACGCGTGGAGGCTTATTTGTCACCAGTCTCATTTTAGTGGTTTTAGAGGTTTTTGAAACCATGACTAAACTCAATTTCTCTGAAACCACGATTGTCATGAAATTTATTGAAAGATCTGAACTGAAAAAGCATGATCGGGAAAAGTTGAAGACAAGAAAACAGCTATTTTTTTGACTGGTTGCACAGTAGCTACAATTCTTTTCATGTTGTCGCACAAAAGCCAACATCAAAAACACCCCAAAAACCTCTAAAACCATGAATCAAAGTAAGATCTTCCCATTGTAAAAGGGACATCTGCCATTGACTTCTACATGATTTTGGCAGGTTATAGCTGGTGAATTTTCTGATTTGGAATTGTCGCATAATAAATACTGGATAAGTCATGCTTTTTTTTCCGCAACATTTTTGGATTTTTGTTGTCAAAAAACCTGATCTGAAAAAGTCGGGATTGATAAATTGGCCTCTTAATCTTAAAAGTATTTGTCTGTAGTTTTGGTCTATTATTGTATTGTTCTCTGTCTATTAATTTATTAATTTGGATGTAGATACAAGTAGCATGATAGAAATAAAAATATACCTACCAACATACAAAGGCATACTCAACCCTTATAAGAACTGACAAAACATATGCAGCTTTAGAGCAATTACACTCATTTTCCAGGATGCCTGTTTATGGTTAGCAAATATACCTTGCAAATGATCACCATCCATCATGTTTTCCCACTGAAATGTGCAGCTGTGCAGAGGACTCCGTACTTATCTGTACATCAGGGCAGAATTAGAGTAAATGCATGAAATCAATCTGCAGTCTATGAGTATGAGTGATTGTCATGATGTGAGGATTACTCACCCTGGTGGCCTAGTGGGCCGGCAGGAAAAAACCCGCCGCACTCTCGGAGGGGTCTCCCGCCACGCCGGTCTTTCTCCTCTGATGCGCCGGTTCCTAAGGGCACACGTGGCACGCCTCCTCCCAATTTATAGGCGCAGGTGTGCTGGCGTAATGATGCCAGCGCACAACGTGAAATTCAAACATATTTAAAGGCACAAAAAGTATTTTATAATTGTTATAGGTTTATTTCCAAAGAGTTCTTGGTGCCTCTGTGCTGTTTAAGCTTCTGATTCCTGATTATCTGTTGTGAACCTTGCCTGTTTGTGATGATCCTGACTTCCGAAATCCTGACCCTGCCTGGTAACTGACTCCTCTATTCCGTATCCCTCCTGATTGATCTCCTGGTTTGACCCTTGCCTGCCTGACTCTGTTTGTACTTTGCCTGCCCTGACCCGCCCTGATCTGACTCCTGAGGTGAAAGGCGGTGTTAAAGGCAGAAGCAAGAGCCGAGAACAGGGTGCTTAGCATTGGTTCGGAATTTAGGGTGCCGACCATGATCACTTTTTTCTGGTAACCTGTGAATTAATTTCAGAAAGCGTTAACTTCTCTATTCCTATACAAACAAATTAAGATTTTAAAAGATTTATTCTGGTCTATTAATACTTCTTCCCTTTAGAGGAGAAATCCAGTTACACAGATTTCAAATATTAACATATTTTAAATTGTAAGCCTCATAAATTATTATGCTAGAAAAGCTGTACTGAACTCCCAGTGCTTCTGAATATGATGGTAAGCACTCATAGCCTTTGGGACCACACTCAGCATGTGCAATGTAACTTATATGTAGTTTATTAATACATAGTAAATGATAGGCAAATATAATAATGCAATTTTTTTTTTTATAGCCACCTGAACGCTTGGGCTTCGGGAAATGTTAAAGCAAAATAATCATTTATATACTATGGGACTCAAAGCACTTAACAGCAAGCAAGGCAGTCATTATAGGCACACTAATTAATATGCGACATTGGAAGATTAAGTGACTTGTCCAGGGTCCCAAGGAGTTGCCACAGGGTCAAACCAGAGTTTCTTGCATGAGATCCCTAAAGAATAATTACTTAACTTCTAGGCCAACCCCTCCAGTACAACAATATACAGGTATGGGATCCATTATCAATAGTGATGGGCAAATTTATTCGGCAGGCGCGAATTTGCGCGATTCACGAAACGGCCACGAAAATTCTCTGACGAAAGTTCGCCAGCGTCAAAAAAAAACGGGCGTCGGTGTTTCCAGGGAAATTTGCGAATTTTTCGGTGAAGCGAAACGGTGCAAATTTGGATAACAGGTCCTGTACCTGTAGTAAATCAGTGCACAATTTATGACAAAGGTATTAACATATATTCCTTTTTTATACAAGACACTACTGTAAATCCTTGGAAGTTGCCCTGCTGTAGAAATGCTGAGAATTGTAGTCAACACTCCTGTAGAAGACAGGGCTCCTATATCAAACAACTGCAGCATGGAATACAGCTTTATGGGCAATATGATAATTTGACTACAACTCCTTGAAGTGACCCTTTTTGTGAGATAATTTTCATGCTGCATGGAAACCCTATAAGCTAAAGTGTTTTAACTCACTAAATCTAGAGATAGGGATCATTGTTATTGGATCCACTGTAAAAAACTATTTGTTGAAAATAGTTTTCTTGCTTGGAAATCCTTGTTTACATTGATAGCAGATCTCCCACCATCACAGAGTATGAATGCAAAGTCATAAATACTTAGGTTACCATCTCCCTTGCAGACTACAGGAGCAAAGGCTCTGCCAGCCCTTTAAAATGGACAGTATATTCCCTTGCTCAAGAAACAAATTCAGTGTGTTAGCTTGAATCAATTTAGTGCTGTAAATTGGTACACAGAAAAATTGTGTACACTGGATCACCTCTCACATGCAGCAAAAACTGTTTTTGCGTTCCTTAAACGCAAAAAATTGGCGAAAACCTTTTTGATCAGCCAAGGTTTTGCTTTGCTGAAATTTTGCTAAACATAGGAAATATTGGTGAAATGGGAAAAGAGCATTGCTTATTTGCTACATTTTTTTGCCACTGGCTATACTGTGAATATCGTCTTTTAACTTATACTGGCCTAAATAGTTTAGATGACTGATACAATTGGCTTTGGTGTGCATGTTCGTTCTGTCCTGAATATATACAGTGAATAGTAGATGTTATTTAACAACAGCAAACCCGATGTATTATTTACAATATAAATATATTTTTATGTAAAACAATTCAGCAGCATCATCATTCCTTTGCATCACGAGTGAGTCATATTGGGTTTCTGACGTCTCTTCAAAGCATTTCAAACTAACTTAGCAGGGTAATTATTTTTGTGTTGATGGGAAATAAATTGCAGTTTTTAAGCAGCTTTTTGGAGATTTCTTTTAATTCCATCCGAAAATACTAGTTCAATCCTTTAGCTGAAGCACTGGGTTAATTTAGTGTTTAACTTTAATACTCACATATCTAAAGGTATGTACTCTTTGTACTGTATGTCTTGGAACATTAATTATTCCTCAGCTGCTTGCACTGCATGGATGAATCAAAATCAAAATACCTTCTGAAAAGTGGAATAGGAACTTTGCTATTTGTTTTATTGTCAAATATTTTGCAAACAGAAAGCTATTTCAGGAATTTGATTGATGTCACTATCTTTGTTCTCCTTTCCAGAAACTGACAATGTGCTTTGAAAAATGTTAACATTTTATTATGACAAGCTGGAATAATTTCAAAATAAGAATTAAATCAGTGAGGAGCGAAACATTTCTCCATGTATAGATTCGCTGCAAACGTACGCATTTTGCGATTTGCAAACATTTCCTCTAAACTGTATAAAAAAAAATTATCCATGCTAGTTTGGCTATGCGCGGCAAAACAAAAAAGACCCGCAACAAAAAAAAAAAGTGAAAAACTCATATGGCATTTTATCCTTCCCTCTCCTTCCACATCAAACAAAGGGATCGGAGCTGTCCCACTGTCTAATCTGACATACAGATAAGTATATAGTACATAAGTATATCCCACTGTCTATATAAGGATATACACATAAGTATAGTATTTATCCATTTTAACATCCAGATATTATTTGTTGGTGGCCAAATGTATTATTAGTTGTGCCTGTGTTTGTATGCAACATAGTGTAGCAGTAGATACCATTACCAGTCGACTAGAGGTAATGTAAAAAATCACATACATGTTTTTAAGAAATTGTCAACATGGGAGTGTTTGTTTCTATTAAAAAAGCAGTTGTAGCACAGTGGATAGGATGTCCTCTAACAATGTAGGGCATGTGTATAGCAGTTTACTTAGTGAAAAATGCGTGTGATTTTGCCCTCCAAAGTGGAAACAAGGTGTCAGGAAAAAATGCCAATAGTCTAGATGCAAATGTAGTTTGCTACAAAAAATTTTTTGTTGCACTACAAAATATGGGTGACAAAACAGTTTTGCGATTTTCCTGTCATTTCGCAAATTTTTCCCCATTTCACAAATTCTATGGCGAAACAGTACAGATTCGCTCATCACTACTTAAAATATATCCAAAATGGGATACTTTTTCTTTTTTTTTAAATGAAAACAGGAGCTTATATGTTGGTCCAGCACTATGGAATTAAATCTGGCATAAAAACCAGAAACATAAATACAAATTCAAGAGAAAGCAAAGAGTGTACCCCAAACTGGCAGTGCACATACAGTATAGGTGTAGAAAAATTGAGCAGGCACTTTCAAGGACCAATCTTCCAGGCAGACTTTTCAATTAAAAAGTATTTTATTTATTCCAGTGCACTAGGACACAACCTAATGTGTTTTGTATCAATAGGATATTTAATCATAGCCTATGATTAAGTAAAACAATTGTTTAACCAGTATATGCTGAGTTTAGAAACATGTGTTTGAGCTTACCGTTACACATCGGTTAGCACCGCCTACCTGTTTCCAATTGGCAATTTTTCTTTTAAATACCTTGTATGTATTGTGTAAAGTTCAGCCTATGAGTAAGTGTCCTTGGTAGATACAAAACGCGTCAGGCTTTGGCTTTTGATTATGGAAAAAAATGTAAGCTTTTTTAACCCTTTTACAATCTGACTCCGGCTTTACTACATCGTGGGTCCAGGCTTGTGCCGGCCTCTTTTGAAGTTTTCCTATGATTAAGTATCATATTGTGTCCTAGTGCACAGGAATAAATAAAATACTTTTTAATTGAAAAATCTGCCTGGAAGATTGGTCCTTGGAAGTGCCTGCTCAATTTTTCTATACGGTTATCCGCTCCCTCAGATGAAGGTTCAGGGCGGTGCACCTGGACCCCTTCTCTAAACTGGTGAGTTCTTCACTTTGAGACCTGAAAGATTTACTGCATTTACCTACTAGTGTTCATGATCCTAATACAGTATAGGTGTGTAGCCTTTATAACAATGCCTATAAAGATGAACTGTGTGGATAGAAAGTGTACAATTAACTTGTACAGTATGTTAAACGTATTGCCATATTATTACCATAATTTAATGTTGCATTTGGACAAAGATTAATGCTATTTATAATTTAAAACTGCAGAAGAATGTGGGGCTGTTATAGAAGGCCCAGTTTCATTGCTAAATACTAGAATGCTGGTTGCCTATTCTATGCAAAAGATTACTTTTATATTATTCAGCAAAAAAAATCCATACTGCACATCTGTACTATTTCCCCTTGCATGTTAAAATGCAGCGTCCCATTTTCAGTTTTTAGCTAGGGAGAAAAGTAAAAATTATATAAAAAGATATAAAAAAGAATTATTCCAGGGTTATTTACCCTTATGTGATTATGCTAGGAGCGTTTACATGTGCAGCATGAAATGCCCTTTTACATGGCCCTTTTATTATAGTCTTTTCCATGCAAATGTTATTAGCCATCAATGTAATGTCTTAATATGCTGTTTTAGACTGATTATTTCAATTATTCACAATCTTTTATCTAGAACCTGATAACATGCTTTCCTGTGTCTGCCCTCATTAAGATGCAGGAACAAAATGCTTAGCTTGATTATTTGTCAAAATATATTTGGTGACAGGCATGCTGATGTTTAGGGTTGTCCAGTCATGTGTATAAGTAATATCAGGCAGCAGTTTGGCTCACTGGTGTATGATGTAGTGTCTATGCCAGATGTCTAAAATCATCTGCCAAATCACTTTGACAGGAGGAAGTGCAAAAAGGGGCCCGTTATATCCAGAAGTCTGATAGTATAATGTCAAGTGAAACCCTTACGGATCTAATGAATTCATAGGTGCTAAGATATATTTATTGGTACAGGTATGGAATCTGTTATCTGAATTCTGAAATGCTTGAGACCAGGGATTTTTTCAGATACATTATTCTTCCTGTAATTGGGATATATAGGTATAGGACCCATTATACAGAATGCTCAGGACCTGGGTCTTTCCAGATAACAGGTCTTTCTGTAATTTGGATCTTCATATCTAAAGTCTACCAGAAAATCATGTAAACATTGAATAAACCTAACAGGCGGGCTCTGCTTCCAATAAGGATTAATTATATCTTAGTTGGGATCAAGTACAAGCTACTGTTTTATTACTACAGAGAAAAAAGTAATAATTTTAAAAAATTTGGATTATTTGATTATAATGGCGTCTATGGGAGACGACCTTTCCGTAATTCGGAACTTTCTGGATAACGGGTTTCCGGATAACGTATCCCATACCTGTACTAAAAAATATTTAAGCATTAAATGTACCCAAAAGGACTGTTTTGGCACCAATATGGATTTGTGAAACTTAGTTATCATTAAGTACAAGGTACTGTTTTATTAATACAGAGTAAATTTTAATTATTTGATTAAAACTGAGTCTGTATGTATTGTGTAAAGTGACTGAGTGATATGGCCTTCTTGTAATTAGGAGCTTTCTGCATAACTGGCTTCTGGATAAAGGGTCCTACGTGTGTACCGCAATCCCAAACAAAATGCATTCTGCAAAATATTTGATATCCATGTATGTACTATTTATTAAAGAAAAAAGATGAACTTCTGTATAAGTAAATGAGAATAGTCTCTCAAGCAACGTTATTTTATTAATTGTTCCAATTTTTAATAGGAGAATTTAACCTCAGAACTATTTAGGTCTCTATAAAAATATACTGCATAAAACAGCTCATATGTAATATCCGGTTATATATAAATAAGTCATTTGCATAATAATATGCTTTTTTTAGTAGTACAGTATGTGCCATTGAGTAATCCTACATAGAAAATTGCCATTTTAAGAACTAAGGGCCGCCTCCCTAGGATCCTACGATTGACAGTGCACACATACAAACCAAGGGCACACATACATGTTAGGTTACATGAGCCAATTAAATCACAATGTACTGTTTTTTGCTTCCAAACTTCTTTCTGTTACAGTTAAAGCTGCAGTATTTCTGGCCAGGTGGTCTCTGAGGCAGCACAGAGAATATTCTAAAATGGGAGCTCAAGGTAAAAGAAAGGGCAATATTTACTGATATCTATATTCCAATTGGGTAAGATTCTTTAATAGGCCACTTAAAGGAGAACTAAATCCTAAACTAAAATGACTAAAAATGCCATATTTTATACAATGACCTTCTTGCACCAGCCAAAAGTTTCAGCTTCTCAATAGCAGCAATGATCCAGGACGTCAAACCTGTCACATGAAGTCACCATCTTGGAAAGTGTCTGTGACACTCACATGCTCAGTGGTCTCTGAGCAGCTGTTGAGAAACTAAGTTTAGGGGGTTGTCGCAAAGTATCAAGCAGAAAATGAGGTTGGCCTGTAATATAAGCGGATGCTACTGGACTGATGATTAAATTCTGATACTAGTTGCACTGGTTTCTGTGCTGCCATTTAGTAATTATCTGTATTAATTATTAATCAGCCTTATATTGTAACATTTATATTGTATTTGTACTGTATATTGTGAGTTGGTCCCTAAGCTCAGTAAGTGACAGTAGCACAGAGCATGTGCATTGAATCAGCAGAAAAGAAGATGGGGAGCTACTGGGGCATCTTTGGAGACATAGATCATTACTGCTAAAGGGCTATGGTTGCCTTGGGCTGGTACAGAAGCCCAAAACATAATGTACAACATTTCTACCCTAGTTCTTTAATTAGGCTTTAGTTCTCCTTTAATGATATAATCTGTTGCTTATGTATTCATTTTGGAGGTAAAGTCAACATATTCAGCCTCATTAAAAATTAATGGAACAATGTGATTTTGTCTTGTATGTGACTTTTTTTCCCATGACAAAATAAAACTGTAACCATTTTGTCAGTGTTTTTTCTTAAATATGATAATGCTCGAGAAAAAAAATGCAGTTGCTTAAAAATGTCCTATTATTTTTTTTTCTGAGCACATTTTTTTTTTTACCTCAAACACAAAACTTGGTTGCTGAGAGGGGGATAGTGAATGGTAACTTAATTACTTCACAAATGGTACAAAATATTTGGATTATATTTCGAAATGTTTGTATTTTCATGACTATGATGAGCAATCAGACTGGAATGGAATTACATTTGTATATTAAATGGAAAAAGTAAAAGCCTAAAAAACGAATTTATAAGTAAAAAAATGTCTACTAATAAAAAGATTAATAGCTCGTCTGAAAGAAATTCTCAAAATAATTCTTATTCCCCACCTACATTTCCCCAGAGCTATTAAATGAAGCATTAAGTGAGACTGCAGTGAAAGTTTGACACCTATTGTGCAAGCAGCAAACAAATCATAGCCAGCAAGGCAGCCTACAGTGCAAGAGTATGTACACAGTATCGTGATTATAGCATGCTGCATGCATTGCCACATGCCATCAGAAAACAGAGTGGTCCCTGGAGGGATGATGTGCAACATTAACCAGTATAAAGACATAAAACTACTTGACCTTAGCCATATTGTATATAATGTAAAAACGAAGGTGTTTAAATTTGCAGTCTAAAACATATATCTTTATATATATATATATATATATATATTGTAAATATTGATAATTGCAAATAGGTTGCAGTTTGCACCAAAATTGGTTTCTACAGGAGAAAAAAAATGATGTGTAATACAGAATGAACAATGCCACACACAATGCAATCTTGAAATATGATATATGTTCCCCCAGTACCTGAGATGGTTTCCTCCTGGTGTCCTGTTTTCATCCTACAAGATAACTTGGCCATAAATTGTGAGAAGTAGTAGTAACCTTAGATTATTAAATCTTGCGGAACAGAAACTGCCATGAATTATGAGAAATATGTTATGCTTTGCTCTCTCCCACACACACCGAAAAAAAAGATGTAAACAAAATCCATAATCTTAATCCCAGTGATATCTGCCATTTTCTGTCTTCATCAATGTCTGAATTCTCCTCCAATTCCTACCTAAATACAGCAGTTACACATTATAACACTACGCTATCCAATATACTTGAAATACACTGTAACAGTACTCTCGCCAGTGGTGTAACGACACTGTGCTGCCCCCCCCCAAAAAAAAACTTGTGTTAAAATTCTGTTTACAACCACATAATCTATCTCTCAATTACATTTCTATTTGACCTACTTCAATCTGGTTTCCACCCACTGCATTCAATTTAGACTGTACCAACCAAGTCTCACTAACCAAAGTCTGTCTGCTAAAACGAAAGGACAATTTTCCATGTTATTACTCCTCAAATTCTGTGCAGCATTTTGATACAGGGGATCACTTCTCTGTGATATTCTTTTTTCCCTATACAATGTACATCACTCTTCTGGATCCAGTCATGGTTTTCAGAAACCCATTATCCAGAAAACTCTGAATTACAGGAATGTAATTTCCCATAGACTCCATTTTAATCAAATAATCCACATTTAAAAAAAATAAATTTTCCTTTTTTTCTGTCATAATAAAACGGTTCATTGTACTTGATCCCAACTAACGTAATTAATCCTTATTAAAAATTTGTGGTTTGATAAATAACCCCCTTAATGTTTTTTTTTTAATAGTAACTTTTTATTAAGTTTTCATGAACAACAAGAAAGAAGGAAAGAAGAAGGAAAGAAGAAGAAGGGTAGACGGAGAGAATATGATGACATTTCACAGTAGACTTATTTGGTCGTCATTGCAGGTGAATCCAGCCAAGGAGACCATATACTTTCGAATTTCTGTGGACAGCCTCTGGCAATATATGTTAACTAATAAAGTTCCATTGGGAATTAATGAGATTTATACATTTTTTAAGCGTGGGAGGTGTTGGCCCTATCCAGTGTAGGGCTACTGTTTTCTTGGCATAGAACAAAAGTGCTCTCATCAATAATCTTGAGTGGATTCTGGGTACCAGAGCATCCGTTACTCCCAGTAGGCAGGTAGCTGGGTTCAATACTTGTGGTAGAGCAAATTCGTCGGCTAAGAACTTCATTACTTTTTTCCAAAATGTCTATCTCTGGACAGTACCATATAAGGTGCATAAAATCGGCATCTGGGGAGTTGCAGTGAGGACATCTCGAATGCTCTAGGCGGCCCATAAGTTGTAGTTTTCTGGGTGTTAAATATGATTGATGTACAATTTTGAATTGAATGAGCCTGTCTCTTGTCCTGATTAGAGGGAGATAGAGGTTGTCTTCTAACTCCTCCCAGTCATCGGGTTCTAAGTGAACTCCACTACTTTCCCACTTAAGTTTGACCCTGGGTCTGGGGTCGTATTTTTGAGATGCAATGTACATGTATGTTTTGGATACTAGTTTCTGTTTCCCTGGTGAGCTTATTATATAATGAAATTGAGCATGGTATAAATGTTGCAGTTGCAGGTAGCTATACACCGACAGATCCGACAGTTCTGGAGTTTGCTGGAATTGTTCTAGAGTTTTGAAAATGCCCCCTTGTGTTATGGGTTGAAGTTGCTTGACTCCCGCTCTTGCCCAGAAGCCCCCCTTATAAATTTATCAAAGTTGCTTAGTGAAGCATTATGCCACAGGGGCATATCTGGTGAGAGGGAATTGACTTTATTGGTAGATTTGTACAATATGTCCCATGATTTCTTAGTGGCATCTAACAAAGGAATTAATGGTGGTAAGGAATTTTTTAGGCCTGTAAAGAGCATGATGCAAATGGAATCAAAGTATAGAGCTTCCAACTGCGAGGCAGGGTTTTCAGTGTCAGATATTTTCCAATTAGAGGCATGTATTGCTTGTGTTGCTAGGTAGTATGATTCATAGTTAGGCATTGCCAAGCCTAGTTGTGCTGCAGGGGCATGAAGTGTAGTTCTAGCTACTGTGGGAGTTTTTTGGGCCCACACAAAATCCCCTTGTGTGTCGTGTATTGTTTGTAGAGTTGATTTTGGTATGTAACAAGGCGAATTAGTGAAGGTATATTTCGGATTTTGGGAAGAAATACCATCTTACATATATTAATCCTGCCGATTTGAGTTAATGGTAAATTAGACCATTTTGCAAGAGTAGTTTTCATGTGTTGTATAAGAGGTTGAATATTCAGAGAAATAAATGAGGTTGGATCTTTATGTATTAAAATACCTAAGTATTTGAATGTATCCACTGTTTTAAGGTTAAGTGTCGGGTTTATTGACTGTAGCGCACGAGTGGTAAGTGGAAATATTTGAGATTTATCCCAGTTGATTTGCAGGCCAGAAAATTTCTTGAAAGTAGAGATAGTGTGTAAAGTAATTTGTAATGAGTCCGCTGGGTTGGCTAAGTATAAAAGAGTGTCATCTGCGTATAAAGAGATTTTTTCTTCTGATCCTATATAATAGGCCTTGAATATGGGGGTTTTGTCTAATTACAATGGCCATGGGTTCTATTGCCAACACAAAAAGTAAAGGAGAAAGAGGGCAACCCTGTCTGGTTCCTCTAGATAGGTTGAAGGGAGTGGATAGGACATCATTTACTTTAAGTTTAGCTGTGGGTTTACTGTACATTAGGCAAACCCATTTAATAAAGCCTGGGCCAATACCGAATTTCGTTAGTACTTCCCATAGATATGGCCATTCAACAGAATCGAACGCTTTGGCTGTGTCTAGGGATACTACTACCCCGGTTTCCCCGTTGTCATGTGATGCTTGCAGGTTGAAATATAGTCTGCGTATGTTAATTGCTGTTGATTTGGATGGTATGAAGCCAGATTGGTCTACATGTATCAGAGAAGATATAGTTTTAATTAGTCGCCTTGCTAGGATTTTTGCTAATATTTTAACTTCGGAATTTAACAGTGATATTGGTCTATAGGATGCCCATTTAGTGCTATCTTTACCTGGTTTGGGTAACAATATAATAGTTGCTTCTGAGAATGAAGGGGGAAGTGTGAAATTTTCATATGCGTGCATGAATGTGTCTAGGAGTTTGGGGACTAGTTGTAATATGAAGTCTATACCATTCAATTCCGAATCCAACCGGACCAGATTTTCCTGTAGACATAGCCATTATCGCCTCTGCTATCTCTAATTGCGAAATTTGGTTGTCTCGATATTTAGTTTGGTGTTGGGATAGATGAGGAAGGGTGATCTCGTTTAGATAGGTGTGTAATTCTTCATTGGTGTAGAGCGCTTTGGATGTATATAAGTCCACATAGTATGATTTAAATTCTTCTGCAATTTCGGAAGTAATCGAAATGGCCAAACCCTGTGCATTAATTATTTTGGGAATAGCTGTGGATTGGTCCATTGTTTTGGTTAAAAAAGCCAGAAGTTTGCCATTTTTGTCTCCTAAGGCAAAAGCTCTACTAGTAGAGTATAAAAGCTGTTTTTTTGTGAGGTTTAGCCTGTGTAATTCAACTTGTCTAAGGGCCATGATAAAGTTAGCATGATTTTCAGGAGATGGGTCAACTGTAAAATCTTGCTCGGCTTGCGACAAACTGAGTTCAAGAGTAGTTAAGTGTTCTTTAGTAATATTACGAGAACCCCCTTAATGTTTAAATGATTTTTAGTATATGTGATCTAAATTTGCAAAGATCCCTTATATGGAAAACCCCTGGATAACAGGTCCCTTAGCTGTAATAATAATAACAAAGTAGATCATATGTATCAATGTAACATAATTATATAAAGATTTATAATAGTATGTAGTATCAATAATTTCGTTATTTCGAAGTCAAAAAAAGTAAATCCCTTGAGATTCAAAAGTGTCACAGTTGCTAACCTCTATTGTATTATTAGTTTGCTTTAGTCAGAGGTATAGCAGCACCCACTGATAGTGACGGGCGAATCTGTGCAGTTTCGCTTTGCCGAATGGTGAAAAATGTTCAAAACACATTGAAGTCAATGGGCGTCCAAATAATTTTGACGCACATCAATTTTAATGAGAGTGACCATTTTTATACATGTGACTTTTTGGTCCATTGCATTAAAGTCAATGGGCATCCAAATAATTTTGATGTGAAATAATTTTTATGTGTGCAAATACATGCAGCAGTGTTTTCGCCGACGAATTGTTACAAATTAAATCACTTACGGCAAAACGTGGAAATTCGTCACAAATTTGTGAAATATATTCACCAGGCGTGAATTTGTGCGTTTTGCCATCGGCGAACAAATTTGGCACAAAAATGTTGACACCGGCAATGATTCTGGCTCCGGCATCAAATAGTTTCAACGACGGTGACGGTTCGGGCGATGATTAACAGACGCCCATTGACTTTAATGGGCGCCGAATTGTTGCCGGCATCAAAATCGGTTTTTCACAAATTTTTCGCTAAAATTCGTGGTGAATCGAAACGGGACAAATTCGCCCATCACTAATCATTACCCACTGATGCAGAGACAGATGCAGTACTGCTATTGCCACCTTAGATTAAATCTTCTTTTATTACCAATATACCATTCTGACACTTTTCCATTCAGGGGAAACTGTTCATATTATTCTAGAATGAAATTTAAAAAAAAAACATTGATTGATGAAATGCCATTAGCCTTGGTCTGCCTGACTTTCGTGTAAGTGTTTCATCATTACAGTAGAACAGAGATAGCTATGCTCATTACTGATGTGTCATTGCAGTTTATAATCTATTTTTCCACATGTAAATGGCAGTTTCTATATGGTATACAGTGAGTGGTTGACAGATTATTGTAACAGGAAACCACATATTCACGGAATAGATTCTAAAAATAAGATTGCAAAGGATAAAGTTAAAATGTTTTCCTTGATCATGTGAGTTCAGTGCTGCAAATGGGTTTGATAAAAGACTGAGCATCCAATGCTGAGTTTCTATAGGTCAAAATGAATCCATTGGTTCTTACTGCAATTGTGTCTCATAATGCAGCTATCTCACTCATTCTACACAATTTGATTTAGAATGTTTTTTTTTTTTGTAATTATTTAGGGGGGTGGGGTGGAATTCAAATATTTATATGTGACAAACTGCCTTACCCTCATACTGAAGCAGAATTGATAACATCACATTTTCAAATCTTACTATCGAGTGCTGCTATACAGCCAGTCATTCACATGCTAAGATTACAGATTGCGCGTATTGTGACAGGATTGTGATGAAAATGATTAAGGACATTTGTTGCTTGCAGCCCTTTTAGTTAGGTGTGACAAATGGCTCAATCGTTCCTTTTCAATAATGACATTATGCATGAGGAAGTAAAGCGTTTTAAGATCACTTCTAGTGAATTATATAAGTGATGGCTATTGAGCCATTAATCAAGTGGGAAACGTTAGAAGCCACTGAAGCAATATCTCTAGGATGGTGTTCTGTCTCCTACTATTTTTATGCATGTTTTGAAAAATGGGATTATTGTAACAATGATTGATCTTTCTCACTGATTTTCTGTAGTAAGAGTCAGAGGATTTCCTTTATATTCAGGTAAGAAATAAAAGCAAGCTTCCCCAGTAGAGGACACTGTGCTCCTGTCAGTTCCTCTCTTTTCTCTTTCTTTTTTTTTTTTTTGTAAATTTGCTTGATTGCCAAAGAGTCACAGAAATAAATCATGTGAGGTATGATTCTGTATTTGGTATTCTGTATAGACACCATGACTGACACTGCAATTATAGGTTTTTGCATTGTTTATGCCTCTCCGAAAGCAGATCTGAGTGCTTTGAACCATTGGCTGAAAAGATCTCTGGGAGGTTTCATTACAATACATAATTGTATTTACCCTTTCAGGCCTCAAGGAGTATTTATGCTTTTCACACATTTCAACACCATGCACTTTATCCATGATTAAATAAATAACAGAACAATCATGATTTAGCATTTTTCATTCCAAGCGGCACACTGGTGTTGTGTCTGCACAATGTATTTGGAATGCCCTTTGTGTACAAATTTGGAACTGTGAAGTCCTCTTTCTTTGCTGCTGTGTCTGCAGCTCTTGTTTAATTGTCCTCTAAAACCTTATTATGCGCAAGGGCAATGATGGAACAAATAAGGTATAGGGAATTTGTTACTTTTAATGCCTTTCAAGCATAATCATTTCATTTCACTGATAGGGATAGAATTTTGCAGCTTTGTGCGTAAGTTCAGGTGAGTATGAGAGGGGGCATTTTAGAGATTCATAAAAAGAATCTGTGATGTCTTTCCTAATTACTAGAGCAATTACACTCTCGTTGTTCCATACTTTGGATCTTTAATAGGATATTACATGAATATTCAACTAGTGCAGTAAAAACTGCTAAAAAGAAACTTTTATCCCTATTATATATTAAAATCCTCTGCTGGGACTGCTTCTTAAGCAAGAAAGCAGTTAAGGCGAAAATTAATGAAGCCCTTAAAGTTTCAGTGAACCTTGATTCAGAACTAATTTACAGTACATAGTTACATAGTGAAATTGGGTTGAAAAAAGACAAAGTCCATCAAGTTCAACCCCTCAAAATGAAAACCCAGCATCCATACACACACCCCTCCCTACTTTCATATACATTCTATATACCCATACCTATACTAACTATAGAGCTTAGTATCACAATAGCCTTTGATATTTGTATTCGCTTGTTATAGTGTAATGTTTGCATACAGTTTGTCTATGTGGTCTTTCTTTATTTCCATATAGTTGTCTAAACTAGTAACAAAAAGGTGGCATGTAATGCTGAAAAAGTCAGCAAATGCAGTGGCCAATTCTTAGGGCAAACACATTTTAATACGGTATGTAACTGGAAATGTTATTCATTTTGATCTCAATATTTAAGCTGCCCAAACATGGCCATAATTGGTCAGTTTCAGTCATACTACCCATTAGTAATGAGCACATTATTTTCACCATGTATTGTTTTGCTGTGACTTTTGTCTGCAAATGGCGACAAAAATGCAACATACCATCTGTTTCATGCACAACAAAAATGAATGCGGTAAATAAAAAAGTTGCACGGTAGACAAAAAAGTTGTGCATCATATTATCCAACCCTCTCCTTCTACATTAAGGGGCTGATTTATCAAGGGTCAATTTTCGAATTTGAGAAAGTCGAAATTCGAATTCAAAAAGACCAACCAAAATTAAGACAAAGTATTTTTTTGACGGAATAGGACTGCTTTTCGACCCATTTCTTAAATTTTTCAAAGTCCACCAACACCAAATGACTCCAAATAGGTTCTAGGAGGTCCCAGATAGGCTAAAACAGCAATTCGGCTGGTTTTACATGGCAAATGGTTGAAGTCGAATTGTTAAGGAGACAGTACATGATAAATTTTGATATTCTAATTTTCAATTTTTTTTTTCAAATTCAAATTGAATTAGGACTACTCCCTAGTCGAAATACACTAAAAATAGCTCAACAATGTAGGGCATGTGTGTAGCCATAAAGTGAGAAAAAATGCATGTGATTTTGCCTTCCCATTGACTCCAATGCAATCCAGAAATTTTAACACCGGTAAACAAATTTTGACACAAAACATGGCGGATTCACAGTCAACAAAACTTAAAAATAAGGAAAATGTTTTAGCAGAAAAAAGTGCCATTAAAAACGCACATGGGCCCAAATTCCCTAAGATGCGAAGTTGTGCCAGGCGCAACTTCGTCGCCCTTCGCCACACTTCGCCAGCCGTATTTTCGCCAGCGCTCCGCAAATTCACTAAAATCCGAAGTTGCGCACAGGGGTAGTGTAAGTTTTCGAAGTTGCGCTAGCGTTAATTCGCCAAGCGAAGCGAAGTTTCGCTAGCGATGGTTCATTTGCATACGGCGCGAAATTCAAATTTCAATGGAGGAACACGTATCACCACTTCAAATGCCTAGAAAACCTTCAAATCAGCAACTAAAAATTTTATTTTGCCCTACACGTGTGCCCACTGTCTAGGTAAGTTGCCATGAGTCAGGAAATGTAGGGGGGAAGGAGGGGAGACCCAAAAATATTTTCTATTTTCAGCCTATCACCCATCATGTAGAAAACACGCCAGCGTTTTTTGGGACTTAGAAAAAATGTTGACTTTTTTTGAAACAATCCCTATCTACTCTATTGCGCTTCGCCAGGTCTGAGGTGGCGAAGGAAGTCTAGCGTAAAAGGTAGCGTTCAGTACACTGCGCAAGTTAGTGAATTTGCGTAGTTACATCGCTAGCGAAAATTCACCTGGCATAAGGGTGCGAAGTAAGACTAGCGAATTTACGCCAGCGTTCGTTAGTGAATTTGCGAAGTACCGAAAATGCCAAACATTAGCGAATTGACGCTAGCGTTCGGCACTTCTGCGCTTAGTGAATTTGCGCCATAGACTCTAATTCGTTTGTTACAAAAATGTCTCCACAACAATTAAAAGTGACCCATAGATGCTAATATATTGTACTACAAAAAGTCTCTGTGACAAAAATGCCTCTGCAACAAAAACTTTCCCGTAGGCTTTAATGTGTTAAACAAAGTGTTCTCCATTACACAAATTTTCCCATAGATTAGCATATTTGATGAAGCAAAACAGAACATGATCATTTGTGGGACCAAAAATGGGCCACATAGAAAGGAGAAACAATGTTGTTGAGGAGAAAATTGTAAGTATTCTTTGACTGTATGGGACATTGACTTGTATGGGAGGGCCTATTTATTAAAAAATCAAATTTGTATATTATAGAGGTTATTTTCAATTCAAATAAACTTGTACAGGTGTGGGACCTGTTATCCAGAATGCTTGGGACCTAGGGTTTTTTTAACGGATCTATAAATAATCTATCTAACAATAATTTTGATCTTCATACCTTAAGTCTACAGGAAAATCATTTAAACATTAAATAAACTCAACAGGCTGGTTTTGCTTCCAATAAGGATTAATTATATCTTACTTGGATCAAGTGCAAGGTAGTATTTTATTATTACAGAAAATAAGGAAATCATTAAAAATATGTGTCTTATATGGATAAAATGGAGTCTATTTGAGATGCCCTTGCCTTAATTCTGAGCTTTCTGGATAATGGGTTTCTGGATAACGGATCCCATACCTGTATATTAGCCAAAATAAAATGCACATTTATCCAAAAAAAAATAGAATGTAAAAAAACTTGAAAAAATCAAATGCATTGAATTCGAGTTATTCTTTTCATTTTCATTGGCTTCTAAAACTAGAAAAATTCTAAATTGAAAAAACTGTAAATTTTGCCTAGGACAGCTGTCATTTACTTCTACATGAATGCAGAAGCTTTTAGATGCTGAAGTTTTTCATTTTAAGTTTTCAAAATGTTTGCGCTTAATAAATATCAAACATTCACAAGTCTTGAGTTTTAGCACAGTAATCTATTTACTGCAAAATATTTGAGCATTGTTCATGTTCCCAATTTGTTCTGTAAGGGGCAGATTTATCAAAATGTGAGATCATGAGAGCTCATCACAGAAAAACCCAACCGCTTTCTATTCAATCCTATGGGATTTTTAGAGATGTATTTATCAATGAGTGCACGTTAGCGTTCACCATTTGATAAATATGCTTCTAAAAATCCCATAGGAATGAATAGAAAATGGGTGAGTTTTTCTGTGGTGTGCTCTACTCACATTTTGATAAATCTTTCCCTTCCTCTTAATGTATTGATTGAATGTGCAGCACTGCATAAATAAGTAGTGCCAGATAAATAAAAACATCAGGTGACATATTTTTTAACCAGGCTCATTTTTGTAGTGTTTTCAATTTGCCTGGTATCTCATTTGTGATATTCATTATGATTTGCACAGGCTGACCTAAGTCATCTCCTTAAAGATTAAATGATCCTTCAAAATTAAAAAAAAAAGGTTTTCAGAACTTGAGAAGCAGTATAATGTCATTCTGCACGAGTTACAACATGTTGAATTTTTCTTAGAATAAGGGCTCTTACACACAGACATTTTTTGCTGCGCTTCTCTGCGTTTCGCTTTCATCCATTCAGCTGCAGGGGAGCGCAGGAGTAAATGCACTCAATTATTGTCAAGGTAGCTGTACTCACACAGACACATGTAAGGACCGAATGCAACATGCTGCGTCCCACCTGCATTGGCGCTTACATGCATTTGAGTACAGCCCCCTTGACAATAGGGATGTCGCGGACTGTTCGCCTGCGAACTAGTTTGCGCGAACATCGACTGTTCGCGTTCGCCGAATGTTCGCGAACGTCGCGCGACGTTCGCCAATTTGGCGATTTTTTTTGCCATTTCTCCCCCAGACCAGCAGATACATGGCAGCCAATCAGGAAGCTCTCCCTCCTGGACCACACCCACACCCCCTGGACCACTCCCCTTCCACATATAAACTGAAGCCCTGCAGCGTTTTTTCATTCTGCCTGTGTGTGCTTGGAAGAGCTAGTGTAGGGAGAGAGCTGTTTAGTGATTTGAGGGACAGTTGATAGTATCTTTGCTGGCTAGTAATCTACTTGATACTGCTCTCTATTGTAGGGACAGAACTCTGCAGGGATTTGAGGGACAGTGAGTTTAGGTTAGTTAGCTTTGCTGACTAGTAGTAATCTACCTTCTACTGCAGTGCTCTGTATGTAGCTGCTGTGGGCACTGCTTCTGATCTCATCTGCTGACTGCTGTAATAACCCAATAGTCCTTGTAAGTACTGCTTTTATTTTCTTTTTTGTTTTTTTACTTTGCTACTATAAGAGCCCAGTGCTATTAGTCTAGCTGTGTTGGGGAGTGGGACTGGTGTGCTGCTCCTAGTAGTTCAGCACCAACCAGAGTAATTTTTTTTTTTTTAATATATATATATATATATTTTTTATTTTACTTATCTTACTGTTCTTTAACGTGTCCAGTGCTGTTTGCTGTTCTTCATAGTAGTGCACCAATAGTAGTGCACTTGCAGGCATTGTTTGCCCAGTGTGTTCTTCAAACAATTGCCACCTAGCTGTGTGAGCTTTTTCACATTCTGTCTAAATATCAATAATAATACCGTCTCCAGAACCACCACCTGAGTGACGTTTTTCAAGCAGCAATAATATATTCTGTATCCACTGCTGTAGTGTATACGTTGACCTTGCAGGCATTGTTTGCCCAGTGTGTTCTTCAAACAACTGCCACCTAGCTGTGTGAGCTTTTTCACATTCTGTCTAAATATCAATAATAATACCGTCTCCAGAAACACCCCCAAGTGACGTTTTTCAAGCAGCAATAATATATTCCGTATCCACTACTGTATACGTTGCCCTTGCAGGCATTGTTTGTCCAGTCTTTAACCAAGTGCCACCTAGCTGTGTGAGCTTTTTCACATTCCGTGTCCAGAAACATCACCTGAGTGACGTAGTGTGATTTCTGCCCTTTACAGCACAAAACGCAGCGCTGTGTCAACAATGTATTTTTCAGATACATTTTTGCCCTTGATCCCCCTCTGGCATGCCACTGTCCAGGTCGTTGCACCCTTTAAACAACTTTAAAATAAATTTTCTAGCTTTTAAAATTCGGCTTCCCATTGAAGTCTATGGGGTTCGCGACGTTCGCATTTTTGACGCAAGTTCGCGAATATGTTCGTGAACATTTTTTCCGACGTTCGCTACATCCCTACTTGACAATAATTGAGTGTATTTACTCCTGTGCGGCTGAGCGGAAAAAAGCGAAAGCAGGGGAGTGCAGCAAAAGATGCCCGTGTGTAGGAGCCCTTACATGGTCTGAGAATAGGTAGATCATACACAGCCAAGTTGACAAATTCACAGGGTCTGTGTCAGGTGTTGTTTATGAAATAAAAAAAATTATTAGCACATTGATAGATTAAATGGTTAAGTAAGCGGTAAGTCCATGAGGGAAATTAGATATTTATATTTGCTTGTCTAGGTTTTTGTAATGTAGACATAGTGGCAGATTTATTAAGGTTCAAATTGAACATTTTATGATCAAATGTAATTTTTATGGTCAAAACTGTCTAATTTGACTAGGGAAATGTCCAAACTCGATTTCGAGGTTTTTTTTAAAAAAAATATTCAAATTTGATTTGCGATATTTATCTTACTCTGTCCCTTTAAGAATTTGACTTTGCCACTGAAAACCTGCCAAAATACTTTATAAGTCAATGGGAGAGGTGTAGTGACCAATTTGGAGCACCCTAAATCCAGAACCAGTTGCTAGGCTCCCTGGTCTTGGTTCTTGCTTCTGCCTTTAACAGTCGGATTTCTCTTCGGGAGGAGCACTCAGCTAATTGGATGTCGCAAGGTCTTAATTAGAGAGGAGCCAAGCAAAGGTTCTGGATGAGCAAAGGGGCACGGTCGTTCGCAAAGTTTTGGATGGAAGATACAGTTCTGGGAGTAGAAAAATCACAATCAGACAGGTCAATGCAGGCAGAGTTCAAGCAAGGTCAGACAAGCTGGGTCGGTGCAGGCAGATTTCAAGCAAGGTCAGACAGGTCGGGTCAGTGCAGGCAGCATTTAAGGGTAGTCAGGCAGGCAAGGGTCAAACCAGAAGAATCAGAATAGTCAGGGAGCCAATGGTCAATAATGATGGAATCAGAATAGTCAGGCAGGAAAGGGTCAGGATACATGGAATTCAGGATAGTCAGATAGGCAGGATCAATAACAGGAATCAGACGGGCAAAAACACACCCAGGAAACTAAACGAGTTAGACCTAACAACAGGCAATGAGTTTGAACTCAAAGCCCCTTTAAATAGCTTTATATTTCGCGGCACGGTGTGATGGCATCATGACGTCGGCGGTGTTGCGCATGTACAACTCAGAAGTGCGCACTGTGCATGCCCTAAGGCAGACCGGGGCACTCGCCATAAGAGGAACCAGCCTGCGGTGGGTGCCCCCTTCGGCCCACTAGGCCACAAGGGTGAGTGCCCCTTACACTGACAATTTTTTTTTTCTGAGAAAAAACTCGAATCGAGTTTGGTCAAATTTGATTCGAGTTTTCGAGACGGTAAAATTAGTCAGAGTAAAAAAAAACTCACATGAATTCTAAATACGACCTTGATTAATGTGCCCCCAAATGTTGTTTTCTAAAAATATTAATATTATTTATTTAATGGCAAATATCTCACTTTTGCGAATGAGAAAATCAGCCATGTTTTGGGGCAGATTTATTAAGGTCTGAGTTGTGTCTGCCATGAAAATTCAAGTTTTCGAGTATTTCTTGGTCAAAACTCACATTTTCAGGTTAAAAAAACTTAGAATTTTTCGAGATTTATTATACCTCAACCTTGGAAATAGCTCAAATCCAAAAATACACCCATCTAAAACCTGTCGAGGTCATTTAGGAGTCAATGGCAGAGGTCCATTAAACCATCTGAAGATGTTAACAGCCTGCAGGATGGTCAAGTTTTGCCTGAAAACTTGAATCAGTTACGTTGAGTTTTTGGGTTTCGGAAATCAGGTTTTTCACATTCGAGTTTATTCTTAAATAAGATACTATTTGAGATGTGAGTTCATTTGAGTTCATTTGAAGACTTATCCCTCAAAAACACCCCTGGAAGCTGGAAATGAATAGTTAATGGTTATTAGAATTGCTTGTATACCAAATCTTGCTAAAAGCGAACATAATGTTATCTATATAATACTGCATATTCCAATATTCCCATGAATCACTGACAGTGATGTATGCAATTAAATACAAGTTAACTGTATGTTCTACACATAGGTTTTATTTAAATAAGTTCCATTATGTCATGTGACTTTGTGGCACAGACTTTAATGGTGTCATTATGTCCTCGTTCTTAAGATAATAAATATATGATTTTATGGCTCAGTATTTCATTCCAAGTAATTATTGCATTTTAGAGTTGCAGTTATGAAGCTAACTGGTACTAAGATCGACCGCTAAACCACTGCTTTTAAGCTTTTAAAATTTTTAATCAGATGTCATGAACCCATCATAATGTTTAAAGTTTTTATGTACGTACTAGGCTTAACCACTGTGTCCCCAAAATGAATTCAATATGAGACGTAACATAGATGTAGATTCATGTTCAAGGTCTTGATTCTGTTAAAGGGATTCTGACACCTCACTTCTGTAAATCCTCTATGGAAGCTGCCCAAGGAATTGTGGGAGGTGTAGTTTACAAAGCTGCAGAAAAGTCACATTCAGATCAGTAGATTATGGGACTGTGGAGTTAAATCCTGCTATTTTGTGCAACATGCTAATTTACCAAGGAATTTTGCCCAAATGGTGCATCAAGGCAATTGCATTTAAATGAGCATCCATAGTAAGAAATGTCACATTTACTTGAGTTTTTTTTTAATGGATTATTTTTTTATTTGCTTTAAGATCCAATAAGATATTGTTAATGTCAAATATTATTATATCCTGTAAAAAGATAAAGGCAAAGCTACACAATTATTCTCTCTTCAAAAGCCTGGCTTACAGTACCAACAATTTCCTCCATTATCACAGCTCATGTGAAAAATAGCACTGTGAAAAATGCATTATCTTTTTACATCCAGTTCATAATTCAAAGCAGAGAAGCTTCATGTCCTCGTGACTTGCTGGTCAAAAATCAGAACATCGGCAAAACAATTTCTCTGAAACCCTCTGCATCATAAACAGCAACATTATTTAATATTTAAAGTTTACCTTTCACAGATGTATTATAAGTGCTATGTGGGTTGGTGTACTTTCATTTTGTGATTTTATCCACAGAAGTGACAAGCACCTTATTCAAAACCTTAAGGTGCTAGATAAATCAACACATTTTTTACATGAATTGAATTCAAGTGGGACAATGGCTATATTCTTTGGTAGATGTCTTGCACCATTTGTCTGTATGGGTATATAGAATTTATGTGAAAGTAGGGAGGGGTGTGTGCATGGATGCTGGGTTTTCATTTGGAGGGGTTGAACTTGATGGACTTTGTTTTTTTTTCAACCCAATTTAACTATGTAACTATGAAACTATGTAACTTTCCTCTGCAGGTAAAAATTTGACTGGAAATTCAGCAGATATGTCAAAGGTCCAACATTTATCTAATCATCAAAAATCATTCATGTTCTGGTGACAATTTTGCCACAATTGTTGATTACTAAAGCAACAAATAATCAATCAAATGTAACAGTAAAACTGTTGGATCGGTTAAATCTTTGTAAACCATTATATTGGATTGGCCAAAAAATTTTTCTTAAAGGTTTGATAAAATGGTTGCAGTGTTTCATAACCAGACACAGTACAAACCAGTGGAAAATATGGATCCAAAAAATGCAATTGTATATAATGGCATTGCCGCAAAATCTGTCTTGACTATTGAAATTTTTGCATTTGTCACTAACCATCATCTTTAATTGAATGATCATCAAAGGGATGATTGAAGATGAAAATCAGCAAGCTATTTCTACCAAAAGGAGATCAATGATGCTTTGCTCTTTGGGTGAAGAGTTCAGCAGGTCCTGGATCATAAAATGTTGTATACTTGAAGGCCATATTAACTAGATCCACCAGGACTTTCTTACAAATTTTCCTGAGATTAGAAGGTAACAAACTGTAAAACAAGCATTCACCTGCCCCATTCTACTGATCTCTTAAATAAAATGCCACTACTTTGGCTTTTATCTGTATTTGGTATCACAATACAATCATTATTTTCCTGTTTATCTAGGGTAAGTGTTTCATTCTAAGAAAAAAAAATCCTTTGTGGACAATATAATTGCTTATAAGGTGCATTGATCAGTCTCATGCAATAATTTAGAACAGAGATAAGGTGTATCATTCTTGGAGAGTGGTACTTCCCTGGACTACTGATAAATCATTTCTATTCACATCAATCATGGACCTCTTAATTCTTAGATAAAACATCAGGGTCAGACATTAGATCTGTAAATCAGGTATAAAGAACTAATCTTACAAAATGGTTAACATAAATCATAGTATTGAAAAACATCAAAATCATATCTAGAGCAAAAGGACCGCAAAGAAAAAAGTAACAATATGACATTGGGGGGCCCGTTTACTCGAGGAAGGAATAGAAGAAAAAAAACTTTGAATTTCAAATGTTTTTTTTTTGGCTACTGCGACTACGATTTTGAATTGAACTATTCGAACTAAAAATCGAAGTACTGTCTCTTTAAAAAAAAACTTGGACCCCCTACTTCGCAACCTAAAACCTACCGAGGTGCCATAGGCTTTCTAACAATTTTTAGGTCGAAGAAAAATCGTTTGATTGATGGATTAAAATCCTTCGAATTGAACGGTTCGAAGGATTTAATCGTTTCGATAGAACTATTTGCGGTAAATCCTTCAAATTCGATATTCGAAGTTGAAGAATTTACATTCGGCAGTTGAATATCGAGGGTTAATTAACCCTTGATATTCAACCCTATGTAAATCTGCCCCTTGAAGATTCGATACAGTTTACACTTTTGATTTATAGTCTCTTTTAGTCTTCCCTTTGGTAGCATTGCTCTCTTTCTCTTCCTCTGTATTTTTTACTCCTGCACAAATGAACAGTATTCTTTTGTGTACAGAAAAAGCACATCCAGGGGCTTCATTTATTTCACTAAATGAAGCTCCAATGACATATTTGACTTTCTTTATTTTCTATGTACTTCTATATTTTTCAGTTGCTTGTTATGGCTGGCCTACAGTAGGAACTTCTCCAGACCTTGTTGAAAAACAAGACAGAAAAGAAAGATAGCTAGTTGGACCCTGTATAAACAAGTTTAATCAGTGGAAGACTACCATATAACAATGCATTGTTAAAAATGAATACATGGCAGCTAGGTCCTCCGTACACATAAGAATTGTATATATTGTTTTAAATTAGTACCTTGAACATTTGGAAGTGAGGTTGGGGACTTCTTTGCTTAGTTACAATTATTAATATAAGCTCTAAAGGGTTCGTTCAACCTATAGGCATAGATAACAATAATAATAGAACTGTGCTCTTCAGGTATTCATTTCTTCCTTGTTTTTACTTCAAAACAAAGCCTGCTTCCAGCATTCTCCACAATAAAAAATCAAATGCACAAGCAATAAAAAAAAGTAAGCATAATAATGCTTAATTTACTACCATTAATAATAATGACAGTAAAAATACTGCCAATACTAACACCAACAATGTTTGAATAAAAACAATATTTAGTTCTTCACCCCATCATCAGTCACACTTCCTTTCAGGAATTAGTTATCTCGGACCCCCAAAATAACAAGTGCTGTGAGATGGGAAATATTTTATCTTTTTCTTGGGTTTATCAGATTAATATAAATATTGATCAATGTATGATATATATTAATATAATAATACTTGATAAATAGAAATGCACTCACAAAACTGAGAAACAAAATGTTATAGTTTACCTGATGCAGGGATCCCTTCTATTTGTCATTGAAGGCCTCAATATACTCTTCTCCCTGAAGAACTAGAACAAATATAATACATATAAAAATGATCAAGCCTTCAGAAAAGGTTTCTTCCCTTGTGCATTGACAGTTGTGAAAAAAATGATATATATATATATATATACATATATATTGATAATTATATATATATATATATATATAGATAATTATTGATGTCAGTCCATCAATATATGTTCACAAGAACATATTCTTTGAAATAGTAGTAAGTGATGGTCGAAAATCGTGAAATGCTGGAAAATTTGCGAAACGACACCGGCGTCTCGTTTTGACATTTGTGGATGCCGGTGTCTGGTTTTTTGTGGACGCCAGCGCACATCCGCTGGTGATTTTTTGCGGTGGTTTTGTGAATTTATTCGCTGGTGGCGAATCGCGGGAATTCACTGTGAATTTGCGCCTGACGAATAAATTCGCCCATCACTAATAGTAGTGTGAATGGTACACCATATCAAAGCCATTGTGTATAACTGTAACAAGTACTTGGATGTATAGGTTTGATTTAGCATATTTCAGTAGGGAAATGATTTTATCCCAAACAGTTAAGTATAATGAGCCTTCAACTTTATTTCATGTTTTTCTAGACTCACAATCTGACTTGTTATTCTCTGATGGGGCAAGAGAGTGTTTGCTTGCAAACTGTGCAAGGTTGGAGTTGCCTGTATCACAGCCAGATCACCCATGAAGGTGGTTTCGCTCGTATCTTTGCCTGTTCCCCAGGAGCATGAAAATATTGGTCTCTGTGGCATCTGGAAGTCGCCTTGTGAGGAGGGGGATACTGTCAGGCTCTGATGGAATTAGAGCCAGGGACCTTTGGGTTTCTGGCTCGATGCCTTAACCATTGGCCCTGGTGAGCAGCCTGTAGGGTCGCTACCTGGCCTCTGCAGCCCCAGACCATCAGCAGCCTGATTGTTTGCAGTCAGCCAATCAGGTCTGACTCTGCCCTATATAAGACCAGCCCTCCAAACACTCCTTGCCTGAGCATTTGTTCTCATTCTAGCAGTGCGGCATTGTCCCTAGCTAAGGGTTCCTGTTCTGGCCTCCTTCCTATTCTGCCTTATCTTGTCTGAACCCTTCCCTGTCTTGTTCTGCCTGGCTCTGAATCTTGTCTTGATCTGCCTTACCTTCCCCGTTCCAGTTCTGGTCCAGTCCTGCTTTACACCTTGATCTTTCCTTGCATTAATCCTGCCTTGTTTGCCTTGACCTGACCTTGCCTTTCTGGTTCCTGCTTCCTGTTCTGACCTGTACCCTATCTATATCTTCCCTCTTCTCGCTCTGCATCTTGCCCTACCATTTCCTCCCTCTCCTGCTATCTGCTCCAGTCTTCTCCTGCTATCCTTTCCAGTTCTCTCCTGCTATCCGCTCCAGTCCTCTCCTGTGATCCGCTCCAGTCCTCTCCTGCTATCCGCTCCAGTCCTCTCCTGCTATCCACTCCAGTCCTCTCCTGCTATCCGCTCCAGTCCTCTCCTGCTATCTGCTCCAGTCCTCTCCTGCTAACTGCTCCAGACCTCTCCTGTTATTCACTCCAGTCCTCTCCTGCTTTCCATTCTAGTCCTCTCGCTATCCTGCTTTCCAGTCTCCTTCTGCTCTAGTCTGCTTCTGCTCCAGTTTCCTTCTCCACTCTATCCCCATCCAGCATCTGTATGGGTGGGTGCATAGCTCTAAAGAAGTAATGAAATACTTTTAAATATACTGTGCAGTATATCAGTATTCAACAATGATTTGCTTATTCACAAACTTCCTTTCATTTGCTCAGTCTGAAGAAATCCTCACACAGCTAAAATTAAAATATAAGCAGTTTATTTCTCATCAAAGTAGTAAGAAACTACAAATCTATTTTTACAGTCAAAGTAGTCAACAAAAGTATCATGTTAGATTTTCCAGCTGCAGTATATTCATAACTAGCCCATTGACTGGTCTGGAAATGTGTCAAAATCAACACATTTGCTGTCAGAGGAAAAATAGTCCTTAGTAGCATGTTAAATGGAGGGACACATTTACAAAAGATGGGTTGTTAAAATGGGTAAATTAAATTAAAGAAATAAAGTTCAAAAGCAGAGAGGCAAACAGGCTGATAATCTGAACCACATTCAGTACATTGAAATCCACAGAGATTGGAAGAAAGCATTTGTTATTGACAGGAAAAGTAATGTGCATTGCTGGAAACTATAAATGGGGGCAAAAGCAATATTTTCACAGGCACTATGATTTACACTACTGTATTTCAACAAGGAATTTCTTTGACTTGGTTACATGCATAAACTGAAGATTTGCAATTAATCAAACCATTTCTTCATAGCCTATAAAAATCTCCAAATCCCATTGATTTACAAAAAGTGAATGCGCCCCTTTACAGTAGAAATGGTGATAGGGGAGTTTCATTATGTTTTATAAATTATCATATAATACAATCTAATATTTAATATCTTTGTTATTAAGGGTGTTTTAAATCCAGATGAACAACATTATCTAAAACACATATAGACTTGCTCTCCACTGGTAGTATATGGTTTCCTGTGACATTTATACTCTTACTACATGAATGGTAATATTTAAATGAATTATGAACTTAGTGTTAGAATTATAGTGCTGTTTGACTTAATTGGTGGAAATATGACAAAAGATTTGATAAAGGATATGATTCAAACTCATTTTAGACACCAATATTAATAGTGTGTGTTAGCCAGTCTTTCGGGTTGATAGATATCATTAATTTGCCTTTTGCGAAAAGTACATAGTGCAGAACAACAGCTGTGGATTACTTTTTCAAAATCCTATACATTTTTTACAGAAGAAATATTCATGTGAATAAAATTGAACCACTTTAAAATTATAAATTATAAAGTTTTTTATCCTACTGCCTGCTTTAATAACTGCTATTGATTTCTACCAATAGACTGTTATACATCACTGGGGCATTTATGAACGATATCCTCATTAACATTCTAGCACAAAGCTCAAAAACATGACCAAGAAATTAAAAGGCCAACCTTTTGCCATATAACACCAACCCACTGGTGCAAAATGGAAATTCAAGTGATGGAATATGTAAATCAAATAATTAATCTTTATATGGAGTATTAAAAGTCTATAAAAGCATATTCATAAAATATAAACTGTCCAGAACAGACCTCAATATGTACAACTTAAAGAGAGAAGAGAGATAGGTGCCATGAAACATTCTAATGTACAGTATCAAGCAAAGCAACAGGAGAACAGTTTTTTTTATATGCAAAACATGGCTAAAACTTGGGGATACTCAATGAATGATTATAAAGAAAACAAAGTTCTACAGAAAAAGTGATGAACACACGAGGGCTTTATTACGGTTTACATGTTTTAGTCTACATAAGCAAATAGGTACTATTGATCCAAAGATAAAAACATTCCGTAAGTGAAGGTTTCAAGGTCATTGTTTTTTGTACCTGTCACAAGAAAATAATATAAAGTAAACAGAATGGCAGGTAAGGTCATTGCAGTCTAGTGCAGCATGACAAATGATTGCATAGAAACTGTCAGATGTTCAGGTAGCAGCTCAAACAGAACACCAAAATATTGTGGAAGTTGAGCATGGGGGTCATTTATCACAGCAATCACTATGCATATCGTTGAATACTCCAAGGATACATGTGAACCTCTGCATCATAACTTAATGAAAGGGTAAAAAGGTACAGCTGAGAAAAAGCTAATTCCTAAATGCAAAATGAAGCACAACATCCCAATGAAGTCAATTAGCCTGTATCAACAGGGGACTGAAGGAATATAATTCAATCCAAGTAAGGTCAGAAAGGGTCATAAAGTTGACTCCAAATCAGCATGAAGAGATTACTAAAAAGATCTCGGGAGATGGCATCATGTGGCAGGGGAATTGCAAGTAGGACAAAGGGTTTCTCTTCCACTAAAATATACAGTAGGTTGCCTTGTAATGTGTATTGAATGGTCCTTTCTTAACCAAATTCAGTATGTGTAGTTACATCATTTGCTGTAAATAAGTATCCCTGTGCATGCCACAGAGACCCTTTAGGTTGAAGGGTCTGTGGTGGACTAGGATTTTTATATCTTCATTTATAAAAGACCTTACACTGGTAAGGTCAGTAAAGTAAAGTAGTAGTAGTACACTGTGTGACTGAAAAAGGGGTCTTTCCTTTCTAAAAGCTTATGCACACTGCAATGTATCTGTTTGCCATGGCAATGCTTCACTGCTATTTTGCTTCTAATTTTATATGATGTGTTTTATTTTAGGCCACTGTACCTTATGAAGGATACCCTATGAGGTATATGACTAATCAAACGAATCCAATCCATTGTTCCATTTGTTCCAACCGAAAGTGCAATTTGAGCACCTCAAATTGTTCATTTTAAAGTACCACAGACCTTTAAAGAGGAAGTTAAGCTAAACAAAAATAATTTGGACAAAGTAGTCGTGCGTATAAAAATTGTCGCTCACATCAAAATTGACGTGCGTCAAAATAATTTTGACGCCCATTGACTTCAATGTGTTTCACAAATTTTTTGCCGATTCACCCATAACTATTCTCGACCTTTCTCCAGGTGAATTTTCGCTCAAGCGAACCATCGTTACTCCTAGGGATACACCAAATCCACTATTTGGATTTGGCTGAACTCCCGAATCCTTCGCTAAAGATTCGGCCGAATACCCAACCGAATCCGAACCCTAATTTGCATATTGAAGGGTATGCCACATTTGTTTTAGGGTAGGACTACACGTGCATTTTCTGTGCGATCCAACGTGCTGTGCAAAAACACAGGCATCAAATCACATGTGACGGAAATAAGGTATGTGACACCATCATACAATGCATTTACTTACCTTGTTTCCGTCGCATGCGATTTGATGCCTGCGTTTTGGCTGTCGGATCGCACAGAAACGCCTGTGTAGTCCTACCCTTAGGGTGGGCTTAGGGTGAAGTATGGCGAAGCCTTCTCAGGTGAAAATTCTCCCTTAATGAATTTGCCCCTTTGTTCTTGATAAAGAATAATGCACATTTACTTACCCACAAGTCAGCCATATTACATCTCTATTAGGTGAAGAGGCAATGGTGTGCTGCCTAACCCATTGATCCTTTTGGGAAACCCCGACTGTACACTTACGATCTGCATGTGGGAATTGCACACCACCTGGACATTCATGGAATTGCAGTGTTTTCTATTGCAGAAGTGCTCTTGCTAATACCAGGTGGGAGAGGAACATGTGCAGTCGATGGTTCCAAAGCAATTTGGAAAATGGCCAATGAGGCAACAGTTCTGCTTTAATTTTCTCCACACTGCCTCAGCTGAGGGGAAAAAAACTCAAACTTATTTGAAAACTTGGCTCTCTGCATTTAGAATCTGTCTCCCGTAAGTATAAGCATATAGCTAATGATGCCAACATACAGCTAATCATGCCAATTTTTAAAATACTGTATGGTCGAACATTCAGAAGTACATCGAATGGCAGATGCATCGTAAATGTTCCGTGGGTAAATGTCTCCCACAAATTTAGATCTCTTTGTTGTTCTGTGGCAAATTAACTTAAAGGGATGGTTCACCTTTAAGTTAACTTTTAGTATGTTATAGAATGGTTAATTCTAAGCAACTTTTCAATTGGTCTTCATTATTCACTTTTTATAGTTTTTGAATTATTTGCCTTCTTCTTCTGACTCTTTCCAGCTTTCAGATGGGGGGTCATTGACCCTATCTAAATAAAAATGCTCTGTAAGGCCACAAATGTATTGTTATTGCTACTTTTTATTATTCCCCCTTCTATTCAGGCATCTCCTGTTCATATTACCATCTCTTATTCAAATCAGTGCATGGTTGCTAGGATAATTTGGACCCTAGCAACCAGATTCATGAAATTGCAATCTCGAGAGCTGCTGAATAAAAGCTAAATAACTCAAAAACCCCAAATAATGAAAAATCTAATCCAATTGCAAATTGACTCAGAATATCACCCCCTACATCATAGTAAAAGTTAACTTAAAGGTGAACAACTCACATATCACTTTAAATATACGTAAAAATGTGAGATTCTCTTTTTCCTCCAGGTATAATTACCCTAAAAAAAAAACCAGTTCCATATTTTAATGTTTAAGAGAAATCGATACAATCCTATAGCAATAAATGTAGTAGTACATGTCATCTGACTAGGCAGGTTTAATGTTACATAAACATATTTGTATCAATAGCTATGCTCCGATTATCCCAACTGGTGCTGCAGACACCTTGATTAAAAATGGCACTGTGTATTTCCTCACAAATGTCAGCTATAATATATGTCTATTGGAAGCACCATAAATTTATTCTATGTTAAAAAGCAAACTACCTTAGGAGATACTGGCAATTGCTGTAATAAATTCATAGCAATTGAACCACAAAATGCTTTTTCAACATAGATTACTTTAACATGAAATATTTATAGGAATGTAAATATATATATATGCAAGATAGATGGTGGTCTAAACATAAATGTAACTCCCGAATAATCATCATTCAAGTTATACTTGCCCCTAACTTTTTTATAATATGCTTTGCAAAAAATATCTTATAAAGAGCAATTTTTGTCAAATGCTCTTATTATAAAGTTAAAAATAGTGGAAATGATAAAGTAAAGGCACTGCTATTGAATTGATAATTAGAACCACAATGGTAATCTTAGCAATTGTGGAAAATAAACTTGAACCTGGGGCCACTTGTATGGACTCCTAACATAACTTTCATATACAACACCCGAAAGTAGCATTCATAGTAGCATTTATTCAAAATGAGGCTTTGATCAGGTATCTATTCTGCTCTAACCAGGGTAGATTGCATATTGAATAGGTTCTAAAGAGTTTAATTAGTTTGACCCTCATCTGGAACAAATCAGAAGGCATATAATAGGCAGGGTGGAAAACCCCATGGGTTCTTAATTTGGCATATTGCCAGGAGCGTGTCTGGCCATAATAATTAATTGTGTTGCTTTAGAAAAGACCTTCATCTTACTGATCGGTTAGACTGTCACCATAAACTTACAGACTTTCCTACAGATGTAGGCTTTTTCACAGATGACATAGGTTTGCGACGATTTAGATAATTTCATAAGAGAAAGGTTCAATTAAGAATCAGGGGCAATATTCAAGAGAGAAAACTGACCCAAATGTCCTTTTTAGAGTGCACTTTGTCCCTGCTCATTTACATCTGTCACTGTCCGGTCAAAATCTTTTACCTCTAGTATGGGGTTGCAAGATTTTGATTTAACTACATTCTAGCACAAGCAACCTGCAGTCACAATGCAAAGAGCAACATGTGAGCATCAGTTGGCCGACCCTTAAATAACATTATTCTACAGGTGCAAAAAAGTGTGCCTGCAGGTGCAAGGTGAATTCAGAACTTATACTTAGGACATCAGGGAGGTCATTCTGCTTTTATAACAAAAATCACAGTGCCCTCTACATCTGAATACTATAATTAAAGAGAAAGTACTCCCCCCCCCATCTATTCCAATTGTAAAACAGCAGAACAATGTTCTAAATTATAATAGAGACACCTTCCAAGCTAACTAAGGAGACAGGCACGTGACTGCAGCACCAACCAGGCCTGAAAATGGTTTGGTTTGATAAGCCATAACTTGTCAGGTCACTGGCAGGTGTCTAACACTGGACAACCCTCTATTTGTTATCATGTTAACTTCAGCTTCATAATTATTCCTGTTTTTCAAGATAATTTACTTTTCTAATATGTTAGGTCTATTTTGATGATATGTCTAATATAACACATCTTAAATCTGGTTATTTGTGTTTTAAGAACATCTGGGTTAATTTGGTCAAGGATACATGTGTTTATTTTAATCTGTGATATTCTCAAAAGTCTTCATAAACAAAGTTGGTTGTGTTTTTCTGTTTTGTTCTTCAAAGTTCTACACAAAGCCTGATATTTGCTAAAAATAAGATATCTCTGACCCGCACAGTACTTGCACCATATATTATGGTAAGTACTTTGCGATTCTCTGCTAGGATGGAATATGGTTCAATACATTTTCTTTAGCACTAGAGCAGATGTAATTAACTGTGCTGAAAGCCCTCTTATCTTTTCAGAAGAAATGTTCTTGTATTAATTGTAAACTATTACCAAATCTTATCTGAACAAATTTGTCGATTAAAGCACAGAATTATTGAAGCACAATCTAGAAGCAGTCAGAAAGCTTAGCCACTAGCACACTATAAGTACTTTAATCAGAAACATTATATTCTTTTCCTAAAGTGCACCATGCATTTAATCCCTTAAATTCAACAATCCTTACTTGTGTACCTTCTGCCAAGTATGTACTAGCATTTCATCGACTGGATATTTTTCTTTTATTTAGTGTTTTACAGGATGCCAAAAAATTAACCTAGCCAGATCACTGTATGGATGGGTAGAGAAGTGCTCATTAATTGTTGCCTCCTGTTTGGCGTGAAGGGTGCCAAGTTATTTCCATATGCCTTTGGGAAAGCTGTAGTTCAGGTATCCTGTTTTGTAAACCCTACCTGATATTGTTCACAGATTTAGTAGTGGAAAATATGCATGTTGTGCTCCTCCTTGCTTTTTTCCTGTGTACTATAGGGCACGAGTCAAACATTTTTGTACAATGTGAGCCACTGCAAAAAAAAAAGCAGAAAAGATGGAAATAAAATAACAACCATTAATAAAAATATTTTATAATATTTGTATGTTTAGGACTTATTATGTCAAACCAGATTACAGACCATTGTATATTAGGCATGAGTTTATGAAGCTATAAGTTAATTTGTACGTGTTCTATTTTAAGAAAGGTCATTTTCTCTTCTACTTATTTATGTAAAAATTATCCATCCTATTTATCTATAATTATCTGTGATGCGTTTATAATAAGTGACCAAGTTTCAAAAGGCCCATTTAGGCAACTTTATGGAGAATTGGCAAGCTCATTTGGCACAAAGCACAGCTTGATAAACTCATGCAATGTTTCCTTTATGATTGAGAATGAAAGCTCAGGCAATTATAAATGGGCCCCTAAGTGTCTGTGAAGAATGTAGGCCTATCATGGGTCTTATCTTTTATCCTGAGGAGTATTGTCTCTTCTTGTGTTTGTAGGTGTCCTCTGGGTTTGCAGTTTCACTCAAAACTATAGGAATATATTTTAAATGCCCCTAGGTGCAGTGACATATATAGGTTTTGTAAATATATAACAGAGATAATAGTGGATTGTGGTGTTTTCCAAACCATTAGATATATCGTACCTCTAAACAATGGAGTTTCTGCTAACTGGCTACTATGGAGCCCTGATGCAGCAGGGTTTTATAAATAAGGTACATATGCCTTATATCCTTTTAAACAAGAATGGACCCAATTTATAGTCCAAAACATATACATGTATGAGATTACTATGAAATGGTATTTAGAGATCAGTCATACAGACTAAAATGTCCTGATTTTACAGTCAGGAATGTTAAAAAGTATGGAACAGAAATAGACATGCAGTCTAAGGCTGTACACAAAGAAAAGGGTATTAACAATACATAATATAGAACTATACAGAGATAAAATGTATCTAAGATAAGTAAAAAACGTAGTAGAACATGTTTGCTGAAAAGCAGCAACAGTGCATGCCTTGTAGCAAATTCTCCTAAAAAACACTAAATGTATTTACAAAAAGCTAGTCGAGCATTGAGTTTGTCTGTAAAGTTTCTGTTTTATTTTTTATAAGGAGAAATGAATCTAGTGATATGCCATATTACTTTTTTGCCTCCAGTAACAGATATATAAGAATTGTCTAATCTCTAAAAATAATATAAGATTAATGATACCAGAATCTTATTATAAAAAAATTCGAACTGCTAATACCATTTTTGTCAAGGCAGGACTGGTAGCAGCATTTAAAAAAAGAAACATTTGCACAATGTTTATTTCTTAATTTGTTTTTTATTTTAAATAATGGTTAAATTACAGCAGAAGACATTCATTTCACCCCTTGCCAATACATAACACATCATAATCTCCCAAGACTATATTCTAATTATTCATAACCAACTACAGTGATAATTTATTCTAATTTTCACACACATGGTGATAATTATGATTATTCTACAATTTTATGTAAGAAAACATATAAAATAAAAGCTTATCTTTGTCCATTGCTGGTGATTTGCTTTACATTCTGTTTCTGATCTTTCTTGGTTTCAAATGTCAATAAAATAAGAGCAACGTGTCCATGTTAATGTACTTCCATTCAAAAAAAACAACTCAATTTTAAAGCGTTCATATACTTTTCCAAAAACATTTTTGTACCCCATAGTTTTCCAATATAGGCATTTCAAACTAAATTACAAATGTAGAAGGATTTTGTTAAAATAACTATTCCTTCTAGCACTATGTTAATAATCTTATACTTATCTAACATATTCAGAGAAGCTGGGTATAGTGGTGGTGCTCAGAGCTAGGACTGTTTTAATTAATGACCTTCGTGATCAAAATGTCAATTTAATAAAAGAATATTAAAGCAGTGCAGGCAGTATTGTCACTGGAGGACCCCTTTGCATCAAATGAGGTGTTGATGCAGGATTTTGAAAGCTTTACTCTGTTTTGTTGCTTTAAGATTCCTACATTATGGTTGCTGGACTACAAATCCTATCATGCTTTAACCACTGATATTATTCTGAAGTTGTAGTCCAGCAGCAGCTGGGTGGAACAACAAGGCAGTGAATGGTTTAGTTGCCCTTTAAATCCCTTTCATGACATCTCATTACAGTGGATGAGAGGCAGTTTAAGCAGACAAAAATAAAACTTCTGACATGTAATGAATGACACACTATTAAGCAGTTCAGTTAAAATAGCCAGGCAAAAATATCTCATTTTGCATATAATTCCCATCTCAAATGAAATATGTCAAACTCAAGAAGTTTTCAACAGTATCAAGCAATAAAAGGCATCAAAAAGATTTTGAAGCAAAATGTAGAAACTCACAGTTGGCCAGTATTTTATTTCTTCAACATTTAAAATAATTTAAAACAATAGGCTTAGGCTTGGGGTGGCTACTCCAAACAAATAATCCTGGGTAGGACTGAAGTTTTGGTTTTTGCCATATTATTCTTGATGCTACCATAGCATCTATGTGATAAAATAATTGATTTAACCTAACAATCACTGAATATATTATTACAGAGGAACTCTACTGTTAGTAAATGTCACTGTCACTATCTTGGTGTAATTCTAATTTGTAGAACTGAGACAAAATAAAAATGTTGTTTTGTGGTAAAACAACTACTCCTATCCATACATGTCAAATCATCTGCAGTTTCAATGAATTAAACTAGTAAACCATAATGGAATTTGGTAGCTGTACCAATATTAAGAATGGATGGAAAAAAAAGACTGATAAATATCTGATCCGTTAACAGAAATTAAGTAGGCAGTGCAATTTATCTTTGGGAAGAAGTGGATAAAAATGTTTTGAGGGGATGATAGGAATTGTAATGGACGCAGTGCTTCTCAGTGTCTCTGGAGCTATAGTATGTATATGTATGTATGTATATTTTTATTTGTAAAGCGCTCCTTGAGGGCAAAGCACTGTACAACAAAACAATGAATTAGTAGTAACAAACAAGGGGTCAGAATAAAAAGTAACAATAAGTGCATTATTAGAATACAATTCACATAAATATAAAATATAATTAAGTGCTCAGTGTCAAGGAAACAAAAGGCTAGAGGACCCTACCCCGTAGGGCTTACAGTCTAAATGGGATGGTAAATTACAGACACAATTCAGAGGAGTAATAAGGTACTGTGGGTTACAGTTTGTTACATTGTTTTATAAGTGCCAGTTCAGGTGTTATCCAGGTGCTCCCAGAGGTTGTCTTTGAGTTTTGTTTTAAAAACATTGAGGGAGGATTCTCTCCTGAGAGATTCAGGAATGGCAATCCAAATATAAGGAGTTGCAAGAGAGAAGGGTTTGATACGGGAAACAGCAGTAGTAGTGGGGGGTACAACCAAGCAGTTGCTCTGAGAGGAGAGGAGGTTTCGGGCAGGAACATATAGAGAGACAAGAGATGAGATGTAGTTAGGTGCAGAGGAATGAAGGGCTTTGAAGGTTATAAGGAGGAGTTTATAAGTTATTCTTTGTTTTATATGAAGCCATGATAAGGACTTCAGCAGCGGAGGGGTCTGTACTCTTTTGGATGAGAGGAGGATAATTCTTGCAGCAGTATTTAATACAGATTGTAGAGGAATATAGTATGTATATTGATATAGTATATATATATAAATATAGTATTTATATATAGTATATATAGTAAATATAGTATATTGAATTGATACTTATTATTAAATGCAGCCAGCAATGTAGTTACAAACCTGTGATAAATTGAGTACATAGCCAGTGATGTGGCAAAACTAGGCATGAAGTTCATCTTTAAAGGCAGCTTGTAGTGTTTTTAGAAATAATGCCAACACTGTTTTGAAAATGTACACCACATTCCATGAATAGAGGAGTGCATGATGAAAAGTTATACCTTATGACTCTTTTTCTTTGCCAATGGAGGGTTTTAAATCTAAGTAAAGGTGGTAAGCCTATCCATCCCCTAAAGACACACTACAACATTTACCAAAATGAGAATGAAACGTTGCTTTTGTGTCTTGTACATAGCCAATTGTTTTTTTTAGAACTCTATTGCTAAGCTCGTGACTTTTGTGGCATGCTTTTAGAAAATGTCACACTAGAGGACAGATTTATCAAGGGTCAAGGTGAATTTTGAGCTATTTTTTGTGTACGTCGACTAGGGAATAGTTGAAATTCGATTTGAATTTTAAATATTTTTGAAAATTTGAATATCAAAATTTATCATGTACTGTCTCTTTAAAAATTCATCTTCGACCATTCGCCATTTAAAACCTGCCGAATTGCTATTTCAGCCTATGGGGGACCTCTTAGAACCTATTGGAGTCAATTGGTGAACTTTGAAAAATCAACATTTTTTTGGGAAAAAACTTTGAATCGAATTTGATCGAATGCACTATTCCTTTGATTCGAACAATTTGAATTCTGCCGAATACGGACCTATTCAATTGAAAACGGACCTATTCTTTTTTTTTGGTTTTTTCAATTCGAAATTCGACCCTTGATAAATATGCCCCTAAAAGTATGATAGGTAGCATGGTTTTAGTTGGTTTTAAGTATTGCTCGTGACACCCCCCCCCCATTTTTTTAATAAAAGTATGTTTTATCTATTTCAATATTTTGAGTACATTTTAAAAGAAAAAAATCGTGCCTCAGTAACTTAATACTTTTTTGTGGACTCCATATTGTCCCAGTTTTGTATATATGTGAAAAAGGCATAACTCGTCACACTATCAATTCTCAGAACTATACACTGTATTTGCTTATGAGATCTTACATATACGTTATATAGTTACATAGTACTTAGCAGCTAAGAATAAAGCATGGCACATATTTATCAAATACAGTGTTTTGCCCTTTTGCTGTTGTCTGCAATTTGTCTCTAGTACTCTAGCACAAAATGTTTCAATGTCTTAAATATATTGATAATGGGTTGAATGCAGAGGACTCTTGCATTTGTCTACATGTATTTTGTGGTCACAGCCTCATTGCCTAATGGTTTTAAAAATTAGTGGTGAGCACAACTTTCCCTTGTTTGTTATAGTTTATACAGGAGTCATGGCCAGCTCCATGCTGTAGCCCCCACCCTTTTGAACTAAAATCAGGTGATCCCACTGGTGGCCAATAAAGGGGGAACCAAGTTTGGGAGTTTTAACCTTGAAAGCAGCAAGTAAGTTGCAGATAAAACTTATTCCCTGTGTAAAATGTTTAATGCAGCAATAGAATTCTTTGAGTGTAGGACTGGCCATACCAGGGCAAACAATCTCTGTTTTGTTTATAGGGTAAGGCATTTTTGGCAGCTTAAGGCACAAAATGACTCAATGGGGCATATACACTTGTCAGAACAATTCACCAGAAATCCCATCTGCAGGGACATAGGCAATTCACTAACAGGTGTAGACTATAATTCGCTAGTGAGCGAGACCGGCGACTTCATTAATCTACAAATTTACTGAGGCGCGAATTTTACTGAACGTTACCGCTTTCACCAGAGTTTACTTTGCCACCGCAGACCAGGCAAACTGATAAAACGAAGCTACATCTTCCTCAACCTCATGTCAGTAACATCATATCCTGTATGCCGGAAATTCAATAAAGTTGTAAAAAACAGTGGCGACTTTTTTTAAAACGGGATTGCCTTCAAAGTTCAAACTATTAAAGATTTTTGTGTTAACATTTTTTTCCATACATTTGAGGGGCATGGCACATTTGTTATAGGTAGGGATGTAGCGAACTGTTCGCCGGCGAACTAGTTCGCGCGAACTTCGACTGTTCGCGTCCGCCGAATGTTCGCGAACGTCGCGCGACGTTCGCCAATTGGTGTTCGCGTTCGATTCGAAGTAAAATTTAGTTTGACCATTCGACCATTCGACCGTTCGATCGCTAAAATCGAACGATTTCCATTCGTTCGAACGATTATAAGCATTCGATTGAATTAAAATCATTCGATCGAATAGCTTCGATCGTTCGATTCGAACGAAAATCGTTCGATCGTACGAATAAAATCCTTCGATCGTTCGATCGAACGATTTTATCGAGCGTTCGAAGTTCGCGAACTGTTCGCGAACTGTTCGCTTTTTTGCCGGTGTTCGCGAACGGCGTTCGCGAACATCAAATCGGCAGTTCGCTACATCACTAGTTATAGGGTGGGCTCATGTGTCGGGCATTCGAGGATCTCTTCTGTCTTTATTATAGATCCTTGGATATTTCGATATTCGAAGTCGAAGGATTTTAATTCCCCAGTCGAATATCGAGGGTTAATTAACCCTCGATATTTGACCCTTGATGAATTTGCCCCTTTGTGTTATTTTTAAAGGAGAAAATAACCCAATGTCTTGAAGAAATCTGTGTTTAGAAGAAATAAAGTTGTAAAATTCTTAAAGTTTACTGTCAATACAAGTGTTATCATAAGGCTATACTTACTATGTTTTCTCCATTCCCTCCCATACATGCCCCATTTAGTCCTCCAATCATCATCCTCTCCCTTAAAACAGCTTCACTATAATCACTGAAATGCAGCCCATCTCAACCATCCATGATGAAAACGCTGAAGCAAGCACCTTTGTCCTTTGGTCCCACTCTGTGTGCATCAGCCAGGACACTTAAACAGGTTTGGGATATGTTATCCGGAAACATATTATCCGGAAACCTCCAAGTTATGCAAAGTCTGTCTCCCAATTTTCTCCAAATAATACAAATTTTTAAAAAATTATTTCCTTATTTTTCTATAATAATTAAATAGTACCTTGTACTTGATCCAAACTAAGATATAATGAATCCTTAATGGAAGCAACCCCAGCCTATTGGGTTAATTTCATGTGTACATGATTTTCTAGTAGACTAAGGGGCAGATTCACTAAGGGTCGAATTTCGAAGTTAAAAATACTTCGAAATTCGACCCTCGAATTGAAATCCTTCGACTTCGAATATCGAAGTCGAAGGATTTAGCGCTAAACGTTCGATCGAACGATCGAAGGATTTTTCGTTCGATTGAACGATTAAATCCTTCGAATCGAACGATTCGAAGGATTTTAATCAAACGATCGAATGAAAATCCTTCGATCAAAAAAAGCTCAGCAAGCCTATGGGGACCTTCCCCATAGGCTAACATTGACTTCGGTAGGTTTTATCTGCCGAAGTAGGGGGTCGAAGTTTTTTTTAAAGGGTAAGTACTTCGACTATCGAATGGTCGAATAGTCGAACGATTTTTACTTCGAATCGTTCGATTTCGTTCGACTTCGATCGAATTCGAACGAATTTAACCAATTCGATGGTCAAAGTACCCAAAAAAAACTTCGAAATTCGAAGTTTTTTTTATTCTAACCCTTCACCCGAATTTAGTGAATCGGCCCCTCAATGTATGAGGATCCAAATTACAGAAAGATCCATTACCCGGAAAACCCCAGGTCCAAAACATTCTTGATAACAGGTCCCATACCTGTATTATATTGTTTGGACGGCGCACTCCAGGGCCCTCTTAGAACAGAATCGCTAATTTTCAATTCGGCATTTAAAACAGATTTCCCCTGTCCTCTCCATGTCAGTACTCACCGGGACTAGCCCCTCCCCTCATGCTCCGTCAGAAGAACCCTCCCACAAACAATAAAGGTGTCACTTACACTCTCGACGGTGTCTTTTTGGTTCTTCTCCTTTGCTCCGCTCCTTTTTAGGAGCTTGTTTTTTCTTTTAGGGGGGATTAGCTGGGACCTGCCCATAAGGCGTCCCTGGAACCGGCCTTTTCCCTGGCGAGTCAGGGTTTTTCGCCCGCCGTCTGCCTCAAGAACTCGGCGTTCCCCTGCTTCCCGGGTTACCGGCCTGCTCATAAAGCGTCCGGCTCCCATGCGACCTATGGCAGCCGCATCAGTTTTGGAACGCAGGCGGGGATGCGGAAGTTAGCGTTCGGCCGCAATCAGAGGAGTTCGTCGGGGCGGTGACGTCATATCCGGAAATCCTTTTCTTCCGGGTTGCGGACAAACAGCGCGCCTTGTTTGAATTGGCGTCCTGGGTCTGTGTCACATCCGCTCTCGGCCTCTGCTATACTCCTCTGGGTAGGCCTTAGTTTAGCGGATTCCAGGGGGTACCTGTAATGATTGGGGCTGATTCAAGGGAATGTTTCCCACCTAACAGCTACCGTATTTTTTCTTTTACTACAGGTCCCTTCCTGGCTGGGTCCAAGCCGCATCCCCCAGAAGTCTAGTCCCCCCCTGCTGAGGTAGAGGAAAAAAAAAAAAAAAAAAAAAAAGATAAATCAAGCCCACGCAAACACTATATCTGTGTAGGACCTGGGCAGATGGGGATATTAATAACTATATGCCTCTCTGTTTTCTCCTAGCACCATGAAACCGGCCGCTAGGCGAAAGGAATCCCCCAGCCCTACGGAGGCCTCAAGCAGTCAATGCCTGGGATGCTCCGAACCAGCGCTAATGGGCAAAAGACTATGCCAGCTCTGTCTCACGAAAGCTGCTGGCACATCGATCCCACCATCAGATATACGGGCCTGGATCAAACAAGCTGTAGCCCAGGAATTGTCAGGTGCCTCAGCTGTCACAACCCGAGCTTCCAAAGAGGCTCATCCACCAGAAGAGGATGCCTGTGGAGACCTATTGCTTGATTCTTCCTCAGAGGAAGATTCGGAAGAGGAACACTCTTCCTTTGACTTTAATCTGATTTCCCCATTGATTAGGGCCATGAGACTGGCCCTAAATCTCCAGGAAAAAGAGGCATCTACTGCCCAGTTCTTACCCTCAGCAAGGAAGAAGGGGCAAGTTTTTCCTCTACACCAAGAGGTGGCAGATCTGATCAAATCAGAATGGGAGGTTTTGTCCAAAAGAAGTCCAACTCAACAGCGATTTACCAAGCTATATCCCTTCAATGAAGAAGATATCAAGGACTTCTGTTCCGTCCCGGTTGTGGATGCCCCAGTACTAAACCTTTCCAGGAATACACTCTTACCCATTGATGATCAAGCCTCACTGCGCGACCCCATGGATAAGAGACTTGAGACAGACCTGAAAAGAGCCTATCTTAATGCAGGAGAATCTCTTAAGCCAGCGGTGGCTAGTCTGGCTGTAGCTAAAGCCATGGAGACTTGGCTAGCCAATATAGAGTCTGCTATCAAAGAAGGCCAGGACAGAAACGACATTCTAGAGGGCCTTACGGAACTAAAATTGGGTTCTTCCTTCCTGATAAACACGTCTGTGGATCAGGTTAGATTAGCCTCAAGATCATTAGCCCTCTCTGTCTCAGCGAGAAGGGCTCTGTGGCTCAGATCATGGGAGGCGGACACTACTTCTAAAATTGCCCTTTGCACCCTCCCCTTCCAGGGGCAGGCATTGTTTGGAAAGAAAATGGAAGATCTAATTTCCAAGGCTTCCGGAGGAAAGAGCCAGCTGCTTCCCCAAAGGAAAAGAAGAAGGTTTCCAGAGAAACAGTCCTCAAAGGGTAAGTTTCCTTCTAAGACTAGACAAACGTCTGGAGAATCATATTCCTTTCGGAGTAAGACCTCTGATGACAAATCATCAAGTTGGCGCGGGGGCCAGTCTGGATTGTTCAGGCGCTACAGAGGAAAATCCTCAGGTCCAGCCCGTCGCCCGTTCTGAAGGTGGTGGTCCCCAGGGTCTCCAGTTGGGGGGAAGACTCCGCCACTTCTGGGACGCCTGGGATCAGTCCACAGACGATGCTTGGGTTCGCAGGGTGATCAAAGAGGGCTACAGTCTAGAGTTTGTCACCATCCTTCCGCGACCAGTCTTTCACCGTTCAGCTGTTCCAAGGAACCCAGAGAAAAGAAAGGCTCTTCTCCAGTGTCTCGATACCTTGACCCAGCAGAATGTCATCATTCCGGTCCCGAGAGAGGAAAAGAAGTCTGGGGTATACTCAGTCTTCTTCCTAGTCAAGAAGGCCTCGGGAACTTGGCGCCCGATCCTAGACTTGAAATCAGTAAACAAGACTTTACGGAAGCAGCATTTCCGAATGGAGTCCTTGGACTCAGTGAAGAAAGCCTTATGTCCAGGCGATTGGATGTGCTCCCTGGATATACGCGACGCGTATCATCATGTTCCAGTCAACATCCGGGATCAACAGTTTCTGCGATTTGCAGTAGGAAAGGCTCACTTCCAATTTCAATGTCTTCCTTTTGGCCTCTCTACAGCCCCGAGGGTCTTCTCCAAGATACTGGTGGTACTGGTAGCCCTTTTACGATGGCAGAAGATCCGAATCTTCCATTACCTGGACGATCTAATCCTCCTTGCAGGCTCCAGGAAACAACTAATAGACCACAGGGAACAGGTGATATCTTTTCTACAGGGGCATGGATGGTATCTGAACTGGCAAAAGAGTCAACTTCTCCCAACTCAGAGAATAGTGTACCTGGGAGCAATCATAGACTCCTGCAGGGGTACCATCAGTCTGTCCGAAGAAAGACAACGAACCTTAGCTCTAGAAGCAAGGGAACTAGGATTACTCTCCAGAGTCCCAGCGATCAGATTGGCGAAGATCTTGGGGATGATGACCTCATCCATAGGATTAGTCCCTTGGGCCCAGTGGAGGATGAGGGGAATCCAATTTCCTTTTCTTCAACAATGGGATGGTTTTTCCCAGGATCAGAGAATCATAATGTTACCTTCAACGTTGAAAGCTCTTTCCTGGTGGCAGGTCCCTCAACATTTAGCCAGGGGAGTCAAACTCTTTCTGAAACCATGGTCTATCCTGACCACAGATGCATCAGGCATAGGCTGGGGTGCAGAATTAGAAAACCAAGTAGCTCAAGGCTCATGGCTAATTCCATCCTCAGACGTGCCCTCAAATGTGCTAGAGATCAGGGCAGTAATCGCAGCCTGTCGATTCTTCAGCGGTCAACTTCACGGCCAAAGGCTAATGGTTCGTTCCGACAACACAACCACAGTAGCCTATATCAGAAAGCAGGGGGGCACAAGAAGCATCTCACTGATGCAAGAAGTAGAGCCTCTCTTTCAAATTGCGGAAGAAACCTTGGAGGATCTCTCAGCGGTCTATATTCCAGGCAGAGAGAACCAAACAGCGGACTTCCTGAGCAGACACACGCTAGAAAGGCACGAATGGGAACTTCATTCCCGGATTTTCAGGATAATTGTCCAACGCTGGGGTCGTCCCACAATAGATTTGATGGCGACTTCAAGGAACTCAAAATGCAAAAGGTTCTACTCAAGAGATCCAGAACACAACGCACTAGCAGTAGACGCCTTCTGTCAGAAGTGGATCCATCCTTTGGCTTATATCTTTCCTCCTCTTCCTCTGATCGGGAAAGTGATTCAGAAGATCAGGGAGGACAGGGCGGAGGTCAAATGCATAGCTCCGGCATGGCCGAGACGCCCCTGGTTTCCTCGTTTACTACAAATGACAGTGGATGTCCCATGGAAACTTCCATGTGCAGGACCTCTCCTGGTCCAAGGGACACTCATCCATCCAGACCCGGGTCCATTGGCCCTGACGGCTTGGCGACTGAGCGGCAGAATCTAGAGGCTCATGGTTTGTCGGGAGAAGTCGTAAACACATTACTAAAATCCAGAAAGGATTCTACTAATAGCAGGTATGGCAGAACCTGGGAATGTTTCAGGATATGGAGAGAAACTAGAGGCATACCTTCAGCAACCATCAAGGTTGGAGAATTGCTCGAGTTTTTGCAGTCAGGTCTGAGTAAGGGCTTGAGCGTAAGCACCCTGAGGACTCAGGTCTCAGCCTTATCTGCCTTCTCTGAGGTACGCTGGTCCCAGCATCCTTTGGTAGTTCGCTTCTTCAAGGCAGCCGTTAGAATCTTGCCAGCAAAGAGACCTTCTTGCCCGCAATGGGACCTACCTTTGGTACTACAGATGCTGTCCAGACATCCCTTTCATCCTACAGAAGGAATGTCATTATGGTTCCTGACGTTAAAAGCGGTGTTCCTGGTGGCAATCACCTCGGCCAAGAGGGTAGGGGAACTACAGGCTCTTCTATACGACAACACCAGTCCAGTGTTTTTTCAGGATAGAGTAGTCCTGAGATTTGCGGCTTCATTCAAACCCAAGGTGGTATCCCCTTTCCATCTGAAAGACGAGTTATCTTTACCATCCTTTCCAGATGAGGAAGAGGACCAAGATCTTCGAGCATTAGACGTAGCAGTGGTGATAAGATCCTATTGTGAGGCCACATCTCAGATAAGAAATAGTGACCGTCTTTTTATTGTCCCTGCGGGAAAGAATAAGGTGAAAGCAGCCTCTTCCTACACGATCTCCAGTTGGATAAAGCTGGTCATTAAGAAGGCTTACTCGTCTCAAACCACTCAGGACCAAGCAAGCGTTAGGGCTCACTCTACCAGGGGGCAAGCAGCTTCATGGGCGGCTGAAGCGGGGACTCCAATGGAGGTGATTTGCAGAGCGGCTTCATGGTCATCATCTAATACCTTTCTTTCACACTACAAGCTGGATGTATCCTCATCCAGGAACGCTCAGTTTGGCGCCAGTGTTCTCAGATGTGCTTCTGGAAAGCAATAAAATGTTTTTTGCAGTTCAATGTCTGTGGTTATTTATCCCACCCTACGGATCCGGGGAGCTTGCTACATCCCGGTGAGTACTGACATGGAGAGGACAGGGGAAAAGGGAAAATTGCGTCATACTTACCGTGATTTTCCTTTCCTAGGCCTCTCCATGTCAGTACGGCCCTCCCAGACATTTAATTAAGGAGCTTGTTACTAGACACCGTCGAGAGTGTAAGTGACACCTTTATTGTTTGTGGGAGGGTTCTTCTGACGGAGCATGAGGGGAGGGGCTAGTCCCGGTGAGTACTGACATGGAGAGGCCTAGGAAAGGAAAATCACGGTAAGTATGACGCAATTTTCCCTTTTCTAGTGATGGGCGAATTTATTCGGCAGGTGCAAATTCGCAGCGAATTTGCGCAATTCGCTGCCAGCGAATAATTTTGCGAAACGCCCGCGAAAATTTGCGGAAAAAATTCGCCGGCGCCAAAAAAAATTTTCCCGAAAAAACGGCATCAAAAACGGGCAAAAACGAGATGCCTGCGCCGTTTCGCAAATTTTTCGCCGTTTTGCGAATTCCGCGCAAAATTCGTGAATTTTCTGGCGAATAGAAACGGCGCAAATTCGCCCATCACTACAGATTTCCTTTATTCACACATCTTGGTACATCAAATAAGGTGGTCTGATTTTGTGTCACTGCACTTCATCAGAGACCGCCTGATCCACTTGCACACATGTTATTTAAACCCCCAAAGAGACACTCCCAATTAATTAACATATTAACCTCTTTACCAACAAAATCATTTAGGGCTCTTACACATGAGCGTTCCGACCTGCGCTCCCCTGCGTTTTGTTTTTTGGCGTTCAGCCGCAGGGGAGCACAGGAATAGACGCAAGTCATTATTTGAAATGGGGCTGTACTCACTCAGGCACGTGTAGGCGCCGAACGCAGGTTCAGACGCAACATGCTGCGTTTTTCCTGCGTTCGGCGCCTACACGCGCCTGAGTGAGTACAGCCCCATTTCAAATAATGACTTGCGTCTATTCCTGCGCTCCCCTGCGGCTGAACGCCAAAAAACGGAACACAGGGGAACGCAGGTCAGAACGCTCATGTGTAAGAGCCCTAAAAATAAAGTAAATGTATGCAAAGCATCAAAAACAAACGATTTAACCAGCGAATCCATTGTAATCCATAATTAAATATCAATTCATTATTTACATTCCTCAGAGTTGAATAATTTCATATTTATACAAAAAATACGTTAATTAATTAAAATCATTCCATGCATTAGTCAATCTGCTCAATTCATAGCTATTTGTTTTAAATTCCGTTACAATGTTCGCCTATGTACCTAAAGATGGTTACATAAAACATTAATTCCTCTAATTTCAAAAGTTTAAATTTGTAGCAATTCTATTGCGTGTAGAATAGTGCTCCACTTACGGATTAGAAAAAGCAACTTGTATCAAAGACTGAGTTTAAGCCATTCGGCTGCCTTGTGCACAGTTTGTAAATCCATTTCACCTCTGCCCTTAATAATTTCTTTTGTAAATCTCCACCTCTCGGGCCTAATGTGACTCTCTCTATGCCCTGTACTGATCCTAATTGTATATCACTCCCATTGCACTCTTTAAAGTGCGTTGAGACCAGTGTAGTATCATTTCCAGATCTGATAGTATTCAAATGCTCCCTAATCCTATTTTTTAAATTTCTCATAGTGCAACCTACGTACTGTATTTGGCACTTTTTACAGATGATCAAATAAATGACTGCCTTGGTGTTACAATTAATATAACTGTTAATCCGATATGTTTCACTAGTAACACTGCACTTAAAGGTCTCTGATGTCACAACCACATCACACGTCATACAGTGCGTCGATCCACATCTATAAATTCCCAGACTTTGCAGCCATGTCCGCGCTGTTGTTTCCACATTAAATAGGTTGGGAGCTAAAACTGTCCTAAGTGTAGGGGCCTTTCATGCTACAATCCGAACACCAGGTTCCAGTATCCTTTTAAACGCCTTATCCCCATACAATATTGGTAGGTGTCTATTGAAAATTTTTTAATCATATAAAACTGTGCGCTGTACATCATACTCATAGTCAACTTCTGTCCCTCTTACTCACAGTCCATCATCTGTATCTGCATCATCTCATTCACTGTCTGTTCCCTGTTAATTCTGTATTTATAGATCTTTTCCCTCCTATTCCATATCTGTATTATATTACTTTAAAAGTGATGATAGACCCACCAACAGAAAGAGCATTTTACATAATGTTGTGCAGTATTTTTCTTTTACCCTAGAATTGTTTTTTTTTTTTGGAATTTATAAGATGCAAAGTACGGTATAGATAAATGCACTGTGAAGTTATGCTTCTCACTTTACATTTATTTTGCTTTTCAGTAGAAATAAACATTCACAGCAGCTCTATTGGGTTTGCCATTTAAAGGAATTGTTTACACATGCAGATTAGGGACTGGCAGGGATCCAGCAGATTGTTACAGTTCCACTAAAACTCGATTAATTTGTATAGCACAATTATGCTTTCCACTTGAGAAAAGAAAATCAGCTCTGCTTGATTAGGAATTTGACAATGTGAATTTCAGAAATGGAAGAAATGCTAGCTTGATTACTGTGAAAATAAAAACATGTAGTCTACCTTAAAGGGACAAGTATAGCAAATATGAAGTTTATTAATTAAACCTTGTGTACTGTTTTTCCTATTCTTTACATGTAAACACATTTTTTCCTGTTTTATTGCAGTGTTTTCTATCAGCCGAAACAGAAGGGTAATTTACTGATGTTGGGCATGGTGCACATCACAACAACCAAATACAAGCTACCATGTGTTTTGCACTTTACACCCCAGGCTGCCATAAGTGACTGTAGGTGACGGACCTGTTCTGTCTGGATGAATACAGTTCTACAAATGCTAAGCAGAGCTTTATTCATGATGAGTGGGTAGGGGAGGCATCTAGGTATCCCCTCTCATGCCCTTTACCTGTCTCTTAATTTCATTTAAATGCATGCTGCAAAGTAGCCGCTGCTTACTTCTTGCCCTATAGCCATTGATAAAGAAAAGGATGATTTCTGAGAGAATGACCACAAAGGGGCATGATTTTGTGCCCATTAATGCTCTAGTATAAACATTATACCACCTGCTAAACAAATCAACAGGCCCAAAATGACTGTAAACTCAAAAGATTCTCCTGCCAATAGGAAACAAACCCTTCCTAAGGTTGTGACAATAAACATTCATAAAATATGAATGAAAATAAATATTTAATACATTATACAGTATATGCATTATAAGGATAACCTATACAATAAGCAAATTGTGCAAAATACAGAAAAATAAAACAACCATGGGAAGGGTTGGAGGAAATGAGCCTTACCTTATATTTGCAGTGCCACATTGGCTTACCCACCGAAAGGTGAATGTCTTACAACCAAGAGCCCTACCTACCACACAGTCCACCAATGGAATTGAAAATAACACTGTGTTTTTCACCTACCTATAAGGTCATACATTGGGCTAGCTTTACAGAGCTTTATAGATGCACATGATTTATATGGTGAATCCTGGAGTTAATGCTACAATGCCAACCATTATCTAGACATGTTTATATATTTCAATACTGTAGCATACAGAAGCAGGTTCTTGACTAAGAAGGGTAGTTTTATGATTTTCTGTTGCTAAAATTTCCAGAATTCCTATGCATACAGTCTACTCATTTTCCTGGGTTAATCTGCTGTTATATGGAAGATGATAAATTCATCAAACAGATATGAATATAGAGCTCCATTATCCAATAAAATTGCTTTTCTCTAATATTCTTTTTATTGTTTGTGCAGCTTTATTATTTTGTTGATGCACAAACAACTCCACCAGACCTACTCATAGTTAGACATAAAAACACTCTCACAAAATGGAATATTTTTCTTATTCACGTGTGTCACTTTGTAGGGTTAAGAAGGGAATTTAAAAGAGTAACTGCTCATCTGTATTCAGTGCTTGATGAACTGTTTTATGTAACAGCTTTGCTGATGGTGTTGGAAGTGAAATGCTCAGGTTTGCATATGGCACTAAATTGAACGGGACCTGTAAATAATAAGACACAATGGTGCATGATACAGGATTTACAAAGTTTGAATATATAAGCAAACAGATGGCAAATGTAGTTTAGTGTAGAAAGAATATAAAAGGATAAGTCTTAGAACACTGCATAAAAAAAGAATATATCATGCACAGACAGGCATCCTAGCATATTTCACAGGAACAGAAAATTGCAAAGTTTTTTTCTGACACGTTATCCCTGGAGTTATTCTTCCAGATGTGCAGTAACAACAAAGTGTAAAAAGACAACGTTAGAGAACTTTTTAGAGAACTGTGCCACATCTTTTGTAACTGGTCTTCTTGGAAAATGAAAACTATAAAATCAACAATGTCATGCAGAGACAGAACATGAATTAATTTATATGATTCTCTCAGAAATAGCATATGGAAAACAACATTCATTATTATAAGACTTCATTTCTCTGACAACATAAATACTGAGTGGAGTTCATTATACCATAGAAAAGACCATCAGAAGTGAAACCTTAATTGCAAAACATTTCCGCTAATGTAACAAAGGCTAAGTAACAGATGATGCCGTGGGCTGCATTCAATGGCAATATGTTCATTAAAACAAATGTGTTAATTGTATACATCCTCTTCTATTTTATTTACTCATTGAAAAGTTATTAAATTATTCCAGCAAGTAGCAAGTGCAAGCATGCATGCTCTAAGTTCTTGTTGCAGTAAAGGGCCAGTAGTGGTTATAACTATAGAGAAAGCAATTGCCAGGGGCCCATGGAGTATATGGGGCTTAGTAAAGCACTGACTGATGAAGGGGAGAAAGATTACAGTATATGTTGTTGCCTTATTTCCCAAAACCTAAGAGTGTTGTTTCCATAACTGTAAGGCATCACACATTCTAAAAAATTTCCAACACCTGTGGGTAAAATTGAAATCTACAGGTACCAAAGAAACACATGCCTAAAGGTGGACAAGGGTCATCCTGTATAGTCCTCTGACTAATTGGCCTAATCAGTACAAGGGGCCATACACAGCTGTTCTTCCTCTTCATTTCCCTTTTACTGACCAACTGAAATTTTCAATTTGGACAGATAACCCACCACAAGCACAAGATTATCAATTTAAGCAACCTTATTTGTGTAAAGGACATTGTATGGCTGATAATACAGTTATTCAGAATGCTCTGGACCTGAGAGGATCTTTTCATAATTTGGTTATTTATACCTTAAGCATAAATAAATTCAACATGCTGGTTTTGCAGTAGACACAAAGTCATGCATCATATTATCCTATCCTCTCCTTCCACATTAAGCAATAAGATTTGAGCACCTAGATATTATCTGTTGGTGGTCAGATTTATTAATTGTGCCTGTGTTTGTAATCTAGTAATATATAAACTATAGATGGTACTTTTTGTTAAACAGCGACATATTTACTAAGTGTAGTAGTTACTATACTTATTACCAGTGGACCAGAGATAATGTTTAAAATCACAGACATGTTTATAAGAAATTGGCAACATGGGAGCCTTTTTTTATTAAAAAAAAAAAAACAGTTGTAGCATAATGGATACCAGGTCCACTAACAATGTAGGCTATGTGTGTAGTAGTGTACTGAGTTGAAAAATTGTGATTTTGCCTTCCCATTGACTCCAATGCAATTCAGCAAGTTTGCGATTTTGACACAAAGCAAAGCATGACAAATTTGATCAACGCTGTCAACAAGACTTGAAATTAAGGAAAATAAATTGATTGGTAGTCCAAAAGTGGAAAAAAGTAAAAAAAAAAAAAAAATGGGGCAGATTTACTAATGGGCGAAGTGGCTAACGCTAGGGACAAATCTCTAGCGTTACCACCCACAGGGACATTGCTGATTTACTAATGGATGCAGGTGACAATTCACTAGCGAAAGAGACTGGCACTAGCAGTCATTCTTTACGCTCTGATGAACGGTTGTTACTCCGCAAATATACTAATGTGCAGATTTTACTGAATGTTACCTCTCTTGCCAGAGTTGCCTTCTTCAGCTCAGACCAGGCAAAGTGCATTAAAGGAGAAGGAAAGCTAGCAAAGCAGTTTATTGCCAATAGATTAGCCACAATAGTGCAAACTATAACACTATTTATTCGGTGGAATGCTTTACCATACTGGAGTAAACAGCTCTCGGTTTGTTTAGGATAGCAGCTGCCATATTTTCTTGGTGTGACATCACTTCCTGCCTCAAGTGCACTTTATAATATCTCCCATTTGTCCCTGTGTATATACACACTCCTTTAGAGTAAGTCAGTGGCCGACAAATGATGCTCAGTCAAATATTTTGTATTTCCCACTCATAAATATTAAGTCAAATATGAGAACATTATTCAGGCTAGGATTTGTAGAAAGGCCACTAAGGCTTGGGCCTAGGGCAGCAGTATTTCAGGTGGCTGGCATAAAGCCCAACCACACCCGTATTGGTTTGGAAGCTCTGAGGCTGATTCCCTTGTACCGATCCCCAGCGCCCGCTATGTAAATCTGGCCCTGGTCTTTTCCTTTTTTCAGCCTGCAAAAGACCTAACAAACTTTATTTGGGTAACTGGTTTCCCACAATCTCTTATGCAACAGTCTTTTTTTATCTTACAACAACAAAAAACTATATATATATATATATATATATATATATATATATATATATATATATATATATATATATATATGTATGTAAGATTTATCGGCACTCACCAATCAACGAGTCACTTGCAGTGTGCTAACCAAAGTAATCTCTCGCAGTCCATGAAAGCACTCACAGCAACCGCCATCAAGCGTGTATCACTCTATCTTTATTTGTGCATGGTGTATCAACGCGTTTCGACTCACGTCCTGATGACGGCTCCATGTGAGCCGAAACGCGCCATGCGTTTTATTTTTTATGTGCATTCTAGCATTACCTGTAATAAATTACCTGATTACAGGTAATGCTAGAATGCACATAAAAAATAAAACAAGTTAGGGACCGCCATTCGGGGTTTACCTTAACGTGGTATGGTGGCTTATCAATTTTATGATCATAACTTTGTAACAAAATAACCCCTATTTGGGTACATGCAATAGCATTTATTATACTTATGTATATATACTTTAAAGCCTTTAGAGTGCTTCCACAACCCCCCTGTTTTGATATTGTATATTTAGCCGGAAGCTGTGGCATAGCTTCAGTGGTTGTAGCACCCCATACCCCCCCTTTAAACTAGTGGTGATCCTATGCTTTTAAAATTGGGAGTTTGTTTTGGGAATATCTCTCCTTTAAAAGCCTGATTGCTGGCTGGAGAGGATTTAGCCCTCAGTGAAAAAACAGCGTTCAATGGACATTGATTACAGGTAATGCTAGAATGCACATAAAAAATAAAACAAGTTAGGGACCGCCATTCGGGGTTTACCTTGACGTGGTATGGTGGCTTATCAATTTTATGATCATAACTTTGTAACAAAATAACCCCTATTTGGGTACATATGCAATAGCATTTATTATACTTATGTATATATACTTTAAAGCCTTTAGAGTGCTCCCACAACCTCCCTGTTTTGATATTGTATATATATATATATATATATATATATATATATATATATATATATATATATATATATATATATATATATATATAATATAACTGTCCTTCATAAAAAAGGACAATTACATGTGGAAACATTACTTTGCCTTTCCTCTTTAAGGCTCTACCTTTGTTATACAGATGAAGCCACTTTGGTTCGTGTGTTTAACACAGCATTAACTCATTTAACCCACTTATCCCATTTAACACAGACAATAGCTTCACTGCATCCCATCTAATTAAAGCATTCACCGTTTGTGATCAATGGTGCTTCTTAAGCTAATGAAAAGGTTAAATGCATTAAATGAGTTAAGATGACTAGTGATGGCGAATAAATTTGTCTAATTTGCGGTGAATTCCTGAGTTTCGCCGCAAACCAATTAATTCAAATTGTCTAATTATTTGTTGTAAATGCAGCGACAATTTGCCTGCAAAAAATCCTCTGCATTAAAAAAAATTGGTGTCAAAATTGCCACGCGCATATAAATTATTGTGCGTCATAATTTTTCCGATATACATTGACTTTAATGCATTAGGACTGATTAGTCATGCATATAAAAATTTCCGCTCTAGTCATTATTGACGTGTGTCCAAATTATTTTGACGCCCATTGACTTTAATGCGTTTTGCGAATTTTTCGGCTTAGATTCACCCATCACTAAAGATAACTTTAGCGAATAATCCAGTAGCACACTGATTATGGTGTGATACAGATGCAGCCACTTTGGTTTGTCTGTTTGACACAGAATAACTAAACACAGATATCCCATTTATCTCATTTAACACAGAAAACTGCGTCACAACATCCCATCTAATTAAAGCATTCACCATTGTGAACAATGGAGCTTTGGTATGCTAATGAAAAGGTTAAATGCATTAAATGAGTTAAGATGACTTAAGATAACACAGTTTCTTCAATTACCCCTGAGTCATGACGCATTTAACTCACAAATCCAAGTGGCTTCATCTGTAAGTGATAAATTGTTTATTTAGCCCACATACATACAAGGTAAGGGCAACGTTTCGGACCCCACTGGGCCCTTTGTCAAGCCTGACTTGACTTGGGGCCCAGTGGCTTGACAAAGGGCCCAGTGGGGTCTGAAACGTTGCCCTTACCTTTTATGTATGTGGGCTAAATAAACAATTTATCACTTATCACACCATAATCAGTGTGCTACTGGATTATTCTCCACATTGTATGCTGGACCTGTTGGGCAGGAAAGGGTCAACCAGATTAAGCACCTGATACCCTGCACAGGGTTTACTTGAAGGGTTGAGCACTCCGAACATTGTAAATAAAGATAACTTTAGATGATACCGTTTCTTCAGTTTATCTGGAGTCATGATGCATTTAACACACAAATCCAAGTGGCTTCATCTGTACATCCACAATTAGCCCTTTTTGGCACTTTGCACACTGTTTTTTTCGGGGTCAGGAAGTCCGCAGGTATTGAAGAGGTAGGAGGCACATATAAGTCTGTCCCCTGCCTATCCTCTAACTTGCTTATCATTAAGAGCTTTATCTGACTCAAGGTGCAACCAATCTCGCTGGGCAGAAGTGCTCCATGCATGAGCTCCAAAGGGTATGTCTGTGCCACTTGGTGCTCTTGCAAGTCTACCTGGGGAAATAGTAAAGCTGTCTGGATAACAAATTTCCAGATAGTAGATTCCATATAACTGTATAATCTTGCAGGATTATTATTATTATTATTATTATTATTATTATGATTCTCAGTAGAACAAATCAGTATAAATAAATAATACATTCTCTTAATGTCTATATGTTGGTGATGCAACTTATACTTTAGTAATATTGTATAAAAAATGGACCAACCAAATCAGTGAATTCCCTACTGGCAAAATAAAACAATAATCAACTGTTATCAGTGGGTTATATATCATTTTTGACACCAAATCAATGTACCCCATACTGCCAAAATCAAGCAATACCTGGCAATAGTTTTCAGTGGACTAGCTTCTGCTTTGCTTTTGAAGACAAAACAGCTCTGTAATTTTTTTGTATTCAACACCTTTAAAAATAGCTGGCATGGATGCCATCAAAAACCCCAAATTCTAGTAATACACAAACATTTTCATAAGTCAAATAATATTATTCTAACATCAACACATTAATTTACAAAATATTGTTGTACAAATGCCCATCCATAGCTGTATTACTAACATACAAAAATAATAATAATAGCTTAAGCTTACATAACAAATAGCTACTAGGGCTTTAGTTCCATAATAATATATCATAATGTAGAATATTAATCTCATCAGAAAAATCTAATACTGGCAAGCCAGCATTTGTCTGTCCTTTGATGCATAGTATTGGATTTAACACCTAATGAATTCTCTTCGCCCACTTATATAGTTGCAAAAAACCCTTTTCTTGGCTTGTTGATTTAATCATTGCTCAAATTATTTAATAATATCCAATACAGCTAATTTCCACTGCCTTTAATACTGACCTGCTGAGTATGGAACTATTGTTATTGTTTAAATAGACTCTTGCTAATGAGGTTTAATTGCGTTTTTATGGTAAATCACACAGCACATAATGCAGCTGGGAAACTCAGTAAGCATTGCTTTCTCAGTACAGGTCTTCTCCCTTGCAGGATTACATTTTCTAAGGAGGAAAAAACAACAATAAATAGTACATCGCAAGTAGCTATCCCCATATGAGCAAGAACATAAATTAGGTACTATTTGGTTGAGTGAACAGCTAAGTGGTTTATTGGATCTCAGTCATCATTTTTGAATTCTCATCTATCTAAGTTTAATACTGATTACTTGCAGTAGCATTTTAGTGTCTGATTGATAGGCATTAATGAGAAAATGCTCCTTTTATTCAGCTAAGTGTGCATCTTAACTAAATTACTTGTATATACACAATGCAATGTGATCAATGGATTAAGTATTAATTCTGCTCTGTGATGTGTCTATAATGGTCAGTACTGACACTGGATTAAACTGAAATGATCAGAGTCAGCTCTATTCATGTTACAAATCTAGTGCTTAGCGTGTGCATAGTTGTATTTAGCCATAGCAGCTGGTTCTTCTCTAGTTTTGTAATACAGGAATGGGTCTGTTATATGGAAACTCGTTAACCAAAAAGTTCTGAATTACTAAAAGGCCGTCACCCATAGTAGACTCCATTTTATCCAAATTTTTAGGTTTATTTAATGTTTACTTGATTTTCTTGTAGACTTACAGTATGAAGATCCACATTACGAAAATATCTTCTATCTGGAAGATCCCAGGTCCAGGGCATTCTGGATAACAGGTCTCATACCAGTATTGAATAAAGGCAGAAGGGTGGCAAGTTTCTTTCTGTGCTGCTGCCATGGAAGAGGAGGTACAATTCTCTGTAACTCCTCACTCCCCTCCACATCCCCTTATTCCTTCACCCACTTCAAACTTAAACATGTCTTCACAGCCTTACTAAGGGCTCTTACAGATGAGCGTTTGAAGCTGCGCTCCCCTGCATTCCGTTTTTATGCGTTCAGCTGCAGGGGAGCGCAGGAGTAGACGCATTCAGTTTTTTGCGCCTGTGTGAGTACAGCCCCATTGAAAAAAACTGAATGCGTCTACTCCTGTGCTCCCCTGCGGCTGAACGCATAAAAACGGAACGCAGGGGAGCGCAGCTTCAAATGCTCATCTGTAAGAGCCCTTACCCAGGCAAAGCCCCCCACCTTAACCATTTGATGTCCGGGAACCTCCATTCTGATATTAATGTGGTGACATGGCATATAACATTAAACATTTTATTTAAATCTTAATTTTAAATGAAGCTGTTGTATAGATAGAGCTTAAACCTAATATATGAAAGTGCAGCTCTGCAAGATGATATCCACACTAGGCAATTGTTGTATATGTCCCCTTATTTGTGCATGAAAATAAGATAGTTTTGGACGGGGGCACCAAGGGCTCACACAAGAACCTGATCAACAATTGTTTCTCTCCTATTTACACTGTGTACATTCTTCCTGAAAAACTCTCCCTGTCAGTGCTATATAATTAGCAGCCATCCAACTATATAGGCATCTATCTTTTTCCTGAATTCATTTCAGGGTCCTAAAATGTTTCTTTTTTTTTTTTTTTTTTTTTTTTTTAAGCTTTTTCTTGTTTTTTTTTTCATGATTTGGATTTGAAAAAAACAAGGAGAACCTGAAAAAGATAGTAAAGAGTTAAGCTTATGTGGTAAAGAAGGGATAAAGGACGCATTCTCATTCAATCCCCTACAGGTCAGTCTGACCTGAGGGTTTTTTTTTTTTTTATCAAAGTCCAAATTTATCTCAATATTTTCTGCTACAAACTCCTATAAAATCCGCTCTGGTTTTTTACGCTTATTTATTATTACATTTTCCCGAATATTTAATAAATATAATGTGATTTTCAAAATTTTTTAGGAATTTTCACCTGAAAACTCAGAAAACTTCAGGGTATTGCACGAAACCCATCACACATCAAAAAATCATTGGGACTTCTCCCATTAACTTATATGCAACCTCAACAGGTCTGAGATGCCAGATTTTCAGATTCAGACTTTTCCATCCTCGGGGTTTAATAAATTCTGAAAAAATTGTGATTTTTTTTCAAAGTCCGATTTTATAAAAAAAAATCATGAATTTTTCGTCATTTTTGCATTCTGAGTTTAATAAATAACCCCCTAACTGTCACATGGCATAAAAGTATACATCAAGGCTGATTTTAAACTAATATTGATAATTGATTACAACATTTTTTTTTATTTTAATCCTTTTCCCTTCTGCAAGAAGTAATTCCAAGGTTATGGGTTTTATAGTTATAGCAAAGCTTTAGAGAGAAAAACTTTACAAGCACTCTGTATTTGTGACTAAGTATTTGTTGAACACAAAATGTGTAAAGGCACTTCCATTTGTACCTAAATAAATGACAACTTGATTTTGCACATCTGTTTGGGAGATAGCTCTTTGAGTGCCTGCTCTACATTTATATAAATGCAACAGCAGACATTTCATAGAAACATATTAACATGGATTTCATGGACTCTACTAGTAGGTTTAAATGTAAACATTGAACTACACATTATAAACTAACATGGGAATTCTCATAATTTCTACTTGTAGGTATAATTTAGATACGTATTTAACACCTGACTTCCAGTGAACGCAGACTTTGTGAGTTCTGAGTGTGAAAAACACAAACATTTATAATGCAATCACCTGAACCTACAGAGTCTCATGTTTATCCTACCAATGTTTGATTTGTTTTCTATTCAGACACTTCAGTATACATTTCAGCATTACTGTTTTTGTATATGTTATTAAGAAATGCATATACAGACATGCTACCCAAGCATCCACCAGCAAATTAAAGTAAGACAATGGTATGAGAATTCCTTGAAATCACCTTTCAATGCAAATCAGTTAAATGTACAGACTATTTATACCTGTATAATTATTGTTGAATAGGTTTAATCTGTGTTCTTGGTGAGAGAGAAACATTCTTATTCAAAGCAATAGTTCTATTGCTTTTGCTTGATTGGTTTTCGATTAGTCATTTAATGAAAACAGAAAGTGTTTGGAGAGCTGTAATGTGACTGTCAATTTTTTAGACACTCAGCGTTTGCAAAAGAGAAGTCAAGTTGTGTGTCGTCCATCTTAACTCCATCATGGCTACACTAGCTTGTGTGATGTTCATCAGCCACTACTGTGGCAATTCATTTTCTTTTAATTACGTGTGTAATTAAATCTATTTGACTTGTGTGAACTTGCTGTGAAATTAATTTTAACAGTGTAAACACATCTCCATATATGTTATGTGTGATGTATGTTCACTTGATTCTTTAGTGGCTAGATTTATCAATTCTATGTAGTTCTATGTAAGTAAATACTTGAGCTTCTGCTTAGTTCTCCTTATCCAAGGTATGCAATATCTTGAATTTATATGGGGTCATTTAACGGACAGAGTTGTTGAACCAATAGATGGCATTTAGTAAAGGTACTTGCCTTAATACACTTCGCATAGTTATACTTGGAGGTGGTGCACCCATTATGAGTGTGCTTATTGCTGATGGGAAGCCCTGAAGCTACTGCCACTTATGAGGTTCCCATAGCAAGCTGCATCAATAGACACAGTGTACTTGTCCATAAAAATAATGATCATGCATCATTTTAATGCCAAGCACTGCAATCCCAATGACAAAAGTTTTCAGCATAATTGCAATGGCCTCATCAAAGTGCATATGCACACTGAATGCTTTAACTCATTGGCCCTATTGCTTCAGCTGCAACTACCCCTAGTGGTAAAATGATGCTGGAATTTGGAAAAAAAAAGGTGCATTGTGCCAAATTGCATCAGAAATTTTACTTTGTAGTAAATGACCCTTATCAAATTAAAGCCTAATTAATTGGTAATGGGACACCCCATGGATGTTGGCATAACCTTCAGGAATGGGGGTTATGGCTGGGCGAGGAATGGGGACAAATGTCAGCCTTGTGCTGCTCTGGAAAATGACATCATACGGGAAGTATTGTTTCCTGGTGCCAATATCTTTTTCTGCCGTGTAGAGTCCCTCCCACCACTTTTGTATGCGGGTTGCGGAGTGCTCAGTTCAGGTTTCCAAGTGTTTTCAATACTGTCAAAACTACCAGGGAATGCTTGCAATGTTAAGGGGCTTAGAGTTGTGGTTTATTTACAGTGAGCTAGCCGACTGGTAGAGAATATGCTTTTGGTGGGTGGAGGTCCCACGAGGAAATGATGATCGGTTTCTTTTTTCCACCTACACACCTGACTCCTCCTGTTGGGTGGCTGGTATGGCAGGTAGCCCACGGTTTGGATGTGGTGCTTAATTATGGCAAGCATTAGTGAAGTTATTCAGTCATATAATTTATTATTATAATTTGTTAAATTATTGTTAAATTTGTTGGGATATCCTGGTCAGAGATGTGGATTTGAACACTCCCAATCTTGATGATACCAAGTCAAAGTGTAAACACGTAAAAACCTTAGATTGTGGCTAGATTAAAAAGGAGAAAGTCAGGCAACACACTTATATATATGTAACCATATGCCTATGATTAAGGGATTGTATCCCTAAACTTGTAGGGCGTAAGATCCTTGTAGTAGCCTGCTACCTCCTTGAACGGAGTGCCGTCCATCTTTTTGGCTTTGAAGTTCAGCATACAGCATTCAGCATACAGACAGATTTCTGAGAAGAATTGATGCTGCTGGCAGAGAATTTGGAGAGGGCAGTGGAGCAGGCAATAGAGGGAGTGGAAGGGGGCCAGGGTTTAGGTCTCCTTTAAAAGAACTTTTTATTTGCATTGCAACTGTGAATTCTACAATGCACTGTGAATTATTAATAAAATGTTAATTATGATTTTTATGTACAATGTTATATTGGACAGTATTGAATACGCGGTATAATATGTTTTTTGAAACATATTCTTTATCAAAACAGAATAAAATAAAGTAAATAACATTTTAATCAAATAAAATACAAACAAAATCCTAAAAACAACAAAAGTCAAAAATTATAAAAAATATAATAATGTCAAAACCATACAAACAGGAGCAGTTTACAGGCAAAAAAAGGAAGAAAAACTGAAAGCTTATAGTTCTGAAAAGATTTTAAAGATTCAATGCACTGTGTTTTTTCAAAGCCTTCTGAGAATACAGCATATACCCCTATGGCTTTGTACAGTAAAGGTAATAACAGGAAACAAAATATCCTTTTGCAAAAAATGGTTCACTTATAATTCATAGGCACAGCACTATTGCAAAATTGGTTGAAGAAACACAATACACAAAGCACACCTACTTGCACTCATCTTTACTTTTGCATTTTATATACCAGACATACACTGAGCCCAATTGTATGCCAGTTAGTGCCATTACTGCCTCATGCAGCAGTGGGAGACAAGTTACGAGGACCAGAAAACAAACAAATTTGAAGAGTCAAATTTCTGTTTTTAATTAACTGCAATTCAGCTCTTCTAGTGCAGGAAGCTTATTCCCAGATGATGTGGGGGTCCAAGTCAAATGAATGTTGGTGTTATTGGTTCTTTAAGTTAACAGTGCACTGGATTATGCCAGGCAGAGCTTGTAGAATAGTTAGGGTGAGAGGACAAGGAGAATGCGTGATTCCTCTTCTAGATTCTCTTGGATGTTGGCTTGAGTCAGTTTAGGACTTAGGAGAGTCTCCTTTGTCTTTATTTTCATGATACAAATTATAATATTTACCAAGTAAAATCCAAACTTGAACAAGATCCAGCTTTTCTTTTGGGCATACTGGTATTGAGATTTGGGAAGGATATTTGTTTTCATTTTAACTAGAAATGAATGCATCACTGCTTCTTTCAGCATTTTCTCTGAAAAGCAAGTGGTTCATACGTGACATGCTGTAGAATGCTATTAACTGAGCTCATTTAGAAATCATTATCTGCAGGATATTTCGATATTGGCCACTGTTCCATGACATGTAAAGAAATGACTTGCCTAATCATGTATTGGCTGCTGGCTTGCTGTTTTTATAATAGTACTTGATAGGGAAATAAGATATTCATTATTTCCCATAATATTTTGGCAAACTGATCCTTAATACAGCAATGTATTTTATGAAAAGCAAAAACATTAGTTGCCTCCTATTTTGCAGATGTTTAATTAGCCTGAGAAATATTCGTTTTTCTGTGTGCTTTCATGCTCCCTACAGAACAATCTATGACAATGCATAACAAAATGGAATAATTTCCCCGATGGTATTTCTGTGTTGCTATGTCACAGACTTTTTTAATTGCAGCTACACATTTTTTTCTTTGCATAAAGGCAACTTTATTTTTGCTTGGAGTTTTAAAGGGCATCACAACTACAGCACTACATATACGTACTGTATTTGTAATCTATAAGTAAATATACATTGATTAATGCATACAGCAAAATGTCATGTTACAAAAAATATAAAATTAGTAATTATGCAAATTAAGTAAACCAAACACATTGCTTAGGCCATGATGGTAATACCTTTACCCACTGTGTAGGAACAGAATAAATTATAATATTTTAATATCATATTTGCTTTACAAGTTGTTCAATAAGCCTGGAAACATGCATGTCTGTAAGAAATTTTGAAGAGTTGCTTGGAGTTGCTCAGTTAGGCTATGAGGTAAGACCAATACTGCATATATACTTGCACCCCCAGAGCTCAAAATGTTATGCTTTATGCTCAGTATTTTGGGAGACAACTCTCCCTCCAAAGTATCAAATAAATAAAAAGCTACTGACACCAAAGCCATTGCAAACAGGAAATAGCACGGAACATATTATGCCATAAAACCCTCAATATTTTGAGCCTTGCCCCTTGGTCAGGTGATTATGAAGAAGCATGTCCCTGAAACATGTGTTCAGTGTAATTTTCAGCATAATAAAAGTTATTTCCTTTTTTCAATGGCTATATGAGTCAGTAGCCTTTTAGTGAATTTCTCGGTAAGGGACATAAACCCAATCAAAGCAGCGTTGCACAAACCATATCTTGGTAGACTACCATTTCCTGCATTCTCCAACACATTATAAAGTGTTAAAGCATCAAGATAGTGACACATAGTCACATACACATATATTTCTTGAAGTGATCGGACTTCTCAGCCAGTTCAGCAAAAGAGGTGTGAGGAGGCAGGCCATGGACAGGGTTACATTCTGCATTGCAGTCTATAGGAAAAGGGTAAGTGGAGGTTTCACTGGGGCAGGCAGGAGGCCTGGTCTCAACTTGCAGAGACTAATGGAAGAGACATGGCTGGCAGAGTGCAGATTATCTGGAAAGCAGAAGGACTTAGATTCTCAGAATCCTTCACTCCAACATGGAATAAGCCGAGGGAAGGGTAGTATAACTGTACATCTGACTTGTTTAATAATAAAATTATACTAGTATTTAATGACTTTTGGAGACTGTATTTTGCCTTTGACGCATCACATCAACAAAAGAATGACAATGGAAAACATTTCAAGAATAATTTGCTGCATTATGTTCAAGGTGAAATCCTTTACAGTGCACAGTAATAAAATAGAATTACTGTATATGTGAGGTATTTTCAACACACAGGGTTGACTTACAAGTGACCTGTCATCTTGACAAGAATATCATTGAAAGCTACTTGAGAGGTTTGGTCAAATTAATGGGTTTATTGAATAAGGTATCAATATCGCAAGCGGCAAAATCAATATCGTTTGATAGAATGATGAAAAATGGCTAATGAAAATTTCACAGTCGCTGACTGAGGATATTAGGATAATGAAAGTGTAATCTTATGAAAACCAAAGTGATGAATGGGAAATAAAGACAGCAGCCTGTGTACACAGGTCTACATAGAAAGATAATATGGTGTGTTGCTTGATGATTTCAGCTATCTGCTTGGTTTCTCAAATATTTCCATGGTGCCTGTTTGAGAGAGATAAGGAGACTCACAAATTTCCGAGGTTATACTCATTTTTTAGTTATTTTCCTGTCTTCACTTACCATCTCTGGTGCATAGCCTTTCAAAATCATTTTGACCAGATGTACCTTATGTGTTGCTCATAACAAACTACCATCAGCTGATAAGAGATGATGACAAATGAATAACCTGTCTCAAAATACCCTTTGGCACTCTGACAAAACAACTTAAAAAAGTAGGAAAGAAAAAGATTGGGTTGATGTGATATTAAAGTGGTTTATGATTGTTGTTTGTCTTTCTTTGACCTGATAATAAAGTAAAATGCAGCAGATGCCCACAGTGTAAGCCTCTTATAAAAAAGGCAGGTCTGAAAACGAGTACTGTGACAATGCTTGGCTTTTTTATATTGAGAATTTATGCACAGTCACGCAGAGCGTATGTGTTCCTGCTGCAAAATCCTATATAGATTTAGGGATGGTTAAAAGGTCTACTTGAGAAATAAAAGTGCTTCTTCTAATATGTGGAACATTTATTCCTATGGATCCAGGTGCTTTTATGGGATGAAAAAGAAAATATAAATTGACAAGCCTATATTTAATCCTTCCAAGGTGCTGTTGTTTTAATTAACATTTTAGAAACATGAACAGTAAAAGCCAGAGATATTTTTCCCATTTCATATTATTCCCATATACATTTGCTTCATGATATTGTCTTACTGGCTAAAGAGTTTAGTTTCCTCATTTATTTTACAAAGGACTTCTGGCTTTAGATGAGACTGTAGGAATGTTTCATTTAAAAGACTGAGCCTACAAACACTCACATACAGTAAATGTCAAATCATCTCACTGCAAATAATCAGTCTGAGGAAATACAACATATTCTGATCAATTTAAAACTGTTGTTCTACTAGAGTTTTAAAATATTTAACCAATAAAGCTAGGAGGTAATCCTGAAATAATTGGTACTATTCCTTTTTTATATTTTATAGATATGGATATTGTTTGAAAAAAGGTATTTTAAAAATAAAGGAAGTATTTTTGTTGATATTGATATTGTTTGAAAAAATAAAGTATACATCAATAAAGCAAAATACTCTATTTTGGAACAAAATCATTTATAGCAGTAGAGAAATCATGGACTGCTGAGCTGAGTAGTTCAAAATGCATCAATTGTCTCCACTCAGCTTGATGAGAGGGGGGGATAACTCGGTTATAAAAGCATTATGTGGGATTATAAATGTAGCATGTGACTCCCATGGCCAGTTATGGAAGATTTAATAAACATATATTTGGAAAGGGAAAATGCACAAGCTCAACTACTGTTTATTACAGGCTTGTGCACCAAGATTATTCACCAAGATGTTGATTCATCTAGTTCTGTAATGTGCTGAAAACTTTGTTAAAACCTGAAAAAGAAAAGGTATCACTAATAAAAAGGGTCGCGACCAAGGTACCAAGTTTACCACAAACTCCTGGACCAAGAGAAATAAACTCTAAATTAGTGGCAAATGAAATAAGAAAGTGTTGCAATCAAATACCTTGACATCAACTAAAGGATTGTCATATTAAAATAGCTTATACCCCTATAACATACATAACTGACATCTGGGCAGCCAGTTAATTAAAACATTACACAAGATAAACAAATTTAATTACTATTAGTTAAACAGCTTGATATTGTCCTAAAAGTCAAGAGTAAAAAATCCTCAGTCCTTTTAAAAAATAAAAATCTAATTATATCCAGCACAAATTCATAAACAAAGTCAGTTCATTCACTTTAAAAGAATAAAACAAATGGACTGAGTAGTGATGGGAGAATTTATTCGCCAGGCATGGATTTCTCACCGTTTCAAATTTTTTTTGCCATGTCGCAAATTTTTCAGGGAACCAAAATGGGACAGATTCGCCCATCACTAGGACCGAGGCTTACATGCAAATTATTGGTTACATAGAAGGCCAATTCTTAATCTGTCTTTTCCTACAGCCAATGCATCCATTGTCCTGACTAAGTTCTCCTTGGTCTATTTTTCTCAATCTTCCCACTGACCTTAGACTATGCTACACAATTTCTTTACTACCTTTCATTCTTACCCCAATCCCACTGTATTTATTTAAACACCCTACAAAGTTATTTACTAAACTCCAAATGTAAAAATCATGAAAAATTTGAGATTTTTATATATATAAAATCAATTTTTTTTTCTGATTTTCTCAAACCCTGAGGATGGAAAAGTCTCACACCTGTAGAGGTTGCAAATAAGTCAATGGGAGACGTCCCCATGATTTTTTGATGTGCTCTGAGTTTTCAGAGTTTTTAGGTGAAAATTCCAAAAAAGATTGTGAAAATTGATTAAAAATCCTAAAAAATCTTTAAAAATTAGATGAAAAATCTGGAAATTTTTTTTCTGAAAAGCATATTTTCAGGAAAATATAATAATAAACCCGGTCGGATTTGATCGGAGTTTGTAGCAGTGAATATTCAGATAAATTCGGACTTTGATAAATAGCCCCCTACATGTTGCACCCTACAGAGAAACTGCTACCCCTGAATGCATCCTTAGCACAGTTTATCCATTCCCCTACATGCATACCCTGTCTCTTTCTTTTATTGTACTCCCCTCCCACCCAAGTGCTTCTCTCCTGAAGCCATTATTTCAAATATCTTTGTGTTTTTTCTCCCAAGCAAATCTACAGTATCTGAACTAAATGACTTGTGATATAGTGCAGCCTGGAATAATAACTGAAAGGAAGCAAGTGGGTATAATTTACAGAATACAAATGGATAGATCATCTAGTTTTTTACCATCTTAGACTCAGAACATAGTCATATTAGTGTACAATACTCACTGTTAACAGAGTTACGGTAGACATGGTTTGTTTTTCATGTTTTTCAAGGTTAAGGAAAACATTAATGTCAAATCAGAAATTGTAATATATACTATATAAAGATGATTTTCTTGTTTTACTCAAATGTCCTGAATGAATATGGTACTGCCCCCACCTTATTTGCTTGCGCATTAATTAAATAAATACATTTAAAATAGGATTGAATTACTGTATATCTTAGTTTGGCACTGTACAAGGCATTGTTCTATAATTACAGAGAAAAAGAAAATCAAATTAAAAAATCCAAATAAACAGTTGTTGTGAGGTCCCATACTTTAGGCTTAATTTTAGACATTTTATGCAAGTAGTAAAAACAGGATGAGGTTAGTATTGCTAGGTGGGCCAGAAAAGCTGGTACTGTATGTAAGCAGACCCACTCAGTCTAGCCCATCTCCACACATTTATACTGTATACTAATTCATTCCTACAATTTATCCAGTGTCCACAGCCCCTTCCTTGCCCAGTAACTTGGTTGCTAAGCAAAAATCCATTATCTTTTCTTTTTTACATATTTTTACAAATAACACTTTTTTTTACTATGCATTAAATTCGCCTTTTTCTCACATATTCTGAGGAGAAGTTGTTTTGCATCAAAATTACTCTTTTATGTAATTCTTGCATTTCATGATATAGAAGAGCTTTTAGTGACATTGATCTTCACCCTTGTTTTGTTTTATCCATATTATTGAAGGGCATTTTACATTTGCCAGATATAATGTACAGCTAATGGTGATAGTCTATTTAAAAACATTTTTCATTGCTGAAACAAATACACTGTGGATCAATTTATGAAGGGGAAAAAATATTGTAACTGTTTAAATATATAGCAGATGACAATACCAAGTGTATGCTTAATACATCTAGCTAAAACCACTAGCAAATTAGGTGTCGGTCCAGCCAGCTGAGCCCCTTTTTTTATCAGCTCCTGTTTTTGAGCTTTTATAATTTAATCTCATGTAAGCATACAGGACCCTTGTATATTACATTCATAGATAACATTTTAAAGGGGAAGGGCCCCCCTTTAGTTCAACAAGAGTTCAGTTTATAAGGCTTATGCTGAACATAGTTTTGCTTATTGTTTTAAAAAAAAAAAATCCATGGAATTTATTTTTTGAGATAAACTAATTTTTATTGTAGGTGTATGCTATAGACCCCCTAATGTAAGTGACGAGGAGGAGGCAAAGCTCCTGATGCAAATAGAAAAGGCTGCTTGTTTGAGTAAAGTAATGATCATGGGGGATTTTAATTACCCAGATACTGACTGAAGCAACAGTACTGCCAGATCAATTAATGGGAACAAGTTTATAAACTTGCTGCATGACAATTTTATGGCACATGTTGTTGAGGAGCCTATAGATACAGAAAAGGCAAATGTGCTAAATCAGTTCTTTTCATCTGTGTATACAATAGAGGAGTCTGAGTTCCCAGGCTCACTTTATAGCTGCACTAATGGCTTAGCTCAATCTAGTCAGTGGCTGACTCAGGATATGATTCATAAAGCTTTAATAAAAATTAATGCAAACAAGGCTCCAGGGCCTGATGGCATACACCCCCGGGATATAAGAGAGCTTAGTTCAGTTTTAGACCAGCCCCTATTTCTGATTTTCTCAGATTCACTTTCATCTGGTATGGTGCCTATGGATTGGAGCTTAATGTTGGGCTTAATGAAGTCGTTTGCACATGGATAGGAAACTGGCTACAGGATCGGGTACAGAGGGTGGTTGTTAATGGTACATTCTCTACTTGGAGTAAGATTCTTAGTGGGGTCCCTCAAGGCTCGGTATTTGTCCACTTTTATTTAACTTGTTCATTAATGACTTAGGGGAGGGTGTTGTAAGTAATGTATCAGTGTTTACAGATGACACAAAACTATCCAGCCCAATTAATTCCATCTAGGATGTGGCATCCTTGAAACACGATCTTGATAAACTGGCAATCTGGGCAGCTAAGTGGCAAATGAGATTCAATGTTGATAAATGTAAATTCATGCACCTGGGATGTAAGAATATCCAAGCCACTTATACCCTTAATGGGACTGCACTAGGCAAATCCATTATGGAAAAGGACCTTGGAGTACTTGTAGATGATAAACTTGGCTGTAGCAAGCAATGCCAGTCGGCAGCATCAAGGGCAAATAAGGTCTTGAGCTGTATTAAAAGGGGCATAGAGTCACAGGAGGAGGGGGGTCATTCTTACAAGAGCACTTGTAAGGCCCCATCTAGAATATGTCGTACAGTTTTGGTCTCCATCACTCAAACAGGACATTATTGTATTAGAGAGGGTACAAAGAAGGGCAACTAAGCTGGTAAAATGTATGGGAAATCTTAGCTATGAGGAAAGACTGGCCAAATTGGGGATCTTCACGCTGGAGAAGAGGCGCATAAGGGGTGATATGATAACAATGTATAAATACTGTATATAAGGGGATTGTATAATCATCTCTCTAATGCTTTATTTACCAGTAGGTCTTCCCAGCTGACACAAGGTCACCCATTCCGATTACTTTTTAGCATGTGAGGGAATACAGGGTTATGGAAGATAGCTCATAATACAAGTTGATCCAGGGACTAGTCCGATTGCCACTTTGGAGTCAGGAAGGAATTTTTCCCCATCTGAGGCAAATTGGAGAGGCTTCAGTTGGGTTTTTTGCCTTCCTCTGGATCAACTAGTAGTTAGGCAGATAAAAAAAAACTAAAAGGTTGAACTTGATGGACGTGTGTCTTTTTTCAACCTTACTTTCTATGTTACTATGTAACTATGTAAACTAAAAGCTAAAGCTCTCCCATGTTGGTCTTTGCACCAGATAATTCCTCTGCATAACAGGCCTTGCTCAAGAACAAAAACTTCAATATTTTGTAATTAAAATAACAGAAAAAAAGTATGTATTATTCAGTACATTTATTGACCTCATGTTGAACATATACATATATAGTGTACTGCCTATTTAAGCATATCTGTCTTGTCACACTACAGTATATATTTCAATTATCATTATTCTTTTCTGTATATAGCAATTGAGGGACAAAAACATAGTTTATTACAGCACTTTGTTTACATGAATATTTATTAAAAATTTTCAACTTGTATTTATAAATTATGTAGGAGTCACAATTTTAAACTCGATTGTCAAAAGACAATGCTTATTTTTTTTTTTTTTTATTAACAATTTTTGATCAGTCATACAACCAATTTTGCAAAAAGTAATAAAGAGGGGGAGGGTAGAGAGAGAGAAATAGAGGGAAGAAGGGGGGGGGAGGATGGAGATCTGGCTGTCACACAGAAGTACAGTAAATCACATAAGTAAATGCGATTGTGAGTGAGAACCTCATAAATATAGTAAAGATATTCCAACAGGGCTTCATGACTACAATATTATCTCAGCATAGAGCAAGACTCATAGAGGGTAGTTACAGTACGCCTTGGAACAACATCAGAACGACTTTAGTTGACAAAAACAGAATACTCGTTCATATAGTTGGATGAGCTCAACCTCCTTGGATATTTCGAGGGTGGAAGGCAGGGTAGATTTTTTCCAACATCGTGCTAAAAAGCTCCTGCTGGCTAGTAGTGTTTGGATAATCCATTTCATGGTCTTCCGGTCCACCTTGGGAATCCCCAGGCCCAATAAGAACAGTGCAGGTTGAAACGGGATGCGTATGCCTGTATGCAGCTGGATATAGTCCCGGATAGCGGACCAATAGGTTTGCGCCAGTGGGCAGGCCCACCAAACATGCAACATTGTCCCCACATCACTATGGCATCTCCAGCATAAGTTGGATGAATGAGGAAAAGCTCGTTGTATCCTATCTGGGGTCATATACCATCTATACATAATCTTAAATGATAGTTCATGGTGGTTAAGAGCTTTCGAAAACTTAGAGGCTTGTTGGAAAAGCTGATTCCAAGTGTCCACCGATATAGGTATTTGTAAATCGGATTGCCACTTTACCAGGGCGGCAGGGGTTTCATCCACACGGTGCTGTATCAATAAATTGTATATATTAGAGGTGCCTTTGTTTTTGTATATAGGTGTCCAACATTTGGATTCAAACAGGGTGGGCTGGTGTTTCCCCAGCCATTGATTTGTCTGGAAATAGTGTCGTATACGCAGGTACGTGTATAATTGAACATCTAAGAGACCATAAGCTTTCTGGAGCTTAGAAAAGGTTAGGAAACCATCACAGTCAAATAGGTCACCCACTTTCGTGATGCCCATTGCTTGCCAATGTCCAAGATTTAAGTCTTGAAGTGACTCTGCCAAGATGTTAATCGGCACAAGACTGCTTAGTGGGATAGTTAAGTTCCGATTGGGTCTAGATACATACCAGGCGAGAAGAGTCGCTGTGATCGACAGCGGAAGATGCTCCATTGCTGAGCGATGATGCCTTCCCATAGTCCAAATGTGTGACAGCCCAGTACATCCAAAGTTATGTTTATATATCCAATTTTCCATGTCGACCCATTGCTTCGTTCCTGAGGGTAGGTGCCAATCGGCTAGTTGGTCTGAAATAGTGGCTCTATAATACGTGAGGACATTGGGGCAGGCCAGGCCGGCTTTCCGTTTCGGTGCTTGCATCACCTTTTGTGGAAGCCTCTGCCTTTTGTAGTTCCAGATGAACGTATTTAAGATCCGTTGGAGTTGGTGGAAAAAGGGAGTGTAAAGAGGGATTGGCAATGCCCTAAATTTATACAGAATCCGCGGTATAATAAGCATCTTCACTGCATTAATTCTGCCGAGCCACGACACATACATGGTCTTCCATGTTTGGAGGGTGGTTTGAGTATCCGTGAGCAAAGGGGCAAAGTTCTGCTGGTACAGTTGATTGGGATCCACTGTAATTTTTGTCCCCAAGTAAGCAATGGCCGTGTCTTGCCAATCGAGGCTATATTTGCGTCTCAACATGTCAATAGCAACAATAGGCATACATATCGGCAAAGCTTGAGTTTTGGCAATGTTTAATTTGTAATGGGATAAATCGCCAAATTTTCTTATCAATGCCTGCAAAGCAATAACAGGGTTAGTGATCGTTAAGGCTATATCATCAGCAAACAGTAGTATTTTGTGTTCCTGGGGCCCCAGGGACAACCCTCTGATCTGTTGTGAGCTCTTTATTAACTGGGCCAAAGGTTCAATGCTCCGGATGTAAATCAATGGTGACAGGGGGCACCCTTGTCTGGTACCATTAGATAAGGAAAAGGGATTTGACAGAAAACCGTGAATGTTAACTTGAGCCGTCGGGCTAGAATAGAGGGCCAAAATAGCAGATATCAGAAATGGAGGGAAATTAAACTTCTCGAGGACCAGTTTGAGATATAACCAATTCACTCTGTCAAATGCCTTTTCGGCGTCTAGAGCCAATATAAGAGATGGCTTGTTGAGTCTGCGCAACTGATGTATTATGGTGATAAGTCGTCTGGTATTGTCATGTAGCTGGCGTCCTTTAACAAACCCTGTCTGGTCGGTGCTAATCAACTGAGGCAATACTGCTTGAATTCTGTTTGCTAGGACAGAGGCATATATTTTTAAGTCACCATTCAGTAAGGAGATTGGGCGGTAATTGGGGCATTTTGTATCATCCTTCCCTGGCTTAGGGATGGTAGAAATGTATGACTTCAGCATTTCCTGCGGAAATTTCCCGGTGTTGGCTGCATCATTAAAGGCCCTAGTGAGATGGGTTAAGAGCGCAGAGTAGGATTTATAATATCTGTTTGTGAAGCCGTCTGGGCCGGGTGCTTTAGATCGGGGCAAACTGGCAATCACTTTCCTAACTTCTTCGGATTCAATACGCCTGTCTAACGTGGACAATGTCAAGCTCGGGACAGCTGGCAAGTGCATGCTATCAAGGAACGTGCGGATGTCCGCTGCTGTGGGAATATGTATAGCAGGATCATCCCGCAGGTTATATAGAGCAGTATAGAATTCAGCAAATGTATCTGCTATGTCTTTGGGGTTAATCCGAACTTCACCAGAGTTCGTCTGAATTTTCTCTATTCTATGATATAACGTTTGTTGTACTAAGCGATTCTTGAGAACGGCAGTAGCTCTATTACCCATTACATAATGCATGCTTTTTAGTCTAATTAGCTGATTCTGACACTTACTCAAAATATACAGATTGACCTCCTCTTTAAATTGAGTCAGTTGGGCCTTAATCTCAGGGGTAGGGTTAATGCGCTGCTGTTGTTCTAAGTCATGTATGCGTTGTAAAAGCTGATTTTGTTTCAATCTTGATTGTTTGACTTTGTGAGCGGCAATGCTAATCAAGCGTCCCCTCATTACTGCTTTATGAGTACACCAGAGATTGACGTCTGTAGTCTCAGAATTATCGTTCAGGGTGAAAAAATCTGCAATAGTTGTACCAATTCGGTCAGCTATCGTCTTGTCAGTAAGGAGTGTGTCATTCAATCTCCAGGGCGGTCTCGTCTCGAACTGGAATTTTTCCTGCAATGTGAATGCTAGGACTGAATGGTCTGTCCATGTGGTAGTGTGGATGGAACTGTCGGAAGTGTGCTGTAGCGTAGTCGGGTGCGTCAAAAACAAATCTATTCTAGTAGAAGAGTTATGATGTGCTGAGTAGTAGGTAAAGTCTTTCAACGTGGGGTTGTGGACCCTCCAGACATCATAAAGGTTGTGTTTCGCAAGTAGTTTAGTAAAGCTCATGGATTTTTTGGTGACAATGTTACGGTAGTGCGGGGGTAATAAAGCTGCCCGTGGGGTTCTGTCCATGTCTGGATCTAGTATATTGTTAAAATCCCCACCTATAATGACTGTGCCTTGTTCTAAGAGGCTGACTTGTGTTAAAACTTGATTCAAAAAGACATTTTGGCCCGTATTGGGGGAGTATACATTCACCAGCGTGTACTGTTGCTGATGAATACAGCAAATCACAATCAGACATCTGCCGTGAGGATCAGCCAAATGTTGTACACTAGAAACAGATAGGGCACGTCTGGCCAGAATTGCTACTCCCCGTTTTTTCGTAGGAGAAGTCGCTGCAGCAATCATTTTGTATTGCTTATTTTCTATGGAGCACTGGTCTTTTGCTCTAAAATGTGTCTCTTGGATCCAAACAAGGTCCGCATTCTGTTTTCTACAAAGCTAGTAGGCGCTTCCTGGGGGTATTGAGACCTTTCGCATTAATACTAATACATTTTAGCCCCATTTTACATAACGTGATCTGCTACAGTGCACACACTTGGCTGAACCTCTAGCAGTTAGTGCCCACAGTATTACATATAACAAGCCAGTCTCCAATGGGGGAAGGGGGGGCAGGAAATGTTAGGATGTAAGAGAAAAAGGAATCAAAAGTATAACATATATACAATTTGGCCACAATGGTGGACCAATCTCGGGTTGCAATCATGCCTTACGGTCAACAGTCCAGCAATACGAGAATAAGAACTCGGGGGGGTGAGTCGGATCTGATGGTAAGATCACAGTCCTGCTCCAGTGCCTAAGAGGGCATCAAATAAACATGACCCTGGGCGAAGGGTTATAGAACAATGTGGGACTTACAAATCAGGTCTTGACTTTATTCCAGTCGCCTTCCACGTATAAGTTGCCTTGGGTTTGGCGGGAATCCTGTTGTAATGCCACCGGAATGTTCCACTGAGTTAATGCCGCCTTCCCTTCCGCTGCCAACATGATGATTTTAGTAGAATTTTGCCACTGAACAATCAGTTTGGTGGGGTAACCCCATTTGTAGGGTATTTCCTTTTGGCGCAGCACTTGCGTGATGGGAGCTAGCTCACGCCGTTTTGCCATAGTCGCTGCTGACAAGTCTGCAAAAACCTGTACTTTATCATACGGCTGTGGGAAAGTAGTATGTTGCCTGGTGAAGCGCATCAGGTCATCCTTAATGTGATAAAAGTGTATCCGAAGAATCACATCCCTAGGCGCTGAGGCCAGCGCACTTTTAGGCTTAGGGATTCTGTGTATGCGGTCAATAATAAGCTGATCAGCAGGGGTCTCAGGAAGAGCATGTAAAATAAGGTCTTGCGCATATTGACAGAGCTGAGGCTGCAATATCTCTTCTGGTACACCTCTGAGCCTGACATTGTTCCTTCTGGAACGATCTTCCATGTCAGCTATTTTATTTTGCAAGCGCTCAATTTCCAGATCATGATTATTCACCATGTCTGCCATATTGTTATGGACTTCCACCAGGTCGGCCATTTTGGACTCCAGGTGATCAGTGCGCTCAGCTATGGCCTGTAGCTCAACATTTAAATCATGTACAGCCCGTGTAGTGTCAGCGCAAATATCACCCCTCAGTTGCGACAGCATAGCTTTTAGGTTGGCCTCTGTAATGCCATGTACTCCCTCTACATACTTAGCTGTATGTTGCGCTGAACCAGCATCAGCGTGCGCTGGCGAAGATGCGCCAGACGAGGAGCGGACGCCATCTTGGCTGTCTTCACGGAGCGAAGCCTTCGGCTGAGTCCCATAGAAAGCCGTAAGTTGCAACGGAGCTTGCTTGGTTCTGCGTCGAGACATGCCTGCGGTATTCCCTGGCTGCTTTTTGCGCTTCTGAGCGCCCTGGGACTGCTGTTTGTCCAGCTTAGAACGGCACCGGATCAGGAGCTGTTAAGAAACGCGTGTGGTCACATGAACACGCTAGCCACGCCCCCGACAATGCTTATTTTTTTTACATTGTTTTCTTGTTGTTTTATTAGATGACAATTTTAAAGCCTAAGTATCATGTTTACTGTATGTCAAATCCTCTTGAAAACCATCTTTTGTAATTTAAATATCGTGAGAAAGCTGACATAATCCTGCAAACAATTTTCTGCACGTATAGAAATCCTGATGACAAGATAAATGCCTGTAAAGTTATATTTCTCCATTCTCAGAATTAAAAATAGAACAAGTACTTTGCAAACCTAATGCTATCCAATTTGAATCATTTTGTTCTGAGCATAATGCAAATCGATTTAGTGGTTAATTCACGTACAGTTGTTTAATGGTTGTAATGTAGACCCTTTGAGGACTATGAATTAATGATGATTATTTTATGGGGAAATGATTTTTCAATTAAAGGGCCTTTTTACAGACAAAATGTGAATTTTACAAATGCTTCCCCCAAATACTTTGCCAAGGAATTTTCATAAAGAGCTGTCAATGGCAACCGCAAAGTTTCATAGTGGCACAGTCTTACATTAGACATCTGATTGATTTCTTGAAAATGTATTATCTTATTCCTAATGTTTGCAAAAGTGATTTTCCCCAATGCTTCTTATTGCTTTACAATTAAACCTTTAAAATCTACATGAGTCTCTTAATTGACTTACTGTTATTGTTCATTAATACCTACCATAGTTGTAATTGTCTTCAATTTATAACCAATTACTGTTACTGTGATGATTATAAAAACAATGTAAGCTCCTGTAAAGCAAGAAACATAGGAAATATGCACTGTTATTATGTTATCAGACAGTGAAATTACAAGGGGTTTTCTAGCTGTTATATTGGGGAAAGTCACCCTTTCTTTAACCCTTTAATTGCCAGCAGAATTTCACATTTTGGTCACGCGAAATGCCAGATGTTTTTGAATCCTTTTTTGCTCTCTCAGTTTAGGGGCATAAATCTGCCTGAGTTTTCATGTATTTCCACCTCCTCAAAAAGAACGTATTGCATTAAATACCAAAAAAAAATTGTAAAATTTTTACAAGAGATTAAGGACTTCTGTACAAAAAAAACTCTGTGCAGTATATTACCGAATTTTGAAAGCACTAAGGTAGAAAATGGCATACTTTAAATTCCAAGGCAAAAAAAATCGTAAAACAGTAGGTTTACCCCAGAAAACCATACATTTTTGAAAAGTACACATTCTGCTTATTCCAAAATGGGTAACTATGTCTCTCTACCCTAACTCTACCCTAACTATCAAACATCATAGCTTGTCTTAATATAGCGGTTTTTATAAAAATGTATCAAGATTCTGAAAAATCACTTCAAAGGTTTTATTTTGCTGCTCCACATATCCCATACTGTATTAGGTACCAAGAAAAAGCACCCTGAGTATGATAGCCAGGGTTACACTGAACAGTTTGATGCCCATTGTGCATAGGTCTACCAAAGTATCTGGCATTTAGAGACACCAATATGAAGTTAGCGCATCCAAATTGTTCAGGACTTTACTTCAGCTATGGAAAAATCAACACATATACTGCAGTTTTTGTGGGGTGAAAACACAGAAAAATATGTTTGACCCCCAAAACCATATATTTTTGGAAAGTACACATTCTACCGAATCTAAAATGGGCACCCATTACTACTGAAACAAAACTACTGAGTCACAGGCCTTACCCAAATTTGTCGGTTTTGGTGAAATACCTGAAAATTGCCTCAAAGCTTCAACTTTCCAGCATCATTTCGCCCATGTATCTTTACATACCAAGAAAAATCATCCTAACTATGATTGCATGGGGTCCTCCAAACAGTTTGGTGCCCATTGTGCATAGGTTTACCAAAGTATCTGGCATTTAGATGCCCCAAAATGAAGTAAGCGCATACAAATAGTCCTGTGGGTAACCAGCTAATGAAAAATCAACACATTGACTGCAATTTTTGTGGGGTAAAAACACATAAATATATGTTTACCCCCCATATATTATAGGAAAGTACACATTGTACCGAATCTAAAATGGGTACCCATGCCTTCCTGCTCCAAACTACTAAGTTGCAAGGCTTTCCCTCAAATTGGCAGTTTTGTGAAAAACCTGAAAATTGCATCTAAGCTTCAAATTCCAGCATTGTATCATCCATGTATCATTACCAGCATAAATCATCCTAAATATGAATGATAGGGGTCTACTAAACAGTTTGATGCCCAATATGCATAGATTTACTAAACTATGTGGCATGCAGAGACCCCCAAATCCAAATAGTGCATATGAATTTTCACATACTGTATGACACTCTGGCTACTACAATATAAGCACGCGATATGTGTATTATGTGCCATGAGACCCTATAACAGTATGAAGACCCTAAAAAACACATTCTGACAATTCTAAAACAGGTAATTAATTTTTCTACTGCAAACTACCAAACTGCAAAGCTATGCTAAACATAATGGTTTTTATGAAATTTCTGAAAATCGTCACAAAGATTGCATTTTGCCCCATTATATATCCCACATTTCGTAGTCTACCAGCATAGAGCATCCTAAATATGAATGGCAGAGGTTTACTAAACAAGTTGATGCCCAATATGCATACATTTACCAAACTATGTGGCATACAGAGACCCCCAAATCCCAATAGTGCAAATTAATTTTCACATATGACACTCTGGCTACTACAATATAAGCACCCGGTATGTGTATTATGTGCCATGAGACCCCATAACAGTATGGAGACCCTATAAAACCAAATATTTTCCAAAAGTACATATTCTGACAAATATAAAACAGGTAATTACATCTTTCTACTGCAAACTAACAAACTGCAAAGCTATGCTAAACATAACGATTTTTATGAAACTTCTTAAAATCATCACAAAGCTTTAATTTTACCCCATTAAATACCCCACATTTCATAATGTACCAGCTGAAGGCATCCTAATTATAGTTACATAGTTAAATCAGGTTGAAAAAAATGCCATCAAGTTCAACCCCTCATCCAGCTTAGTGGTAAAGAGGCAGGTGCCAATATCCCAATCCTTGACCTCAGAAAAAGGGATACCCCTTCAAATGAACTTGTGATGTTTGGGAGGAGACTTGGAGGTAGATTCACACATAAAGAGTAACTTTACAACTATTTCTTTCTGTTCCATTGATCTGAGGCGTGACATGGGGGTGTCTGGAGGCTGCTTGTGTCTTTTGAGACCCAGAGGACCACTTGTTGTGTGAGCTTTCTATTTTTGCACTGGTTCTGCTTTTCCCACCTCCTCCAATATGGCACAGAGTGGTGTATGTTTTGTGACAGCCATCTTGGGTAGGCACTAGATTTGCTAAGCAGTATCCCTCTTTTTGAGGTCAAGGTTTGGGATATTGGCACCTGCCTCTTTACCAATAAGCTGGATGAGGTTATAACTAAGGCCTCTGGGGTAAGAACCAATTTCTACCCCAATATAAGAAAAAGTACAAGTATCAGTTTTTCGAGTAATTTATGTTTCAGTGCTTAGGTAGATCTTGCAAATATACTGAATTACTTATGAGAAAGGGGACCAGGGAATGTGCATGATTAATTGGCAAAATCAGTATCAATTCCATTGTATTTACACACATTTTAACTTAGCCTTGGAGGGCACCCCTTTTTATGTTTAGCTAGACCTATCAGCAGTCTCTTGAGGGTGGAATTGAAAGGAGGAAGTTTCAAGCCCTTTGCTTGAAGGAGGGGCCAAGCTGCCTTGAGAAGACAAGGTCATTCCAGCCACCCAAGAAGTCTTCCTGACTATTAGTTGACAAGACAAAGGTTGGGGCCAGGCTTGCACAGTTTTTCCTTGTTTGGCAAGACTGTATTAAAGTTCAGTAGGTCCAGGGTGTGTTAAGAAGGGGTTATCACCTGGAGTTTGCTTCTCTTCTAGTAGGAGATTGATTTTGTGTCCCAGTTCAGGAGAAAAGAGAGAGGCCTGGATCTCTATGTTTAATGGCTGCTAGTCAATGAGGTACCAAGTTCAGAGCAGAACAAGTACATTTATTCAGTCTTGTTCCTGGTAAGAAAAGGCTCAGGGGGATAAAGACCAATCCTGAATTTCAAGTTCAACAAACATCTCAATATTCGGAAGTTCATGAGGGAATCCATCTTCTCTATCATTTCAGCAGTTTTTGTGTTTCATTGGCTCCTTTCCATAGATCTATGGAATACATTTCACTCATGGACTCACATGAGTGCTTCCTTTGTTTTAGAATTGCCATAAAGCACTACCAGTTTAAATGCCTACCCTTAGGGCTGTCTACCTTCCTGAGGGTACAGTATTTTTCAAGGTCTTGGTTATCATAACAGCTGCACTCAGGCTGGAGGAAGAGTCCTAAGGCATTATCTAAATGACATATTGATATTAGCAAGAAATGAGGAGTCTCCTAGATGTCACAGAGATAAGTTTATTAATTTCCTGGTGGCTCATGGGTGGCTGGTGAACTTGAAAAAGAGCAAGCTCAGTCCCTCTCAGTCTACTTACCTGAGAGCCACTTCAATACCCTAGAGGGTCCAGTCTATTTGCCTTTTTAGAGGATTCAGGCTCTGATGGTTCTATCTTCAAGTTGGTTCTATCTTCTTGGGTGACTGGGTGTCACCCAAGAAGATAAGAAGATCATGTCATCAACCATACTAGTTACAAGATAGCACACAGCTCAGTGTCTTGGATCAATGGAACAGGATGAGAGGAGATTAGAGTCAGGTTATCTGGCTTTATCAGCCCTTCAAAGACTCTCTTCAGTGGTGGCTCTCCAGAGAGAACCTAGGCAGAGGTCTGCTGATGTTTCAACCTCAGAGGAGGGTGGTAGTGTCAGATGCCTCCAAAAGGGGTTAGGGAGCTTACCTGGGTTCAGAGTCGGCCTGTGAGGGTACCCGGAATAGTGCAGAGGGGACAACAGCCACATCCTTTTTCGCTATTTTTGATGCCGCGCTCACAGCTTCCGGGTTTTTGGCATGCATGTGATGTCATAGAGCATGGGCTTTTTAGCTTTGCCCAATGTAGGCCTATTTTCATTGTTCCTGGGTGCGATTTCTAGTTAGTTTGTCTGTTCCTGATCTTGCCTGTCCCTGACATTTCCTAGTCTGCTGTCTGTCCTAATCTTTGGATCACAATTTTGTACTGCGCTACTGTTGTGTTTGACCTGGCCTGTGACTTCAACTACTCCCTTGTCTCCTAATTTGGTGCTGCTCTGCCAGATTGTTAGTGACCTGGCTTGTCCTACAACCACACTCCTTGTTCCTCGTTCCTCCTGCTAATGTTTGGTTCCTTTGAGTGCCCAGAACTTTCTCCCTATAGAAAAAGACTAGGCTGGTTTACTGTTACATAAAAGATTGTGGTCAATAGGCATTGGACCTTTGTTACTGACTTCATATTTCTACTACAAGAGGGACCATTCATCTACCTGTAACATAAAATATTTTTTTCCACTGACACGCAAAGGCATAAAAAGCACTGGATCATTGGTTTGATTGTTTTAATGTGTCTTTTCTGCACAACCTGGTTTACTTCTGAAACTCAAATATACAGCACATTTCAAAATACTTTTGCCTTGATGATGTCGATTGCTTGATGGCAAGTAAGTGCAGCAGATAAAATGCAAATGGAATTTGAAAGGTTTTGTTAAGTATGAACAAAAAAACATATTTATTGAATATTTGTAATATTATCTCCAAATAATTTGCAAAAACTACATGCAGGAAAATGAACTGTAAAATCTAAGCATATTAAAAACCACTGTTTTGTGCCATTTTCAATCCTGCAACCCCTAGGTCATGTTATAGTAATCAAGAAGCTTCAAGGACATTTGAGATCCTTCTATTTCACAGAAAACTGTGTATTTTCACATATATATATATGTCTATCCGTGCAAAGTAATTATCAATTATTTGTAAGACACCAATATTAAATAATCTAGTTTTATTATCTCTTGGAGTACATATGACTCTTTGATGTGAAGATGCAATGGCAGGTGTGCCAATAACAAATATATTTCTACTTTTATTATCAAAGAATTGTAAGATATAAAATCAATACATATATGGATCTCTGAGACTGTGTAAAACTGGCTATTGCTACTATTGATCCTGGAAACTAAGGTTTTACACACAAACCATCTCTTAAAGGGGATGCTGATTACCAGCACTGTCATCTTGCTTAAATATGGAGATTACTGTGCAAAAGTATTTCCACCGAGAATCATTTCTACCACAATTATATCGGTCTCATTGATAGGGATGAGCAAATGTTTTCACCTGATACAGATATTGCAGCTAAATCACCATTTTTGCAGGTGACAATACAATGTTTTCAAGAAAATGCGTAATTGACTCCATGTGGCATTTTTTTTTGCCAAACTGAAACAGGGAGGTTATCACTATTCATTGCTATAGATTGCTATATCATATGATCTTGTCCTTCTATACCCCTTTTAATATAAGGCAATTCTTGCAATATTTCCTGCTGCTGACTGGCATTGCTTGCTACAGCTACTGTAAGTACATTACACACAAGTATCCCAAGTTCTTTTTCATCAAGGATTTCCTATCATTCATCCCATTATTTATCTCATTAGGGTATTGTTTACTTGCATATTTTTAAATCCCAGATGTATTACCTAACTTTGTCAACTCTGAATCCTATATGTCAGCTGAATATATTGCCAGTTTGTCCAGATCCCCCTGCAAGGATGACTTATCAAGGATGCAGTTAATTGTCCTGATTTGTGCTTACAATTCTCCCCAAGTCAATCATGAATCTATTCTAAAAATGGCCACCTATTACAAACCTACTCCAAACAGGGAATGCAACATTTCCAACCAGCCCCATGTACATCCATGTACAAACAGCATTACCAAGAACAACAGCTTTTAGTTTAGAAAGCAACCATTTTATGTGGCCCCTTAGCAAATGCTTTTTACAAATTGTATCTGCCGTGTACAATGTACAACTTTATACTTTATACAATGCATTATAAAAAAAAAAGCCAAGCTCAAGTTTTTAAATAGTCTTTGGACCTATAACTATTTTCAGTGACTAGTCAATATAATTTAGAAAAGGTAAAAGCCACATTATTGGTCAAATCTTAAATTCTGACCAGATTTTTATGACTTCAAGTTCCTTCTTCTTACACAAATAAGCACTTTCTGGTTAAGCAATATGTATATTTTAGTTTAATGACAAAGAAAGAATAACCATGTAATGTAATAAAATATACTGTTTATCCAGGAGCAATCAATAAGATGTTTGCTTTTAAACAGGTGACTAGTAAATGCAACCTGCTGATTGGTTGCTGTGGTTTACTGCTCCTGGGCAAACAGAGTGACTTATATAACATGACCCTCTAAATATTGCCTTTCAAAACTACCCACACCATTACATTGGACTGATTTTATGAGCTATGTTTTGAGGAATAGGCTTTTTTCTTTTTACAAATACTGTTACAGGCATAATTAATATTTAAAGAAAAAACCTACAGCTCATACAATGCTACAGGGTTGTAAAGAAAGCAAGATATGTTGAAGGGGGTTATATAATAAAATCTGAATGTTAAAATCATGAAAATCATGAAAAAGTTTTTTTCACTAGAAAAATCAGGAATTTACATACTTACATAAGGCAAAAGTAGAAATTTCCTTTATCGTAACTTTGCCATCAACTGCTATAATTTTTTTGCTCTATTTATTAAAAAATTGGTTAATTGTGAAATAACAGAATACATAAAAAGGCACATTATGAGCATTACTTTAAAATATATACAGTGTATATATATATATATATATACATGTATCATGGAGCCTGGAGGTAAGCGTTCAGATCCCAAAATGTCAGATTTGCTTGTATCCTACAGAGTATTATTAATTTGAAACACATCCATATGCAGACACACACACATACCCATATGAACACAAATTCAAAGATGACTTCTCGCTACAGAAGTATAACATTTTCCCTAAGCATGAAATTTGTATGACAAGATCATTAGTAAGATGCTTAAAAGAATTACAATGGCAAGAATTAACAATCACTGAAGCACAGTAGTGTGGTTAGAACTCAAGGGAGATAATAATGACTGGCTATTGGAGCTAAAAATGAATTAAGTTGTGCAGAGGATTTTTCTGAGTTCGTTAGGTACAGAAATGCAAGAATTATATCATTTGTCATGCCAATAGAGGCACTGTTTCACAGCAGACTGCAAGATATTTTGTGCAATAATGCAAAAACCTTGTGGTCACTTTTTAAAAAATGTGAGTGCCCCTCTGTGCCTAAAACCCTGATACCATATTCTCACATTTTCTTTATTAAAAAGTCATAAATAATACAATTTAGGATTTATTTATGAACAGGTGCTAAATAACACAAGACTTTTTCCATAAACCAAGCAGCAATTAGTGTCAATCAATCTCCTGCCAACTACGAGTAAATGTTTTGAGGCATTTTGGCACCTACTGTATCTTAGCAAGTCAGTCCCTAGAAATATAAAACAACAGAAAATAGCACAATGCTGAACAGAATGATAAACAGGATAGAGATAGAGAGATTTAGAGAAAAAAGTAATAGGGGTTGAACTATTTTTTTTTATTAGTTTTGGTTTGGGTTTGTTGATTCTTAGGTTAGTTGATTATTAAACAAATGTTGCAAAGACTAATTAACGCAGATGCCTACCCAAAAAGTTGTTTTATAATTTTAAACAAGTTTCCCATGCAGTAATTACATTCTCCCCTCTTATGGTTCTTACTGCTAAAAAATGTAGCAGAAACCAGATTATAAACAGACCAGATTGACTTTACTACATTGTTTCAAGAATGAGAACCAAATTCGACTATTCGCCACCTAAAACCTGCAGAATTGCTGTTTATATCAACGGGAGAGGTCCACGGATAAATTTGGAGTCGTTTGCAGCCTTCCTGGCATTCAAGTTTTTTTCAGAGAAAAAACTCAAATCAAGTTTTTAAAATTCAAATTCGATTCAAGTCTTCGGGTCGATTTAATTCATCCGACGTAAAAATTTTTGATTTTATTAATATATTTTAAATATGTCAAATTTCAAATTTAGGGGAGTTTAAAGGAGTTTTTAAAAAATCATATGAATTCGAAATTCGACCTTTGATAAATGTGCCTCCAGATAATTCCATGTACATATATGTATAGGATCCATTTTCTGGAAACCTGTTATCCAGAAAGCTCTGATTTACAAAAAGGGGGTCCTCTATAGACTTGATATTGAAATATTTTTTTAGAAGACTTAGGGGCAGATTTATCCAACTGTGAGTTTAGATTTTATTAAATAAAAACGCATCAATGTTCCATTCATTCCTATGGGATTTTTAGAATTGTACAATATTTATCAGTGAGTGAAAGTTATAACTCCCAATTTGATAGCTACGGTTCTAAAAACTCCATAGTAATGAACAAAATGTGGGGGAGTTTTTATTTACTAAGATCTAATTTACATTTTGATAAATCTGCCTCTAAAGTCATGGAAATGCAAAGTACAGAAAGATCTGGGAAACCACAGGTCCTGAGCATTCTGGATTACAGGTCCCATACCTGTACTTAACTGGGGGGTGGGGTGGGATTTCTTTACAGTTTTTTGTAAATAGAAGTATCCTTTTATATGATAAAATGTTGTAAACATGAAATGGAGTTGCATGCATGTAGGGCCCACATGTTAATAAAACACCCAGTAAGTGTAATCTACATGCAATTTGATGGTATTATAGCCTTTTTCATTTTAAATTATTGTACGCATTATTCACAACATTATTTTTTAAAAAGATTTAGTGGTATATTAGACACAAATTCTTTATTGACATTTTGGGGTATAGATTCCTTATGCTAGCGATGGGCGAATCTTACCAGTTTTGCTTCACCAAAAATTCACCAAAAAAAAACACATTTTTTCTACTGTACATTAAAATCAATGGGCGTTTTTTCATTGCAAAACACAGATAAATATTTCACTGATCTCTACTTGGAATATATATTGTTTCTTACTATAAAGAATATTGATATATAACATTAAAGTTACACTGACACATCCCTATGCAAATCAGTAGGAGTACATATGTTTTAATAGGCAAGAAGGCCTTGGACTTTCTTTTAGTACAAAAATGACCTGTTGCTGTCCCCAGCCTATCACACTTAGGGGGCTATTTACTAAAACTCGAATTTATCTCATATTTTTATTAAACCAAGCTTGACCAAACTCCTATTTATGATACTATCTTATTTATCAATAGTGCTGGGTGAAAAAAATAGCTAAACATGAAAATTCGCAAAGCACATAGAAGACAATGGGTGTCAAAATAAATTTGACACACAACAATTTTTATGCACGCCCCAATTTTAACAGATTATTGGCCACAAATCCATGCCTGGAAAATTCATTCGCTCATCACTAAATAATAAATCAATAAAATAACTCGAAAAAGTCAGGTTGGGAAAAAAAATAGATAAAATCAAACAAAATCAAACAAAAACTCAAATCGTACAAATTTTTCGGATCTGGAGCCCGAAACTTTTCTGATTATCGAATGAAACCCAGCGAAGATCATGATATCTTCTAATTGTAAAAGGGACATCTGCAATTGGTTTCTACATGACCTTGACAGATTTGAGAAAGTGGCTTTTTGGATTCAATCTTTTTGAAGCTTTGGGGTACAATAAATCCTGAAAAATTCACATTTTTGCCCCAAAAAAAACTAGATCAGAACATAATCAAGATTTAGTAAATAGCCCATTAATGCTGGCACTGTGACAATGGATGGAGGGTGACATTTTTGTTCTGGGAAGTTACCAACACATAGGGGCAAATTTACTTATGGTCGAATATCGAGGGTTACTAAATCGTTCGATTTGAAGGATTTTAATCCATCGATCGAACGATTTTTCTTCAACCTCAAAATTGTTCCAAAGCCTATGGCACCTTCCCCATAGGCTAACATTGACTTCTGTAGGTTTTAGGTGGCGAACTAGGGGGTCAATGTTTTTTTTTAAAGAGACAGTACTTCGACTATCAAATGGTCGAATAGTCAAACAATTTTTAGTTCGAAACGTTCGATTCGAAGTCAAAGTCATAGTCGAAGGTCGAAGTAGCCAATTCGATGGTCGAAGCAGCCAAAAAAAACTCGAAGTTTTTTTTATTCTATTATATCACTCGAACTAAGTAAATGGGCCCCAAAGTTTTCCATTGGAGAGCTTATTAATGTATATTTAAATATAGCATTTGTCTCAATTTCAATATATGGTCTGGGTTGGAGGCCATGCTGACCTTCAATAGACTGGGACAATGTTTGCACTTGTATTTAAGCCTGTGATATAATCTCACCATCTCCCCCACCACCTCCAGCACAATTTGCCTGAAGGAAGACGTGTTGTTTTCTGTAGCTCTCTTTCTCCTGATTTTGTCTGCCGGTAACACCAGGCTGGGGTAGCTTGAGGTGCACTTTTGTACCAAAAGAAGGTTGTAACCCAATAACACAGACATGGTCCTATTGATTCTCATGGGAACATTTCACGTTCACATTAATCCAATTCCATTTTTTTGTAATATTTATGTTGGCTGTGTAATGTGCTCAAAGAATATATTTATTGTGTGCTAAAGGCAGCACTGTTTGCCTCTGGCTATTCAACCTCTACTTGGTCAGTATGAGAACAGGTCTGTACAAGATCAATTTTAACAGCTGTGCTGAATATAAAATACTGCATTTACTTTGTAATCAAAATAGTTTGTTAGAGATGGCAGTATTATTGTTAAAATGATGATCATATTAATATTAGATTTGTATTGTACATGTTTCTTCCCCAATGCTTTTTCGAAAACTAGGACAGAATAATAACACACTGTTTTTTGTTCAGGACCTCTCTGGAGTAAAGTCTTGTGCAGGTTTAATTATAAGAGAAGTAAATGCAGATCTGCCTGCTAATATTAGCATTCAAACCTACATACAAACAACCTGAATTATATTCTGATGATTTATTGACTACCCTTAAGCGATATGCCAGATCCTATAATTTGCTGGAGTCTATGGGGGTTATTTATCAAGGTCCGAATTTATCTCTATATCGGCTGCTACAAACTCCGATCTAACCCGCTCGGATCAAGTGACACTTGATAAAGGGCCCACGCCTGAAACATGTTGTGGAGCATTTTTCCCCAATAAAAGCACTTTGCAGTCATAGCTACTGCCTTGGATTTGTCCTGCTTTCTATTGGGTGTGGCCACAGGACACCTTGCAGGAGAATCCACCTACATATACGAAAAGTGAGCTACAGCCTATTTATAATTGATTCACTCGGGTTTTTAAGGCTAATTTATTATTACATTTTCCTGAAAATTTGCTTTGTGGGAAAAACTCAGATTTTCACGATTTTTTCGTGAATTTTCCCCGAAATCTCTGAATTTTTCAGAGTTTTCACTGAAAGCTCAGAAAACATTTTGAAATTGCCAGAAACCCCCCAAACAACCAAAAATCAATGGGACTGTTCCCATTGACTTTTATGCAACCTCAAGAGGTTTGAGATGCCGTGTTTTTATATTCGTGCTTTTTAAAAATGGGACTGTTTTCATTGACTAAATAAATTTGGAATTTTTTTTTTTTTTTAAAGTCAGATTTTTTTTAAATATTTCGGATTTCAGGGAATTTCGGGTATTCGGAGCTTAGTTAATAACCCCCTATAAGTGTCATATAAAATTTGCATAATAGAAATTTGAAAGTTAAATAGTGCAATATCTTGGAATTTGTTTATTATTGAGGGGTTATTTACTAAACTCTGAATTGATCTCATATTTTATAAAAAGAAAAAAGCCACAACCAAACTCCCATGCACGATTTGACCTTATTTATTAATAAAAAAAACTTGAATTAATTGATACAGGGACAAACTCGATAAAATCGAGTGAAAACCCAAATCATCTGAATTCTTCCTGACTTTATTCTTGAATCCTTCTGGGTTTTTTTTTTTTGGGTTTTGCCCAAAAACCCTGAATTTTTCCAGATTTTTGGGGTAAATTCATTGCAAACAACTATATCTTCAAATTGAGATTGGTGCCTCTCCCATTGACATATACAGGACCTCAACAGATCTGAGATTTCGGATTTCCACAAAGAATTACAGTTCTTGCCCCAAAAAGCCCGGCCAGGTTTAGTAAATAACACCCTTAATATTATATCACAGGCACAAATCAAACTCAGACCCTCCATCCAGAACATGAAAGTTTTAAAGGACCATATCTCTATTTTCTTTGTTTTTACTTTTTTACTGATGAAACCCTCCTTGAAGAATAGGGGACTATTTGTTTAAGAGGAATAATGTATTTTTTGTATTTCAGTATATCAGGGTATGGAAGATAAGGGATTCAATCATGTCTGTTGAATCACCAGGCAAATCCTCAGACCATACAGAGAATAGTAATACAGGTCTAACAAGCTGATGATATGGTGCACCTTTAAATTCTGATTCTCATAGAATTTAAGAATGCTGGGTTTCCTGTTAAGGAGAACATTGTCAGAAAGATGTATGAGAGAAAGCCAGCTCTTCTCTCAGCTATCGGAATATACAATAATGTATCATTTCTATTAAGACAAGCCTTCAGTAAAATAAACATGTGGAAAGCAATTGTTTCAACAGGAAACTTTAATCAATATATGATCATGGAACAATGCCTGTATTTCTTTCTTTTCTTCTTTGTAAGCAAAATGCAGTACCTCTATGCCTCTGTGCAAAACTAACGTGCATAGATAAGTCTCCATTTATATACTGTATTATAAATAGAGGCCAGAGGGCTGTGAAGGCTAGCCTCAAGCAGGCAAGTGAAATGTGGATGCCTAATCCAAGTCTGTTGCCAATCAAGGAAAACGTTGTTTATGCAATTACCTGCATCCTTTTCAAACACTGATATTTCTGTTATAGCCTTTTTTATATTGTATTCTCTCTTAATTTTAATAACAGTATTGAACATAGCCATGTTTTCAAAAGTCCTGGGGATTTGCTAAAACTGTTGTACTACAGTGGGTTTCTACAGGAAAGAAACTCATCATGGCATTATATGGTTCAACTTCAATTAAAATATATTACACACGCAGCTAATTTTACTGCTTATTATGTTCTTTGCAATATAGTGCTGCACCAAGGTATGAAATCCCTTATCTAGGAACTTGATATCCAGAAGCCTCTAAATTGTGGAAAAACTATCTCCCATGTCCATTTTAAGCAAATAAATACATTTTTTAAAATATTTTTTTTTTCACTCTAATAATAAAACAGTACCTTATACTTGAGCCTAAGTAAACCATATGAATTTATATTTGTAGCAAAACAATCCTATTGGGTTTATTCAATGTTTAAATGTTTTTTTAGCAGACTTAAGGTGTGGAGATCCAAATTAAAGACAGATTTCTTATCTTGAATCCTATATATGTACTAGAAGAAGCTAAACCGGTTACAAACAGGTTTATTTCCTACCACAGTATATCACTCCTTCCTTTGTTTCCAACTGACATACTTTAATATTCACCCTTCTTGGTCCTTGCAGAAGTTATTTTTATGTACCACCTTAAAAAACTCATTGCTTGCTGCTTCAAACGTTCACTTTCGTACAACCATTTAATCCTGCATCTGTACCCTGTATGGTCATAAGGCTTCACTTGAGCAACTGATGAAAAAGTCATGCATGTTCTTTAAGCACTGACCCTGAAAGGATGGCCTCTCTTTTCCAAGGTCTTTAATCTTGATTAATATGATTCATATGATCTTCAAAGTTTTTTTTTTAACAATAAATATGAGTGTACTCCCCCAGCATTTTTGCAAGGCATGAAAACATGAGACTTATGTTATGGCTTTCTTTGTTTTGCAAAAACATAAAAGATGATTACTCATTATTAGAAAAGAACATTTTAACCGAAGTAACTACATTTTGTTGGATATATTTAAATAACTTATACAATTGTTATGGTTTGCATATTCCTGTCACTCATAGATAAAGACTCCAGATGACAGGCATATTGAATTTCTAAAGGGGGAAGAAAAAGCCTCCATGTAAAAGATGAATTTTTTTTGGTTGCTAAAAGATGTATTCAAACTCCAAAATAAATCAGTACATTGAGCCTGGTTCTTATTTATTCCTGCTGTGAAGCATTTATATTTCTGGTTATCATTTGAGGTTAATTAGATGACTTTTTGAATCTTTGCGAGATGGTTAAGCATATTTGAAACTTAATTATTGGATATTGTATTTCAGTGTGACTTAATGAAAACATAATTAGAATTTAATAAAGGTAAAATCTGGGTAGAGTGCTTTAGCTTCACTTATTTTTAACTGTTTTAGAGAAAAGAATGTCAAAAGCCAAGAAATACTTCCAAATACAATTTTTCAATATATAGTTAGTCTGCATGCTGAAATGAGAAGTCAAGTTTTGCAACAATATTTACTCAGGGATTAGTAGTGTTGTACACTACACAAATGCTAGCATGAAAACTCATAGGAAATTTGTTCTTACCGTAATTTCTCTTTCCTTTGGATCCAAGCAGCAGCACAACTGAGATTTAATTCTGCCTTTAAAGATAGGACAGTTAGACACATCTCCAAATCATTAAGCTCCCCATAAAACCTCCCACTCTTTCCCCATTCATCATTGTCATAAAAAGTAACACATAAGGTAATTCAAAACATTTATTGAACAGAGGGTGGGAATTATTGCTGCTGCTTGGATCCAAAGGAAAGAGAAATTACGGTAAAAACAAATTTCCTTTGCATCCTTCGCAGCAGCACAACTGAGATATAGAAAGTAATTCTACTATTCAGGGAAGGAACTTTCAGACATCGCCGAGCGAAGAATCTTTCTGCCAAACTCTGCTTCCTTTGAAGCCCAGATGTCAAGCCTATAATGCTTTGAAAAAGTATGCAGGCTACTCCATGTTGCTGCTTTGCAAATTTGCTCAGCCGAAACCTGACTCCTTTCCGCCCATGATGTGGCCACCGCCCTGGTGGAATGGGCTTTAATGAAAAACGGAGTTGGAAGGCCTGCTGACTCATAGCATACATGTATAGCATCTCAAATCCATCTGGAAATCGTGAATTATGAGGCTTTATTGCCTTTTGTTCGACCTGAAAAATTGATCAATAAACTTTCCGATTTCCTAAAGGAACTGACTTTCCAACGCCCTTGCCACATCCAGGGAATGAAGCTTTTTCTCTTCCTCATCTATAGGGTTTGGAAAAATGAAGGTAATATTATCTCTTGATTAATATCAGCACTTGTGGATATCTTTGGTTGGAAAGATGGAACTGTTCTCAACACTACCCTGTTTTCCAAAAGGCTCTTTGATAGAGAGAGCACCCAACTCACTAACTCTCCTTGCGGAGGTAATCGTCAACAAAAAAGTCAACTTCATAGATAGCATCTTGATATCAGCTTACTCAGTAGGCTCAAATGGAGCATTACATAGCCCCTTTAGCACCACATTTAAATCCCAACTCGATACTGGCTCCTTAAAGGAGAAGGAAAGCCACGGAGGCATTTTATTGCCAATAGATTAGCTGCAATAGTGCAAGCTAGAATGCTATATTTATTCTGTAGAATGTTTTACCATAGCTGAGTAAAAAGCTCTAGAAACTCTCTGTTTGTTTAGAATAGGAGCTGCAGTATTAATGTGGTGTGACATCACTTCCTGCCTGAGTCTCTCCCTGCTCTGGGCTCAGATTACAGTAGAGAAGGGAGGGGTGGGGGGAGAGGAGCAAACTGAGCATGCTCTTGCCCAGGGCAATGAGGTTTAAGCTGAAGGCAGGAAGTCTGATACAGAAGCCCATGAGTACACAATAGAAGGAAAGAAATGCTGTGTTTCTTTTGACAGGGGACTCAGAGCAACATTACTTTGGGGGTTTACTGGTATATTTAGATGGACCTTTCTGATAAGGCTTACTTAGTTTTAACCTTTCCTTCTCCTTTAAAAGGAGGACGGATTTTACACAGGGCTCTTATAAAACGTATCACCAAGGGATTAGATCCAAAAGCAATCCCTGTGAAAGCTGAGATCGCTGAAACATGCGCTGTAATTGTTCCAGGTTTTAATCCCTTGTCAAAACCTTGTTGCAGAAAATACAATACTTCCTGTACAGAAGGAGTCCTGGGAGATGCCTTGCTCTCCTCACACCATCTGTTAAAAGTTTTCTGTATTCTTGCATATGCCTTATTTGTTGAAGGTTTTCTAGACCGCAGCATGGTTTCAACCACCTGGCGAGAAAGACCATATTGTGTCAATAAGGGCCTGTCAAGTTCCATGCTGTCAGGTGTAACCTCTCCAAATCCTTGTACAGGTATTTGCCCTGAGATAGCAAGTCCTTGACCTGTGGGAGAACCCAAAATTATCTGTGACTCATTTGCATGAGTAGGGAAAACCAACCTCCCTTGGGCCAACAAGGAATTATTGCAATTGCCTTTGACTGATCCTTTCTTATCTTCCTTAGGACCTTGCCTATCATCGGAAAAGGAGGAAAAATGTAGGCCAGTTTGTAATCCCACGTCACTGACATTGCATCCAGCCTCTCTGGAGCATCCTGGACAAATAGAGAATGAAACCTGCGTAGTTTGGCATTCTTTTTCGATGCCATCAGATCTATCTGTGGAAGTCCAAACCTCCTTGTAACTTGCTGGAAAACTGAAAACTTTAGGGACCATTCCCGGGTAGTATCATCTCCCTGATGAGGTGATCCGCCCATACATTGTCCACTCCTTTTATGTGGACTGCCATTATCTGAAAAAGGTTGTTCTCTGCCCAGTAAAGCATCTTCAGGGACTCTCTAAGTAATAGAGGGGACCTGGTTCCCCCTGCCGATTTATTTAGGAGACAGCCGTAGCATTGTCCGTCTGGACCTTTACAGATCTCCCCATAACAAACTTCTGAAAGCTCATTAATGCCAAATGTACCGCTTTCAACTCTCTGAAGTTTGAAGACAAAGTCCTCTCCATTATGGACCATCTCCCCTGGATCCAGTGATCTCCTAGATGGGCTCCCCATCCCTTGCTGTATGCATCTGTCGTTAGTATCAACCACTTCCTCTGAAGTAATGATTTGCCCTTTTTTAGAGCTACAGTCTGTAGCCACCATCTGAGCTGGGATCTGGTTTCCCTTGACAAAATCCATGATTCGTCCAGGGACCTGATCTTTCTGTCCCATTTCCTCAGAAGCTCTTGTTGCAATATCCTCATATGAAGACGGGCCCAAGGTACCGCTTCTAGTCCTAGAACCTTCATCACTGTTCTGGCAGAAACAGGTAGTGGTTTTCTCAATCTCTTCACCTGATTTATTAATCTTATCCGCCTTTCCTGGGAAATGGTTCATGTCATCTCCTCTGAGTCTATGATGAACCCCATGAATTGATTCTTTCTCTTTGGTTGTAACGATGACTTTTGGGTATTCACAAACCAACCTAGAGATCTAGAACTCTGTCTAGATGTTTCTTCAACAGGCTCTCTGACACCGCTCTGAGCCACCAATTGTCTAGATATGGTACTATGACGATACCTTCCGCTCTTATTACAGCCACTACAGATGCTACAATCTTTGTGAACACCCTTGGTGCACACAAGATGCCAAACGGCAGGGCTGTGAATTGTAGGTGCCAAACTTCCCCTAACATGCAAACTGCTATTCTCAAGTACTTCCTGTGCAGCTGAAAAATTGGTACATGTATGCGTTTTTTAAATCTATGGTAGCCATGTAATCCCCCTGATCTAGGAGGTTGATAGCCATCTTTATAGATTCCATCCGAAAACTCTTTTTCTTTATAAAAGTATTTAGGTACCTTAGGTCTATAACCATGTGAATCCTTCCATCTGCTTTTGGGACCAAAAAAACTGTGGAGTACACTCCTGAACCTATTTCTTGCATAGGCACTTTTTCCAAAACATTTCCTTGAACTAAATCCAATATTGCAACCTGTAAAGCTACCTGCTTTACTTGGTTCCTTGATTGAGGGGTTATAAGGAAGTGTGGAATGGGCATTTTCAAAAATTCTATCCTTAGGCCTTCCGAACAATTCAGGGTTTTTGGGCGGTAACCTGAAAGAATTGAGTGATTTGGTGTCAAATCCCAAAAAATTCATAGGATTCAATTTTTGCTAGATTTTATCGAGTCATATAAATAAATGATATGATGATTTTGTGTTGTACTATAGAATGGACAGAAAGGTTGAACAGCATTAATGGATATAGTAGGAGACATGGAATTTCACAACCAATTTCTGTAACCATGAAGTTGGAATACTGTGATTATAAAATATCTTTCTTGTCTTTGCTTGTACTGAGAGAATAATCATTAAAAATGCCAACGTTTATTAATTCTCATTACGTCAATGGCCATAAGAGATAAGAGGTTGCATGCAAGCACTTGGAATTAAAAAAATAAAAACATTGATTGAAATAAACTGAAGTGTGAATTTCAGCATCCTCACTCAATACATATTATATAGCTTCATATTCAGTAACAAAGCCTCCATGGGCAGCCAAATACAGTCTGTTCTAGCAGAAATGTCAAATCGTGATCTTCACTTGATGAACAATTGTCTGCCTGATTTCCTTCACTTAGAATAAGACTTATGGGAATCGTGGAAGCAAATGAAAAGATCTAAAATCTGTTCTCATATGAATCTGTACATGTGCAATTATGCGTGGGTACTAAACAAATAGATGAAAATGGTATTTATAATTAAACTGTGGAATTGTTGAAGAGTGAAATCATAGGATCTGAACAGCACTTTATGACCACTTTATGATTGTTTTTAGATGTGTGTGATAATGTTGAACTTGGGGAACCAAAGTAAAATGAATCCTCAACATTAACATACTGCTGGAAATGTTTTGTGTGCCATAGAATCTGTCATGTCTGGAAAGTTTATAATGCTGGCAATAGTGTTTGCTGAAGCACACACAATTAGTAATGCATATTCTACATTCACATTTTGTCTTTTTTTCAAAAAGAGTTGAATTGGTATTAAAATAAAAACAAATCAGCTTTGTATATGGGGTTTTATGATGCCTGACACAAAACTTTCACCCTTTAAGACGATTTGGTAACATGGCAATAAAAATAAATTGATTCTTTAAATATAACAATAAAGCATATTTATGAATGGGTAAAAAAAGTAAGCTCATAGCACTGTAAAACACTGACTGTAAACATTCCTTTAATTCACAGCTCTTAAATGCTGGAGCCCTTTCACTGGTGATGAAACTCAATAATATGAACGGTAGTAAAATAGCTAAGCTGTTTTTATTTCTCCTTTTTTAACAGATCGGTAAATCTTATAGATTATATCTGATACAAGACAGTAAAAGGACAAAGAAAATCCCAGCATTGCATGAGGATATTTTAAACCTTCTCCAACACTGATTGTATTGATTTTTAAATTCCATTTAGCAGTGTCAATGAATGTGTTCTGTGAAAGCTGATTCCATAGTTTAAATATCTTAAGGCATTAGCAGGCACTAAAGGGAAATCAGGTATAGCCTTAGAAACTGGAATGTTTTAACTACGTTTGTGTGTTTTATGTATTGGGAGTTCTAACCTACTAAAAATAATACATGACATTTACAGTATTTACAAATAATATTGCAATTAAAATATTTGAGATTTATTATACTCCAATGCTGCAAAAAGCCCAAAACCCAAAATCCACCATCTCAGACCTGTATTCAGTTAGTCAATGGGAGAGGCATCTATCTCAATTCAAAGATATCATGGTTTGCACTAGGTTTAGTGCCATTATCTGAAAAATTCTGAGTTTTTGGATAAAAATTTGAAAATATATGAGTGATTCAGGAAAAAAGTCTGAAAAAATCAGAGCATTTGGGTTTTCGTTCGATTCTATCGGGTTTTGTCCCAATCGGATTAATTCAAGTTTTTTAATTAATAAATAAGGTCAAATTAGGCATGGGCATTTGGCCGTGGTTTTTCTAATAATATAATGAGATACATTCAGAGTTTAGTAAAAAAAAAACCCTATATGTGATATATAAAATGCATGGTATCAATAACATACAGTAGGTAATAACAATATACCTAACATATATACCTAACAAATATACATAGGTATATGTTACCTAACAAATGGTTATAAAAAAAACAAAAGCAAACACAAAAAACCCAGAAGACTAATATACAGGATTGTATCTGTTAGATACTCTTTGTAATATGAAGCATTGTGCACAGAGAGAAGGGAGTAGTGGTCAGTAGTCTAGCTATCCTCTGTGATGACAAAGGTTCTTGTTGGTGTGCTGCAGGGTTCTGTTTTGGTATCTCACAATATGCAGGGTACATGTACAGTGGGACTGATCAGTAAATTAATGACGAAGGATGACTTAGGGGTACTTGTAATAATAAACTGTAACAAGCAATAGCTATTTGCAAGAGTGAAGGTCAGAAAAATATTGTCCGTTGTTAAAAGTGGCATATTAATAGGAAAAGAGTACAATGCTTCCTCTTGACAAAGCACCATTAAGCCATTCTCAAATGTAACTGCTATTGCATGGATTTACTAATTTATGCATCTATTATCAATACATTTAGTACAGTATTGGTACAGGTTCAGTTTTTGTTATGATTTTTTGAAGCAAACTAGATTTAACTACAGATGTGTGATTTTTTTTTTTTTTTTTTATGCCCATTGCCTCCAATGCCTTTGGTGGGAGAATAAAAACCCTCATTAACTCAAATGGATTTAGCACAGGAAAAAAATGCCCACTGACTCCAATGCATTTGCTGCAATAAAAAGCAGCATAAAATGTAGCAATTTATTTGGAAACATTTTGCCATATCTGAAATGTTTCATTGATTTTGCAAATTTTTTCAGTTTTACTCATCCCCAACAAATACTTTAAAAAATGACAATGCTCAAAATTAATATAAGACATGTGCAAGTAAATCAATAGAACCACCAGCCACTGGGTAGTAGACAATATCCATTAACCCATTAAGGTAAAAATAAATTATGAATTTATAATAAATATTTTGTGCTGCTAGCGAGGTTCGATTAAAAAGAAAGAAATAGTTTTATTCCTGAAGAGCTTTTTCTGGCATTATATCCCATGCCTATCCGTCCCTTTTTAACCAATCTACAAAGTGCAATGCTTTTGTGTCACTGAAACAACATTTGGATGGCTGAATTCTTTTGCCTATAGCAATTTACTGATAATTGGACATGTCAGCGGCATGTTGCCTGCATTGTGACCATAGTGCCAGGCAAATATTCATAATAATCCCATGGAGTTTAAAGACTACATCTGGCTGCACAGACTCAACTGAATGTTCTTTAAAATCACAACATAAGATATGATAAAGTGACCATATATTTTATCCTTTCCAAAACTGCAAGAGAAAAGTTCACTGTGAAATATTAACTGAGCTTTCTGACAGGTAAATACTGTAGTTATGTAATTCTACTTCCATCCTCTTTCTTTTCTTATAATTTGCAACAGCTGCATGATCTGAATGATTTCAGAAAGCCATAAATCATCTTAGGTGTTGACCATAAAAAAATACAGCACTCACTTGGGAACACATAGGCATGTTGGTATTTTTCTGTCTGTTTCAAGAATCTCAGGTGTAACATTTTATGAATGAGGAAGAGTTTTGCTCAGATCACAATGAGTCGTCAGTTATTCCTTCCTTGAGGGCTCAAACTGCATTTGATTTTCAATCTGTTATCTTGAGATCTCTTGTCACATAAAATATACATATAGATGTGATATGACATCTGGAATGACGTGAAGGCTACATTGAAAGCTAAAATAATGCATAAATCAGGTGTGTTTAAATTACTTGTTCCAAAACTAAAAGCTAAAGTTTCCCAACTAGTTTATTCTTTTTATTATGTCTGCGGTACACATGGTAAACAGAGCTAGACACAGTCTAAAGATATTGTTGAAACTCTAATAATGCTTGCCTCCCATTTCTTGTCTGGCCTTTTATTTTCATCAGCATTTCTATTTATCAGGTTAGTTTAATTGTCTAGTCTATGTGTAAATGACATGAACAATGGATGGTATGGAAGGTAGGGAAGCAAATGTAAGTATTCTCATTTGGGTCATATTAGCAATATCAGCCTTCAACATCCTTGTCAGAATATACGATTGTCCAATCAGACCTGAATATGTGAACACTAAAATAATACTACATATAATCCCTAGCTATCATCTAGATACAGAACTAACTTGATGGAGTATAAAACAGTATATTCCAGGCATACCTCAGCTTAATGTTGCTTCATCACAACATGAGAAAACGTTCTTATTAAAATTTACTGTTGCATTCATACAATTTTTTTCACTTTGAACTAACTGCCTTCATTGAGTGCCTGCTCCAAAGAATTTTCAGTTTTGTCCACTCCCCATGTTGAGGGCTCAGGGCGGTGCACCTGGGCCTCTTCCCTTATGTGGTGAGGAATCACTTTCTACTTGGAGACCCTAAGTATCATTCCTACAATTGCTTACTTAGATTCATACAATTGCAATCGCCATTCCACAATTCAGGCATTATTTATTAAACTCCGGTAAGTCTTTTTGGGGCAAAACTCAAATTTTTCAGTTTGATTTTTTTGACTTCTAATTTTTCAAGATTTATTAAAACCAGATGCAGCAAAAAGCCCAAATCTGAAAATCTGACCTCTCAGATCTGCTGAGGTTGTGTATAACTCAATGACAGAGGTCCCTATCCTATTTTGACGTTTCTGTTGTCTGTGCTGGAATTAACCTGAAAAATCCAACCATTTTGGGCAAAAATCAGAATAATTCTGGCTTTTTGGGAAAAAGCTCCAAAAAATTGAGCAATTCAGGAAAAAACTCAAAAAAAACAAACTGTATGATTAGGATATTCGCTCAATTTTATTGAGTGTTTACCTGAACCGATTAAATCAAGCTTTTTTAATAATAAACAAGGTAAAATCTGCTATGGGAGATTTGTTGTGTTTTTTTTTTAAATGAGATACATTTGCATTTTGGTAAATAACCCTCTTCATGTAAATAAAGCAAAAATAATAATAATGAAGATATTCAAAGTAGCACTTTAACATAAATAATCAATGAACAATTTAAAGTTACCCTAGTTTAGTTCATGTCTTCCAGTAGAATTATGATGTGAGGTCAAGATGACATTTACAGAACCAATTTATACAATTGAAAACCTTTTTAATGAGCTTTACATGATTAGTTAGATATGATAATGTAATCATGGCTAAGATTATTTTTTTACTATAGAAATATAACATTCTGATTAGCCCTTTGTCCTTATACACTTCTGGTTAAAATTATGAATAGCTATTAAACTGTACAGCCAATTCCTTATCTAATTTTTAACATATGGGTTTTATTGTGCATCCATTCTGGTTTTAAATGTAATCTATTTACAAGTACAGATATGTGGACTTCTACTAATACCACATGTGATACATGCAGCGTTTTGGGTTTCAATCTGTTTTTTTGGGCAATGTACTAAGGGACATATTTATTATGCTGTGTAAAACAATATTCGCTGAAAAAATGGTATAAAATAAATGGCCAATATATCAAGGTTTTTTTTTACACCATGTGAAAGCCAGATTTGCTGCTATTTTACATTGTGTAATAACTCAATCCTGGTGGTCTAGTGGGAGGGGGTCCACAGGGACGCCTGTGGCCCCTTCAGAGGGATGCCCGGCATACTGCTGTTCCTCTCCTAGGGGCTACGCCTCTTCCTGTTTTATAGGCGCAATGGCGCGAAATTCAAATGTATTTAAAGGCACAGTTTGTATTTTTTTCACTGCCCGTTATAGGATAATTTCTAGTGATTTCCGGGTGTATTCTGTCTGATACCTGTCGTGACCCCTGCCTGTTTTTGACGATTCTGACTTCTGTAATCCTGACCCTGCCTGGTAACCGACTCTTCTGTATCCGTATCCCTTCTGATTGATCGCCTGGTTTTAATCCTTGCCTGTTTGACTCCGCTTGTACTCTGCCTGCCCCGACCCAGCCTGATTTGACTTCGCTTTCTGGCTATGCCTTGTACTACGACCGTCTGCCCAAAAGACTTTTGCTTTACCGTCGTGCCCCTTTGCTCGTCCTTCCCTTGGCACCTCTCTTAATAAGACCTGGCGGCATCTGATTAGCCAAGGGCTCCTCCCGAGGTGAAAGGCAGCTGTTAAAGGCAGAAACAAGAGCCAAGAACAGGGTGCTCAGCATTGGTTCTGGATTTCGGGTGCCGACCGTGACACATTGCTTCCGGTGGAAATTAAACATTTACGTTGTTTGTTACACGACGAAGCCTGGTGATGTATGGTGTTGTTTTTTACACAACATAATACTGTAAATATGGCCATTAATGTATTGATATGTGTGTATATTATATTTATAATTTATATAATTACAAAGATAAAAAAGCTCAGCTGCATTCACCCATATCAATATGTAGAGGACATTTTGTGCAATAAAATCTACTACAATGTAAGTGACTGATTACATTAAAAACTTGGTTTTCCAAGGGGTGTGTGTTTGTATGTGTGTTTGTATGTGTGTTATGTTTTCATTTCACAAATTTCTAGTATTTAACAACAGTTTCCCAAGGAGATATAGTTAAACTAAGAGGCCTAAAGTAATTTCCATGCATGGGAACAAAATCTATCAAGCTGGCACCTGATTTTGACCAGCTCAAATATTGACTAGGCTAAATGGATTGTGGTTAGGACCACAATGGGACTGCACAGCCCAATATGAAATTTGTTCTAACTGACCATCCACTTGGGTGGCAAAAGCTGGTAAATATTTAATCAAAACAGGGTGACTTCCTGTGTGTGGCCATATATCTCTGATATTATGATCATTGGATGATTTTTTGCATGGTACAGATGGTATAGTGGCAGCCAATATTACTAATTATAATGTATTTTTGCAAAACAGACTGTGAATTTATCCTGTCATTTATCCTCACCTCCTCAACTTAAGATAGGGGAGATGAATACATTTTAAATAATATCAGTAGTAATTAGGATTTTTTTAGGGATAACCTTTTCTTATTCATGTCATAGAACAGTTAAGTGGGAATATAAAAAAATGATAGTGGAATGTAAAACCTTTGCATGAATTTAATATAGCTTTTGCAAATTCTAAAAGTATTTAGTGACCCCAAGTGAGTGGAAGAGAGACTGTGAATTTTAGTTTGCATCAGAGCACAGTGTGTGTATGTAATGAAACTTCTTTCTGAAAAGTTTATTTTTGCTTTACAAATATATACTGCCTTTAAGTACCTTAAAATTTGCTATGCTCATTAAAAAAATTGCAATAATAAATGCAATGTGTAAAAAGAAAAATAATGCATTTGTTGTTTTTGTGTAGGCAATTATTTTTTCTATTTTTCTATTTAATTTCTTTACCAAAAATAGCACAAACATTATGTATTTCTAGATTTAATAAAAAAATATCAAAAATAGGAGTAGTCTTGATGTAACTAGCAATAAAGGATAGGCCCTGCGGGGCACCATGGACCCGGCCCTGCGGGAGGCGGGCGAGAGACAACTCAACGAGGTGAGAGTGGGGCCTGGCCCGGCCTGTCTGACACTTCCCCGAGCCTGTCTGACACTGGAACCCACAGTTCTTATCCCTTCTCTGTGTGGCAATAGGAATGTGTGGGAAACACTTATGTCTTCTTTTCCAACTGTCCCCTGTCTGTCACACTGCCCCCCAATAATATCTTTTATATCCCTGTCACATTGCCCCCCAATAATATCTATTATATCCCTGTCACACTGCCCCCCAATAATATCTATTATATGTCTGTATATCCCTGTCACACTGCCCCCCAATAATATCTATTATATGTCTGTATATCCCTGTCAAACCCCTGTCTGTCAAACTGCCCCCCAATAATATCTATTATATCCCTGTCACACTGCCCCCAATAATACCTATTATATGTCTGTATATCCCTGACACACTGCCCCCAATAATCCTATCCTATATAATAAAGTTCAAGTGTCTCTGCGTCCAGTCCCTGTGTCCGTGGGATTGCGCTACTGCGCATGTGCCCCACGGACATCTACCTAGATGAGAAAGAAACAGCACACAGAGCCTTTTAAAGCGCATGTGCTCCACAAGCCTCTAGCGCCCATTAATTTAACGGGCTTAATGTCTAGTAATGCAATAAGTTGCTTATTTAAAAAAATAAAATCAATTCAGGGGCAGATTATGCTTATTATTTTATATACGAGGGGTGGCAATAGTTTCTGCTTCTAAAAAAAACTATGAGCAGATTCAATTTACTAATCTTTTTCAGTGTTACATTCATAGCAAGGGAGAAAAGATTCCATAAAAAGTAAATCCTTGTTTATTTTCCAGGACTTCCTGAACTTATTGGATGATTGGACCAAGGTGCCCCAAACTCCAATGTTTGCAGTGCTGACTTCTGTCTAAAGCAGGAGCCAATTGGAAACAAGGCACCTAAGTTTAATGCTGCCAAATACTTTGAATTGTGGACACTGAAGCTGGGGCTACCTGATGCGGCTTTTTAATAAATCTGTCTCCCAACAAAATTGTAGTTGTCAGCACACAGTAATGACAACATGGCGAAGAGCTGCGTATTTGATGCACTTGTTTGTAAAAATACAGCCAGAAACTGTCATCTCATAGTTGCCGAAATTTTACCCAGTTGTGGAATTAAAGCTCACATAAATGTCAGCCAACAAAACAATGTTCTCTAGGATTTCCTGCAATACCTAGTCATGCTAAAGTGTACTTTTAATTTAAAACAAGGAACAAAGTCAAAAACGGAACTATAGGGGGGCGGGCCCTGGCGCAGGACGCGCAGCCGGGCCCCCCGCCCCCCTCCGTACAACCGGAACTGGCCGGGAAACATGCGGCGGGCAGACTGCCGGGGGGCCCTGAGGGGGTGCGGGCCCTGGCCCGCTCGCACCCCCTGCTCCCCCGGTAGTTCCGCCCCTGAACAAAGTAAGAGTGTCATGACCAGTCAAGATTTGAACTATGGTCAGCATGGTAATTGATAGTGATGGGCGAATTTATTCGCCAGGCGCGAATTTGCGGCAAATTTGCGCGATTCACCGCAGGCGAATAAATTCGCAAAATGGCCGCAAAAATTCGCTGGCAAATTTTCGCCAGCATCAGAAAAAAATGGACGCCGCCGTCAAAAAACGGACGCTGGCGTCAAAAACGAGACGCCGACGCCGTTTTGTGAATTTTTCGTTGTTTCGTGAATTTCGCACAAAATTCGCAAAATTTCCGGTGAAACCGCGCAAATTCGCACATTACTGGTAATTGAATATCGTATTTAACTGTTGATCTACTGAAGGCTTTTCTTGAGAACTTGGTCTTTTAGAGTAGTTGCTAGCCTAGATTTTGAAAAATGTCATACTTTTATATTTCCGCCCTCCAGTTTCATTTTTCATGCTTTATTTACAGCCATCTTCTGCTATTGAAACAAACTTTTCGGTTGACCTCTTCATCTCAGAAATGTACAAGAGTTTGGTATGATGAATTTGTTGCACAAGAATGGCACAACTCACTATTTAATTATGACAGAAGTCATTAACAAAAATATGACTTTTGTCATATATTAATATTACATTAACTGCATGGAATCCAGTGATTTAAATTTCCACATAATTCTCCTACTTAGGCTTGCTTTTTAGAAAACATGGACATATTTAAAAAATGTGGATATAATATTCCCATCTCTTTGACTTTGCTGTTATTTAACAATATCTTTAGAACACTGACGAACAAAATCATTATATTTAGTTAAATAACATCCAGCATGCCTAAGTAGGAGAATTATGTGGAAATTTAAATCACTGGATTCCATGCAGTTAATGTCTCCTTTTTATTTATGAGATTCTTATTTCGATTAAAACAATACATCATGAAGTGTGCCTCAGAGAGTAATTAGATTGTGGTTGTATAGTTAGTCAAGGAGAGCATTGTTACGTGAGATTATGCTATTTATAGTGTTGGAAAAGTAGCAATGTTTTAGCCAAGGGTTATATTACTGACTGGAGAAACTGGGAAATACTAGAAATAAATGAAGCAATTAACGACTGAATTCAAGGAAAAGGGAGTGCACAGAATCAATATTGCAGAACCTACATGATTAAACAAATTCCCATGAAACTGAATAGATCTAGAGAGGTGTGTTCTTAAACAATACAATATTTTAATGCAGAACTCTGGAAATACTGATTCCCAAAGTTAGGTAAAAAAAGTTTACTATGGGTCGAATAGCGAGGGTTAATTAACCCTCGATATTTGACCATCAAAGTTAAATCCTTCGGCTTCAAATATAGAAGTCGAAGGATTTACCGCAATTCGTTCGATCGAACAATTGAAGGAAAAATTGTTCGATTAAATCCTTTGAATCGAACAATTCGAAGGATTTTAATCCATCGATCAAATGATTTTCCTTCTATCACAAATTGCCTAGAAAGCCTATGGGGACCTTCCCCATAGGCTAACATTGATGCTCGGTAGGTTTTAGGTGGCGAAGAAGGTGGTCAAAGTTTTTTTTAAAGAGACAGTACTTCGACTATGGAATGGTCGAATAGTAGAACGATTTTTATTTTGTATCATAGTCGAAGTAGCCAATTCGATGGTCGAAGTAGCCAAAAAAATACTTTGAAATTCAAAGTATTTTTCCTTCAAATCATTCACTTGAGCTAAGTAAATGTGCCCCATATTGTCACATTTTTTTTTTGAACCCCACTTGGTCACAGACGTGGCAACTTTTGATACTCTGGGTATTTCATAAATACACTCAGAATCATTTACTTTTAGGAGGAAAGGTGGAAAGGTACTTTATCTGTTGCCTATAACTAATTTGGCAATAAAAGTGAGAGGGGGTGATATAGTGAATAAAGTAACCCCTCTTGTAAAATATAAGGATATTATAAGTCACCGAGGAGTTTCATGACCATATAAAAACACGAGTCCGAGTTGACTTCTAAAATCCTCATATTTTGCAACTGGGGGTACTTTATTTATTTATAATACACAAGTTTCAGTGAGTCATGTGACAGAAATGACATCAGAACTCATCGTTTATAACTGATGACATCAGAACTCACCGTTTATAAGGATACAATATACAAGATATTCACGGTCTTTGTGTATTATAAGGTAATACACCCAAATATAAGTAAAAGGAATCATTATTGCAGGGAACCCTGAGACCCGGTATAGAGCTGAAGGAGGCATCTTTTTAGTTTTTCAGTTCTACGTTTTTTTTGTTTTAGGTTCTGTTTTTGCCTTTGCCATTACCTTAGTTGTTGTTTTTGTTAATACACATTTGCTCATGATTCTAAACGTCTAACCTGTGACCTTGGTTTTAAAGCAAAAGACACAGGTCTATATTTATGTAACCCTAGATAAATCTACTGTGAAATTATGTGAACTTATGGGTCTGGCTTTTAAGAAAGAAGTATCCCTAACTATACTTTGCCACCCTTACATTCCCCCCTCCCCCCCTCTTTTCTCCATTCCCCCAAAGACAAGACATGGGCTACAATATTTGCTGGTATTATTTGATAGTTTAATAATATCATTTTGTACAACATTTTGTGAAACAATATTTATGATTTGTATTTCAAAATGTTCTATAAAATTAATTGAGAGGGGTAATTTACAAAACAGAAAGCAGTGTGCAAAGTGCAAAACAAATGCAATCACCCTCTTTTTTTAACAAAAAATGTGGTGATTAGGAATTGCAAAAATGGAGTGCAGAAACCTGCTACTATACCTCCATGAATATAGTTGACTATTAGTGTTGTATTTGTGAGGGGCAGAAGAGGGAGGCATGGCAATCACTCTTTAATTCTTGCACTAACTGTAACCTAATATTGTTTCTAGGTGCCAGTCAGCATTTAGAATATGGAATATGACACCTTTACTAACTAGAGTTTAAAAGCTTACCAGCTTGTCTCACTAGAGTCCCTAAGTAAAGGGTAAGTGCAATCTTATCATCTTGCTCATATACATATTAGTGTATATTGTTGCCGGGGATACATTCTTTTTTTTGCCTGTGTTTCTTCACTTAGTATGATGTGTTCGCTTATTGGTAGGTTTACAAAGCTCTGTTTAAAACTGAATTTAAAACACTTTGGGGCAGATTTATCAAGGGTCGGATTTCAAAGTGAAAAAAAACGTTGAAATTCGACCATTGAATTGCAATAGTTCGAAATTTAAAGTCAAAGATTTTTTTGATCGAATATGGCCATATTCCATCGAAGTTAAATCATTCGATCGTTCGGTGAAACGATTTAATCGATCGATTGAAAGATTTTCAAAAAAAAACCTTTGACTTCTAAAAACTTAGATTCTTAGGTTCTAGGAGGTCCCCATAGGCTAACATATGGTCAAAAAGTCTAAGTATTTTCACTTCGAAACAAAGCCGAAGTTGGCCTATTCGATGGTCGAAGTACCCAAAAATTACTTCAAAATTCAACGTTTTTGAATTTAAAAATTCACTTCGACCCTTGATAGATCTGCCCCTTTATATTGCCACTTTAACATCAAGTTTTGCCATGTAAAAATGTGCAGTAGCTGAGTGTAACATATTGGTGTTTAGTTTTTCAATACATTTCAAGACAGAAATCTGAATTTGTATATGCCAATACAGTACATGTTTTGTAATGAATTGATTGAGATGCATTAACACATGTTGCAGCATTCTTTTCCTACAATTCCAGCGTAATTCTGTAATTTAGGTGCAATTCAGGAACCCTGAAGCAATTGCCACCTTGAAGGTAACAGTAGCTCTAGGGTTTTCTTCCCTGTGCCAATAGCCACAGAACATAAGGCAGGACAGAGGTAGCGTCACAAACAACAACTATATGGAAGTGTAGAAGCCGCTTTGAATGCAAATAAAAGACCCATTAAGCTAATAATCATCATTATGAAAACAATTTAACTGACTAAACTATTGCATATACTGTAATACTCCCAAATAATATGAAAATGTTTAGTTGCATGGCTTTAGCAAACTTTCTTTTGCTCCTACTTGTGTACTGCAGTAAAATACTGAATGCCGCTGGGATGATTTTACAGCAGCATAACAAATTGCCTAACCTAGTACAACAACACAGAGTTTTTACTCAAGGGACAATTTATTTATTATACAACATATACACACATGAAAAATAATATATCCAATAAGTCTTTTCCTTTTTATTTCTTGATTAATTCTGTAGTCAAAATAAATTGTATATACATTAAGGGGTTATTTAAAAGGTCGAGTTTGTGACATTTGTGAGGTTTTTCCTACTTTGAATAAACACAATTTAAACAAACTCAGATTTAAGATTATTTAGGAAAAACTTGATTGAATGTAATCAGAGAAAAAACTTAAATACCTCAAATTTATCTAATTTATTGGCTAAAAAAAACTTGAATGCCTCAAATGTATAAATTTTTTGAGCAAAAAAAAAAATCATAAAGGCAAAAAACATCTTCAAATGGTTAAAGGGACCACTGCCATTGACTTTTACATGAATTTGACAGGTTTTAGCTAGAGAATTTTTGGATTCGGGCTTTTAGCAGTTTTGGGGCATAATAAATATCGAAAAAATATTTACTTTTTTTTACTGAAACTAACCTTGAAAAGCTCATGAAAACACAACTCGACCTGTAATAAATAACCCCCTAAATATATATTTTTTTAAATGTGAGGATACTTGAAAAGAGATGATCTGTTGATATTAAACCCTTTTAAAAAAAAAAAATTTGGAAATTTTATAAACTAAAATGTTGGCTTATTTATTAAAAAATATATAAAAAAATATGAATTACAAAACATAAACTAATAAAACTATGAAAAACATAAAAAACAACAATTTGGTAGTCTATTCATCATTTTCAATGGGTCTACAAACTCCAAATAATTTCAAAACTCAATAACTTGAATTAAGTAAACTGTATACATTTTGCCAAAGACAGCTCCCATTAACTTAGCATTGCTTATTTTAAAATAATGATTACAATTCATGGGTTTTAGCACAAAACAATATTCAAATTGCAGTAAAAATTAAAAAATCTTTCATTATGGACAGATGTAAATCATTTTTTTCCTGTTTCCCTGTTTATCAACCAGATATTACACACTTACTAAAGCAAATATGTATCAGTTCAATAACAGAATAATGTGTTTTACTGCTTTAAAGGAAAACTATACCCCCAAAATGAATACTTAAGCAACAGATAGTTTATATCAAATCGAATGACATATTAAAGAATCTTACCAAACTGGAATATATATTTACATAAATATTGCCCTTTTACACCTCTTGCCTTGAGCCACCATTTTGTGACCCTATCTGTGCTGCCTCAGAGATCACCTGACAAGAAATACTACAACACTAACTGTAACAGGAAGAAGTGAGGAAGCAAAAGGCAGAACTCTGTCTGTTAATTGGCTCATGTGACCTTACATGTGGTTTGTATGTGTACACAGTGAATCTTACGATCTCAGGGGGCGGCCCTTATTTTTTAAAATGGAAATTTTCTATTTATGATTACCCAATGGCACATACTACTAAAAAAGTATATTATTATTATAATGGTTCATTTACATGAAGCAGGGTTTTACACATGAGCTGTTTTACTAAGTATCTTTTAATAGAGACCTACATTGTTTGGGGGGTATAGTTTTCCTTTAAGCATTAAAACAGCAAAGAGGTGCCTACTGTGAATGCTTGATTGGGAGCAGAGGTAGTGAGCAAAAAGAGTGCTCAAAAAGCAAAAAGGACAAAACTTCACACTAGATAAGGTTGTAAGTAAAAGAGCTAGAGTTGAATTGGCTGTAATAGAGAAACATAATAAACATTAATGTACTGTAGGGATAAAGATGTTATTCTGAGGGTTGTTTATCGTACGTTTAGGGGATTTTGTAATAAAAGGCTTACTTATCCTTTTAGAATGTTCAGGAAGATTTCGCTTTGAGGAATTTCAGGAAGAGGTCTGGGAAGCAATCAAAAATACAGTCCTTGAGACAGGCCAAAGGCCAGGCAGGCAGGCGAAAAAATGTCACATATCAGGCCAAGGAAACTTCAAAAGAGGCTGGCACAAGCCTGGAACCCACAAAGTAGTAAAGCCGGAGTCAGATAGTAAAAGGTTAAAAAGCTTACATTTTATTTTTCCAAAAATTAAGAACCAAGGCCTGACGCGTTTTGTGTCTACCAGGGACACTTAGTCATAGGTTAAGTGTCCCTGGTAGACACAAAACTATTTTATTATCACTAACATTATGGGGGTTATTTATTAAGGTTCGAGTTGTGTTTTCCACGACAATTCGAGTTTTCGGGATGATTTTTTGGTCAAAACTCACATTTTGGGTTAAAAAAAACTCACATTTTTAAAGTTTTTTGTTTTTTTTTAGTAATCAAATCAATCGCACAGATTAAAAACATTATAGCAGCCTTATACCTTTATATTGTTTCTTATTCAGTCTTATTATAGTACTTATATTTCTACTCCCTCCCCCTCTTTTTCTTAATCATAGGAGACAGTGATGGTATGAATACGATTTGTCATGCTTAACCCCTTTTTTGGAATGTCATAATAATTTTTCATTTAGTGTGGCTGCTATAATTCTTTATGAAGGGTTAATTTAATTGATTGTTTCTATTTGTTAATTTGTTAAGGGTTTTTTCACTATTTAGGGGTGGGTTGAAAATTTGTTTTCTTATGCTTCTGAGGAAGTGGCGTTGAAGCCACGAAACGCGTTAAGCATGGACTGTGTTTGATGCACTGTTGGTCGATTATTATGTATGTTATTTAATCTTCAATAACTGGAAATCTTTTAATCTTCGACCTGGTCTGGTGCTCCGTGGATCAAAGACTTTCACTGATACAATTTCTTACGCTCTATCCGGAGGCGTGTCGGCGTTGTTAGCACAACCTAATTCTTGTTCGGAGCCTGTACTCTGGAGTTCGGGTGAGTGCTCTCCTATTGCGCTATTATTTAATATATGATATCCAACTTTTTAAAGGGGAATTGAGGCCAATATATGAGAACACAATTTTTAAAGGGGAAGTGAGGCTAATATATGAGAACACACTTTTTAAAGGGGAAGTGAGACTAATAAATGAGACCTCACTTTTTAAAGGGGAAATGAGGCTAATATATGATATCTAACTTTTTAAAAGGGAAATGAGGCTAATATATGAGAACACACTTTTAAAGGGGAAGGGACACTTGCCCTGCATCTGTGAAATCCCATAGCCTGTGTTTCTACCAATGATTGGCTACTTATTGACTGAAGCAATATATTTTACCAAGATCTTTTTAACCTTCTTGCCTTTCACAAAGAATAGGCTTGAAAAAATGATCGTCATTACACAAAGTAAATAAAACATAAAACATTTTCAAGTGTAAGTATTTTATGAAATATATTAAGAAATATTCCAAAACATCCAACAAGATGTATTTCTGACAAACGTATATTTTATGAGAAAATGTATAAAAGAATTGCACAAGAAATAGATATCCTAGGCATAGGGCACATCATAAACTTGGTCTGAGCTTTCATTACATCTAATGGGCCGCCTTTACCACTAAAGATCAGTGCTTTATAAAAGGTTACTAAGTTGCTGGCAAACACTTTTATTTCATGAGACTTGTTGCGGCACAACAACCAGGTGAGGGTAACAAGGCACGGCTCAGTTTGAAAATACACAGTATGTAAAAATATAAAACATCACAAACAATACTTAACATTAAGGACATTTGTAAACATATTTGGTGCCCTTTTTCTCAACAGCCACGAGTACATTAGGTCTGTGCTAGGCTGCAGACTTAGGCCCCGGAGGACTATGATTGGTTAAAGTGAATAGTAATACAACATTCAGTTGCCCTTTAAGGCTTGGACTTTCAGTTTGGATAGCAAAGGAGAAGGAGGACATTCTGGAGCTGCCCACTGAGATTTCTAAGACCAGCAGCAGGAGGAGGAGGCATTTACCCATAGGCCATTTTGCTCAGTGCTAGGCTGCAGACTTAGGCTCTGGAAGACCATTATTGGTTAAATTGCATAATATTGTTCAAAAGATTTTATTTAAAACCACATACTGTATTTGTTTTCTCTGCACATTACATTGTAAAACAGAGAAAAAGGAGTTAAAGTTGATGACCCATTAAGTGCGTCATAGCACAATGAGTGAGGAGGCAAGTTTCTTTTGCATGACTGTACACACAAATGTGCCTTTTAACACAAAACTTGCCCTTAAGTGCACTTAATACAATAGGCAGATATTTCAAAAGCAAACTGCAGTTCAGAAATTGTGTTTGAGCACAGCACAAGATCAGGCATATAACATCCACATCATATATGGAAAGATGTTTCAGATTTGGCCAACGAAACAGAATTGGCATGTTGCAAGTAGGGATGTCGCGGACTGTTCGCCGGCGAACTTGTTTGCGCGAACATCGGCTGTTCGCGTCCGCCGCAAGTTCGCGAACGTCGCGCGACGTTCGCCATTTTGGGTTCGCCTTACCTGCCACTTTTTTGGGACCTCTCACCCCAGACCAGCAGATACATGGCAGCCAATCAGGAAGCTCTCCCTCCTGGACCACCCCCACACCCCCTGGACCACTCCCCTTCCATATATAAACTGAAGCCTGTGTGTGCTTGCAAGAGCTAGTGTAGGGAGAGAGCTGTTACTGATTTCACTGATTTCTTTGAGGGACAGTTGATAGTAAGTTTGCTGGCTAGTAATCTACTTGATACTGCTCTGTATTGGAGGGACAGAAGTCTGCAGGGATTTGAGGGACATTTTAGGGTAGCTTTGCTGGCTAGTAATCTACCTTCTACTGCAGTGCTCTGTATGTAGCTGCCTGCTGTGGGCACTGATCTCTTCTGATCTCATCTGCTGACTGCTGTAATAACCCAATAGTCCTTGTAAGGACTGCTTTTATTTTCTTTTTTGTTTTTTTACTTTGCTAGTTGCTACTATAAGCCCAGTGCTATTAGTCTAGCAGTGTTGGGGAGTGGGACTGGTGTGCTACTGTGCTGCTCCTAGTAGTTCAGCAGCACCAACCCGAGAAAAATATTTTTTTTAATATACATATATTTTTTTTTTCTTTTACTTATCTTACTGTTCTTTAACGTGTACAGTGCTGTTGCTGTTCTTCATAGTAGTGCACCAATAGTAGTGCACTTGTAGGCATTATTTGCTCAGTGTGTCCTTCATTTTCAAACAACAACCATCTAGCTGTGTGAGCTTGTTCACATTCTGTCTAAATATCAATAATAATACCGTCTCTAGAAACACCACCCGAGTGACGTTTTTCAGGCAGCAATAATATATTCCGTATCCACTGCTGTAGTAGTGTATACGTTAACCTTGTAGGCATTATTTGCTCAGTGTGTCCTTCATTTTCAAACAACAACCATCTAGCTGTGTGAGCTTGTTCACATTCTGTCTAAATATCAATAATAATACCGTCTCTAGAAACACCACCCGAGTGACGTTTTTCAGGCAGCAATAATATATTCCGTATCCACTGTATCTGACAAAAAAAAGATAATTTTTCAGGAAAGTACACATGCCTAATTTTTCAGGGTTCTGCAACAGTGGCAAAATCGCATCTTTTATGGTCACCGCAGGTGATCAATAAAGTAGACCAAAACTGTGCCCACGCTGCAGAATCAGTGTTTTTTGGTTCACTTCACTGTACATTGAATTACCTCTGTCTGACCGTGCACGTGCGCACAAGCACGGTGACTGCTAAACACACCACTACAGAAATATTGCCACCAACAGGACGAACATCCTGGAGGTGACAAGCTCAACTAGTAATTAAAAACTATTATTTGCTCACTTGACGGTATCATTCATTAAAGCTCTTTGCGTCTTTTTGCGTTGCAGTAAGCACCGCGTTTCGTCTTTGCGTGTGAACAGGCTGTAACCTTTACACGACTTGATTGGCATGTAGACGCCGGACGTTTTAAAGCATTTTATTACACAGGTTTAGAAATGTAGTGTGATTTCTGCCCTTTACAGCACAAAACGCAGCGCTGTGTCAACAATGGATTTTTTAGAAACATTTTTGCCTGTCTACCAGATACCAGATAATATAAGATAGAAAGCGACAGTAGGGACCCAGATAGAATACCTACTCTGCCTTTTTAGTGGGCCCACAGATAGGGTCAGACCCCCTTCCCTGCCCCCCTTGCCTTAGCTGGTTGGGCAGCACATGGGGGTGGTGGTAGAGGGTAAGACGAGGGCCCAGGGATGGACCCCTTGTCAGATCCAGCAGGCACATGCAGTGCGTGCCCCAGGACTGCCAGAAGAGCATTTGTGCTCTTCCTTGCGCCGGTCCTCACTTGCCTCACATTCGCGATGTTGGTGCTCTCTCCAGCCTACTCTTGTGCAGCTCATCAATGAGGTCTTGCCTCAACGCAGCCAATTCCCACCTCAGGTCAACTAGATGGCCATCGATGCAAGCCATCCAGCAATTTTGGCAAAGATATTTGCTGTGCAATTTTAGGCTGGAGTGTGTCAGGCAAGCTCACGGAGGCCCATACAGTCCGAGGTGGTCCCTCCACAGGTGACGTTTCCAGCCCTTGGCGTTCATCCTGGCCACTTACCCCGGCAGCAGTAACTGTGGCAGCAGCATCTACAGAAAAAAAACACATTTTTTCAGAAACATAAGAAGCTAGCAATTAATGAACTTAAAGAAGAATTCAACCCCCTAGGTGAAAAAAATCCCTCCCTCCCCCCCCCCACGGGCAAATGCGCCTAACTTGTTACTTACCCCTCCTTCTAGGTCCACTCCATTGGAGTTCACGGCAGCCATCTTCTCCCGAGTGCTCTTCTTCCTGTAGTCATCGGCATTTGGTGGTGCATGCGCAGTTGGAGGCATTTTCCGGTACGGAGCTACTGCGCATGTGCCCAAAAGTCACAAAGTTTCCGTTTTTTTTCCTGGAAACTTTGTGACTTTCGGCGCATGCGCAGTAGATAAATAAACCCATTAGGGTTGCTTTGTTTCCAATAATGATTACTTATATCTTAATTTGGATCAAGTACAAGGCACTGTTTTATTTTAACAGAATAAAAGGAAATCATTTTTAAAAATTCTAATTATTTGGATAAAAGGAGTCTATGGAAGACAGCCTTTCCGTAATTCTGAGCTTTCTGGATAATGGGTTTCCTGATAACATATCCCATACCTGTAATTCAAATAATGCTATAATAGTAATAATAACAACATTATTAGAAGTATTATTATTTAGTTCCATCCACAATGCTTTTTCAGCAACTTTTGTTGCATTAATATCATTAACCATGTTATTTACTGAATTAGAATTGACATAGGTACTACTAAGTCACAGCACATTAGTTCAAAATGAATGCCCTTTGTACCAAGAACAGTGGAGCTAGATGAATTACCTGATAGACTGAAGAATGTTTTAATTATCACATTGATTTGCAAAGCAACACTGTAATTAAAGTATGTTTTATAATACAACCTTATAACCTTTTCTGCAGCTCAGTAGCTCAACCACCTGCACATGCCTTTAGACTGCCCTATCTGAAATTTGGATTCCCCTAAAGTACATTCTTAAAGTCAGGACTTTTCTGAATACTAAGGATTTTGCCATACCAAATATTACAAATGTGCTGAAATTCTGCAATATTCTTTTAGAATGGACTGCAGCGCTATTAAAGTAGTAATATACCCCATATTATTTATTGTGTCAGTCATACTAAAACTATTGGTTAGCAAATTTCAATTAAGATAAAATGCTCAATATCGCGTGAAAATTCGCAAAACGTAGTGAAGTCAATGGGCAATTTTTTGGAATGACTTTTTTCTGCGGTTACTTTTTCAGCTCAAAATACAGTGATCTGTGTGGCTTTTGTTTCTGCAACTTTTTCTTTGCTGTGATTTTTTTTTTCAAAAAGCAAAATACTTTGGGGTCTATGGGCTTTTTGTTGAAGTGTTTTTTGCGACAAGACTTTGTGCAAATATTTACCAGTAGAGAAATGTGTGGAATTACGTACCTGATGAAAAAGTCTGCTTCCATCTTGCATATTACTAACCCAAATAGTGCTGGGAACCGTAGCGTACACAACAGCAAAAAAGCTACATTTGCCTTTTTTGCATGCCAAAGCTGTAAGCTCTTGGTAACCCACTGAACCCAGTTAGGTATCATTCTAACCCATGCCAAACATGTAAAACTGGTCAACTAACTCTGTAACTGTCTTTACTCAAGTTACTAATTGTAAGTGTTTTCACCAATGCAATCCTGCTAACCAGTCTAATAAGCCTACTGTAGTATAGAGATATCTGTGCAAATTTAATCTTTAAAATATTACATTGTAATCAGTTATGAAAAGGGAGGACATACTGTTTATTTGGCCACATTTCTAGGCAACTATCAGTTTCAGGTGATATCAGTGCAAGTCTAATTGGCCTATTTACTAAGTCAAATTTCTATTTTGGGGCTGATTTATCAAATGATAAACTCGGATCAGTGAATTTGGGGTGAATCGAGTTTTCAGAGGAAAAAAAACTCAAATCACTCTAATTTGAGTTTTCAAGCAAATCCCTCTGAAAAAAACCTTAACATCGTGAACAATGGTTCAACGCATCAGTCCCCAACCTTTTTTGCCCCAGGGGCCTTGGTAAAGCCCCAAATTTATTTCAAGGACCTGGGAGGGGCGTGAAATTTGGCACGTTAAATTCAGACACGCTAGTGTCAAATTTAGTGTGCTATACATAAAATTTGGGAGATCCGCGTCAAATTCATACTCAGCAGCCCAGTTCAAGTATGTCTGCAGCCCAGTAGGTGGGGTATCCTGGTGGTTGTGCACCCCTGGGTCAAGGGACCTCTGCCATTGACTTCTAAAAGACCTTAACAGGTTTTAGCTGCAATTTCTTTCAGAATCAAGCTAGTTCCAGCTTCTGGGCATAATAAATCTTGAAAAATTCAAATTTGCAAATGCAGCATGGTTGTCGTCATAATGTTTGCTCTTTCCACCTTTAATCCATTGTGTGTGTGTTTCCTTACAAAGGCAATCTACTTGCAACATAAAGCATAGGATATTGCATTATTCTTTGATTTTCTTCTTTAGATTAAAGAGTCATCTGGAGCAATCGGATTTGAGTGCATTGATGTTACAATGGGCCCCACAAAAATCAGCCCAGATTTATTCTTTTTATATTTGTATAATGGGGTAACAAAAATATATGCATATGCTTGGGCGTACCAGATTATATCTGTGCATCTTTTAATATTTTTGTAATCTACTTGCAACATAAAGGCAAAAGGATATTGCATTATTCTTAGATTTTCTACTTTAGATTACAGGTTGTAGAGTTGTCTGGAGCAATTCTTATGTTGCATTTGAGTGCATTGATGCTACAATGGGCTCCACAAAAATCAGCCTAGATTTATTATTTTTATAATGGGGTAACAAAAATATATGCATACGCTTTAGCGTACCATATTATGTTTGTGCATCTTTTAATATTTTAGGTAAAAGAAAAGCTTTTTTTTCAGCTTCTACCCAGAAGCTATAATTTATGATCACAGTCTATTCTTGACATTTCATCATATAAACTGATCTATTTCTCCTGTTTGTGCCCCCATGGCAATAACCATGATGGGCAGATGGATACATTTCACTTGAAGTCTTTGTTTTTCTCTTTTGCTCTAAGCAATATTCTGCATATAAGAACTGTCACTAAGATAATATAGCCAGCTTTTGTTTTAACATCTAGATGTTCTTTTAAGCTTGAAAGCCTGATTCTGACGGTGCAAGTGGAATATTAAAATAGCAACATAAATTACCTTTCAAATTGTGTTTTTAGTTCAAATGTTTGTTCCTTCATTGGGAATCCCATTAATCTTGCACTACACATTCATGTCACATTTTATACTAATATCTGTCCATGAACCTTAACATGGAAAGAAGTTGATTGTTTATTTCTACTTTCACTTCTTTGCAAATATAATTTATCCTTTACACTGCCAGCTTTGTATAGATCAACATTATAAACAAATCCTGTTGTGGGCTCTGAAGCCAAGAGTTATGCAAATGTTCAATGTTAAAATGTGGGTTGGCTACAATATTGTTCTACAGTGTTTCAGCCATATTTGTATACATATATACACAAATATGGCTCTTTTGTTCAGGTAAGTGTTTATTTAGTATGTACACAAAGTAATCAAACACATATAGCAAATAAACAGTGTCGCCATTTTTTTTTGCTAGGTTTTACATTACAAGTAAAAAATTTATTACAGCAAACTATATGCATAACATTTAGGTTATACTGGAAAGTGTTCCCAGTTATAATCAGGTTATGGTGATTTGGATAGCCATCCACTCCATACATTATGAAAGGATGTGAGTTTACCCCTCCTTTTGTATACATATTGTTCAATCCTGCATGCCCCATTCATGGCCTCTGACCAGGCTGCATTGGAAGGTTTATTTCTGATTTCCAATTAAGCGTGATGAGCCTACGGGCCTGGGATAATGCTTTTATTAAGACTAGCCTCTTGTCAGAATGGAGTTCACACATTGTTTTATTAAAACCCAAAATACACAATATGGAGTTCATTTTAGATTCCAGGTTATTTGACCAGTATTGATGGAGCTTAGTACAGGCAAAAAGAGCAGAAGGGACTAAACACATTGCTTGCATCTAATGCAAAGCAGGGACACCTCTGAGTATAGTTTGTGTGTAGTAGGTCCTATGAATCAAAGTTGAAGGATTTCATGTCTGCAGTTTTTTGATATAAGTTTAGGGGTGCTCCGAGTCTGTTTCCACTGAATATGAGGTAAATCACTTAGATGTCAAGGATTAGGTAGGGGGTGTTGTGGAGACTGCTGAGGGAAGGGTGATTCCTTGAGGCAGGAGCTGTATGTGCCCAGGGAACACATAAAGGGAAGGCAGGAACAGGTTGAAGAGGGCGATGAGTCAGACTGGAACAGATTCAGAACTTAACAGGACAGAAAGGGTGAAGATCAGGACTGGACTAGACAGGACGGAGAGGGCGAAGATCAGGACAGGAACAGACTGGATTAGGAATGGTGCGGGTGTAGATCAGATCAGGAGGCAAGTGCAGACTAGGAGTATAGAGCAGGACAGTGCAGGCTTAGATCAGGAGACAGGAGCAGACTAGAGATCTGGAGCAGGAGGACTGGAGCAGAAGGAGACTGGAACAGATAGCAGGAGAGGACTGGAGTGGATAGCAGTAGAGGACTGGAAAAGGCAGGGCAAGTTGCAGAGCAAGACGAGGGAAGATATAGACAGGGTAAAGGTCAGAACAGAACAGGAAGCAGGAATGAGAAAGGCAATGTCAGATCAGATCAAGGGGGAAGGTAAGGCAGATCAAGACAGGCCAAGGTTCAGAGTCAGGCAGGACAAGACAGGGAAGGGTTCAGACAAGATAAGGCTAGGCAAGACAGAACAGGAAGGAGGCTAGAACAGGAACCCGTAGCTAGGGACAATGCCACACTGCTAGGATGGGAACCAAATGCTCAGGAAAGGAGTGTTCGGAGGGCTGGCCTTAAATAGGGCAGAGTCAGCCCTGATTGGCTGACTGCAAACCAATCAGGCTGCTGCTGGGCTGGGGCTGCAAAGGCCAGGTAATATATAGTGAGCAGCCGGCAAATTCCTGTTTTGAAGCCCAGCAGAATCTTACACTAGGTCTCTTTCCCAGAGGGCCCTACTGCGCAAGGTAGAGGAGTCACAAGTTATTGTGAGAACGTGTTTATATAGAGAAAATATCTTCTGGCCCCAATTTAATAAATGACAATATGGGATCCTCTTTCATGATGAGGGGGGTTTGTTTGTTCAGAGACATACTGTTTACTGAAATCCAGCTAAATGCAGTCAAATTGATTGGGAGGCATTTCATAATACAGATGAACAATGACCCAATACATACAGCCACAGCAACCCAGGAGTTTATTGAAGCATAGAAGTGGAATATTCTTAAATGACCAAGTCAGTCACCTGATCTGAACCAAATTGAGCATGCATTTCACATGTTAAAGACTTCGGACAGAAAGGCCCACAAACAAACAGCAACTGAAAGTAAAGCCCTAGCAGAGCATTAAAAAGGAGGAAACCCAGATTCTGGTGATGTCCAAGACTTCAGGCTGTCATTGCCAGCAAAGGGTTTTCAAACAAGTATTAGAAATAACATTTTATTTTCAGTTTTTTAATTTGTCCGATTGCTTTTGAGTCCCTAAAATGAAGTGATTATTTTAAAAAAGGCTTTAGTTCCTCACATTTTTATGCAATCTTTTTGTTCAACCCACTGAATTAAAACTGAAAGTCTGCAGTTAAAATTAATTGTAATAATGTACAGAACCAAAATTAGAAAAAAGTTTTCTCTGTCCAAAGAAAGACCTGCATATATTACAATTGTGTTGCTGGGTCTCTTCAAAGGGAGAGACAATTCTGGCTCTACCCTTACCCCAAATAAAAGCTCTAACCAGAGTTTCCAGTTTCTTGAAGAAGGCTTTCAGGGGTGCTTTAGGGGCATGCCAAAAATAGTTCATTTTTAGTTACATAAACATTTTAATTAGTTTAATCCGACATGAGGTTCCTAATGGCAAGTTACAGTACTCCAACCGGCAAATTTACGGCTGGTTCACCGAAGCAATGGAGCAATGTTTAGGTCATAGAAAGTGGAGATAGCACCAAGGTAGGTGAATTTGGTTTCAATGGGCAGTGCACATCCAGTTATATTTTCACCCGTCAGTGGGGGATCTACCAGAAATAGTATGGATCTGGATTTACTGACCTTTAACCCACACACTTTACCAAAGATTTCAGTTAGAGATATAAGTTCTATAAGGGATTACTCCTAGTCCCCCAAATAAATAAGAGTGTCATCATCATAAAGTTGCAGCTTATCAACTTGGTTAGTGGAGACCCAACCATGTATGGTAGAATACTGATGGACTGTTATTGTGAAGGGTTCAATTACCAGGGTAAAAAGAAGGGGGGACGAGAGCAGCCCTGCCTTGTAGCGCAGGTAAGTGGGAAGGGGGTGCATCATTAACCCCTACCCTGAGTGAAGAAATCTGGGACTTATTTAACAGTTCACTAGTGAAGTAAATTTAGGACCAAAGTCAAAGAAAACAAGGACCTTCCATAAGTAAGGCCAATCCACAGTGTCAAAGGCATTGGCAATGTCCAAAGCAGTAAGAGGTTGTGACATTATTTTTTTTTTTTTTTCGTTTTTGTGCCTTGTTTTGCCCCATCAGTGTTCTCTGAAGTAGAGGTTCCCACTGTGAGTCACAAAAATCTGCTTTGCATGGTGATGCAGCCGATATTAGCAGGATACTGGAGACCGGGCATCACAGAGATAAGGCTAGATGCGTCTGCTCACATGTGGCACCAAGCCATGCCCCATGATAGGACTCTTTATTCAGGAGTGCTTTTAGAGCTAGGCTGTCTATATTAGTTCTGTTCTCAAGCTTTGATAGCACATTTGTGTTAATGCGATCTAATGACAGATTTCTTCCTAGAGATTGCATGTAAATATAAATAACCCCTAACAAAATTATTGTTCTTACCAACTGCATTTCAAGCTACGCTTAATGCTGAACTATCTACTAGTCAAATACAAACATACAGTTGGTGACCAAACACAGAATTAACTTTTTCATTGCTCGCTTAAATACATCATCCTCCAAAAATTTAAGACATTGTAAATGGTGAATTCATCTGATGCCTCTGATATAGAAGGTGGACCAGTGGTAAAACTAAATGTGAATTCCAGGCTATTCCAAAGAAAAAAACATGTAAAAGCTAAATTTATTTTGTCTATTCTTGAGAAGGTATTGATTTCATAATCAAAATGTTAGACAAAGGCCATAGCTGGTGTATGACATCAAATCAATATTTTCTTGTTGCTAATATTTGAATCCATGAATGCCATTTAACTGGTCTTCAGATATTGATTCATGCTGTTATGATTTATTTGCTAAATGTGTATATTTTTCTGCCTAAAATACAACTGAGATTTGTAGCATTTCTCTGTCTACATTTTCATTTTTTTCTCATGCCTGATGCGTCTCTTTAGGAGTCATTTCAACCTCAAGTGCAGTTTGTGGACACAATCACCACACTACCCACGATGCAGCATTTTCTCATAATTCCAACATCAATGGGGTCACCAGCAGGAGCTACTTGATGCAGTTGCAAATTATCCAGTAAAACTGATGCAGTTGCTCTTGCACTTCAACGTGAATTGGATGCCATTGTGCAGAAACATTTCTAGGGGTCATTTAAGACAGCAAGTTTTTAATTAATCCATTAAATTAAAGGCACTTGCCACTGTACCACTGCCTTCCTCCTGTCTCCTGTTTTGAATTTCGATCTGTTGAACCCTGGAGATACCTATGAATGAGGCAGTTATTGCTGAAATTAAGCTTCACCAAAGGAACGGAGTGTATATGCCACTTTCACAACGCAATTGTGTCTGTTTTGCACTTACGTAAAAACCGCAACTGTGACAATTTTCAATCATCAGTCACAAATGTGTCAGGCGCATCTTCCCCATAGTGACCACAATTATTGAATAATGGGAAAAAAACACTGCATTGTAGGTTAAAAAAAAAACATGTTTTTAACTGTTTTTAAAATTGCACTTAGCAAACTGCACTTGCGGTTGTGTGCAGTTGAATCAGCACATGCTCCTTGCTCTTCTTTATAGTTGTGCTCTGTGCCTCTGCCTGTCTCCCATTCTGGATTTTGTTTTGTTGTACCAATTGATGCATCAGAACGCTGGAGGTACTGTCACCTATGAACCAGGTGAATAGGTTTTCACAGTGCCCTCAATTACTGCAGTGAAGTTGCACCAAAAGAATAATGCAAATTCCTTTAATGGATGGAATTTTTCACGCAAATTACTGTGGTCAGTATTACTAAATTACTGTACATTTACAAAAATATCCCTTTTTTTCTTTCTATTTTCTTCATAACTCCGCTGTTTCTAGGGGTTTTTTTCTGGATGGAAGAGCAATTCGATCTAGATCTGCCATACCTCTCTTTCCTCAAAATACTAGCCCCAGTCAGTCCCTGGTATATCTGTCATAAATGCCTGTATATTTTCCAGACAGTTGGGTGAGGGACAGATAATAAATATCTGTATTGTTTCAATTACTTAAATTGTGATATCCAATCTGATGTTATTATGTTTGGGATAAGATACTATAACAATTTTTGAAAGGTGAGAAGAACACTCTCAATTTCATGTAAACATGTAGAAACATTGATATTTGATATATGAAACCCCACTAGTTTATTTGCTGGATAATCTATTTCTAGTGTCCAGTCCACATACCTGTAACAGAACACAATCAGTTTCTTGTTTATTTGCCATGGTTTTTTATGGGACCCACAAATCAGCCTGGTTTTCACAACTACAATCCTCTCAAAAAGCATCTGATTCCTTCATTTAAATGCTGCCTACTTTGTTAATATTATATTTTATCCAGCATCTTCAATCATTGATTACAATTTTCAGATTATCTCCTTTGCAATGGCACTGCCCAACCCCTTTTAACACAGCTCTTGCACCCATGGCATTTGTGAATTAGTGTTTATTTTTTCCTGTTTAGTCTATCAGTATTTATAGTCTTGTCATTTATTTGACATTGTTGAATAAGGTTTCAAATAATTGTAATCAATGATTGAAGATGCTGGATAAAATATAACTTTAACAAAGTAGGCAGCATTTAAATGAAGGAATCAGGTGCTTTTTTAAAGTGGAAATTAATAGAAGTTTCCAACTGTAGGTATTGGCCCAAAGTAGTGGATGGGAGTGCAAGCTGAAGGTAATTAAAATTTGGTTGAATTTCGGTTGAATGTAAAATGTATTTTATATGAGTGGAGCTGGGTTGCTATTAGAGCAATATTTTTAAAGAGCTGCAACTGTTTTTTTTAGTAAACTGTCACGGTCGGCACCCTAAATCCAGAACCAATGCCAAGTACCCTGGTCTCGGCTTGTGCTTCTGTCTGTAGCAGCCGCCTTTGGCCTCAGGAGGAGCCCTCAGCTACTCAGAAGCTGCCAGGTCTTATAACGAGAGGTGCAAGGCAAGGGGTTCTGGACAAGCAGAGGGGCACAACCGGAAAGCAAAGTATTTGGGCAGAAGGTCGTGGTACAAGGCGTAAGACAGAATCGTAGTCAGATCAAGCCGGGTCGGGGCAGGCAGAGTACAAGTGTCAACCAGGGTCAAACCAGGAAGTCAATCAGAGGGATGAGGCAGAATCGAGGTCGGATATCTGGCAGGGGTCAAGATACAGAATGTAGAATCGTCAAAAGCCAGGCAGGGGTCACAACAGGAAAGCAGGATCAGAATAGCAAACTAGCACAAAGCTTAGAAAGCACCAGGAAACAAATCCTATAACGTGCAAGGTCCCACAGCCCTAATGAGCCTTAAATAGTGTTCAAACTTCACACCATCGCACCTGCGCCATTAAATTGCGAAGAGGTACACCGCGCGCGCCCTAAGGAGCCGGCGCCGAAATAGCAGAACGGCGAGACCTAGCGATGTGGCAGGCAACCTCGCCGAGGAGGCAGCAGGCGTCCCCCCACTAGAACACCAGGTAAGATTGTTACATAAACTAGGGACTGGCAAATTGTTGTACAGCGTTGGGAAATTAACCTCGAAAAATAAAGTCTAAAAAGTCTTGGCGTCAAAGAAAATTCCAGCTCAGTAGCTTTTTGTTTATATGATGTATACATTTCACTGTTTATGGTAACTTAAAAGAAGTTTATTACATATCAGTTGCAATTATGCAAAGAAAAAATCCAAATAACCCCTTCCAATCTTGAAAATAAATAAACTGCAGACTAAGAACACTCCCTATACTGCAAATGTTAATGACATTTAATGAAATTTCAAGGTTCCCCAGTAGGTGCACATGATTCAGCAGAAGAGGCAGGACAGACACAGTAGTGTTTAGCACAACTTGGTAGTGTGGTTGGAGGCAAATGCCTTTAGGGAATGGCATCAATAAGCACAACATTTGTGTTTATTTTAGCACAACCCTTAAATGTTTTGATTACATTTGGTCTTGAAGTCACAGTTTTTCTGAAACACTGCTACAACTGTTTTAAAATAAAGAGCAAAACAGTTGACTACAAGAATTTCAAGCAATTGCTTTTGGACAGATGAGACTCTGGCATATGCTAGAGATGCCAGGTTTTATACTTTACAGGGCTCTATCTAAAAATAAGTTTAGTGCTAAGTATATGCATCTGGGAACCCTGTTTGCATAATTTATGTGAGCTAAGACAGATTCAAATGAATGTAGAAAGGAATGGTCCCTTATGATGTTGATGCTGTTAATGTAACATCTGCACCTATTTTCATACTATGCTGCCCTGAGGTTGTCATACAAGCTCTTAGTAAAACTGTTTGTAAAGGCATCTTCAATGTCTGTCTGCTTTTTTTTTTTCAGTTGTGTCTAGTAAATTTTTAAATATCTCTTTTTTTTTTTATAAAGAAATTTAAAGGAAGCTGTAAGTCAGTTAAAGACGAATGTCTTGGACACACAGTACAGGTATGGGACTTGTTCTCCAGAATGCTTTGGACCTGGGGCTTTCAGGATAACAGATCTTTTCATCATTAGTATATTGCTTAAATATTAAATAAACCCAATAGGCTGGTTTTGATTCCAATAATAATACTTAATTATATCTTAGTTGGGATCAAGTACAAGGTACTGTTTTATTATTACAGAAAAAATGGAAATTATATTTTAAAATTTGGATTACCTGTATAAAATGGAGTCTATGGGAGACTGCCTTATCATAATATGGAACTTTCTGTGTAATGGGTTTCCGGATAACAGATCCCCTACCTGTATATATATATATATTTATTATCATCTTGTTTATGAAGCAAACATACAGTATCATAAACATGTAGGATGGCCTCTCATTGCATAGATAGCACCTGACAGCCAGATGATTCAGAGAAGTGGTTAGTACTGTGGCATCGGTGCTATATTCCTGTATGTAGAAACTCTTCCTTTGATTTCCCAGTAATGTTACTCATGGCAGGAATGTGCAAGTTTAGCAAATCTGAAAAAAATGTATTCACTGCATTTGTCACATTAGATGAACAACTGGAGAAAGGACTGATTCAGCGAAACTATTGTAAAGGTATAATTATGCATATACTGTATCTGTTCAGATATTTTTACCTGTCTTTGTCCTACAGGAGTTATATGCTGTTTAAGTGACAGGTACATATTAGAAAACTTTGATATTAACAAATATTATGTCCTTACATTTACAGATGTCTATTTAAATAAACATTAGGTAATTTGCTTGCAATCTGTTGTATCCAGATATTCTATTACACACTCAGCAAAGATGAGTTCACTGAAATTCATCAGTTTCAATGTTTTTTTACCATTGAAACATTCAAAATGTCTGTCACGTTGCTTTCCATAAGTAAAGGATTTATAATAGTGATTTAATAGGTAGGATAGGCTGATATTGCCTTCAAGAACCAAAAGAATATTCGGCAGGCCTCTCCTATTGCAATAAAAATGTTAGACCTTTGACTATTCCCCACAATTGGGCTGGTTTATTTAAGCAATGTCAAAGCTCATTGTCTGCCTTGTATTATTAATTTATTACACACTGGGTCAGATTCAATTCAGTGTGACAAAGAAAAAATGTTTTCTCCTAATTCAGTTCCAGTTTTTTTCCCATAGACTTCAATAGAGTTGTTCTGAATTGAATTGCAACTCAAATTTAATCAAGAGTTTTCACGTGATAAACCTTTTTCTCACAGAATAGAATCTGGGCCATTGTGTGATAAACTATTAAATATATTCTTATGATCAATACAACTATCACCAGCAATGTGTGAGAGCTAGTGATGGGCGAATTTATTCGCCAACTGCAAATTTGCGGCGAATTTGCGTGATTTGCCGACAGCGAATAAATTTGCGAAATGCCCGCGAAAATTCGCCCGAATATTTTTTTCACCTGCGTCGAAAGAAACGTCCACCGGCGTCAAAAACGGGCGCGGGCGTCAAAAAAACAGGCGCTGGCGTCAAAAACGAGATCAAAACGAGAGCAAATTCGCTCATCACTAGTGAGAGCAATATACTTCCCTCAATGGAAGGCAATTTACAGTAAATTTAGAGGAATTTAGTAAGTGGCATTCCTACCACCACTATAAGCACCTGTAGCCAGGGACTTAACATACGTTCCCTATCACATACATGTTTTATAGGATTCCTTATGCTTCATAAATGTATAATTTTGCTATAGAAATAATATGTAGACATGTACATATGCAGCGTGTGAGCACCTTTCAGCTTCCATAATGGGTAAACTGCCTAGTACATCATGAAAAAAACGGATACATTATAAATATGGGCTTATTGCTTTGCTCATCACTGCCAAAAACCCTTGATGTTGCTTGTTGGAAGAATTGTTCAGAGTAATGCAAATATCTAAATGGAATTTTGACCATGGTGTGCAATTTCAAGCACCAACACATTCTAATTCAAAAAGAAAAATATGACAAAATATTGTGGCTATCTGTATGATCTAACACTGACTGGTTTACTTACCCTGGCATTTTTATCTGCTGTAAAACTGCTTTTAGTTGAACTCACCTGCTACCAGACGAACCTGCAGTTCATTGCTCTGCAATTCATTTAAGGCTTGTCTGGCAGCAAAGGACAGGCAATCTGTGCCAAATCAAAGGGCACATCCTATAGTACTGTATCAAATAAACTGATACTCTAGCTCATAGACCTGGAAAACAAGATTTCTCCTGCCAAGGCAAACTTATGCTGCAAATATAAAATGAAAGTTTGGCCTCAAGGTTTCATCTTCATGTAGAGTGCCAAAAAAAATCTTTGCATTATAGAGTATATTAAAGTAGAATCAGTTGTCCAGCTGTCACAGCAAGTTTTTGTCCACACCCCAACAAATTAGATTATTTTGGGTTACAGTGGCAAATAAAATAGCTATGTGAAATCCATAGCTTTTTTATATTTTGTTTTGTATTAATAACAAATCTGATTTAAAAATGTTCAATGACAAGATTTTCATTTGCGACCATTAAGAATTCCATAGACTAGATCTACGGGGCAAATGTATTGACATTCAAGTTTTTTGCAATTAAAGAAAAAATGCAAATAAAAAGATACTAGAGCATATTTGTAACGGCTCAAATGTTTGCGATTTATTAAAGAAAAAAATTTGCATGCACCAGTTTGTGGAAATGTTCAGCCACACACAGTCTCGTTAAAATGAATGTTATATTGTGTGTAACTTTTTTTCCATGACAAAACCTGACAGGGACTATTATATCTGAATTTTTGCTTAAAAATGCTAGTGCTTCAGGATAAAAATTACAGTTGTGGGAAAAAGTGAGGCTTATTGCAACCCCCCACCCCATTTTTCTGTGTTTTGCCCCTCAAACTGGAAAATTTATAAAAGGAAAGAATGTGTCATATTTACCATGATCTTCCTTTCTAGACAAACTCCATGTCAGTACTCATCGGAATAGCCTCTGTTCCCATCAGAAGGACTCTCACCAAACCTTTAAACAACCAACCACACCCACCTACTGACGACTTTGTAACAAGCTTCTAAAATTACCAGAAAAGTGTGGGCCGTACTTACATGGAGTTCGTCTAGGAAAGGAAGATCGTTATAAGTATGACACGATCTTCCCTTTTCCCTTGTCGAACGCCATGTCAGTACTCATCGGGATGTAGCAAGCTATGATTTTTCCAATGGGAGGGAATAGGCTTTTAACCAAAATCTGTAATCAGGAATGGAATAACACTGAATAGATAGTCCACAATCATGTAACTTCTATAAATTAATATATAAAGACTCCAGGTGAAACCCCAGAATAAGTTTACAAGGATAAGATAGTCCTATAGTATAGACTCCAGAGAGAGAGGCGTTAGCCCACTGTCAGAGTGAGGAAAAAGTGATATTAATAACCTAACCGCTTCACCCATCCAGAAGAGACAGAGAGATAGAGATGAGGACACCCTGCACATGGCAAACTCACCAGAAAGCATTCATGACATGTATGCCCAGTTTCAGTGCAGATTACAAGGCACCTGTAAGAAACACTTGGTAGGAGTAAGGATCTAAAAACAGACCCTCTGTAGGTATGACCTGTTTAGAATATTACAACAATCGCAGGGCATACAATACACAATGAGGCACACGAGGCATGTACCATAAACAACTACATATCGGAATGCCTAGCAGTCGGAATTGTTCTAACAGAAAACCGATCCTTAAAGATCAGGGACAAGGGCACCTGAGACATACATTGGGTGAGAATTCCTTACTGAGGGAAACTCAACTAACAATGAAAACATTGGTACCAATCTCCTTATCCAGAAAGAGAGTACCAATGGAAACCAGAGCAACTACTGTACTTAAGGAAATAGAACCCTTGTTGGATAACAGAACATAATCTTGTGAGAGGTATAAGTGGATTCTCCTAAGGTTTCCAGATCCAAAAATAAAATAACCCCAGTGATGCTAAAGGGTAATCACATGAGCCACGGAGGCAGGCTGTAACACCTGGAGAGATATTCAGAATCCCACACGAAACCTGTCATCATTCCACATGTAAGGAACATATCTATATGTGGAGAAAATCAACTATCCTACATATATGAACTCCATCAATAAAGCAGACCTTAGCACTGGAGTGGCCATATGGATGTTTCAGTAAGTGTCAGATGGGGTTCTAATCCACAAGACTAGAGCCATACTGGGTCAGATGTATCAGGTGTGTATGAGCCTCAAAAGGAAGTTCTACTTCTATAGAACAATGTGAAATCTGAAAACAAGCAAGGCTAATAAGTGTGTCATATCTAGAAGGTTACCTGGACAGAGAGCCCTGTGACGATGCACTATAGACACATAATGCTCAGCCAGTGTGAATGGGAAATCACCACTGTATAGGAAACAATATAGTTAGACAAAACAGACATAAAAAAATCTAAACATCCTGTTGGAAGCTAGACAAACTTGCAGCATAGATGACTTAAAATCTCCTCAATGTATACACAAAAATGAAATTCACAAGGCTGGTTGATGTAGGAGATTGCACTCTCCTGCAATAACTGCAAACATCTCAGGTAAGGGACGACTATGACCCTCTTTAGAATAGTCCAAGACATTATAGCCTGAGGCAATAGAACAGGTAGAAAGGGTGTAACCGTGAGATTCCAATACTGCTGGTGGCTCAAGAAGTCACAGACTTATAAGAGAGGAAAGAATCAGCACTCATTGGATGCTTCCATCATCTGGTGTCTGTGACATGCCACTGGCCTGCACATGCACTTTTATCGGGGAATTAGTGTTTGGTAGGCAGGTAAGCGTAGGATTTTTGAGCTTAGAGACCGGGACACCAAGGCTTCAGACAAAAACACAGGTTTATTATGCACTGGGCATTCCAAACGAAAATGCAACAGAAAAAATGTTCAGGTTACAGTTCAACAACTTCACTGTAGAACATGCAGGGTACAGTTCAGCAAATACATTCCAGGGTTTTCCCCCCTCTGGTCGCTCACCATCAAGGGAAACTCTCACCCTCTTGCACTTTGAAGTATTTGGGCTTCACACTCAGCCCTGCTGGCTTACCCTCCTGGGACTCAGACTCACTAGCCTCTGCCAGTCCTTTTCTCTTTCTTTCCCCACAAGGTACAGATGCAGCCACTTTGGTTTGTCTGTTTGACACAGAATAACTAAACACAGATATCCCATTTATCTCATTTAACACAGAAAACTGTGTCACAACATCCCATCTAATTAAAGCATTCATCATTGTGAACAATGGTGCTTTGGTATGCTAATGAAAAGGTTAAATGCATTAAATGAGTTAAGATAACTTTAGATAACACAGTTTCTTCAATTAACCACGAGTCATAACGCATTTAACTCACAAATCCAAGTGGCTTCATCTGTATTTAGGCTCCAAGCTCTGGAACTCTCTTGCTGGCAGCAAAGCTCCTTCTGCCCAGCTCTGTCTCTCACAGCACCACACTTCCCTCCACTCTAGGAGGTGTTTGGAGAGCCCTGAACTGTGCTCACGCAGCTCTTTTACATTGCCAGGTAGATCCTCTCTTGGCTGCCACTTAATTACCTGGCTAAGAGGGAACATTAACCCTACCTGAGCCAAATATTCCTTTGCAGCACATACAATGCAGTTTAAATGCACTCTTTTATGTGCCTATTGCTCTAAGATAGTGGTGTTTCCCAAACATCCTGTCACATGTCTAAATCACAGATACTAAGTTACCTAGTATCTGGTATGAAAGAGCAGCCAGCTCTGTATCCTAAATAACTAGGAGAATGTAAAACTGAAGAAAAAACAGACCCAAAAATAAGTCTGCCTTTCACACATAGAGCAGAAACTTTGCCTTTAAGACACAATGATGGCCCGCTTTGCCGGCAGTATAACTATAGCTATCCTGGACCAATTAGCCTATACCAATCATATTTTGTAACTGAGCAAATGTCATCTCTATTATCTACCAGACACTCTGCTTGTTGAAGGACTCTGAAAATAGGCCTTATGCATGCAAGCAGCCTTATTTAGGACAAAACTAAAATACTCCTAGAGTGGCCTGTTATCTGTATGTACACTGTCTCTATGGGCATCATACCCTACAAATGTCATCAGTATGGTATGACAGATGAAATGATCCATTTGTAAAACGTTATATCATGACACTAGGGGGCATATTATCAAGGGTTGAATTTCGAATTGAAAAAACGTTTAAATTCAAAACGACCAACAGAAATTAAGTCAAAGTTCTTTTTGGTCGAATAGGTATGTTTTCCATAGAATAGGTCTGTATTATCCCGAATTGAAGTTGAAGTTTTTCCCCAAAAAAACTTTGATTTTTCAAAGTCCACCAATTGACTCCAAGGTGCAAATTTATCAAAGGTCGAGGTGAATTTTTGAATTAAAGAAAATTTGAATTTCGAGCTATTTTTGTGTTCTAATCAAATTTGGACTACTCCCTAGTTGAAGTACACAAAAATAGCTTGAAATTCAGATTTTTTTCATTCAAAAATTCACCTCGACCTTTGATATTTCTGCCCCTAAGCTTATTAGCTGCATAACCCTGGGTCGAAGCCATCCCCTCTAGCTTGTAGGAGGCACCATTATAGTTAACCAATGAATAAGCCTTCATTCTGAAGTTTATTTTGGCTTTCTTAGGATAAGCATACAGTATATTCTTCAGGTGACTATAGACATCCTAACCATATTAGAGCAAAACATAAATTTATCGATTAGAATCCACATAAAGGGTGTGATAAAAAGTAGCAATAACTATACATTTGTAGCCTTACAGAGCATTCATTTTTTAGATCGGGTCAGTGATCCCGATTTGCAATCTGTAAATAGTCAGAGGAAGTCATGAGCAACACTTCCTTTCACTGGGGGAGAAATACAATCCCTAGCAGGTTTTCTTCCTCCAGTTACAAGTTGTAGTACAATATAAAAAGCAGTTAATTAGGAAGAGCCTACCTAGATCCTTAAAGGTATCTGTGTTGTTGCCAGCTCCGCAGGGAAGATGAATCCACACTTGACTCTGTGCAGCTCCTCAGAGGTTGTCCGCAGTCGCACACTGGAAAACCTGTTTTTTTTGTTAGCCACCAGGGGATGGATTGTATCTGGCCTGCCTGACTGCCAACTCCAAAATCATCAACAGCTTGCAGTCTGCTTTACAGAGAGTCGCACACACCTCCATTGATGTGCCGCATTGTTCGCTGGGGTTGTTATGTGCAGACAAAGACATTCCAGACATCATGTTAAAGAGAGGGAGGTGTTTCACGTCTGCACCGGCACCACTCCAGTAAGGCTGGCTGTATGGAAGTGGATCTGCTGGCTGATGCTCTGCACTCGTTTGCTGCACCTTCTTGCACCAAATAAGCAATGTGGGTGGTGGTGGTTTGCTCGCTACCTGCCATGCTTGCTGCTCTCACTGAGACCAGGCCTTTGCCAGGTGCAGGGTAGTCCGACCCGGAAATGTACTTCCCCTCCAGGCAGGCCCTATCCGGGGTGCAGAGGCTATGGCCCCTGGTACAGGTGCACCGCTTACACCCCCAATGATGCAAGCAACAAGTTAGACTTCAGTACACTGCAGAATAGGATAGGAACACATTCCTTACTTGCTGCTCATTATGCAAGGTTGTAATCAGGCACTTAAAAGCCACTACATTGCAGGACATCAGGTTAAAATACCACACAGGCAGACAGGCCTCACAAGCTTACTGACAACAGCAGCACTTACCTGAGGCACCTGAACCAGTGTTCTAGGCTGCTGAGTTATAGATTGGGTGAGGCCATCTCCACTTGCTATAGCTGGGAGTTGCACAGGAATAACTTGATTATACTCAGCTTGTGTCTGCACAGACAGAGGAATCACCTGATTGCACTCAGCGGGGGTCACATGGCCAGTGGAACTCACTGATTTATACTCAGCTGCTGTCTGCAGGCAGGTAACCAAAAGCAACTGCTGAGGGTAAGTCTGAAAGGCTAGAAAGCAAACTTTTTTTTTTTTTAAGACTACATCCACCTTAGCAAAGTCTGTTGAGGGAGGCAGCTAGCCATGAAACCTTGCCTTCATAAAAAAAACACACTGATTCTGTCAGATTTAACAAACTCTTTTTTGTGCTGAAATGATTCAATCCAGCACAAAAAGTAATTTTTCTGAATTATTAATCCCCTAGTAATTTTTGCTGTGTTTATTTAAAGCGCAATTAAAATGAAAATAAACTGTTTATTTTTGAAATATTTAAAACACATTTAAAGAGAATCAAAGATCTGTTAAGGTGTTAGAACTCAGCACTGCAGTAGATCAAAATGTTGTTCTCAAGCATCCAAACACATTTCAGAAGAATCAACTAATTTATCTACTTTGATGAATGTGCTTATCTGTTATACATATTATACATGTTTGCCCTCTTTAAACAAACAGGGATTGTTTGAAATTGTCCATATAATGCAACATATGTGTATATATATATATATATATATATATATATATATATATATATATATATATATATATTCAGCATCTTGTGCATCGGCCCATAAACTCAGTAAGTGACAGCAGCACAGAGCATGTGCAGTCAATCAGCAGAAAAGAAGATTGGGAGCTACTGGGGAATATTTGGAGGCACAGATATTTACTGCTAAAGAGTTGTGGTTGCCTTGGGCTGGTACAGAATCCCAAAACTTAGGAAGTTATTTACTAAATGTCAAATTGACATTGGTGCTTCTCCCACTGACATGTATAGGACCTTGATCTGAAATGTCGGATTTTCAGATTCAGGCTTTTTGCAGCATCTGGGTAAAATAAATCCAAAAAAATTGAGTTTTTGCCCCAGAAAACCACACCAGATAAATTACAGGTTTAGTAAATAACCTCCTTAATGTATAACATTTATTTTCCTTTAAGTTTACTGTATCTGTTTTCATCAATATGTGATTGTTGGTATTAGATAGGCTGTGCTAAATAAAAAGTGTTCCTAATATAGTTAGTTAGCCAAAAATGTAATGTATAAAGGCTGGAGTGATTTGATGTATAACATGTCAGTCAGAACACTACTTCCTGCTTTTCAGCTCTCTTGGTTTACACTGACTGGTTACCCTGGTTACAAGGCAGTAATCAATCAGAGACTTGAGGGGGGCCACATGGGTCATATCTGTTGCTTTTGAATCTGAGCTGAATGCTGAGGGTCAATTACAAACTCACTGAACAGAAATGTACCATGTGGCCCCCCTTCAAGTCGCTGACTAGCTCAGAGTTATAGCGCTGAAAAGCAGGAAGTTGGATTCTGGCTGTTTTATTAGACATTTGTTCACTCCAGCCTTTATATATGACATTTTTGCCTAACTAACTATATTAGAAACATTTTTTATTTTGCACAGCCTATCTATTTACGCAGTTTTTATTTTCACACTGAACTGTTCCTTTAAAGCAAAATTACATTAGTCTATGTGATATCCCAATACACATCTAAATGTAACCCATTTAAAGGTAAGAACAGTATCCTGGTATTTGCAAGATCTATATCTCCAATTCAATCAATGTTCTAGCACAGAGGGAAGGAAGAAGCAGGAGATACACATTCTGTTTCCCCCCCCCAAATCCATTATGTGCTATTCATTGAAAATACTCCAAAATACAATCTATTCCTAAATGAAAATAAGTAGGCTAACATTAATTATTGCTGATATCATATAATTTATTTTTAATTATAGTTTGGCATATTATATTTCAACAGTAGTCATTGCCAGATTGTCCATACATATCTTGTGTGTGCTCTACCTACACTCATTCCTCAAGATCTCAATCTACTCTCTATTTTTTCATTTAACATCCAAATACATCCAAATTCCATTCCCTTTTATGCACCTCCATTTCTGTCCAATGTGAAATTCTCTTTTTTCTCCTCTTCTCAGCTCCATTTTTCTCTCCTTCTATCCACTGTTCTTGGGTCTTCTCCACTTTTTCCCTCTGTCTTATCTTCATGTTCAATTCTCTTAAACTGTCACTTCTATTTATAGAGTGCTTGACCTTCTTCTTTTACAGTCACTTTTCCCATTGTATTCTACACACTGTTGTGCCCTTTTTCTTTCTTTAAAATATGCAATTTTCACCATGAACATCTCCAATCTATGTATTATAAACTAAATCAAACATGTAAGTGCCTTTTAAAGTAAAAATCATTCCACTGTAATCAAATGATAACAGTTCAATATAGACACTTGTCTGACATGTTTAATATTTCAGTTTTCCATCTGGTATCAATAACCCAAAGAAGGCAAAACAATCCACCAGCTCTAGTAAAGTTATTGCATGCATTCTTCCCCCATGCAGGATAAATGATTACTTTTAACCATTTGCAAATGCTTTTATATTTTGATAATTTTTTTTATGATGAAAGCAATTTACTGATCTACTTTTCTTAGAACATAGACTGTCCTTGAACATCTTGCTACATTATTGCCTGTTATGTTCTGTGAATAAATGAATTGTCAATGCCGTATTCATTTATCCACTTTTTAGGGTTTCGAATTTATGTGGTATTTTTCTCCCAGGAATAAACTTCATTTTGAATTATGTTTCATTTGCACTTGATTTGAACAGTTTTTGTTGAAAGTATGGTTCTCATTACATTTTTTTCCCCAAAATGTAATTAGATTGTATTCTGCACAGGCCAGATTTGAGTCCAGTTTTATGAGTCTTATTGGGAAATTAAAAAAGCTTTATTAAAGCCATATTTTTACGTTCCTAATATAGCAAATGTAAAATATGAAGGTCTTTGTTGTTCTTTAATTAATATGGCTTGCAATTTCAAAATTTGCTTCATGCTCTAGAAAAGAAGAAACATAGATTACTCAGCTTAGTTAAAGTGCAGGGAATATATAACCTTCCAAATTTGGAATGTTCTACTGGTTGTTTAAAAGTACTGAATAAGTCAAAGTTTGCTAAATGTTTTCAGGAAGAACCAAACTTTAGATGCCTATGCTATGCTAAGTTATACTAAAAAAACTATAAATGCATTCTAAAACAAAAGAGGCAGGTAGTAGCAAGAGCAATGTCATTAAAACAAATCATGTCATACATGTCAGTTTGCATTTTAGCCAGGCTACTGCCTGTGGGATATGTGCACTGTTTTATTTAGATGTTACTGACATTGCAAGGGAATGGGAGAGAAGTACTTTGTAAGTACTGTTTAAATAGTTTTTTTCTTGTCACATGGAATTAAATGACATTGCTTAAAACATACATAAGTAGCTTTAAGCTAACAGTGCTACCTCTTAGGGTAATTAGTGTGTGAGTCAGAATTATTTTAGCATTTTTCTTAAACATGTGAAATAGTAGCAATATTTAGCAATATATAGTGACCAGAATGAATTTACTGACAGCTGTTTAAGGAAGGACAGAATTCTTTCTTTCTTTCTTTCTTTCTTTCTTTCTTTCTTTCTTTCTTTCTTTCTTTCTTTCTTTCTTTCTTTCTTTCTTTCTTTCTTTCTTTCTTTCTTTCTTTCTTTCTTTCTTTCTCTGTAAAGAATCCACAGCTGATCGGTTAAGTCAGGCTGATTAATGGCTTCAGTTATGCAGTTCACCAACTGCCTGAGAGATAACTGTCTATTACATTAAAGGAAAATAATATAATAATATAGCCCCCCCCCCCAACAATAGGTCTCTGAATAAAACAGCTCATATGTAAAACCATGCTTCAGGTAAATAAACCATTTTCATAATAATATACGTTTTTAGTAGTATGTGCACTGTAATACTCGTTCATTTTAAAAAATAAGGGACACCCTTTACGATCCTAGGATTCATGGTGCACACAAACAAACCAAACAAACCATACATGCTAGGTCACATGAGACACAGGTCTGTCTTTTGCTTCCATATTTCTTCCTGTTACAGTAAGAGCTGGAGTATTTCTGGTCAGGTGATCTCTGAGGCAACACACAGACCATCACAAAATGGTGGTTCAAGGTAAGAGATGTAAAAGGACAAAATTTACTTAAATGTATATTCCAGTTTGGTAAGATTCTTTAATATGCCACTTACTTTTCTATAAACTTCTCTACCTCTTCTCTCATGGATGCTCTGGGTCTCCCAGCCAGTGAGACCACTCTCCAAGCTGTAATTGGACTTGATGTCACAGACAGAAAACAGGCTTGTCTGATCCCCTACATTACTAATACTGCTTGCCTCATCTCCATGCTATGTCTATTCCCATCTAGCAGCTAAAAAGCTATACACCCACCTACCAATAAACCCTTATGGCCCTAGATGTCCCTGCAAATTAGCAAAAATATTCCTGCAATGTTCGGCTAACTTATTTGGACATTTATTCTGTCCAAAACAGTCTTTAATAGGTACATAGGCCAAGTAATGTAGACAGTAGTAATGGGTGGATCTGACCTGTTTCATTTCGCAAAAAATTCACAAAATGGCAAAAAAGTCACCAAACGCATTGAAGTCAATGGTCATTTTTTCATGTGCCAATATTTCAAACCATGCAATATTTTTTTAAACTGCAAAACATTTTTGGCAGTGTTCCTTATATATACTATATACAGTATACTTTTATTGAATGGATTATTTGTTTGATTACATATGTCTTTCAAGCTTAAATACATTTTTATCTAAATCATATTATTAACATATCCTGTATGGTTAAATATATTTATCATTCCCACATATAGGACTGTTATCTACCTATTACAGTAGAAAACATTAGCCTTCTCACTTTTCCTTTAATTTCGATTGTGTGACACATTAAAACATTTTAATTACCATATCTGGCCTTTAATATGAGGAATACGCCATTATCAAACTGTAATATTTTATGCTTGTTTCAATATCTTTTACTCCAAAGTATTTTGAAAGGTTGGACTGATGATGTGCTGCTATCTCAGTAGCCAGGATTACATGAAAGTAAAGTACAGTAATACAGTCAATAATTTTGTGTTTGCTATTTTATCAATGGCAATGTCTAAAACTGCTCTTTTCACTTGCCATTCAGTCTGATGTGGAAAGACCCACTGATGATTGCTAACAAAACTAGGACTTAATACTTAAATCTCTTTTTTCAGCATTGTGGCTTGAGGTCTTTATAACGTTATAAAATGTTAAATTGCTCAGCAATGGCATACTAGTCTGTATAAACAAGAATATCTTGATGAATAAGCCTATCAAATCTATACTGTAAAACAGCCCATAAAACCACTTTGTTTGCTGGATGCAAATAATACAAATTGATCCCATGCCACTAGTACAAAGAAAATATGTGCTTTTTATTTGATAATTTGGTATTGTCAGTAGCCTACAACAAGAGCTCAAGATTAAAAAAAAAAAACATACTATGTGCTAAATTAAACAGTGTGGATTTTTTTTATTTCTTGACTTCTTTTTTTTAAATATGGTTTCAAATGTTATCTCTTCTAGAGTAGAGCAATACAACTTTCAACATTGACTTTTCAGGATTTTTTCAATATTATTATGAAAAGAGCTAACCAAGTGGAATTCCACTGGTAGAAGGCAGCCCAAGAGATCTACATGACATATTTATAGGCGCATTTCATGCACAAGATCTGTAAATAACTATTTCTATGAGACTATTTTTAGAATATTTCTATCAAGCATACTAGACAACATACCCACAACATTGAAAATCTTAGACGGCGCTGCTCTTGGGATAAGAAAAAAAGAATACCAATACCAATACAATAGCCATCTTGACTTACTATTCTATGACTACCTATTTAGATTGTAAACTGTAGGAGAGAGATAGACCTTTTGTTTCTACATTTCCCCCCCTTTTGAGAACATGATGCTTGTGAAACTGTCACTTCAGAGATTTTACCTACAAAGTGATTTGTAAAACAACTTGAGCACAACTTTCTAATGCCAAATTGAGTAAACTGAATCATATGATTTTTGCTAAATACTACTTGCAGGGTAGTAGGAATTTTGATATGTCATTTGATATGTCTTGTTTAGCCTGCTGACTAATCACCAGTTATTTTACTTTTTCTAGCCACATTAAGGGGCATATTTATCAAGGGTCGAATTTTGAATTAAAAAAACTTCGAAATTCGAATTCAAAAAGACCAACTGAAATAAGTTGAAGTTTTTTTTCGATCGCATAGGTCCGAATTCGGCTGAATTCGAATCGTATGAAGGAAGGAGTAGTGCATTCGATTAGAAGTTTTTCCCAAAAAAAGTCCACCAATTAACTCCAAATAGGTTCTAGGAGGTCCCCATAGGCTAAAACAGCAATTCAGCAGGTTTTAGATGGTGAATGGTTGAAGTCGAATTTTTAAAGAGACAGTACATGATACATTTCGAAATTCAAATTTTTGATTTGGACTATTCCCTAGTCGAAGTACACAAAAAATAGCTCGAAGTTCAAATTTTTTTCAATCGAAATTTCACCTCGACCTTTGACAAATCTGATAAATCACATTTAAGTCCATGGAGACAAAGAAAAAACCTGATAATCTAATGTAAATGAGTGTACAAATGTATTACTTATTCGCAATGTTGTCTCTGTCTATGAGTTATGTATATTAATACGTAATCAGAATCAAAAGATTATAGAAAATGCTATCTTCTTTTCTCACACATCTTTTTGCAGGGCTGGGTGGTTTTATGGAACAGGGGGAATAGAAATGATGAACAGTGCTGCAATGGAGTATTGGCATCTGTAGAGAACAAGAATGTTCAAGTCAGGGAATAATTACTGCACAAAAATCTCTGGGAAGGCCACATCCTGCCAGAAGAACTGTGCACAAATGAGCACTGTGGTTTGTCAGTTCCACTTAATGGTGCATTGGAAGCAATGTATTGAATGCAAGATTTTCTGTATGACATCTAAACAGTAGTGATGGGCGAATTTATTCGCCAGGCGCAAATTCACGGCGAATTTGCGCGATTCACCGCCAGCAAATAAATTCGCCAAAAACGGGCGCCGGCGTCAAAAACTTTTTCGGCGAAGCAAAACTGCGCAAATTCACCCATCACTACTAAACAGAGTTTGTGCAGTATTTTCAGTATTATTTCCACTTCAGATATTCACATGATCTACCCTGAAATTTCCAACACTATGCCTAATTGACTAACTAAAAAGCCCCAAATATATACATTTACTATATTAAAAATATAGGGTGCATGTATTACGAGGCAATGTATTGCATTGTCACACTAGAAATGACTTCAGCTAGAAATGAATAGATATGCGTATGCTATTCTCTTTCAGGTGCACAGGTAATGAGTAACTGCTCTATTACTGTGTAAATTTACATTATGTGTAAGTGAAAGAGCAATGTAAACATTAAAGCAACGAATGGCATTCAGAAGACAATGCAAATATTCATTGAGCGGATTATAAATGAGATTAGGCTTTACATTTACAGTACATTTATTAAGCATCTTTTATTTTTAATAAGTCGCAAGTAGGGTTAATGCTTGTACAACTTATTTAATGATATTTAAACAATAAAATGAAGCCATCTTATACTGGACTGTTAAATATCATTATTGAGAATTCCCCAGTAAGGATTCTAGTTACCGTGATTCATCAAATGTTTTTCAGATATGGTGCAGCTTATACAAAAGGAGCACTAGCATTGAGTACTACACAGATTCTATTTGTTGTAATGAGTTACTTCATTAAACTAAATGTATATTTTGATTTGTGCAAAGCAAAATTTGTCATACAGATTCAAATATTGCAATACCATATAGTTAAATGTAAATGTTATTTTCAGATAAAGGCTTCTCTTATTCTCTGTCTGCAATCTTTACTGATTCCTCATACAGATTTGCCATGCTTTATAACATTCTTAAAAAGCCTCTACAGCAGGCCTTTATTGACCTTGAGTGCTTAGACCCTTATTTTAAAAACCTTAAGGGCTTATTTAATACAACCCAAGATCAAGCTGGTTGCACAGGAGTGATTTACACAAATAGTTATTCTTGTGTTGTTATATCAGACAGCAAAAGAAAAAAAAATTCTAAAGAGTTATGTGGCTAATGCTAGCGACTTTTTGCCATTTAAAATCAAGTCCCCCAGAAACCAATATGACTGAGTAGTAAGTTACTGTTACAAACAATGCCCACCTTAGAGTAAGGTTAAATGGCCTGTGGGCTGCTGGTATAGGGTGTGCAGAAGGAATAAATATCAGGATTCACTAGGATTCATGGATATCGGGATTCTCGGACCTAAAGGGGCCCAGCAAATTGTTTCTTTGATCTAACTCTAAGATTTATCTTTCTCTAATTATTCTCCTTTTCCGCCTTCTCCTTTCCTCAGCCTGTATCTACCTTTCCACTTATCTACTACATTTCTTGCCAGGTACAGTATATGGTTCTTTCTTCTGTAATTGTCAGGATCTTGGGGGCCTCTAAAGGACTGGTGTCCTTCTTCATTGTTTCCTTTACAACATCTACTAACATTAATAAATTTACCGTTCATGCTCTGCGAATACTGAATTCTGCTTAAGTAATATGTTATGCTAAATGTTTGTCTAAACAACATACACATAATACATAATACAAACAAATAGCAAAAATAATATTGATACATTTTCAGATAAATCCTTTGGGAAAGACTGCTTCAATCTTCCTTGTTTTAGCATTTTTATTGAATCCCCTTCAAATATAGATTTACAGCACATTCTAGAATTTTTAATAGACTTGATATTTCTGGGAGTGTTTGAAAGGGCTGTACACAGGGGGATGTTTTCAATTATACAGTGGCATCAAAACTCATATTCATTTGTAGCAACGTAGGGGGTTCTTCACAGTCAGGACAGTGAGGTTGTGGAATGCACTGCCGGGTGATGTTGTGATGGCTGATTCAGTTAATGCCTTTAAGAATGGCTTGGATGATTTTTTGGACAGACAGAATATCAAAGGCTATTGTTATACTAAACTCTATAGTTAGTATAGGTATGGGTATAAAGAAATTTATGTGAAAGTAGGGAGGGGTGTGTGTATGGATTCTGGGTTTTCATTTGGAGGGTTTGAACTTGACGGACTTTGTCTTTTTTCAACCTGATTTAACTATGTAACTATGTAATTTATTATTTGCAGCCAAACACACTCCTTGCACTTCCGCAAAAATGCACTAAGCCCTATTGAGTTCATCCAGTCTGTTCTGATGAATCATACATAAGTGCGCCTACTAATCTTGGGTACCATGGAGCTGCAGCCACCCTAAACATGGTGGTAAATCCAGGGTTTCTACCATGCATTGCAGCAATGACTATCTATATGCTGAGCACTGAAGTGATGCAATCCCCATTGTGAAAATGTTTGATAACACTGTAACCAAAGTTGCATCTTGCACACAAATTGTTTTGAGACATCTGGGTCAATTGCAGAAAATGCAGTACTGTTCTTACCTGGAAAATCCAGAATTTTGAAAAAATGCTGCACTGGAAAAATGCACTTTGCACAGTGCAGTATGCATATTTTTTTTTTGTAAAATTTTTTGTAAATTTTGTTTGTATTTTTTTTAATATGCTTAGAGAAAGAAAAGTACAAATATGAATATTTTTAAACTGGCCTTATAATATTTTGTGTTGTCCTGTCATTCTGATCACTAAGTTATGGGACTGCCTCTACTGACTGTGAGGTGCACCCAAAATCCAGATGCAAGTGCTTTTTAAATGAAGGGGAGGACTGTGTGTGGATTCAGAACAATCCTCCAGCAATTGGTTGTTTAGTCGATCTATGAACATCTATGCATGTAGTGCAGTTTGCAAAGTACAATTTCAGCCATGGTTTTTACCCACATTGCATAGGTTTTTTTGCCATAATTCCACTTTAGTTAGTTGAATAGACAAACAGTGCTGTGTGATTGGGCAGACTTATACCAACACAATCTAGTTACACTATAATTGTAGCTGTGAGTGGAAGAAATGACTGATGCAGGGATCAAAATGTAAGCATTTCCTGTAATTCCTCTTGCAGGAATATATTGGCACAGACCACTTTGAGGTGGCAGTGTTCCCAAGCATCAATAGGCAAAATTGTAAACAAATTGGAATAGGAGGCAGAATGAACCCATGGCGTAAGCCACAAGTATGCAGAAGTGCAAGGTGCAAGGAATTTTAATAAATGGTATCAATTTGGGCTACAACTCTTGTGGCTGAAAATGTACTTATGTCTCTATCACGGTGAGTGTTATTGACCCAGGTATATGTTTCACAGGTGCAAGCAGACATGAGGATAGTACCGATATACAGATGCAGCTAATATTTCTTAGTAAACCTGTATATGGTGCATGTCCCTGTAGAAGTTGCAGCAAATGTAGCAGTGTGGTTAAAGAAGGCATTTGTAATGATACCAGAATGAGTAAATAGATCACCCACTATGTGATTTACTTATAGTATTTATGTTTTTTTGTAGATTGGGGTATGTAGGTACACACAATGGATAACTCCAGTCACCAGAGAGATGGGACATAATGCTACTTTATTTAGATTTCAGGTTGTGGAGCAGGTTTTGATATCAAGGAGAGGTGGAATTAGAGACTCCAAACTTTTTTTGACGCCGGCGCCCATTTTTTTGACGCCGAATTATCGCTGGCAGGGGAATCGCTCAAATTGCCCACAAATTCGCGCCTGGCGAATAAATTCGCCCATCACTATTTATGTGTATGATTTTAAAAATAGGATGAATTTTTGTAAACAATTAACTTAATTGAAAATATTTATAGACTGTCTAGAAGTCAGAGTGTATTTGACTGTTTTAAGGCAATATGTAAGATGTGACTATATTAATTGATTTATTTAATATATCTTTTTTTACAGTTGCAGAGTTGGTAATTGAATAGAAAAATTCAAGTTATATGATATAGAATAGCTGGAATATAAAAAATCCTGCATTCATGACCAATGCAAGGAGTCCTGTTGCCATGGGGATACATTTGAAATGATGTCAATATTGTTGAAAACAAAGCTGAATGGTTACTATGGCAACACTTTGAGAACTGGACTATATGGTCGCACTGATAATGTCAGTCAGCAGGAACATGCACATTATGTAACCTTGAGTGTAGAAGGTGGAGGTTATGGGCATATTTACTTCCCTTTCATATTTTCCTTTTGTATTTACTTCAGTTTACTCAATATAAATCGTTAGCAGCAGAAAGGCTGCATGAGGCAGAATATGGTGTGCTGTCATATTGTTCTTGGTGGACTGCTTGAGAAAAAAACAAGCATTGTGTTAATCGTACCACAATTCAATTCCTGAGGTGTGCTCTACAGGGCCGGAACTAGGGGTAGGCAGAAGAGGCACGTGCCTAGGGTGCAATGAAGTGGGGGTGCCAAGCATATACCTCTTCTCACGCCTACCCCTGGTCCGGATCCTTATTCGACATCAGCACACCTCTTTGCTCGCTCTGTGTGTGCTCTGCTCTCCCACTCCATCCACAAAGTTATATTGGGCACACATGCGCAAACTTGCAGCATACAAGCGCATACTCACAGGTGTGTGTGCGTGCTTGCAGACGCACGTGCATGCGCACTCAATGGCATTACGGCAAGGGGCTGAAGTGTCCGGCCGGGTTGCTTTGGGCACCCATCTGGCTTGGCCCAGGGCGGGTGCTCTGAATTTGTTAAAACTTGTTTCTGTGCCTTCCATTCAAAGACGTTTGTAAAGCTAAAGGTTCTGGCTACCACAGGTGACCAATCTCTGTGGTAGAATGACCACAGAGAAGTAAAAAATGTGTGGTTTTTTTTGTTGCCATTGTGCTTAAGAGATGGGATAACCGGTAGCTCAATCTCAAGTGAGCCTGCAGCTTTCTTTAGACAGAGAAGAAACTGCACACAGACACCATGCTTCTCTTGCTTCAAAACATAACTTTATTAACACTTCTGCATTAACAGACAAAGATCATGTCACATGACACTGTATTAGTAGCAGATCAGTGTGGCATCTGTATGACAGCACACCCATTAATACATATCTTAACATTTTGCCTTTAATTTCTACCCTGTAGGAGTTAAACCAGTAAGGGAGATGTGTCTAAACAGAGAATGGTCTCTCTGTTTAAATTATTTTGATGACTGGCCCTGGAAGCTATAGTATTCAGGTAGAAACAGGCAATTCATTCCAGTGGTCCAGTTCTCATGTTGGAGCTCACTTTCCACAGAAAGGCTGTCCTGTGGAAAATTTTTCATCATAGTTAGGTGTTAGGAAGGTCTCTGAGAGCAGGGCACAGAACATGAAGGTTACCTGTCCATGTTAGGAACTCCCAGAGGAGCTGGGGTGAGAAAAGCCAGAAAATGGTGAATTTGTGTCCCTTGGGGGGGGCTTAGTAAGAAGCCTGATTATTCCAGAATGTGGAAACCAACCTGTATGTGAGAACTGCAGCATGGGGAAGTTTGACTGCGTGCTGTTTAAATGCTGATGATATGTTGGAAAAAGTCCTGAATAAACCTGTGTTTTTTGCCTGAAGACACTGTGTCCATGTCATTATGCTCCTCTGCTTACCTGCCTACCATAGCTAATTTCCCCCCAAAATTATGTGTACAGGCAGCCAACTTGTCACATCTCCTATGAATGCATTCCACTAACTTTACCTTGAGACTGCCACAAGTAAAACCCTTTACTTGGATCATTCCAGTGTAATCAATGGAAAATGCAGAAAGCATTTAAATCATTATTTCTGTATCGACTGCTAAACATTTCTTTCACCTTTAAAAAGAACAAATTACTTAAGATTCCACAAGCTGTTTATGATTCATTTAAGAATAGAAAAAAATTATTTTTCATTTGGTTAAGCCTCCAATAAACTTAATTTGCGTTCATTTTAACATAGTGCTCATTCATTTCCTGGTGGGGTGTTAGAACTCAGTGCTGCTGCACCAGTTTTTACACTCCATAGGACATAATGGAGTTTAATCACTCAAAGTAGTGAACTGATTAATGTTATACCATAAAGAAACATGAGGTTAATGTGATCATAAATAGTGATGTGCAAAATTGTTGTCAATTTTGCTGCAAAAATGATGCATTATTGTGCATTTCACACAAGAGACATTGTGTGAAAAAAAAAAATTGTTGCCCATAGACTTCAATGCAGTTTGACGAGTTTTCGCCATATAGTGAAACAGGTCAAATTCACCCATCACTATATAAACTCTTAAAGCTCTGTATACATATAAAGAGAGTTTTGTCAAGATGCAGATGAAGCATCCATTAAAAAAAGGGAATGATTAATAATTGAGAAAATTAAGCTGATGCATCTTTTGTATACTTAAGATAATTGTAGGATATCAGGATTTACATGCCTCTGCAAGCTGAAGTAATATTTCTCATCACAATTAATTGTAATTTTTAAGAATAAATTGAGTTTTGAGTTACAATGTCCATTATTTCAAATCTATCTTTCAGGGCTATAAAATTCAGGACAGTATATTCATTTAGTTTCTCATTAAATGCGTATTTTTTTTGGCTGTTTTTCACTGTACATTTAACTGTTGGCATTAGAAAATTTGTGTAATTCAATCCCTGCTGCTGAAATTGCTGAACAAATGGGAAAAATGTATTATATTGCATGTGATCAGAATCATAGCAGTTTCCTTCAAATGGACTGCAATGCAAATCTTTTTGAGTAACCCTGTGCTCTCCACTCAAAATTACTCACTAGAAATTTCCAGCATCTCAGGACATCTTGTGTGCCAAAGGCTTTAAGGTAAGAAAACAGCACTGTAAAAGGATTCATTTAATCATTAGAGATGATCAAATAGTTCCTGTGGGTCTGATTGCCAACTCTCCTTCTCTGGATGTAGGATGGGCCTTTTACATTTTACCAGCCTCTTTTGAACTAGTTACATGGTTTTAAGATTTTATTTCAGCTTCCTGTATTATGTTAATAACCAGGAGAGAACTGAATATGGCTGAAATTTAAGAAAAAAAAGAAAGAAATGTGGGATGGTATTATCAGCACCTAACCTCTTGGCTGCTGGCAGTTACCTAAACTTTTTTCTATTTGTTTTGTTTCTTTTTTATTTGTTTTCATATCTACTTGTATCCAGGGCAGTCTCTCCTGAGGTAGCAATAATGTCAACATATTTTCATAAGGTTGGACTGTAGAAAAGACTGTGCACTTGTAGAGAAGAAATACAGTATCATTGCATGTTTTTACCCAATAGCACCTATTAAAGAAGGAAAGGTCCAATACATGGGGCTGCATTGTGGCCATGGGCATCGCCATCTTTGTTCCAGAGCGCTCCTGTCGAAAATCCAGCAACCGACGCATGTGCATTCCAGTGAAATAGTCTGGCTCTTAATTCTTCTGCACATGCACCCCCACTCAAAAAAAGAAGAAAAGAAGAGGATTGCTTGCTCACAAGTACCCCATGTCATTTGAGGTACCTATTACATGTCTTGCTAACTCTTTTGTATTGTTAATTGTTAAAGGAGAAGGAAATGTCCAAGTCACAGTGGTGCCAAATGCTAGGGCTCCCCCAAGGAGTGTAATGGTTTACCTGATACTCCAGGTCGGTGCTCCTGTTAGCAAATACAGTATATTGGATTATCAGGCAAATCATTACAATCCTTGGGGGATACCCTAGCATTTGGCACCCCTGTGACTTGGACATTTCCTTCTCCTTTAACAACTACCGAGGCGCCGGCGCCGCTACCCACGTGGCGGCCATGGGCGCCACCATTTTGGGAGCGACGCCGGCAGGGAAGGACGCGCCGCCCGGAGCTCCTGGACCTGCTCCGGGCGGCGATCGTGACAGTCAGTCACAGAGTCCTGATGCGCTATGGGAGAGGGAGGTGAGGGATCCGGTGAGGGATTGGCGTATATAAGGTATTTGAAAGAAAATAACCCCTACTTTCAGCACCTGGGTGTGTCATTAGTAACTCCTCACTTCATTGATATTCATAGGCTCACAAAATGGGGTGTGGGGACCAGGGCCCTTTTGTATAAAGTGTTGTGTTATTTCCCAGCACCCACTGCTAGCCCTGTATTCTATATGGATTATCTTCTCCCTACAGGAACCAGCATGGCAGCACCAACTGCTAAACAGGGGCTTATTTATAATAATGGGATTATTGGACCCCCTTCCCCCATCCAGGCCATATTCTCCTAGAAGAGTTTGTGACCAAAATAAGCAGAGGAATTTCAAAGCTCTTGCTGCGGACTGTAAACATTTACATGTGTCCTGCACACTGTTGGGGCCGCAGAAGGAGCCTCGTATGTAGTTGCTGCATCTCTCCATCTCTCTGCCCCTGGTTGAGTTATAAGTTATTTTACTGTGACTGGTGTGCTTACAATTTTTTTTTTTAAACTGTGGGCAGGCCTACCTTTCATTGTTATTCAGTGGGTGCAGGTACAGATTGATTTTCAATCAGCCCCTAGGCTTATACACGAGTCAATAAATTTTTCCAGTTTTCTTAGGTAAATTAGGTACCTCGGCTTATACACGGGTCGGCTTATACACGAGTATATACCAATACAAAAGAGTTAGCAAGACATGTAATAGGTACCTCATATTACATTTATCAAGCTATCACTTATATTTACACCAGATTTTATCCATATGGCAAAAATCATTTACACTGTGTACTGTGACACTGAAGTGGAAAAATTGCCCGCAATACTACAATATTCAGAAGTATTTTTAATAATCAGCTAAGTATGTTCTATGACAATTGGAATTTGGAGAAAGAGGAAGGCAACTCTTCTCCAAAGTAAAGTAAAATAATAGCCTTTATTGGTTTCACTTTAAAACTGGCAATAAACACATACAGGTATGGGACCTGTTATACAGAATGCCCGGGACCTGGGGTTTTCCGGATAACAGATCTTTCCATAATTTGGATCTTCATACCTTAAGTCTACTAGAAAATCATGAAAACATTAAATAAACCAAATAGACTGGTTTTGGTTCCAATAATGATTAATTACATCTTGATTGCCCTAGGCTATTACACCAGTGAAAATCTGCACCCATTGTTGTGAATCACTATACAATGTTTTTTGTCTGGTTTATTTGTCTGAAATACTTCTCTCACTGTAAATATTATTTTCCCAATTAACACCGTTTTAGTTCCATGTAGGAATAAAGACAATTTAGTTAATTTTCTCCCAAGTGTGTTTTCTGATGTCTTACAAGACGCCAAAAGCTTTCTTTCTTATATTGCAAATACAGCTCAAAACAACTGCATGATGTGACGGAATATATAAAAAGAATAAAACGGTTGTATCTTAGGTATAAAAAAAAGGTTCTCAAGCTGGGTTTATGGTGTTGTTCTCCACTGTAGAGATTTTTTGGTTGATTATTGATTAAAATATTCAAGATGTCTGTGGCATTAGAAAAGTGTGCCTAAACAGCCGGCATGAATTTTGCATAACGACATAAAACATTAAGACACCTGTAACCCAAAACAACATTTGGAAAATCAGTTGTTCCCTCCTCCAGCATTGTGCTCCCTTCTCTTGACTTATTTCTCATCTTCACACATTGATAAATAGCCTGCAGAGCTGTAATTTCTTCAAAGAAGCTGTGAAAAGAGGCCAGCCATTACACACGCAATGATGTAATCAGTACAAAAATCAAAAAGGCAATAAATAAATGGAAGACTTCAATGATTTTTAAGGCAATATTTTTAAGATTCATAGTTTCCTTAAATTGTATCACTAGGGTGAGAATAATAGAGCTGCAGTATTAAATGCCATTATCATTCATATAGTCCTGTGCGTACAATTCAGTCATCTAAAGCACAGTACAGTATTTATTTTAAAAAAAGCCTCATTTGCTCTACAAACAATTAGCAGTTTGAGTTGGTATTAAAAGCCTGCAGTCTCTACATGATGCTTGATAATATTCTGAAATCCCTTGACAACTAGTATTCCTTGAGAGGGAAAAATCATTAAATTGGTGCCAATTACAGCCCCTGTTTATAGAATGCCTTCTTGGCAGCCTATTAACCCTTACCAAATACAGTATGTATTTTATATGTAAATCCTTTAGGGATCTCATTTCTTTTTAGTTCAAGAAAAGCAAGTTATTTTGCATAAGCAGAAACAGCTGAACCTAACACTTTTGGTGCTAAGGAAATCGACTATAGTAGAGTGCAATATATAAATATATAAAAACTTTATTGATGCGGTCTCATAATCTTCTGAGCTCTATCCCACAGCAAATTGACTATAATTTTATATTGTGCCAATAAATAAGTTCTCTGGTACATACAGATAAGGCACACTCATTCCCTCACTGCAGAAACAACTAGTTGCATCTTTATGGTTGTGTTATTTGGAAGCATTACAGAAAGCAGTCTCTAGCTGAAGCAATGTTTTGCAGCTGAGATTCATGCACGCATTATATGGTTGCTTATGGGTCAAATAGCTGCCTAGAATACCAGATGATGGCTCAGAAAAGTAAACTTTTAATAGCTGTTTTTAACTAATTTAATAGTGCAGTATATATATATTTTTTTTACTTACAGAAGCCCAGAATAAACATCTGTGTTTTGCTATGTGCATATTTGCGTTATCTCATTACACTGCTAATTTAATATGTAAAAAAGCAGGCACCTACTCCCATACTAGTAACACATAATAAATGACATTGTTGTAGCTGATACTGGAAAGAAAAGAGTGGATTGTTGCCAAGTTCATATAGCTTTTCTATACATTTGCCCCATTTCTATTGTTAGCTTAAGGGGCAAGGACCTCCTTCCTCTTATCACTAAAACTCTTAGCACTTGTACTTCAGTGTAACTGTGTTTTGTATTTTTGTATTTTATTGTTTGTTCTATAAATGTATTGTTCTATTATACAGCACCATGTACAAATAGTGTGAGGTAAATACAATTAACATATATAGTGAATAAAGTACTCCCTCATGTAAATTATAAGGATATTATAAGTTACCGAGGCATTTCATCAAATCCACAAACAAATAAAAGTTTTCAGCGCTAGGGCAGTGAATTGTAGATAATCCGACTTGACTATATGGACCTAAATACTTATTCGTATATTTAAATGTATATCTATGTGCCTTCCCGGGAGCCGCTTACCATTAAAAGAGGGTGGTCCGGGTGCTAATTGCCCAGGACCCTGCACTTATGTTTCAACTAAAGGCTCCACATGGATTATTTTCTCAGTACAGAAAAACCACAAAATAACTGCAGGTCTTACCAAGTCGGCATTGTTACCAGGTGCTGCCGCCCCAAGTCCGTCACTAAGAAGAACGTTGCCAACATACACCAAACGTCATAGCAGCGTACTCCGGGATTTTTTCAGGAATCGCTCACTCCACGGTTAAAGGTATAAAAAAAGCAATCTTTATTTCCATATTAAATTCACAAGAAACAGCGTCTGAGGTATAACGTGTTTCGTGTTTGCACCGAGGCATTTCATGACCATATAAAAACACGAGGCCGAAGGATAAGTGTTTTTATACAAGTCATGGAACTCCGAGGTAACTTCTAATATCCGCATATTTTGCAACAGGGGTACTTTATCCTATATAATAAAGTTGAAGTGTCTCTGCGTCCAGTCCCTGTGTCCGTGGGATTGCGTTACTGCGCATGTGCCCCACTGACCGTCTCTGGCGGCCTATGTTCTAGTGCCCATTAATTTAACGGGCTTAATGTCTAGTTTATTATAATACACAAGTTTCAGTGAGTCTTGTGACAGAAATGACATCACTACTCACCGTTTATAACTGATGACATCACCGTTAATAAGGATATACAGTAATTGACAAGATATTCATGGCTTTTGTGTATGTATAAATATACATAATGTACAAATATACTGCATATACTATGTAATAGATCCAATATATTGTACAGTAAATGACAAGGCAAAGACTATTATTAGGGAGTAATATAATAAAAGTTTCAGGAACTTACTGTGAATCACTTACATACACTGTTACCATACACTGTTACCATGGAGGTGGTACGGGGCCCTCTGGCCTCATTTTAATACACTCTTCTCTTAGGTTGGATGCAGGGACTACAAGTGTGAGGAAACCCGCCGGGCAGGTGCGTCTTCGTACTTACAGACACGCTGGCTGGTGGGTCCCTTCGGTTTCGATGTTGCACTGTGCGTGGTGACATCATATAGTATGAGGGGAAGTCACAAATGTGCGCTTTGCGCGCATGGTTTATAAACAAAGTTGATTTTGCCCTGTTATTGGTCCTTTTCCTTGTCCCTCAATTCTGATTGGTTCTCTGAGCCTTTGCTATTCTGGTTTTGACTCTCTGCCTGGCTACTGACTCTGATTCTTGCTGCCTGACCTGACCTTGGCCTGTTCAGCTCTGGCGCAAACTATACAATTTGCAAACCTTCTTCCAAGTTGCTAAACAGTTTCCGGGCTCGCAAAAGCTATATTTAATCCATGCAAAGGAAAATTTATTCTCACAGAGGCATGACTTTTTGCATTGCAAATATTTTTTCCGTTACCGACTTTTATTACATTCTGACAAAAATTTCTTTAAGCCACTACAAACTGCTACCGACCTTTGAACAGACTGCCTTTGAATCCCCAGTAGGGGAACCTCAAATTCCTCCCATTTCTGATCAGGTTGGTGCTTTTGTAGGAATTTAGTACAATACATCTGCATTCTGATAGGACTTTCCAGGTTTCCAACTCCTTTCATTTCTCCTTTTGTATGTGTGCATGCGCAGTGGCGTGTCATGCTGCTGTGATGACATTTGCTACCAAGTTGGAAAATGTGAAACATCGAAAACATGAACAACAAACAAGCAGTGCATTGCAATTGACTAATAATATACTCTTACAACCACCACTGAAGATTTGCTTTATCAGCTTTCTGGTCAGCAGATGCTTGATGGCTTAATAAGCCAAATACATTTTCCTGCATTCAATGTTCTCAATGTATACACCAGAATGTACAGTCACATAGGTGGGAAAATCAAAATTCTTGTTTAGCCTCCCAAGTAAATTAGTCAGCTGGATGACAAATGCACACAGCGAAAACAAATCACTTTCAGCATATTCATATATGGGGTACTGAGGCCAATTGACTAACTCCAATGGAAAAGTAATATTTATCAAAGTCTGTATTGTATCATTACTACTCCTCAAAAACGTATCCTTTAATTCTGGGGGTGGGCTAATCTTTTGCAATTTGCCATCTTGGGAAATGTTGTTTCTTGTGTTATAATAAGTAAATGTCCAAATTTAAAGTTTGATTTTGTAGTTTTTGAGCAATCTTTTGATATAAGGATTTATAACAATAACAATCAACCATTGACAATGTAATTAATGATAGTTGAAGGATAATAAAGGATTAGTAATCAAATGATGTTAAAAGTAGGAGGCTGCGCTAAAGTTGCAGTTAACTTAACTTTCCATTTTAGCATCAAAAAATATTTAATTATTTATTCGAGGCAGGAATAGGCAGATGATTGAATAGACACTATGTGAAGGCGGAATGCTTATCTGTGCTTGCAATGTCTTGTCAACTGCCCTGCCACTTATCAGAAATCATTTGTACCTTATCTTGCATTCCCTTGTCTTGTATTATAGAACCTCTTGTGATTGCTGTATCCTGATTGACAGGAATGTGCTTCACGTTTCCCTTACACCATACAGGTCAGCAACTATTTCAGTGCAAGTGTACTTTAAGATGCACATCCTCATTAAAATGGCCTGTGTTTGTTAAAAAAAAACACACCATTTTCATTTTACTGCAGCGATTGTTTTTTTTTAATTTTTTTAGAAGACATATCTTCCTGATTGGAGTGTTTTCAGAGCTTTGCTTACTACTGCCAGAATTGTACATCTTTAACGTCTCTTCTGTAGACACAAATTTAATCAACAAAGCAGATTAAAATAACTAACACAGTATCGATACAAGCATTGTTTTTCAGAAGCTATGGAGAGACCACCACATCTCTAAAATAACTGCATGAATATAGCTATGATAGGATTGGTAGCCTGCAACATCTGCATTTCAAAAGGTCATTTGTGTAATCCATGGAGGTATTTTTAGCCCAAAAATGCCTGTTGCTAATTGTAACCTAGAAATTTCAAAGTTAAAATTGCAAAACAAACAAAATTTACATCTGAGTTGTTTTATTTGAAATTCCTTGTGGTAATGTACATAAATACTGTATAGAAATATAACATTATAGCAATCCTAAAAGTATTCTAAAAAGTCATTTCTAAAGGATGGACAGAAACTATTTGATTTTGATACTTGGGGATGGGTATGGGATCCATTTTCTGGAAACCCATTGTTTAGAAAACTCTGAATTAAAGAGAATCCATTTTAATAAAGTAATTCAAATGTTTAAAAATGATTCCTTTTTCTCTTTAATAATAAAACAGTAACTTGCACTTTTCTCAGCTATAATTTAATTGATCCTTATTGGCAAAACAATCTTATTGGGTTTTCTTAACGTTTTAATGATGTCTTAATAGACCAGGTATGGATATGCAAATTACAGAAATACCTCTTATCCAGAAAATAACTAGGTCCAATACCTGTATACAATAAGTGTAAAGTACTGTAAAATACAGAGAAAATGTATTCAAGATTTGTAATTTCAGAATGACACTATCCTTTAGATTAACAAATACAGTACTGTACTGTTTTCTCAGATCATTCTGTAGCCATTCTGATGCAGAGAATTACATGAAAAGATTGATTAGAAAAGAACTAGCAAATGTTGAAAACATAAAAGATAGGTGATGCCTTTTTAAAAAAAAAAAATAAACCCTAATAATATAACTCACCCTTGCACATTTGAAGCCTCAGATATAGCAAGCACAACATGCTGTAAAGAAACTTAACATGGGCCAGAAAACTGCTGTTCTGGCAACTGTAAAATAATATTATGCACCAATTACACTTTAAGATTAAGATCTGCATTAGCTTCAGAGAAGATAGGAAACTTTGTATTACATGTTAAAAGTAGGGAGGGGTGTGTATATGGATGCTGGGTTTTCATTTGGAGGGGTTGAACTTGATGGACTTTGTCTTTTTTCAACCCGGTTTAACTACAGTATGTAACTATTTAACTATGTTACAAAAAAAAAACATGGATAACGTATGTGCCTGAACTGCAATAATGTGCTTAAAACAAATAACAAGTGAACTGTTCATCAATATTTGTCCTAATTATCAATATAAATGCAAATACAATTTCAGAGAAAAGGAGTAGAAAAAGGTAAATAATCTGGTATTCTATCTATCTATCTATCTATCTATCTATCTATCTATCTATCTATCTATCTATCTATCTATCTATCTTTTATCTATCTATCTATCTATCTATCTATCTATCTATCTATCTATCTATCTATCTATCTATCTATCTATCTATCTATCTATCTATCTATCTATCTATCTTTTATCTATCTATCATTTATCTATCTATCTATCTATCATCTATCTATCTATCATTTATCTATCTGTCTATCTACCTATCTAATCTATCTATCTATCAATCTGTCTGTCTGTCTATCAATCTATCATCTATCTTTCCTAAAAATTTAGTATCAGTGATGCACACTTTTGGCCTTCGGATGTGACATCTATTTATTCAAATCTAATTTTGGATAAAGCAAATACATTAATAAGAACTACAATTATTTACCAGACAGTTTCATCAACCTGAACTTTATCTGCCTAGTTATATTATGTTTTCCTTTATAGCTGCTCATATTTTCATGTCTTATATGCTCAGTAACAAAAGCAACACAACTCAAATGCATTTTTATGTACTGGGATCCAGGTAAACATTTGATTAAATGTATTTTGGCTTGAAATAGATTTACAAATAGAATAACTTTGTTGCTTTGGGTCAAACCCCTAAAACAATCTTTTTCGAATTGTAACATAGCAACTCTTTCTTTGCATATTGTTTACCTGTTTAAAACAAGCAAGTATTGCATTTTTTAACATTAATACAATCCTAATTTGTTTTACAATCGCCCAATGATCTGTCATTTAGGGGGTTATTTATCAAAGGTTGAATTTTAGATCTTTTTGAGTTTTTTTTATACCTTGAATGAACTCACAACTCGAATATTTTTTAATTTAAGAAAAATCTCGAATTGAAAAAACTTGATTCAGTGAATTCGGGGTGAACAAGACAACAACTCAAATTGATCAAGTTTTTCACAGGAAAAAACTTGAATTAATCAAAACCCATCAAAAAAACCCACAAAATCATGAAGGCTATTAACATCTTCAAAGGGACCTCTGCCATTGACTTCTCCATGACCAGACTATTACCTAGACAGGTTTTTGCTGGAGAATTTTCAGATTTGAGCTATTTCCAGCTTTGGGGTATAATACATCTTGAATAATTTGATTTTTTTTTTCAAAACCCCCAAAAATTTGACAGACTCTTCACGCAAAAATTTGAGTTTTTGACTGAAAACTACCCTCACAAACACAACTTGACCTTTGATAAATCTGCCCCTAAATGTTCATATAATTGACAACAGAGAAAGCGTGCAAATTATAAATATATCAGAATTGTTAGTTAAAAAGCAGCTGAATTATTGTTGCAGCAGTGAGGAGCCATTGTGCATTACTGTCACAGAGTAAATGAGCAATATTAAATCTGAAACACAAAAAAGAGCTTTTTTATAAGGGAGGAACTATAACAAATAAATTGCCATTTTTTCCATATTGTTGCATCTCCCCACGAACACCCCTTCTTCCCTTTGAAAGATGAAATGTCCAATCTTCAGTAGTGATGGGCAAATTTGGGGCGTTTCACTTCGCTGTAAAATTTCACTGGAAATTTGCGAAACTGTGAAAAATTCGCGAAACGTCGCTGGCGTCTCGTTTTTTTACATCGGCGTCCTTTTTTTTGACAAATTTGCTGGTGAAAATGCGCCGGCGTCCAAAAAAACAGACACAGGTGAATCTTCACAGGGGTTTCGCAAATTTAATCGCCAGCGGTGAATCGCGGGAATTCCCGCAAATTCGCGCCTGGCGAATAAATTCACCCATCACTAATCTTTAGCAAAGAACTCAAAGGAAGTGGTCAACAACAAGCACATTCTTAAAAACCCAGTGAGAGCTGTGCCGAACTTGGGGGCATATTTATCAAGGGTCGAATTTTAATTGAAAAAGACCATTCAAATTCGATTCAAAGTTTTTCCCAAAAAAACCTTTTTCAAAGTCCACCAATTGACTCCAAATAGGTTCTAGGAGGTCCCACATAGGCTAAAACAGCAATTCAGGAGGTTTTAGATGGCAAATGGTCGAAGATTAATTTTTAAAGAGACAGTACATGATAAATTTCGATATTCTAATTTTTTAATTTTTTACAAATTTGAATCAAATTTGGATTATTCCCTAGTACACAAAAAATAGCTTGAAATTCGAATTTTTTTCATTCGATAATTCACCTCGACCTCTGAGGTCAACTCACTGCATGCATTCCTACTTGCACATTAATCAAGACAGTAGATAAGTCCAAGACTCCCTCAAACCACTAACTTCTAGGTATTGTTGTTCATCGGTGTGGCATCTGATGGAATAAAATCACTTTTGCTTCAAGCAAAATTCACAAAGAAAATGAAAGATAGGCACAGCAATGCAATGTATAAACGTTTAAAGGAAAACATAAATGAGCTCCTCTGTTTTGTATGGGAAGGGAATATTGTAATTGAAAAACATCAAAAATAAAAATGAGCTGAATTTTTTTTCTTTTTTTGCTACACCTGCAATTTGGGGATTACTGCAATTATATGTATGGTCACCTGGTAAAATATTTAATCTTATGTCTTTACTTATTTAAAATTCACCTGCAGTATACAACAATGGTAGATGAACCTCTCCTCCCAGGCTGGAAAGAATGAATGCAGAAAAAAAAGCCCAAGAATTATTTTGCATCTGCATTTGACATTCATCTCTTAATTTATATACATTTGTCCGACAATAAACTCACTGGAATAAAATTGAATAATCGATATCATTGTGATAAACCCACAAAAATGCTCTGGAAGCTGAATTACACCTGTCACATTTTTGCTGAATAAATGAAAAAGCCTTCTATTGGATTGAGTCTTTTTTTTGCAATTCAGAATGATGGTATAGTGTGTGTTAAGTCTCTGATAATAATGAAAGAAAATGGAAAAGTAATAATGTAATGCTAAGGTTTAATAATTACAATCAGTTTTCAGTAATACGTTCAAGTTAATTAAAATTTAAATTGTCACATTCTCTGCATTACACCATATAATTTTTAACACCCTTGTCTTCCAGCCTCAACAGCCTGCTTTATGCAATAAATAAATATCATATTATGTACTATAAAGTAAAAGAAAACTGTAATGTGTGTGTTTTTTTTTTTACTTAATTTTGCTTGTGTTTGAGTCCTTAATAAGTGTTTAAAGTTAATTTGAAATCCAAGCATTAGATATTTCCCCTCCAAGCAAAACTAAATGAGCATAACAAGTGTGGATGTTAATTACTTTATTTGTAAATGTGAAACTGCTGCAAGGTGACAGATTCTTTGCTAATATAAAACAGTTGAAAAAAAAAAAATAATTATGGAATGCAAATCGAATCTTATCTTGCAAGAGTCGTCTTTCTGTGGGATTTCAGTATTCCTTACCCTTGGGGAAATGAGGATACCTTACTAAGCATAGCTGACAGTGTTTTAGAAAGAGATATCTGTTTCCAGATGTGTTATTAAATCACATTATACCATGCTGACATTTACATTCTTTTTTATACATTGTATTTCATTGTCCTTTCTCTTCTTAACACATATAAATCTGCATGGCAAAAACTTAAAACAACATTTCCTATAGCTGTTCTTTAAAACTGTTTCTCTGATCCTCCAGCTAATCTGTTTTACCATTTGTTTTCAATTAAAGGGGATATAAACCAACTGTAAATGTTATGTAAAGTGTTTAAATCAAACTTAATTTTAAATGCAAGAATATTAACCGATAAGAACCCTGCTTATTGTCAGTTATCTAGCTGTTATCTCACAAACAAATAACTGATCAAATGTTGGCTCAGTTTTGCTTTGTTGATCAATAATGAATAAAATATACAACACTGACATTTATAAGAGCAGTATGGGACCTATATACTATCATTTGGATATCAAAATCATATTTTTTTCTCTAAAAATGTGTGTTTATTTATTTCTTTACAACTGTTTTTGAAAAATAGAGTAAAATAGTGGTTTCAAAAAGCTCTAATACCACTAAAACCCGACCTTTAATAAATATGTTCCTGAATATTTGAAAAGCAATCACTTCAAGCTTGAGAAGTACTTATTTAGTATATCAAGCAAACATCCTAATATAGCATATGACAATATAAGCACTGGAGGGCACTGTTTTGTCACAGTCTATGGATTGATTCAGTATGTGCATTTTAGAGCAACACGTATGACCTTCTTTCTGAGAAGGTCATACGTGTTCTCTTGCCTTAGCAGTGAAAAGGCATTATATTAACTGATATTTGTACGGGTATGGGACCTGTTATCCAGAAATAGATATTTCCATATTCATATCTGTTTTCTGAAAAATCCCAGGTCCCGAACGTTCTGGATAACAGGTAAACATTAAATAAACCCAATTGGTTTGCTTTGCAAAAATTAAGTACAACTAGTTAGTAAGGATCAAGTACAATGTACTGTTTTATTATTACAGAAAGAAAAGGAAATCTGGATTATTTGGATAAAATGGAGTCTATAGAAGAGAGTCTTTCCCTAATTTTGAGCTTTCTAGATAACGGGTTTCCGGATAACGGATCCCATACCTGTACTATATGTCAAGTCTATTATTGTACTATAAACTCAAATGAATAAACGGGCAATAACATTGTATTCAAAGAAGATTCAATAAAAAGAATGAAGGTTCAGATTTTCAATGCAAACATCTCCCTCCAATACTAAAGGTTTTACATTTTCATTGCTGTTCATTTTTGCGTTATTGTTGTTTTCTGTTGTGATTTGCCCTACAGTTTTTTTTAATTCTTTCACACTTTCTAACTACTTCATGCATCTAAGAAATCAATCTTTTCTTTATAAATGAGAGAGCTCGAGTGTATGGTATAAAGAAAAACAATTTGTATAACGAAGTCTGCTCTTTCAAACATACCTTTTAGAGTTAAATCCAGCATGCTCCATTATGTAATGTTTTATGTACCAGTTCCCTCTTGAGTATATTCAGCATGTTTTCTGACATCTGTGGTCTACCCATTATGTCTTGATCATCCATTGAGATCATCTTTTTAAACTACAAACATGGCACAGTACATTTACTTTCAAGTCATTCAGTAGCAGGGCATAATTTATGACACACTTTTGACTTGAAATGGTAAATGGCTTATATTATAAATATCACCTGCAAATCCTCTGAACTGATCAACATAGCTTCATCACAAGTATTCAGGATCTGCCATTCCATGTCAATAGCTACTTGAATATGAAATTCCAAAGTATTATTCAAGTTTCTGTGACTTGCTTTTGCATAAGCCATCATTTAAATTGATAAAATATTAGTCATTTTGCTAAAGGGTTTTAGCCACTGATATATGCTACATAAGCTGTGTCTGAGTAAAAAAAAAAAATCTTGGCAGGCAGGTTAAATTGCTTTTTGTTTCATATAATTTACTTATTCAGCTAGAATTTATGATGAATTGTAATACATCTCAATAATAGTAGAAGTTTTAGCTTAAACACCATAATTGAAAACTATAATAAATTGAAAGGCATGATCAATACCCATCTTTCTAAATGCTGTGACATTCTTAAGGGAGAGGATATTAATGTGCTTGTACCTTAAACCATGCCGTTTCTTTTGAAGTATCATAATATGTATATTAATGGAACCTTTTTTTATGTAGTTTGCCAACATTGGCCAATATTAAGTTAGCAGACAATAATATGAAAAGATGAAATATCTGTCTTAAGGTTCATCCCTAGTAACCTCCTCTAAAACCTTGTATTATAAATGCGATGCTTTCAGAAAATAGACCAAGGCCTTTACAAACTTGAATTTTATTTTTCTTCTTCTAGGGCCTTCTGTTCTCTGATTCTTCTGTCCTGTTTTCGCCAAAAAATCTGAGAAACACTGAAAACATTCACTAAAGGGAGAAAACGCAGTGAAGTCAATGGGCATCAAACTAATTTTGCCGACCAACAATTTTGGGCGTCCAAATTAAGCACAACAATTTTTAAGCACACAACAATTTTTACATGCATGACTCTTCTGTCCAAATGCAAAGTCAATTGGCATCAAAACAATTTTGCCTTACATCAATTTTGACGTACGAGAATTTTTCCACATTGAATTTTCGCAGCAGTTTCGTGAAAACATTCGCATTTCGCAAAGTACAGAAATTTTCTGCAAATCCTGGCAAATAAATTCACCCATCACTACTACTGAAAATGATGCAAGAACTTGGCAGGGCGGCTCTTCATTGTATGAGCCTATTCTTTTATTCAAGCCATGCTTCATAAAATACCAAATACTTTTTTAAGTACTGCACTAGATGAAGAGAGTAGTGGTTACATGTTAATTGTCAAATATAAGACCAGGTTTTTGTAGACTTTGTTGCTATCCCCTGTCAAAAATTAGACATAGTGCCCATTGGTGCAACTATTCAAGCTGCAAAAATGGAATGCAAAGAGTTGTGTGTTTCCTTGTGTGGGGCTCTGTGTGCACTTGGTAGGGTTGCATACAGGTTAGGTGTGACATTGGCAGCATGTTGGCATCCTTTATTTTGCCCCTAGCTTGTGCATCATTGAAGACTCTGTATTGCAGGGGATGTCAGGAGAGTCCTGTCCTAACCACCTGCTTCTTGGCCAGTGTCAGAACTGAGCCTGCCTGAAAATAAATGTATTTTATTGATGAAAGTTGTTACCAACCAAGATAGCATGAAAAAAAATAGCATTTCTTTTATTACATTTAACAACTAACCCATGACTAATTAAAATGTGCTTGCTATTGCTATTATTCTTGTTGTTCTATTGTGTTCTACTTACATCTGTTGTCTACTTTCTGGTAGAAAAGGAACATGTAATATCCGTTTTGCTATTGAGTAGCTTAAATGTGAAATTCCTGACCTTGGATACTTTAGAAATCCTTTGATTACATCAATTAGAATGTTGGCGTATGCATCATATGAATTAAATAGAGAAGCTTGTTAAATAATTACAAGAACTTTTGAGAAGACCAACACAACAACTACTTGTCTTCAGTCATTTTAGCTTTGGGGGTTATTCATTAAAATTTAAATCTTAAAATCTTTAAAAAAATTGAGAATTTTTCAAGATTTATTATACCCCGATGCTGCAAAAAGCCAGAATCTGAAAATCCACCATCTCAGACCTGTCAAGTTCCTGTGTAAGTCAATGGGGCAGATTTACTAAAGGGCGAAGTGGCTGTCGAACAAAAATGTAATCAGAAATCTCATTCGCAGGGACATTGCCAATTTACTGACAGCCATACATGTAGATGACAATTAAATAGTGGAAAGACCATCTCTAGTGACGTTTTGCGTCCAATTGCCAGGTGCATTTTCACTAAGGCAAACAGTCGTTACTTTGCAAATTCACTAAAGTGTGAATTTTACAAAACGTTACCTCTTTTGCCAGAGTTTCCTTCACCACACTAGACCAGGCGAACTGATAAGATGAAGCTGCATCCTCCTCAATCTTATGTCATGACATCATATCCTGTATGCCGAAAAGTCATAAAAGTTGTAAAAAAAACGCTGGCATTTTTTCATTTTGTAAAGCGGGATTGACTTCTAAAGGCAATCAGACTTTAATAAATAACCCCCTAAGTGTTGTGGCTCACTAAGGGGGTTATTTACAAAACCTTGAATTTTTCTGGTAGGGCTTTTTGGGACAATAACTAGAATATTTCATGGGGGAAAAAAACGTAAATTTTTTGAGATTTAGTATACCCCGATGCTGCAAAAAAGCAGAATCTAAAAATCAGCTATCTCAGACTAGTGGAGCTCATGTATACAGTAAGTCAATGTAAGATGCCCCTATCCTAATTGGAAGATATTGTGGTTTGCACTGGGTTTAGCCTGATAATCCGATAGATTCAGGGTTTTTCGAAAAAAAAAAACGAAAAAATTGAGTGTCAAAAATCCAAAAAAATGCATGTTTTCGCTTGAGTTTATAGAGTTTTTTACAGATCATGTTTATTTGAGTTATTTTATCAATAAATAAGGCAAAATCAGGGATGGGAGTAATAATAAACTAGGCATGGATATTATAGTGGACACTTATGATTTTCTGTTTCCATAAAGCCTGAAATCTCTCTCTACAAACTAATTGTCAACATTTTTTTTTCTGTTACTGTGTTAATGCTTCCAATCTTGTATCAATCCTTAATTAGTTACTACAGCCATATTGTTCACGGGCAACTGGACTGGAGTCCCCAGTCTAATCTTCAATTAATGAGCCCCAGTATTTCTGTTCACTTCATTCAACATGCCAAGTATTATTCAGCATTCCTATTTAATGTTAAAAATAGCTAGCTAGCTTCTGGGACATTTAGACAGAGAATAGGTATAACAATATTAGCATGTTAACTGTACTGCATGTATTATGTTTAAATAAGAAACTGAAATAGCTGAAGGAAATGTTAATGTCTGTTACACCTGGTTTTTACAAAAATTTTGTTTGCAGGATTGAGGGCTTTTGTAATAAGGACAAAAACGGGTAGAACTATTTCTATTTTCTATACATTACTATCTATTCAAGGGAATATAAATAGAAAATAAACCAAATTTATTCTCTAAAGACAATGGGACTCATTTATAAACACTGGGAAAATTTGCACCTGGGCAGTAACTCATAGCAACCAATCAGTGATTGACTTTTCTATCCAGCTCTAGACAGAATCTGATTGGTTGCTATGGTTTACTGCCCAGGTGCAAAGTGCCCAGTGTTTATAAATGACCCTCAATATGCAAATATATATATTTATATGTGTTTCCTTTAAATTCCATAGATTGTAAACTATGCAGTCCAGTTAAGCTCTATGTACAATAGTATAACCCCATGAAGAGGAGAACATAGTTGGAAGAGTTCAGGAAGCATCAGAGCAGGTTGGGAAAATTTAAGTATACTGTATAAGTAAGAAAATCTAACTAATTTTACAACTAACCTTGTTAGGAGGCTCACAGTGATAAGTTGACTTCAGTGTTATTGTAGTAGTTCCAGTAACACATGCAGTCCTATGCACAGTATACCACACAGTCTTACAATATTTAGGGAGAACTCAAGATTTACCCAGTGAAAAGTGACAACTAAAGGGTAAAAGCTCGCACTATTCACCAAGTAGTAGTCTCAAGTGCTCATATCACTGCACTGAAGGTTTGACTCCAGCTTATAGGGAGCTCTGCTTTATTTCCTTATAGATACAATAACTCAATCTATCTTCATATGGACAGCTACTTCTGTTTTTATTCATGCCCAAATTTCTACTTTCTAGGTGATAGCTAAAACTGATGGAAAATATATGTCTTGACTTGTGGGTTTTATGATTATTCTAAAGCATTTTGAGTTAGAGAAAACCATTAAGAAAATGTTTTGCCATACAATAATCAAACAATTATGATTCAATTTAAACACATAATGGATTAAAAAATCCTCTCAAGCACAAGGGAAACATGATGTTTTAAGGACAGCTGTGCACTAACTGTATCTTATAGCCTAGCTTTGCCCTGCACAAGAGAATGTTTGAAGTAATGAAGTAGAAACACATAAAGAGCAATGAAAAATGATCACAGACACATAAAACTTTTATTGCAAAAATATTCCCTCTCACTCTTTTTTCCTGAAATGAGCTAACAGTTTACAGTATTATAAAACAAATTTCAAGCTGAACTTTAATCCTTGGCATACTGGAGGAGTGTGATACACTACCCTTTTAAATTCATTAGATACTCTGCCAGTACATGAGGGAAACCAAATTTCCGTTACAAAAAAAACAGCTGAAAGGAGGAATGAGGTACAAATAGTTAAATCTTCACTAAACTCTGTACCGATTGTCTCTATCAAGACTTTCTGTTTGCAAATTAATTGAACCCTTTTTTTAATTAATAGAGAGTTCTCACCTGAAGCAAAGCAAATGGTTCTTCAATGTGCAGACAGCTTTGCTGTGGAATGCTCTACTGGATGATGTGAATGTGATGGCAGATTCCTGGAATAAAGAAATACAATCTAATTAACTCCAGTTATTGCAGCCTTCTTGCAGAATTCAGTTCCTAACTGAGAACCTTATAATGCAAGTCACTGCTGCACTTGGCTGATATCTGGAATGTCTGCATAATACATGCTCTCTGCATCTTTCCAGTGCACCTTTTAGACCAATGGCATATGCTCCTGTAGAATTGCCATAAATTTCCTATGAAACCATTGCAGTGATTCAACAGGGGTAACAGTTGCTGATTGTTCATTGACAATGTGAAGAACTTATGATTCACTTTATCATTTTATAAGTTCTTAGGGGCATGTTTACTAACATTGGAGATAAATATCTGGAGAGATTTCTGGAGATGTTGCCCATGGCAACCAATCAGCAATTAGATTTAAACAGCCACAGCCATGTTAGAAAACAAAAGCAAAGATCTGATTGGTTGCTATGGGCAACATCTCCAGAAATCTCTCCAAATATTTATCTCCAATGTTAGTAAACATGCCCCTTAGTGTCAAAATCCTCTGTACACTTGCACACCTTTCTGGAATGGTAATGTTTCATGACTATCTCAGTGTGCCTCATTTGAACCTCTAAATTGGGTGCTTATTTTTCAACTCTAATCTCTATAGATTTTTTAGGATTTTCAGTCGACACTCCATGAAACTGAGTAGAACGTTTTTCATAATTTCTCTGTAGCAGTTAAAGTAAAAGCTTTGCTTATTTGTTAATAAATGATTCTTATTTTTTTAAAAAAATGTTTTATTGTTTCATAAAGATAACAGATTGTATAATAATTGTGTTTTTTACTTAATATCAACCTATGCATTGATGAATGGAAACAACAATAAAGATTAAATGTTTTCAAACTATTTCCATAACCTGTGTTTCTTGATTTGAAGTGAATGATCAGTATGTTGTGTTTAAGGGGAGTAACAGTAGTTTCCAATGGTAGGTTCCTGGATCTTTCCCAATTGTGGAATCATGAGAATCACAATTACCATTAGGACTAGGGATGTAGCGAACTGTTCGCCGGCGAACTAGTTCGCGCGAACTTCGACTGTTCGCGTCCGCCGAATGTTCGCGAACGTCGCGCGACGTTCGCCAATTGGTGTTCGCGTTCGATTCGAAGTAAAATTTCGTTCGACCATTCGACCATTCGACCATTCGATCGCTAAAATTGAACGATTTCCATTCGTTCGAACGATTATAAGCATTCGATTGAATTAAAATCATTCGATCGAATAGCTTCGATCGTTCGATTCGAACGAAAATCCTTCGATCGTATGAATAAAATCCTTCGATCGTTCGATCGAACGATTTTATCAAGCGTTCGAAGTTCGCGAACTGTTCGCGAACTGTTCGCTTTTTTGCCGGTGTTCGCGAACACATTAACGGCAGTTCGCTACATCCCTAATTAGGACAATTGTCAAAGCTTTCTGTTCATGTTAGGTTTAGTAAACAAACAGTGTAATACAGTACAACACAATACAATACAGTGCCTCCTTCAACTCTTCTCCATTTCTCCAACTTCTCTAAACGGGAACTACCCATTTTCCCATTCCAGTAACTATTTGTCTCCTTTTCTAGCTATTACCATATCTAATTATAGAGGAGTTCACAGGATGTACCAGACGGGAAGGTAAAAAAGGACCCATGGGTCCCATATTTTTTTTAAATCAAGCTTGTTTGTTATTAAGGAGGCTAGCCAGTTTCTCATTGACCAGGATCCAGTTTATCTTGTTTTTTAGTAGTTGTATTGATAGTAGCAGTGATTTCCAAGACTTAGCAATTGTCAAATTAGCTGCCATGAAAATGTGAGTGATGAGTATTCCATTGTATTTATTAACATTTGGATTTTGCTACCCAGTAATGCTTGGACTGGTGTAATATATGGGTTAATATTATTGTCAGCGAATATTATTTCAAAGACCCTGGTCCAGAATCATTGTATTTTGGGGCATTGTCATCATATACTGTATGGTACACCATGCCCTGTCTCTGCAACCTCTTAAGCAATGGAGTTCATAATGAATATTCCTTTTGTGTAACCTGGCCGGTACTAAGTACCACCATAACAGGACCTTGTATCCCTCTTCAAGCAGGATGATGTTGAACTGTGTGCTACTGAGTCCCATGTTTTTACCCATTCTTGCTTTTCTAGAGGTCTGCCCAGGTCCTTTTCCCAGGCTTGGACATATGGTAGGGTTGGTGGGAATTACGCTCCTAGCATTATTTGGTATAACCAGGATAGTACCCTTCTTGAGTATGGGTAAGAGATACATATTGTTGGTGTGGGCTTACTCTTTTCCTGGGATTTCAGTTGAAATTTGGCAAACCACTAAGCTCTCTGTTTCCAAGCATACAAACCTGTGAAGGAGGTAGTTCCTAAAACCTAAAAACGAATTTATATATGTATCACTCATTTCTTCCTGGGTGCACAGTTAATAGGTTATATATAATCAAGAGGAAGAACCAGCACTTCAGATTTGTGTTCATGTTGAAGTAAAATAAAGACAAAGCACATTGAAACACAAATATGAAGTGCTGGTACTTCCTCTTGATTATATATGTATGTCTCAATATGCCTATTATACAGATATGCCAGTATAAAATATAAAAACACAATTCCTAATATTACTCTTTGTAAACTCTCTATATAAAAAGTAAAAAAAATCAATATTTAAATACGTTTTAGACACTACAGCTGATAAAATGTCATACCTTTCATACATTAGCACATATAGTTAACAAGAAACTGTAAAATCTGGTAAAGGTGTTATGTTGTATTAGTCATCTGCATAAAATAAGGTTCAGTTAAATACTGTAAAACCTCTGTATGGATGGCATACTTCTAGTTAATGGCTCAATAAACACATGCCATTATCCATAAAGAAAACAACACAATTTGACATTGTTTAAGATGAGCAAGTATTTAATAACTTCAGTAACATGCTCATTGATCCAATACATTTAGGGGCCGATTCACGAAGGGTCGAATATCGAGGGTTAATTAACCCTCGATATTCGACTAGGAACTAAAATCGTTCGACTTCGAATATCGAAGTCGAACGATTTTGCGCAAATCCTGCGATCGATCGAGCGAAGGATTTTTCGTTCGATCGAACGATTAAATCCTTCGAATCGAACGATTCGAAGGATTTTAATCCAACGATCGAAGGAAAATCCTTCGATCAAAAAATCACAGGCAAGCCTATGGGGACCTTCCCCATAGGCTAACATTGACTTCGGTAGCTTTTAGCTGCCGAAGTAGGGGGTCGAAGTTTTTTTTAAAGAGACAGTACTTCGACTATCGAATGGTCGAATAGTCGAACGATTTTTAGTTCGAAACGTTCGATTTTCGTAGTCGAAGGTCGAAGTAGCCCATTCGATGGTCGAAGTAGCCCAAAAAAACTTCGAAATTTGAATTTTTTTCAATTCGAACCCTTCACTCGAATTCAGTGAATCGGCCCCTAAATATTTCCCTTACTTTTTCAAGAATACCACCTGCAATTAGTTAATACAAAATGCATACTTAGAGGTCCATTTATTAAGGGTCGCATTTTAGTGGTATTATAGCTTTATGAAACCACAATTAAACTCTAACCCCCTTAAAAGGCACTAAGTCTGCACAAGAGCAGTAACCCATAGCAACCAATAAGATGTTTGCTTTGAAAAAGGAGACCAGTAAATGCTACCTGCTGATTGGTTGCTGAGTTACTGCTCCTAGGATAACTTAGTGCCTTTTACTACATAATCCCCTATTTCTCTAAAACCCTGAATGCCTTGAAAGTTATTAAAAGATCCAAATATAAAAAGTAAAATGGTTAACAGCACTGAACAATCCAAAAAAAAGTTTTTACAGAAAAGTTTTTACTAGTAAAAAAATATCCAAAAACTTCTAAAAGTCTGAATGGTTTAAATAAATGTACAATAGGGTTAGCATAGCTCCCATTCACTTCTATGGGACCTAGAATACTTTTACATGGAAAAGTTTGTACAGCTTTTTGTGGTCTTTACACTTAATAAATCTCAAATTTTTTGAGTTTTTAGAGAAATAAAAAAACATGAATTTTTTGAGAAAAAAATTAATTTCTGTAAAAAAAAAAAATCTAAATGTTAGTAAATAAGTCCCTTCATTTTAGAAAAAAACCTAGGATAGATGTATTATTATTTATTATTTATTATTATTAACATGTATTTATATAGCGCTGACATATTGCGTAGCACTGTAAAGTAAATGTGATTATACAACTAAATCACATATACATAGAACATATGGAGTTACATACATCACAATCAATACAGGTACAAAAGGTGAGGAAAGGCCCTATGCATAGGCATACACTCTAAAGGGAGGGGAGTAATACACAAGGTGTGGGAGTGGGCAAGATCGAATTAAGTGGGTGAGAAATGTGTACTGTATGTGGGTGTTGCGTTTGGTAGTTAAGCAGAGTGAGGGTAGGCTTCTCAGATGAAGTACGTTTTAAGAGATTTCTTGAAAGCAGAAAGGTTGGGAGAAAGTCGGACTGACCGTGGGAGAGAGTTCCAGAGGAGGGGTGCGGCCCTTGCAAAGTCTTGAATGCGGGCATGTGAGGAGGTAATGAGTTGAGTAGCAGGTCAGTAGAGGAGCATAGTAAGCGGTTGGGTGAGTATATAGAGATGAGTTCAGAGATGTAGGGTGGGGCAGAGTTATGAAGTGCTTTAAAAGTCGGTGTCATTAATTTGAATTTGATTCTGAAAGGTAATGAAGCCAGTGCAGGGATTGACAGAATGGTGAGGCAGAGGAGGAGCGGTTGCTGAGGTATATGAGCCTCGTAGCAGTATTCATTATGGACTGGAGAGGTGACAGTCTCTGGAGGGGAAGGCCAATCAAAAGAGAGTTACAGTAGTCTGGATGTGATATGATGAGAGAGTGAATAAGAATTTTGGCAGCATCTTGGGTGATAAATGATCGTATTTTGGATATGTTCCTTAGGTGGAATTGACATGATTTAATAAGTGACTGGATATGACGAGTGAATGACAGAGCAGAATCTAGGATAACCCCAAGGCACCGGGCCTGGGGAGAGGGAGTGATAGTGGGATTGTTAACTATGATGGATACTTCCAGGATGTTACTGGTGTTAGTTGGAGGAAAGAGAACCATTTCAGTTTTAGAGAGGTTCAATTTAAGGTAGCATTGCGACATCCAGATAGAGATAGCGGACAAGCAGGAGGAGACGCGAGTTAGGAGTTCTGGGTTGAGATCAGGAGATGATAGATAGATCTGAGTATTGTCATCATAGAGGTTGTAGTGGAAACCATATGAGTTGATTAATTTGCCGAGGGACGAAGTATAGAGGGAGAATAATAATGGTCCCAGGACAGAGCCTTGAGGAACTCCAACAGAAAGAGGTACGGGAGAAGATGCTACTCCATTGTAGGAGACACTGAAGGAACGATTGGTGATGTAAGAAGAGAACCAGGACAGGGCTGTGTCACGAAGGCCAAGCGAATGGAGGGACTGGAGGAGGAGAGGGTGATCTACAGTGTCAAATGCGGCTGAGAGAACAAGCAGTATTAGTAGTGAGAAATGATTGTTGGCTTTAGCGGTTAAAAGGTCATTAGTTAGTTGAGTCAGGGCAGTTTCCGTGGAGTGTTGTGGCTTAAAACCAGATTGTAGGGGGGACCAGCAGGTTATTGTCAGAGAGGAATTAGGTTAGTCGGTTGTAGACTAGGCGCTCAAGTAGTTTAGAGATGAAAGGTAGCAGAGAGATAGGTCGGAGGTTGTCAAGATTGGAGGGATCAAGAGAGGGTTTTTTCAGAATGGGGGTGACCAGAGCATGTTTTAATTGAGAGGGAAACAGTCCAGTTGAGAGCGAAAGATTAAATAGGTTAGTTAAGGCTTTGATTAGACAAGGATTGGTATTGCGGAGAAGTTTTGAGGGAATTGGATCAAGCGGGCAGGTGGTAAGGTGAGAAGAGGCCAAAAGCTTTGAGACTTCCTCATCAGTGACAGGGGTGAAGGAGCACAGGAGAGACTGGGGAGTGTGGAGGGAGGGTGGTGGAAGTCTAGGGGGGTTGAGTAGTGTAATGTCCCTTCTGATAGTGTCAATTTTGTTTTTGAAGTGCTCAGCAATATCTTGAGCAGAGACAGATGTGCATGGAGGGGGTGGAGAAGGGGAAAGGAGAGTGTTAAAGGTGGAGAAAAGTTGAGCTGTTTTTTTAGAAAGGGAGTTAATGAGTGAAGTAAAGTATGTGTGTTTGGCTTGGAAGAGGCTGGTGTTAACTAGCTAAGTATATGAAATAAACAAAACCTTTACGTTTTCATCTTGCCACTGAATTAATTTTAAAAATCTAGTAAAAATAAAACCTGTGAATAAAGCATTCATTTGTTTTATAAGAATAAAGCCCCAGAAGAACTGCCAAGTAGGCTTTACCTGATATACCGTAGCTACAATGTTTGTGCACTCACAACAGGCATCGTGAGACATTACTGATAAAGTCCTGGTAAAAGTGACTATAGATGGAGCTATATGGCTAGCAGTTTGGATAAAGGACACAATTTTAACAAACCATGCTAAAATCATTTGAAATGCACACTGCCTGGCTAAACAGAAAATCTACACTGCTGATCCAACCCAAAAGGTCTTCTGGAGGAATATTCTGTAGATTCATATGGAGCAGGAGCCTATCCACACAGCAGGGTAAGTGTATGAGAATTAAATATTGCATTGAACTACTTAAACTATGGACAGTCACTTGACAACCTGCAGCACTTGAATGCCTGCTTTCAGACCTAAAATAAAATGTAATTTAATGGTTTTCATACTGCATTTCCATGGATTAGTTTAGGGTCATCATTGTTTTCCATGGAATAAGCATCACTGACTCAAGTTTCATGGCTGGAAGTAGTGTAATGGCTATACACTTCTTCAACAAAGACACTGCATGGTTTTATCGACCCATCAAATGCCAGTATTGCTTGTTTACAGAGATTACAGGATAATAAGATGAAGATTTCTTTATGTAAAAAACCTTCCTGATCTCTCATTTCTTGCCCATTCAATCATTTATAAAACCAAGCCGTTAAGGTCTAATGAGATCATTAATATTTTATGGCATGGGATTTGTATGCATATGGAGCCTTTGCCTTCTGAAATGAGCACCTTTTAATGGCATAAACATAGTAACATAGTAAGTTAGGTTGAAAAAAAGACACATCTCCTCACAAGTTCAACATTTTAACTCTATTTTAACCTGCCTAACTGTTAGTTAAAGCCTCTCCATTTGCCTCAGAGAGAGTGGGAAAAAATCCTTCATGACTCCAAGATGGCAATTGGACTAGTCCCTGGATCAACTTGTACTATGAGCTATCTTCCATAACCCTGTATTCCCTCACTTGCTAAAAAGTCATCCAAAACTGTGCTGCTGTGAGTGGTGGGGGCGACATAGTCAGCTGGGTTGCCTAGGCACCCTGTCGACTTGGCCCAGCACTGAATAATATCACACTGTAATAATTGTATTTTTTTTCAAAAAAGCTTAAAAATTACATTATGAGTTACCTATTTCCTAAATTGTTGTGTAGGCTCATATTCATTCCTATCATGTTCTTTCCTTTAATGTATACTTCCCAGTTGCCAGAGCTAATTTAGAACCATAGCCACAGTTCAAAGACACTTCTTATAGTTGCAATCAGTGCCAGTGCATTCCATCCTGCAATTTCATTTAGTAATGCAGGTAACCCTTGAGCTGCTGCCAGTAATTCCAGGGTTCCTGCAGTAGGCTGCATTAATAGGTGCAGTAGACAAACAGAAAGAATCACAGGTACAAACAAGATGGCGTTTTGATGGAAATTACACCATCCCAATTTTAACTATAACTGTTCACTGTGAAGCTAAAGCACTGCGTATCTTGACAGCGCTATATAAATAAATGATGATGATGATGATGAAAGCTTAGTAGCCACATTTGATGCATCAGGTGCACCTGAATCAGATAAACCCCTTCCCAGTTGCAATAATGCTTCATTCTGCATTAGAAGAACTTTGAACACTATACATTTACATACATACATGCCCCTCACATCTTCCGTCCTTATACCCATTTACAAGATTCAAAAATAAAATAAGCCAAAATAGTTTTCATTTATTAAACTAACTTTATAAACATATCTGCTTTATTGAATTGGTTTATCTGTTTTTTAATGCCATTGACAGAGACTTACCATATAGAAACAAATGCCAGATTAATATGCTTCACTAGAGAACCAAGATATTTGTGCGATATGGACAGTGCATGGGGACTTTTCATTTCATGATTGCAATATGATGCTTGGTCAACTCTGACCTCTGGGAGACAAGACAGAACCTAGTTGATTCTGATATGTTATAACCTAGTGCTTTCAAATATTGCCAAATAATAATTTATGATTCTGGCAACAGCACTTGAAATAATCTTCCCATTCCCAAGACAATAGTCATCCCTGAACCACTAACATTTTTATCACCTTTATATTTCAAATAAAAGACTAGTTAATACAATGTATTTTGTAACCTTTCTGTAGCACAGTAGTAGTCGAAGTTAATGGAATATAGCTAAAGTCTCCCACTAGTTGCTGTAGGTGGAAAGTTATTGTGAATAAAAAATATTAGTTATATTTTATATAAGCTATAGTTAATGCTGCAAATGTCCTTTTATATTTATCTAAAGAACTGTGCAACCATTAGTTTAATGCAATCTACAATGGTTAGTGGGCTATATGCTTGCATAAAAGAGCAGTAGGTTTTTTTACAGCCTTTTGGAACAGAAAATTAGCAATGATTTATAAAAAGGAAGGCAATCACTTTTAGGATGAATATAGAACTTGCAGTTATTATCAAGGACTTGATGATATCTGTTGTCAAGATATTTGTAATACCTAAAAAATATGTTGCTAATTCCCAACAACAGGGGAGGAAGTTGAAATCTGCTTTTGGGAGGCTACCAATAGATGTGCCATGGGGGAAATTATAATAGTATAATAGTGATGTGCAGGTCGGCTAAAATCTGACCCACACCGGTCCCTAACCGAAACCTGACCCTGTCTTAAGGCCCACTAAAAAGTGCAAGTAGGTGTCCTATCTGTGTCCCTGCTGTCACTTTCCAACCTCTAGTGTACAATACCTCTCCACCCATTGTGGCCACAAACTGAACTGATGTATCTCTTCAGGACTCACACTATCCGCTACATGATCCAATGGGATTGAGCACCAAACAACAAGTCCCATTGTTTTTAAAATCCTCATCCATAAATGATGTATTCTCCTCACTAAGGGGCACCACAATAACATTTAGTGGCAACCTTTCCCAATAGCATCTGGGAAGCACTTGTAACATCTAAGTGCATTTGCTCCAACATATGTACAGTGTATTGTGTGTTTGAAGCACTTTCAAATGTTGCCATGCCTGTGTCTTAACCTACTTAAAACGAAATGCACTAGAGAGCCAATTTGAACATCCTTGTTTAAAAAATCAGAGCTTTTGCATGTCCATTGTTGTATGTGTCTACACTAGTAGAAGTGTAGAATTATAAGTTCTTAAGCCGGTCCGTAAGGGATCATTGATTGGAGAGAACACAGGCAATGGAATTTCACATACACTGTGCAAGAGTCCCATCTTTCTATGATATGGAGCTTGATGGGCACATGTGCAATTGAAGGTAATCCCAGAGTATAGTCAACTAAGCATGCTCCAGCAAGCTCTGTGTTGCTAAAATGATCCACAGAAAACACAAAATGGTGCCTGCTAACTCCGCTGCTCAATTCTGCTTGTCAGCTTTACTATCAGAGATGCTGGCCACTGAAATAGTCTCTGTGGGGATGGAGCAAGGAGGGTTTTTTTTTTAAATGGCTGTGGATGGAGGCCTTTGTTGGGGGCTCTAGTTCTCCTTTCAGCATGTTATTGGGCATAATTTAAATTCTGAATCTGTCACAAACACTTGTTCTACACTGATATCCATATCATACAAATCAAGGCCTAGCATCTGACAGAGTTCTTAGGGCACTTGGCCAAGTCAGTGTTGAGTTCCTACTGTGCCAGCTTTAATTAAAAAAACACACCCTTACCTAAAAAAGCCAGTGAGGCACACTTTCAAGGGTAATTTCAACACAATGAGCTAAATTATCAAGTGAATGATACATTAAACTTACGAAAGTGTGTGGCAATGATCATGCACTCTTCTCCCCTGTGGTTGGTTATCCTGGCACCTGCCAACATGCCCCTCAATCTCAGCTTCCACATCATCATTGTCTGCAGGTAACCCAAGCTGCATTGCCACATTATGCAACATGGAGCAGACAACGATGATCTCAGAAACCTTAATGGGGGAATAAAAGAAGAGCTCCCCTAGTGATTGAGAGGCATCAAAACTAAGACTTGAGCACACCAAAGAAATGATCAATAACACATCTTCCGATGGGCCCTACTGTACCTATATTGGGAAGGTGTGCAGGTAAATCGGACGGGTCACCAGCCAAGGCAGAACCCCATATCCTGCATCTCCTATAAAAAATAATACAATTTTCAGGAAGAGCACAGTCAACTATTCAAAAGTTGAACTTACATACAGTATGTATGTGAAAGATTCTATTGCAGCAACCCCTCCCATTCACTGAAAGCAAGGCTGTTAAGACATGATCAGGTTTGAGTAGTTGATTGCCAAAAAACAAGATTTAAAAACTAGAAATCCCAGAATGCCTAGTCAGTTTGTGAATAAAAGTTTAGAGATTTTATGTTCACACATCCAGGTTGTTACAATACTTACCAACCAGCCAGCCCTCTGGCATTAGTCACACAGGACAGTGGCATCGTGGGCACTCTCATAATCCACAGCCGTAAAATTTAAATACTGTCAAGAAGAATTTTTTGAAACTGAAACGTATTCTCTAATTAAAAAATGCATATTTTGTTTAGATTTTTTGATTGTCTTCAAAATTCTTTTGCCGCATTCTCAGAAGAGCACAGCAGCTGCATGGAGTTAGACAAATATAACCTTTGTCTGGTGAATACATACTAGGGGATTTACCAAGTGTAAAAATATATAACTGATTTATTGTGTTGCTCTTACAGAGACATCCATAACAATGAATTTCAATGGGTTTAGTTTAAATGAATACCTTGGAAAATGAATGCATTAACTTGTGCAGCAAACAAATGCATTTCTTCGAACCACCAATTCCAGATATTGGAGTAACTGAAGCCATGTGACCTTTCCCAGTGATATTCACAGCAACCGGTTACAATAACAGGATGAGCCATATTTAGAGGCATTTCATTATTATAGTCCTAGAGCATTTGAAGGTGTTTTACTCCCTGGACATATCACTTCTTAAAGAAGTACCAAAATGAGGATTATTGTGTAGGACGGTAAAGGCTTTGTACATTTTTAACTGATATGGTTCACTTACATGAACATGTTATAGAGACTGTACTCACTACTGGCTGATGTACCCGACTATCTTCATGATGGTTTTGTCACTGTACTGAATTCTGGTGATGAGGCTTTATAAAAAGGTTTAATAATTAGAAAGAGTTCAAGGTACAATAGGCAGTTGACAAGCAACTGTCACATTGTTTCTGCTTTTTTTTTAGGAAAGTGCTCTTTTTATCTAGGAATAGCAAAACAGCTGTGAGAATTTCGAAGGAATGACAAAGCAAAGGTCAAATGTGTATGAAATGCCACTTTCAATACGCATTTTTGAGAGGCAAGATATTCTTAGAGTGACTTTAAAATTGTTATTAAACAATACAAGCTATGGAGGAAATGACACTGCTCTTGTAGGACTTAATAGTGCCATCCTTTGGCTTTGACTTTTAAAGGAACATTTCTTAAGTAAAATGGGTTTAATAAAGAGATTTAAATGTAACATAAAGTCATTAATGCAGCTCAAACCATTAATTTATATATTTATTGTTTTGAAAATCATCATGGCCACTATAACATTAATATAGTTGCTCAGTGTGACCTTTTAGTCACAAGCAATTCAATGTAAAAATATGCATTTGGATCAAAAATTTCTTGAGCTACATCCACAAATTTTTATTCAAGCAGAAAAAAAGTGGGCCACTTCTTAAAGGATAAGTCAACCCCAACAATACATTTTTGCCTAATAATAGAAAACACAATTCTAAGCAACTTTCCATATACATTCAGTAGAAATGTTCTATTGTTTTAAGTTATTTGAACTGCTATTGAAAGCAGTGTTTGTCTGTCCCTACTTATTCTCTGCCCTGCTGGCTCTGACTGTTCATACAATATAAGACAAGCCAGCTGTTTAACAGACCTGTTTTTGCTGGGGAACTTATTGTATAAACAGAACATTGTTTAAACAGTCAGAGCCACCAGGGCAGAGAATAGGCACGGACAAACAAAAACTGCTTTCAATAGCAATACATACTGTATACAAAAAACTTAAAAACCATAGACAAGTCTTAATTCTTGTATATGGGAAAGTTGCTTAGAATTATGTTTCTTTTATCAGGCAAAAAAAAATATTTTTGGGGTTGACATCCTGTAAGGCTCATCTCTGAAATTTCCCTTGGGCAAACCATAGCTCTTTTTTCAAACTTTGATTAATATACTGTTTGTAGTAACTATTACCCATTGTCATTGTTGAACAGTGATGTTACATTTTATGCCAAGACTCACAATTAATAATAATTATTATTATATAATAACGATAATTTAGATTAGGTGGGATTTTACATGGGAGAACGATTTTGTCGTGGATGGGAGTTGTCGACTTAGCTTAACAAAACAAATAGGAAAAATGTGAGTCTTAGTAAATAACCCACCCAAGTCAATGTCTGCCTCATGCATAAATACCGTAGACGTTAATGTGTTTCGCAAAATTTTTTGCTGTTTTGCGAATTTTCTAGCGAAACAGCAAGATTCAATTGTCATTAACTATAAATTCTGTTTTAAAGAGGTTGTGTTTTAGGTACTGTTGTTACATAGTTAAATCTGGTTGAAAAAGGACCAAAGTCCATCAAGTTCAACCCCTCCAAATGAAATGCAGTGTCCATACATACACACAGTCATCATCCAGCATTCAACAACCTCACTGCCCTCTGTTACAAATGGTATCCCAAACCCAGAACAAGCCCCAGGTCCCAGCCTCACCTCAAATCTCTGCCTATAACAACCACCTTTCGCTTCGCAGCCTATGCCAGTGTAGAAGCTTGCCCGTGACCTAATCAATTTGGGGATTGTGTCCCCATGACCAAGGAAGGCTCAGAATCACAGGGGTGTGAGGGCAATGAGTTTTTTGTAAAAAGATAAAAAAAAGAACCGATTAATTTGAGTTGTTTTAATTAATAAATAAAGTCAAATAGGGCATGGAGTTTGGTCCTGTTTTTTTATTTATATGAGATAAATTTAGTAAATAACCCCCTTAATGCCAATACACAATGAAAGAGAATAGCAATACATTAGATATATGAACTTCATATTGATCATTTTTATCTTCATATAATAAAGGGACAAAGAATTTTATCATGCAGCACATGTCTTATATTTTCCATTTATCCTGGAAAAAAAAGTTAAAAGGCAGAGTTTAAACCTTGGAGAATGCAGGAATTCTCCAGGGCCTCGTGTAAAGGAAAGTTTCCTTGCTGAATACTGACAGGCTTAAGTTATCAAAACCATCTGACAAGGGTGCTCTACAAGCAAAGAAGCTGGTCACATCTATTTTTGCTGTGACTTCCCTGTATGCACTTGTAGCATTTTTGGAGTTAGAGTCAGTAAAATTTCATAAAAAGTCACAGTATAACAACCTAGAATGTCAATGTTGTTGCTTTTTTTCTATTGGCATTTCTTGAAAATGCATAAAACATACTCGGCTGGGAGGCTTTGGATTCACAAAATAAAACAATAGAAGACGACCAACAATAGAATTTTCCTGTTTATAGATAAATGCTACTTTCAGTAGAAGTCTGACTTAAAGGAAAACTATACCCCCAAACAATGTAGGTCTCTATTAAAAGATACTGAGTAAAACAGCTCATGTGTAAAACCCTGCTTCATGTAAATGAACCATTATCATCATAATATACTTTTTTAGTAGTATGTGCCATTGGGTAATCATAAATAGAAAATTGCCATTTTAAAAAATAAGGTCCGCCCCCTGAGATCGTAAGATTCACTGTGCACACATACAAACCACATGTAAGGTCACATGAGCCAATTAACAGACAGAGTTCTGCCTTTTGCTTCCTCACTTCTTCCTGTTACAGTTAGTGTTGTAGTATTTCTGGTCAGGTGATCTCTGAGGCAGCACAGATAGAGTCACGAAATGGTGGTTCAAGGCAAGAGATGTAAAAGGGCAATATTTATGTAAATATATATTCCAGTTTGATAAGATTCTTTAATATGTCATTCAATTTGATATAAACTATCTGTTGCTTAAGTGTTTATTTTGGGGGTATAGTTTTCCTTTAAGATTCTGTAGCATGTGTATAGCAACCATATTGAAATAAGCATTCATTCTAGCATTTTCTAATTTTAGTTGCCAGTTTTTAATTAAAGGTGGGAGGTGGGAGATGTACCATGTTGTTTTCCAATCCCCCACTGAATTTGTGTTACAGTAAAGAGTTTTTTTCCTTGAGTGCATACATGCCTGATAGATTTATGAGGCTGCATGGGCTGGACTGACCTTGTGACCATGATATCATGTACATCTGTAACACTGTTAAATATTGTGGAGGTATCCTTATGTTGGACTACAAAAGTCTGACATATTTTATATAAGGGATTAGTGATGAGTGAATGTTACCAATTTTTCTGAAATTTGCCCAAATGCTTTGGAGTCATTGGATGTTATTTTGTGCTTATTCCTACCACTGGCAAATCAAAATGCATGAAGAAATACTAATAATGCCACTGGCATTTTTTCAACATTTTCCCAGTAATGCTCACAGGCATCCACTTGCGTACTTACATGCAGTACAGCTAGAGAATGCCTTATCCAGAAATGTGATACCCAGAAATCTCCAAATATTGGAAGGTCATGTCCCACAGAGTAAATTTAAAAAAAAAATTCAATTTTTTAAGATGATCATACTTGATTGTAACAAAGCAAACATACATTCATATTAGTGGCCAAAAAAAACTATTGGGTTTGCAACTTTGCATTATATTTTCTTTTCTTTTAGCAGACTCAACATATGGTGATCCAAATTAAATATAAAAAAAACCCTATCGGGAATACTCTTGGTCCAAAGAATTCTGGGTATAAGGCCCCATGCCTGTATTATGTCCATTATAAGATACTTAAAATATTCCTTACTTCTACTTTCTAGAATCATTCACTAAAATCTCACTAGCCCTCTCTCCTTCTAGCTGTAGAGCATGACCTCTTGTATTAACACTGATGGAAATTTTATGCAAAACAGCCAATTTTAATGCTTCAGAGGTTTGCAGAATCTTAAACCTCTGTTAGTACTGTTATGATATATCAAACTTATGAATAAAGAAAAACAGCTGAAGTGTGTCCTAGATGAGAACAATGCAATTGGCAAATTCTTTTCAGTGAAAATTAATCTTTATTAAAGAAGAAGCTACAACAGGGGACAGATATACAGATATGCTTTATAGAAGTCAAACCATCTTTTCATTAAAAATATTTTTGTAAATACAAAAGCAGTACAAACTGCACCTATTTCCTAAATGATATTTGTAAACTGTATACATGTTTTTAAACTAAATATTAACCAAACATGAAGTATCACTAACTGCTCAATGCTAGGAGTTGATACAGTATGGCACTTGATAGATGGATGCATTATGCCAATATGTAATAGGCGGTCATTTAGTATGTGACTTGACATATCATATGTGTAATGATGGATATATCAAATCAGCAGCATGATATCTTCCATCACAACAGCTTTTAGGACCAACCATCACAATTTGTAAGCACTCTGTTGGCATCAGTTCCCAAACACAGTTGGTGATGAAGGGTTTCAGTCATTATTTCCTTTGTCCTGAAGCCTGACTCTCCAACCCTTGTCTGGGCAGAAAATTGACCTTAAAGAAAAAAAGAGTTGGAGAGCTTATGCATTTCCTCTTAAGTGTGGGCTGCTGACCCCCAGGTACCTGTGGACTTCTTGCACTTTTACCAGTGGGAAGATGTAGCCCAAACCCTTGTCAGTGCGGACATTTAATAAAGAAGGAGGTTTTCATTCTCTTTGGCTGGTGGCTGGCAATCTGGGCATGCAGTACAATAAGTATTTAAATCTCTGTAAACCCCTGGCCAGAAAAACCTTACAAGGATGCACTCTAAGGTTTTACCTTTACCAAAATGCCCACCTCAGGATACTGTATGGGTCAAGTTAAACACAACCATTTTTAACTCCTATGCACCATCATTTGTTTCAAAACCTCCCCTGTTTGTGTATTCATATACACCCTGTATAATAAATCATTATACAATTCAAAATGAGGGAAAAGATTAACACTTTCAGGTATCATTACTTTGTCCCCAATTTTTTGTCATACAGTTTAGCCAACACAGTGTCCTCACTCTGTTTCTTTTTAAAGTCAGAAAGAGAAGATGGATTTAACCAGACAATATTATCATCCTCCTGGCTTTTCCAGGAAGATTTAGGCATTAACAAAGAAGAGAAAGGCAAGTCCCTTCTTGCCACACAAGGGGAAACTGGCTGGTCATTAACCCTTACGGTTACCTTGGCTTTAGGATATTTATTTAACTCCTCATGGATACTATATTACTATAAACAACCTTGTAATTTATTAGCTCTGGGGGAATTAACTCTTTCAGAATGAGAGTGGTCCCGGAACCTCAATCAACCATCCCGTTAACCAGTTTCCCACAGACCTCCATCCTTACCGCAAGCACACACAGACTTTCTTTGAGGGCTGTTGTGGCTGTAGTTTTGGCAAATGTGCAGTCCATATCGGAACCGTCACATGGAGGGGAAACAGTAGCAGAGTCAAATGGAGGAAAAATAAACTCCTATTGTTATACTAAGCTCTATAGTTAGTATAGGTACGGGTATATAGAATTTAATTAAAAGTAGGGAGGGGTGTGTGTATGGATGCTGGGTTTTCATTTGGAGGGGTTGAACGTGATGGACTTGTCTTTTTTCAATCCAATTGAACTATGTAACTATGTAACTATGTAATACAGTACCTTGACCTAGCAGTACAAGCTCTGCAGGCAAATCCTTCCTGGTGGGGAGCTGATTGCACTGAGGTTTACCTGGTCTCATTGAACCCTATACCTTTAACATGCAGGAATGCCCTTGCAGTCTGGGAGACTGTGCAGCACTTGGAGGGGACAGCTGTCGCTGGAGGGTGGATGCTGGCTCTGTGGATATCTGTCACAAACCTCTGCCCGGACAAAGTTCCTCTTCTGCTGATAGGTAATTCTCCACTAGTTGTACAGCTAGAGGGAGGGCAATAGTCTGTTGCCTTTGGACCCACTGGCGTGCCTCAACAGGCAAGGCAAGCAGAAACTGCTCCAAAGCAACAGTCTGTATTACTTGATCTGCAGTCTTTCCTGCAGGCTGGATCCACCTGGTGCAAATCAGCTGCTGGGCTAAAACTCTGGGCCAGACCTGTGAGGAATATGGCTCAGACCAGAATCGCTGGCGGTATACCTCTGGTGTAAGGCCCAGTCTGTACATGATGGCAGACTTTACTTCTTGGTAGACATTAGCTTCACGTAGCTTGGTAGACAATTGCCCACTGGTCCTCAGGCCATTTTTGGGCACTGACTACCCTTTCAAAAGTCATGAGAAATGTTTTTGAATCATCAGACTGTCTCATTTTTAACAGGAGAGGTCTAGGTTGCAGTTGCAGCAATTGCTCCTGTTGTTTGGAGAGTTGGTCCTGTAACTGCGCGATTAGTTGAATCTGCTGATCCTGTTGTTGGATCTGTTGTTCCTATTGTTGGATCTGCCAATCCTGTTGCTGCACCAAATTTTACAATATAACGTCAGTTTTTGCTCTCTAGCCCCTCGAGCCCACGAGGGTGACTGTGTGTACACAGGCACATAGGATCCTTAGCGTCAGGATCCCAGACTCTCTCAATGTCTCTCCCAGCTACTGCTTCTGAGAGACTGACCAGCCTGGCTTTTAAGGAGTACTGATTAGCCACGTGAGTCTAATCAAACCCAGCTGGTCAGCCTGCAGCACCTCACTCTGCTACATACCTTATATACGTATACGTTTCTATGCATGGGACAAAAGTCACTATGAAAATTACACAATTGCACAGGTTTAAACTAAATTATGCAAATTATGTAAGTTTATACTACTCAGATGGGTCCCTGAACTGTGTCCCCCCCTCTAAATTGTGCCTGTTTGAGGTTGCTTTTGAAAAAAAAAACTTAAGGCATACATTTTTGAACATGTTTAATGCTAAAGAAAGAGGAGTTCTGAGGAATATACACCATATTAATCAAACAGCAAAATTAGGGATTTACCGAATCCACTATTTTCAGATTCGCTTGAAAATACTGTGTGATTTTTAAGATTTGGCCAAATAAAGGTATTGAACCTGTTATCCAGAATGCTCTGGACATGGGGTTTTCCAGATAACAGATCTTTCCATAATTTGGATCTTCATACATTAAGTCTTCTAGAAAATCATGTAAATATGAAATAAATCCAATAGGCTGGTTTTGCTTCCAATAAGGATTAATTATGTCTTAGTTTGGATTAAAGGAGAACGAAAGGCAAACCTTATTTCTTATAATAAAAAATGATGGGCTGGCACAAATTTGAGCACATTTCAAAAATAGATGTAGTAAAAAAAAAAGTATTTTTATTCGAACAAAAAAATCACAACAAAGGCCTTACACATTTTGTGCCATTGGGGCACTTAGACATAGGCTAAATTAACGTTGTATGGCTTTAACCCAGCATTTGTATTAACCATGTGTTGTCCTTTAAGAACAAGGTACTGTTTTATTATTACAGAGAAAAGGGAATTAATTTGTAAAAATTTGGTTGATTTGATTAAAATGGAGTCTATGGGAGATGGCTTTTCCATAATTCCGAGCTTTCTGGATAAAGGGTTTCTGGATAACTTATTTATGCAAATCAGGATAAGGAAGGGTGAAAGCTTAGCGCGTGGTTAACAATTTTTTTTTATTTGCTTGTTTGTGTGATGAAAAGTCATGTGATTTTAAGTATTCAGATTTGGTTCAGACAGGCACGTGGATTCAGCCAAATTTGAATCCTGATTAAAAAGGCTGAATACCAAACATAATCCTGGATTCAGTGCATCCCCATTTAAACAGAAATGTATTCTAACAACCAACAATAACAGCAAACAAATGAGCTTTTTTCACATATAGAAGTCATTAACTAAATGGGCCTGTTTGTTTTTTTCTGTGGTTATACTGCTAATTCATAGGGACATATGTGAGATTAGCTCATCAGGAATTGATCAGCAATTCACTACAGACTGAATAATTGCCAATTAAACACATCTTTAGAAGGAAAGATAAATTCCTGTACAAAACTTCATTTATACAGGGAAATATTACCAATACTAACATACTGCCTTGTAGGAATTAAATATGAAGTTAACTTCATTAACTTCAAAAATCCTAGTTTTTGGTTTTACTTATAATTATAATTCTGCGTCCTTTGGAGTGTTGCAAGGATCATATGTCCATGCTGTCACTGTAATTGTAATATAGACTACACTGCAAAATTGGTGCTAGTCCACTGTTTCTGTGCATTAAAAAACTTGAAAAAAATCATGAAAAAAACGAATCATTAAAATTTTGGGGATTTTGCACCCGATTTTTTTCTGTTTTTTTGACCGAAAACCACAAAATCTTCAGATTATTGCACGTAGCCCATTGCAGATCAAGATATTCAGGACTTCTCTCATTGACTTATATGCAACTTTGGCAGTTCTAAGATGCTGGATTTTACAATTCAGACTTTTTCCATCCTCAAAAAAAATTCAGATTTTATAGTAAAAAAAAGTTTAATAAATAACCCCCTTTAGAAAATGCAACAGAAATACCTTTACCCTCCACTTATTTTTTCAAATACAGTAGGCATACTTTACACTATTTAATGCTTGGGGAAATTTACCATAATATTTTTATGGGATTTCATAAATTTAGCCCTTTATTTACATTGATCATTTTATGAGTAAAAATGGGTCAGTGTAAAAAGAATAAATATTCTTCTCTTAATTCATTCCAGGTGATGTACATTTCAGTGCCTGGAGTTGCATACTGTACATTTAGATGTAAATTAGCTCTTGCCTCTTAAAAATATACACTTTGGCTTCAGGCACCATGAAAATAAATAAATAATATATATATATAATTACACATTTTTAATTAAAGTAAAATAATTAAAATCAGCCATAATTTTAAATGCCATAATTGTAATTGTTTATAACAAGACGCAAAATACAAATTTCAGCTTGAAAGAAATTGCCCCCCAAAACAAAAGGAACAGTACTTTAACAGTATGTTATATTGGAAAATAGTAGTTAATAAGGAGATGATGGGGGTTATTTACAAATAATTTTTCAGAAAAAACATGTTATTCTTTTATTATCGCAAATTTCAAGAATTATTAAAGTTCTCAACATTCTATTATACTTTCGTGTTTTTTCACGAACTGTTTGAGTATTTGGAGGAGTTTCCTAAGAAGTTCGGAGTATTCAGGGGTTTACAGCAATTGTGATTCCAGGAAACGTATTGAGATTTATTAATTTTGACTCAGATTTTTTTCCAAACTAAAAAGTGTGCCAGGTTTGACCATGGGAGTACCATTAAGTCCTTTGGAGGGCTTAGAATTCACAATTGTTTTCAGTTTAACCTTAAATAAACAAAAATGTAGACTTTTACCAGGGAAAGCTCTAGTAATAAATTTAGAGCCAAAATTTAAAGGGAAAGTTATGGTAAAGTTTGCCCCCCCCACAATTTAATGTAGAAGAGATAGCAATATTTGACACCTCCACAATATAAAGGAAAAGTGATTACAATGTTTTACCCCATCCCTCTTTTACACCTTCTTGCCTTTCACAAAAATTTGATTGAAAAACTCATCATCTTTACTCCAAATAAAGAAAACGTGAAACCTTTTAAAGTATAATTTTTATTAATGAAATATATTAATAAATAAATAAAATGTAATTATCTATTTATTAAAATAAATTAAACAATACTTAAAACATCCACCAAGATGTATTGATGACAAAGGTATCATATTTTAATAAAACATTTATACAACATTTCCACAAAAAAATAGCAGTAGTTACCCTTGCAGATTATGCAACTGATTGTATTTAGAAAGTTTTTCATTTTCATTTTCACGATAGTTCCCCTTTAACATTATTTACATTTATAAAATATTTATATATAATATATTGTAATATATTTGGTGCCCTTTTTATCAGCAGCCACAGATACATGAGGTAAGTGCTGGGCTGCAGACTTAGGCCCTTGTGGCCAACCATTATGAAAGTGCATAGTAGAACAACATTCAGTTGTCCTTTAGGGCCTTGGACTTGCATTCTGGAAAGCAATGGAGAAGGAAAACATTCTGGAGCTGTCCAATGAAAAATATAAAACCAACAGGAGGAGAAGGAGGCATTTACCCGCTGCTCTTTGCTGGGCTGCAGTCTTAGGCCCTGGAGGACCGTCATTGGTTAAAGAGCATAGTAGTACAACATTCAGTTGCCCTTTAAAGTTTGGACTTGCATTCTGGAAAGCAAAGGAGAATGAGGGTTATAAAGGCTATCCATTGGTACTATATGCCAGAAGGGGGTGCCATATAAAGCATACTTTGGCTAAAGTGCATAGTAATAATACACATTTCAAAGTATATATTTGTTTCCTTTGCAAATTAGATTGTAAAGCAGAGGATAAGGAGTTAAAGCCGATGGCCCTTTAAGTCAGTCATAAAACAATGAGTAAGAAGGAGCCATGTTTCTTTGGCATGTCAGTACAACACAAATGTGCCTTTTAACACACAACTTGTCCGAAAGTGCAGTTCAGAGCCAGGCCAACCCAGCCAGGCACCCTAGGCAACCTGGCTGACCATGGCCCCGGCTGAGTGTGTGCTCTGGTGCGTAACGGCATTATAGTGCGCATGCGCGAAACTGCACTATGGCGCGCATGCGTGAAACTGCGCTATAGCGCGCATGCGCAAAACTACGGCAGTCGAGGAGAGACAGGGCCGGACAATGGAGTGGGCGACAGAGCAGGTACGTGCCTGGAGCCCCCCCAGTTTTGGCACGTGCCTACCCCTAGTTCCGGCCCTGGTGCAGTTAATATAATAGGCATACATTTGATAAGCAAGCTGCAGTTTAGGAAGTTATGTTTGAGCACAGCACAATATCACCGCAGGCATATAACATTTACAGCATATACACAAAGAGGTTTTAGATTTGCCCAAAGAAAGATCATTTTGTAAGTTCTAAATATGGATGTAACATTTACTTCTCTAGTTCTTGTTTGTTTCAGTAGGCCAACACACACGTATGGCCACATTTGTAATTGCGTAAATGCACTTAGATGTTACAAGAGTTATAGTGGCACCCCTCAGTGAGGAGAACACAGCATTTATGGGTGAGCATTTTAAAAACAATGGGACTTGTTATTTGGTGCTCATTACTATTGGATTACGTAGCGGATTGTCCTAAAGAGATGCATCAGTTCAGTCTATGGCCACAGAGGCACTGGATGAAGAAGTATTTGCCTCTAGAAATTGGAGAGCAACAGTAGGGACACAGATAGGATGCCTACTTGGGCTTTTTAGTGGGCCCACAGACCGGGTTGGACCCCCTTCCATGTCCCTTTGCCCTAGCCAGTTGGGCAGCAGTGGGGGTAGAAGTGCAAACGAGGGCCCAGGGAGTGACACTTCATCAGACCCAGCAGAGGCAGAGGTAGGAGCATGCAGTGCGTGCTCCAGGACTGCCAGCACCTGCCTGCCTGCCTGCACTGCTCAAAACTTACCAATAACGTCTTGCCTCAATTAAAATATTTTGGTCCTGTGGATCTGAGTGCCAGACAATCCTGCTCTTGCTGCTTTCACAGTAAAACTCCCAAACTTGGCTGCCCTTTTATTAGACACCAGTGGGATCACCTGACTATAGCTGGGTAAGGTGGGAGCTACAACTGTCTTAAATATATTGATAATGGGTTGGGTGCAGAGGACTCTTGTATTTGCCTATATGTATTTTGTGGTCACAGCCTCATTGCACCCCCGCCTAATGGTTTTAAAAATTGGTGGTGAGCACAACTTTCCCTTGTTTGTTATTCTCTCCCTGTGGACCATTTTTTCTCCTTTTCTTTTCAAATAGAAAGTTCACAAAATGTCTGTCTATGCTCCTAAAATGGGCACAGGAGGACTTTCTGCTTGTTGAAAAAAACTGGAAGCATGGAAATGAATGTCCATTTAAATTTCTCTAAAAGTTTTTTTGTGTAAACTGCTCATAATCCTTGATTTTTTTTTTTGTTTTTTTTTTGGTGGAAACCACTTGTAATCCTCATTTTTGGTAATATATACTGATTTATTTGTACAATTTGGTTCAATAAGATTTTTTTTTTCAGAGAACAAATACGAAAAAATTATACAAACATAACCATATTTTCATGAATTATTTTAACATACTGTAAGTGTATGCCCACTAGTTCCTATCTTGTTCAGTGGCGTGTATACATAATAATGATATTTGACTCATTTAGATAAATCAATTCAAAGACATAAACAAAGTACAGTAATGGGAAGCTCCTAATCCAGAAAGCTACGAATTACAGGAATACCATCTCCTGTACTGCATTCAGCAGTACAACTCAAAAAATCTCTGTTAGTAAGGTTAAATTATGTGTAGTCCATTGTTTCTGCCATATACAAGTGATCTTCCTGAGGTATGTGTCGTAGATGTAACATATGGTATCCCAAAACCCAGAATTAACCCCAAGGTCCCGGTTTTGGCACGCACTTCTGCCTATAGAAGCTGATTTGGCTTCGGGAGGAGCCCTCTGCTACTCAGGAGTTAATGCGAGAGGACCAAGGGTGGAGCTCTGGGCAGGTGAGGGAACCATAACCTATAACTGGAATGGAGAACAAGGAGCAAGGTCAAGAGACAGGCTGGGTCAATACCAAGTACAATACAGTACCAAATCAGGAAGCTGAAGCGTAGTCGAGGTCACAGGCCAAGGACAAACACAGATCAAAAGTGCAGCACCAAATCAGGATCCAAAGAATAGTCACACAGGGGTCAGTTCAGGTGGTAGGAATGCAAAGTCAGGCAAGGATCGAAATCGAATACTGGAATACTATAACCTTGAGCTTAAACTGTTATGGGCCTTAAAACGTATTTAATTCATCTGAAGTCATTATGATGTGTATAGATCGCTGAGTGGGAGCTGCAATTGTTGCTGCTTGTGCCCCATGAACTTTTAGTAATAGGTGCAGAAACAATTACTTTTACTGTAGATGAGCGAAATTTTTCAATAGGTTTCACCGTGAAAAAAATGCTCATAGATTCCAATGATTGAAAAAAATTGTTGTGCATCAAAAAAAAAGTCACCCTTTGACTTCAATGCATTTGCCGATTTTTTGTCATTTCCAAATTTTCGCGAAACAAAGTGGGTCAGATTCGCCTATCACTAACCTTGACCAAGAAGCGACACATGAAAGGATAATGGAGAACTGTGCATGCCGACACAGAACTAAACATATGATGATAGAAAAGAGAGCAAGGTGATCAAGGCCATTGGCTGCATCCTCACTAAGACCCTGAAAAAAGCCCTGTAAAATGCTTTGTTTCTGTTTCTCATGGTCACCAATTTAAGCTTATGTTTTTATTTACAACTGGTTTCCTTTTCATCTTGAAGAATCAATACTGTTTGTATAGACATCCAACACTCAAAGACACCGTAACACAGTATAAATTGTTGTGTATAAAGTGTTGTGGGGGCTAAGATAAGGGGCTAAGATAAGGGGCTTTCTTTCATTTTGCCAGCCACAACCCATTAATTGTACTATTTCTAAAATTACAATTTTGCTATTATCTAAAAAATTAATGCATGGGTAATCCCTTCTTGCAATCACTCACTTGTAAAGAAAAGTTTGTATTCAGAAATAATATAGATATATAATATTTAAATACTAGTGTATATATATATATATATGTGCTCAAAGTAAATTTTAATAAACGCTTATTTTCTATTACAGCTTTCATGTCAGTTCCAATGCTTTCTAATAGCTGCCATACCAATTGGGTAGAAAATACAGTGTAATGTGGTTCAAACCACATTGTGAGGGAAAAAAAGTATTATAGATTTAAATTATGCAATGCACATCATTTTCATGTTGTATCGCCAACAATCACTCAAAATGATTTATATTTTACTATTTATTATTGTTATTTACAAAATGTATATCATATAACAGATATGCCAGTTCTGGAAAAAGCAATTGCAGATACACTGAAGCCTTGCAATAAAATATTAGCTAGTTAATGAAATATTATTCCCGCTATCAAACACCACAATTGGAACATAAAAGATAGCTCTTCGCTGAATGCCTGTATTATTTTCTTTTAATACACATATATAATACATCTTTATCGTGGCCACAACAAATCGTGATGTTTTAGCACTCACAGAATATTTTAATCTAACTTCCCATAACATTTTCTATTACCACAAATGGATAATAGTCACACTCAAAGCATCGCTCCTGAAGCATTAAAAACAAAACCAGAAGAAGGTATAACTGTGCAGATTGATGGGTATAAACATAATGAACCATTATATTATCTATGGGAAAACAAATATTCCTTTCCTTACATACTGTAAGTAGACTAGTAAATACACCATGAAAAAAATAAATAATAAAGACTAATAAATGGTAAAGAACCATTGAAAAGAAAGGCAGCGGGAGGACATTAAATTAAAGTAGGGTTGCCTCACTGGATGAACAGCATCAAGTGGTGCGCTTGGAAATTGTTACATTTTTGGAAGAGGGTGGTTGGATGAGTTTTAGAGAACATTGGATAAGGGAGGCTACTAAACTGTGTGTAACAGTGCTTGCTATCCTGTGATGGTACTGTAGCATCACCTGATGCTGTAGCAATGGCTGTGTATAATAAGGGTATGAATGATAGGAAACAGTGCTTAACCAATCGTGACTGCACTATTCCTACAAAAGTTAAATAGGGTGCTCCAGACCTTCCGCAGCATCTGAGTGTACTAAAAATCCACTCTCTCAAGTGCCCATTCAGATTAAGCTGAAAACGAATCTACTGTATTTGCATCTCTGTCAACCCCCTGTTTAAACAAGACAAATAACAACATCTGTTAATAGATTTGAAAAACAATTACCCACAACATTTACAGACCAGTGGGTGGTTTTGTTTGTGTAACCTTTCCATTACAAGCATCTCTTCATGCAAGCTTCGTGGTTGCATATATGTTGGAAACTTTAACATCTAGTTTCCATTAGATTGATTTTAATTCTGTTGATCAGATATGTATGGCACTGTTGGACAGTATGTAAAGGTTTGATGGTATTGATATGTGCAAAAGAAAAATGACATCAGCTCTTAGGCTCATAAATGTAGTTTTACTTTTTATTGCAAGTAGTATGATTGGGTCGGGTGCCAAGTTCAAGCTTTGTATTTCAGTAATTTTGTTTATTAGTAGTTCAGTGGGTGAGTGTCTGTGTTGTCTGCAGGTTCAGAAGGCCAGTTTTCCTGTTGATAGTACCATCTGTTGTTCAGTAGGGATGTAGCGAACTGCCGTTAATGTGTTCGCGAACGCCGTTCGCGAACACCGGCAAAAAAGCGAACAGTTCGCGAACAGTTCGCGAACTTCGAACGCTCGATAAAATCGTTCGATCGAACGATCGAAGGATTTTATTCGTACGATCGAAGGATTTTCGTTCGAATCGAACGATCTAAGCTATTCGATCGAATGATTTTAATTCAATCGAATGCTTATAATCGTTCGAACGAATGGAAATCGTTCGATTTTAGCGATCGAACGGTCGAATGGTCGAACGAAATTTTACTTCGAAACGAACGCGAACACCAATTGGCGAACGTCGCGCGACGTTCGCGAACATTCGGCGGACGCGAACAGTCGAAGTTCGCGCGAACTAGTTCGCCGGCGAACAGTTCGCTACATCCCTATTGTTCAGATCCCTTGCCAAAAGCAATCTCTGCTATCACTTCTGAAGTTGCCACATTCTGGATGAAAAGTTTAATATGCGCCCCATGTTTTCAGTCTTACAGGTAGCATTATTAAATTTTAGTAGATTTCTATTATCTGATTTGGAGAATTTTACACTATATGGCTATTGAGAGAATTCACTGTATACTCAACTTAACTGTATTAACTAAACAATCTAAATTGTGTTATAATTTGTATGTTGTGTTGTTTGATTTGTTGATATGTGGAGACCCATTGGTTGGATATGGTATAGTCTTCCAAGGTTAAGTAAGACTAGTGAGAATAGCCAGAACCACTATGGAGAGGTTGCATTTAAGTAGGTATGTTGGCTTATTTTTATGATTAGCAATTGTGAAGTTGTCAAATTAGCATAATTTAACACAAGAGGAGGAAAAACTCAGAAGATGTAACTACCACAAACAAACAGTTGGAGGAAAAACTTTGAAGGAGTAATTAACAGGTGGATGTAAATCTTAAAAGGGAGTAATTCAAGTTATTTGGCAACCCCTAGTAACTTTATTTGCTTACTTCCTTCTCAGGACTGATACTCATATTTTTATATAATGCACCTGCCTGTGGTGTTTAACTTGTGAGCACCACACAGCCATTTTCGTTCATGTCCCAGACATCTACGGTGTTGCACATGTGAAGTACAAATCTGTTTCACAGATTCCTATCAATAGCCACATGAAATGCCTGAAACAAGGAAGAAGTGGGAAGAGGGTAAGTTGGTGCATTTTTAGAGAAAAGGAGTGTCTCTCCCAGGGTAGGAGGCTAGTTTCTAGAACTACTGGGGGTGTCTAAGACTTGACTTTTATTGTCTCTTCTGAGTTTTTCCTCCTCTTTGCAACAATAGTCACATAACGTAACATAACCCAAGGATATACAGTACATTTCAGGGTATTCTTGTGTTTCTTTAATTTTATAGGATGAACAGCAGGAATTTAAGTAGCTTAACTCACTTTTTGATTCAAATTTGCAGTAAAATACTGTATTTGCAAAATTTTTATATAATTTTCCTCTATGGAGCCACCACATACTGCATCTGAATTTTATAAACATATTCACTCATTTTACAAATATTGCTCTTGTGAAAATTTCAGCTTGCATCAAGATTTGTTGCCTGTAGTTTAATATATGACTTTAGATGAGAATTGTATTTAAAAGTCTTGCTTCCAAAAATTATAGTCATGTTTTAAAAATATTCTGCAGACTCTGTATTTTTACCTATTTGGGAAATCTGATTTATGCCTAGTGACAAGTGCAACTGAGCTATGTGTATCTCAGCACATTTGCAAATAAAATTATTTTCTATTGAAAGCCATACATTTGGCAAAATTAAATTTCTAGGATAGTTGAGTTTATTTTGCTATTGTTAGGAAAGCCTTTTTATACTCTTAACAGTAAATAAAAGTAAAAATGATTTATAATATATATATATATATATATATATATATATATATATATATATATATATATATATATATATATATATATATGATGTGGCTTTTTCTAAATACATAGTGGTAGGTGATTGCCTGAGGTATAGTTTTATTAAGAACTCGACTATTGCAAGTGGTGGAAACCTTTCCACTTGTCAATTAAAGCATTGATCTCTGTGTCTTAGTGTGTATATATCACAGAAAACAGCCAACTGAAACTGCACAATTTCTTTGTCTATGTAACCTTACTGCTAATAGGCCTCCTTAAAGGAAAACTATACCCGCCAAACAATGTAGGTCTCTATTAAAAGATACTGAGTAAAACAGCTCATATGTAAAACCCTGCTTCATGTAAATTAACCATTATCATAATAATATACTTTTTTAGTAGTATGTGCCATTGGGTAATCATAAATAGAAAATTGCCATTTTAAAAAATAAGGGCCGCCCCCTGAGATCGTGAGATTCACTGTGCACACATACAAACCACATGTAAGGTCACATGAGCCAATTAACAGACAGAGTTCTGCCTTTTGCTTCCTCACTTCTTCCTGTTACAGTTAGTGTTGTAGTATTTCTGGTCAGGTGATCTCTGAGGCAGCATAGATAGAGTCACGAAATGGTGGTTCAAGGCAAGAGATGTAAAAGGGCAATATTTATGTAAATATATATTCCAGTTTGGTAAGATTCTTTAATATGTCATTCAATTTGATATAAACTATCTGTTGCTTAAGTATTCATTTTGGGGGTATAGTTTTCCTTTAAAGATTTCTTAGAACCTTGCATTTATCAACATTGAACCTCATTTTCCAGTTTGCTGCCCAGTTTTTCAACTTAGTCAAATCACTCTGCAAAGTGGCAGCATCCTCCATGGAACCTATAATTCTGCACAATTTAGTATCATCAGCAAAAATAGAAACAGTACTTTCAATTCCCTCATCCAGGTCATTATTAAAGAAGTTGAAAAGCAAAGGACCTAGTACAGAGCCTTGCGGAACTCCTCTAACAACACTGACCCAATTATAAAATGTTCCATTTACCATTAATCTTTGTAATCTATCTTTTAGCTATTTCTTTATCCAGGTACAAATACTATATTCCAAGCCAACATTCCTTAATTTAACCAGTAAAATTCTGGGTGGCACTGTATCAAATGCTTTAGCAAAGTCTACGCTAAGGAAATCACATCCATTGTCATCCCAGAATTGAGGTCCCTGCTCACCTTCTCATGAAAAGTAATTAAGTTAGTGTGGTAAGATCTATTATGCATAAAGTCACGCTGGCACAAGCTCATAGTATTATGATTTGCTATGAAGTCCAGTATTGTATCCTTTATTAACCCTTCAAAAAGCTTTCCTACCGCTGATGTCAGACTAACTGGCCTATAGTTTTGATGCTGATCCCTTTTAGAATAGAGGCACCACATTAGCAAATCACCATTCTCTCTGCACCACACCAGACCTCAATGAATCATGAAAAATTAAGTAAAGATGTTTGGCAATCACAGAGCTAAGCTCGCTAAGTACCCTGGAATGAATACCATCCGGCCCAGGACCTTGTTTATCTTAACATATTCTAGCCTCTTTTAAATAGCACACCCCTAAGTAAGCCTGACATATAAACAACAACAATAAATAGAATGGATTTCTATTGTATGCAAGGACAGTAAAAGAACTACATTTCCCAGCATGCAGCAGAGCTTAGGACCCTGTATGGGCCTTGCAACTACCAATGAGAAGAAAGGGCGTGAAATGCTTTAGAGATGGGGACTGCCCTCTGACTTTGGGGTAAAGGAGAGAGCTGCGGGACAGCAGGGAACTTCTGACTGCTGTGTGTCTCCTGCTTTGGGGAGAGAGATCTGCCAGAGAGAGAGAGAGAGAGAGAGAGGGAGAGAGAGAGAGAGAGAGACACCAGCAGAGATACTGAACCCAGGGAAGCTGTCTGACCAGGGGTGCTCCGCCAATCAGGCGGCAGCGCCCCACTAGGTACCAGGGGCAGCAAAAATACTGCTTCTGGTACTTTAAGATTGAATTTCCAGGGGAGGGGGGGCAGCAGCAACTGCTGTTGCCTCAGGCGGCAGATGGGCCAGGATCGCCCCTGTGTCTGACTGTTTGCTGAGAAAGTCCCAGGCTGAAAAGCGGCACAGAGGTCCAGGTGATTACACTGCTGTAGGACAGAGCTGCCTGCATCATCTCAATATCTGCTCATACCTGATACTCAAGTGATCCAGTGATTTAGGAGCACAGACTGTGAATAAACTGCCAACACCATATCCTATGGGGGAACTGTGTAATTATTAACCCAAAGGAGTTCACCCTGCTGTTGCTGAACTATACCCTCTGCCAAGTGATTCTTCACCAGGAAGGATTGTGATTCTCACTAAGTGACAAGAGTTATACAGCTGACTAGCAAACTAAAGGAATCAGCCACTGATTTGGAGAAGATTAATTCACAAGGGCCCCAATGTGCACAAATCATTTGGTACTGTGACAGGGCAGTTCATACAGCATTACAGCTATTATTGCATTAATATACAGCATTACTGCTTTATACATTATATGATAGTGTTAAACTGTTATTGTTTTATAATACACTGTTTTACTATTACTACTATTTTTACTATTGCTGGTTATATTCAGATCCCTGCCATTTGCTTCTCTTCAATAATAAAAAGGTATCTTATTGTTTAAACATCATTTACCTTGCTGTGGTTAATCTGGGTCACTGAGTGTGCTGGAGTTACCTATTAATACATATTAGCTTCACCCAAGAGTGTGCTACGTGTGAACCATGTATTATTAGCTGTATTACTAGTATTATGGCTATTAACTATTATCATCTGGTTCCTCATTTGTGTAGAGAGACGAAAAATAACAGCTCATAATCTCAGCTTTTTTTCTGTTCTCATCAACCAGCTGACCCCCTCTGATATGATGGGTCCCACCTCTTCCTGCTTAATTTTTTTACTATTTACATATTTAAAACATAATTTTGGATTATTTTACTGCTTGCTGCTATATCCTTTTCCATATAGATTTTAGCTTGTTTGATAGCTTTTTTGCATGATTTATTGGCCTCCTAATGTCCCAGCTAATTTGAAAGCCTTAAAAGCATGTCTTTTCTTACACACCTCAACACCAACACTTCTATTGAACCAAAAAAGGTTTTGCTTTGCAATAACATTCCTTGCTTACAAGGGGAATATACTGACATATATTTATTATTAACCCCGTGAAAAGCATTCCCCACTTAATATGTTGCAGAGATGCTCTTATACTATCAAAGTTTGCACATCTAAAATTTAGTGTTTTAGTTACTCCCTTACAGAGTTGCCTCTGCAACACAATTTCAAAGAAGACCATGTTATGAGCACTATTCCCTAAATGCTCACCCAATGCTAAAGATGAGTTCATCATTATTAGTTATTACGAGATCCAAAACAGAATTATTCCTAGTAGGTTCTTGAATAAGCTGCTCATAGACCCTCTGTTCTCTGCCCTCAGTGAGCCTGAAAAGCATTCTATGTGCCATCAGCTTTAGATTCAGAGCACTAGCAACAGCCTGTATTTTAAATGTGTTTGGAGGGATCCAGTAACAATTCGGTCAACTCTAGACCCAAAGGAAAGACAACTGTCTGTCTTGTGGAGTGGTGGATGGAGTGTTTACTGATAACCCTTTGGACCCATGGCTTTCTGTGGCACCACCCAAGGGATCAGGGCAGGTAGCAAATGTCAGATTCCAAAGACTAAGCCAAAGGTCATGGAAGGCAGCAAGGGTTCAAGTCTATGTTCTAGGCAAAGACCATGGCACCATGCACAGCATGCATCCATAAATCAGACAGGGTTTAGAACAAAGGGATCAAACAAAAGGTAGGCTTACTTAGGTACCACAACCAAACAGATGGCAGCTTCGATACAAATACTGAAGTAGCAAGTCTGATCAGTTAACCCCTTTGGGTTGCCAGGGCACATGGGTGCAATGATCTCTAGCAGAGAAGATAAGGCATGAAACATCAATGCCCAAGGTCATGTAACAAATTGAATGCCTTACAGATTTTTAGTAATATGAAAAAGACCAAAGGGGTCTAGTGTGAAATATCCTATGAGTACAAAACTCTTTTTTCACTGGTGACACTAATAACAGTATCACTTTATTCTCTATTTTAGCCAGTCTTCTAGATGTTCACATATTGAAGAATTCTGCTTTCACCAGTATTGTGCCTCTGGAAAGCTAATAACAATAAACAGAACAAGGACATTGCTTTTATTTTTTTCAGAAAAGCTTTTTATTTGTAATGCTATATAATAGCTTATAGTTCATACTTTGCAGGTACCTGCTGTGAAAAAGGAGCTCTGAGAAGCTCAGAAACATCACAGATAAAAACTCATATAAATAGTCTGTGTTTGTGCCTTGTTAGAAGACTGTGGGGCAGATTTATTTATAATGCAGAAGGTTCCCAGCAATTTAATCTATTTCACAATTTAACTAAACTTTACTGACTGTGTTCGGAAAGTTTTCAACAAACTGACAAATTTATAATAGCTGATACCCTGTGTCAGTTTGTCAAAATGTATTGGACTACTTTAAACAACAGCCACTCTGCTCTATCAGATAGTAGTGATCAGAGCAGTGCTCTGCTGACTGTGGATTTGTGCTTTGAGTCAAAAATGTATAGTACTTCTAAGAACTTTATAGTTCACTTATTTTAATTCATTTGCACTTTTGTGAACCATTGGAAGTCCAAAACATAGAGATGGTTTTGCTTTATAAGTGCAAGAGCCTGAATGTATGGAACCACAAGGGTCTTCATGTACATGCTGTAGCTGAACTCAAAATATAAGGGCAATTTATCAAATGCCAGGCAGGGTGAACAGTTCAAAATCACAGTTGCAATTCACCCTGTATTTGGCACTTTGCAACCAACCCTGTACTTGATAAATTAGGGCTTTCATGTACATATTGTAGCTGAACTCAGAATATAAGGGGTCATTTATCAAGTCAGGGCAAGGTTCATAGAGCAAAATCACAGTTGCACTCCACCAGGTTTTTGGCATTTTGCAACCAACCCTGTGCTTGATAAATGACTTCTTATAATTTGAGTTTACTTACCTGATCTCAAATAATAGTGGTAACTATTTTTATTGCTTGATATTGTTTACTAAAAAATCGATTCTCATATTTTTTTTTACATATGATTCATGCATTTCACCTTTAAATAACAAAGCAAGCCAGAATAAGGGAATTGAATAAAGGCGACTCAAAATAAAGCCTGCATTAACACTATACATAAAGCTTGCAATGCATGTCTCTGCCTTCAGCTGCTCTGCTGAAATTGAAGAAATTGCTCACATTGAAGCAAGGGAACAATCAGCCTGGTCTTCTAAAATCTAATGTCTTTCACTCTCACAATCTCAAAAGAATCTTTTTCTAGGATGAAATGGGACAGTGCAAGGCAGGAGCACAGTGCACTGCATAGAGATGGGCCAGAGATAAATCTGATTTTTCAATATTTCTAGTGGGTTTTTATTTTCACTCAGCTGATTCAGAAGTAAAATGTGATGTAGATGGAAAGGTGGACATTTATAGCACTGATATTGTACATGCACTTGCAGTTACAAACAGTGCGACAAAAATGGAATAAAACTGGATTTCTGCTTATATTCCCACCTTCATGTTTTCTTTATATGTTTTTATTTCAGCAAGAGACCTATTTTATCTACATGGTGCATTCTTGATTCCCTTAGCCTTATGAAAAATGGAGGCAAGTGAATTAGTATTCCAAAATCAAATACTGTGCTGCTCCTATGCGAAAAGCTAGTGATTCATCTTTAGTTTGTTGGGAAGGCTTCAGTACTGAGATATGTATTGGTAAATGGAGGAATACATCAGACACAGACTTGCTCTTATTTCAATCCTTACACATTGCATTTTGTATGCTTACCTGGATAGACTTGTGATTATTACAGAATATTCAATTTCATCTCATGCTGGAATTTAATTTGACTAATCCACTTTATTAACATTTTATGCCTCTCTATTCCCTCTATGATTGCTCCCTGAAAGAAAATAAAACTCATAATTCTCTTTCTATATATATATCTGGATATTATAATTAGCAGTTAGTGCATCTGTGTTTGTCTACTTATAATACTTATTGTATATCTCTCACTTTTTCTTAAGGTAACACTGACTTTAAGCTAAGAAGTCAGAATTTAATTTATTTGTTTAAGAGATGACAAGAACAGTGATATTGTGTATGTAAACTTCAATTTCCATGAAAATGACAATATGTTTCTGTTTTCTGATTTGTATGGAAAACATTTCATTCTCACAAATGGGGGCTGCTTTATCGTTTTTTTCCCAAATTGTACCATATAATCAAATACTTAGGGGAACCATACGGTTTATTTGCATAACATGCTCTCAGAATAAATTAAATTGTACCTGTTGTAGCTCAAAATCAAATGGTTCACCTAGATCGCTGCCATCTTTGTCTGACCATGTACACACCCTCAATCACATCCTGGAAGAATGGAACTGTCATTGAGTATGGATGCAAATTTGTGGATTATAAACTCCCTATAGGAACTCCCTGGGCACAAACCAGGGACCTGTGCTATTTCTGTCACTGCTCCTCCTGCTTAAGTCACAGGAGGCAGTGTGGTGTTGGCATGACTTTGACAAAGTGCCTTGTGTAACGCTGCCTCCATATCACTCTTTTCAGACACACACCCCCTATCCAGCTGTGGGTAATTGCTCATCAAAGGGCTATTTAAGCTCGCTTCTCAGACTCCCCAATGCTGAATCATTGCCCATTCTGCCTTATCCCAGCCTCGTGTTGTGATGCTCTTGCTCTTGATTTCCGACCCTGATTCTGTTCCTGCTACCTTGTTCCTGTGACCCTGCTCCTACCTTGTAAGTCCTGATACTGTCCTTGTTACTCCTTATCTGATCTCCCGGGTTTTGACCTTGGTCCGTTAACTGACTCAAGTTCTCTGCCTGTCCCAACCTTTGACCTGTTTCTGGTCAAGTTTGTCTATCATCCAATCATCCACCTGTTGATCCTTGGCCTGGTTTAAGGACTTGTTTTTTGCCTGTCTGCATTTGTGCTCATCTGCAGAGGTCTGTGTATATTTTTTCTTTATTAAATTGAATAGTTACTCTGCACATTGGCTCCTGTCAGTTTAATCAGCAATAATTCCTAACATAAGCCTGCTTTTATACTGATACTTCAGTACAGCACAGTTTCATCATAGGAATGGACACATTTTCAGAAATAATGCACACTCACCCTGACTTTCTTAAGTTGGTAGTTTCCACTTCAGACCACCTCTGAAGCATCTGTTTGTGGCTTGTTACTGTTGTTAAGATCTTGAATGTTGAAATATTGCCTTTGCAATATTTGCTTTCTACCTTGATAAAATATCCAGTGTTATGTGCTGCTTTTCTGTGACTCTTCTGGTCTTAGTATCACCTACTCATACTCAGCTTCACCATGGTGTACTGTTGTCCCCTTTCGTGTCTGGTATTTTTTTTTGGATCTTCCTTCTGTCCCATGAGTCACGATTAGTTAGCAAAAAGAATACAAAAAAAAAAAAAAAAAAAACCTGCAGTCAACAGAAACAATCAACCAATCCTTGTCTAATCAAAGCCTTAACTCACCTATTTAATCTTTCGCTCTCAACTGGACTGTTTCCTTCTCAACTAAAACATGCTCTTGTCACCCCCATTCTGAAAAAACCCTCTCTTGATCCCTCCAATCTTGACAACCTCCGACCTATCTCTCTGCTACCTTTCATCTCTAAACTACTTGAGCGCCTAGTCTACAACCGACTTACCTCATTCCTCTCTGACAATAACCTGCTGGACCCCCTACAATCTGGTTTTAAGCCACAACACTCCACGGAAACTGCCCTGACTAGACTAACTAATGACCTTTTAACCGCTAAATCCAACAATCATTTCTCACTACTAATACTGCTTGATCTCTCAGCCGCATTTGACACTGTAGATCACCTTCTCCTCCTCCAGTCCCTCCAGTCGCTTGGCCTTCGTGACACAGCCCTGTCCTGGTTCTCTTCTTACATCACCAATCGTTCCTTCAGTGTCTCCTACAATGGAGTAGCATCTTCTCCCCTACCTCTTTCTGTTGCAGTTCCTCAAGGCTCTGTCCTGGGACCATTACTATTCTCCCTCTATACTTCCTTCCTTGGCAAATTAATATATTCGTATGGTTTCCACTACCACCTCTATGCTGACGATACTCAGATCTATCTCTCATCTCCTGATCTCAACCCAGAACTCCTAACTCGCGTCTCCTCCTGCCTGTCCGCTATCTCTACCTGGATGTCGCAACGCTACCTTAAATTAAACCTCTCTAAAACTGAAATGGTTCTCTTTCCTCCAACTAACACCAGTAGCATCCCGAAGTATCCATCATAGTTAACAATTCCACTATCACCCCCTCTCCCCAGGCCCGGTGCCTTGGGGTTATCCTAGATTCTGCCCTGTCATTCACTCCTCATATCCAGTCACTTATTAAATCATGTCACTTCCACCTAAGGAGCATATCCAAAATACGATAATTTATCACCCAAGACGCTGCCAAAATTCTTATTCACTCTCTCATCATATCGCGTCTAGACTACAGTAATTCTCTTTTAATTGGCCTCCCCCTCCAGAGACTGTCACCTCTCCAGTCCATAATGAACACTGCTGCGAGGCTCATACACCTCAGCAACCGCTCCTCGTCTGCCTCGCCATTCTGTCAATCCCTGCACTGGCTTCCGTTACCTTTCAGAATCAAATTCAAATTAATGACACTGACTTTCAAAGCACTTCACAACTCTGCTCCACCCTACATCTCTGAACTCATCTCTATATACTCACCCACTCGCCTACTACGCTCCTCTACTGACCTTCTACTCAACTCTTCTCTCATTACCTCCTCACATGCTCGCATGCAAGACTTTGCAAGGGCTGCACCCCTCCTCTGGAATGCTCTCCCACGGTCTGTCTGACTTTCTCCCAACCTTTCTGCTTTCAAAAAATCTCTGAAAAAGCACTTTTTTCGAGAAGCCTACCCTCACTCTGCTTAACTACCAAACACAACACCACATACAGTACCACATTTCTCACCCACTTACTTTGATCTTGCCCACTTCCACACCTTGTGTATTACTCCCTTCCCTTTAGACTGTATGCCTATGCATAGGGCCTTCCTCACCTTTTTGTACCTGTATTGTTTGTTACTCCATATATTCTATATATGTAATTTGTGTGATGTAGTTGTAAAATCACATTTACTTTACAGTGCTACACAATATGTTGGCGCTATATAAATACATGTTAATAATAATAATAACTTCAAAGCAAAAACCCTCCTTAAACTGACTTTCATTACTCACTGAGGTTATATTATTGCTTCCACTCTGTTTACAATGTGGGCATAATAACAACTAGCACTCCTAATGTACAACTTACAGGTGTAGGGATGTAGTATGTTTGATATAATGTATTTCTGTAACCAATATTAATACCTATAGTTTATAATTTGAAAGGCACTAAAGGAATTAGCTCAATCATTTACTCCAAAACAAATCTTTATTCAATATACTGAATTTTTTTGGTGCTTTCAAGAAATAGAAGACCGTACAGAAGGGATTCAATATTTACCTCAACCAGCACTCCTAGGGGACTTTTTTCTCCTATTTTTTTCCCTCAATTTATTTCTGGTTGAGGTTTTTTGGCCAAAAACTATTTTACAGGAAAAAAAAACCTCACATTTTTCAAATTGAAAATCTTTACCCCAAAGATGCTAAATGTCAGACTCCGAAAAACCACCATCTGAAACCTGCTGAGGTCATGTGGAGGTCAATGGCAGGTGTCCCTTTTACAACTTGAAGTTATTGTGATCTGCCCTGGGTTTTGTCTGATAATCCGAAAAATTTGGGGGTTTCGGGTGATAATTTAAAAAAATAGAGTGTCAAATCTGAAAAATTGGTACAATTTGAGTTTTCGCTTAATTTTATCGAGACTTTTTCTGACCCACCATTTGATGAATTATTTTATTGATAAATAAGATAAAATCATGGATGGGAGTTTGGTCGAGCTTGGTTAAATAAAAAGATAAATTTGAGTTTTAGTAAATACCCCCCTAATGTACAACTTAAAAGTCTATGGATGTAGTATGACTGATTTTTATTTCTGTAACCAATATTAATTCCTTATAACTTATTATTTGAAAGGCACTAAAGGAATTAGCTCAATAAAGCCAATAGCATCATTATTGAATATACTTAAATTCAAGAAATAGCAGACTGTTGAATCTCATCCAAGAGTTTTAAGGCCAGATTCAATTCAGTGAGAAAAAGTAATATCAAGGTTTATCATGTTAAAACTCATGGACAAGATTCAATTTGAGGAGAAAAAGCTTTTCTCCAAATTCAGTTCCAGTTTTTTCCCATAGACTTCAACAGAGTTTCCACATGATAAACAGTGATATATGTTTTCCTAAATTGAATTGCAACTTGAATTGAATCTTGTCCATGGGTTTTCACTTGATAAACCTTTTTCTCACTGAATTGAATCTGACTCATAGTTAGCTACAGTAGTAACACTGCAAGGCCACAGCCAATGAATTTATAACAAAGTCACGAAACCTTGCACAGTTATTTATAGTTTTATAAGCAGCAATTGAAGAAAAGTGAAAAAGCACAAAAACATCAAGGTCTTTGTTTTACAAATACCAGTTCTGTATCTATTTTCAATTTGGCATCAGATAATGCTTTGTCATTCAAGACAATATAAGCAGTGGCACAGAAATGTCAAAGCATCAAAAAAAAAGTAAAATTAAAGTAAAGCAGGAACTAAATCCAAGGCAGGATCAAGCAGCCAGCAACTTGGAGAAACAGAAAGTAATTTGTCATAATGTACTGGAAATCAATTTAATTAGTTTCTGTTATCATTGGTAACAATCACTATAACAAGAGGATTGTAGTGCATATGGGGGTTGTGTGGCTTGGTTTAACTATTCTTCCAGCAGATGCTGTAAATTTAATGCTTAAAGTACAGGGAATTTAATGAACATAGATCAAGTAATACAGTTGATATCAGTATACTCAGGAGACATAGGACATCCACATTTAGCATTTGTACAAGAAGATCATTAAAAATGTAATATTCATCAAGGTTACAATCTCTAATACACATAATAATACTCCAGAGAGGTTTTATTACAATATCATCCTATAATTTATAACCTTATAATACACAAGAGCAATGAAGATGCTGTAAAAACGTGTCCTTAGAAATGATACTTAGAGATGTCCTTAGACCTTTTTTATGGTCATGGGACACCTTGGTGACTAGTATTCTTCTATTTTTAATAGGTGGAACACTACTCATATAAACAGACTCTGATATAATCTGTTTATTCATATAGGGGATAATGTATGAAATAATGTACCCTATACCTCAATGTAACATATAATTTATAAATGATATGGTTATTGTAAGTCACTGAGGAGTTCCATGACCATATAAAGGCATGAGTGAATTATTTACCACCTATTGTAATATATAAGCATATTAGAAGTCACTGGGGCTCATTTACCTGTAAAAACACTGGGTACATTTACACCTAGGCAGTATACCATAGCAACCAATCAGTGATTTGCTTTTTTCAGACAGCTGCAGAGTGAACACTGAAAGCAATCATTTGATTGGTTGATATGGGCTACTGCCGAGGAGCCTTTATATGGCCATGGAACTCTCAGTGACCTATAATATCCTCATAATAAACAAAAGCCATGAATATCTTGTAAATTATATCCTTATAAACAGTGATTAGTGATGTCATCAGTTAAAAAGATGAGAATTACATTACATTAGAAGTAACCACGAAGTTCCATGACCTGTATAAAAGCACTCGGCCTTCGGCCTCATGCTTTTATATGGTCATGGAACTTGTTCCCTAAATAGGCTTAGTGCTCAGTTAACATAGCCCCAAATCTTGCACATGGTTCACTAGTTATTATTGGCCACTCAAAATTAAGTTTATTTTTTTAAGTGTTCAACATGCACCAATCCCAAAATGGTATCCCACTCTTATTTTGTGACCACTAGAGAACTTAAATCAAATAAAACATGGCAATAAGTTCAAACTCATCCTTCCTCATTATTCTCTAACTACTGCTGACCTCCTTTTAAAGTCTTTCCTTGGCCATCCTTGGTCAGCATTAACTAATTGGGTAACCACTCCCCCTTCAGTTGTGTCTCCAAGAAGTTCCTTTTAAACCCCTCCCCTACTTCCTGCCTTGTCTTTTTTCTTTCTCCCTTGTGTCTCCTTGCAGGAGATAAGTTTTTATTTTTGTGGCTCACCCTTCACACCCTTGCACCTTCATACACTCCCTATCTTGTATATCTAAATTACACCAAAGTTACAGGGATGGGTAGAGGGTGTGTGAGGTGATGCCTACATGCCCCCTCCTGCCTCTCTTGAATCAAACACTGACTAACCGAATCAGTCCAGGATCCAAGGGCCATACCACAGGTGTGCACTAAATTTGATTGCAGAGGCCTGCAGCTATTTGCACACATTCGAACAAAGTGTGCAAACAATCACCTTTTTTTTACAGTTTGACCTCTGTATTTAGCTTCACAAATGAGGTCTACTAAGTTACTTTAATAGCCCATCTTTGATTACTGTACATGTATAGTCCTGTTCCATTGCCTAGGTGACACACCAATAATATTTCATCTGAAAATCCCTGGTGTAGGTACAATGTTACTCAATGTACACCATAGGAAATCAGTATTTAAAATATCTGATCATAAGTGTTTGAATGATGTAGGCTTCCTTCTTCCGGGAATTACTGGAAAATGTAAAATACCCTCAAAGTTCTCAATATTCTACCACTACGCCTTTGCTTATCAGGCATAATTGAAGATCTTAATATGGCCATTTATGCAAAACTTAAGTAATAGGCCATCTTTGATTACTGTACATTTATAGTCCTGTTTCATTGCCTAGGTGACACATCCATAATATTTCATCTGAAAATCCCTGGTGTAGATACAATGTTACTCAATGTACACCATAGGAAATCAGTATTTAAAATATCTGATCATAAGTGTTTGAATGATGTAGGCTTCCTTCTTCCGGGAATTACTGGAAAATGTAAAATACCATCAAAGTTCTCAATATTCTACCACTACGCCTTTGTTTATCAGGCATAATTGAAGATCTTAATATGGCCATTTATGCAAAACTATGCTACTTACAACTCTTTTTCTAGACTAAAAAACCATTCTGCTAAATTGGAAAGCAAAATCTCCTCCCTCACTGGCCTTCTAGAGGAAGATGGATAATGACTCTTTTATAAGCAAAAACTGGAATAACTATACTATGACTGTCCACACAAATTTGAGGTCATTTTGGAACCCTGGGTATCCCTGCAAGAACTTGACTAAGTACATTAATCAACTACTGTATATACTCGAGTATAAGCCGACCCGAGTAGAAGCTGAGGTACCTAATTTTACCACGAAAACTGGGAAAACTTATTGAGTCGAGTATAAGCCTAGACACAACTACAGCCCTGTCTCCAAGCAGCGCACATTCCACCAAAGCGACCCCCCCAGCGATCAACCAGACTTCTTTGCAAAGTTGATGGTGACAGAAAATTGCCAAACGGATTACTGTGTGCATTGTCCCACTGTCCCACTACCATGTGCAGAGAGTGCTGTGTGATATTGCCGTCACTGTTAATCTTTCCTATAACCAACAGAGGGTGCTGTGTGATATTGCCGTCACTGTTAATCCTACATATAACCAACAGAGGGCGCTGTGTGATATTGCCGTCACTGTTTATCTTTCTTATAAACAACAGAAGGCGCTGTGTGATATTGCCATCACTGTTAATCCTACATATAACCAACAGAGGGTGCTGTGTGATATTGCAGTCACTGTTAATCTTTCATATAACCAACAGAGGACGCACTGTTATTCTTTTATATAACCAACAGATGGCACTGTGTGATATTGCAGTCACTGTTAGTCTTTCATATAACCATAAGAGGGCGCACTGTTATTCTTTCATATAACCAACAGAGGGTGCACTGTTATTCTTTCATATAACCAACAGAGGGTGCTGTGTGATATTGCAGTCACTGTTATTCTTTCATATAACCAACAGAGGGTGCACTGTTATTCTTTCATATAACCAACAGATGGCACTGTGTGATATTGCAGTCACTGTTATTCTTTCATATAACCAACAGAGGGCGCTGTATGATATTGCAGCCTCTCCCCAAGTGAACTGTTGGTATAGGAATGATTAAAAGTGACTGCAATCTCAGCTACTGCCCGCTGACTCGAGTATAAGCCGAGGTAGACTTATTCAGCACATTTTGGATGCTGAAAAACTCAGCTTATACTCAAGTATATACGGTACTGTGGTTAATGTGTGGTTAATCTCCATACTCCCCCCATCTCTTTGCCATACTCCCTTCCTTATGTTACAATCTGTATTATTGTATGTTTTGAAAATGCTGAAAGAAAATAATAAAATATCTGATCACTTTCCTCCGACACTCCCTTCCCTTTTCTATTCTTTGTATGTTTCACAGCAAGATTATTTTACATGTAACCTAAGTAATTGTATAATATAGCTTGCATGGAAACTGTGGTGCTTAGGCTGCAGTATTTTTCTTAATATGATATGCACCATGTCGATATTTTGCTGTAACTATTTTAGAATTTACTTTTTTTAATTAAGAAGTTTTGAAAGATACATCTCTCCCTAACACTTTACTTTACTTGCAGCATCAACTCAAAATGCCCCTTAAAGTGGAAAAGAACAGAATTAAAGATTGTGATGTGCTCTTAACTAGTCTTGCTCGCCTAATCTATGAATTTGACAGAACTGCTGCTTTATGCAAAGTAGAACTAGACATTTCTGGCATATATGAACCACATAGTTTAACTAGCTTTCCACTCCACTGGAACACTTCAGAGCTTTTTTTTTATCCTCTAACCTTTTTATATTAAGGATTTCATTTTTATATATTATGTCACTTTTCCAAACATTAAATATATAAAACCGAAGCAGAAGGATAATAAATAAAACTGTAACATAAGGCTGCAATGTACTAAATGGAAAATCAGCTGTGGCTCAAAGAAATAAACAGGCCTACTACTTATTACAACAACCAAATGACATTAAGACATTATATCAACAATTTAATGGATCTCTTGTCATAATAACAGTCCCCTTTAAAAAGCTGCAATAGCTATAGGATATCAATAACCAGCAAATGAATCCATATAATTTGTCCTGTCAAAAACTTATTCAAAATACCCTAACAAATGAGAGCAATAAAACAAAATCTAGAAGGAAATCTACATACTCTGACATGCTATTTCAATTAAATGCCATGCCATGAATGCTGCTTGACTCCATGCATTCCACCAATGCAATTCTTAAAATAAAAAAAAAACCCACACCCATTTTTCATGTTGCTTCAGAGGTCATGGTCCACCCTGACTACTATAGGCTTGCTGATAGATGTGATAAGATGACATTTACATATCCCATAGAAGTTACCATCTTGATTACTGTATTATTCTTACATTATTGGCAGGCCTAACAGCTCTAGTTAGTTTGAGTAAGGACCAAGGATGAAGCAGTATGCAGGAAAGTCCAATTTGCAGTATTCAAAGGGGTTAAAAAAGTTTGTGGTCTTTTTCCAGTCAAAAGATCAGAACAGGCAACAAGTAACAAAGTCAAGGCAGGAGGCTAGAAACCAATGGATCAAGGCAAAATAGCAATTTTGGAGTACCCAGGAACTTTAGAAAAAAGTACCTATATTCAGGCATTGAACACGAGTCTCTGGTGCCCTTTTATTTAAAATTTTAGTGCCAAAATGCAACACAATGATGTCACGTGCTGCCATGTCATGACTAGGACATTAATGCATGGCCAAGGGCTCCACCCTGTTGCCCAAGAGGCAAAGCAATCTGCAACAGAGTGTAATGGAAACGGAAGTTTCTTACCTTCGTGATGGCCATGGCGTCCAAGATGGCGACAGTGTCCAAGATGGCGACGGCGTCCAAGATGGCGACTCCTTCTTCCCCCATGTGGATCCTGCTGGTCCCAGTGTGATGACGTCGGTTGCCTCTCGCTCTCCGATTGGTCGCCGGCGACGGAATGGTTGCCGGCGTCAGAACGTGCGTCGGCGTCACGACGTTAGCGTCTTGACGCCAGTGTCAGCGTCATGACGTCATCGCGTCCAAAATCTTGGCGCCAAAACTTGCCTATTTAAACCCCCCTTGGACATTACAACATTGCCCAAGTATAGGTTTATCTTCGTGATTCCTGGGTGTTGTATTACTGACTGATTTCTTGTGTACCAACCCTGCCTGTTATTCGGATTGACCCTTTGCTGCCTGGACTGAACCTTTTGCCTGAACTACGACTACTCTTCTGCCTGATCCCTTGTACCACGAACTTTGTGACTACCTGCCTCCTCCTTGGTCCGCACTCATACTGCGCCTTCGGGCCCTTACACAGAGCATTCCTGACAATTAATTAGAAAATTTCAGAATTTGGACAACTTTTAGTGGTTGCCAGTCCTAGTGGCTTCATGTTTTAACAAGGGTGTGGAAAATATTTAGAAACGTAATTTAAATCATCTCAACTTGATCTTGTGTACCCATTCTGAGGAGGCATATTTATCAAACAGAATTTGTAAAGTTTCCAAATTTTTTTCTAATTTGGATAAAATCAAAATTCTACAAAACTAAAATGTTTCCTTATTTATTAAATCATCCAAATAAAAAACTTTTATAGAATAAAACCCATGAAAAAAATCAAATGCATCATTTGTATTCTACTCATCATTTTCAAAGGATCTAGATGATTTTAATCACAACTCCCATTGACTTCTAAGTGAACTAGCAAACTTTATGGTAAAAAATGTAAAATGAATGTTGGTAAATCAGCCACTGTTATTGTTCTTTCAGTGAACTTGCTGCAGAAAAAAATGTTTGAGCAGATGAATTTTCAGACAAATTTTCCCCTCAAATTTGTGATATTTTCCACACTTAAAGACTAGAAGATTTCTTTCACTTGACTTTTAAATGAGATGTAAATTTAGAGATGGTTGGTGACACACTGGAAAGATGGGTTCTCATTGAACATATAATTGTATTGATAATTTAAATTTGAGCTACCTAATGAAGAGAGCTTGGGGACACTGTAGGGAAGTTTTATATCCCCTTTAACTATCATGCATGCAAGGCTCCAAGGTTTATTACCACTTAAATATAAATATCTTCTGTGTTGGTTCAAAATAATCAAAATTCTCATTACGTTTGTCATTAGAAATAAAATATGCTGAAATGATATTACTAGCTTGACTTGAGACACATTTTTTTAGGCTCCTTGGTGATAATTATTGCTGCATGATGAATGAAATCCTTGTATTTAGCAGTAGTTAGACAGCTTTCGAGTGATGTTCAAGGTCAGTCTACTTCAATGCAGTAATTAAAGAAGGCATATTGAAATAAAGCAAGTCTCGAGTAGTGCATATGAAAGCTCATTTATCAGCAGACCATTTATGACAAACATTTTCAACAATTAATGACTTTTCTTTGTGACATGATTTTAAGATTTTAAAGTGACAGCATTTTGGCTTCTTGTAAAGCTTAATGAACCAAGTGGTCTTGTTTGGACATGTCCACATTTCCCAATTGATAGGAACTACTGTCCCAGAGTAAGTGCCTTTTATTAATCATATTATTCAGGCATTAAGAAGAGAACAGAATTAACACATAGCTTCAAGTATAAAAACTTATATTTAACTCATGTTAAATATTTTCATATTCCGTTTTTATTTTTTCAAACCCAGCTTTCCTCTTCAAAACCTCAGTGGCACTGAGGTGCAATGGTTATATTTGACAGCCTTAGTTAGTTAGATATTTTTTCAATATATTATGAGGTAAGTAAAGATAAATAACCTTGTGGTACATTTAATACAATTGAGCAGCTTACTGGGACTTTGATGACAGTGGTTGCTTTCATCCTCAAATCCTGTTATTCCCAAATGTGTTCTTTTTTTCTTCTGTCCTACTTGGTGGTATGGACAGTAAATATTTTTTTTGTTATTTTCTTTTTTCCTTACAGGTTATTTGTTTTACTAAGGAATACTCCATCTGATGAGCAGGAGGCATCCTAGGTCAGGATACCCTTATGGTGTTTAATCCCTAGCCTTATACCAACCTTCAGGTCTGGCAGGCTACTTAGGGGGATCACCATCTCTCAGCACAGCTAACCGCTCTCAGAGCCTGGTATGCTGTTGCACCGTATCTTACAGTTGGCAGGCATTGCTGAGTGCAATTCTAACGGAGCACAAATTCCAGCGCCGAGGCCAGAGCTCATTTCCGGATGGAGAGGCGCCAAAACGTAACATTTACGCAAGCGTGTCCCACAGGTGATGTCATGCAGCCTCCATTTTCTTTTCGCATAATGCACATCTCATCGGAGCACCGGAAGCAGTCACTACACAGTGAGGACATTTGAGGTAACGTGTCACATCCGTAGCACAAGGGTTTTAACCCATGCGGTCATGATTAGAGCTACCTGCACTACAATAAACCTTCTTATCCAGCTCATAATGTATTTCTCCAATGTAAATGCCCACAGGGCAAATAAGGGGTTTAACTGCCTTTTAAGACACAGGAAGGCAGATATATAAGCCACATTAGTATAATTTTTCATCTGTATAAGTGGAACACATTAGTCATTAAGGTTAATAATTCTACTTACAGATAGTGATGGGCGAATTTATTCGCTAGGCGCGAATTTGTGGCGAATTTGCGCGATTTGCCGCCATCGAATAAATTCGCGAAACGCCCGCAAAAATTCGCGGCAAAAATTCGCTGGCGTCAAAATTTTCTTTTCCGGAAAAACGGACGCTGGCGTAAAAAAAAACGCTGTTTCACAAATTTTTCGGCGTTTCGCGAAATTCGCTAATTTTTCGGCGAAGCAAACGCCGCAAATTCGCCCATCACTACTTACAGATAATTCTCACTATGGATACAGAATTGGGCCTTGAGGAGCTTAGGAAGGATATGACTAAGACATCCACACCCAAGACAAGGAAGGGAGATAAAAGATCCCAGAACCAATTAAAGAAATGCAAGTTTTGTAAGCATACACAGAATAAAAGAGCACAAGGAGTATGCCTAGACTGTAAACAAAATAGAACATAGGCACACTCCACATACTGCTTCTGCAAAAATTTTTTGAAAAAAGCTTCCAACATTATCACCACAAGCGATCCCAGTACAACAGGCAGAGGGCAGCCCCTTACGAGTAGATAATCAAGAGCCTTCTACATCAAAGCCTCCCCAGCTAGAGGAATTGTTTGATTGGATCAAATCGACTATTCAGTCGTCCATTAAACCCCCTGTTCATATCAAGAAGCTGAAGGCTCACGCAATCTTAGATCTAGCTCTAGGGAAGAGAGTGATCACGATAGTGATATAGAACCAGGAGATATCTCTGCCAGTGAGAGTTCCTCTGATGACTGAATGGCAGTACCGCTCAATTGCGGGTCCCGAAAAAGCCAAACGACTACTTCGTGAAATGTTAGCTACACTAGAAATAAAAGATGAGACAACAGCCAAGTCAAAGGCAGACAAGGTCTTAGGGGTACAAACGAAGAAGTCGATAGCCTTCCCTATATTTAAATCAGTTTCACAGATCATAGAAAACGAATGGTCCAAAACAGAGCACCGGCTTGCCCAGACTCAACGTTTTCTCAACACTTACCCGGTTCCAGAAGAACAACGTAAAATGTGGGACAAGGCCCCTATAGTATACTTAGCGGTAGCTCGCCTATCCAAAAACACAACTCTACCTACAGAGGAGGCGGCCTTCAAGGAGCCGATCGACAAAAAGATGGAAGTGGCTCTAAGACGGGGATACACTCATGCCACATCAGTTCTCAAACCAGCAGTAGCATCGGCGGGTCTAGCACGTACCGCCAGATTCTGGTGTCAGGAGTTGCAAAAAAACCCCACTTCACTAGAGGACTTACAGGAGGAGTTACAATGCCTTAGCTCAGCATTAGCCTTTTTGTCAGACGCAGCCATGGACATAGTACGGCTAGCAGCCAGAACCAGTATTGACACTTGGTAGTAGCTAGACGAGCACTCTGGCTACGTCATTGGTCAGGAGATACAGGCTCCAAGTCCAAGTTGATGAATCAAATTTACAGGAGACACACTTTTCGGACCTGATTTGAAAGAAATCATTACCGAAGTTACAGGGGGCAAGAGCACTTTTTTACCTTCAGGCAAAAAACCCAGATCTGAACAGCCCAATAGATCTTACAATAGACCTTGGAGCTCCCAAGGACGCTGCTCCTTTTGACCTTTTCATAATACCTCTTTCCATCCCTCGCAATCAAGTGGTGACACAAAAAACAGTAGACCAACCTGGTCCAATCAACAAAGACAAACCAGGAAGCCAGGTCCACCAAAACCCAACTCAGCCTGACTTCAGGCTAAGCGAACAGAGGGTAGGGGGTCGTCTTCAGCAGTTTTTCTGATGTGGCAAGACCACATACAGGACAATTGGTTACTCTCAATCATATCAGAGGGTTACCGAATTCCGTTCGACAGCCTACCCCCTCGCACTTACAGATGATCAACTACACCAAAAAACATGTCCAGACGACAAGCTCTAGTCACCATCGGCAACGATCTCCAGAACAGCAATGTCATTGTACCAGTACCGCACAAAGAACGCTACAAAGGTTTTTTACTCAAATCTTTTTTTAGTCCAAATGAAAGAAGGCACCTTCAGACCAGTACTGAACCTAAAATCACTAAACAGACTGGTGTCCAAACAGAAATTACGCATGGAATCAATTCGATCAGTAATAATGTCCATGACCCATCAGTGTTTCATGACAAAGGTAGACCTTCAGGACGTGTACTTACATGTTCCCATCAGGAAAGAATCCCAGCAATATCTCAGATTCACGGTTCTGGAGGAACATTACCAATTCAGGGTGCTTCCATTCGGCCTTTCCACAGCGCCCAGAGTGTTCACAAAGATACTCAGCCCCCTGATTGCACACCTCAGGTGTCTAGGAATTTCGATTACACCTTACCTGAATGACCACCTCATCAGATCTCCTTTGTACGACCAGAGTCACAGGGACACCCAGATTTGTGTCACAACACTCAAAAAGTTTGGGTGGATAGTGAATCACAAAAAAAGTCATCTCATACCCACACAGCAAATTCAATTCCTGGGAATGTTTTTCGACTCATGGGAAAATTCAGACAATCGTACATACAGCTCAATCGACCTGTGCTCCGACTACAATTTCAGTGGAACAATGTCTATAACTATTGTGGTTTATGGTAGCAGCACTAGAGGCACTACCTTTCGGCAGATTCCACACAAGAGATTTCCAGAACCATTTTCTGAGCCATTGGAACAAGAACCATTCAGACAGTCACACAGAATTCCTCTTTCCACACAGGTCAAACGATCACTGAGTTGGTGAACATCACCTCACAATCTCTTTCAGGGCAAGACATGGGCATTACCTCAATGGACAGTAGTCACTACAGACGCCAGCCTCACGGGCTGGGGGGCAACTTGGCTACCCCAGACCTGCTAAGGGTCTTGGTCCCCAGCGGAGTCAAAACTGCCCATAAATGTACTAGAGATCAGAGCAATACAAAATGCAATACTTCATTGGTCGAGAGAGTTGGCAAACCAACCTCTCCGAATCCAATCAGACAATGCCACGGCGGTAGCCTACCTGAACAAACAAGGGGGTACATGCAGCAACAGAGCAATGCGAGAGGTAACTCAGATACTCAGCTGGGCAGAGCTCCACATCCCAGCAATCTCCGCAGCCCAAGGGCAGCATACGTAGACACTTTAGTCATAACATGGACTTTCATTCATTTCCCCCACTGGCACTTCTTCCAAGAGTCATACGCAAGATATGGCAAGAGCAGACAGAGACCATTCTCATTGCTCCTGATTGTCCAAGGAGACCATGGTACTCCAAACTCATCAACATGTCAGCAGCTCCACCATGGCGACTGCCTCTTCGCCCAGATTTACTAACTCAGGGACCAATCAAACACGACAACCTTGCAAGGCTGCATTTGACGGCCTGGCTATTGAGACCAAGTTGTTGCACTCCAAAGGGTTCTCAAAAGAAGCCACTAACATATTTTTGAAGGCCAGGAAACAGTCCACGACAAGAGTTTATTACAGAACTTGGAAAGTTTTTATAGACTGGTGCGAATCCACGCAGGTTCAGTGGCAGCAAGCAACAATTCAGACCATTGTTGAATTTCTTACACAGGGTTTTCAGTTATAAATTGTGCTTATGATCTTAGTCAAAAAACTAGACCCTTCAAGGTCCAAGCACATTCAACCAGGGCACAAAGTGTATCCTGGGCATTATATAATCTAGCCACCCCTGAAAAAATCTGTAAGGCAGCTACTTGGGCATCTTTGTCTACTTTTGCAAAATTTTATAGACTTTGTGTGTTTCACTCAGCACCTGCAGCATTTGGTAGGAAGGTTCTTCAAGCTGCAGTGAGGAAACAGTAATTATCTAAACCCAGCCCTAGAAAAAGATGGGACCGTTTGGGACGTCCCCATGGTTGCTGCACTGACAGGAAGGGCTGTTCTAGAGAAATAAGGATTTTCAACTAACCGGAAAATCTAGACGACCTGGACTGTCAATGCAGTGAGCCCCACCCTTCCAATTACTGTTATGATGTTAAAAAGTTAATTCTGTTGTTGTTGTTGGGAATCTTTCTCGCTCTTTCTCTGCTATCCTTTCTATCCTCCTATCTGAGCTGACAGACTAAACTGAGGGGAATCAGGAGGAACAGGAGCTTATATGAAGAGGGAGGAGTCAAGATTCTATTTTTTTCTTCTGTCCTGCCTCTGGAGGTGGATAATTAACCCCATGGTTGCTGCACTGACAGTCCAGGCCATCTAGAAAAAGGTTTTCCTGTAAGTTGAAAATCCTTATTTCCTGCATATTCCCACAGCAGTGCAGGAGTGCTGGTGGATCTGTCAACAGCATGTAGATTATTAAATTGGTATTAAGTAGTTGCATCACTTGTTGCTTCACTAAACAGAATAATCATTTTCTTTAAGTTTTATTTGCACCATTTTTTCTGTAGATAAAACAAGAATAGAGGCTTTTGTTCCATTATACCATATATGTAAACCACTACCTCTTTATTTTATATGATTGAACATATTTTGGTCTAGTAGTTAGGAAGACAATAGATCATCTGTCAGGCAGCATTGCATATTTTCTCCCTTCTCACTGCTATGATATACCCAATAATACATATAGGACACGTGTACTAGGTCGCTACTCAGTATGTCTTTATCCTGTGCTGCATGGTTTTACACTGACAATTGTTAATAAGGTGGCTCTTAATACAGACTTGGAGTTTAAGTCCAGACATGTCCTTACTAGTACTATCCTCAACCTCCCCCAATCTAAACAGGAGAAGAAAGAGATGAATCCTCGTTTTTTGTTCATTTACTTGGTAAGGGTTGTTGAATGGATGGGGTACCAGAGATTCCCTCCTGGTTCATTTATCTACTGCTCCACTTTAGAAATTGAGATATGGGAACTCTTATGTCTATGATAATCATTTTATGCCCCTCGTCTCAGCATTGTATATAGTCTCCGAGGACTCATTTGATTATAGATTTCTTTGTTCCTATTACAAAGAGCTCAGGGGTTATTTTTCAAGTGAAAGGAGGTGCAAACTACAAAAATTTGCCTCACTCCACCATATCTTCTGCACTCCTCACACCCACAATTTAAAAAAACTGCCACTGCTATCTGCACTCCAAAACTTAGTACATTGTCAATCCAGCAACTTGTCAGAGGTTGAACTTTAGCATGTTACTATGTTTTCTAAATATTACTGGTACCAAATTGAAACAGGTGCTAGTAGCTTAATTATTTAATTAATTAATTAACTTGGCCACTTATACTTTTAAGTATTTTGATAGTAATTTTGATAGTAATAGATGTGGTTCGGGTGCCACTGCCCTGAACCCGTCGCTAACTTAAATACAGTCTTCAAAATCAGGTACACTCACCACTCTCCGTTGGTGGTCCGGGTGCTGTGCCATGAATCAGTAGCTTTGGGAGAACACTTTACTTAGCAAAGCCGCCTTGGGCACACTCTCCAGTAACTCATCGGATACAGTGTAAGATCAAATGTATAAGGATGTACCATATGCTTGTGTTATGAGATAGCAATGTTGGAGAAGATGCATACCTATAAAAAGAAATGTTCAGAAACTGATGTAAAATGCTACTTCTAGTAATTTTAATAGAAAGGATCAAGGCTTTCTGAACATCTGCATCCCTATCTCAGTACTGATGTTCAAAGCATCAGTGCTGCCTGGACTGGCAATCTGCGGGTTCTGGCAAATGCCAGAGGGGCTGCTATAAGGTCCCATAGAAAGTCAGTATTTAGTGGGCTGATGGGGGCTGTTTTGGCCTCTATGTGGGCTGATTTGGCCTCTGTGTACCTGATATGCCAGGGCCTATTTTAATTCTCAGTTAGGACCTGAATTAGAACACACAATTACTGTGTGAAAAGTGCTATTTAGGACACACATTTTTTACCCACAATGCAGTTTTTTCCATCAATAATTCCATTGTCAGCCAGATGTGAATCAATGTGAATCAGATACAATTACACTAAACATTTTGTATCTGGATATTGTCACTTCTGGATTGCAGAGTCAAAAGTATGTGTATCTAATTCTTTTGGCAAAAGTTCAATGTGTCCACTGAGGCTGGGATTTCTGAACTTACCGGAGGTGGCAGTAGCTTCAGAATTCCAAATGGATAATTGGCAGGAAAAAGGCAATGGTGCAGAGCATAACTATACAGAAGTACAAGTCGTGGCTATGGATAAACTAACTTTAAAGAATGCCATCTTTTCCACAACTGTGACAATCACACATGATGGAAACTTGCAGGTCCTAAATGACCCCTGGTGTTTTTTAACTTATCAGTTGAGAACATTAATATATATTAGCACTATAACCTGCATGTCAATTACACAGCCTTAGAAACAATGTCAGTTAAAGGCAAGAAGATTAATTAACTGGAGAAATATGCAGAGAAAATCAGATATTATCATTATTAGTTAATTTTCCTACACAAATTCTAATTTATATTTTGGTAATGAAGATTTGAAATGCAAAGGCATTTCCATACATGTTTGTTTGAATGTGTTCTACATATAATTTGGTAATTATTATTTTGATCAATTAAAAGCACCGTGTTCCAAGGAATTTCTGCTTTAAGCCCAGAAAGCCAAGGCAAAACATCTTAAGTCTTTGCTAACTCCACACAGGCGTTGTGCAGAAACATGATTACCGCATTATCACTTGACACTACTTGTTGACACTGCTGTGTATATTAGGAATCTGTTAATTTATAAAATAAAATGAAGTCACACGTTGAACAGAGCTAACACAATTTTCATACTTGCCACTGGTATAAAATCTCATGCAAAATGTGAGAATATAGTATTGCACATGTTGGGAGCATTTAAGCAAATCACTTTCAGGATTTCTCATTTTTACTATAAAGTTTTCAAGTAAATCCTGATTTGCATTTGTAAAATCATAAAATTTGTATACATATTATATAAATACATATTATTCATTATAAATATAATGAATTAATTTGACATTATATTGAACGTTTGTAATTCTTTGGTGCTGGGCGAAACCATTGACGCTATCAACACATTTTTACCTGCTATGATTATTCATTTATGAGTTACCGTCTACATACAATATCATAGTGCCCAGCAAATGCACTGGTGGGGGAATGCAATTTAATAAGTCATTAAGGTGAAAAATATGTACAGTACTAAAAACGTTGCCTTTTTATATATGATATAGCGTTTACCTCACTGGCCAATCGAAAAATAATTTTGTATTTAATAGTTTGCACCAATATTCAGAGTATGTAAAGAAATTTCTTATTAAAAAGTTATTTCTGTACAAAAAAAACAAAACACACCACCTTGAAGGAGGCCTTAAAAATCTGGTATGCAAAATACAAATTTGCAATATACTGTAATAGCAGTAAATAAAGTTCAATAAAGAATAGTCTACTGCATAATGAGAAGCATCATAATGATTGTGATGTAATTTCCCACTCTGCTCACTAATAGAAAACATATAAAACCCAACTATCAGCAAGCATCTGGCATAAGGCACAGAGCTCATAGCAGGACTTAGGATTTCCATGCTAGCTTTTTTGAATGATTTGCAAGTAGTGATGGGCGAATCTGACACATTTCGCCAAAAATTTGTGAAACTGTGAAAATTTGTCAAAATGCATTGGTCTATGGGTGACTATTTTTTTGTGAAGTGTGACAAATTAAGAGTCTATGGGCGTAATTTCCGTGGTGAAAATTGCCGAAATATTTAGATCATCACTATTTGCAAGTAAGGTCATGTATGGGGCCCCCACAACCTGCCCACATGCCTCCTTTAACATAGTTCTGACCCCAGAAGACACAATTACATGAAAAAATGCTTTGAGTGAAAAATACATGTTTTTTTGTGCTAAATACCCCATTTTCATAAATGAGCAATTATGTGTTAGTTAGTGATTTACAAGGTCTAAATGATTCAAGCATGAGCATGTTGCTGTGCCAAAGACATAGAGAGACAGATATATATCTACCGGTATATGTATCTATGTGAATGTGTATTTATATGTACAAAGACAGAAAAAGAGACATAGTTGGCAGTTCATGGATGTGTTCATGGATGCTGGGAGACACAAAATCAACGAATAAAGTATCACTCAGAAAAGCTTCTGCTAAGGGAAAAGTAAAAATAATAATTCAGGCACAGAGGTTTCACACAAGCCTACCACAGAAATAAAAATGGAATATGATAGAAAATCTATGGATAAAAAAGAGCACACTATAGTGAAGAGGAGTGTAAAATATTTGACTCATGCATTGGTCAGGATCTTATCTATTGCCTGAAGTTTCTCTTAACCACCACCGTCAACCTAAAAGCATCCATCGTGCCATTGCAAAATGTGACTGGTGCCAATGTATCGCCAAATAAAACTGAGTTCACATACAAGTCAATGGTAGAGGTCCGTTGAGCCATTTGAAGATGTTAATAGACTTCTTGATATTCAAGTTTTTTTTCAGAAGGAAAACTGGAATCGAATACGAATCAAATATGAATCTAATTTTTAGATCATTCCTATTCGATCGAATATTAGATGTTAGAATTTTTTCCTAAATAACCTCCCATTAGAGTTGTGAGTATATTTGATTAATGGGGAGATTCATCAAAGGTTGAATTTTGAATTCATGTGAATTTTTTTTTACTCTAATAAATATTAGAGTAAAAAAAAATTCACATGAATTCAAAATTCAACCTTTGATAAATCTGCCCACTAATGACTTAGAGAACATGACTAAATGGCCTGGTGGCACAGAATGCATAGGGCCAATGGAGATACTGATCCTTTTTTACATAAATCTGCAATAAATAATATAAAATGTGTATACTACTTTTGGTGGCCCTTGTTTTTCTTGAGTTTCTTTAGTACCTGGATGCCCCCTGTTTTTCTGCAATTGGTTTATCTGCTCCCTAAACTGAGGGTCTGAGGCTGGTGCATCTGGACCACCTGAGCTACTTGGTGAGTGATTCAGACATTGAGTCCTGTGCTCTTATCTGTTGTTTCATACTGATATGGTGGCACAAAGATGGGAAGGATAACCAGTACCTCCCCATACTTACTTAGAATTAGAGATGCAAATGGCATTTTGTTTTACTTGGAAGCCTATTTATAGCAAAATCACAAATTCCAAATATGCACTGGAACATGCCTGTTATTTAATCTGCAAAATGACAGATTTCCATCTTTATTCTAAGTCATGACACAGTGAGCTTGTTGAGCTCAGTGCTAGACCTGATTGTACAGCACAGTTCCAGGACAAAGCCATGCATGCAAATTTTGCTTTATTGTCTCTGTGATACCAAAGAAACATTTTTCATTTTACAAACTCCCTTGCTGATAAAATGCAGATGAGTTGAAAGCAGCATTTTAAAGATTAGCAAACTGCATAAGCAGACAAACCTTAACAGCTGTCTGTGAGTAAGCATACTGATACAGTACTTCCTTGGAACATTTTAGTTGTGCAAGCTGTGTGATGCAGCAGACACAAATCTCCAGAGAGTCTAGTTAATACAGTGGATAGAAAAAAAAAGTTGATTTTATATGCACAGTGAAATGGATTCTGCACCTGCGGCATCTTTGGAAATAAACACGCTTTCCCTAAATGTGTTTTTTTTCTTTTTAACATGTCATTAACTATCTGATGTAGAATTTATTGTTCTCATTCTCTGGATTGTCAGAATCAGAAAATTACCATATTCATCTCTTTCCCCCCCTCTCCTTTTTTTATACCGTGGATTCTAACTGCTGCCTAGTTTACTGTAGAGTATTTAAGTGCTTTCTTATCATCATTTCACTCTATTTCCTTCAAAAGAGTTTAATTTGAGATTAAGCTTTGCCAAGCCACGCCCACAGCAAATTGGCATAATTATTTTATGTTTTTGGTATACATCAGAATGAATAGACTTCACTCTGCTGTTATGATGATATGGGCTTCAGTGATTTAGACTTTTTTTTAAGTCTTCAGAATAAATACGTATGCAGAAAAAAACAAACTCCACGAATATCTAGGGGCAGATTCACAAAAAAATACTTCGAAATTCGACCCTCGAATTGAAATCCTTCGACTTCGAATATCGAAGTCGAAGGATTTAGCGCTAAACGTTCGATCGAACGATTTTTCGATCGAACGATTAAATCCTTTGAATCGAACGATTCGAAGGATTTTAATCCAACGATCGAACGAAAATCCTTCGATCAAAAAAAGCTTAGCAAGCCTATGGGGACCTTCCCCATAGGCTAACATTGACTTCGGTAGCTTTTAGCTGCCGAAGTAGGGGGTCGAAGTTTTTTTTAAAGGGAAAGTACTTCGACTATCGAATGGTCGAATAGTCGAACGATTTTTACTTTGAATCGTTCGATTTCGATCGAATTCTAACGAATTTAACCAATTCGATGGTCAAAGTACCCAAAAAAAACTTCGAAATTTGAAGTTTTTTTCAATCGAATCCTTCACTCGAATTTAGTGAATCGGCCCCCTAGAGTCACTCCAACAAATTGCTAAACTGTTAATATGACATTTTTCTACATTTTAAAGACAAACCATTTTAAAGACTGTTTTGTACTGTAGTTGCTTTTCTGTTTTGCACACAATTGCAATCATTTTTTTCTTATTGAACATCCCTTATGGTAGACTACTAGGAAATAAAAGGTGTGCCGGTAGACTATAAAATAATATAGATTGTGTTTTTATGCTTCTCAGTAGAATAAAGGAGTGATCTCACACGTTCAGCAAATTCTGGTAATGCAGCCGCACAAGACTTACTGTAAATCTCTGACAACAAAAAGACTTATGTGTTCATTTATGATAATTATCTTAAATTAGTTACTACATTATGGATGCTTAACCTAAATGTATACTCTGCATGTGTCATAATGGTATGGATTAAATTCACTGAGATTGCAGATACATTTTGAGGCATTACATTTTAAGATTTAATTGAAATACTCATTCAATAAAAAGATCTGCAGAATGAGCAGCACTTCAAATCAATACCAATTTGAATCAGATTGTGCTCACCAAGAACATTACTTATCTCTCAGGAGCTTTGACTTTTGTTTCTGTCTGTTGTCATTAATTATTGTTGGAAACTCAAAGACTTTTTTTTTTATTCCCTCATACAAATGCTTGGGATGATATTTTTCCATCTCCTTCCAATTTGCTGTGAAATGATTCTGCCACTGCTTGGCTCTGCTGCACAGAAGATATCAAATTAGTTTCAGATAATGGCAAACATTGGCAGTTGGGAAAAAGTATGTCTAGAACAACTTCTATTGAATTTCTTTTTTTTTTTCCCTATAGAACTTTGCTAGGTGTCCAGAGGGCAAGGATCAAAATAGCCTGAAGTTAACATTAATAGGTTTGTATCTATATTAGCAGCCCTGGGAACATTTCTTTTTTTTTATTCCTTTTTTTTTTTGCAGCCAGTTTGAAGCAAGAGTTACAAAGCTTAAAAGGTGCAATATTGTTTGAAATATTTTATCTGTATTGAGATAGGGAACTTAACATGATAAAATATTAACAACCAAGGGTCATTGTTTCATTCTGCTCCATTTAGGAGTAGAATAAATAATCTTATCTTAAATAAAAGGGCTTCATAATGAAAATAGATTTTCATTTGACTATTTAAAGACATATTATGAACCTTTATAAAAATAATAGATAAGACAGATAGACAGACAGACAGATAAATAGATATATAGACAGATCATAAGGCTTCCATTTGAAGTCCTGTGGTATTTTTAAGTCAACTGCAGGATGGATCACAAGATAACCCTCCACAAAATAACCCCCCACAATTGGTCTGCATACTGTATTTTATGTCTTATAGATTTTAAATGAAATGCCTTCTGTTTGTTTCTCGCTTTTAGATGATCTCAATAGCCAAAAAAAAACCAATTGTTTCATTAGGATACAATGTTATTAACTTGTCTTTCTAGTCAAGTCTTCTCCTACAGTATGTATATTCCAGTCTCTAAAACTAGGGTAAATTGGACACTAGCAACCAGATAGTCTCTGAAGTTCTTAACTGGAGAGCTGCTAAACAAAAACCTAACTATTCAAAAAGCACAAAAAATTTAAAATGGAGACCAATTGAAATTCATCTCAGAATAATACTGTATAAATCATAATAAAAGTTAATTTAAATGTGAACTACTCCTTTAATTTTAATATGATGTGGGCAGTGATATTCAATCATTTAGGTTTTTGCTCAATAGCTCTCTACTTTATTAGCTGTACGATTGCTGTAAGCTGGAAGAGTCTGAGAAATGAATAGGAGACAGCCTGAATAGAAAGTAACACAAAATAACAATAACTATGAAAAGACTCACAAAGCAATTGTTTTTGGCTTCTGGGGTCAGCGACCTCAACTTTAATATCTGGAAAGGGCCAAAGAGAGTTGGGTAAATAATTTAAACATTTTAATAAATGAAGAGAAATTGAAAAGTTGATAAACTGTTAAAGTTAAAAAAAAGTGAAATACCTTTTTAAAGAAATGCTGTTATCAAGTGAAATGCTTGATGCAGATGAATACAAATGAGAGAAATAGCCCCAATTTAACTTTCCATTGAATCTGATATTCAGTACAGTTGGGGCCTAACCAAACTAGAATCCATGATTGTACCTTATTTATTATTAAATAAATCACAATTTAGTCGGATTAGGGACAAACACGAAAAAAAAGAGCGAAAATCTAAATTGTACAATTTTTTTCCCAGTTGCTTGATTTTTTTCCCAAAAAGCCTGAATTTTTTTTCAGATTCTTACCCAAAAAGTCCAAAATAGTCAGATTTTCAGGCAAATTAGGGCACAGACCACAGAAATTTCCAAATAGGATAGGGACCTCACCCATTGACTTTTATACAACCTCGATAGGTCTGAGATGCTGGATTTACGGATTCAGACTTTTCCCATCCTCTGGGTTTAATAATTAGAGTTTTTTTCCCCATCTAAAAATTTGGATTTTGTAGGATTTTGGATTTTGGATTTTTGGACATTTAAACTGAAGGTAATACAGTGGAAAGAAAGCATTAAACAGAAACTACAGCTTGATACTGTAGATCCTGCTTTAACATGTGATGAGTCCAAGTGCAGAATGATTTACTTAAACAGCTCAGTAAAATGCTACTTGCTTAGAAAACAAAAATCTTTTCTTTTGTTTGAAAGCCTTTGTGCTTTGAACTGCTTAAATGGTAACACTTCCATACAAGTATGAATAATAAATCCCAGTTATGAACTTCACTAGGTGAATAATATGCTGGGTAAAACCGAACAAATTACAAATTCTTGAAACCACTTGGACTAAGCACAGTAGAGGTATAAAAAGTAAATTAAAATGAATTGTTCTGCAAAGTCAGAGTCACCTTGACTTTTTTTTGTGCTGTCATCTTGATAACCAACATTCATTTGTTGTGGCACATTAGTTTTTTTTTTCTCCCTTTTACACATCAAACTGACTCACTGCAGTAGGCTGATTTAGAACCACTGGGTTAATAGCTGTTCCAGACTTTTCAACCTCATAACAGTAGATAAACCTTTAACTTAATTACAAGAGAATGTTGAGAAAACAATACTTTAATTATGTTGTTAAGTATGCTAGATTGAAGCATAAAGCTTAGATCTGCTCCATGATAGATGTGCATCGAATATTGTAGTTTATATTTCAGCTAAGACGTCAGTAAAAACATACGGATGACTAAAAAGCTATGTACAAATCTATCATGAATATAAATCTAAGAATAATAAAAAAAAGCAGATTTAATATACTTTATCCTCTTCAGCTCAAAGTGACAGGCCCAACATGCCTGCTCTAAAGCTCACTGGAGCTGGGCAGCTGAGAAGCAGAATATTTGTAGCTGTATTAATCTAACAGTGGTCACATTTAAAGGTTTACTGACAACTACATTTTATAGAACAATTAGCTGATCAAGCAGATTAAGAGAAAAGCCCATCTGAAGTCATCTGTAGTTTGCCTCATTCGTGGGAAAAATCCTATCATTATTTCACTAGTCCCTGGATCAACTTTGTATTAAGAGTTACTTTCACTCACACTTCCTAAAAGTCATCAAACGCTTTCTTGCAACTATCTTAAGTACATACTTTAATTATTATTATAGTCCTTTTATTTATAAAGCGGTAACACAGCCCACAGCTCTTGGCAGACACTAGTTTATGCCTCTACAAATAATCTTCATTTAGTATACAGATTGTGTACATTTTTTATCAAGGAAATGCAGATTATTCCAGATGTTCTGTAGTCCAAAAGATCTAAATCTTTGTGGCCCGACAACCCTAAAAAAAGCCTTTGCAATATGTAGCCACTGCTTCCACAACGGGTACAACTTAAGCTGTAAAACTAAAATTAGTCAGTCAGCTGACCCCACTGCTAGCAGATCCTCCTTTACTAGTACATTTATGATTGGTTTTTTTTCTACGTGTGACAATTTTTTAGGCAAAACAATTTTTCTCGCTCCAAATGCATTAAAGTCAATGGGAGTTTTTTCTCGTGGCAACTTTTTTGTCTCTGCAACTGTTGTCCAAATGCATTAAAGTCAATGAGCATTTTTCTTATGGGGATTTTTTTGTCCAAATGCATTAAAATCAATGGGTGTTTTTTTTTTTATGGTGACTTTTTTGTCTCTTGACTACTTTTGCCATAGTTTCACAATAAAATTCACAGATGGCAAAATGAGATATTTTGCTGCAAATTCATGTATGGGGAAAAAATGTGCTCATCACTAGTTGCAAAGTTTACCTAATGCCTTTTTTGGGCATCTACAATAGTTCATTTAGAATTCAATTTACACTTTAAAATCACATAAATATTTTAGCCACACGTGAAGCAGAGAATCCAGCAAGAATTGTTGCTCCCTAAATTTGTCCCAATGATTGTAATAAATGAATGTGTATTATATAATGTAACTTCACTACAGTCAGGGTACACTCTACGTTAGCACTTAACTGATGGTCCCAGGGCAATCCCAACTGGTATTTGAAAGAGATGTAACTTTTGCTTGGGTAGCCTGCAGCCATGAATCCTTCATTCTGTCAGGGCCTGCAATCCTATACTTGAAGTTGTGATACAGATGAAGCCACTTGGATTTGTGAGTTAAATGCTCCATGACTCGGGCTTAATTGAAGAAACTGTGTTATCTAAAGTCTAATGTATATTTAGATTTTTGAGTATACATTGAGTAGTCATCAGAAAATCGCTTCCCCTTTGTAATGGTAGATAATTAGCACACAAATGTCAGCTTCCACACCCTATGGCCTGTTAATCTGAGGAATTATTTGCAAATATACACGTGAACAAGAAACAATTTGCTTTTAAATGATATGAAAATTGTGCTGCAGGTAAAAATGCCAGTTCACGTATCTAATAGGTTAACATGAGTGTTACAAAGCATAAACTGACTTAGTAAACATTTAGGTTATCTCGTGTAAGCACTAGATGTGGCTAATATTATTTTTGGTTACTGTATTCATCTTTTTAATTCCGTCGTATATTTTACCGACTGGCAATGAAACTGTCGAAATTAGTTTCTGACTCATCTAAAGCAGAAATAATATATTGTTAAATTCCTCGCTGTTGAGTACATTTTGTATCTTGTGGAAACCACAATATTCATTACCTTGTAATACACCCTCTAACTCACTGGGATGGAGCAGTAAAGCTGTAGATCTGTAGGCTTCAGTCTTTGTTGCCGGATGCAGAGTTGATTTACATTGGCAGTAGCAATACAAAATCATCTGCAAGAGCTCAGCCCATACAGTAATGCAGTTGTCTCTCTTTTTTTATTCCTAGTGGTGCTGGATATTATTTCAACATATACAAACTAAACAAGATCTAAACAATCCCAGAAAATCCATTGTGTCTAGTAAAATTTGATTAAAAACTGTTTTTTATTAATAATATCATAGTTACAGAGAAATGGCAATATGTTGAGTTCTATGTTTCTTCTGCTTATGGGGTCAAAGGTGAGCTGCCACATTGGCATCCTTATATACATTTCATTAAACTAATAAACAAAAAACATTTGATATTAAAATAAGGCTTTGCCTTGGAATAAAAAATGGGCATCATATTGGCTAAGAGACTGCTCACAAAGTAAGAAATTCACCAACCTATCTGCATGAAAACAAAGTGTCCAAAGTATAGCTTAATTTAGAACATTGCAGCCCTCCAGACACACCAGAAGCCATTTTATATTTTAGGACCTATGAGGTCATAGAAATATTTTTCTCTGAAAGAGTACAATTCATACATTAATATTTAGATATGCAACTCAATTAAAACACAGCATAAAGGTTAACAGGTAAGCAAAGATTGCGTTGCTGGGATACACATCTCTTTGCTGCATACCACATTTGAGTAAAATGGTCCAAGATAACTTAAATTCCTTTTGTGTCAAAGTTAGCTGCTCCCATACAAGGTTGATTATGCATGTAGTACAGGTATGAGATCTGTTATCTGGAAACATCAAACAAGGGAAAGTTGTGCTCACCACTAATTTTTAAATGAGGCTGTAACCACAAAATTCATACAGACAAATACAAGAGGTCCTATTACTTCATTCTATTACTTAATTTACATTTTACACAGGGACTAAGTTGTACCTGCTTTCACGGTTAAAACTCCCAAAACATGTTTGCCCTTTTATTGGCCACCATTGTGATCACCCGACTATAGCTGGGAAGGGTGGGAGCTATAACACAGAGCTGGCCACTGCTCCTGTATAAACTATAACAAACAAGGAAAAGTTGTGCTCACCACTAATTTTTAAACCATTAAGCAGGCATGCAATGAGGCTGTGACCACAAAATTCATACAGACAAATACAAGAAAATGCCTTACCCTTTAAACAAAACAGGGGGAGAACAAAGCAACTATTATAAAAGCAATATAACCAAAATAACAAATGGAAAGTAAGTGGAAATGGAAAGTACATCAACACAAGATGTCTCATTACAGGAAAACAGATCACTAAAATCCACTGTGAAACCACTGAGCAAGCATCAGAAGTCATTCCTAAACCATATTTTTCTGAGCCCACAGACATTATCCTACACGCAGGCACACACAATATTAACAATCAAGAAGAGAACATTGTAGGCAAACTGTTCCAACTCACTAAGACTGCACAGAAACATTTCCCCTGTTTATAATACTATCCTCCCTACTCTTAAGAAGGGATATACCCCATCACATTACACAGGGTATCAATGCAGAACTGGAAACCAAAATCAGCTCCAAATAAAACACACAGCTGGCACAACATCTCTTCATAATGCCCCATCAACTCTATGATGAGAAACACATGAACAAACAAGGAGTGAGCCTTCTAGCAAAAGAATGCAAAGATATTGTAATCAACAGACCACTAAGGCCTACACATGAAACAAACCATATTACCATAGTGCCAATAACTACAGTAAAAATACCTCAAACTTTATCAATGATAACCCAAGAAATATTAACTAAAAAGGGGGACCACAGAGATAGCATGAGTCTAGAAAACCACCTCCCTAAAATTTTACACAGATCACCCCTCAAACTAGCAACATCGAGGAGAGAAGGCACCTCATCAGCAAATTATGCAACAAACTCATGTGATTTAAGTTTAAAAGACCAAACCTACGACAATAAACAGTCCGAATCCACTTTGTCTCAGGGAATTGTGCTCATTGCAAGGTATATATACATAAATAATTAATTCACTCATAATTAGTAGCTGGAACATGCAGGGCCTGAATGCTTCAGCCTTTGAATCAAAAGTAAATGATCCAAACTTTAAACAGAGACTGTATGGCATTAACATACAGATCCTCCTAGAAACATGAGCCTGGGCAGAGGATGAATCCTTGGTACCCACTGGCATCATGGAGTTTCTGGTCCCTGCCTAGAAGAATAAAAACACCAAACAGGGCTGCTGCTCAGGAGGGTATAAGTCTGGTACAAGGAGGAGATGCAAGAGTATATTAGAGCAATAAAGAGAAGAGACAGTCATACTGTATCTGGATAAAAATAAGCAGCACATTACTAACCTCTCAGTCAGACATATAACTATGTGCAACATAAATCCCCCCACTGGAGTCCCCATATTTAAACCCAGATAGTTATGAAAGGGAGATTGCACACTTCCAGTCCCTGGACAGAGTGATCATATATGGAGACCTCAACGCCAGAACAGGCAGAGAGAAAGACTACCTGACATCTAAGAAAACTGTTAAACCTGTACAGAAGCAATCGACTTTCTATTCTCAATGGCACACCAAAGGAGACTCACTAAACTCCCATTTGTAGCTAGCAGCATTGTGGACTATGCTATTACAGACATGGACCCTGCAAACATCAGCAAGGACCTCAATAAAATACTACACTCTATGTCAGAACTATCTCACCTGAAAAGAATCAGCTGCAAGAAACAAGCCAGTAAAAACCCCAATAAATGGTTTTAGAGTGAGTGCAAGGCAATAAGGAACTGCCTCTAACCAAAAACACAGAGAGCCAGATAACCCAGAGCTGAAAGCAGCCCATTACGGCATACAAAACCAATACAAAAGGATCATTGGAAAGAAAAAGCAAAATCATATCTCAAAAAATCTCTAACAATTGGAGGATGCCCCGTGAGGTGATTGTAGGACTGACACTGAGCGTTATTTGAGATTCTTGTTTCTTCTGATTATGACTACTGGCTTGCTTCTGGCTATTCTTCATGGATATCCCCTGGATTGACGTCTGGCTCCTGATTCTTCTGTGTATGACCCGGCCTGGTCCTAATTATTATCGACTGCATACCTTCCATGGGCTCTCAGGCACTCCTGCTATTCCTCAGCTGGGATCGCTCTGTTTCATCTCCAGTGCGCAGCTCAGTGGGAAGCGTGGGAGAGGCTAATACCATCGGACTCGCCGTGATACTTGACAGTTCAACAGTATCCTAAATAGGTGAATTCTCACATTCCTAACCCAGAACCATGTCCTCAGCCAAAACCAAGCAGGGTTTATGCCAAACCACCGCACCACAGATCACATCTACATCCTGCACAGCTTCATCAGGGACCATGTCCATAATACAAAACCTTGAAAATATTTTCCTGTTTTGTAGATTTTAAAAAGGCTTTTGACTCATTGTGGTACCTAGGTCTATTCCTGAGACTTCTGGAGAGTGGGATAGGAGGGAAAACATATCATGTCATAAAGAACTCCTATACTGAGAACCAATGCAGTGTGAAGGTTAACGGGAAGAGAAGCGAGTGGTTCCAGCAGGACCATGGAGTCAGACATGGCTAACTCTATTTAACATTAATGAACTGGCATTAGCCTTAGATTATTGCTCAGCACCAGGACTGAAACTGCATGACACTGAGGTGAAGTTCCTGCCACATGCTGATGGTCTCCTATTCCTGTCACCAACATGGGCACTGCACATTAACCCAAACAAAACAAAGGTCATGGCATCCCAAAAGAAGAGCAAACAAAATTAAAAAGCCCACCTTCATGTACACTAAGTGGAACTGATAGCTATACCTACCTTGGCCTAGAAATCAACCAATCAGGAAGCTTTAAACCAGCAATAGCTGTTCTAAAAGACAAGACGTGCAGAACTTTCTGTCAGTAGAAGACACCTGTACCATCTTAAACCACCAGTGAGAGTCTGTCTTAAAATTTTTTACAGTGTCATCATGCCAAACCTCCTCTATGGTAGTGAAGTGTGAGGTCCTGTCACTTACCCAGACCATTCCAGCACAACAGAAATATTCCATCTGGAATTCTGTAAGCACTTTCTCCAGGTTCACTGGAGCACCTCAAACTCTGCCTGTTCGGGCTGAGCTGGGCTGATTTTCCTTACTGCTCACCATACAGAAGAGGGTGCTCTCAAACTGGGCACACTTACAGAACAGCAGCCCAATGCCATACCACCATAAAGCCTGGCAGAACAACAAGACCCAAGGCAAACCATGCACCCTGAAACAACTCATCAGCACCCTGCCCACCCAAGACTCCCACCAACTGATAAAAGGCCAAGTAACACAAACAATAAACTAATCTAAACTAAAGTGTGTTTCAACCCACACTAGTGCAAACCACCTGCACTCAGTAGCAATCTGTCCATGAGGGGTATTTAGCACATATCCAGCATAAGGTGCTCCAATTCTCCACACCAGAAGTGCTTTGAAAATAAACAATTAGGGGAGCGATTTTTCACCCTCCTCTATTTTCATTATAAGGCACATTTGCCATATACAACATTGCATTGGGCTATGCAAGGATACCAAAACAGTATAATGCCCTAAGCATATACAACTTAAGTAGTCAAATGCAATTCTGAAATACCCAGGAATGAGGTATGAATAATATAAAATCGCTAGAGTACTTTGTTATTTGAAATACATTTAGCAAAGGAAAGCAATGTCACAAATATAAACAAAAGACAAACAGCAACTTGCCAAAATATTGAATCATTTGCAGCTAATCATTGTGACCTTGCAAAACAACTATACAAAAATCAATAATCTAATCAAATTGTTGGAAGTCGGCATTAGAAAATTGCAGGGTGGCCATTAGGGTAGTCATGTTTAAAGTGATCTAAAATGTTTCTTTTCAGAGATACGTGCTAATTTCCTCCAAATTTATTCTGAAACAGAGGATATGATCGAAGAAAGACATCAGAAAAGAATATTATAAAAACAATAAAAGTGTTGGAATAAGTGAGTGCATAGGATGACATTAGGGGATGTGGAGGTAATTGCACAGCACAATATCAATTGTGGAAAAGATATTAGAACAATGCATAACATGTCAAGCTTAAATTTATTTTCCTGCAGGGTATAAGAATAAACTATAGGACTGAACAATAAACTCTTAGATACATGATTATTGAGGGCAGAAAAACTGCTGTAGGGGTGGCATAAAATAAGTATCCCTACAAGATGGAATATATATATATATATATATATATATATATATATATATATATATATATATATATATATATTTTTTTTTTTTTTGTAGTGAAACTGTAACAAAGTGCCATGCATAAGAATTGGGCTCCAGTGGTTCTTTATGCTTAACCATAGAACTGCTTTTATTCAATCAGAATAATCCACATAGGAGTACATAAGAATAAAGAGCACATAGGATAGCATATACTCACAAGTATCAAAAATCAGCTTAGTCCCTGCAGGCAAGGGAACATGTACAGCAGCAATGGAAGGTACACCCAGCTTTCAGCCTTTTCCCTAAGTGGAACCCAGGGGAATCTCTACATCCCTAATTCTATGCACTTAGTCCCTACTTCTGGGCAATTAGTACCTGGTACTAGAAAGCTCAGTCACTTTGAAGGGACAGGTAAAGTAGGCAAAATTTCCACCCCAATTGGACTTAGATCATGTGAAGAAACCGGGTCTTGGTATTCTCATATGGAATATAATATTTGGGATGAGGCTTGTCTGCCCACTGTCCATGTGCCATGTAAACTTCCAATGTGAAATACTTTGTAGGGTTATATTTTCCACAGCTCTTTATAGTATTCTTGAGAATGTTTTGGTCATACCACAATTCTTTTACAATTCTTTCTCAATGCAAAAAAAAAGTACTGCCAAACCTGCTGTCGCTTCACCTCATCCGGGTTGGTAAGGCAACTGCGGTACATCTTTTCTCTTCTCAGGATCTCATCAATCAGCCAATTCTCATAAACGGCAGCCACCTTTTCAAAGACCCACAGCAGTGCATATGGCATAAAATAGTCCCAAGCTCGGTACACATGGAAGTTGATTGCCTGCTGCACCTGGGAAACAGAGGTAAATACATTGGGTTCTGCCTAGGGATGGGCGAATTTTTTCGCCTCGTTTCGCCGAAAAAACGACGCCCATAGACTTGTATGGCGGCGTGCGTCAAAAAAAAAAAAAGACGCACGTCAAAACAGTTTCGCTGGGCGACAACATTTTTTGACGCCCATAGACTTTAATGGGCATCTGCGACATTTCGCCGGCGGCGAATTTTTGGCGAAGCAAAACGGGTCAAATTCGCCCATCCCTAGACTTCTGCCCATTCAGGAAGAACCCAGAAATCCTTCTCCTCATCAGGCCCTATCTTTGGAGGAACAGCAAAGCATTTGACATTTCCAAAGGAGGACCAGACTCTCTCACACCAGACTGTGTGAGAGGACCAGACACTCTCACACAGCTCTGGAGTCTCCTCCTCATATTCTTTCCATCTGGCTGCATTTCACGGGCTATAATCTTCCTTAGGTTTAGGAAGAGCAGCAACCCAGTTCTTTTCCCTCTCAAAGGATATCTTACCCCACTCATGGTGATATATCTCTGTCACATAAGTGCTCTCCCCAGGCTCACTAGGGGTTTGATGCACAACCATTTTGGAATGTACTGACCTTACTGTCACTGGCTACAGTCCTTTGGCACTTGCAACGGGTTTGCTCAAGGGCCTCTGACCCGGATTCCCCATCACTATCCACAGGGGAGGAGGTCCAGTCCTTAATGCTATCCTCATTTTCTTCAAGCAGTGGAGGATCTCTAAAAGTGGGAGCCACCGACACAATGGGTCCTAACCGGCCAAAAGAGAATCTACCCCAATCTATGTCAGGGCCTATGACTGGAGCAGGGGTAGGTACAGCAAAGCTTGAATGTATGGCTCACTCGCACACCCTGGCCTTCTGTAGATATCGCCTGGTGATGGAGGGGTCGGCACCCTCCAAACATACAGTTCCAAGAAAATCACTGGCACTCACGGCTGATTCAAGCAGGGAAAACCCTTGCATGTTTATTTGCAGTTATGCAATGTTTCGGGGTGGTACCCCTTTGTCTTGCAATGGTGTGGAGGCAGGGTGCAGTGGAACTGTAACAAAGTGCTATGTACAAGAACCAGTGGTTCTTCTATGCTTAACCATAGAACTAAATTAATCCAATCAGAATAATCCACATAGGAGTACATAGGAACATAGAGGACATAGGATAGCATATACTCACAAGTATCAAAGATCAGCTTAGTCCCTGCATGCAAGGGAACATGTACAGCAGCAGTGAAGCAGCAATGGAAGGTGTCACAACACCTTGCCATGAGAAGACGTGGGCATAGGGCAGGACTCACACAACACAATTCCTTTAGGGAATGGAGTTCTTTATTGTAGCATGGAAATGTTAATATCACAGGTTTAGATAGTAGCCAGCTAGCATTCAGTAGTTCAGCTTGTGGATGATGCCAAGGTTGAGCACTGCTATTGTTGGTTACTGGAGCATGTGGGTAAAGCTGTGATGGCTTACAGCGGGGCAGTCTCTATTATCCTCCATGTATGTCAAGATTAGAATTTGTTCTCCCTGAGCACTCCACTGGGTGGGAGCCGGACCACTTTTGAGGTATATTGCAGAACGAAGGGATGTACTACTTGACTACCTTGAAAGTTCATCTTTTGATAAATATGCTTTTCAAAATCCCATAAAAATCAATGGAGAGTGGTGGAATTTCACTCTAGAGGACTGTGGGTATCACTTACTTCACTATTTGATAAAAATACTACATAGATGGAAAGTTAAGGCCAACTCAGGCCACTCCTTTTAAGTAGCCATTTGGAAGTAATAAATAAAGAAGATGACAAAATAAAGACAGTTTTCCCCTAACAATATTATTGAAATATGGAAATCTGTACTCTGGTTCTGGGTTGTTGTGTTATTATTAAAGGAAATCATAAATATTTGTACTTTTTTCCCAAAATGTATGCCTTCCTTATATATAAAAATATAATTATGATAGGTTTGTTCATGTTAAAACTATGCATACCGTACAGGAAGAAGTCTATAGTACTTCTGATGAATGAAATAAATATGTATTTTGTATCACACTTTCACCTTTTTCTATAGTGATAACGGTTTTTGCCAACATGCTGTAAAGTTTTGTACCTTGCAATGGTGTGAGTTATAATCACAGTAATATAACCTTTTATTTTTTGCAGCATTTTAGCTCATTAACATGATTGAGGTGTAAATATCACAGTTGCTATTTTTTGTTGCTGTATGATCATTTTTATGAAGCAAAAGCTGCTGTAAATGTGATACATATTGCACTGTGGAAGATGGTGGGAGCAATGATTTTAACAACATCTCAGTTTATTCTTGCCAAGACCTGTTGTAAGAATTGTGTCACTGTAGCTTGCAGCTAGAAGAGAGGGCTTTTACAAGCAATGAACACATTGGAATAAACTGATAAAACACAATTATTCTGGTTTTGGGATTAGCACACCATCCTGAATTTTCAGAAACTGTTGTACTTTTTCTCTCTTTAGGTTTTGTGTCGCTATACAACATACTAGGCCTCATTTACTTAATACAATGTAATATGGTAAGTGAAAATGAAAACTGTTATGAAGTCCCTTGTTTTTGACACTTTGCATATTGCTTTGTTGGACAAGCCCTAGGCAGCAGCTCTTTGTGCTCTGTGGGGATTTGCTCAATTGGTGGTTGCAGTGCTTACATAACATGAAGTGAACAGCAAGTGGAGTTTGTAAACAGGACCAGGTCTGCTCGTGTATTCAGCAAAATAACACAGTTCAAGTGTAAAATGAAAACAGCTTACTTCAGCATGGCATAAATCCAAACAGTCAGGAACTTTGAATGCCTCCTTACAAACCCCAGTACCTCTCTCAATGAGTGTGGCTGGCTTGGTTTTAGGGAGCCTGATCTCTCCTCTCAGTACTTCCCCCTTCTCAATGTTTTGAATTGTAACACTCCTTTTACTATTCAGCCAGCTGAACATGCTCCTGGCACAAAATACGAAATGGACCTAGGAATGGAAGCTTCATCCCACCCAATGCTCTACAAAGCCTCTGGACTCCAGGACCCAGACCAGAAATTCAAAACAACTTGGAGAAAACCCATAAGCTGGTTTTCTCCCTATATCGATTCCCTGGAGCCCATCACCATGTATAGGTAAGAAACCTAGGTGAAATAGAGACACCGTTTATTACTTTTCCAGCTGGTGTCTCACAGCTCCTAGATTGGAGTGTAAAGAGTATACCTTGATCAGAGAAGGAGGGTGGTGAGTCTGAGTTTACTGGTAGCAAATGATAAGGCAATAGAGGACATAATACACACACACTCACTCTCACTCTCTTCCTGATTACTCATAGCTCTGGGCTCAGATTACAGCAGGGAGGGGAGGAGGAGAGGGAGAGAGAAGCAAACTGAGCATGCTCAAGCCCTAGCCCTGGAGGTTTAAGTTGAAAACAGGATACAGAAGTCCATGTGTACACAATAGAAGGAAAGAAAGTGGTGTTTCTTCTGACAGAGGACTCAGAGTAGCATTACTTTGAGGGTTTACTGATGTACTTATAAAGACCTTTCTGATAAAAGCTTAATTCATTTTAGCCTTTCCTTCTCCTTTAAGTTCTGCCATGCAACTTACATTTCTAGATGAGAAACTCGGGTTTTATTTTTTTTCTCTGTAATATGAGAAAAGATATATTACTTAAAGTTTCTCAGTGTTTGTTTGCCCGAGAAACATTATTATTTGCTGAAGAAATATGGTCTAGTATAGTCATTTCAGTCCTGGGCTATACACATTATTTAATGCATCTGTCTGAGTAGCTCTTTGGAATCATGAATGATTGTATTATAGGCCTTGTTTTTCAAGAAGGCCTGTCATTAAGAACAAACTTTTGTAGTACACACACTACTACCACATTATTCAGTATTATGTTATACAGTGTTTTCTTATGTTTACACTGACATATGCTTCAACTTTAAATGACTGCCTATTCTGCATTTTTTTGCTTTTGGTAGTTTTAAATGAAAAATGATTTCTGGTATGTGATAGTAGGTAAATTCTGGCTGGGTTGGAGAAGAGTATAGTGACTAGAGGAGTAGATTAAATGTAGTCTGAATTTCACTGAACTGCTGGTGGAATTGGATTACACCATATCATTGAACTACTATACTAGGCGAAGTGAACAAAATGGTGTTAATTGTGATTATTGTAACCACAATGTACTTTCACAGGTGCAAAGGACTGAGTGTGTAATGAACAAAGCATATCTGGGCGCAAGTTGCACCCACGATGTAATGGGCGATACATGGCAAGTACATGAGGGACCACTATCACACGTGTGCAATTACATTGGCACAAGGAATGCATATATATTTAATCCATAGCAGAAGTCTTATAGTTAAAGCCTGCTCAAGAAAGATGTTAAGTTTAGGATTCCCTGGTACCTGGTCATTCTGTGCCTTAAGGCTGTTGTTTTAAGCAAAGCACAACAGGCATATTTGTTTAGGGGTGATTCACCTTTAAGTTAACTTTTAGTATGTTATAGCCAATTATAAGCAACTTTTCAATTGGTCTTCATTGTTTATAGTTTTCAAAATATTTGCTTTCTTCTTCTGACTCTTTCCTGCTTTCAAATGGGGGTCATTGACCCCATCTAAAAAAGGCTACAAATTTCTTGTCATTACTTTTTATTACTCATCTATTCAGGCCCTCTCATATTCATATTCCAGTCTCTTATGCAAATCAATGGTTGCTATGTTAATTTTGACCCTAGCAACCAGATTGTTGAAATTGCGAACTGGTGAGCTGCTGAATAAAAAGCCGAATAATGCAAGAACCACAAATAGTAAAAAATTAAAACCAATTGCAAATTGTCTCAAAAAAATCATTCTCTACATCATAATAAAAACGGACTTAAAGGCGATTAACCTCTTTAAGGGAGAAATCAAGTGTTATGTCGCTTAGCTTGTGTGTCTGTTTCTACAGTGGTTTAGATTTTAAAGTGATCATCAACAATGTCATCAATGTAGTGTATGTATGGGGATTGATGATACTGGTTGAAACCTCATATCATGGTGGATGGGGGTGGGCTATGGTTATTAGGACCAACCCTGGGCGTTTTCATACATTGGCTAACTGTATTGGCTGGTAGGCAGCTAGTAATTCCTCCTCACTACACCCGCCAAGTTGCCAAGAGCAGATTGTCTCCCACCCTCCCCTCTGCATAGGAAGCAGCTTTCCAATGTTATCTGTGGTTAATGCAATGTACTGTTGTCAATTCTTATTGATATGTTTTACTATTCTCTTTAAGTCACAGTTTTACAGTCTTTGCACTGCCAATGGATATTTCTGGATTAAAATTTGGTGAGTTAAGCTGCAATGGGAGCGAGAGCCTGTGGCTGGCACCCCCATATGCGGCAGGAGAATTTGGTGGCTTACCAATTTTATGATTATAACTTTGTAACTAAAAAACCTTGTTTTTATTCACACATGCACTAGCATATATACTGAATTACTTGTGAGACAGGGGACCAGGGAATGTGCATTGATTAATACTGTAAGATGTCAGTTGTACTTCCATTCTATTTCAACTTATTTTTTTTGCCTGGAGTGCTCCCGCTGTCCCCTTGTATTTTTGTCTTGTAGCCAGAAGTAGGCGCTGCTTCAAAGAAGTTTGTAGCACCCCCTACCCACCCCTTCAACTAAAGTGGTCCCATGCCTTTAAAAATGGGTGTTGGTTTGGGAAATAACTCTCTCTTAAAAGCTGCATTAGTTGTGAGACAGAGGACCAGGGAATGTGCATTGATTAATAATAAGTCAGTTGCATTTCCATTGTATTTAAACATATTTTTTAGCCTGGAGTGCTCTCGCTGCCCCCCTTGTATATTTGGTATAATGTGTAAGGTTGATAATTATAATGTTATTAATTAATTAAGCTGTGGTCTTTATTCCTTCCAGCATGGTGTCAAGTTGTCTTATTTCTTATATCTATACCTGGTCACAACTGGGTTGGTACTGAGGTTGGCCCCATTAGCAGTCTAGAGACTTCCCTCTAGGTGAACCATGAAAGGGTTAAAATACACAACTGCAGACCATATTTTAATACTGGTGCCCATCACTTTTATATAAGTCTTTGATTGCTTAAACCCAGTACAAACGCAGCTGTGGCCAAGTATTTAACAAATAAGACACTTGACACTGTGCAGGAAAGAATAAAGCTTTATTAGCTTTATTAAAATATAAAGTTAACTAAATATACTTTATGCCAGCTGCTGAACAAGTCAGCAGACACTGAATGGGTACATGAAAATCAGGAGCCTCTGGCCACATAAAGGAGGGTAAGCTGTAGGCTACTAATCCCCCCCCCCCCCCCCTGCAGGTTAACTCACCAAATTTGTACTCTCAAATACTCGGCAATGCAAAAAAAAAAACCTAAAGCTGGGACACAAAAGAAAATAGTGAAACTTATTGATAGAAATTTTCTATACAACATTGATTATGAATAAGGAAACTTTGGAAAAAAACTGCCTCTTAAATAAAGGGGTGTGTGGGAGGAATAAGATGCCTTCACTAGGCTCGTCTGTGACCATAGGCGTGTATGTGAATAGGGCAGGGTATTGTGAGCAGGAATATGCATATTATTGGTGTTAAAGTGACTTCTATGAGAAGTAACACCCTATTTACTGGCAGGTTGTGCTATTCTGAAAACCTAAGCAGTAGTACCAGCCTTCCAGGAAATGTTGTATAGATTAATTCAGTGCTTTGTCCTATACTGTAGGTGTCTCTTTGCTATTCATTTTCAATGGCTTTGTGATTCACTACACCCAGCCTGACTTTGTGTTGTGTTAATATGTTGGTTACTCAAAAATGAGTATGAAATTGAATGGCTAGGACTCCTTACCCACCTCTTTACAACAATCTGTGTAAATGACAGAGCTTAACATAAAAGTTAACAAGCGCAACAGTAACATAATAGCATTTTTTATGAAAGATTTAGAATTTATAAATGCCTAAAATTGCAAGTGCACTTAAATGGTTGCAAAGTTGATTATGTATCACACTATTCATTAGCAGGTACTTGCTGCCAAACATGATACATGCAGTTTTTTATAGTTACGCTGATCACAAATGTAACAGCTGGCAGGTTGTTCTGATGAGTAGTCTGCAAATGCACCTATTGACATTGGGGAACCCTGCATTTTCTGCATGGATGTGGCAATAATGTAAGTGTTCTCACAATGGATTGCATTAATAGATGCCGCTGACTTGCTAGCTTTTACAGAGTTTAGTGTAAAGATGAGATGGATTTAAAACAGCTAACTACTGTACATTAAATAAGAGGACTGCAATACTTCAAAGACACTTAAAAATCTATAACAGTGTCTAAGAAAAATAGGATTTAAAACTGATAAAATGATTAAATGATAATACCCTTACATTTTGCCAACCCTCCATGTCTGGTATTGCAGCCCTTTCTGAACATTTAGCACACTGCTGTTCTAAGATGTGGTAATAAATTTCTTGTTGAAATTATGCTATTCCATTTAAGCAAGAAAAAGCTTTTGACAGCCTTTTGACAGCAGGAACATTATAAAGCATCAAACTTTCCTAGGCAGCATTCAAGAAGAATGTTCCGCACACTTGGTAGGAATATGTCTTTGTTTATTTTCCTTTGCAAAACATTGCTTTTAAAACATGACAGTGCATTTGTGACCTTAAATTGATATCTGCTTAACTAATACATTTTATAATAGCTTTAGCTTGGGATGCTAAGCTTGACTAAACTAGATTTGTTTTGAATCATTGGGCATTAATTCACATTCACATGTTAATATAAATTTTAATCAGGTCAGTATTCTATACAGTGGATCTGTACCTGTTTCTTTTCTTTGTCAGATTTATTTTTTTGCCCAAGATTATTAGCTGTCCCGAAAACAAAGGAGTATTTTACAGGAATATAAGTTTTGTCTTGAAACAATTTAATTCTGCAATTCATTTGAATGCATATTAAAGGTTGAGTTGTTCAGTGTTCAATTGGTAGCTCAGATAATTAATTCTCTAATTAACAGGAAAGATGTTAAATGTTTGGAGATTTATTTATCGTTATCAACCTTTAGAACCCCAGATATCTGTTTTACTGATACTCCGATGTTACAGAAAATGTATCAACAGTAGCAAACAAGTGTTTTATATTCTGGAAATATAAATATTGTTTTTGTTGCATGGTGTGTGCATTTTTTATAGATTCATTTTTGGGATTTATTTTCAGTACTACAGTACTCACACGGTACAAGATTCATTATATTGTTTATTTAAAAAAAAAAAAAGGATGCAGTGAAGAAAGCAAAACAAGATGAAAAAAAGAAATTGTATGATTGAGGAATATAAGAAGAGACAAGATGGTGGTTTCACAGAATTGGTAGAAAATCCAGCAAAAAGAACCAGAAAGTAAAATCTATGGGTCAGGCTCCTGCACTGATATAGGTACATCCAGAGTTAAAGGAGAACTAAACCCCTCTTTAGCCAAAAGTCCCCACTGGCCCCCCTCTGCTGGACCCCCTCCCTGCCTCCCCCTGCACAGTCTTACGCCTGAATTGTGTCCCCTCACGGACACCATCTTCCAGCATTTCAGTATTCTCAGGCAATTTTCATTACTTTTGCCACATGCTCAGTAGTCGCGAACCAGAAGATTGCTCTAACTACGCATGCACCAATACAGCGCTCACATTATGAAGTACCAGAGGATGCCACCCGTGAGCTCCGCTGCACTGACTGTGCATGTGCGCTCAGTATTTCTAGAGGGGACACAATTCAGGGGGGAGGCAGGGAGGGGCAAATGTGGAGGGGGGCCAGTGGTGACTTTTGGCTAAAGGGGGCTTAGGTCTCCTTTAAGCTTCTTATTCAGATAAGATTTGCTTGTTTGGCCCAGTCACCAAAACAAGCTGATCTTTTTCCTATATGGGAATTAGAGATGGCGCGAACTGTTCGCCGGCGAACTTGTTCGCGCGAACATCGGGTGTTCGCGCTCGCCGGAAGTTCGCGAACGTCGCGCGACGTTCGCCATTTTGGGTTCGCCATTGTTGGCGCTTTTTTTTGCCCTCTCACCCCAGACCAGCAGGTACATGGCAGCCAATCAGGAAGCTCTCCCCTGGACCACTCCCCTTCCCTATAAAAACTGAAGCCCTGCAGCGTTTTTTTCACTCTGCCTGTGTGTGCTGAAGAGATAGTGTAGGGAGAGAGCTGCTGCCTGTTAGTGATTTCAGGGACAGTTGAAAGTTTGCTGGCTAGTAATCGTGTTGATACTGCTCTGTTATTGGAGGGACAGAAGTCTGCAGGGGTTTGAGGGACATTTAAGCTTAGGTAGCTTTGCTGGCTAGTAATCTACCTTCTACTGCAGTGCTCTGTATGTAGCTGCAGTGGGCAGCTGTCCTGCTTCTGATCTCATCTGCTGACTGCTGCAATAACAGTAGTCCTTGTAAGGACTGCTTTTATTTATTTTTTTGTTCCAATACAGAGCAGTATCAAGCAGATTACTAGCCAGCAAACTTACTATCATCTGTCCCTGAAATCACTAACAGCTCTCCCCCTACACTATCTCTTCCAAGCACACACAGGCAGATTTTTCAGATACATTTTTGCCCTTGATCCCCCTCTGACATGCCACTGTCCAGGTCGTTGCACCCTTTAAACAACTTTAAAATCATTTTTCTGGCCAGAAATGTCTTTTTTAGATGTTAAAGTTCGCCTTCCCATTGAAGTCTATGGGGTTCGCGAACCGTTCGCGAACCGCTCGCATTTTTGCGCAAGTTCGCGAATATGTTCGCGAACTTTTTTTCCGACGTTCGCTACATCCCTAATGGGAATGTGTGGGGCCCACATCCAATTCTCTTGCCTGGGCCCACAATTGTATTAACACAGGAGCTTATTCAGAACTGTTAGGAGTGGATTGCATGTCAGATTGCATGTTGGCTGTCAGTCCAATAAATATCAAAACTGTTTATAGAAAGTTTAGTACATTTTTGTTGTTTCTTTCAAAAACAGCTGGAGCTAGCAGCAGGGTTTGTTTGAGTCTAGCTACAATGTGACTACACAATAAATCACTTTTCATCTAAAAACAACTATCCATGATCAAAGATCAGTTAAATTCAGTGCCAAAAATAAATTGTAGCCGTAATGTATTGCAGCATACTTTCCAGTTCACTGCCATCATAGTTTAAATACAATCTGGATGGGGGAACATGAACCATTCTTCTTGACTCATTCTTAGATTGTCTCTTTCTGAGTCTCTGCAGGATCAGAAGACTTGTAGCTGCATCTAGGCAGATCAATGCCAAAGCCCTATTCCATATTCTACAACTGAGTTTTATTCAGTTGAAACTGAATAGCTGCATATAAATTCTGGTTTGGTATTTGTCACAATACAGTTTCTAGAGCCAAGATGAAACATTGCTCTGATAGTTGCTACTGACTGTAAGGAACTTAACCTGGTGGTCTAGCGGCAGCGGGGTCCACGCCGCGTCCTCGGCGTGGACGCCCGCTGTGCTGCCTTCTTCTTCCTATGCCGGTTACTCTAGGGCGCGCGCGCTGCACGCGTGCATTATTTAAGGCGCAGTCGCGCTGGCGTGATGACGCCAGCGCGCAATTGGCGCGAGATTCAAATGTATAAAAGAGGAATTTGGCTTTCAGGTAATTGCCCGTTGTTAGGTTCAATTTGCCTTGTTCCTGGGTGTTGTATTATACTTCTTTTGACTGATAAGTCCCATAGGGAAGTACCCAAATTTCAGGTTGGGGACTTGGTTTGGTTATCCACTGGGAAAATTAAGTTTAAAATTCCAGCTCTTAAGCAAGGGCCCAAAGTTTTAGATCCATACCCTATTGTGGAAATCGTGAACCCAACCTCTGTCCGTCTTGAGTTACCTGAGATATTTTTATTATCTAACCTGTTTCATGTTTCTGTGTTGAAACCAGCCATACAGGTCCACCAACAATCAAGTCCTCTTCCAGTGTTGGTGAAAAATCTGGTCAAGTCCGATGCCAGGGTGGATTACCTTAGGAGACAATCCCATCCCAGGTCTCCTGGTAAGGTTGAGGGTCCAGTGGCCCCTCCTAGAGGGGGGGGTACTGTAAGGAACTTACCCTTGGTGGTCTAGCGGCAGCGGGGTCCACGCGTGCATTATTTAAAGGCGCAGTCGCGCTGGCGTGATGACGCCAGCGCGCAATTGGCGCGAGATTCAAATGTATAAAAGGGGAATTTGCCTTTCAGGTAATTGCCCATTGTTAGGTTCAATTTGCCTTGTTCCTGGGTGTTGTATTATACTTCTTTTGACTGATCAATTGTGTTTTGACCCTTGCCTGCCTGAATTACTACTCTGAACTCTCCAATCTTGATCCTGCCTGTTTGTGACTATTCTGATCTCTCCAATCCTGAAACTTGCCTGTTCTTCGACTATTCTACGATCTCTAATCCTGACTCTGGCCTGTCTGACTATTCTAACTGCTTGTGCTGGCCCGGCCTGCCTGTTCCTAGTGGCTTCCTATCTTCCAGCATCCTTGTAAAACAGTCGTGCCCCATTGCCTGCCAGAACTTATGCCTTGCTCCTCTTGTTAAGTCCAGGTGGCATCTGAGTATGCCGAGGGCTCCTCCCGAGGCCAAAGGCGGTCACTTAACTGGTGAAGTCGAGCTGAGACCAGGGTGCTTGGCATCTGTTCTGGTGTAGGGTGCCGACCGTGACACTGACCTTGGGACTACACCCAAACCAGTCAGTTCCCTGTCTTTTTTATGCCATCCACTACATAAAGCTAATGGCCCAACATACATAGTGCTTGTAAGTGGAGCTGCTATGACAGTTGAACAGTTATAAGTGTCACCCCTTTGACACTTTCTAATTTTATGATTTTTACTTATTTGACTCCTGTTTAAACTGTCCTTGGCTAAACCACTACAATTATATTTAAATTAAAAAAAAAAAAAAAAAGTTCTAAAATAAAATAAAGACAATGCAAATTTGTAAGGGCTTGTACAAAAAATAGCATAATTATTCAATCTTTCCAATAAGAGTCCTTATATAGCTTTTTATACTTGCAGCATGAAAATGGTAATGAGAATGGTAATGTTTTGGGAGTTGTGAAATTAAATGTTCAGTGATGTGATCTGCAGACTAAAAAATGATGTCTTCTATTATGTCTTTTATACTTTAGAGCCGATGAGCCTGTGCTTGGCAAGAGTCTCTCCTTGCACACTGTCATGTTGAGATTAATACATTGGTACCTTGGGTTTCTCTCGGTACAGGTATGTATTCACTATGTATTCTATCTCCTAACTGTTACATCATGTGACCATTCAGTCTAGCAACCAAACAATTAAAATTTTCCATAGCTCAGAATCTAGATCTAGCTCACATCTACTGTAGATCAGTGTCATAAAATGCGGAATCTAAACATCAACCTATCCACTTCTATTACATTCTTGGCATGTAATATTCTTAAGAACGATAAATTCAATTACATAAGTTTATTGATATAAAGGAATATGGAAGCTCAATGCATGTATGCATATGAATCAAAAAATTCCCACTTCGCACTGGTAAAATATATTTTCATACTGCAGGTTTTATACCATATGTGGAATTCAATTCAAAATGATTTATTAAACTGCTGAAATATTCTACAAGATAGGTTCCTTTACAGAGCTATATGTAATAATTCTATAAATCTATAATTTTGAAATCTTTTCCCACATCCTCTTATCTGATCATTGCAGCTATTTTAGACATGACCAAATACAAATACAATTTAAAATACACATCTATAATTATACATCTCCATTTTTCTACAATATTATCCTAGTTTGATGGGCTTTTTACTATGAACTTTACAATAGATTCCTCAACATTTTTGTTCTGGAAGTGTGACATTTTTATACACAATATTTTAATGTGATATGCATTGCTTCTAAATGTTGTGATGGCTGTATAACCAAAAGACCGGTAATATCAATCAACATTTTTTATACATTTAAAATTTGTGTAGTTCAAGTGCCTTCAAGCACATTATCAAGAAATACATTATACAGGTCTTTATGTGAGGTTGACAAGGACATCCGGACCAGGACACAGTATGAAGAAAATTCAGGAATAGGCCAAGTGTGAGGTGTTAGGAAGATTTAGCAGACTCAGGGTCCAAAGATCAAGCACAAGGAAACAGCAATGAAGACAGTCAGTAACAATCCAGGAGTCAGTAATGGGAATATCAGACAAAATAGTATTCACCTAGGAACCTATAAAATGGGAATTGAATCCAGGTCTGGAAAGGCTATTTATTCCAAAGTTGACCCTGGAGCACAGCATAGTGACCAAGTGTACAAATATCTCTTCACCCACATAGACATAATATCATCACCAGGGCCGTCACAATTTGTGCAATTTTGCCCTTTATAATTATATCTATGGTTTATGAAGATGAAATGTCCTTATAACTTGTTCCTCTATATGTTCCTGAGTGACAACTCCAGGGTTAAAATCAGTTTCTAGTTTGCACCATCAAGTTCTGCTCCTTGTTACATTTAAAAATCAAGTTTTTTCCCACTTATTGACCTTTAGTAGGAATGCATCTAAGGTGTGCTGTTAATGACTGGACTGATTTATTTAATACTTTTTTGTTACTCACACGGATCAAGTTATCTGGGGACATAGCATGCTACTTTGTGTCCTTTTGGAGACTGGACAATTTGTGTTTCCAGATGTTATTTATTTGTTACTGTAATCAAATTATGTCTAATTACATTATTTTATATTGCAGCTTTATTTGTATTATTATTATTTGCATGTAGTTACACCAACAAATGGTTGTATGCATAAAGAGGACCATGCCCAAAAGAGCTAACCGTCTAAAAGAGCTTTAGTTTCCCTTTATGATAGATTTAACCGAATCAGGTTTTTTCAGATAGAATTCTGTACTGTTCTTTCAGAAAATAGATGACTGTGTGTTTCATCATTTAACAGTTACAGGAGGCTTTATTCATGAACTGGACTTGACTGTTCATTAAAGTGTCTTTGAAAGTTGAAAGTGTTGTTTCACTATCATATTACAATATTTACAAAAGTCTGTGTTTTGTTATTTTAGGTAATTTTTATTTTCATTTCCATAAAAATGAATTGATAGATGGATATTACAAACTAGCTTGAATTAGCACATATTGCCATTTGTATTGTGTACAACTGAAACAAAAACTGTTTTTATCGTCTTGTACATTATTTTTCTAATTTACAAATCGGCCATATTTGACCAAGTTTTAAATGCTACTAGCAATGCTCAGTAAGTCAGAAGTAATTCCATTCAGGAATACATTCAGTAGGCTCACAACTTAACAAAAAACATGGTTTCCCTTTGATTACTGGGTTAATTGAAGTATTTGCCTTGAAATATAATGATTTCTCTCCAAATCATTCTTCCAGGGATAAGCCTAATAGGATATGTCCATGTATTGAGTAAGAAAATCAAGCTTAATCAATCTAATTTGCCTTTTAAATGACAGTTTAAAAATTCTCTGTTGCTTTGTCTAAAAGTTAAAATACAACCAAAGCCCAAATACAACGTTAAATTAAATTGCTTAGTTTAGTGAACAGAGTGCTGTTCACTGCTTAGTTTAGTGAACAGAGTGCTGTTCTAAACAGGAGAAAGGTGCTGACATGAGTCACCATATACTGTATGTGAGCAAGGGAATAGAGACATGTTGTCATCAGATTAAACCTGGAAATATACTCCATCTCATCCTACCTGCACTCCTGTCAAAAAGTATTTAATATAAAACTGTTGATATAATATGATTGCTAGTGAAATAAAGCAAGTACAAACAAATACAACATTTGAAAAAATGCTGGCAGTAGAAGACAAGAAAAACGAATTTTATGCATATATAAATATATACATATAAAATATATAAATAATAATATATAAAAAAGCTCTGTATTTAGGACAATTATAATTATTTTAGATTTGTAAATGGAGTTAGGGTTGAATTCAAACATCATGCATGACTTTAAATAATATGCTAAACTATTTAAAATAATATTTTGTCATTTGCAGGGTGCTTGTTTTAAACTTTGATATGCTTAAAGGTTTGCAAATTATTTCAAAAACAATTATATCAAAAACAATGAAAAAAATTGCCTAGAAGAGCAATACTAAAAAAGCACATTCTCACCTTTTGACTTTCCTTATCACTTTTGACTCTGTCACCTGGTCACGTCTCCCTCAGCTCCTTGCAGTGGCAGGCAGCACCCCGAGCCCCTCTGGGAGTTCCTAACACAGACAGGTAACCTTCCTGTTATGTGCCCTGACTTTACTAACACTCTCACTACAATTAAATACCTTTCCACAGGACAGCTTTCCTACTTGAACGTAGTGAGATCACATTTTTCCCATGATTTCCAAGACTCAAATTCTGAATTAATCTTGAAAATGAAAATTGAAAAACAGCTTAAAGGAACAGTTCAGTGTGAAAATAAAAACTGTGTAAATAGATAGACTGTGCAAAATAAAAAATGTTTCTAATATAGTTAGTTAGCCAAAAATGTAATATATAAAGGCTGGAGTGAACAGATGTCTAATAAAATAGCCAGAATCCAACTTCCTGCTTTTCAGCTCTATAACTCTGAGTTAGTCAGTGACTTGAAGGGGAGCCACATGGTACATTTCTGTTCAGTGAGTTTGCAATTGATCCTCAGCATTCAGCTCAGATTGAAAAGCAACAGATATGACCCATGTGGCCCCCCCTCAAGTCTCTGATTGGTTACTGCCTGGTAACCAGGGTAACCAGTCAGTGTAAACCAAGAGAGCTGAAAAGCAGGAAGTAGTGTCTGACTGACATTTTATACGTCAAATCACTCCAGCCTTTATACATTACATTTTTGGCTAACTAACTATATTAGAAACATGTTTTATTTTGTGCAGCCTATCTATTTACCCAGTTTTTATTTTTCCACTGAACAATTCCTTTAAATTTTGCTAATTTAACTCCTACATAAACTCGACTGCTTTTAGATGTCAAATATATATTCAAGTTTCCATGTGTTTTGTGCTTAATAAGTTGTGAATATGTGTGTTTTGCCATTTGAGATGCAAAAAAGACTTGAACTGCATTAAAAAGTTGAAATCCAATGTTAGTAAATCTGCCCCTTGTTGTTGTCCTAGTCAAGATACATGACAGAAAATCAACTCACCCATTAGCTCAGTAAGGAACAAACAAAATGTAGCTTAAGTACTTTCACTCCCACATGCAAATCATATCAAATCACATACAAGAATCATAAATGTTATTTATATATGATAGAATCTAGAATGAAGGAGCCTGGATAAGTGCTGCACTTAGGCTGATCATTCTAAACATAAACAGATAAACAGATAAACTGTTAATGAAAGCATAATGAAAAAGCAGGGTTCAAAAGAGACAAACCTGTTATTGCCCCCTGCTCTGAAACAAGCATTGATTATGTAGAGAAATTAAAACAACGATGCATTTCTGCCTAAAAACCCATTTTCAGTATCTTATGTGGAGCCCTACAAAAAATTACACTTGCCTGGCCTTCGGGATCCCCCTTTCCATTGGTGTTACAGGTCCATAGCAGAGCCTCACACCCAATGAACAAAGAAACAAATTCTAATTTACAATCAAGGGTTCCCTGGAGTACTTAATTTTTTTTTACAAAGAGTGTTATTCTACATCACCCACAGCACCCTCAAACAAAAACACATCTCAAATGGGGTACTTCTCTTACCAATCATGAAAATCAAGGCAATATACATATACAGGCATTCTAATCCCTTCATAGGCAACCACGATATATATGCAAGTAGATGGGGATATCGATTAAAATATACATTTACTGTATGACTCCAACTAATGCTCTATATATTAGTTAACCCTTGTGCAGGCTGTGCAGGGTTTTGGATTCAGGCACATGCAACCAAAAAAATCATGGAACTGGGGAAGGAAAGTCTACAACAAACTCAGACTGAATACATTTGGTCTTCAACCTAAGTACAGATCAAGGGTCCCTGAGAACTTTGAATTTCTTTGCTATACATCATGGGGTATATTTATCAAAGAGTGAAGTTAATAGTGAAGTTCCGCCACTAGAGTGAAATTCCGCCACTCTCCATTCATTTCTATGGGATTTTTATAGGAGTATTTATCAAAGGGTGAACCTTCACTTCACCCATTGATAAATACGCCTTTCAAAATCCCATAGAAATGAATTGGGAGCTGCGGAATTTCACTCTAGTGGCGGAACTTCACTCTTTGATAAATTTACCCCCATATGTCTCATACAAGGGGCAAAGGCAGGGTAGGGTAATTAAGGCATGACCTTATTTATAATGCCCCTCCTATTTTCTGTGAACTTTATACATTGAATAACAGGCTACATATTACAAACAAGGGAAAGTTGTGCTCACCACTCATTTTTAAAAACATTAGGCGGGGATGCAATGAGGCTGTGACCACACGTAGTGACTTTGACGTAGTTGGCCATCTTAAATATATTGCAATATATGGACAAACAATCCCTGTTTTGTGTAAAGGGTAAGGCATTTTTCAGTAGCAGTATGCACAACATGTCTGTCTTAAATATATTGATAATGGGTTGAGTGCATAGGCTACATATTACATTATCACTGTAATATAGGAAATTTACCTTTTTTAACAACATTTGCCTGGGTAACATCAAAGCTTATTTTTGCTAAACAGTTAATCTGCTTTAGCTCAAACTATCAGTTTATGAATAATGTGAAATTGAAATTAATGACATTATTTTGATCATTGAAGGCAAGATTTTGAGAACTGAATCAGGCTCAGTAAAAAAAGAATAGTATGTTTTCAAAACAAAGTATATGTGCTAAACAGTCCATCACACTGCCTCTCATGCTCTCATTTCAAATGAATATTTGTCAAGTGGTACAGACTTCCAAATGATCTGGAGAATATATTACCGGTCAAGTGACCATTAACTGTTGGAGGGGGGAAATATTTTTCAAGCACAGTCAGACAAAACAAGAAATCAATATATATAATCATTAAACTCTGCCTGCTGTAAGAGGCAATAGAAAAATGGGTTGATGCGAAACAATTTTGCTGTTGTGAGGAGTTCAGTGGTATTGAAGCAGATATTTATTGTAATATAACCTTCAAATGTAACAAAAATGTTAGTTAATTCAATATATTTATAATGCTAAATGACATCATGTATAATTATTGTACTTTGCATACTGGTGCTACAATGGCAAATAGACTTACATAGTTACATAGTTACACAGTTAAATTTGGTTGAAAAAAGACAAAGTCCATCAAGTTCAACCCCTCCAAATGAAAACCCAACATCTTCATACACATCCCTCAATACTTTTAATTAAATTATATATACCCATACCTATCCTAACTATAGAGCTTAGTATCACAATAGCCTTTGATATTATGTCTGTCCAAAAAATCATCCAAGCCATTCTTAAAGGCATTAATTGAATCAGCCATCACACGGCAGTGCATTCCACAACCTCACCGTCCTGACTTGTACATGTAGCGCTATAGTAAACTGCTTTGTATTTAGCAGTTTTAGCTACTTTTCTTTGTGGGCTGATACCACAGATGAGTTCTATTTCTCAGGGGCAAGCCCTCGCAACGCGGTGGAGGCAGGGTGTTGTGCAACTGTAACTATGTGCGATAGCATAATGATGGGCGCCAGTAGTTCTTTAACGGTTGAACATAGAACTGTACTTATTGAACAATAGCACATAGATCATTCAGCACATTGATCCACAATGGAGCATAGAATATACACAGCAGTATAAAGGAAGCATAAACTCACAGCACGTGTAGGCTGAATCCCCACAGGCTAGGGAATATACAGCAGAAAGTAAGTTGACAGCGTGTGATGGGTATTGCCCAGTTTTTTTTTCTTCCAGTGGCAGACTAGGGGAATTCCTATCATCCGTATCTCAACACTTAGGTCCTTTCTCCAGGTCAGTAATACCCTGGGATCTTAATCCTTCTAATCTCCTCGGCGGAGCCTTGAGCTGTTCAACTAAATAACCTCTCTATCACTCCTAGAGTGATCTATAATTGAGTATAGCTGTCTAATTACTAGGGCCAAGGCGCCTAGGGTCGACACTACCCACTCCCAGCCTGCTTGGTTGGGCTAAAGCAATGGACCCAGACCTCATGGTTCCTAAACCTTTTATACTCTGGCACAGTGCCATCTGGTGTACACTGTGTGAACTACAGGGGTTACATAAGCACAAGGTCCCCATAAGGATCCACTGAGGTGTCCATATAACTAGGGATGTGCCTGTCTGTAATGTGTAAGGGTGTCTAAGATTTTCACATCCCTACATACATATACATCTTTTTTGTGATATTGTGTTTGCACTTATCTCAGTTTTCTTAACTATAAGTGGGGAATTATGTGTCTGACAATAAAAATAGTGGGTCAAGCTCAGGATATCAAGGTGCATGTCTAAAAACAAAAGATATACATTCTGTCAAAATTCTGGTGCCAGGTACTCTTTTTTTTCTTAACAAATCATTCAGGCAAAATAAAATTCCAGCTGAAATAATGGCTACTCAGGCAGTATAGAATAGAAAAAATACTTAACATGGTAATATACATCTACCTCCATGTAAAACATGAAAATATAACAAGAGTTGCCAATGACCTTTTCTCCCAAAAGACACTTTTCCAATATCAATCCTTCTTTTGCCTTCATTACAGTCAATCACCACCAGTACTACTCACCTTATCTCTTAAACCACTCATTCAGATTTAAAACCTCAATATGGGTGTCAATACCAGCTGTATGTTCATGATAGTCAACTCTACATCAAATCTTCCATTCTCTCTTCCCTTTTGTCTCTTATCTCTAGCTTCCTGACATCCACCTGTCATCATGGATATTCAACCACCTGAGCTTAAAATATTTACCATCAACCACCACTTTTTTACCTTTTCACAGTCTTCTTCTTACTATTTTCAGTAATGAAACTACTGTATAATACACTCTTGAGTCCACAATTTCTTCCTCACCCTGGCAGTCTTCACTAGTTCGCTTAGGTATTGGTCACTTTTAGTGTCTGAGATTATTAGATACAAGGACATATTTTAATGATCCTTCCCTTTTCCTCCCCCCACCCCAACTCTGATATGTGCATCTCAATTTCATGGACAAAATAATCCATCAGTAATATATTAATATAATAAAAATGTGTATCCTGAGCCTTAATTTTATGCACAGTTCAATGAATTATACAGTATATTGGTATATACCCAAACTGATACAGATATAAATACAAATATAATATGCTGCTTTCATGACTGAGTTCATGGAAATGCTTTTTCCACAGAAATAGGAACTCCCTAACTACCTGACTATGGTAATACACCATAAAACCTTATGTATTATAAAAGGTAATACAACCACAAAAATAAGATTATTACAAGTTTTTGTTGAGTTCGCAGCTATACAATATTCTATTGTCCTAATAAATAAAGGACGTGTACTGTATTTTTGAACATTTAGCACAAATCCTCAGAAAGGCTAGATCAGAAATACTTTGAAACTATTTGTTTTTTCTTGGGCAATGGATTTTACAGAAAAAAACATTTTTCTATGAGAACAAAAATTGAAACACAGAAGTGTTAAAATGTACTTTGAAATGTTATGCATTTAACTATGCATTGTTTCTAGCTTTGCTAAAAGAAAATGTAAATCAGTATGAGCTGAACATTCATCACTGGCATTAAGCTTCCTGCTGGTCTCAAATGCAAACCATAGGAGGTTAGTATATCTTCCAAATCCTCAGAATATGTTCATTTGTGAGCACTCCAAATATTGTATGCATACAAATCCACATATTTTTCATCATGTTCACTGCTTGTGTGCCATACCAAATGATAATTTGTTCAGCTCTTTAATACCTAACTATTAATCAGTGATACTTAAGTTTTTGCATGTCATTGAATAAAAATGGGAAATGTTACAAGTACAGAGGTACAATTATGGAACTAGAAAAAATGCTGTCTAACAGTGTTTTGCCATGTGGATTCTTCATAGTAAGATTAATGGTAGCCTTCAAACAGGCATTCCAGCAAAAAATGGTTGGTATTTGTCCAAATCTGAAATTTGGGATTAGGTGCATTCTTAGAAAAAACATTTCCTACTGCTTTATTAGCAGATTGATTTTGGAAATATTAATTAACTGTAATTGCTAAAAAGTTATCACCCTCTTCTTCTCTTCTTGCAATGAAAAATATAAATACACTTTTAAATATTTGTGTAAGATAAAAATTTTTGTGCAGTCTTTAGTGCACAATGTTCATTTGTAGAGATCCTGTCATGTTTCAGATTATTGATAGTTACGAGATGTTTAATTGTAACATTACAGCTTTAAGTTTTAGATGCATGTGATCTAAAATACTAGTGCTCTGTGTTCATGCTGACAACCTTAATGAACTGTGAGCACTGAACATTTTTAATGTATGAAAATGTACTCTAATGTACTCTAAAGCTGTAATCTATTGGGAGCTTTAGCTGTTAATCTGCACATGCCCCTCCTTTTCCAAATAACCTATCCCCCTCTTACTCCTCATTTCTTTAGAAGGAGATTTGTAAGATGGAAAAATTTAGATGTGCAGTTCCCTAGTACTAATGAATGCTTTGGTAATTCTATTCATACTGAAGCTGTTCTCTGTTAAACTATAGATACTAAAACTTTGCAATGTTGTGTGCTTTCCCAAACTGCACTGCTCAGTAATTCTCATTACTATGGAAATGCCACAATGTTATATGTCAGATAGACAAGCCTGTACCCAGCATGACAGGCACATGCCCTACATAGCCAACACAGTACCTTGAAAAAGTAGGAATATATATTCTCCTTTGCTACAATGTGCTGCTGAGTAGTATTATGAGTAGTATTATGGGCTATGGAATGGCTAACTCTTCTGAATTAGATAGTCAGGTGTATTTCAGGCATGGGTCTTCATTTTCTTTAACAGCTGTAGTCCTTCTACCAGATAAGACAACACTCCCTGAAACATTTAATTATGTTTGGTCCTACTTTATGGAATATCAATATCTGTTTGGTCCATTTGGTGATAAAAATAAGTCACTTTTGATCTCCTAGAAGATGAGGAGACTATCCCTGAAATGTTTTGTTGCATGTGGTGTCTATATGCTAACATTAAATTGCTGCAGAAATCAGGTACACCGGACCCATACGTTTTTGCACAAAATAAATATTACATTTTGCATTAATTTATACTTTGGCTAGACCAATTCTAACGTGTAAAGATTGTCGAAATTTGAGACACAAACTATTGCTTATTTTTAGGGAGAAGGGCGCATGTATTGTTGTCAAACATCTAATTCTTTCTTTCTCATAAACTCGGTAAGAGTTTCTGCCATTCTGTATTTCTTAGCTGACAGAAGCTTCCCTTAGTATTTGTGAAACTATTATGTACTTTAAATAAATTAAAATAATATTTTGGATGAGTTTTCCTGCTAAAATATTATAGTTTCATCTATAAAATAAATCTGTTTCAATCATAGAATTTAAGTATAAAAAAAAAATCATATTTTGTAGATGTTTATCAACCATCTCCTTAAGATCTAATAAATACAATTCTGGATATTGTTGGGGTTGGAACACTTTTTACTGGGATAAAATAGTGATTCTTTCTTCTTGTTCTTTTTCTTCCCTAAAAACCATGATTGTAATGAAAAAACAGCAGATATGCCTTTAGGGGGAATATCACAGTACTAAAGTAATATACATTTTTTTCTTCCATGAGAAATATTTGCCTCTAGGCACACTGCTATGCCATCAAAGTAAAGTTAAAGTTCTATGCACAAATAAGATTTAACAATGGTGGTAAATCTCTTTGTTTAATCCAAAAATAGATGTGATAATATGTAGGCAATCAATAAGAAACACTATAAGTAGCCATGTACAAAATGTCTCAATGTCTTAAATATATTGATAATGGGTTGAGTGCAGAGGACTCTTGTATTTGTCTATATGTACAGTATTTTGTAGTCACAGCCTCATTGCACCCCAGCCTAATGGTTTTAAAAATTAGTGGTGAGCACAACTTTCCCTTGTTTGTTATAGTTTATACAGGAGCAGTGGCCAGCTCCATGTTGTAGCCCCCACCCTTTCCAGCTATAGTCAGGTGATCCCAGTTGGTGGCCAATAAAAGAGCAACCATGTTTGGGAGTTTTAACCTTGAAAGCAGCAAGTAAGTTGCAGGTAAAACTTTGTAAAATTTATAATGAAGCAATAGAATTCTTAATGAATCAGATGGAAATTGAGCATAGGAATGGCCAGATATGGGATGACTTTGACGTAGTTGGCCAGCTTAAATATATTGCAATATATGGACAAACAAGCCCTGTGTTTTTTAAAGGGTAAGGCATTTTTTTGAGTGCAGATGACTTCTTGTATTTGTCTATATGTATTTTGTGGTCACAGCCTCATTGCACCCCCGCCTAATGGTTTTAAATATTAGAAGTGAGCACAACTTTTCTTTGTTTGTCTTAAAGAACAAAAACTATATTTAAGTTTATTTCTGGGAGACTATGGGAGAGATGTTTTGGCCAGCAATATACAGTGTATATGTGTGTGTATATATATATATATATATATATATATATATATATATATATACAGTAGTACTACCTAGGGCAGCACTCTGCTTCTGTGTTAGCCTCGGGTGCATGGTAAGTGTTTCAAAGAATACTGAAGACCAGCAACACCGAGATTTCTTGTGATAGAAAATAAATGTGCGTGTACAGACAACGTGTATTTACTGTACATACTTGTAATTGTTGATTGTCTTATACATTTTTGCACTAGGTGCTTCCAATAGTTTAAGGATACTCTATGCACAGTTATTTATATTGACTGTAGTTCTTATACTTCACCTTTTCACAGAATGTGTTCATAATTTTTATAGTCAAAAGTTTATTCCAAACAGGTTCAAAGTGGCATAATGTAAGTATTGTAAAGTACATTTGGAGAGCCTTTTTCCCTTTATTTCCTTAGCTATAGAATAGTGAATTCCAGTACTGTTTGTCTTGAAGTTCCAACAGGAAAAAGTAAGCCAAAAAGAAGTTTACTAGACATTCTGCTTGCAGTCATTTTCCAAATAAATGGGCTAATTTTCTCCAAGATATTAAAACAGTGATACTAAAATCTACCAATTTTAAATATAAATTGAAACTATGTTAGAGCAATAAATGTGATCCTACTAAAACAACATTCTTATGACCAGTATTTATCAAATTAGCAAATTACATTACTATAGTAAGCATTTTCACAGCAACACCAAGAATAGATTAGCAAAGGAGAGATGTGACAAAAAAAGATTGCTTTTGATGTTAGAGTAATTCATAAAAAACATAATGTCTTCTCAAATAACCCTGCTCGATTTGTACATCAAATACACGCATACAAATTTTAAGAAGCTTTACACAGACATTATATTTGGTGTTTTATGGGGTTAAAAACCACAGTATAGGTGCAGGTCAGCAATTCTGTTGATCCTGGAAAGCAACTGAGGTGACATAAAAAACTCTTGTTTAAATGGTGCTATAATATAGTTTGTACTGGAATTTTTTATATCTTACAGATGTACTGACTAGTTTACAAAATCACAGTAAAATCGTTGCTGTCTGCAAGGCAGACAGCATGACCCTTTCAAGGGTTAATGTAAAAAATGCAATACAAAATATCACATTCATTATACTTATTTCATTAAGTTTAGCCTGCACTTGTTTATATGCTACCATGTGACATGTAGATGAACTAGTTACTAGCTGATAAAGCAATATGAGTATTGTATGAGTTGACAGTTTTAAAGATACAAATACCTTTTTACTAGCATAGTTGCTAAATTCCACAGATTGCAACCAATAATATCTTGCTCTTCTAATTTCAAGTAGCCTAATAAAGAAGAGTTGCTAATTAGAATATTTGATCTACTGAACTAATCAAGTCTTTATCTGACAGCCCTAGCTATGACAGTATATGGGAGCATATGGGCCAAATATGTCTGTGCTCCATGGGGAGTATTCTCTTTTAACAAGATTTAAGCTTTAAGTTACCCTTACAACAACATAAAACAATAACATCCATAGTAAAAGGACATGATTATTGAATCAAATGTGACACACCTTAGGCATCATCTACGTATTGCACCATATTTATGGGCCCTCAAATTTCCCTGCAATCTGTATTGGTTTATATTGAACCATAGTTATGCATAAACTCATATTCATTCATTCATTCAGTGCAGATACCGTACATCAAAATAAATGGGCAGAAGTGTCACTCTTATGCCAAATGCCATAAACGACGCCAACCAGACTTTCAACAAAATTGTTAAACTTTAATGCATCAGTTGCAGTCGTGTCAGGCACATCCTACCGATGACCACAATGACATAATTTCTAAATTATACTGTTTACACTGCAAATAATTTACTCTACCATATACAATTTAATTACTGTACTAACAAGTGTATTTTTTGTAGCTGTAATATTGGTGTGTAGGCAGCCATCCCAGGTTGTTTTGTCTGATCCTGTGCTTTCAGAAAGAGCTGGCACTTCACAATGGAACTGCTTTTGTTTCTCCTACTTAATGTAACTAAAGAAGGTACAGTGGGGCTTGGATTTTTACTATTGTGTTCTATTCTCCAATCTACCAGGGATCGGGGGGGCAGTGCAGCAGTAAAGAGAGACTGAATTTTATCTGAACACAAGTCACATGACTGAGAGCATCTGGGAAACTAACAACATGTCTACTACATAACCGATTTTAAAATTAAATATAAAAGCATCTGTTTGCTCTTTTACTATTAACTGATGCATTTTGAAAAAACATGTTTTCCTGTTACAGAATCCCTTTAAGCTTTATTATAAATGTACCCTTAGAGATCCAAAACTAAGAAATGGGATGTGAAAATGTAACATTTCAGGAGGGGTAAGTAATGCAAGTAAGTGACAATTTTGTGTAACACCCTCTTGGCGACCCACCTGGTGCCAAGGTTGTACATTCTTACTAATTCAGGCCCTGAGTCCCCTTTGCAAGGTGAAAGGGTACTGGGAAGTTCCTCTTTTGGCAGTGCCTCCACCTAATGGGATCCGGAAATACACCTGCTAGTGGCCCCATAAGGAAAAAATTCAAACACACAAACTTCTGTGTAACAAATGTAACTTTATGCAAGATTAAAGGCAAAGTAAAATACTGTATGCATTCACTTGGCATTACCCACACCCTGGAGAACCTGTGACGGTCCCATCCTGGCACCTCCCTGCCAGGCAAAGTCCTGCACTACTCCTTTGGCAGAAAAACCTTCCCTTTTTCCCAAAGAGCACCATTGTCCTATGGTTGAGCCCAAATACCTCTCTGGCTGGACAGAGGTAATTTGCTCCCACGTGGCTGACACAACAAAAAAGCCTGTATCACAAAGTCTGTATCACACACAAGAGACATGCTGGATCCTTTCTTTTTTTCTACCCTCCTTCAGGCATCCTTGGGATTCACATAGATGGGTAGGCTCACAAAGAGCTGGAACAGGCATCCACAGCGATGACATCCTCAGAAGCTCTAGGCTCTCCTAGTCAAGCACACTACTTGCTTTATCCTCCAGCTGAAATATAGCTCCCAATTCTCTCCATAATGCGAGCATGTAAAATTCCAGTTTTGCATTTTGGAGCTTCAGACCCTCCTGGCCTAGCTCCCAGACTTGGGCTGCTGCACCCCAGTCATCCAGGGGCTCCTCCAGCTTTTTGCCCCTTACATCTTTGTAGCAGTTTCTGTCCACCCTCTCTCAGTGAAAGTGAAAGCAGGAATGGCAAATGTGAGCATATGGCTCTCCTATATATCCAAAGGTGGTGCAGAAGCAACTCCTTGTGACACCCTCCGGTATCTGTCAGACACACTGCATTGGGACAAGGCTCCAAGACTATACAACTCCTATATTACACCCTCCTTAAATACAGCCAATTCTGACTATGATCTGTGACACAGGCTTGATCAGAGGGAGCTGATCAAAATGACACAGAAGAGTACCTACTAGACAAAAGTTTGGGTTGAGAAATGTTACTGCCAGAAAAGAACTGTGCCTCTGGACTTGTGAAGCAATCCCTTTGCATGAGGTATTTAATTACATTTTTAGTTAATTTTTTTGGGCTTTAGTTGTCCTTTTTTCACAACAATTATTAAACAATCTTTGAAATGACTTAATAGATGAACTGGTTAAGTTAACATAACTGAATAATTAGCACCAACTTAATGAACAGCTTCAGAAGCAGAATTGCTCACAAATATTGTGCTGTTAGTAAAGCACACATTACCTGTAAAAGGAGTATTTATTTTCCAATAAAGAAACACCCAAGGGACAATTTAACTGCAATTTCATTTGCAGGGTAATGTGAAGAGTATAGCGAATATCTCTTAAATTTGAATGCTGCTTAAACTGGTTCAAATAAAACAAACAAAAATCCCTGCATATTTGATAATTAACTTTCAATTCTGTTCTGTGAACTTTTCTCCCCTTCATTAAAGAATCTGATTTGGGCTGATAATTGCATTTGCTAACAGATGTCTTATTGTTACTATTTCCAAAATGAAGTTTTTTTCAACTGATTTACTGTTTTGACATTTTCAGGTTTTGTATTGATTTAACAATAAACAATGCAAACCTATTATTTTGAGAAAATAAACCAAATGTGTATATGCATAAGATAGCAATAAATGATATAACCTAAACAAATATGCTTACCTGGGAACATGACTTCTGTTATCATTACTACTTGGAGCAGACAGTGCATAATCCATAGTACTTTCTGGGGTGGGGGGACTTGTGTAAGATTTATAAATATTGGGAGGTGGACTTATGAGGAGCTGCCATATTTGACTTGGGAATTTTAACTAACGTCCATAATAGGGACATACTTGGCAGCTCCTGCAAATATTGAAAACTTGAGCAGAGGTTAAGCACAAGACAGCCGCAACTCCATACTACAATTGTGAATTTGCTTATGCCTATAAAATAAAACACTAGTAAGTAGAATGCATTTTGAAACCCGTACCTGGTACAAAACATTGTGACCCAGGATCAGGCTTCATGAAAGCTACATGTGTAGATATGAGTACAGCTAGCACACTTTCCCCTTTCATTCAGCAAATTCTATATTCCCTAATCAATAAGTACATTATACAGGTTACATAGCAATATATCTTTGTAACATGATATACATAAATGGCCCTTAAATAGTCCATATTCATCAAATATTCATTAGCTATACTTTCAGAAATCTAAACTTAACCAACATACTAGGAAATTACACAAAGCTGGTTGCATAAAAATATGATTTAGACCCACTGGTAAATGAGTTCTAAGATGGAGCAACCAGAAAATTTCTCTTGTGTAGTAATATCAATGAATCACTTGTTCTGATCCCTCCTCTCTTGTCTATGGTTTGAACACTCACTAAAGAAATTTAACTAATTATTGAATCCTCTTCTAGAGTGGGTCTAGCACATTTCAAGCAGGCCAACTATCAGAATATTCTGGAGACTTGCAGTGCATATTGGATATAATCTTATGACATTTCTTATGTTAATGTGAGCTATAACTTGAAATAAAATATATTTTACCAAAGTTTTTTTTTTCCTCATCTTTATCTTTCCTTTTGGGGACTACAAAGATGTGCTGGCTGCATTCATGTCCATATTATAAGCCCTATCATCTGCTTGATAACATTGCTCAAGAAATCTTTTGGAATTGTGTAATAAAAGGCACTACATTTGCCCAGTTGCAGTAACTCATAGTAACCAATCAGCAGGTAGCATTTACTGGTCACCTGTTTTAAGTCAAATATCTTATTGGTTGCTATGGGTTACTGCCCCATGGCAAACCTATTACTTTTTATAACATATGGGGGTATTTTTCATGTCCTGAGTTCTTTTTACAAAATCAGTTTGGGATTTATCTTAAGAAACAGGAACTGTCCCACTGAGTGGATTTTAGCTTAAATGCTGCTGTATATATTAATATTTTCAGTGCCTCCCTATTTGAAAGTTGAAAAGAGGAGGAAGAGGGCAAACCACTCAAAACTTATAATAACAATGAAGACCATTTGAAAAGTGTCTAGGAATACAACATTCTATAACATACTGAAAGCCTAATGAAAGTCCCTTTAAAAGAGTCCTCTGCACCAAAACTGTGTTTTGCATCATTAAAAAGATATGATTTAAATTGCTATTGAAAGTATTGTCTGTCACTTGGCACTAGGAAGCCCTGTACTGTATGTTCTGCTTAGTGCACTTCTACCTCACCTTTAATAAATGAGCCCAACAACTAGTTTCACAATGTTTGTAATGTTACTTATCCCAGCACCTATTATCATCATCTTAAAAGCCAAACACTCACACTAGCTCAATTTGATACTTCTACTGTACCCCTTTCATCCTCCTACCTTATTCTGAGTAACACTCATGTATTCAAAGGGATAATGTACCCCACTGTAAATTATGATAGTAGAAGTCACTGAGGGTTTTGTTACCATATAAAGTCACAAGGCTTCAGGCTGAGTTACAGTGATATCACTAATGGATTATAAGGGATAATATACTACATATTATAAATTATATGGATATTAGAAGACTAGTGGTCACTGACCATATAAAGACACAAGGCTGCAGGCTGTGTTTGGGAGAGGATAGAGATTCATTGGGATTACTGATCAATAAAGGGTATATTTATGTGTAACTGAGATGATAATATAATAGTGTGGTTGTAGCACTGAAAAACCCAAGGTAACAATGAACAAGAGGTACTAGCAATGTTGGGTCTTTAGGAGATAAGTATAAGATAAGTATTTAGTTAAGGTGCTGGCTGTTGAAGAACCAAGTGAAAAGTGTAAATCATAACACCTTTAGAATCCAGTGCAAATGTTTCTACCTGAAAGCAGCATAAATAACATGGTTACTACCAGTTAGAAAATGAAGATCTGATTGCTTGCTATAGGCAACTGCTATCAGCCACACTGTGCTTGCACCTAACACCGGTAAAAAGCTCTTTATTCCCTTGTGCCTTGTGCAATCACAAGGGAGTCTTGGACTTAGTGCCTGCTCGGAGCAGATAACCTTTGGTTATACTGTATCTCTCCTTTTTTATGCAGCACTAACAATGATGTGAATGATTTTTCTTAGTGGTTTTCAGCTTGGTCCCATTGCAATTAGATCCTTATGCCTAATATTCAAATAGTAATTGATGAATTCTAAAATCATGTTAGTTATGATTGCAGCATATGAAATAAACAATAACCAGAAGCCAAAAAGAAATACATAATACTTTTAAGAAACCTACTAAAACTAAATCAACTTCTGCAAGATCAAAATGAATTAAGGATGAATAGGAAAATCCATGTTAATCAATATTATGCTGATTCTTAAACCAAATCAATATAAATATGTTTTTACCTCAGTTAGCAGAAAGAGAACATACTATTCAAAGCTGATGTCATGGTCAGCACCCTAAATTTAGAACCAATGCTAAGCACCCTGTTCACGGCTCTTGCTTCTGCCTTTAACAGCCGCCTTTCACCTCGGGAGGAGCCCTCAGCTAATCTGATGCCACCAAGTCTTATTAATAGAGGTGCCAAGTGAAAGGTTCTGAACGAGCAAAGGGGCACAACGGTAATGCAAACTTTGGGCAGATGGTGATGTTACAAGGCGTAGACAGAAAGCATAGTCAGATCAGGCGGGGTCGGGGCAGGCAAAGTACAAATGGAGTCAGGCAGTCAAGGGTTAAACTAGGAGCTCAATCAGAAGGGATACGGAATAAGCAGAATCGGTTTCCAGGCAGGGGTCAGGATACAGAAGTCAGAATCGTCAAAAACCAGGCAGGAATCACAACAAGGTATCAGAATCAGACAACAAACAATCCAGGAATTCTCTAGGGATGAACCTATAACAGGCAGTGAAAAAATCCAAAGTGTCTCTATAAAAACAGAAGAGGCGCGCCGCACACGCCCTAGTTACTGACGCCTACGAAGAGGAGCGGCGTGGCAGGCATCCCCGCCGTGCCTCTGGACAGTAACTTATTACATCTGGGCCCTAAACGTGTGTCTTTGGTTGGAAGAGAATAAACTATGTAAACAAACTTTTCAAATGTCTGCTCTCCATAAACTGTAACAATGCGAGCACTGCCAGCAAGAGTACAAAATATAAAGGATTTATATGGAAGGTGGGTCTCTTTACTAACAAAGGCGAGACATTTAAGTGAGATGGCCATTTAACTTTCCTAGTTTATAGGGTATGTAGGAAACACTATCAATATAGCAGAAACAATTATTTCCCTGTCTAAAGTTGATAAATTATGGCAAACCAATTCCAACAACTAATTTCTTATCCCTCTCCGCTAACTGCCATTTCAGGAAATGTAGCTCTTTTTTTTAATAAACATTAAAGCCTCATTTGCAGCACGGTCTAGTTTCTAGAACTACTTTATTGTTTAATAAACCATAAAAAAAAATTTAAAAATCATGCCATTATTACTATATTAATACTTCATATTATTACAAAGATATAGGATTATTGAGTAAACTTTGCCTTTAAAGATTAGTGTGCTGATTATTTAAATTTTTGTATCACTAAACTGTACTATCACTACAAGTTACAACTTTTCTAATTCGTGTTGTAAATCCTGCAAACACAATAAAATAGAGACACTACAAGATATTTTCCATTATGAAGGCAGTTTGGTCAATAATAAGAGGTTAGTTAATTGTTTTACAGTGCTTAAATTAAACATATTGTTTACTTATCCGATAATGGCATGCAGGGGTTAATAGACCATATTACAATGTTACAATGCAGTTTTACCCTTTCGAAAACAGTTTTTTAAGATCCTGGTCGCACATTCATCTAGACAGGGATTTTCTTTGATTTTTAACAATTTACCATAGAAGAATGATTATAAGTGTTTATTCCCCTACACAATTACATATTGTCTTTTTTGTTTATTAAGAAAGTGTAAACAAAGCTCTATCAAACAGCCTAACTCTCAACAGAAATTGTTAGCAAATGCTGAGCCAAGTATAGTTTACTACTTTTTACTCCCACACAAACAGCTATAAAATATAAACAGCAGAATAAATTGCCCATCTGTTGCTATAAATCAAAAATACAATCTTATCCTACTGTAACACAAGGTAAATACAATAATGGTAAAATCTATAGCTGCAGAGATGATAAAGTATCTAGGGCAGCTGCCCTCTACTCTGTGGCCTGGGCACCACTCATGATCACGCACTGAACTGTAAACAGAGAAATACATCAATAATCTGCTATTTTTAACTTTTAATAGCTTCAAATGTTTTGATCTTTAGATTGCGACAGTAAAATGTATTTTTCTGAAATATATCATACTTTTGGAGACAGCTCCAAGGTAAAGGTCTTATGCAGGGCTTTGTTGTTGAGCAGGAAATGAATTGAAAATGATTTAATTAACCTGATAATCACAGAGCTGTGACTGTGCGTGCAAACATACTCTCTGCTGCTGAGTTTTAGAAGCAGTTTCCTTCTTTCAAAAAGCACACTTCTTTTAGTAATTCAATTACCTCTGGGAGCACTATTGTTATTCAGTCACTAAAGAGGGGGCAGCACAGAGGTGAGAACATCAGGGGTTTGTCCACATTGTTTCTAAAATTCTAATTCATGATTAAGACAATTAGCTTGATACTCTTTAAAAAGGTACACATATTCTCTAGTAATATATAGTATATTAACAGTGCATAAGGTGTTTTTTTTCTATAATTATATTTAAAATTAATATTCCACAAAACAGTGCTATTCCATAGCAGGTGTTCATATATCTACATATAATGTGTATATAGTTGTTTTAATTCTTTTTATAGGTAACTTGGATTTAATTTATAATCATGTCTGTAGGTTATTCCACACAATAAGTAAAGATGCCTCTGTATACACTTCTTTTCTCATATCAGCCTCAGTTTTTGTGAGCTGCCCAGTTAATTATTTTTATTCTATCTTTTATTTGCCTCCATACTAAGGATGTTCTCATAAAGGCGACAATGACATTTTCAAATAACATTTTCTCTCCCATTACTTGAGGAGTAAAGTTCTAGCAATCACCCCTAAATGAACCATAAAAAATCTAATGTTCCCTAGCTGTCTATGTATATCCTAATTTACAGTTATAAATATTCTCAGTGATAAACATTATATTGTCTCATCATTTTACGTTAGATCAGTTACAGCTGTGATAACTGTGGACCAAAACAAGTAAACATGATTTGCCTAAGAGCTCACAACCCAAATAGATTTGATTACCATACCTTATATTTTTAACAATTGTAGAGTAAAACCGAAAGCAATAAGTAATTTATTGCTCATGCTTCACAAGTAATGATTCAATTATACTGAACAGCTTCTAGTTGTTGATTTTTTAGCTTTTATTATAGCAGTTATTTCATACTTAAAGTACATTGGCATACCAATGATGTAATGTTATATTACAGGCCACCAAATATGATTTAAATTATGTTCGTAACTTTGTAATGTTTCTGCTATTTTTATTGCACCTGCCACGAAAGGGAATATAAATACAATCTATGAAAATGACTTTAAGGGGGCCTGCTTTTAAAGAACAGTGATTAAAATGTATTGAATCACCAAAGCTTTTTACTCTCTAAGCACTTTAGTATGACAATGTTTAAGGCCTTGGCCTGTGAAGCTTAGTGTACAGTGATTGGAAATTATTGGAGTGCTTCAATTTTTTAGGAGCATTTCAATCTCTCAAATTGGACTTCATATGTGGAAGACTGAATCCCTCTTCAATATGAGAATCACTTCAATAATTTTAAATCACTCTTTACTGTACAGACTCAGGATTCAGATCACTTCCAAACCAAAGCAGTCAAAGAAAAAAAAAAAATAACAGCTGTAATAATTTTTAATTTGGTCTACTGAACATGCCTATTGCCAGCAGCGGTAACCTGAAAAATCTCTCAGCTGAATTCAAAGATGTTTTTATGAGAGATTGCAGGTGGGTTTTCCTTTTGGAATACAATGTACAGAATTTAAAGGTGTAGCTTTCAGCTTTTAGCACTGAATGCCACTGCAAAGTCAGTGTTTAACAGATACTAGCAACTGCCAGTGAAGTGGTGGAAACTGGAGATGAAGCAGATGTAGATTTATTTACTTTTATTTTTATTTACTTTTTTTAAACATACAAAATAGACAGCAAGTAATAATAATAACATAATGAACATCCAAGATTTATATAAAAGGAAAGAAAGAAAAAAGAAGAGAAGAGAAGGAGGAGAAATGATCCATAATCTAACAGGTAATGGGGCCAAAGAAAGAAAATAATTTAATGAAAACGAAAAGGGCGATTCAACTGTTTACCGGATTTAAGCAAAATGAAACAGTGATTGCAATCTGACGATACCAGTGAGTTCTACAGGATAGCAGCTGTGGGTGAACATGACCACTAATAGCTTTAAGATATAGGTGTTGGCAGTCCAATTGAAAATATTTGCAATTATGCCTAAAGCAAGTTTAGTATAAGAGAATAAAAGGGGTCTTTGTAGTCGAGAAGGCATAGATATACCAAGGGTCCTACATTTTCCTGAATTTGCTGGTCCAGTCTTTTGTTGACCATAACCCAATTCATTTGATTCAAATTGTATTTGAAATGGGAGATGTAAATATTAGTTGATTTACAAACTTTGCAATTCTGATTTTGTCAGAAAAATAAAGTTTAATAATGTCCTTGTGTGATTATTAATATTCATGTTCAGTAAACCATTTTGAGGATATTTCTTAAGATTTGTGTTAAATAGTATACAGGATATTATAAATTTGAGACCAGATTCGCCAAATTGGCCGCAGAGTCTAAAGAAATCCCTACTGAGTTGGGAATTTATGCTGTTTAAGCAGGAAAGGACCATGTACCAACGTTCGAGAACTTTGTAGGCAGTTTCCAGAAATTGTATAATCCTACAGCACCTGGCTGTGGATTCCCATATCTGAGATGAAGTTTCTTCTCCAATGGTGGTACTAAGGTCCCCGTTCCATGTTAAAGGTAATGTGGAAATACATTTTTAACGGGTGAAATACAGACAAAAGGGGCTGAATGTTTAAACCTCAATTAGTTCTCCATAGTAGATTTGCCTGATTAGGTGATGATAAGGAATTTAGTTATTAGGAAGGTAGGTTAAGGTAGGGTAAAGTAGGGTAAGATAGGTAGAGGGGGTGGGGAAGTGAATACGTAGGACTCTGCATACTGAGCAGAATGTTGAATAAAAAGGAGAAATATTTAAAAAAAAATATGAGAATATAAGCTGCAGGCAAGAACTTCCTTATGCCAAAGTACAATATGAATTCAAGAAACATCATTCAATGGAAGGTAGACTTTTTTGTTGTCACTGCTACTGCAGATAGTAGCATTCAACACTCTTTTTACCCAGATTTTTATGAAGGGACAAGAACGTACACACAATGCTGCAAACAACTTTTATTTTGGTCACAACATGTTTCAAGTCAAACGGATACTTTTTCACTTGAAAAATGATCCATGTGATCCAAAAACATGTTGTGACCAAAATAAAATTTGTTTGCAGCAGAGCCTGTGGATTGCATGCTCCATGCTATTCTACGTTGTTTCAAGTTTCAATATTGGTCTGCTGGTGTGACCTAAAAGAACTAAAACAGGTGAAAGGCGATTGAACAAATTTTGTCTTAAACATTCACACAATGTAATGAAACCCTTCTCTCATATTGTTCCATTGGTTCAGCTCAGGTCTTCTGAGATGCTATAGTCAATTGGAAGTGTATTTTTATCTCTTTAGTAAAGAACCTACAGAGCCCATGAAGAATGTGCTGCCTGCTTCTGGTAGCACTGTTCATGAGGGGTGGGGTGAGGGCCTTCTACAATCTGCTGCCCATTCATTAACTTTCTGGTACATTAGTCAGAAGGTGTTTTCTCACTGAATTCTATGCACTGAAGTTAATGGGCATTTTTTTGCAGTAAACATTTTTGCTGTGAAATTTTGTTGTGGTTTTGTGAAAAACTTTGCTGATGGCAAAACACAGAATTTTGCAGAAAATATCTGAAAAATTTCACTTTTCACTACTTTTGACTAATAAAAATATTGAAACATTTAAAAATTCAATGGGATATGTTTTCCACTATCAGATTTATTCTACTTTAGTTACAGTCAAGTTAATTGTAGCAATTGTTATACTTACAGAAAGATCAAGTAAAAAAAAACTAGACTTGTTTGCTTAAATAGGAAAATTCCATTATCTTAATAAACTTGTACAGTATATATTATGAAAACAAATGCATCTCCATACTGAATACCCAATGCAGCATGCCTGCATAGAGCAGATAATAACAAAGCAATAAAACACATTCAGGGTTTTAATTATATTGTTCAGGTAGGTTAGAATGTTGGCATACCACAAGATTGAGAATGAAGCAAAAGATTCATCCTTTATTTGCTCACAGGCAGTGAATTTTAGTCCCGTGTCAGGTTAGGAATGGCTTTAGAAATGCACAGGTTTGCCAAGGAAAGGAACGTGTAGCTTTTCTACCTCCTGACCCAATAGCAATACAAGAAAAAGGAAGTTATATTCTTAGAAAATCAAAGTAAAATCAAAGTATGTAAAATCTAAACTACAACATCTCCCGTCAGGAAGATGGAATGATGACAGCTAGAACTAGGTTACAATGATTAAAGGTAATACATACAATGCAAGTTTTCAATCACCATAAATGCCTTACAGTATCTGCTATCTGCTAATAAATGCCAAATCAGCCATCTATTTACATTATGTATTACTAAATAATTTACAAATAATATTGAATAACACATTACACCTGATTCTAGGGTTTCCACTTGATGCTTAATATGTTTCTAGCAGTCCATAGAACTGGGCCATGTGCATCACAAGGTATTTTTTAACTTTGTTCAATAATTGAGAGGATTTTATTCTGATAATCCTCTAAAAAATCCTTACGTCCTTACATCTATTTTCTGATTCATATATGAAATTAGGGGCCCTATTGTTCAGCTATTATTAGATATATTGTACATATTATTAGTAGAGGTACAGTAGGGGGTTCTCAAAGGTCGAGTTTTAGAGGTTTTTTATACCTCGAATAAACTCAAAACTCAAGTGTTTTCTGATTTATGAAAAAACTTGAATGCAAAGAACTCAAATCAGTGAATTCAGGGTGAAAAACCTGAAAACTCGGCAAGGTGAGAATCTTTCCTTAGGTGGCAGTAAATGGACAGTTATCAGGAGCCTAAGAAAATCTCTCTCATAACTTTAAGAGCTGAATTTCTATATTATATAGTAGAATTTACGCTCTAGTGATGCAGCCCATGTCCCATTTCGATGCTTAAGTTGTAAGCATGGAGCAGGTGAGGGGGGCTGTGTCGGTTTTGCTGCCACAGAGCCCTGCACTGGTCATAGTATTTTGCATAGGGACCAAGGAGGAGTCTGATCAAGAACACAGGTAGGCAGGAGTTAAACTTTATTGAGGCACAGGCAAGGTTAACAGAGAATTAGTACTTGTATAAAAACACTGACAGGTAAAAAGGCAAGGCTGAGGAAAAGGGCTGCCACGAGGGTTACTTCAGGAAGCAGGAAAATCAGGTTCACAGGTAGGCAAGGTAGAAAAAGTCCAAGGCTCGATATACAGGGGGTTAACAAGATATGTTCAAAGTACAGGTAATAGTTCAGGGCGGGTAGTTTACAGGCCAGGGACAACCAATAACAACAGGATCATTATAAAAGGAGAACTTATAGGTAGCAGGGGGCCTATGGGAACAGTGGTGTTTTAAATGTTTAATATTAAGCTAATTTGGTACACTGATGCTACTTCAGTAATTCCCTATGGGATCCCTGGTATCTAGTGAATGCATCATCGGCGCATTGTCACTGACATCATGAAGCCATGTTAGCTCTGTGACATTTCTGTGCCCCACACAGGCACAAACTTTACACTAGAAAACCAAATTATGTCTGGTTAAAAAATCAAAGGCTAAGTCATTCAGCGTCAAATAAAAATCATCATAATTACCACTGTGATTCCCTGTGAAACGCCATAAAAAAAAATCTGCCTTAGGTTTAGTCCTCTCCAACTCACATTTTTAAATGTTGAATAGTAACAGGGCATTATTCTCTTAAATAACGCATAGTTTCTGTGTAGTATTCTTTCCACTGTTCATTAAGCCGGTACATTTTAAAGCGTCCATCAAGTTCTTTTGCATTAGTGAAAATTATAAGGAATATATTTATCATATGTACTTAGCATATAATTGCTTTACTTTAGCTGTCATAGGCTATTATTCTTGTATCCATCAGTGCTGTTTTATACAGTATATGATTTTTATATTTTTAACAAAAAAGTGATATATATATATATACATATATATATATATATATATATATACATATATATATATTATAGAAAATCATATAGATATAAATATATATATATATATATATATATATATATATATATATAGTCAACTACAAGAGGTCCTCTGCACTCAACCCATTATCAATATATTTAAGACAGCGACATTTTGTGCATACTGGTACTAAAAAATGCCTTACCCTTTAAACAACACAGGGATTGTTTGTCCATATATTGCAATATATTTAAGTTGGCCAACTACGTCAAAGTCATCCCATATCTGGCCAGTCCTACGCTTAATTTTCATCTGATTCATTAAGAATTCAATTGCTTAATTATACATTTGACAAAGGGACTAAGTTTTACCTGCAACTTACTTGCTGCTTTCAAAGTAAACCTCCATACTTGGCTGCCCTTTTATTAGACACCAGTGGGATCACCTGACTATAGCTGGGAACGGTGGGAGCTACAACATGGAGCTGGTCACTGCTCCTGTATAACTATAACAAACAAGGGAAAGTTGTGCTCACCACTATTTTTTAAAACCATTAGGCGGGGGTGCAATGAGGGTGTGACCACAAAATACATATAGACAAATACAAGAGTCCTCTGCACTCAACCCATTATCAATATATTTAAGACCTCTTGTAGTTGACTATATGTATTTTGTGGTCACACCCTCATTGCACCCCCGCCTAATGGTTTTAAAAAATAGTGGTGAGCACAACTTTCCCTTGTTTGTTATAGTTACATAGTTACATAGTTACATAGTTAAATTGGGTTGAAAAAAGACAAAGTCCATCAAGTTCAACCCCTCCAAATGAAAACCCATCATCCATACACACACCCCTCCCTACTTTTAATTAAAATTCTTTATACCCATACCTATACTAACTATAGAGTTTAGTATCACAATAGCCTTGGATATTATGTCTGTCCAAAAAATCATCCAAGCCATTCTTAAAGGCATTAACTGAATCAGCCATCACAACATCACCCGGCAGTGCATTCCACAACCTCACTGTCCTGACTGTGAAGAACCCTCTACGTTGCTTCAAATGAAAGTTCTTTTCTTCTAGTCTAAAGGGGTGGCCTCTGGTACGGTGATCCACTTTATGGGTAAAAAGGTCCCCTGCCATTTGTCTATAATGTCCTCTAATGTACTTGTAAAGTGTAATCATGTCCCCTCGCAAGCGCCTTTTTTCCAGAGAAAACAACCCCAACCTTGACAGTCTACCCTCATAATTTAAGTCTTCCGTCCCTCTAACCAATTTAGTTGCACGTCTCTGCACTCTCTCCAGCTCATTTATATCCCTCTTAAGGACTGGAGTCCAAAACTGAACTGCATACTCCAGATGAGGCCTCACCAAGGACCTATAAAGAGGCATAATTATGTTTTCATCCCTTGAGTTAATGCCCTTTTTTATGCAAGACAGAACTTTATTTGCTTTAGTAGCCACAGAATGACACTGCCCAGAATTAGACAACGTGTTATCTACAAAGACCCCTAGATCCTTTTCATTTAAGGAAACTCCCAACACACTGCCATTTAGTGTATAACTTGCATTTATATTATTTTTGCCAAAGTGCATAACCTTGCATTTATCAACGTTGAACCTCATTTTCCAGTTTGCTGCCCAGTTTTCCAGTTTAGACAGATCACTTTGCAAAGTGGCAGCATCCTGCATGGAACCTATAGTTCTGCACAATTTAGTATCATCTGCAAAAATAGAAACAGTACTTTCAATGCCCACCTCCAGGTCATTAATAAACAAGTTGAAAAGCAAGGGACCTAGTACAGAGCCCTGCGGTACTCCACTAACAACACTGGTCCAATTAGAAAATGTTCCATTTACCACCACTCTTTGTAGTCTATCTTTTAGCCAGTTCTCTATCCAGGTACAAATACTATGTTCCAGGCCAACATTCCTTAATTTAACCAATAACCTTTTGTGTGGCACTGTATCAAATGCTTTAGCAAAGTCTAAGTAATTCACATCCACTGCCATCCCAGAATCGAGGTCTCTACTTACATTCTCGTAAAAAGAAATTAAGTTAGTCTGGCAAGATCTATTACGCATAAAACCATGCTGGCACAAACTCATAGTATTATGATTTGCTATGAAGTCCAGTATCTTATCCTTTATTAACCCTTCGAAAAGCTTTCCTAATACTGACGTCAGACTAACTGGCCTATAGTTTTGAGGCTGAGAACGGGATCCTTTTTTGAATAGAGGCACCACATTAGCAATTCGCCAGTCTCTCGGCACAATGCCAGATCTCAATGAATCCTGAAAAATTAAGTAAAGAGGTTTGGCAATCACAGAGCTAAGCTCGCTAATTACCCTGGGATGAATACCATCTGGCCCTGGACCTTTGTTAATCTTAACATGTTCAAGTCTCTTTTGAATTTCTTCATGTGTGAACCATGCATCATTAGTTGTATTACTATAATTGGGAGTGTTAAGAAGGAAACCTTCACTTACTGGTTCTTCATTTGTGTACACAGATGAAAAATACGAGTTCAGAATCTGCGCTTTTATTTTGTTTTCATCAACCAGCTGACCCCCCTCTGATAGTAAGGGTCCCACCCCTTCCTGCTTCATTTTTTTACTATTGACATATTTAAAAAATAATTTTGGATTTTTTTTACTGCTTGCTGCAATATCCTTTTC